>JAQFVV010006206.1:16425355-17825497 GCA_028023455.1 Epiperipatus broadwayi
ATCAGCCCCAATGGACAAAATAGGAAACAAAAAGATGATAAATAAGCTATTAGAATTTGTGTTCCATATGTAAAAGGAACTACAGGCAGTATTGGAAGTGTATTAAAATGCTATAATATAAATACAGCGTTTTCTACTCAATTCCTCTTGAATCTCATGGTGTTTATCAAATCTCATGTATAAATTGTAAAGTTTCTTACATAGGTATGAGTAATCATTGTATCAGTGTTAGGAGAGATGAGCATGCTAATGCAGTTAAACAGCACTCATCATCATCAGCACTCTCACTCCATACTATAGATTCAGGTCATAAAATTGATTTTTCTAGAACCAGGATCATATCCAGATGTAATAATCTCTACCAGTGCAAAATTAGAGAAGCCATTGAGATACTTAAAAGGTCAGATTGTATCAATAAGTGAAACGATACATGCAAACTTCCTCCTATTTAAAATTTTTTTTTAAAAAAACATTCTTAATTTAACATTTTTGCTATTGGTGGAACTTTAACATTTTTTTTCAAATCAGTGATTGTAGCACCTCTACAAACCTTTCATCACACAGTAGATGTCTTGGGTGATCAAGTTGAAATGTCGGTATATCAATATTTAAATTTTTTTAACATGGATGAACCCGCAAAATATGTCTTTTATATATATTGTAATGAAATAATAATTGATCTTCTACCCCATTATCCCTCTACATTGGTTTGGTCAGCATTTGTAATGAAACAAAATAAATTTCCCTATAGGTTTTTACACAACCATTTATTACTGACACAAAATTAAATAAAAGATAATGAAGAAATGCCCTTATGGTTTAAATATTATTTATAACAGAGCAAAACATGTACCAATAAATAGTAACTCTGTTATAACCTGTAAAAATTATCTAGCTCAGTCATTAGTTACACTATGCAATAACAATATTTCCAATAAATAATTATTTAGATTGTCCACTACACTAAAGTAAAATACTGACAACAATCTCTATTCAAACCTAATTTGTTCAGATAGCATTTAAAACAAAAGAAAACAAACAAGATCATCACTTCAGATATCACCAAATCTATTCATTATCCCAAAATAAACTACAATAAGCAGTGAAATCATATATCATTGTCCTAAACAATGATATATGCCTAAGATATCTATTTAATTTATAAATGAATAAAACCAAATTCAAATCAATAAATAACTAAGTTCTGATATAATTTACTAATCAAATATCACATATAGTAATGTAAATTTATGTTAAAATTTAATGATATTCCCTATTTAAATAAACTAATTCCTAAATGGTTATAACAATATTTTGAGAATGTTTTATAAACTTACAATATCTCTAATGTTTAAATAAAACAAAACCATTAATCAGTTTTATATTAAGTTTAATAAAATGTTAAATAATATTAATCTATCTATATTCTACTTTATATCAATATACAATTATTGCTTAAGTTATATATTAAAATGAAATATTCTACAAGAACACATTATTAATAAACCTATTAGATAATCTTGCATTTTTAATATCCAATCATATCATTATATCAAATATAGATAGTTTACTATCACCACCTACATATTTAGTTAGTATATAATTCTTTACCATCTGACACACCTTCTATCATCTACTTTCCCTACTCATATTTCTTTCACAGAACACACCTTTTCACATTAGTTACAATCCCAAATATACAGGTTTCTATTGGATATTTACCAAACCATAATCAACTAATCCTATCCATCTATTTTAAATTTCCTGTAAATCAATTATTAAAATGGATTTTATAACATTTAAACTATATAAAATAATTATTGGCCTTTTATTTAAGTCAAGGATAAACATTAAGATTTATTAGTTAATAAATTCTATGATCTACCTCAAAGAAATTTAAAGATAATTAAGGCAGATCATTCTGACTAATGGCAGAATAAAATCTATCAAGATCTTAGCTGAACAAGATAAGCAAGCTCTTAATAATTAACTATGAACTAATGAAATCATTTATATAACTGATATTAACTCACATAAAGCAAATAATTATTTCAATGTAATGACAATTTAAAATTTATATCTAATTAGACTTAACAATAATTGTATAATAAAATCTACGTATATATAACCATACTTCACTTACCGATATTGGTTTGATTTTTAGATTATGATTCAATGATCAAATGAAAAATGAAGTTTTTCTTATATAGACAGCTCATCTTATCTTCTATAAATTTATTGATATAAATTGGTTTGCATACTTATAAAACAATTAGACAAGTCTATTAGATTTCAATTAACTTTAAATTTATTGATTTATAATAAGAAATTAATAATGATAGTAATAATAAAAATAAGTAAATGAGGTATGCAATTGACTAAAATTGTAGCCAGTTGAAAAGTACAAATACTATTTCTCTTTAATATATAATTAATTTGATAGTCTATTACTCTATAAAAATCAATAATGAATTTTATTTATATATATATATATATATATATATATATATATATATATATATATATATATATATATATGGATTGCAAAAATAAATGTAGGACAATGGACAATATAAACTGTTGGAGAAATTTCAAGATATATTCTTTTTTAAAATATGACTAAATAAAATTGACTTTATTCATCTATTGATATGAGTTATAAATAATTGAACTAACATAAAATTGATTGTATTTAAACTCTTCTATATGAATCTTTTTAAGTTAAATTTTAAATAAATAAAAAATGACTCTTTGAAAATATTGAGTCATGAATTAATTTATATCATCGGATAAGAGTTTAACCTTAAAAAAATCTCTTCAACAATTTTTATTGTATAGATAGCTTATCAATTAACCCTAAATATACACATTGTTTATTCATAAATGAATTTTATATTTTAAAATAAAGATAAACAAACATACATTTTCTTTTGAAATAACAAAAATTATATATAACACATAACCTACATCAAAAGTTTTATTTTCCCCTTTTTTTACCCATTACATTCCATTACAGCTCCTGGTTCATTGTTTATGATTCCAATTGCAAAGAAATGATCCTTCTTGAGGTAGAGAAGAGACAAGTATGAATAATAACAATTGAGGATTTGAATTCAGTTACTTTTTTTTTTAAATTCTGATATTTTTCTTTCAAGTATAGAAATATATCCAACCTTTTAAAACAACAGTTACTTGGTTGATGCAAAATCTGCATATCACTGGTATTATTATTTTTATTGGTAATGATATATGTATGATACAAAATTCAGTTAAAATCCAAATGAGTATTAAATGCTAGCATTTTTTTCCAAGTCAATAAGGTGAAATTTCAATTCTTTAATATCACATAGAAATTTAATTAATCGATCTTGTAAAATTCATTGATCAAAAGTATAATATCCATATACACATCATGGGGTTTGTATTCATCATAAATATATAGATGAAATCCCAGATTTTAACAACAGAATATTTTATAGCTTATAATACAATAAATTTTGATGGAGTTTTTTCTTTTATAATACATTCTGTTGTTCCCTCTTGGAATTTCATCAACAAACTGCCCCAAACTGAATGGGCAGACAGTTTTAAATTTTTATTCTTCCATTATTTTAGAAATTAATCACTTTTAAAATAAAATTGATAATTTTAAAGACAAATGTAAAAGTGTCTATTCTGGATAATGACAAAAGTTATAAGAATTGGAGTTCAATCATTTCAGTTCTATTTATAACGTCTCTTTGCTGACATTAATGTTACTAAGGCAACTGTTCAATCATAGTCAATGGTTACTATTTGCTGTACAAAAATTGTTTCCTTACAGCAAATAAAAATGAAGACTTTTTGAAAACATTTGATACAGTAAAAAAGAATTCTTGTTTTACAATTTCAATATTATTTTTCATTTTCAACCAAAAATAAAAGAATTCACATGACATTTTTTATACCTTCTAATGAATATATATATTTTAACATATATCTTTAATAATATATTCCAATAAACTAATAAATAAACAAACATATATGAAATATTTAATTTTGTAATAAGTTGTTATTGTGACTGTAATCACAAAATGGACATGTAATAAGTAATAATAATGATTTTATTCAAGTGATTTATTTTATGATTCACTTAATTATTTTCCAGTATTTATTTATTCACTTATTTTTCCCTAAAATTGATCACAACCAATTTATAATTTGATGCTAATATTAATGATAAATAATGTTAAAATTTTGCCATGGTTACCTAGTTAGCATTTATAATTCAACATCTCCATTATCCATAAATCAAGTCAGATGAAATTAAATAAGAACAATAAACTTTTTTTTCATATACTGTAATATACAGCTCTAATCTGGGCAGGTACAATATATATATATTGTAAGAGATGACTTACAACTAACCTTCACACCCTGTCCCAATTTCTTTCACAATGTTTGAATTCAGACCAAGTGGTAGGCAAATAAAATATCCTACATACCTACTTATATACATATAGTATATACACATATAAACATACATATAGACTGATATGTTTGAGAAATTAATTCTTATTTTTTTTATCTATTGTGAGAAAGCAAACAAATTTGTTATATACATGAAGTATATATGTATATAAACATACATATAAACTAATATGTTTGTCTATTTGTAGAAATTAATTGTTTTTTTATTCATTTAATATCATTAACTAAATATTAATTAACTGAATTAAAGACAGACATAATCAAAGATTGTGCTCTTCCGATCTGGTCAAAATTATTGCTAAATGATCAAATTTGGAATAATGAAAATTAAATAAAAATAATAATGTTTTATAATTTGTTTTTTTTTAATTAAGTTGTAACAATAGGTTTTTAGCTAGCATGAGACAAAGTAGTGTTCTTCACTTAAAAATCTACAATTGAACTGACAGGACATAAGTAAAGTTTTTCTTTCTTTTTTAAAAAGAAAAAGAAAAAAACTATTTGGCATTTAAAAACAGTAATTTTAATATCTGTATTTTCAAGTTAATATAAAATCTTTATTTTGGATAAAAGAAAAATGGAAATTTAAACTTCAATTGATAATTAGCAGGAATGAACTAATGACATAATTTATTCTGCAAACTGGAATTTATTATTATAGAAATAATAAAAAAGAAACGTGAAAATACTAGAAATTAATTGTTTCTTCAAGCCATTTTCATATATCTATTGGAGTTACAATATAATTAATAGTGATTGATAAAATGGTCATTACAATGTGTCAGGGGTAAAGGATCAATGCTGTAGGACTTTTCAAAGCTAGCCTCAATGTCATTATGAAATTATGGAATTTGTGAAATTATAAAATTTCACAATCAAAATGTCTATTTAAGGGATGTACAGCAATCTTCCATGGATTTATATACATTCAGGAGAGATAACTTTTATGTGTTTGTTTTAACCTAGCAGCATGAAAGATATAAATATCAACAGAGTTGGCAAACAGGAACGTTATACATGGAGATTGACATTTAAATTTATAAACTCTTTTAGTGGGAGATAAAATGCTTGCTTTCCTCAGGATAAATATATTTTATTTTGATTCACATGATTATTTTTTTTTGCTTTTGTCATTTTTATTTGAAAGTTTATGTATTGTAATTTTTTTTGTATTGTGTATTCAAGATTCATTTTTCAAATTCGATCATCTGCAATTTAAAAGTGGAAGCAGTGGATGGATAAATATCATATGTTGATGTATTTTAAAAAAGGAATCATCTTCAATTAATATGTATAGTTTTTTAAATGAAAGTAAATTTACAGATTCCTCTGGAATTCAACATTGATCCATCAAGGTGATCTCAAGTAAGGTTTTTATATATTTAACATTGAGGGCAAACTTTAGGATAAACAAAACTATTTTGTTACTAATAAGTTTTAATAATTTACTTGTAATTTTGTTTTACTTCCGAGTGCAAATTAACCCACTGAATAAAAGGTCTTTTTCATATCTGTCATTAACTTTCGGACTTTACACACATATATAGATGAGAGTGGGGCTATATATATATTTTTAATATTAAAAAATAGTTATAAATGTATTTACCCTAGCCTAAAAATATCATTCTAATAATTACATTAATGGGGTAGTTTTAGAATTAGTGAACTCTCATTTTGCTTTTCTTTTTTTTGTTTTATATATACGATATTTAATGAATTATATAGTATAATTTTGTATATAATATACTTCAAATTATTTTGTTTCTGTTGTATGAAGCCATCAAGATGATAGAAAAACCATTCTTGATAACCAAATATTTATTTATTTTATTATTTTTTGTTTGTAAATATTTATTATATATGTTGTTAATAAATTAAGTTGTTTAAACCAATCTGATCTCTGTTTGATCATCACCATCATCACTGTGCATTGATACCACTAGATGTTTGATCATCATCATTACATTATGAATTTACACCATTAAAGGTTTGTTGATCATCATTATCATTATGTATTGCTCTTATAAATAATTGATCATCGTCAGTATTTTTCTATATCTATGCTTATATATAGGCATATTTGGTTAATAATTGAGTAGGTCCATCCTGAAAAGAGCTGACTGCAAGAACTCCCAGAATTTGAATTCTGTGGTGTAATGGGGCCTAAAAAGGGAGGTGTAATGAATATGCACTGGTCTAGGTAATATCATTAGTAAATTATAAGTTAGTATATTGAAAGTAGATGTGACTTGGAACTAGGCATTTCATTGTGACATCTTTAGCATCCTATTCGAAGGCCTAGGTCTGACAGTAGTGAGATGCGCTCCCTTTGTTAGATGCCATTCCTGATTCAGTAACATCTGACACACCCAAATGTGTCATCGAATCATGAATGTAGAATATGACTTGTTGTAGGTTGATTGACACATTGTATTCAAGTCATCCAACTACTTAGCTGTATTCACATCATCGTATGGTGTACCCAGTGGTTCTGGTATATCTGGTACCATCAACTTTGGGATAGTGGGCTCCATTATAATATATCTATATACACTGATACTGGACACAACATTAATGGTATATATTATCAACATAAATTCTCACTTATGATAATGATTAAACCAAACACTTCTCAAACTTAAACAACTTGTAATTAAATTTTACAGTTTTGATTATATTTCCTAATTGTCATTACTCATAAAAAATATAAAATCAATATTGAGAAACAATCTAATCTTTTAAGATCAGCTTTCATTTACTTTGATCTATCATAATCTTGAGTACCATCTCTACAATTTAGAAGACTCTCTATAGATCAAGGTTTAAAATTTTCATGTTCAAAACTGTCCAGGAGTTCACGGCCTTTGAATGAAGAATTTTATACTGAAGTTATATATCAATTAATGTCATGCATTCCTTGATCCTCTTACATTTTTAATTTATATAAAAATGGAATATAGTGGTACTAAAGTGTAATTTTAATTGAAAAAATCTTTTCACTTTTATTCCTTTGGGTTACCATTTTTTCTCAGGACTGTTTTGGATTTTTTTACAAATAAATCTGGGTTTCCTCCTATCTAGAAGTTATTGCATTTAATTGCTCATAACTGTAATGTTTGTGAAATCTGTTTTATAGTTTTTCAGTTCATGCCCATTAATATATTCTGATATTTGTCCATCAGTCAACCTGGGTTCTTAACCTAAACACTTGTACCTAAAAGAACTACTTTGCATCTACTCTGTGATACTTTGTAATATATAACATTTTGACATTTTTTTATCCAATACTCATTCAATACACCCTCCTAATATTATTGGAAATATGTCAGTTTTTAGTATAAAAAGTTTTACCAGTGTTTAGATATTTTCAGTAAGTCATTATAAAACATGATAATTTCTGTCTTTCCTTCAACCAGTTGACAGAAAAATATTTAAGCCATTAAGATGTTTCATAAAGGGTTGTCTTCCATCATCCCTGAATATCTTGATCTTTAAAAATGTTTTAAATTATTTTGACAAAGTTCATCTTCCTTAATATTTGTTTTTATTAACAATATATATCTACATCATCTCTTCATAATATTTTTATAAATCACTCTGCTCTTTCATTTCTATAATTACTTTTAGTGGATCTTCACTTTTTATTTGTTTGAACACTTTGAATGACCCTCTTTAAGTCATCTTTACAAAATAACTGTTTTACTAAATATGCAAAATGTTATTGTGGTTAATAATCTCATTAATATTCTCTTGCTCATTTTTTCTATGTTTATGCAATTTTATTACTAACCAATGTTTTTTACCTCATTTTTATTTTTTTCTATCATTTGGATACTCTTGATCATTTAACATCTTTCAATCTCTTATTATTATTCTTTATCTTTCAATTTCATTTTATCTATCTATACTTCAATTCTCTAATTTTTAATTTGTTTTTGAAGTAGCTTCTGGATTTATTTGAAGAGCATCATTCACCTTAAACCACTAAACATCACATGATCACCATCTCATGCTAGCATGTAACTGTTAGTAAACAGGCAAAAACTCTCAATATAGTAGTGCCACCTTGTGCTAACCAGAGTAATCAATGGATGCCAGAAGGCTTGTGCAAAAAATCCCTATCTAGTGCCTACTCATCCAATATCCCCAGACTAGTTTCTGGCTTGTGGCCTTCATCAGTGAGGAGCCTTGGATCTGAGAGCACTGCACCTAGATCTTAGGATCTAATGCAACCCTCCAGCAGCCACCTTTTATCTCTACTTCACTACAAAACTGGAGGATTGCATTAGATCCTAAGATCTAGGTGCAATGCTCTCAGATCCAAGGCTCCTCACTGATGAAGGCCACAAGCCAGAAACAGTCTGGGGATATTGGATGAGTAGGCACTAGATAGGGATTTTTTGCACAAGCCTTCTGGAACCCATTAATTACTCTGGTTAACATAAGGTGGCACTACTATATGGAGAGTTTTTGCCTGTTTACTAACAGTTATGTGCTAGCATGAGATGGTGATCATGTGATGTTTAGTGGTTTAACACCAATTCTGCCTAATAGGATAATGGTGACTATGGTTGTTAAAGAGCTAAAGTCACCAAAATGTATGGGTGCGAATTGAGTTCAGACCCATATGACTATATAAGCTATTGAGCTTAGGTTAAAAATATTGTGTTTTCAATTTCATTCTCCTAGTTTTGTAGTTAAGTAGAGATAAAAGGTGGCTGCTGGAGGGTTGCATTAGATCCTAAGATCTAGGTGCAGTGCTCTCAGATCCAAGGCTCCTCACTGATGAAGGCCACAAGCCAGAAACTAGTCTGGGGATATTGGATGAGTAGGCACTAGATAGGGATTTTATGCACAAGCCTTCTGGCATCCATTGATTACTCTGGTTAGCACAAGGTGGCACTACTATATGCAGAGTTTTTGCCTGTTTATCATTCACCTTCTTCAGCATCTCTTTATTTATCTAAGATTTTGTCCATTTCTTTCAGTATGCTTTCTTTTTTATTTTCTCATCAATGTACTTCTTTACATTCTTCATCTGATGAATCATCTTTATATTATTTTTTAATTCTCACTTTAGTATTTAATATATGCCATCTTCATATCCTGATTTTTCTTATTCTTTGTTATTTTCTGAATTTCTGTAATGATACTTTTCATAATGAATCTCATTCCTTTCATTTTTTTTATTTCTTAATTACTTTTATTCATTTCTTTTCAATTTTGGTTCAAATTTTTTTGATTTTTATGTTTTATGTTTTGAATATTTTTATTGTTTTTACATTTTTTTATTCATATACACCCTTAAATATTGATACATTTGATAGAAATTTGTTTTATCCATCTCCTCCACTATTTTATTGATTGTTGCTTTTGATTTTTCTTACTAACTCTTGATTTAGTTATCATCTATTTTTTATTTCTTTTATATGTATGCTTTCTTTAATTTAGGTTTATCATTATTTCATTTTAGTTGAGCTGTTGACTTCTTCTTACTGGATATTTTTTATCATCATTAGACAATCATGAGCAAATCTTCCTTTTTATATTCTCTTTTGATTCGTTTATTTGAAAATCATTTTATTCTATCTTTTTAAAGTATTTGCCCTCTTTTTATTATCTCATTCTATTATGTGCATACACTTGTGATAGTCTCATTCTCACTCTTTCTTCTGCTCAAATGATCATTATTTTAACCTTGTTTAGCTGACCAAAAGAAGAGTTGAATCTAGTTATTTTTTGTACCTTTGCGATTTGATTTATTTTTAATGCAATACTGGTCACAAAAACCTTCCATTATCATCATGACCCATAAACAATTTCAAATATAATGTATCAAACCACCTGCAATTTCTAGAAAAAAATTATATAGTGATAGCCAGTTTATTTATAATTCATTCTTCCATGACACATCACCACTTGTTTTTTTAGCTAGGCTGGCTTTACTTAAAATTTAATCCCTGCAACTTCAAACCACTTGCAATTTCTAGAAAAAATTATATAGTGATAACCAGTTTATTTATAATTCATTCTTCCATGACACATCACCATTTAGTGTTTTAGCTAGGCTGGCTTTACTTAAAATTTAATTCCTGCAACTCAGTTTCTTTAACTTACACCCATGGACATCTATTTCATTATTTTAGAACATGATATTTCAGATGCTGATGAGAATATATAGATAGGCACAGCAAGATAAATCAATCCATAGTTCATATTTTCTTTTTAAAAAATCAAGAAATATAATAATTTATAACAAATTGCTACAAGCATTGTTTTTGTATTTTGATTATCTTCTTCAGTAACAACTCTGATACCTGAACATGGTGCTTTGATTGCCAATGACAAAAACAGTCACATACACAAATAGGATTTATGTACACACACACACATAAAATGCATAATAGAAAAATAAAGAACTTACTTAAATTTCTAATTGAAATAAACAATATTTTAATTAATTAGTAACAAAAAAAGTTAATATGACATACATAATTTAAGGAAAATCACATATATAATCATGCATATATATATATATATATATATATATATATATATATATATAAGTCATGATAAATCATCAGACAATAATTCCTTATATATATGTTGATACAAACAGACCTGCTACCCTTATCGGAACCCTCAAGAATTGTATCATGGGCCTTGACAATAATCTCTTCCAAGAAATCCTTTTACCTTACGGGAAAATCCAGAATTTCTGATATCTGCCAGTAGACAAGACGATCAAGTCCATCCTATCCAACACTGCATCATTTCAAATTCAACTAAAAAAAGGCCTAGGGCCCACCAACATACCAACTACCATTAAAGCAAAAGGTTTTCCAATGATACTTTCCTTTGTTGGCGTCAGGCCACAATGTTTTCATTGCGGCCTAAGAACACATCTCATAAAAGAATGCCCAGCAAAAATATGCACCTCTTGTGGTCAAAAGGAAAATAAGTTTCACAAATGTAAAGCACCTCATACACTCACACCTGCTAATGTCACACATAATGAAATGCCAACCACAAACACTCCAGGCCTGCATACTGCTGAAGCTGAAGTCGTATCCTACAGTAGAGTAACCAACACCAAAAAGACCTTATGAATCCTAATAAACTCAAGGGAAAACCATCCAATGACAGCAAACAGATACAAATAGCATATCAAAACCCAAATGGCTTCAAGCCCAGAAATAACTCACAGAAACCAGACAACTTACCAAAAAGCTCAAAATCAAAAGAACCAAATAATGCCTCTAGACGCAAAAATCTAACAATCTCTTCTGACGATACAGATGATGCCTCTCAGCATAGACCATCAAGACCATAACAATGCACTCGGAACCCTAAGACCTCTAAGATCAAAACCAGTGGTTTCTAACACTAAATATATAATGGACGCATCAAAACTATCAATATCCTATATGAATTCATCCCATATGAAAGCTCCCACACCTACAAAAAATAGATCTTCACCACCCATCTCTGACTATGACTCAGACATGGATTTCAACCTACCCCCTAATGCTAATAATAAACAAAAACTTTCAAAGGCGTACTCCGAAGAAGAGGACTCGCACCTATCTCCTGCTTCCGAGCCAAACTACCTAAAGTTCTCCTTTCTCTACAGTGTAAATTCTCTTCTGGAAAAAAACAAGAGGAAGGTACAAAGCACACCAAAAAACTCTCAGTCATGAATCACACAATGAAACTGAGCTCTTTCGAGCTGATTTCCACAGGCCATCCTTGCCAGATCAGAAATTCAGTGATCACAAGGACCATTACAACCTTCAATCAAAGATTCCGCTGGCGGTAAAACCAAGCAGCAATAATCTTTATGGATAGGATAAAGTGCCAAATCATTGGTCTTAACATCAGGGAATTAATTCTACTGACCGTTTATATGCGATTAGGCATTTTTTCCATCTTATATCTCCTCATATTTTATTCTTAGGAGAGATTAAATATCACCTAAACTCCAACCCTCACATAATTCTCGAACTTTCAAAACTGGGCTTCACTCTTCTGTCTACTAATACATCAGCTGCTGGAGGGGTAGGAATCATTATTAATAACAGGAAACCACCTTCTTCCTATAAAGTGCTTTACCATGATGCCAATCTCATTGCAATCAAGCTTATATACCAATCTAGTGAATTCATTGCAATATACGTATACTGCCAGAACAACCCATTGAATTATTCTAGAATAATACACACCATAAATTTCATCACTGCAAACAACACAGGCCCTACAATCCTTTTGGGGGACTTCAACCTGCAATATGATGTGTTCACACGGAAATACCTCCATCTCTTAGCCAGGGGTTTCATAAATGGCAGAGGTTTCTTCCCTGCGGATGCATACTCATTCTATACGAAGAGCTCTAGAACACTGATTGACCTAATGTTTTACACCTCAGAGCTGCACTATGGTTTGGAAGCCAAGCTTCAACCCATTCTCTTCTCAGACCATCTTGCCCTGATAGCGTCTCTAGATCTGGACTCCTATACTCCCATAGACTACAATAAAACAATCAGAATTTTAACTAAAGCTGCTGCCATGGAAGCTGTCTTTTCAGATGCCTACATACTCTTTGAAAAAAATTGACATTCTTAACATAAATCCTGAGGAAGCCTGGTTCGCCTTCACAGGCATCCTCCAAACCATAATCATACAGCACACCAAAAAACATAAAGGGTCAACAACCCTTATGAATGAGCTTGATTTGCTTCACCATAGGATTAAAAATTTCTCAAGTGATGGTACTATAGACAACCTCCTATTACTTAAAACACAGTACAAGCAGAAACAAGCTGCGATTGCTGAAATAATAGCAACAAAGAATGCTAGGTTATACTTACCTGGCCAACACTGCTGGACACGTGGCTATCTCAGAAACAAAAACTGCCTTGTCCCTCCTCATCGGCGGTAGCCATACCTCCGGCAACCAAATGCTCATTCAAATAGAGTCATATTTCAAAAACCGCCTATCAAACTCTGTTACCTACCCCACAAATCAGTGGCATGAGACATCACAAAACAATGAACATGGAATAACAATATCAAACATCAAAAACTGCTTGGCCGCCCTACCGTCCAATGTCCATCCAGGACTACATGGCATTCCAAAGTTCATACTTACACACCTTGAGAATTTCACAGCTCCCATAGTATTAAAACTAATTAACCATCTTGCAAACAGCAAAAAAATCATCCCCAAACTTTATCCCATAGCGATGGTCCCCTTTCTTAAAAAAAACCGGGACGCATCTGCTCTATCTAGCATAAGACCAATCTCCATGACCCCAATCCTGTTAAAGGTCATTGAAGGCGTGATCAAGAAGAAAATACAAGATGTTATTCTGGACAACATATCCCAGTTGCAATTTGCAAAGAAGGGCTCATCCACACTCTCTGCAATCGGGGAGGTAAAAATTCTCTGTGATCATATCAGATCCAAGCATCTATACAAACCCATTGCCGTTCAGCTAGACATCTCTGAAGCATTTGATTCAGTAGATGTCAACATCCTGCTCAATTTCCTCTCAGCACTAGACATTCCTACTCAAATCATTCAGATATTGGACAATCTACTAAACAACAGATTGGTCCACATTTCCCTGAATGGTTTCTTTACAGATGGTTTTATTCCTTCAAAATCCATACCCCAAGGATCTCCACTTAGCGGTCTCCTATTTATACTCTACTTAAACCCCCTTCTTAAACATATTGAGGCAGAACTTCCAGGAATCTATATACCCAAGCTGAAGAAACACTGTAAAGCATTTGCCTACATGGATGATGTCCTTGTCACCTTACCCTCCCAAAAGTATCTAAAACCTCTCATACAAATAATCAAAAAATTTTCCGAATCCTCCAAACTTTCCTTCAACCTCAACAAGTCTTCGGCCTGGAAAATCAACACTGGCAAGAAGATATCATCGCCTTTCTCAGCAGACCCCCAAAACTTTTTGGGGTTTCCCATATACAAGTCACCGCAAGCCATGTCGATACAAATACAGAATTCCATCATTGAAGCTGCCACCAACACAGTTAAAAACCTTGCCAAGGTTTATTTATCACTGCAAGGGAAAATCTCTCTCCTCAATATCAAGGTAATGGCAAAGATTAGCTACTATCTACCCATAATTAACATGACAAAGACTTTCAATACAAAAATCAACCGAATCTGTGCACGGCTGTTGTGGAATGGTAAAACAGTGGCCATAGGAATTGAACGCATGCAGCGACATAGTAAAAATAATGGTATGTCATTGCATGCAACATTTTCTATATACTACCAAAAGTGCCACTCTCTGATCCACATCCTACAAAAGAAATTTCCCCAGATTGTAGCAGAACAACCAGTCATTCCATCAGACAGACCTCCACCTTCAAAGATAAGTTGGCTAAATCAGATACTTGACTACCTTTTCGCTCACAATGGCCACTCTACCCTAGTATTCAGGAAAAAAATCTCCATTTGGGATGCTCATGGCCTGCTATTTTCCACACAAAACTCTACCATTCCTTACCTCGGTGGTAACAATCATGTGGTCACCAGGTTTTTCAAGCATCTCAAGCTGGAGCCAAGGTTCCTGGACTTTCTCGTAAAAATCAACCTGAATTCACTCCAGACAAACTGGTTCCTGCACTACAGGAGATTCCTCAAGAATATAGATCCTATGTGTCACAACTGCCATAGAACCTGTGAAACCTTTGATCATATGATAAATGATTGCCCAGCATATGACAAAATCAGAACTTTCATTACTTACCACTGCCACATTTCCCTGAACAAAATCTTAAATATTAAATGCTGCTTCCTGTCCAGGGATTATGTCACCACAAGACTCTCAACCTTTCTCACTTATGCCATCTGGATGGCCAGATGTCGCAACAAATTTACCTTTCCTCATCCCAAGCCTGAAGACACATTCATTTCCAAGCTAAAGGAATTTTGCCATAAGGACAGAATAATCTCTTCCAGATTTTTATTTGACAACACGTGGAGCCTGATTAAGCTGGATTAACAACACCAGTAACCACATCAGAACATTTGGTTGACTGACTAACATGGATAACTATTTTTTTTGATTTACAATTGTATCATTATTACATATGCATCACATGACCACATCTCCTATACTAGCACATTAATTGTTGATAAACAAAGCAAAACTCTCCATACAGTATTGCCACCTGTGCTAAACAGAGTAATCAATGGATGCCAGAAGGCTTGTGCATAAAATCCCTATCTAATGCCTACTCATCCAATATCCCCAGACTAGTTTCTGGCTTGTCGCCTTCATCAGTGAGGAGCTTTGGATCTGAGAGCACTGCATCTAGATCTTAGGATCTAATGCAACCCTCTAGCAGTGCTCTCAGATCCAAAGCTCCTCACTGATGAAGGCCACAAGCCAGAAACTAGTCTGGGGATATTGGATGAGTAGGCATTAGATAGGGATTTTATGCACAAGCCTTCTGGCATCCATTGATTACTCTGTTTAGCACAGGTGGCAATACTGTATGGAGAGTTTTGCTTTGTTTATCAACAATTAATGTGCTAGTATAGGAGATGTGGTCATGTGATGCTTAATGGTTTAACACCAATCCTGCCTAATAGGATAGTGGTGGCTATGGTTGTAAAAGAGCCAAAGACACCAAAATGTATGGGTGCTGAACTGAGTTCAGACCCATATGACTATATAGGCTATTGAGCTTAGATTGAAAATATTTTTTGTGTTTTCAATTTCATTCTCATAGTTTTGTAGTTAAGTAGAGATAAAAGGTGGTTGCTAGAGGGTTGCATTAGATCCTAAGATCTAGATGCAGTGCTCTCAGATCCAAAGCTCCTCACTGATGAAGGCCACAAGCCAGAAACTAGTCTGGGGATATTGGATGAGTAGGCATTAGATGGGGATTTTATGCACAAGCCTTCTGGCATCCATTGATTACTCTGTTTAGCACAGGTGGCAATACTGTATGGAGAGTTTTGCTTTGTTTATCATTATTACATATAGTTTTTCAATAAAATTATTTATAAATAAATAATAAATACATCATATTTTTTTTGAAAAAAAAACAAACAATTGAAATACAGTACAAATAAATATAATATTGATTATGTTTGTAAATATAATATTCATCAGCTGACAACAATAGTAAATGATAAAATATATTTCATATACATATCTATAAAATTGCAAATATGTTTAACACAATATTTAAGTTTCATGCATAGATTAGAATAAACTATTCAGATATTTCATCTAATATTTGTCAAGAAAACTAAGTCTCACCTTATGCCCATACAGTGTGCTTATATGTTTGCATAATTTTATCTTTATTGTTAGTAATTTATGATATTTCTTTTTTCAATTATGGTTCTGAGATTTTTTGATATCTTTCACATTTTTTTCCAGATTGGATATTTATAGTTTGCTAGTATGTTTTCTGAATGCTGTCCTTTTTGTAACAAATTGACAGTTTCACAATCAAACAGGTATAATTTCAAGAGACTTTTAAGGATGGTCATTTTTTATTACAGTTTATATTTTAGTCTTTGGCACAAGTATATTGCATCATAATCTCTTACTATTTTACAAACAAATTAATCTTTTAATCTTAAGTTGCTTTTTAATAAACAGAATTTTTTCTTATTTAAATAAATTATTTTTTTGTTTTTTAAATTTTATATAATTTTTTTAACAATTTATATAATTGCAGATGTATTTTATTAACTTTGCTTCAATTTTAAGTTAATAATTTTATCATTTTGTTACAAAAATATGACTTTGAATTATGGACTTTACTTTCATATTCATAGTAGACTAGTATTTATTTATTTTTTTTGTAACAAAAAACACTTATTTATAATTGTTAATAAAGAAGAATATATAAATTATTATTAAAGTTTATCGGCTTAATGTTTTCGAGGATCCATGCCTCATATTCATAGCCTTCATAAAATGTATAGTAAAATATATTCAAATAAGCTAGTATTATGTAGCCCATTTCTTCGAAATTTCGAAGCAAGTGTCTTTCCTATTAATAGCATGGATGTAATGCCTCCTTTATTTTTCTTTTGTGATCATTTGATTCTGAGCACAATATTATGGGATTGGCAGGTGTGAAGTTGTGTCCAGATTGTTTAGCATGCTGTTCCTCTGGGCTCTTCACAACCTCTGTATTTTTGGAGCATGCTAAACAATCTGGACACAACTTCATACCTGTCAATCCCATAATATTGTGCTCAGAATCAAATGATCACAAAAGAAAAATAAAGGAGGCATTTTTACATTAATGGAAACATCCATGCTATTAATAGGAAAGACACTTGCTTCGAAATTTCGAAGAAATGGGCTACGTAATACTAGCTTATTTGAATATTTGCATATATTTTACTATACATTTTATGAAGGCTATGAATATGAGGCATGGATCCTCGAAAACGTTAAGCCGATAAACTTTAATAATAATTTATATATTCTTCTTTATTAACAATTATAAATAAGTGTTTTTTGTTACATAATATTTTTTTTATTATAAATTATTCAATATTTATAACTTTAAATATAAATTTAATGTTACAAAATAATTTATTTTATTTTGTCCTTCATCTCCTCCCTCCTTTAAATTAAAATTAAGCTAATAATATACCAGGTAATTTTTATTGATTGTAAAAATAAATGTAAACAAACTCCACAGTGAATTTCACATACACCATGACACTTCAAGGAATTTTATTTTTAGGGCATAAAATATTTCATTATTTTTTTAAAAAGTAGTGTGAACTTTGTGTGTATTATTTTTCTTTAAAATATTACCAATTTTATCAGTTATTCTATTTATATATGGCAGAACTGTCTTAATTTCTGAAGTATCAATATTTTTTTTTATTATGTGAAAAATACCTATCAATAATTCTGTGACCAAAACCATTATGAAAATGTATTTTTTTATTAGCAGTGATATTCTGATGAAAATGATCATTAGAAAGTCTCTTAGTTCTAGCTAACAATGTCATTCAAAATAATAGTGCTGAATGACGATGAGAAGAAAAATGTAGCTACCTTCTGGTGTGTTTTTGCTTTCTATATAAACCATAGGAGTTTTTTTACATTCATATATATTGGACAGACCAATTGTAGAATAAATATAAAGAACATATTTTGGCAGTTAAAGAAAAGTCCATTTCATCAGCCACTTGTTCACACATAAAATTAAATAACCATGACATCAATTTTAATAAAACACATATTCTGGCAAAATTGAACAATATGACCAGAGACTGCTAAGGAAGGTATGGAGATTTTTAAAAAGCCCAAGAGCATACGTGAAAAGTGTGAATTGAAGAAAATAAATACTATTCAGAAAGAGCTATTGGAAGATAAAATATTTTTTAAAACTTTTCAACTAATAGAGAATTTAAGTATGAGGAGAAAATAAAAGGAAATAATAATTTTAAATCTTACACCCATTCTTATAAATTTGAAAAAAAAAGAAGCTCAGAGAAAGATACACTTGTTATTGTTATGAAATGTCAGCTATTTAGCTATTTTATTTTTACTACATGGAATCTCCCAAAAATATAATATGAAATCAATATACGTATATACAAATATATGTTAAATTGAAGGTTTTCAGGACAAAATATATAATTTTTGAATCATCCATTAATATTAAGCACTAATGTTGCAACATTTTGTCCACATTGCAACTATCATTGTCTAACAGTATCATGTGTAATCCATCCAAAACTTCATTAAAACATTAAGTTAATTATACAGGATAAACTCCAAAATTATATCTTTTGCATATAGCAAGACAAAAAAAAACAAACCAAAATAATGCACTAAAAATTAGTTTCACAATGATTACACAAACCAATCCATTCATCATAAATATTGGTATGCATTAAATATTATCCTCTTTATTTAATATTTTGTGATGCTGTATTTAATTTTTTTCTGCAACAAATATTTTGTTTTGACAGACTTCATTGCTTTGTCTGATCTCAGTCATATCTCCTCAATAAAAACAATCTAATTTAAATGTCTTTAGAATATCATCAAGATAAGCTTTATATTGTAAATGGGGATAGGTTGAAATTCACTATAAAATTCTTTTTTCTTTTGTATTGCTTGTTTGTTCTATGTGTTCAGTTCAATGAAGATGTGGTTATATTATAAGTAGACACTATATTATGACATTCCAAAAAGCTGAAAAACATATTGATTGGTCTTATAAAAGTTTGTGGAATATCTTTAAAAGATAAATTACTTCAATAGAAGATTGAAGTCTAACTTGTATACAATAAATTAGTTAAAATAATATTTCTATACACAGTAATAGTTTGTGGAATATCTTTAAAAGATAAATTACTTCAATAGAAGATTGAAGTCTAACTTGTATACAATAAATTAGTTAAAATAATATTTCTATACACAGCTAATCCAGTTGCTATAGTTCCTTCACTGTGATAAAATGTACTAGCTTTTAAATTGTTAAGAGCGCTAGCAGAACATTGAAGACCATGCTGCATCTCAACATATAAGTTTACCTTTCTATAAAAAGAAATTTATTAAGAGATATTTATATTGGCTCACATTTTAAAATTAATAATCACAATGAAAAGTTACTGATAGTTGGTTTTTTTTCCATGATAAAAATGAAGTTACTGATAGTTGCTTTTTATTGCTGGCTGATAAAGAATTTTTATTTTTTAAACATTAAGTAATAAATCAACTACATTTGTAGATCATCTACTTTTGACAAAAATAACACAATTATAAGCACATTGTAAATCAAGAAGCTAAAAAGTCAATGTTTAGCTTTTAATCAGTTCAAAATAAAAATTTTATACACATACATATATAATTTATAAATTAAAATAAAGCAAACATTAAAATTTGCATTATTATCTTAGTAAGATATTGTGTATGCATATATACTTTTTCACTACATAAATCAATAAAAACATTTGCATTCAGAAATATAAAAACCAATAAATAGTTTTAAAAAAATTGTATATGTTTTTGTAATTTATAGAAATTTAAAAACTATTTTGTAAGGGTAGTATTACAAATGTTAATATTTTTCTTGTTTTATTTTATTTTACTGGTCAAGACATTGAAAGTAATAAATAATTAATACAAAAACAATACATTTCAATGAATATTTTATTATCAAGAACAATAAAATTACATTTACTAAAATATAACATTGAAATACAAGTATAATGTATATACTTAACCTAGATGTATATATTGAATAATACTATATGTTTATAAATAATTTTTATACTGTTTTCAATACTATAAAGTGTAAATATGGCAAAAGAATAAATAGATTATAAAAATTATAAAAGTAAAACAAAATAAGAATCTGAAATGTTTATTTTACAACGTAATCATCAATGATCTTTACATGCTATTAAATCAACAAAATGTGGCATGACTCTAACACAATCCTTTTTAATAGTACTAAAGGAAATAAAATTGACTATATTTGCATAATTATTCCATTAGTTTAACTGCCTCTTAGTACAGCTGTTTGAAAATTTGTTGTTTCTAGCTTGGATGTCTATTTTTTAATCTTTTTATTTTCAGAAGAAAATATCTCGTTTGACATGACTAATATTTTGACATATATTTAATACATTACTCTATTAACAGTTTTGGATAAAGCACTTTTGTACACAAAATGTATCATAATTCTCACAAGCATTAGACCATCCTTTTAAGCTCTGGAATCATGTCCTGAATGTGGTTATTATAAAGACAGGGTTAACTTGACTTTTAATGCTAATTTCATGGATAGAAAGTTTATTAATTATAATATCTCATTAATTATAATATTGTAATTGTAATTTCATTTGTAACCTTTTTATTGAATTCATTAAAGATTAAAAATTTATATTATTAAATACTTAACAATATTTAAATTTATTTATAGACTGATGATCCCGTAATTGTAAAATTTCCTCAACTTTACATTTCAACACCAGATGGCCTTTGCATTTCTTTTCATCTTGAAAAAATTCAAGGTAATATACATACATATATGTTGTAAGATGTTGTATGGTAATTAGAGGTGACAATAGGTTACATACTCATATACAAAAATTAACCTATCAAACTTTAATGGAAAACAGGTTTTTATAATAGATGATAACTATATATGCCCTACATTTATAAGCCATACATTGATATATCAAAAAATAACATAACTTTACTGGGGATTTCCATCAGACTTCATACAAGATGAAAAATGTCCCACAGTTTTATGAATAGATGGAATAAAGACCTCTGACATATTCACTAGTCATGCTAAATAGTTATTTTTAAAGCTGAGATGAATCTTACTTTTCTTTACTTATCTCCAACACATATATAACAATATATTATAGGTTAATAGGGGGTATCATTTCCTGGTGTATCCATAAGATTTTTATATAAATTTACCTGACTCATTTACTTCCCAGTTTTCAACTTAACAATAAGTAGGATTCTCCCTAAATCGCCTTCCTCTTTAACCAGTTACCTATAGATAAGACAGGCGGATTAAATTATAACAATAATTAATTTAATCAAATAATTAAAAAAGTACAAGTTTTAATAGAAAATGTAGCAAGATAAAAAAACCCATTTACTTACACATATTACAATATCTATAACTATATACATATTGTGTTAATTGTTTATTATTCATAGAATTCATTTTTATTAGTTAATATAAAAAATACTGAATGGAAAAAAATATATAACCCTTACTTTTTAAATATGAGAAAAGCTTTATACCTGTAGTAATGGAAATGTGATGATTCAAATAATATTTTTTTATAAAACTTTAATTGCAATCTTTTTCATTTAATACCCCACCCCCATCCACCCAAACAAACAGTTATAAAAATAATAAATTTACAACTAGACTTACCCCCCCCCCCTTATTTTTTAAAAATAAAAGTTAAAATAGAATTAAGTAGCATTTCTGTATAATATTTCAAATAGGTACACACAAAATGTATAAGCAAAGAAAACTCTTCATACAGTAGTGCCACCCTGAGCCTACCAGAGTAATCAATGGATGCCAGAAGGCTTGTGCATAAAATCCCTATCTAGTGCCTACTCATCCAATATTCCCAGACTAGTTTCTGGCTTGTGGCCTTCAATGAGTAGGCACTAGATAGGGATTTTATGCACAAGCCTTCTGGCATCCATTGATTACTCTGGTTGGCACAGAGTGGCACTACTGTATGGAGAGTTTTGCCTTGTTTAATAACAATTATGTGCTAGTATATGAGATAGTGACATAAATAATATCTACAAATAAATAAATAAAATTATATTAAAATAAAAAATAATAACATCAATGAGTTTACTTTTTTTTTAATTTAACATTTTATTATCATTTAAATAAATCACACAATATAAAATATCTTTATAATATAGGGTATAGGAGCACAGACTTTCACACCACCCACCTCTCTCCACTCTATCTAATAACACTGATACACCTAAACACATATATGCTGAAAAGATAAATAATCACCAATATACGTATTTCATGCTAAACCAGCAATCATCAGTTGGTCCAGACTATCATCTTTACACACATATATAGTATAAGTGCTCAGATATATATTAAGATAGACTATCCTCATAGTTTAATGGACAGGCTCCAATCCACTCCACACTCCAACTCTTCAACCGTCCATCCAATTGAAAATCTGATGATGGAATGCTCATTATAGAGATGTCTGCCCATCCTTGCATATGTATTAAATGGATTATGTCCTGTACATTTGGGGTTCAGATTGACCTTAGGTCAACATGGGTGTGACAATAATCTCGGCCTCAGGGTGGCCTTTGAGCATTCCATCATCAGATTTTCAATTGGATGGATGGTTGAAGAGTTGGAGTGTGGAGTGGATTGGAGCCTGTCCATTAAACTATGAGGATAGTCTATCTTAATATATATCTGAGCACTTATACTATATATGTGTGTAAAGATGATAGTCTGGACCAACTGATGATTGCTGGTTTAGCATGAAATACATATATTGGTGATTATTTATCTTTTCAGCATATATGTGTTTAGGTGTATCAGTGTTATTAGATAGAGTGGAGAGAGGTGGGTGGTGTGAAAGTCTGTGCTCCCATACCCTATATTACATATATATAGCCACAGGTATATAACAAGCCTGTGTTTCAGTTATTAAAATATCTTTATATAAAATCAATAATTGTATGTATAATATAAATAAGACAGAAAAACTTTTAACCAATTAAATGTAATGGAACTATTTTAAAGCTTCAATTTATATTGCATGCATAGATTATGTTGAAATAGTCATGTTTCTAGACAGAGTGTCCATTTAAGATTGGCTCAAAGCTTCTTCAAAGGATATACTTCTTCCTCTCAAATAATTTTAGTAAAGTTGGATACATTGATGGATTTGTGGTATTTAGCTCACAGTAAACTTAGCACATGCTGTTGAAAAGTATTTTGATAATCATTATCAGTTTGTAGAATGATTTAATATTAATTATTTTTCTGCTAATAGCTAGTTATTTCAGACACTAACACTGCTTTGCAAATCAGCAAGACTAAAACTTTAAATTCTTATTAAGAACTTATCAGCAGAAATAATAGCCAGACTACTTAATAAACCTATTTCATTTTCTTTTTCCTGTTATATGATTGTCTCAAGATCATTATCTTGTTGTTGTTTTTTAAATTTCTTTAGCAAGTCTTTAATCTTTGATATATATATAAAATAATAGTATTTTTGTTATAAAACAAAAGAAATTACATTTGTGTTACAAATATATTTTTAAAAAAGTTCTAAAAAATGATATTTTTATTTTTGAAATATTAATTATCAGTACATTTGTTTATTTAATAAAATTTAATATCACTTTTTTCATTTTCAACATTTACATTTTTTTGGTAAAATTTCAATAGTGTAACTCCACCAATTTTATATTTATTATACAAGTACAAGCTACCCTCTACTCATGAAAAGAAAATAATTCTTTCCATTTACAATAAAGTTATTAACTTGTGCAATGAATAATTAGTTAGATCCATTATTTGAGCACCATATTCATAACATAAATACAAAAAATAAACTAAAATAAAATTAATGATCTGTTATTATAAACTGAAATTATTTCAGTATTGGTTTTAATGAAAATTCATTATTTTGTAAGATCTTAAATTTTTACTTAAATGTTAAATTTTTAGTAGCAATGTTTTAAAATCAGAAAATCCATACGTCAGATACTCATTAGAATTAAAATTTAACATTTATATTGTGATAAAAATAGTATTTTTTTTCTTCTATTTTCTTTCAATATTTATTTCCAATAATTTAGAAAATTTTAAATCATTTTCATCTCCATCTAGCTCATGAGATTGCTTAAGTGAAAAATATTAATCTGAGAAAATTTTAAATAATTTTTGTTTACATCTTTTTTTTTTCATATTTCATAGCATCAGCCGGGAGGCATACCCTCAATAACCGTCTGCAACTAACTGCTTGCTGACCTCTCGGCTAACAACGCTGTAATTATTCTAACTATTTTCTTAAAGCCATTTCATCATATATATATATAATTTTAAAAGCTGATGAAATCTAGTATTAAGCCAATAAACATCACATGACCACCATCTCACTATACGTATGCCACACACAGAAATCTAGTATTGTTAAATAAAATCTATTTCTGTTTAATGCTCAAAAGAAAAAATATATTTAATTAATCAGTTTTGTAGAAATACATACTTTTTGAATAAAATTAATAAATTATCCAGCTAAGGAAAAAAAAGGAGTTAACAAAAAAAATAAAAGTTTCCAGAAGATAGAAACTCTTTTTTTAAAAAAAAAAATTGTGTTATATTATTCATAAAATACTTCTTTTAAAGTTAAAAAATATAGTAGAATTATTTAACTATAGCGATTTGAACACAAATTTTCAAGCATCCTTCAATTATCCACCCTATCTCCTATACCCATGACCACACACATTTAGAAAAGATAAATAATCACTGATATCCCTATTTCGTGCTGAACCAGCACTCATCAGTTGGTCCAAATCATCAACTCATCTTCCACACATATATATAATCAGTGCTCAGTTTATATTAAAATAGCAAATCTTCATGCTTTAATGGACAGGCTTCAATCTACTCCAACTCTTCAGCCATCCATACCATTAAAAATCTGATGATGGAATGCCAAAATCCCATGCTGATATCAATGTTATTGTTATGCCCATGTCAACCTCAAGTCCATTCTGACTCCTTATGTATAGGACCATATCCATTAAATACATAGAAGAGGGATGGGCAGGATTCAGGTTTAATGTGTAATATTTGAAATACAGGCATTCTTCATATATCTGGAACTTAATTGTAAATAAAGGAGATTTGAACACAGACTTTCAATCACCTTTCAAATGTCCACACTATCTCATACCACTGATACTCATGACCTCACACATGTGGAAAAGATAATCACAAATATACATATTTCATGCTGAACCAGCACTCATCAGTTGATCCAGATCATCATCTCCCATGCACATATATAATCAGTGTTCAATTTATATTAAGATAGAAAATCTTCATACTTTATTGGATAGACTTCAATCTATTCCAACCTCCAACTCTTCAGCGCATCCATACCATTGAAGAGTTGGAGGAAGGAATAGATTGAAGCCTGTCCATTAAAGAATGAAAATTTGCTATCTTAATATAAACTGATCAATGATTATATGTGTATATGGGAGATGATGACCTGGACCAATTAATAAGTGCTGGTTCAGCATGAAATATGTATATTGGTGATTAATTATCTTTTCTACATATATGTTGTCATGTGTATCAGTGTTATGAGATAGAGTGGATAGTTGAAGGGCACTTGAAAGTCTGTGTTCAAATCCCCTACATTCACAATTAAGCTCCAGGTATATGAAGAATGCCTGTATTTCAAATATTAGAATTGTTTAAATAAATTATTTTATATTTTTGACTACAAATGAGACTCCAGATTTTAAGTAGATATAATACAGTTAAAAGTGATTTTTATGTGCAAGTTAATTAATAATTGAAATATTTCTATTAGAATATTCATATGTATGGTTAAAAGAGAATATTTGTTGGTTTATTAGTGATATGAAATTTTTTGTATTATTAGACAAACATAGGTGTACATATCATCATCGTCATTTTCAAACATCAATCCACTGTAAGATGAAAGTCTTTCCAAGTTTAATCCAGTTCATCCAATCTCTGATTCTCTTCTACACATAGCCCCATTCATCCATCTCATGTAGCCTCTTTCTAGGCCTTTTACACAATCTCTTGGAATTGTTTAAATTTTTAACTGTTCATCTATTATCATCTCTTTTAGCAATATGTTCACCCCACCTCCACTTTAGTTTTTTAATTCATTCAATGTTGTCATTACTACAAGTTTGTTTTCTCTGTAGGCATTTCATTTTTAATCCCGTTATTCCTAGCATACTTTATTGAGTGGTATGAAGTCTCTGTACTGGTTTTATGCTAAGTGTCTATCTCTCACATTCATTAGTAAAATGTGGTAAAACACATTTATTGAAAACCTTCCTTTTCAAAGACATAAGCATATTTTATTTCAATATGAAGTTATTTTTATCAATAGCAACCCATCCAAGTTTAATTCTATGATTAATTTTATCCACTATGTTTCCATCAGTATTAATAATCTGACAAAGATATTTATAGTTGTTAACTTTTTCTAATTCATCATTATTAATCTTTATTTATTTATATTTTTTTTGGGGGGAGGGGGGATCCATAGAACATTATTTTAGTCTTTTTAGCATTTATCTTTATTCCTACTTTCTTTCTTTCATCTAATGTGTCCTGCAACATTTCCTGAAGCATTACATGAAAAACAACTACTTAATTTGTAAATTTAGATATCTTAAGTAATCTCCATTTACCTTTACTCCCCTAGCTTCCCATTTTAATTCACAAAATATTTTCCCTAAAACTTCTGTAAAAAATTTAGGAGATATGGAAGCACTCTGTTATATACTCTTCTCAATGTTAATCTACTTAGTATGTTATATAATCATTGTTGTTGCTTTTTGATAAATATTCTTCAGAATTTGACAATATCCTAGATTTTTATCTTGATTATCCAATGTTCTAATCATATATATTGTAACCATATGGTTGGGCTTGATGTTTGTCAAGTCTTATTTAAGTGGTCAAATGTGAAAAATTTAAATTGTAATTAACAATAATTGTAATATATTAAATCAATATATTATCTTAGTGGTATGTAATAGTAGTTTCCAAATTGTATTTTAAAATTAAGTAAATTTTGTCAGTAAGTCTCCTGAGAGTAATAAAGACTCAGAATGTTCAATGCTAAGTCCTCTCGCAGAACGTGTATGAGATTTCATATGCAGTTTGTCAGATTGACTAATTTTCAATAATATTAAAATGATAATTTACTAATGTTATTAAGTATGTTTTGATACTTTATTATTATTAAAAATACTTACAAAGATTTAAATTTATAACTCTTCTAAATCAACATTTGTAGTCAATTCCTTAAGTATATTTTTATTGTAATTTAAGATAGTATTGAATAGTCTGATTAATTATCATTAATGAATATAGAAGAAGTATTAATTATATGCACACCATGCTGTCATTGGTCTATTTTTTGTACCATAATTCAATTTAATAAAAGGTATAAATAACTTAATATAAGTAGTAGTGGGGGGACTATTAATAAAAAAGAACAAGAGGAGATATATTAACATCTGAAACAATAAAACTAAAGAAACCAAGAAGGAGCTGAAACAGTGATAACACTGGATTTAAATTGACCAAAATTAAGATATATTGTAACTCTTAGATTATGGAATAGAGAATTCTAACTCCTTGTATGCATTATGACCTACTTAATCATTAATCAAGATTTCCTAAGATTTTACACTGGGAGAAAAATGGAAACCATTTTGAAAAACATGTATTTTACCAAAGGGACCTTGAATTTGAAACTGGACAAGAAATTGTAAGCATGAAATTTTATTCCACATATTACAATTTTAATCATTATAGTCATTATGTACATTTAAAAATCAAGTGTCAGTTTTTTGAATGGAAAAAAAAAGAAATATTCTGTGCATTCATTTATAAAGATAAAATATGTTTTGCTTTTTATGTTAAATAGTAATAAAAATCAGATTTTAAAAAAAAAAAAATTTGGACAAAACTTTTAAAATTCAAATCAAACAAAATAAAATTTACTTCAAATGAATAATAAAATAGGATTGCTCTGATAAATCTTTTAGAATGCTAGCTTGCTTCGTCATTATAAATGAAAATTGAAATACGTTTAGTGTACTGATAAATGCAAAATAAACTGTTTAATTCTTAGTTATTAAATGTCTTTAATGGAAAACCTGACAAGAGAAAAAAACAATAACCATTCATTATATTATTAAAGAAAATATTTAATAATATTGATATAAAAACATAAATAACTGAGATGAAACGCTGCAATCAATATTAGTTTTAAGTATTAACAAACGATTTCAAAATGTTTTGAAATGCTGAAGTCATCGCCAACTATTTAAAATATATTACTCCAGCTAAAATAAAATAATGCTTTTGTGAAAGTTTTCTCTTGCTATCAAACTTGAAGCTATTATTAAAACTACAATTTAGTCATAATGGATCCAAAATTCTGCAGGAAATAATTATAAGCACTATTACATCATTATTTTATTGCAAAAAAGTCTTGATAATTTGATTTTACTGTATCAGGATAAATGTAAAAAAATATGGATGCCTTGTTCGTAAAATATTTTGCCCATGATGGCATCATTTCTCTCATCAGTCAGCTCATAATGAATAAACTTAGATTATGAACTAGGGGAATAAAGTAAAATATGATAATAATGATTTTTTTTATTCTTGTCTATTATTATATTATACTAGTTTTGGATAGGATATTAAGGTATGTATTTTTTTAATGGTATAAATTTGTAATGAGTCTAAAAACAGACAATGGTAAAATTATATACATTTATTTATTAATTTTATTTATTTTTCTTTACTGATTGGTCTAAAATTTAACTTTAAATTAAATATGTTTAGATAGAGAGATATTCCAATCTCTTACATTTATAAGAATAATTTATTGATATTCTGTTTATGGGTAAACAGACAAAATAATTTGCCAGAAAAATAATAGTATTTACTCATAATAACACAATTATATTATTATATGAAGTTTTCCATATAAGCAGGGATACACTCATCTTATATTCATTTTAGTTTATAAAATTTATGCTATTTTTCATTGACTATGTGTTTCTTATTAATGCAAACTTTATTATGCTATTATACATGTTTTATGGTCATTTGAATATCTTTGGTGGTTCCATACACTATTTAGTATATATATTTGAGAGACCAGTTATTTTATCTCATTTTTATAGAAATCAATCATCATCTTCATTCATAAATCTTGAATCAAAATTTCAGTTTATTTTTTTTTTGGGGGGGGAAAAGATTTTTCTCTCAAAATCTTCCCACATTTTTTTTAATTTTTATTAATAAAAGTGAGAAAATATTTCGAGCACACATGGTATCAGACAAAGTTGTGATTAATTACTGTCAAAATTAGGGTTGATAAACCAATTAAATCTCAGTATCATGGATCAAATATCAAATAGGTTGAATCAGAACATAATTGTCAGGCGAAAGATATAAAACTAAAGATATATTTGGGGCAGGGTCTTCTCTAAAAATTTAGCATCAAGTGAACACATATCAGATCTGCTTCTCAATTATCATATGATTAAAATTTTTTTTTTTTTTAAAAAAAGTGTATATTTTGTTCTTTTGTAAAATGTGTTACTAGATATTAACTGGGTACACTGATCTCCTTCCAAAATCAACTGCTACCAAAATTATGCCAATCCAACATGATTAATTAACATACCATGCTTACTTCAATATGTCTAGCTTGGAAGCTCCAATCTACACTTCAGACAATGTTTCAGGTACAAACTTTTATTGTTACCTATCCTGTCTTAAAGAATTTGCTTCTAATATTTGGATAGATGATTATACTACAAACTTTTAGTAATATTTTATTCTATCTGTAAATATTTTACTTCTAATACTTGGATGGATGAATTTATTTATAAAATAAATAAAGAAATTGAAAGAATACCAGCTGAATCATATAAAGACATAATAAAGTCTAAGCAATAATTCATATTTCCTTTAATTGTTATTACTAAAGTAAACTTTTGCGTTCTCTTGAGAGAAAAACAGTAGCAGAAAGTTTGGAATATCTATAGAATAACCTATTAAATTTAAAAACGAAAGACATATTGACTAAATATTTGTTAAATAATTGTAGAAGTATATTATAATGAGCATCTATACTAGCAAAATCTCTGGAGAAAAGAAATTTTATATAAGCGTTTATTAAATAATTTCATAAGTTTATTATGGTGAGTATCTGTTTCAGCTAAACCTTTGAATGAAAGAAATCGTATATAAAACTTTGTTGAATAATTTTAGAAGTATTATGATGAGCATCTGCTCCAGTTGAATTTGGAATGATGAAAAAGTAAACCCGAAGGATAACTTAATGCATAAAGCAAGGAAAAACTAAATTAAGTAAGTATATTGTGATCCATAAGGAAACGTGATACTACAAAATTTAGAATTGCCATAATAGTTTATTAATAAAAGTGCGAGAATCCGGATAATAAAAGTAGCTACTATTATAAAATGTGCATCTTTAAATTCGATTTTGTGCCAATTCTACCATGGGCATGCATTTTTCATTTAGGATAGTATATGTGTTTCTGTTATCTCTTTGGATAATTTTACATTACAATGGAGAACTATTGCCACGATTGCTGTGCCAAAAAAAGACTTTACGTAAAAAAAATTTAATATATTTATTGTTATATGATATGTTAGATTTATTCTATTACATATTTTAGCTAAGTGTTATAAGTTTGACCCAATATTAAACCTATATTAAAATTAGAAAATATATTTTATTCATTATACAATTACTTCAGCCTGTATTTTATTATAAAATACTAGGAAAGTGTGCAGTATAAGAAGGTTTTTAAATATTATTATGCTAATAATTTTAAATGAATGTTTTCATGTTTATTAATCTTCAATTTTAGTATTTTATTGCTTTGCTCTAGAGAGAAAGTGATTGGTTAAAATGTGTATTTTAAATAAATGATGCCTATTTCATAGCCTATAGAATTAACCTTTAAATAAAATTATTCTTAGTTGTATTAGACTAATTGGTTCATGCATCAATAATATGATACCCTTTATGCTATGTGAGAGTGCAAATGACCTTTGTTTATTTGAGGTGAGTATAGTTCTGACCACCTCAAAGGTTGTGATGGAGCATAGCTCTCTCATGATTAAATATAGTGATATTTGAAAGTATTTAGCAGATCAAGGATTTATTCCCAGCTCCATTCTTATTTGTATGCCTCTTAAAAAAATATTTTTATATGGTCATAGAATAATATGTTTTTAGCATGCCTCTTAGTATGTGCAGTGACAAGTTCCTCACATACTTTATAACCTCAAGGAAAAAGCACTCTTAGATCTATGCTATCACCAAGAAGTTATTATTAATTTATTCTCTCTTATGAAAGTATTATTCTTATCATTACCCAGAGTGAATGATAAATTAGTGTTTACTGTTTGTTAGGTCATTGCATACTAATGAAGAGTAGTTATTTGTGTAGGGTATAATTTATACTATCATATTTCATAAATTGATGTACTAAGTAGATGAGCTTAGCTCTAGCTTGTGTGCGAACCGATATTTATTCTAAATTTATAGTTAAGAATTTGAATTAAGGCCAGCAACGCGCATCATACTAGGTTCATGCAGAAGCAAGTCATCGCTGGACTAGTAAGAAAATGATAGAAAAACTCATGTTGGGGCTATAGTATTAAATACATGTATGTGTGCGTAAACATAGCTTATTAAACTATCACACAATTATCAAATATAAATTAAGTACTAGGTTGTGGGAAGTATTAGTTCGGAAATCGCATTGTAAACTGAAATATTAAAATTAGAGTAATTTTATAATCTTTTAAAATATGAATTCCTTAGTGGAATGAGTAGATATTGCTATAAAATTTAGATGGGCTATAAGCTAATTAATAATCATAACAGTAGTTATATTTGTTGTAATGATGCTGAAGCACAGCTTCAGATAGCTTACTCAGTTCTATCACTAATCCACGTCAACGGCTTTAGATCGCCCAAAATTGGCCACTTTTTGAGCTACGGTACTGTTTTTATGTTTGTTTTAAAGCTTATGATGTGATGTGATGTACTATAAACTTCTCCTTAAATGGAGTCAAGAATCTCTGCTATATATGTGTATAATAATTATTATATACATATAACTTATTTTAACAAAACTTATTAATTATTATACATGTATATAGCATTTTTGCTTTTTTTTTTAAAAAAAAAAAAAACTATTTCACTATGAGATAACTATTAAACACGATTACTGGGACAAATTTCTATTAATACGCTTACTAAAGCAAATTAATACACTTACTAAAACAATTTTTTCCGACTACTAATTCGATATTCACCCGGACTTCGATTCTCAATTTCATTGTCGCTTTCTTTACATTATACAATTCAATTCGAATCCACTACTGTTTCTAAATTGAACCAGATTTTCATACTGGAACATATCCTGTTGACTGCACCAATTTTCTGCTGTGTACAGCCACTCACTCGACTTAACAATCAGGTAAATAGACAGCAGAAACCAAATGATTAGACAAGTATTAATAGAATTATCAGTCAGATAAATAATATTACATATATAATTATAAGACAATTAAGTTTAACTTACGAACGCTGGCCATGTAGGCATACAAAAAACATAATATAGACCGGTGTGGCCTGCAAAGTTCCTAGGTCCACTTTTTAACCTTCAGTGATGGAGTTCACTGGGTTTGTTCTGATGCTAAGTTAAAACTCTTGACTTTTGTGTGCATTCAATGAGTTCCCTGCTGCAAGTGCTGCTTAGTTATTTTTTGTTCCTTCTTTTTTCTTGTTACGGAATGTTTTAGAAACCAATTAATTCTCCTATTATCTACTTTTAGTAATCAGCACTTTTAATCTAGCTGCTTAATTAGTTTCTAATCTGAAGCACTTATCTTTAATAGCGTACCAAATTTAATTACAAAATTCCTGTCTATTTCATCTAATAAAACTTATTTTAATAAAACATTAATTATTATATACGTATAACTTATTTTAACAAAACTTATTAATTATTATACACGTATATAGCAATCTCTAAACAATTATGCCCAGAGAAACAAAAAGTGCCGTAAGATGCTGACCTCTCTCAAATTATTTCACAAGTAAAAAATCAATATATGTGACATTGAAAATCTAACAAAAGGAGGAGGCAGTCCGTTCTAAATGCTGATTGGCTGATGATTATTTGATCACAAGAGATCGCCGATAAATACTTTTCACCACTGAAAATGAAAATATATGTTTTAGAGTGCCTTTTTTTTATATTATTTTTCGTACATATTATAAATTATTTTCATAAAATATGCTGAAAATATAGTTATTTTAAAAAAAGTTAGATTTTATTAAAAAATCGTATACTTTACACAAACATAAATTGAAAAAGAAACCAGTGAATAGCAACAATTTTGACATCCTGTTAAAAGTTTAAATTGTCCAAATCTGTTTATTTTGTTTTCAAAGAAAAAATAATGTTTTAGAATATTTTTCTGGCATTTATTTACATATTATAATGTGTTTTGATAAAATATGCTGAAAATATAATTATTTTTAGAAAAATGGTAAGATTTTGCTAAAAAATTCCTAACTTTTATAATAACGTAAATTGAGGAGGGAAATCAATGACGATTGCAACACTTGTAATTTGCTACGATTTTTTTTTATTTTTTCCACTATCGAATATTTTTATAAATACAAATTTATTTTTGAATAAACTTTTGTTTACTTTCATAACCTGACAAATTATTAATATACTTTTTATAAACGAAACTAAAATGAATATAATATTAAAAGATGAATATATTTTTATGGGTGAGTTTGTTAATTGACTAATCAAACTTTAGAATTTTTAATTCACTCACCCAATAATAAATTGTACTATTTAAGAGCAGTTAAACGGATAGAGTATAATGAAATTTAAAGTGATATATTACAGGTCAACATAATTGTCCCAAAAGACTTGTATCTAAATGTTATTGTTGAGATGGGACTATTTGTAATTGTAGCCAGTAGAGAAACCTTGTAAATAGTTTGTAATTATTATTTCGTATTTTTTTTTTGATTTGGGATCACCATGATGTTTATTTTGATATTATAATATTTAGCATTTTATTGTATTAATAAATATTTTGTTTTTAAAATTTAAATTTGTGTCTGGTGATTCAATGCTTGGGTACCCATGACTTCACAATATCCATTAATTTTCAAAATCCATTAATTCTAGAGGTATTACAGAAAAGAATTATAAAAAATATTTCTAGTACAGATTGATCATGAAATATTTTTATTAGATTTTATTGCTGAATTAATACATTTGTTAAGATCTGGAAAGTTAAACTGATAAACTCGTGTTAAAATATAATGATTATGGCAAACATCAGAGAGAATGATTTAATTGTAGATTTAATATTTAATTATTCAATTCATTGCACTTTGATTAATGTTACGAGTGGATATAAAATCTCTTCTTCACTCCCTAATATTTGGATGCATTCCCAGATGCTAAAATTATATTCAAACTTTATTAGAATTAAATATTCATTTAATTAACTATTTAGTAGTTAATAATATTTATTATTATGATTCGTTTTGTTGTTAGTTAAAGTAGACATTAGCTTTAAATGACTGTATGTCTATTTAATTTGTGTTCGCTGGGATAGTGTCCAAGGGTCTGCAATGAATTTGAAAGTGATTATTTATTGCTCCTCACCACAGGTCGAGACCCTGAGAACGAGAGTATTTATAATTCTGAAATTTTTAATAACAAGATTATTATTGCTAGTATGATACAACAGTTAAGAGTTAGTAAGTTAATCGATTGTACATTCCACTTCTATGTGTGTAAGAAATGGTATTGAAAAACCATATTTCTGGAAAAGGTGACAGAGAACATAAACACAAACATTTAAGAGTAAATAATTGTAACCGGAGGGTGATCGATGCGGAGAATGAAGAAATAATTAATTTGTTTGAAAAGGAAGGGATGAATGGAAATTTCCTCTCTTCTTTTATTTAAGTAATGTGACTTTAGTATTTTTTTTTATTGGTCTAATTCTCTGGTTTCTCTGCATGGATTACCGATCAGAAATAAAGAAATGATATTATTATAGTTGCCACTGGAGATCATATAGCTGTGTAGGTCTGTGGAGGAAAGGTGCTTACAGTTTTAAGTAATTTGTTATTAATTTACTTGTGTAATATTTACTGAGTTCGAAAAGAAGAACTTAATACCCTATTCATAATTTAAAGTATTAGTATTATATTTTTGTTTTGGAAAGTTTTAATAACTTGCTTCCTTCTCGGACTTACAAATTATTAAGTGATGATGATTTCGGATGAGCACTGTAGATAATTGATACAGTTGCAATTTGGCGCCTGGGTAAACACCTCATCACATATCTATCTCTTTCTCTGTTACTTTGTCTATCACATTAGGTTATATATAGGTTTGTGACTGGCTCGACAGATTGCAGAGCAGGGGGTAAGGTTAGAATATATAATTAGAGGGGAGTTTAGTCGTTCACTCCACACATGACCACATACATGTGAAAAAGATAAATGATCTCCAATATAGTATGTCATGCTGAACCAGCACTCATCAGTTGGTCTGGATCATCATCTCCCACACATATATATATAATCAGTGCTCCGTTTATAATAAGATAGCAAATCTTCAAACTTTAATGGATAGGTTGTAATCTTCTTCACTCTCCAATTCTTCAGCAATCCATATCAATGAAAATCTGATGATGGTATTTTCAAAGCCCTTGTTTGCCAATTTTTGTTGTCATACCCATGTTGATCATAAACCATTCTGATCCCTCATATGTAAGTCCCTTAAGCCCATTTAAATACACAAAAGGAATGGGCAGAATACAGGCTAAATATCTAATATTTAAATACAACTATAGTATATAAAATTTTAGACATAATTAGAGAGGATTTAAACTTTGATTTGAATGGGTTTGAGGTCCTACATATGAGGGGTCAGAATGACTTATGGTCAACATGGTTATGACAATAAAAATTGGCAAACAAGGGCTTTGAACATTTTATCAGATTTTTAATGATGTGGATGGGTAAAGAGTTGGAGAGTGGAGAGTATTGAAACCTGCTTATTAAAGTTTGAAGATTTGCTATCTTAATATAAACAAAGCACAAATTATATAAGAAAAATGGTGATTCAGACGAACTATGAGTGCTCTTTCAGCATGAAATATGCATATTGGAGATTATTTATCTTTTTCACAACTATGTGGTCAAGTGTATTTGTTGTATAAGATGGAGTGGATGACTAAAAGGAGTTTGAAAGTCTGGGTTAAAATCCCATCTAATTACATCTAGTTTAAAGTATATCTACTATACTTGTATTTAAATATTATATAGATATATATTTTGCAAGTTCATCTGAGTATGATTTTGATAATGACTATACCAATGTTTCTACTTGATTACACAAGACAATTGGGTGATGAATAGAATAATAAGAGATGTTTTGTAGTGGCACTGTATACTGGTTTATAACAATGTCATATTGTCACATCAGCACTAGAAAAGATGAACATGCTAATGCTGTTAAACAATGCTCATCATTATCAGCATGCTCACTCCATACTATTAATTCAGGTCATAATGTTGATTTCTCTAATACTAGGATTCTATTCGGATATGATGCTCTCTACCAATGTAAGATCAGAGAAACCATTGAGATACTACAAAGACCAAATTGTATCAATAAACAAGATGATACATGCAAACTTTCTTTTTTTTTGGAAGAATCTTTTAAAAACATATTACTCAAAAAATTTTCTTTTTTCAATTTTATATTCCTGTCTTTTTATTGGTGGAACTTTAACATTGTTATAAACTAGTGTTTACAGCAGCTATACAACCAAGTTTTAATATTCTATTCATCACCCATTTAATGGCTTGTGTAATCAAGCTGAAATGTCAGTATATCCATTATCAAAATCATGCATGGATGAAAACACAAAGTATATCATTTATAACTGTAACTCATGAAAATCTTGATGTCAACATATATATATATGTACTAAGAGAAAGATTTTCATGGTCTACAGATATAAATGAAATGTTATCTGAGCACATCCATGTACAATTTACACACACACACATATATATATATCAAAGTTTCAACCAAGTCATACTGGTGATCAACTGGATAATAAATATTATGAAAACAGTTGTGGAGACACTGTAAACATTGGAATATAACATTAAGGAATGTTTTATTAATAGAAAACAGAAATAATATAAAAATTTATTTAGATATCAATGTCTTCTTTGAGATGAAAATTTTAATGTAGTTACTGAAACACTCATCATCAGCAGCAGTATCCATATTGTATATATACAGGTCATAGTATTGATTTTTCTATCCAGATGTGACACTCTCTAACAAAGTCAGATCAGAGAAGCCATTGAGAGCTTTAAAAGGCCAGATTGTATCAACAAACATAATGATTCATGCAAATTACCTTCTATTTTGGAAGAATTATTTAAAAACTCATTAATCTAAATAATTTCTTTTATTTATTATTTCTGGTTTCTATTAATAGAACATTCATTATTGTTGTATGTCAATGTTTACAGTTCCTGCACAGTTATTTTCATATTTATTACCAAGTTGCTGACCAATGTAATCTAACTGAAACTTTGATATATACATTGTAATCTTTGGCTTTCCCCAGGAAAGCCAAATATTAAGTTATAATTGCTTGTTGTTTTTTTTTTTTTTTTAAAAGAAAATTTGGAATTTTATATAATTTAATATTTCATTTAAACTGATATTAAATTGCTTGGTTTAAGAATGGTATTCTTTTTAAAATGTAAAAGAATGGTATTTTTAGAAATTAATGTTATAGTTTCAAAGTTAAAGCTAAAATTAAGTCTTTAGGATTAAATATTTCTATTTAAATGTCTTACTAATAAAAAGCATTTTAATTAAATAATATAGAAAAGGTATATTTTCTAAATGCTAACTTTAGAAAAATTAGTTTAACTAAATAGTATTAAGTTATTTAATTAAATTTGTGAATAAAATAGTGATTACATTAAGGAATGTGTGTGTGTAACTTTTATTTTAACTTCATTGGTGAAAATCTTGTGTCTTTAAATATTTGATTAGTTCAATTGTAAAAGAAGAAAAATTGTGTGTCTTTAAAAGAAAATATAGCACAATAGTTATTTTAAATAAAGTAGTTCATTATGTAATAAGTTTCAATTTTTCTTTTCTAAATAATTGATTTTTAATTGCAGTGTAGACAACTTATGCAAATGAGTCTATTTTTATCCCTTTTCCTTAGGTAACCAGTCAATAATGTCAATGTCTTTTGTCAAATATCAGTCACATGATTAACAGTATAAATTGACTGATATGTGCACACATTTCTTACTTATTTTAACTTGTATTGTTGATTTCACTCTGTTTACTTGTTCTTTTTAATTTTTAGAAAGTTTAATTATTTATAAACTATTATTATTTTCTTTTAAATAATGCATAACTAATTTAAACTTTAATCCAGGCACAAAGGTTAAACTGAGTCTACTAGAAATACTTTAAAACTACAACTTAAAAGGAATAACATAATGGAAATAATAACTAGGAATTTGTTTAACAGTAACTCATGTTTATTTGTATTTTTCACTACCTTGAAATTTTCTTTCAGTCATTGTCATGTAGGAAGAACATTTCTCAATTTTAATTTTACTAATAGACAATACAATCATTTAAGAATTTTATCTTTAGGAATATAAACCTATTATTGTAAAGTGCCGAAAACTTTGAAATTATTCAAACAGAAATAGTACATTATTGAAGATTGTCTTCCATTTGAATAATTTCAAAGTTTTCAGTGCTTTGTAATAATAGGTTTACATTTATAAGTCATGTTTGTCTAATCATAGGTGGTTAAAAATGAGGCACTGTCTTTCTCCTGTGATGGGTTAAATAGATTTGTAGAATTAAACATTTGATTATAACATCAGGCACACAATAGACTCGAGACCTGATTTAAGCATGGCCTGAAAGAGTTGGTGTATATAGAATATACACTCTAAACTTAAGTGATTCAGTTAAGTTTTTTTAAGTTTCACTAGCGAGAGAGTGTGTGGAGATTTATAATATTTAAGAAATAGTGCATTATCAGTGATTGACTTCTGTTTGAATAATTTCAAAGTTTTCAGCACTTTATAATAATAGGTTTACATTTATAAGTCATGTTTGTCTAATTGTAGGTGGTTAAAAATGAGACTGTCTTTCTCCTGCAATGTGTTAAATAGATTTGTACAATTGAATATTTGATTATTACATTAGGAACACAATAGACTCAAGCCGTGATTTAAGCATGGTCTATAAGAGTTGGAGTATATAAAATGTACTTTCTAAACTTAAGTGATTAAGTTTTTTAAAGTCTTACTGGCAGGAGAATATGCAGAGATTATAATATTTAAGGAATAGTGCATTATCGGAGATTGACTTCCATTTGAATTTCTTTGGGAATATCAATACTGTTAATGACTTTACATTGCTTAACACTTTTAATAGCTCATAATTCTAAACTATAATTTAATTTGAAATAAAATGCATATTAAAAAGAGAGTTTATTAGAATTTTGTCCTTTATTACAGGAAAAGACTGTGTAATTTTGCTTTAATAAACCTTTCTTATTACTGCCATTATGAAAGTTTTATTATTATCATATACAATTTTAAGCAATTATTATAAGGAAAAACTCTGCATACAATATTAAATTAATATTTATGATTATTTAAGTGTAATGTTTAAAAGTTAAATTACCTTAAATATTTTTGCTTCCTGAAAATGACATTTTGCGGATTTTGTTGTCTAAAAAAAAATTCAATGAAATAAAGAAACATAATTCATTAGAAATAAATAAATTGCTTGAATTAACTTTTAATACTGAAAATAATCTTTTGTTAATTATATTATATGCATTGAAATAATATTCTTAAGTAATCAAAAAAATTTTATTGAGAGATAATTATTTTGTCTTCAAAATTATTGTCATTTACAATACAGGAATAGATAATTTATTATAGAAGTGAATTTTAAATGCTCTCCTACATATATTAATATTGTTATATAGAACCTGTTCTATTTATTGTCATTATGTATTGTGACAGTCAGATGATGTATGCTGGTTTAACCCAGTTCGAATACTAGGCAAAAGTACCTTGAGGCCACCCATATGCGAGATATTAAATCAAGAATACTATGACCTCTGCCCTATTCGCCTATTCTTGAGGCTAACGATGAACCAACAACATTATCTGAGCCATACATAAATTAATTTTTATCCGGCCACAAAGCTTAGCAACAGAGGTAGAGACATGGACGGGAACACATATGGAGCTAAATAGTTAAAAGTGCAAAAGTACTAAGAAATATGTGTTTTGCATGCCTGGATCATTGAAAAGTAAAAATAAAGCATTAAAATAAAATTAGAAAAACTCAAGCTTTTTAGTTAAATAAGGTATTTAATTAATGGCTTTAAAATATTAATAATGACTTAATGGCCTCCGCTATTCCCCTAAATTAATGAAAAACTAATTAGATAATAAAAACAGATTAATATGTTTGCGGTCTAAATCTTTTACTCCCAATTTTATTAAAATTGTCAACTCGAATCTCCTCGATAAAGTACAATAATAAAAATCTTTCGCAAAGCATTTTCTAATTGTCTTGCGCTAAAAACAGACAGTTTAAAAATTATTTAAGATGTATATAGCTAAATCATATATATGTAATAAGCTAATGGCAGACAAAGAAAGCGTTATCGAGAAGATCAAGTTCGCAAACAAAAGGAAACTTACTCATATTGAATTTTACAAATATAAATGAAATTGGAAAGAGATTTTAAATGACAAATTAACTTTTAAACTTAACCACAATGGAATACAAAATATTTATACATGTTAGTAATAAAGAATAGTGAAGGAAAAAGGGTTAAATATATATATAGATAGATGATCATGCAATATATATTTAAGACTAGTCTAATAAAAATGGTTACATAACAAATACAATTAAATACAACAATTCAGAAATATAATTCAATTAAGAAAGGTATGAACAAAAAGGGTAGAAAGTAAATAGTTCAATGGAGGAGAGATATGATTACCGATCTTGGTTCCTTGGTCATGTTCCCTCGACGAGCGTGGCTTGATCTGACCATCAATAGGTATTTGTCCGGACAAGGAAAAATGGAAATAAGTAGCATGCTTTTACGAAAAGTCCTACAGACACGGCACAGAGTTCAGATCACTATTAGGTGGATACTATAGCATTTTGGATGGTATTTAGGAACCTTGGCGATAGGCAAAGCTATTTATTTGCCTAGCCAAGCATAGTAGAATCCATCAAATTCATATGACTTTTAGCTTGAGCATGTTCAAACTTCTCCATGATTTTGAAGACGACAGTTGTATAACTTTTTGGAATAAAATCTCAACAAGCAAAAGCACAATCTGCAAGAGTTCTCCCAAGAGAAATCTGAATGATATCTCCAAAGGGAAATCTGAAAAATGCCAAGTCTTTTGTTCACTCTCCTATTTATAACTTTTTTGTAAGCTACCTTCTATTGCTTGTATGATCTTAGATCTTGATAAGGCCCCCACGCTCCTTTGTTTCAAGGTAACATTTTCTAAAAATAACTTTTACTTTTTTACTCTAAATTTCTTTCTTTAAACTTTGAATTTTATTAATTAAAAAAGAAAGAGAAGGCCATCTTTAATTTGCCTTGAATGGGCTAATTAATTAAAAATACACATTCTTTTAGAAAATGTTGGTGGGCTTATCTCAAAATCAAATCATACTAAATATTTTAACAATATTTAAAAAGAAAAATACATTCTTATTTCTTTTAATAAAATAAGCATTTTATTTCAGCAGAATTTTGCATTAACTCATATACATACGCTTGACATATATATAAATATATATATATGTTTGACTAATAGGTTTTACAAGTATTTTTTATTAACAGAAATCTAATCTTAGAATGGAATTTATTTAAAACAAAATATTTAAATGCAAAACCATGCTGATATTGGACTATAAACTTAATTCAGGCCTACAATACTAATTAAGTTTATAGGAGGCTATGAAGCATGGATTGGACTTCAGATCCATTGCTTCAGTATTAATGCTATTAAACATACTCTATTCATCATTGTTTGCTAATAATTGAATTTGTTTTATATTTGTCATTATTGTTAATGAATCCCATTGACTTTAAGAACCTGTTCTGGAATGTGAAAGTGATTTAAACATTAAAGAAATGAATGTTTTGTGATTTTACTTTTTACTTGTATCTTCCAATAATTAATAAATGAATGTTGTAAAATATTTAAAGATGTGTCATTATTGTCATTGATGCTTTATTTAAATACATCTCTAGAAGACTGGAATGGTCATAAATTGTCTTTATGCATATTTACTTATGCATAATTATCTGATATAGTTTCACAAATAAACTGTATTATACTGAAGTTATCAGAAAATACTTACCTTTACAATGTTATATTTTGAATGAGTTATTGATCTCTTATTATAAAATTATTTATTGAATGTATATGCTTAAGCTGAATAGGAAGAAATAAATGTATATTATTATTATTATTTTCAGTCTATATTTTGTTAAGCCATATTTGGCAATTATATTTTAAATGATCAGTTTTACACATCATTTTTAGTATTATAATATTATAAAGAGATTGTGGTATTAGGCTCTCTCTAATCTATTGTTGTTTATTTTTATTTTGCCAGTGTGCTTTTCAAGAGATAGTAGCTACCTTTCTCTCTCTCTTGAATATTATAATTATTGTTATCATATATTTTAAAAGAGATCATAGCATAGTATCTCTCTTAGTATTATTGCTAGTATATATATATATTGTAACGATATATAAATATGTCGTTACATTAATTTAAAATAAAAACTTAAAAGTTCGCAAATAAAAGGAAAAAACTAAACGCTAAAATTAAAACATTGTTAAACGTGTATACATTCGCACAGATGTTAAACTTTAAAAATATTTTTTTTCATAAACAAAAAAAAAAAAGTATTTGAATGTATTTTTTTTAAATAAAAAAATACAAGATTGAAATATAAAAATATTTTAATAAAAAAAATAACGTAAGTTAAAATAAAAGCAGGTATTAATTAATTCCTGTAATCTATAAAAGGAAATGATTGTTTATTAATTATCTAAAAGCTGTTTAATTAAAAAGTCAGATGGAAAGTTAGATAAGAGAAGAAAGAGATTTTAGCTTGACAAATGGAAGCACTAAGCCTTGGCCCGGACCATAACGAAAAAACAGATTAGTGACGTTTTGTTCAGTGAATCCTTGTGGATGATATAAAAAGAAAAAAATATTGAGTTGAAGAGCTTTTTTCAACTTGGTTGGGGAGACGAGCGATAAAGACGCACTTTATCGTTCTCTCCCACTTATCTCTGAAATGAAATGACTGATACCATGAACCAGCAAATGCCACCTCCTGAACATTAGATCGATCTTTCAATTAAAGACTCCGTGGACATTGACACCAGGAACCGGGAGTTCTGCTACCGTAAGCTATAGGAAAGGAACAATTCTTAAAATCAATCAAGAACTTTCGTCAAGTTGAACAAATTAATAAACAAGCCGACTTATTTAAAATGGACTCTTATCTGACTTTTTGTAAGTTTTAAATCAAATTAATAATGGTTAATTTTATATCTTTCCCGATTGTTAAAAGAATCATTTCCCTTTTAATATTTTTTATGTGTAGTAATATTTTATTGTAGAAATTATTAAATGCATTACATTTAAGTTGTCTATAGACGCTTGCATGGATTCGTTTGCGGTTAATTAGATTTTGGTTTTCATATTTGATCAAAATATATAGACATTCGATAAATAATGATACCTTACGGTGAGTATCTAAAATGTATTTATTCGGATGTCTTTTAAGTTATTGGTGACAACGCAAGTATCTTATGGTGAATACTATTGGGTTACTTATAAGTTTCCCTCTGCGATTGTCGGTATCAATAATTTTGTATTTTGATCGTTTATGTTTATTTTGAAATGTTTTTGACCGTGGAATCTGTGTAATCGATCTATACCCAACATTTTTAAATAAATCTGTGCGAACGTATATAAATGTTAAAATTAAGTCGGGCGCGAATGGCTATATAGTTTTGTAAAGTTGTATTAAGGGAGGGTAATCTTAGGTTATTCATTTCGTAGTTGAATTGGTTCAATGGATTGGATATATTTGTGTAATTAGTAGATGTAGTATGAGATCCGCTACGGGCAGGATTATAGATATACGCCACACACCCTCTGTTTGCCTATGGATGGGTTTGTAAGTCGGCAGAAGACCGCAGTCCATTCCTATGGAGTTTTTAGTTTATTGATCTACTTGCCCACAGATGTCACATTCCTGTTGGTGGAGAGTCAATGTCTTCTCTATTTCTACTTATTGTTCAGATGTACATTCCTGACAATATAGTATTTTGTGTTGTCGTATCATGCTACATTGAATACATGAATGTATCAGATGGATTGGCGCCAGTTGATTGCGAAATTTGTTGCCTAAGGTTAAATCAGGGAAGAATATTTTCCTTTCAAATGCAGACCTATGTAGTCCATTCATACTCGACCCTCTAAATAAAATATTAAACATTATAGCAAGCTATTTTAAATGTAAAATTAAAAATTAAGATAAAAATCTAAATGTTAAACTTATTCCTCGAATTTAGAATGATTTTATATGTGCGTAAATAAATATTTTTCTGTGTTAATTTCTGGCAGTGGCTTTTATTATTTTATTCTTTTATATTTAAGATATAAAATTTATAGATTTTTATCTCTGCGTCTCCGCTGAGCTAGTGACAATGGGCTAACGATCTAAATATGTAAATAAAGTGGAATCCTAACAGCGCGTATCTGCCTACTTTATAAATTTTTCTAGGCTCAAATGCCTAGATGGCGCCCTTTGGTAGTGCGGTGCGGTGCGATGCGATCTCCCACTTCGTTTGGATCGTTATAATTGGCGTCCCAAGTGTGGCCTTACCTCAGAGATTGACCCTGAGAAGGGGAATTGATGTTGATGAAATTTTCTATCTTTAATAAATCACGAGTGCCCTGAGAATTTTAAAAATAAATCGATGCCCGTAAATTTTTTTTTCTGAAATTGTATAAATATATTTGTTTGTATTGACGTGGAGTTGCAGTTTGAAGTTTTGTTTAAAAAGTGCTGCCAGTAAGAAAAATTGCGCACATGTAGAGATAAATTCGAGGAATAAAAACTAATAAATAAAACGTAATAATAATTATAAATCATAATTTTTTTTTAAAAAAAGTCTTGTTAAATTAAAATCTAATCGTTCAACTTGCCTAAGTAATAGTTAAAGGTAGAAGAAATGAAACTTGGAAGGGAGGGGGCAGAAATTTAGCTGGTAGTAAGGAATCATCAGTCAACTTTTTTTTTTATCATTATATTTGTAATTACTGTTTTGTCTTTTAAAAAAAAAAAAGTTTTGTCCTTTTGAAATTTCATATATAACAAATTTGTATAACGTAATTACTAACACTAAGTAAAGTCTTTTTTTTTTTTTAAATGTTTTTTGTTTTTTGAGGAAGTTTACTGATATGTAACGATATATAAATATGTCGTTACATTAATTTAAAATAAAAACTTAAAAGTTCGCAAATAAAAGGAAAAAACTAAACGCTAAAATTAAAACATTGTTAAACGTGTATACATTCGCACAGATGTTAAACTTTAAAAATATTTTTTTTTCATAAACAAAAAAAAAAAAGTATTTGAATGTATTTTTTTTAAATAAAAAAATACAAGATTGAAATATAAAAATATTTTAATAAAAAAAATAACGTAAGTTAAAATAAAAGCAGGTATTAATTAATTCCTGTAATCTATAAAAGGAAATGATTGTTTATTAATTATCTAAAAGCTGTTTAATTAAAAAGTCAGATGGAAAGTTAGATAAGAGAAGAAAGAGATTTTAGCTTGACAAATGGAAGCACTAAGCCTTGGCCCGGACCATAACGAAAAAACAGATTAGTGACGTTTTGTTCAGTGAATCCTTGTGGATGATATAAAAAGAAAAAAATATTGAGTTGAAGAGCTTTTTTTTTCAACTTGGTTGGGGAGACGAGCGATAAAGACGCACTTTATCGTTCTCTCCCACTTATCTCTGAAATGAAATGACTGATACCATGAACCAGCAAATGCCACCTCCTGAACATTAGATCGATCTTTCAATTAAAGACTCCGTGGACATTGACACCAGGAACCGGGAGTTCTGCTACCGTAAGCTATAGGAAAGGAACAATTCTTAAAATCAATCAAGAACTTTCGTCAAGTTGAACAAATTAATAAACAAGCCGACTTATTTAAAATGGACTCTTATCTGACTTTTTGTAAGTTTTAAATCAAATTAATAATGGTTAATTTTATATCTTTCCCGATTGTTAAAAGAATCATTTCCCTTTTAATATTTTTTATGTGTAGTAATATTTTATTGTAGAAATTATTAAATGCATTACATTTAAGTTGTCTATAGACGCTTGCATGGATTCGTTTGCGGTTAATTAGATTTTGGTTTTCATATTTGATCAAAATATATAGACATTCGATAAATAATGATACCTTACGGTGAGTATCTAAAATGTATTTATTCGGATGTCTTTTAAGTTATTGGTGACAACGCAAGTATCTTATGGTGAATACTATTGGGTTACTTATAAGTTTCCCTCTGCGATTGTCGGTATCAATAATTTTGTATTTTGATCGTTTATGTTTATTTTGAAATGTTTTTGACCGTGGAATCTGTGTAATCGATCTATACCCAACATTTTTAAATAAATCTGTGCGAACGTATATAAATGTTAAAATTAAGTCGGGCGCGAATGGCTATATAGTTTTGTAAAGTTGTATTAAGGGAGGGTAATCTTAGGTTATTCATTTCGTAGTTGAATTGGTTCAATGGATTGGATATATTTGTGTAATTAGTAGATGTAGTATGAGATCCGCTACGGGCAGGATTATAGATATACGCCACACACCCTCTGTTTGCCTATGGATGGGTTTGTAAGTCGGCAGAAGACCGCAGTCCATTCCTATGGAGTTTTTAGTTTATTGATCTACTTGCCCACAGATGTCACATTCCAGTTGGTGGAGAGTCAATGTCTTCTCTATTTCTACTTATTGTTCAGATGTACATTCCTGACAATATAGTATTTTGTGTTGTCGTATCATGCTACATTGAATACATGAATGTATCAGATGGATTGGCGCCAGTTGATTGCGAAATTTGTTGCCTAAGGTTAAATCAGGGAAGAATATTTTCCTTTCAAATGCAGACCTATGTAGTCCATTCATACTCGACCCTCTAAATAAAATATTAAACATTATAGCAAGCTATTTTAAATGTAAAATTAAAAATTAAGATAAAAATCTAAATGTTAAACTTATTCCTCGAATTTAGAATGATTTTATATGTGCGTAAATAAATATTTTTCTGTGTTAATTTCTGGCAGTGGCTTTTATTATTTTATTCTTTTATATTTAAGATATAAAATTTATAGATTTTTATCTCTGCGTCTCCGCTGAGCTAGTGACAATGGGCTAACGATCTAAATATGTAAATAAAGTGGAATCCTAACAGCGCGTATCTGCCTACTTTATAAATTTTTCTAGGCTCAAATGCCTAGATGGCGCCCTTTGGTAGTGCGGTGCGGTGCGATGCGATCTCCCACTTCGTTTGGATCGTTATAATATATATATATAAGATATAGTAACTTAAGTCTCTTATTGTACTACATGAAATATATTGTATATCATATTTCTTATCTAAGTATGGAATGCTTATTAAGGCAATTACTTTGCTTTTTCTGTATTTTCATGGTTTATTCTTATTATTTATATATTAAGTAACAAAGTCCTAAGATACTTATTTGCCCTCAAATGTAGGTGCTCATTTTTCTGGGTTCATGGCATCACATACATTTATTTGTATTGCCTTATTTCTCAAATCATGGATATATTTTCTTTCATGCTTATTTTTTATTCCGGCCATGTATAGTTTATTATCATGATTTATCCTGGCAATCAATATAACTTGTTCTGAGAAACATTATCTTTATCTTAGTTGTGCTCTTAACATTATGAGTAGAGATTTGTTGCTTGTATATTTTGATATGTATATATATTTTCTGTGCTTTGCCAGTAGTGTAGCCATAAAACTGATAAATACTTATTTAAAATTTGAAATTATATTCTAGCTTTAATAAATAATATACATTCTCTTCAGCAGTTATATTACATGAATTGATAAGTCATATAATGTGTTAAATATATTCATTCTTGAGGATAAAATATTTTGATGTGAGTGAATAAAATAAAGAACTTCTGGTTAGAACATTCAAATAATGCAGTCAATTAATTAGCCAGGGAAAGATAATATAACTTATTTTACCTCATCTTACCTCACTGTAAAACTTAAACTTGTATTATTTTTTTAAGCTTAATTATATCAAGCTATACAGTAATTCCCTTATTAATTTGTTTAAATCATTAGATGGATTTCCAAAGCTATTATCTGTTTCCACATTTATTGTCAAATAAATATTCTTTTATCATTAGTTTTGCCTATTAGTTTTAATATATAATCTTCCCATAAAATATTTTGAGATCTAAGTATTATTAAAAATTTTATTATAAGAATTATATTGCATTTAGTCATTAAGAGCACATGAATATAATTACTTGTCACTTAGTTAAAATATGCATTTTTAGGTGTTAAGAAAGCATCTAATGAACAGAGTATTTACTTATTCAATTATTCAGAAGATCATTTTACCAATTATTTATTGAAAGATTACTGTTCTCTGTTTGAATCATTTTATTAGCTAAAAGATAACTTGAAAATTTCACTTATAAGACTTTATAAAAAGAATGTGTTTTGAAATTTAAAAGTAATTTCTGCAGGAATTATTGGCTTTTCTGCAGAATTTATTGGGTGGTATCTTGAGTGGCCATAAAATTCTTTATCCACTCAGGGTATTCAAATTCTCTTCTAGATTGTTATTATTATGCTATTCCAAATCAGAGTTTATCATAAACAGTGAGGATTGCCAATTTTTCTACAAACTTTATGATAAATGCTTAGCCAGAGCCAGCACTTAAAATATCTCTGTCAGGAACCCCTCCCCAAACCCCTGACCATGGTTTCATGCTTTGGCACTCCTCAGAGAGGTGTCAGGGTAGGTTCAGACACTAGATCTAAAAATACCAACCCAAATCTAAGCACTTAGCTAAAAGCTATCAATTGGGTGGAAAATCTGAAATTTTCAGACATCTACATGTCTTCAAACCCAGCTATCCAACACAAATAGCTATATGGGGCTGATAGATCTTCAGCCATACCATATATTAGTAGTCATAGCAATATAAAATTGCATAAGACTTATTGGAAGACTATAAATAGTCAAAATAAGAGTCATAGATCAATTCATAGATCACATGACCCTATCTCTTAAGCTTGTAAGTTATAAACAGTGAGGATTGCCAATTCCTATACAAGCTTTATGATAAATGCTTAGCCAGAGCCAGCATTTAAAATATCTCTGTCAGGAACCCCTCCCCAAACCCCTGACCATGGTTTCATGCTTTGGCACTCCTCAGAGAGGTGTCAGGGTAGGTTCAGACACTAGATCTAAAAATACCAATCCAAAGCTAAGCACTTAGCTAAAAGTTATCTATTGAGTGGAAAATCTGAAATTTTCAGACATCTACATGTCTTCAAACCCAGCTATCCAACACAAATAGCTATATGGGGCTGATAGATCTTCAGCCATACCATATATTAGTAGTCATAGCAATATAAAATTGCATAAGACTTATTGGCAGAGACTATAAATAGTCAAAATAAGAGTCATAGATCAATTCATAGATCACATGACCCTATCTCTTAAGCTATTTGTGTTGGATAGCTGGGTTTGAAGACATGTAGATGTCTGAAAATTTCAAATTTTCCACTCAATAGATAACTTTTAGCTAAGTGCTTAACTTTGGGTTGGTATTTTTAGATCTAGTGTCTGAACCTACCCTGACACTTCTTTGAGGAGTGCCAAAGCATGAAACCATGGGGAGGGGTTCCTGACAGAGATATTTTAAGTGCTGGCTCTGGCTAAGCATTTATCATAAAGCTTGTAGAGGAATTGGCAATCCTCTCTGTTTATAACTTACAAGCTTAAGAGATAGGGTCATGTGATCTATGAATAGATCTATGACTCTTATTTTGACTATTTATAGTCTCTGCCAATAAGTCTTATGCAATTTTATATTGCTAAGACTACTAATATATGGTATGGCTGAAGATCTATCAGCCCCATATAGCTATTTGAGTTGGATAGCTGGGTTTGAAGACATGTAGATGTCTGAAAATTTCAGATTTTCCACTCAATAGATAACTTTTAGCTAAGTGCTTAGCTTTGGGTTGGTATTTTTAGATCTAGTGTCTGAACCTACCCTGACACCTCTCTGAGGAGTGCCAAAGCACGAAACCATGGTCAGGGGTTTGGGGAGGGGTTCCTGACAGAGATATTTTAAGTGCTGGCTCTGGCTAAGCATTTATCATAAAGCTTGTAGAGGAATTGGCAATCCTCACTGTTTATAACTTACAAGCTTAAGAGATAGGGTCATGCGATCTATGAATTGATCTATGACTCTTATTTTGAGAGTTTATCATGTCTTTTATTGTAGATATTTTATTTAAAAAATATTATTATCATTATTATTATTGTCATTTGGGGAGACATTACCTTAAGAGTAAGAATTATGTCTCAACACTATGATTACTATGATACTATTTATTGCCTAATAATCCTCTAATAAAAGGAGGAATACATATTTAGTATTGTTAAAGTGTAATATAAGAACCCTGAGATATAAAATTACATAAATTTCTAAAATCAAAGAAATTATTTTACTAAAGAAAAAATTTGTTTTAAAGAACTTAAAGTGGCACAAATCTAATAAACATGCATTATTAAATATTGATAATTATATTGTAGATCTGATCATTACATTGAAATGTGGAGAATAGTGATTGTGAGGTATAATATTATATTGGAGAGGATATAAAAAATATATTATGAAAAAGAGATTATATTATAACCTAATTACTATGGTGTATGCTTTAAATATTGAGAACCAGAGTGTAATAATGAGTTGAGAATTCTCCTCCTCTTAAAATTTATTTTCAATTATAATTAGAATATATATAATGTTTAATTATTATTACCCTTATTCTTATGACTCTTTTTATTATTGGCATAGATCATATTAATAGAAACCCGAGCTTAGCCTTTGATATTAATATCATACATTGTATTTTATAGATAGTATTATGATTTCTGATTGATAATTGACATCCTTCTTTTGAGGTTATAATATATATGTACAGTAATTTATACATGGATATACCCAGATAACATTTCATTTCATTTATTTATATATTGATTTTATTTATTTTTTTATTAGCTATTTTGAAAAATAATATTGTGTATAAATACTAAGCTTATTCATTGAAATCACATTATTCAATAGATAAAGGTATTGAACATTCAAAGAACAACATGTCTTATCAGATCAAAATTCGTCAATTTCGTATCAAATATGAAAAGCAATGGAATAATGGGGTTATAGAGAAAGAGATGTCTCGCATATATATTTCAGACGGAAGTGTCATAAGATTTTTAAATAATGGAGTTGTGCAGGTAACTATTAGGATATATTCAAAATCATAACGTCTTTTAAAAATGTAATTAATATTTAATTTATATTTTAATTAATTTAAATTAAGTGAAAGTTTTTAATGAATACTACAAAACAATACAAATAATTCACATACATAAAAATTATTAACTAACAATAATTCTTTGAAAATAAAAACTTACAGACACATATATCAGATTTGCAAGAAAAATAAAGTAAAATACAATATGAGCATTAACTCTGCAGAATTTCTGAGCTATGAATAAATCCAATGACAAAGAATGCAGTTTTGTCATAAAAACATAATTTTAATATGCACAGTGGGACAGAATATTATTGCAATTGTATTACTACTTTTAAACACTTTTGTAGATATCTGATACTTCAACTTTTGATCTCAAATAATACATGGATTTGGCATTAAGATTCATTCTTAATATTATATTCAGTATGTAAATTAATAACTTTGTTCGTTGCAACTTAAGTAATATATTCTATTAATTATACAAAATGTTTTTATAAAAAAATTTAAAACTTGAGAAAAATCTGTAAATATATACACACCATGATCAATGCTGACTATAAATCTGTCCATTTATGCAGATTACCAATTTTTGAAGAAGTTTTTCACAAGAAATATTATTTTTCAATGGCACACAATGCAACTTGTTATACTAAACAAAGCATCATACGGTTCTCTCTAATTACTTTCAATATTTACAATAAAAGCAATAATTCACTCTTTACTACACTCCAATGTCATTTATTTTATGATTTGAGGAAATACTAATCACTATGATATATATATATAATAAATTAAGTTTGATATCTGTATTCGTTCCTCAATATATGTAATATACAAATCAATATATATATCAAAATACGGTATTTTGATATATATATATTGATTTGTATATTATCACACACACACACACATATATATATATATATTGTAACCATCAATTATCAATTAATAAGAATATGTATATAAAAAAAATGATGTTAAAATAAAAATATTATTTTCTTAAAACCAACTAGGCTAGCATGAATTGGTAAATCTAAGGAAGGTCACAAAGTGTCCATGAAGATAATAATTTCCAGTATTAACATTGATTAAACTAACTTTAAAATCCATAAGCAAAATATTATTAGATAAATTTAATATTTTGCAAAACCAATAAATAGTTAATACTCAGGTCTCTGAAATGAATATGGAATTCAAATTATGAATTAAGTGATAAATGAATTAGGATGTAGATGACTAAATGGATGAAGAAAACAAATAATAATTAAACAATGAAAATGAAAGAGCTTAAGGGTGAGGAGAAGAGAAAGGAAGTGTGTTAGGATAATGAATGATTAAGATAATGATAGAATAGAAGCCAATGAAAGATGAATCAATTATGATAATGAATTAAGATAAAAATGAGGATCAAGAAATAAAAGAAAGAAAGATCGAGATGAAATATGAGAACAATGTTGATGATGGAGAATGTGATCTGAACTATAAACTAATATTGTATTAAATGACAGTAAGATAAAATAAAACAAAGTATGGATTCTAAGCTTGACAAAACCAGAATATTTAACCATGAATTTAAAATAAACTATAAGTTTTAAAAACTAGAAAAGAAATTTACATCTTAAAATTATACAAACTCAATTAAACTGTGAAGATAAACATAACTCAAATCAAAGCACAATGAATAGCTTTAGACATAAAAATTTCCATAAATTCAAAATAACGACTGTGAATTAGTAATTTAATTTTTTCAGGGTTCAAATAACTTAAATATTACTATTTTACAAGATATACATGGGTCAGTGAGAGGGATTTTGCCACTACCCAAATATAACAATCAAAGAGAGCACATAAAACAAAATAGAATTAACAAAGAATATTTGTCAATACCAACAGTAATATGAACTTTAAGTTTTATAAAGTACAAATAAATTCTTAATAAAGCAAGCACAATAACTCTCTTTTATTAAATAACTATGGACAATATGATCAAGATCAGTGAATGATGTATCTAATGATTCAAATAAACAGGTTATTCCAAAACCAATAGATCACAAAAATATTATCTAATGTAAGACATGGGCTTAAGATCAACAGTGTTCTGATCAATAAGCCATAAATTCTAAATGTACTTTAACTGTAAGAGCTTATCAAAATCATTGTGATATATTAATGTGTAATAAAATATATTGTATTGATTGATGATGATTTTAAGACAATAAGAAAATATGTTGATAACAATAATAATATGGATGATGATTAGCAATAAGGCCACAGACAACTAAATATATTTTCAAACAACAACATTTATTTACACTATTTAAAACTTTATACAATAATAATACATAACTGAAAGCATATATATTTTAGAACAACATAAAACAAGATATATTCATTTGGTTGCAGGTATATTCCCTTTAGATTTATTAACAATTAATATCCATCTATAATATGATAATGAGAGCATTAAAATATAACTAAACTTTGCTAGTAAGTAATATGATAATGGTAATTATCATATGAAGCACAAATGACAATTATTATTTAGCATTCAGCAATCAATTATGTGAATATGGAAACAGACACCAGAAGTCAAATATATACAGGATACTAAATTTTGCCCATGTTCACAGAATAATCATCTTAACTACTGAAATGTCTTACCGATCCATCAGTGAACTACTGCTTGATGGAAATAAAATAACATTATATATGTGTATCTCTTATTTTGCCATACATAAGATAAGTTTTATAATTACTAATAAATGTTGGTTTACTTGCAAACTATTGACAAGGTACCACGGCACAATACATACACTATTTTATTTAGCTAAACATTATAAATAAACACATGTCCCTGAAGCTAACCCTACTTTATCATTGCCATACAATTTTAAAACTTCAAGAACTTCACCATACACAATAGAAAATAACTAGACAACATCATGAGGGATCAAACAATAAAGAGAGTCTTCTCAAAACAACATTATATAGTTGTATAACAATATGGCAGATTCCAATACCTTTTTTCTAGGTACAAAATGTGTGGAACATCATCTCAACATAAGTAAACAAAATGCATACCATAAAAATGATCCTCCCTAGGGATTAAACTTTACCAGTTAAACATAAAATAATTATAAGCCTCAATACAATTCTCTCATGGAATAAGCAATGGGAGATTATACTCCATCTATCCACGCATACTATCAATGATACAATATTTAATAAAATTATAAGTTTCTCATACTTAACAAATGGAGATAAGCACAACTCCTCATCAAAAAGTGGCAAGATAAAATAATTTTTATATTAAAAGCTAAAAAGATAAATATCCAACCTCAAACAATGCATATGTTAGATAGTGCATGAAACCTACAAAAATACTGTAAGTCAAATGACTAAAATATTTTTAAGAGCATAATAAAATTTACAATAATAAGAAATAGCTGAAATACACAGGCTTATATATACCTGCGTCTATATATGTAATAGACATATGAAAAATAGCATAAATTCTATGAACTAAAATGGATATACTAAATTATAAGCAAAATATAGTAAAGATATAAAATGAATGTATACCTGCTTATATAGAAAACTCCATATAAAATAACTATGTCATCATAAGTAAATACTTTTATGTTTTTGACAAGTTATTCTGTCTGTTTACCCATAAATAGAATATCAAACTATTCTCATAAATGTAAGACATATATATCCCTATCTAAATGAACCTAATATAATACTAACTTTAAGCTAACCAGTACACAAATATATATATATAATTTTACCTTAGTCTGTTTTCAGAGTCATTGCATATTTATACCATAAATTAAAAAAATTAATATATATACATTAATAGCATATCCAAAACTAATATCAAATATTAATAAACATTAACAATATATAAAAAAAATTATTATTATTATACTTCATTTTATTCCCATAGTCCATAATGTAAATTCCTTTACTATAAGCTGACTGATAAGGGAAAACAATATCGTTGTCAGATGGCAAACTATTTTATGAAGCGAGACATCCATATTCTTCATATTTTATCATGGTAAAGTAAATAAAACATTTAAGAGTTCCTGGAAAATAAAAACAATGGTACAATAATGCTCATAAATATTTTTCTTCAGAATTTTGAATGTTTTTTTTTTTAAAAAACAAAATGGTAGCTTAAATAATATCTCCCATTAAAACAGCAAAAGAAAAAATTTCTCAAAAGAATTGTTATTAATTTTTCATCTGTGATAATACATTGGAATAATTAAAAATGATTCCTGAATTTTAAAATATTTTAAAATCTTGTTATTAACGTTTTAGACTAGTGTTAACTCCAGCATTCCACAATAGTATTTAAGAAGTTGCTATCTATTTTTAAAAATTAAATGTATGCATTACAGCATATGTAAATTTTAATATTCTTTAAAGTAGATTTTTTTTTTTTTTTTTAAATTCAGAAAGTTTTGTTCTGATTACTTTTAATTTGTTTTCCATTTACATTTGGTATCAATGCAAAAAAAAATATATATCTATTTTATAAATGAATGCACAGAATATTTCTCTTTTCTTTCTTCTTGCCCTTCCAAGCAAATCATTGTTAATCTTTAAAGGTTCATAATAAGTGTAATAACTAAGATTGTAGTAAATATATAAAATAAAATTTTATGCCTATGTTCTCTTGTCCGGTTTTAAATCTGAAGTCCCTTTTTCAAAATAGTTACCTTTTTTTTAAATGTGAAATTGTGGCGATTGTCAATTGCATGCAAGGAAATGGAGTCCTTTCCTCCATATTTATGAGTTGAAATACAATTACTTATCCTTTAAATTCAGTTCAAATTCAATTCCAGTGTTATTTATTATAAGCTTCTTTTTGGTCGTAACTTTTGTTATAGCTCAGATATTATTTCTTCTCTTGTCTTTTTAAAACGACCCCCCCCCCCTACAAACGCTGCTAAGTTATTTATACCTTTATCAAATGGAATTGTAAAAATAAAAAATAGACCAATTAAAACTTGGTAGTGCATACAATTAAAATATGTCTCCATCTGTATTGATTAGTGATAACTAAACAAGCTATTCAAAATTATTCTAAATCACAATAAAAGTATGTTCAAGGATTAATTACGAAGATTAATTTAGAATAGTTATGATTTTAAATCTTTTTGATTATTATTTAATAATAACAAAATATCAAACGTTTCTACACTTACAAATTAATAAGATCACTAATAAATTATTATTTTAATATTATTAAGAAATAATTCATCTGGCAAACTGCATATAAAAATCTCATACACATCCTACCAGAGGGCTTAGCATATCTTGAATAGTCTGAGTCTTTATCACTCTCAGGAGATTTACTGATAATATTTATCAAATTTTATAATAAAATTTGGCAACTACAATAACATACTACTGATATAATACACTGATTTGATATATTTCAATTATTGTCAATTAAAATTTAAAATTTTACACATGTGATCACATAAATAAGGCTTGACAAACATTGAGCCCAACCATAAGGTTACAATATATATATATAGCAAAGGATATTAATCTTCAATTTTATATAGGCATTTTTAAAATTTTTGTAGTCTTATTCTAGTGGATTTTATATATATATATATATAGACACACATTTCCAGATTAGTTGGCTTTTTTCAGTGAAGAGCATTGGATTTGCACCAACATAACCAATGCCCACTTTCACTTTTTAATACCATTTAGGATAATGTCATATCTATATTACAATACTTTCCAGTAAGTTAACTTGAGTTTAAAACTTTAAGATGCTTTTGAATCTTTTTTATTCATTGATAGTATAATATAAGAAAAAATTAATTGCTGGATGTAGTCATACAAAACCAAAGTTCCTTACTGAAGAAAGAGAAGTATTGCAAAAAAACTAATAGGAGAATGGATATAGTACAATCAGCTAATTTTCAGTGATACATTTTTCAATACATTACTAAAAAGCAGAGCAAATAAATTGAATCAGTATTGCTAATGTTGATGCAATTTATTATTTGTAGAAATTACAATTTGATCTATGTTTCTTAATTCATTAATATGATCATTTTCTAATTACTTTTTATAGCATGAAACATAGTTTAGTACTGTTAATACAAGAAAGAGATTCCATATGTAAGAATTTCACTGATATAATTGAAAAAGATCTGTAAATAAAAATTAAAAAAAACAATTTTTTAAAAAAGATCATATTTTTTTTTTTTATGAAGCTTAAAAAAAGATTTTATGCTTAACATATAAGAAACAAAATTAATGCTTCCAATGAATATAATTTAAAATATTTATAAAACACATCCTTCTAAATATAATTGATTCTTAAAAAAAGAAAAAAACTGAAATGTCAATAATCTCACTACAATGTGATTAAAATAATCATGGCATTTTAGAACTGTCAGCTAAATATTAAAAATAATGGATCCAAACAAATTTTAAATTATTTAAATATATTTATTCAATAAAATTTTACTTTGATTATCAAAAACTATCTTTTTATTTTTTAGTATGTATTTCAATATATAAACCACATCTTACTTCATCATGTAAGAATATCTTTAAAGGGAAATGGTAAAAGTAGATCAAATTCAATATTTTTCTACCTGTATCTGTGGCATTTTAAAATTTACTTTTTTACATGTTTAATTAAATATATAGTTAAACTGACATCCTTAAAGTTTATCAATTTCTTAGTAAAAGTTTATCAAATTCTGTAATAATTCTCTTGCTGTACTGGTGCTATTTTAAATTTTATCTAGTTAAACTAAAATTCTAAAAGTTTATCAAATTCATTATTAAATTGTCATTATTCAAATAACAAATTAAATATGAGGTTACAAGTACAATTAAATTAACTAAAATATATTTATAAAATCAAATTTTACCTGGCTTTAACAAAAATTATACTTTTTATTTAAAAAGTTTTCCAATTCTGTACTCTTTTAATCAGTGCTGCCCTCTTTTTGATTACATCATTTGAAAATAATTATGATTTATTTTTTTCCACATGTTTTTATATTGCAAATTACAAATGTTTTTAAAGCAAAACAACGATTTATATGCTAGCAAAATTCTATATAAAAAAAAGGAAATCATAGACATTTTTTCAAGATTGTACAATATATATTGAGTTATAAAATCACAAACAAATGTTCACATTTATATATTAATATAGATTTTATTACGATTGTGATGAAAAAAGAATTTTCTTTTAAAAAACATTACAAAAAATATTTTTAATAGAAATATATAAATACAGACTTTTAAAAAAGTTTTATATGGTGGTATTTAAGTATGTAACTCCAACAATGACAAGTAAAACCAATGGATTTATAAGAAAAGTCATCTAGGAATCATGAAATGATTGTTGTGCTAAACATCAAATTAAACATGTTGAAGTATGTTTTAAAAAAATAACAATATGAATTTAATATGTTCCCAAAAATTAAATTGATTATTTTTTTATTATTTGCATAAATTAAAAATGAATTAGAAGGCTTACTATTTTGTGCAAAAATTTATAAGCTTTTTTTGGTCATAGGATTTAGAAATAAAATATGAAGTGCACAAACAGCTTAATATCTAGAACTGATCGCAAGATTTGACTTTTATTGTTTGCATTGCAGAATATTCAATTATCTCTTCAAAAAATTTCAATTTTTGCAATTGAACTTGGAAAAAAATAATTAAAAATTATAATTTAACACATTTGTCCATATACACACAAATTCATCATGAAACATAAAGTGTATACAATTTCAATAAATTTGTTTCAAAATATTTAACAATCATTTAAGATTGAAAAACATTATTATTACTGGGTCAATTTAAGAAATATTCAGATGTAATTTGTTTTCATTTACACATAATGAAATTAGTGTTTCTAATTTCTATTATAATATGTCATAAACACAAAAACTTAAAATTGAAGTTTAAAAAAAAAGAGAAGTTATAAATAAATATAATAATAAGCTAAACATTTTCGAGGATCCATGCCTCATAATCATAGCTTTCTTAAAAATACATAATAAAATATATACAAAGATATTTAATTAGCATGTGTTACGTGGACCATTTTTTCGATATATCAAAGCAAGTGTCTTTTCTATTTATAGCATTAATATTTCCATTAACATAAATGCTTCTTTTATTTTCCTCTTATGATCATTTGATTCAGTGCATATAATTACAGGATTGGCAGGCGTTTAGCTTATTATTATATTTATTTATAACTTCTCTTTTTTTAACTTCACTTTTAAGTTTTTGTGTTTATTTATATATAGCGGGAAGTAATCTATTTTATAATATGTCATATTATTTTGCTGAAATGCAATGCTTTTTTGTTTTGTTTTATTTGTTTTTTTGCAAAAAGTTAAGCTATGTTTGTTAATATATAGTTTTGCAAACAATTACCCTCAATCTTGAAGATAAATAAAACTTTATATAAGACAAGATTAGCAAGTGGATATTTAGAATTTTTTATAATACCTGTCTTATTATAAAGATTAGAATCTAGTATTGATAAAATAATTTCTCCACAAGTTACTATTTTCTTAATAGAAAAAAAACACTACATGTTTATATTAATATAATGACAACTATATTTTAAATTTTAAATGATATTCTGAAACTGATTGTTTCATATCTCTTTGCTTGATTCAACTTATATCACTATCAAAAATATTTTTTTGAATTTTAAATAACGTTGATAAAATGATAGAAAGTGTACAAAGTTATCAATTTTCTCAGTATTTAGTTGTGTCAATCTTAAAGTTGTCACTGAATAAAATATATATTAAGGAAAAAAAGTAGTAGGTGTTTATTTTTTTACAAGCTTGTCATTTATTGGTAATAAAGTTTGCCTTTGAAAAGTCTTCAGATGGAAAGAATATTTAGGGTCTCATCTCAAAATATAAAAGATTTAATTCAAATTTTTTTTATTAGCTAATCATTCACTTTCTCTTTATGCATAATTTCCTTAAGTGTTTTTTGAACAGTATTGGTATGGAAATAAAGAAATAAATATGTACTACATACCAATCTTTTTTTTATATTTCTAAAAACAATAACAGAAGGTACAAGAATATAAAAAAACCAAGATTATAAATACATAATTATATATGCTTATTTAAAGAATCAATTGTCCAACACATGGGTTTGAGTACAACAAATTTATCCATAAAAAGATAAAGTAATTTAATGTCTTTATGGTTTGGAAGTTCATAAGAAGTTTGAATGTAATAAGTTCTAGAATTGGAATCAGTCCAAGGACCTTACACTCCAGAATCTAACATTCTGCCTCTGGCAATTTCTCTCAATCAGAGCTGTTTAAATAATTTGTCTATAAAGTTTATTGAAGTGTTACCAAATTCACCACTTCTTTTATCTTATATAAATGAAATTTATCCACTCTACTTTGAACACTTCTTAGCAAAAAATCTTTTATTGTTTACATTTTCTATGATATTATTTATATAGTTATGTATTTTATTTTGATCATTATATCATATCACTGAAGAAGACTGTAGGATAGTTGAAACTATTATGTATGCATAAATGTACAATAAAAGCTTCTTTGCTAAAAAGTATTCAAAGTAGAGTGGATAAATTGCATTTATAAAGTTTATTGAAAATAATGCAATATCGTGTAATTTCAGTAAACATTGTTAATAAAATATTTAAGTAGTTCTGATTGAGAATATTTTTTAGACATTTTTTTCTTTGTTTTAAAATTGAAAAAAATGTTCACTATTTGTGTTAAAAATCAATATTTTATAAATATCTTTAAGTTTCCACATTAGAGAAGCTTGATTGAACACAATTGGTTGTATAAGATAAAGTGGATATCTCTAGAGAACTTAAAAGTCTGAATTCAAATTCTTATTAATTCAATTAATGCTTTCTATATTTCAACTGGTTAATTATTACATCACAATTTTCACAGTTGAAGTTATAATATATGAAATATACTTTATTGATATGAAATATATACAGTACAATTGTAATATATTTTCCATTATTTTTTAGTATAGATACAGCCATTAATGTCTTAAAAACAAAATTTAAATAACATATTTTTTAAAAAAATTGCAACAATTCTGTTGGTTTGTCCAAAGCCATTCATTTTTTCTATATCTATAAAAACCTATGACTGTAATTCATTTTACTTTGAGTATATTCCTAAATGACTCAGATCTGGTTTTGAGTTTGGTAGTATTGACTTATGTTATGCCATCTTATACTAAATTATTTCTTAAGACGTTTAAAAATCAGTGAGATGAAAGATTTAAAGATGTGATTTCATAGTGTATTATTCCATATTATATTTAAAACAATGACTGTGTATAAATACCAAAATTCATTTGGAAGCATTTTTCAAATTATAAACTAAATTATATTATCAATAATTTTATTATCTCAATAAGCTGAAGCTATGAAGTATTAGGTATACCATGGATTCAGCACCTATAATAATGCAGCACTATCCCTTAAAGGCTACATTATAGTACAGTCCTTTTTTTGTTATTGTTTTTTACAGTCAGGACATCGACATTAATTTGAACAATGCAGATTAACCAGTAACAATTAATCTTCATCTATTATCAGATATTTTATTAATTACCACCAATACTTATCGCATCTGGTTTGCCTTTGGTGTAGACTCAGAATTAATGTTTCTAAGATATTATTTCTATTAATTCTGTTGTATCTTTCTGATTTTAATATACGATTTTATTTACATACTTATTTTTAAAACTTTTGTTCCTATTTATGTTATACGTTTTGTAAGATTATGTGTGCACATCTCCATAAATGTCTCATATTATTTTCACAATGTTATTTTTTTTTTTATTAACCACAAACTATTATAGTTTGTGCTTACTATATTGTGAAATGGTAATGCGAAAAACTTTTTTTTTCTTCAGATTATTGATTCTGAAGGTGGAGTTGCTCTACTTTATACTACAGATAAAGGTGATTCTGTAAAAAGCTCAGTAGGGAGCGAATCGTTTTATGAACTAAGTGAAAAAGATAGTCAGAAGAAAATAAGTAAGATTTCATTCTTATATTTTTATTACATAATTATATGGAAAACTAGCTTTAATTACATAAATATATTTTCATTTTTTTTAAGGTGATAGCATTATGTTCATATTATTGACCACTCAATCTAATGTTATTAAATTACACGTCAGTAGAAATATTTAAAAATATAATGGCATGCAAAGAAAACAAACAAGCAAATTGTTAAACATTTCAAGCCTAATCCATGATTTGAATCCTGTATGATAAACTAAGATTATTTTTATTTGAAATGTATTACGAGAAATTTCATTTTATCATTCCCTGATTATTTGTTGCTTAATGAGTGACAGTGAAATAAATGCCTGTATAACGAGAATACGTTCTGGCTTTCACCATTGGTGATGGGCATCAAGTTGCTGTGGGCGTAAAGTGCATAGTTTATTTTTTCCATTTTATTAACAAAAATGTTACTGTTCATAATAGTGGGGTAAAGAATGGTAATAACTCTCAGTGAGATAAAAGACTCAATCAATGATCATAATAGTAAATATATCTTATTGTCTGATTGGCTTAATATTATTTTCAATGGCATATTACTTATAGTTGTGTTTTAGAATATTTATATTATCTGTTGAATTTTAGAATGGTTTTTAAAAGAATAAAGCTTTACTTATATTCTTCTAAATACATTAAACAATTAGTAATAATGTTCGGATTAATATCAAAATCTTAGATTTTTGTTAATCACATGGACTAATGAAGTTGTGCTTCCTGGTATTAAAAATAATTATATTGTTTCAATTTTTTAAATATATATATACACACACAAAAGATTGCCATAATTAGCATGAAATAGAATTGTTATCTACTGCAAAAGTATTTTCAAGGATTTGCTTGACTAGGTTACTTTCAGTTGTATACTCAATGTAGTTTTAGAGAATCAAAAAGCATTATAGACATGGTTTTTGTTGCCAGAAAAATGCAAATATATATATATATCTGCAAGGGAAGAGTAATTTATGTATTGATTTTTATTTTTTGAAATATCCACGATGATAAAATGAAAGTTTTATTTACGGGCAGAAACTCAGAAGCATTTGAAATAAAACTGGTGTTAAAAAAGATTTGTATTTGCTTTTAATATTATTTTCAATTTAATTGTTTCATAAATCAGAGACCAAGAGTTGTGAAACAGGTTTTAATTTGAACTTATTAAGAGTGAAAAAAGAATGTGACCTGTTTACATTCTAGGTTTATATTATACTGATGATTGTGCTATTTTTGCCAGTTCAAAAGATGATTACACAATGTACTTAATATTTAGGATGCAATATATAAAGAGTGAGTTTTAATAATTGGTGTTCAAAAAACTCAAAGTTCTTTATCAGCCACTGATGGAATAAAAATCCTTAGCAACTTTTAGCTTATTTGGTTGTCAACTTGAGAATGTAAACTAATTTAAATATTTTGGTAATTTTTTTATTTAATGAAAAAAGGTGGATTTAGATATTAATTTGGAGCACAGATTACGCTGTACTTCTGTTTTTAGTAAATTAAAACAAGTGTCATTTTCACAGTGAAATAACTTTTGCAACTAAATTAACTTATATAGCATGAGCTATTATTTTACCTACAATTCAAACTTAACTGAGATTAATAAAAGGGCAACAGATACTCAATTAAGGATTGCAACAAAAGTAGGTAATATAAAAAAGATGAAATTCACAAGTAAATTTTCAATTGAAACGAGAAATTATGGGAGGGAAAAGAAGAAACATTAAAATATTTAAAAATGATTCATTAAAAACAATCAAATATCTAGAGTTATGTAAAATAGTAAATAAAGAGTTAGTAATAATATGAGAAAAATATAATTGACAATTGGCAAAGAAAGCCATAGAAGAGAATGAAAGTTTCAAAAGTGCAAAAGAATATATTGTTAATAAGAGAAAAATTATTTCAGTACTAAGAAGAAAAAATGGAACTAGTATTAAGTTCTACAAAGAATTAGAATAAAGAAGAAGAAAATGAAGCGATCATGATCTTTGAATTATCAAATATTTTAATTGAGGAGATGAAATATGCTATTAAAGCTATGAAGAAAGGAAAAACTCTAGAAAATGATAGAATTGTTACTAAATATCTTAAAAAAGCAAATGAAAGATTTTTTTTTGATAAAACTATATATTAAATGTTTAAATAATAAAAATATACCAGATAATTGGAAAAATATAATAATAATGCTGATATTTTAAAAAAGTAATTAGACATTACAGATTTATTAGTTCTATGTAAAATCTATACAATGAAAATTACAGTTCATCTATAGAAAACTTTGAAATCTAACTAACCAAAACAATAAACTGGATTTAAAAGTAGTTTTAACACAGTGGAAGACACTGAGAGAAGTTAATAGAAAAGATCAATGAATATGAGTTGCTATTTTATTTTAAATTTGTAGATTATAAAATAGCATTTCATTTTATAAGATGTTCTATAGTGATTTAAGTTTTGAATCATCAAAATATAAATCAAGGTTTTTGTCATATTTTGAAGAGTATGTATCAAAATTAAATATCAGAAATTAGATTACATCGTAGACAAAAAAAGTGTGAGAATTAATAGTTGGAAATAAGAAAGTAGAATTAAAGATAAGTATCAAAAAGAATAATATTCAATGGATTTTTTAGCAAAAGGAAATAAAGTTTGAGATTATGAATTAGAAATTAATAACGCTAAATAATTTAGTCAGAATATTAATACTGAAGAAAACATAATGAATGAAATTAATTATACATTAAACGTACATAATTTTTTCTTAAAAAGAAATATTGTCTATATACTTTAAAAGATTTTTACTTATGAATCTGAGATTTGTATACCAAATAAAGGAGCACTACAGACTTCAACTACTCAGTAAGGTATGGATAAAGATTACATTTATAGGGATAAAAATATTAGAAAGTGCACTACTTAAGTAAGAGAAGAAACAAGTATCATTGAAAGAAGTAAGAGACTCAAATGGAACTAATTTAGGCATATTTTTGAATGTTGACTAGATAAATAGTCAAAGTGTTAAACTGGATCTCAAAACATTCTACAAAGACCTAGAAACTAGATCATATATGAAATGATTGAATGAAATAAGGAAGTTTGTTAATGTGATGTGGTGACTAGAAGCTATAAATTGGAGGCTTCGTCTTAATCTAAAATGGTTTGATAATAATTAAAAAGGATGCTGATGATTTTATCTAATTTATTGTATGGAAGTCAGACTTGGATGCCTTATCAATGTAATATATATATATATGTGTGTGTGTGCGTGTGTGTGTGTCAGAAAAGTTTCATTTAAGTACTCTATAATTTTTTAAAAATGTAATGGCAAGATCATAAGACCATTAATATGTCCTTTCGATTATTGAATGTGATCCTATGGAGTCCATTATTGTAAAATCATGTCTTTGTCAGGTAGGACCTGTGGTTTTCTTGAGAGAAGTAGACCCCTTTTATATTAAAAGGGTTATTTTAAAGACATTCTAAGAAAGTACAGTATTTATTGTTTTTATCAGAAAGATTTAGCAAAAAATAGAATACATTGGAGAACTATATCTAATCCTAGTGAAGGTTTTCTGCAGAAGAAATTAAAAGACAGCATTGTGAAATGGACTAGCATGTTCAATACAGGACTTATTTGTGGTTTGCAGATTTTATTGTATAGTCTTTGTTATCATCATCATTATTATTATTGACAGTGCTACTACTTTCAAATGAATTTATTAAGCATTCAAGATTACATGCAATAAGTTGCTTATAGTGGGATACAATTAGTTATGTATTAGGTTACATATAATTAATTATATATGCTTGGTTGCATACAGTTGATTATATAAACAAATAAAAAATTACATCAGTTATTTAAACCTGATTCCATAAAATTGAGCTGTAAAAATTATAGTGTTTTCAAGTATTCTTTTTTTTTACATGGTGGAGTCATCATGTATTAATTGGCAATTTCTATAGGTAGTTATCATATAGTGCACAATACTTAAAAATCCTATAATAAATCCTTAAATTACAATTTTCACATGCAAGACACACAAATAATTTACATTCAATTGTTTACCCCCCCCCTTTTTTTTTTAAAAAAAACCCAGTGACAACCATTATTTTAAACTAGCATCTCAGAATCTTATTGATTATTGACCAAATGTCTTGAAAATTATTACGAGATGTGACTTTTTATCCTTTCCCCTAATATTCTCTAATTTAATATCAAATGTGTTTGAGTGCTTTCTAGAGTTAATGTACATAAATATTGTAATGGGATGGGGGTGTCTGGAAGTGGGAAAGAGGAGTGAACCTGGGGTAATGGCAAAATCATCGATTTTCAACCCCAAGTAAATTTAAAATGAAATGATTTAATATAAATCATATTTACAAGAAGTATAATATATAAATATTTATAAGAGGAGCATGAGATCAAAATCTCTGTGAGCATTGAGAGATCAGCCAGCTAACTCAGAAGAGCAACTAAAAATCCACCAGCATTACAATTTAAAAAATAAGCACAAGTAAATACTCAAGAGAAATAAATATCCATCATCATTAATGATCAATAATTAAAATAAATCAGTATAATAAATCAGAATAAAATCAACAGTCAACATTGTGACTGGATTGGAAATGGGTCTTCTGTAGACCAGGCTAACTATTGAGTCTTTGACACCTTGGGCAATTATTTAAACATAACTTGGATGCATAAACTTAGTGCCCATCCATTAAAATACACAAGCAGAAAATCTAGACAACAATGCTGGGACATTAAACATGCTGATCATCATCAATGCTCAGGCCACTTGTATTGGCCAACTATAAACTTAACTTTTAAATAAGACAAATAAAATAAAAAAATAATAGTGCATGGGCTTTAAAGAGTATCCTCATTTGCGCCAATCTCTGGATGCCCCAAAAGCATTAATTACACATCCCCATTCATATATTCATCCCATGCATGAATCTAGCTCAGAGAACACAAGCTCTATTACTGTATGTGACCAAGAGATGATGGAAACCATTTCACAATTAAATATAAGTTTATTAATAACAATAAAAACGAATTTACGTCTTGTAAGTACACATTAATAAAGTCATCACTTTGTAATTTATAAGATTACTACAAAATTCAAATTATTACATTAACTGCATTATTTCTTAATGGGTATCTATAAATGCATACATATATCTGTACACAGACATGCATTTTATAATATGTGATGAAGACATTTCAATTAAACATAAAATAATTATTACTTTTGTGATTTACATAATTACTAGTCAAAATGTAAATTGTTACATTAATATACAAAATTACAAGTTACAATTCATGTTATTACTATGGTTTACATATATATGCAACAGACATGTGATACAATTAACAAAAAAAATGAATTGACATTTAATCAAAAAATATATTAAAATTTTACATATATGAGTGTGCATGTATACACACACATTGACTTTTATCTATTTCAACTTGTTACAATAATATTATATTTTTCCATAATTAATTCCTTTGGAAAACACATAAGTTTCACACATATACGTGTGTATAAACAAAATATATAATTTAAAATTTAATTTCAGTTTATAAGTTCTTTTTTCTATCAAACTAAATAAAGTCAACTTTTGCTTGATAGGTTGATTAATTATCAGCATTCTTAGATCAATTTAAAAGATTTACTTTTATGATTTTAATTCAAACAAAATTATGCTTGCATTTGTATATTCTTCTTTTAATGTCTTTTTTTTTAGTCTAAAAGATTTTGGAAATCTTTTTCTTGACTATTAATTATAACTTTGTTTGCACTTTTTTTTTCTAAATTATAAATATAACTTTAAACAGTTTGTCTTTTTTAATAAACGATTTTAAACTAATATCATTTTATAGAATAAAAAAATATATATAAATTTTAAAACATCTTTCTGCTTGGTGAGTTAATGCTGATGAAGTAGGCAAGGTGAGATAGCAAAAGTGAATATGTGAACTGCAGCTCCCCATGCCAGGATAAGCAGAGAGCCAAGCTAGACTATCAGTACACAAAGCTCCATGATGTCATGAGAAAATACCTCATTTTTAAGCACTGCCCCTTCTAAGTACCTAGACAGATTATTCTCAAAGAGTAGTATCCAGAAAAAAAATAAAAGGCATTGCGCCATCCCTGCTCATCTTTGTGAGACTTAGGGGTATAAATGAGGTCTATTCATGAGGCTTATATATATTCACCACTAGACTACTCTGGGAGCTCCACATCTAGTTCTAGATAGTGCTGAGTCTATACTTCAGAGCATCATGAACACACTGCATCCAGACAGCTCTGCTTAACTATATACTCACCATAAACATAAAAAGTACAAATTCACACATCACTTTCAAAATATCATTTTACTAAAGAAATTATTTAAAAATTTGTTATTATATATAACTCTACTCACCACAGCTGTATATATGTTTATCTGGGCTTATCTGCCTTTAGATAGTCAGCATATATATAATTATGTATTTAGTAAGCTGGTTCTTTGGTCCATTAGAAAAATATAATCCATGTTTGTTGTCATCATCAGAAAAAAGTATGCAATCCATGTAAAATCTTGATCTGTAATTGGTCTCTTTCTATCTAGGATTATTCCAGTCAAGCAACTATCCTCCATGTTTAAGGCTATGAATTTCAGCATAAAAAGTGGGTCAATTTCTCCATGTGAATTCAAACTCCTGCTAAAGAAAACAGTCTATTATTTTGCCTTCAGCTACATCAGTTTATTGTAGCTAGTCTGCAAATTCTATGGTCAGCTAAAACCAACTGCTGCACTTCATCAAGTTGCAATATTGTAACCAACTTGAATTTCAGCTGACAGTTCTTACAAAAATTATTATCCAGACTGGTGCTAATTTTGTTATCAGCCCTTTTTATAGAATCATCTAAGATGATAATAACACCTTAATTGAAAACAGAGTTTTTATTTTTATCTCTCTAATCCCTTTGAAAACATACATGTTTTAATTAATTAAAAAAAATTTCAAAAACAAGTATTGTGTTTTTACATTTCACAATCAGAATAATCATAATAATAATACAATATATATATTTATTCAGACCTTTTAAAAGTTTACTTCATAAAATGATATTTTAAATCAGAGTTATTATTTATTTATTTTTAGGAAATGTAGAAAAATGTCTACAAAAATTTATGTCTGTGTTTATTTCTAGTTTTCCTTTCAACTTTATATATATATATTTATGCACACACACTATATTAGTGCATGCTATGTAATCCAACTGGTTACAATATATACCTAGTGCATCACAGGGAATATAACATAAAAAAATTATTTGCCTGTATTTCCTTGTATACACTCTGTGTAGGTTTTTAGTAGATATTGTATGTTGATATTAGAGTTTTGAATAACTTGGGGATCATTATTCAAATATTATTATAGCATGGGCAGTCATGGAATAGAGGTGTTTGTGTTTTAATATCTCTATAACACAGTATGCAAAGAGTGTTTACTTTCCTGCAATGCCTTCTGTATTTATAAAAATACAGAGTGGGTAGACATTCCAGATTTAGCTTTATTCAATATTATAATATTTTAGTTTCCAAAACCTAAATTTCCTAATGAGTTGACAATTGCCAATACTTAACATTGAATTTCCTTCAGTATTTATCACAGGTGGATAAATGAATGAATGTACTTTCCAATATTTATATTTATTTTGGGAGGGCAAAATAAAAGTTAGTAATAGATAATAACGGATTAATCAGGCATTTATAATATCCATGGGCGTAATTTTGAGGATGTTGTATATGAGAGAATAGTTTGGTAACAGATGAAGATAAGGTTTAAGGTTTTTTATATCCTAAAGGTATTAATTGAATAAAGTCCAATGCCATTCTGTATTAATTGGCATTGAAGTTTTCTAATGAAAATAGAAACAATACGTTTTCCCCACTGCAATTTTCTGATCATTGAATAGACATATGTGATAAAGGTTTTCACATATATAATAATTAGAGTGTAATATTTTATTTTTGTTATAATAAGCATGCTATATAGTGTCACTTTTGAATAAATAGAGAAATTTTTCATGAGTAAAATGTCATATTTTCAATTTTTGGTTTGAGTAAACTCTGTATTTTTAATTGCATTGCAGCACTACTCAGAAAGAATGGAAAACCTAAGAATAGATTAGGTTTTCCTTTAAAAAAATATTGATAAGGCTGATCATTGAAGATTTTCCATACATATAATTTATTTATATTAAATTACAGTTTATATTCCTTAGAGCAATCTGCTAATATTTGTGATAGCATGGATAATTGTTGTTTTTTTTTTGTTAAGAATACTGTGATATCATCTATAAAAGCCAAGCAAGGTATATTAATATTTAAGCCATATATGTATATATCAGGTATAATCTTTTCAATTTTTTCCAAGAATAAATGATGAAGAAGAGGGCACTTAGTGGAGAATCTTGTGAAATGGAGCAATGAGAATTAAAAAGAATGTGGATATTTCCTATTCACTTTTAAAATATCTCTCTCTATTAATCAAAAGATTAGTAAGGCAGAGTATTGATCTGGCTATAGATGTATGTATTAATATATAAATACGTTTTTCAATTGGAACTATGTCAAATGCAGTTTTAATGTCTAATTTGACAGCCATTGGACTATGTTTCTTTCTGCTTCTAACAATGTCAATGATTGTTTTGAATAGAATAGCAGTCTATCCAGTAGATGATCTATTTTTTGTAAATTGCAATTTTGAAATCATTGGCAGAAGATATGGTTCACTTTTATCACAGACTCAAGGATTTTGATCTCCAGACGACTTATAGATATAGGCCATATGTTTTTAATGGTAAATATTTTTTATGGTTTTTGTAATAAGGAACTAGGAATCTAGGATATAAACCTTCAAAACAAAATAATTCTCTTGAAAAATAATTTGCCAGATTTGTCAAATATTTATCTGTAATGTGTCCAAGATGAGCTTACACAAATTTAGGATACTATGAATTCCAAGATAAGACTTGGGAGTAGTCATCGTTTTCTTAATGAATTAATCTGTAACAAACAGCATATCATCTTCAGGGGGTTCAAAATATTGTACCTCTGGCTGAAATTTTTCATTGCTTTAAAAGATATCTTTATAGTACAAATACATAGGGTTAAGCATGTTATTACCAGTTATCACTTTATTCTGAACTTTAAGTGCACTGGGGACCCTAATTATAGGAGATGATTCAAAGCCCAGTTGATGTATTGTCTTGACCATGAATGTGAATTGTTAAGATATATTCTCTTTTTTTACAGATAAATATTATGTCTTTTTTTGCTTGCATAAAAATAAACTTTTCTCAAAGTAACAATTCTTGAGTAGACAGTGGCTGATGTAGAGTGGATTATCCTTTTGTGTAATTCATCAGCTAGTATTAGCAATTTAATAGGTGGAGGAGAAGCCCAAGTAATATGGTTAATTGTGTGAGAAACAGTATTAACAAATGCAATCCAGGCTTGTGCAGAATTTAAGTTCAGCTTCTGCATTTTAAAGATTGCTATATAAATTTCAAAAAAAAGAAATTCTGAAGTATCACTAGGGAGTAATATTCATATTATTTTACTTGAGTTGATAATTGTGTTCTGTATGACTTATCTATATGATAAGTTAACAAGATTACAAATAATGCTAAGTGATCTGATAGTGATGAATTTTTGAAAGAAAGATTAATCATATGATGCAGCATAGGAGAATAAATCATTAAGTCAATCACTGATGAATATATACCATTCTCAAAAGAAACTGTTATTTGATAAAAATCCTTCCCCACTCATTAGTAATATTTTAAGCCCATGAAAACATTTTTTTAACAAATTTGCTATAAGACATATTAAAATCCCCTAACATTAAGCATGAATAAGGTGAAGATGCAAGAAAGAAGTTTAATGTTAATATTAGACTATTTATTATTGTTGGCCCTGGAGGTATATGTACAAATACTACATTTAAACTATGGATTAATGATTTAATATAATAAGTAATATATAGGAATCTATGTATAATATATTAAAGGATAAATGGGCATACTCTATTAATAATTGCATCCATGCCTGATCATGGAGTAATGGATGCTTTGGAAAAAAAATTGAAAAACCATGATTTTGTAATACTCAGACAGCCATATAAGTGAACTGTTATAGATTTTTGTCTCAAATAAATTAAGCATGTGAGATTGAATAATATCAAGCCATTTTTCAAATTGCAAAATCTTTGTGATAGAGTTTAATTCTCTTATATTAAATGCACCTATTTTTATCATCATATTTAATTAAACAAATTAGAAAGAAAAAATTGCATAAAATAAGCTATATATATAATTAATATTAAAAGAAATTTGAGTAAAAAATTAATCTAAACTTATACAATTAATTAAATTTCAGTCATTAAAAAGATAACTTACCCCAAATTAGACACCCTTTTCCCCACTTCCATGGCTATCAATCCCTTGAACATAGTCTGAAAGATTAGCTAATGTATTTAATTCTAGAAATCTCTGAACTTTTAAACCCCCAGCAAAATTTGAACAAACTGTATTATAATAACAGAGATAATGGGGTTAAAGATGGGATATGGCATTCATCACCAAGTAAACAAAATTTAAAACATTAAATATAAAAAGTAGTGAATATGAATCAATATAAAAATATAAATATGATATAAGTAATGAGCACGAGAGATCAACCCAGTTAACTCACTAGAGTCACTATAAGTATAATTAAATAAAAATTCACCAGCATTAAAATAAGTATAATTCATTCATCATCATGAATGATCAACAATAAAATAAGTCAACAGTCAATCTTGTGACTGGATTTGAAATAGATCTACTGTAGAACAGGCTACTATTTAGCTGTTTCCAATTTGGGCAATTTTTTAAACATAACTTGTATGAACAAACTAAGTGCTCATTCATCAGAATATATAACTATAAAAAACAACATTGCTGGGATATTAAAACATGCTGATCATTATCAATGCTCTAACCATTTAGTACCATTGATATACTGGCCATTACAAATTACTGTCTAATATAGACTAAACTAAAATAAGATGTAGTGCATGGACATTAAAGAATATACTCTTCACACCAATCCAGAATGATAATACTAATCATCATCATCAACTGGATGCCCATACACTACTACACACTCTTTTCATATAATAGACCATTAAGCATGAATCTAGATCAGAGAAACAAGCTCTATAATTGTTATGAACAAAAGATGATGCAATATATAATATCTTAAAAATATTTAGAATTAAGTCACTGGAATAATTTTAACAATGCAATATAAATTTATTAATAACAATAAAAATGGCATTAAGGTCTGCAGAATATGGCTATACATATAAATTAAACCTTATGATTTTGATTAATATACAAAATTCAAGTTATTACATTGTAATTTACATATATTTTCCATTATAAAACATATATACCTGCATACAAACATGCAATATAATTTCTGCATATTTGAATCATCTTACAAAAATAAAATAAATGATTAAAATTTACATATACATGTCTATCCAACATGCATTGGCATATGTACTCAGACATACAGTACAATTGATGAATATATTTCAATTGTCATATAAAATACAATAAGTGATTACAATTTTAAGTTATCATATTTTAATAATATGAATATCTTATATTAAGATTTACATAATATATATATATATATGTGTGTGCAGTATAATAATTGATTAACATATAAATGAAATTCATTGTCTTTCTTACAATACATAATTAATGATAGATTTAACATTTATGTGTGTGTGCATAGAAATATATGTGCACATTGTCATTTATATTATGATATTTTATCAGAATAATAAAATTATTAAAAATATATTTTCACATTTAATTCTCTGTTGAAAATATATAAAATTTCCTTCATTATCTTAAATAATAACAGTTTTTCTTTTCTCTCTCTCTCTTTTTTTTAAAAAACATTAAAATCTTTCATGGTTACTTTTAATTACAAACATCTTTTTAAAAAAAAGACTCTCACAAAGTTTTTATTTTTTTTTAATCTAAAAAGATTTGGAGTTTAATTTTTCCCTTTTCAAAATAAAATCATCAATGAATCAATCATTGGTACTTGGGGAAATACTGTCCTGCCACTGCTAGAGATGTCATTTCTGCAAAAGTAGCAGAAATATTCAGAGTAGGGAGCCAAAAGAAGATGATGCAAGTTCCAGCCACTAGATGGTGCTGTTCACCATGCGTACGCACAGGGACATTATGCTAAGTAGCTGCCAGCACTACTGCCCGCTTGGTGGCGCTGATAGCCATAGGTAAACTGATCCAGCTTACATCGTTTGCTAAACAGCAACTACCCAGCAATCTAGCCCACTAGGTGGCACTGTTTCTCCATGCTATGCACGGAATAACAGCTCCATTTAGAAGCGATATTTACACTCACTTGCTAGTTGGGTTTTATATGCACGTTCTTAAAAATTACATAGCATGTAATGTGAAGGCATGATTAATATATAAACCAGAACTATTTAAATCTGCATTCAGACTTAATACGGTTACGTTGAAATACACTCTTTGATAAATCTATGTATTTTTAAATTATTTTCTTTTAAAAATCTATCTTTTTTTTTTTGTCTAAAAATGTTTTTTCTTTTTTTAAAAAGTAAGTTTTAAGACTTCTTTTTTACTGCAATCTTTCAAAACTGCTAAAAATCAGTCTGGCAGTATTTCTTTCTGAACTTCGTTATTTTGAAAAGTGATTTGTTAAAAGAGATTGTGGCAACTTATAAATGGAATCAGTTAATATTTACCATCAAAGGAGAAATTGAACTTTGGCTATTGAACTTTTTTCTTTGTAAGTTAAAAAAACTGTTTAGACTTTTACCCTAATATATTAACTACTTTAAATTTTATTTTACTTTATATTTAATTCTAACAAATTATATTGTATGTTATTAATTGATTAAAAGAATTTTAAAAAAAATACTTGAATTTTAAAATAACTGAAGTTTTAAAAAAAAATTGTATAAAAAAGAAATTCAGTTTATCTTGTATTTATTATACATATATTATGGTTTGTTAACTTTTTTTAAAAAAATTCTTTAATGTAAAATTGTCCGATAATCAGAGGTGTAATACTCATTTTAAATCAAATGTACAACTTATAAAGTATTCAAGTGTTTAAACAAAAGAGAAATATATATAAATGTAATATAGTTATTGGTATTTTCCATTAAAGGTTTATTTTAAAATTCAATTGAATTTATGCGCGTATTAATCTCCTTTTCATTGCTGTGGATTAAATTTTATATATCTTAGAATTTATTATGTACATGCAATTATTAAATCAATGTTAAATGGTTTATTATTATACTATATCTATATGATAGTGTAATGGTCAGGTTTGTACATTTGCTCAGCAGACCAAAAGTCCGAGCCAGAGAACCAAAAGCTGATCAAGTCAGGATAGTAATATCCTACACCTGATCATACCTCAACTCTGCTGCCTGTGTTTCCAAGTCAACCCATGATGAATGACATGCCTGAGGTACACTCGATATCTCCTTATTCACATTCCAGCAATAGCAAAATGGCAAAACATGTGATTCATAAAGTAATGAGCAAGAATGGAGACTGAGATAAATTTATATTTCATAAATTTAATGTATAGCTTAATAAGTTATAAAGCAAATAAATTATGTACATATTGCTCACACGCAAGTGAGTGAATGCTCTGGGTTACAAAGAATATGGTAATGCAAATTATATATTGCTCACATGCAGGTGAGTGGATACTTGGGTTAACAAAGAATATAAAAGCAAATTATATTGCTCACACACAGGTGAGTGAATACTTAGGTTTACAAAGAATATAATAATGCCAATTATATATTGCTCACACACAGGTGAGTGACTATTTACGTTTACAAAGAATATGAAAATACAAATTATATATTGCTCACACACAGGTGAGTGAATACTTAGATTTACAAAATGTTTAATTAATGTAATTATCAATAAACGATAAACAAAGCCAATTATATTTGCTCATGCACAGGTGAGTGAAATTTAGGGTTGCAAAATGTCTCATTAGATTATGACTTTGCAGAACTGACAATAAGCTTCTACCATCTATTACGTCCTAACCTATGCTATGATCTACATCATGAAAATCAGTAATAGCTAGAGTGATCAATTTATTGGTAACAGTTTGGAATTAAATTATTAAGTTTAAACATTATGTATAATACTTTAGTTATATTATATAATTACTACACAGATAATTACATTCACTCAGATTCTGAATCAGATCAAAGCTGATGTTAATTTCTTTGGGAGGTTGAACTGATGCTGGGCAGTTTAATGTACATTCATCTTGAATGTGTTCTTAATTGAGGTTCATTACCTAGTAATCAGTTCCTCAGACCATGCTACTTGCTATAATACGAAGAGGCTCTTTTATTCAAGTGAATGGAACAGCAGCTTAACGAGCCCTTGGGATGCTTTGGTTTCTTCAAATACAAATAAATGTCACCATTGCCTAAACTTTCAAGACATGACTTGATGTGGAATCAATCCTGATGTAGGCCATTATAGGTATAGCAAGAAGTTGTACATATTTATGCTAACAACACATTCACCACACTAATTTAATATTTTCCTAAAATAATTAAACCAAATATTAGCTTTCATCAGTGCCACTACCACTGGTTAGTTCATACATAGTATACCTAGTTACACTACAAAGGCAATAATAGGAATCTGCTTTAAGGTTATCTGTATAGCTTAATCTCTAAGGGGAGTTACAGCAAAATTAAGGATTTACTTAAGATTTAAAATATTACTTATATGCTGTATAGAATTACATCTAATATTAAGCAAATATTAATTTTTAAATAACTTAAGCAAAAGATTGATTTTTGAAATAACTTACACAAAATATTAATTTTTAAATAACCTACGCTAAATATCCATTTTTAAATAACTTATTCTGTGCATTATAAGTAACTGACTCACTCTAACGTAAATAATAGTTTGATTTCAGAAGGGAGTTTTGCCTATATTTCTTTATATTATAATATTCTAACATAATGGAAAGGTGCCTAATTGCCTCGCCGATAATTATTAAACCCTGCAAAACTCCTTTCTGATTAGCAGAGCATAAATTAATAAACATGAAAATAAAACTAAATATAGATGGCATAAGGACAAATTGCAAAAATGATCAATAAAGTTATAATTTAGAAAATGAAGAATTCATTTGAATGGTTTTATAGAACCTAAATATTTATGATTACTTAAATTATTTATGATCAAACAAGAATTTTGAGAATGCTCTAAGTTTAAAGTAAATTTAATATAAACAGTTTAGTTTAACATTTAAATAATATAATTAAATACAAGACTTGATTAGTTAGCTAGTTTTTAATTTAGAATTGGTTTAGTAATGAATTAGCATATTCTGCAGAATGATTTACTGGTATTACTTGGTAGTAAGTCTTTCAAGGCATTCTCTACTGTGTGTCTTTTATTAAATCAGGATGCTGCCTTTCTCCATTCAGCCTGGCTGTGGTTTTTCTATTACTTTGATTGTGGCTGTCTCCATTACTTCAGTTAAGGATTCTCTAGTCCTTCAGGTGCAACTTCTCCATCACTGGGCCAGGGCTGAGGTTGATGGTTTCTTCCATTCTGTGGAACAGTTTTCCATGAGAGATAGATGGCCAATCTATCATCCCACTAGCTGAAAGTTCTAATTTTAACAGCTTCGGTAATGGCTTGGTCAGAATTTAGCTTGGTCAAAGTAATGCAAGAACTGCTCTTTAATTATTTTCAACATTCATTTTTCAGAAAATGCATCTCAATATTTTTTAATGGCTACTACAGGCTTTTTATATCATATTTTTGCCAGTATCCCCCCCCCTTTTACTTTGGCAATGACACTTATTTACTGACTTCAAACTTTGTCTTTAATTAAATTTTCTTTTTTAAATATTAGCCACAGCTAAATCTGGAGTTAAAAGCTCTATTCCCATGGGTTTCCCAATTACACTTGGCATGATTGGATTTTCTAATTTGTTTCTGCCTATAATTTTAAATGAGGTCAATTTTCAGCTACAAGATTATTTTTAGACGAAATGTAAAAAAAACTCGTAAACAATTTACAGACTGTGTAATTTTAAACAAACAATAGAACTCGAAAACTATTTTAAATGAATATTAAAACTTAAATGAATAATTTCATAAATTTAAACTTATAATTCTGTTATATATATAAATTCTCACTACACAATGCTATGTTTACTTCAGTTTTAACAAACGTAGGGTGGTATGTGCACATATGCTGCATCTTCATATTATAGTTAATGAGATGATTATACGTGCACATACTCGGTAATATTACAAGCACACTCAAAAGTTTTAAATTAAAGAAATACAAGCAATCTGAGTGAAACAGAAATACACTATTATAGAATATAATAGGTGAAACAGGCAGGTCCCTAGATCTAACTGTTTCAATAGATATATTGACAGTTTTGTTTTATAAATTTGGGAATCACTCGAAGAACCATTTCAGTTAATTAAAGAATATTATTAGTAAATCAGGATCATATTCAAAAAATCATCTCACATAATTAATTTGTTATTATTAAATCGAGATTTGAACCTAAAGTGGCCACTTCCTGAAGTTTTCATTTTATTAATTGAAATTATTTCTTACTAGATATATGTGTATGCTGTTAAACCTATGATAGAAAGAAATGTATTATATTTATGAGGAGTAGCCATACATATGATTCTATTCGGAGTATGATAAAGATCTGGAATTTACTCTGTCGCAAATGTGCTTGATCATAGAAAATAAATGTTTTAAAATTTAATCAAAATAAACCTTGGATACTTTATAATTAACTATTGTTTTCCTCCATGCTTGCACGTGAAAAAAAAAAAAAGAGAGAGAGACAGATTGGAAAAATGGTTTTATTAAAAAAAAGTTTTTATTTTGTAATGAACTGTTGTTTTGGTATTGGTTTAAATAGAATGTCAACTTCTTTATAAGTAATATCTGCATATTTATTCCATGTGCATATCTTTAGGAGTAATTTATGTTCAGTATAATCTAGGCCAATATTGCAGATAGGTTCTGTGTAATGGTTATCATCATCATATGAAAGAAAATATTTTTAAAGCTTACTTAAATATATTGTATTGCTTCAGACATCTTTTAGAAATAAAGCTGGTCTGACCTTACAAGCTTTTTTAACCACACAGTAAATAATATTTTTTTTAAAGATGAAAGAAAAGAATGTACAGTACTTGTTTTTTATTTGTGTAAACTAATGTAATAATAAATAAAAGTTCCTGGATTTATTATGTGTAATCTTAGTGGGAAAAAAGTTATGAGAGATACTGCTATTTTTTTGGTGTGTCTGAAAAGGAAGCTTTTGGAAGGAAAATTTATTGTTTTAAGTCAACCGTAATATCCTTGTTGTGAACGACTTTTGGAATATTTTATCAGTAAATAGCTTTGTTGAACAGCAGTATAAAACTAAGCTGATTATAATAACAGAGATAATTTGTAAAGTTTATCAATACAGCTAAAATGGAAAACTATGCAATAGCTGAAAATCTCAATCTCATGGAGTAAAAATCTAATTAATGTGCTGATCAAACCTGAAATTTTGTAGTTTCATCAAGTTCCAGTTTTAGAAGTGTCTCCTTTCACCTGCATTAACCATTGAGGATAAAGAATTATTATTACTACCTGTCACCTTTCACAATTTTTTTTCCGGACTAATCATAATCATCTAATCCATAGAATAACTCAACAAAGTAGATCTAGTTTGAACCCATAATTTAACAAAGTTTTAAATTAGAATAGTAAGAGAAATTTTATTTAAATTAAAGTTAATATTATATGCAGTTAACAATTTTAACATATTATTTTTTATTTAAATATGTATTCTTTTTATCTCTTAACATATTTTTTGAGCACTAAAGCATCTTGAATTTGGAATTGATTTATTGTTTAAATATTAATAGTTAAATAAAAACTATACGATTGATTCATATTATATGTAAGTATATCGGAGCTCAAAAGTTAAATGTGAATCAATGAAATGAATTTTCTCCAATATGATTACATACTCATGTAAATATATCCAATTATTTTTTATGCATTGGATTCATTTCTAAGTATCATGTAATATTTTAAATATTGTAAATAAATTTTGTTTTATTATACCTATATTATTTTGACCATTTTTCTCTCTCATTCTAAATTGTGAGTAAACATATTGTTTTCTTTTGAGCTAGTAATAAGTAAATGGAGGGCTAACATCTAAGAAGATAGTGGGATGATTTAAACCAAACCTATAAATGTTTCTCTTTTTAGAGATGGTGCCCTAATTTATGACAGATATGTTTAAATAAAAATTAACATCTACAGTAGCAAGACATAGACACTGTATTTGAATATATTTGATGGAAGTGATAGTCAGAAAATATGGCTTGGATACTCAATATGACCATTATTAAATGTTAAAAAATAATCTATTGTTATTCTTGACACTCATTAACTTCAGGATTTAACTCCTTCTACATTCTAAGAATTGTATATATTTAAAAAAGTAGTGAAAACTGTAGTCCCATTATATATATATATATATGTGTGTGTGTGTGTGTGTGTGTGTTGTGCTAGTCTATTTCCTGATGTTTAATGTCAAGTGGTACTTGAATCCATTAAATAAATTTAAATTATTTAGAGATGTGCAGTCTGATCATTACAATATATAACACAGTGTTCATAATAATATTTTTACTAATTCACTTTCATAAATTTCAGTATGATAAAAAAATTAAATGGCTAGTTGCAGAGGAAGTCATGTGATATTCAATACTAGAAGATTTAGGATGTGCTTCAATTCAGTAAACTATAGCTCTGATGCTCTACTCTCTATTATAGTGCTAAACTACATAGAGCATATCAGTCTCATGCAAAATGAAGTAGATATGAAAACATTTTTAATATATTTTTATATCTATTTTATTTTATATAAGCTGTGTGCATTACTTATTTTTACATAAAAATCATTCTTTAATTACAGTATATATAAAATAAACATCACATGACTACCATCTCTTATGCTTGTGTATAACTGTTGTTTAATCTAGCTTGCTATGTGTGGCATACGTATAGTGAGTTTTGCCTGTTTTAAATATAAAATAGGAAGTAAAATAACAATCCACTAATTTTCTTTTTCATGTGATGAAGAATCGAAACAAGTGGATGCTTACTCATCAGATTAGACAATTTTCTATTGGTGAATATTATATATATATTTCCTGTTGTTATGCTCATGGTACATTTAAATATGTCCATAATATTAACTGTAATTATATTAAAATGATATGATATAGTCAGCTAAGTGTTGAGTATGTTTGGGTTGTCATTGGTTCATTAAAAAGCAGTCCCTGAATCTGATTTAAAATGGCATGATGATATCATTGCTTATAAACATATGATTTAAGTGCTTCTTTTGCGGAAATGATTCTCATTTATAAAACTTTGGAAGATTAATTCAAAGATAGAACATAATATAATCTACCGATATTTCTGTTTATCAAAGATATAAAAAGCAGTATAGGAACCCCTACAAATTGTTCCTAGTTTTTATAACATGACAGATTTTTAAATCTATGTACTAAAAAGTCATAACTATTTAGAAATACTTGCTTTATACAATATTAATATTGATTATTAGACAGATTTGATGTATTACATACATAATTTGTATTTGTTCAGTTCAAGATCATGAAAACAATAATTTCTAATCTAACTGACTTTATATTGTATTTCTATAATTATATAGAAATTATATTATGCTAGGTTATGAATAATTATATAGACATATATTAATTGCAAAGAGGTTAAACTCCTCCATATGGTAGTGCCACTCAGTGCAAGCCAGAGTAATGAATGGATGCAAAAAGTTTTGTGCATAAAATCTCTATCTAGTGCTTACTCATCTTATACCCCCAGACTAGTTTCTAGCTTGTGGATTTCATCAATGAGGAGGCTTGGATCTGAGAGCACTGCATCTAGATCTTAGGATCTAATGCTACCCTTCAGCAGCCACCTTTTACCTTATTTGCTAATTATAAAGCTTTGAGCCCAAAATGAAAACACAATAATGTTTTCAAATTCAAGGTCATTAGCTTGTAAAGTCATATAGATCTGAACTTAATTCAGCATCCATACTTTTTGGTGTGTTTGGTTCTTTAATAACAACAATCATCATAATCCAAGGCTCCTCTCTGATGAAAGCCACAAGCTAAAAACTAGTCTGGGGATATTGTATAAGCAGGCATTAGATAGGGATTTTATGCACAAACCTTCTTGCATCCATTGATTACTCTGGCTTGCACTTAGTGATGCTACTATATGGAGAGTTTAGCCACTGAGTAAACAGCTTGTGTAAGCATAAAGAATGGTGACCATGTTATATTTATTAATTAATAATGTAACGTTAAAACTCAATTGACTGAGCCAGCAATCTAAAATTGTCTGAAGATAACTTGAGTAACCATGCCTGTATTGCAGATTTGAACCAAAAAAAATTATTAAATAATGTATTTATCTAAAGTGAATAGTGCCATAATTGTGATTGCAGAAAGTTTGATAATTGTAAATCAAATTGTAGTAAGTAAATAATGTTCTATTTCATATTATTTGCACGATGTAGTACAAATTATTGCTATTTGGTCTGCTTAACTTTTTTTTAAATTTTCTCTAAATAAAAGTCACTTTTAAAAAAATCTAAATAAATATATCCTAACTACATCTTTTGAAATAGGCTTTTTCTTTCTTTTTTTTTTTTAGTGCATTTACGTTCTATGCGAAAAACACTGGTATCTCTAGATTCAAGTAAAACACTAATAGCAAAAGTGTCAGAACTTTCATTACATGATCGAATGATGGAAAGTAATATTTCACTCAATTGGATTAAAACTACTTCAGAGGGACAACGATATTTGTTTAAAGACAATAAGCTTGTTGCTGTTCTCAAGCCAACCTTGTTTAATACCAATGTTGATGCTGCTTTAAACTATGTAAGTTCGAAAGAATGATAATTTTTTCTTAAATTTATAAATATTGCATTTCATACAATTTTTCAAAACAAAATAAAATTTAACAATAAACAAATAATGATAATCTCATTAATCATATACATACATACTAAAAATCTCATATTGGCACAGTTAATAGAGCATTTGTCTTGGAATTGGGGGATCCCAGGATTGATTTTTGCAGTCACAGTGTTGGTGCTTGAACATATGAGATTTCTGAGCAATAAATCCATTAGCTTTTTTAAAAATGTAAAGGTAATGCATTTGCCTGCAATATCCTCATCTTAGGTTCAAAATCTGATTGATTAAAATGTTGTTGTTTTTTTTTTCAGATTTAAATTAGGCTTATATTTTTTTTAGACAGCAAGCAATAACTAATCCCTCACTAGTGGCAAATTGCAAACCTGGTGAGTAATACATTCTTCTTTGATTTCACTGTAGGTAGGTGTTGGAAATGTTATTTGCTGTGCACTAATTATCTAAAGATTGTTTTACCTTACTGATATGTATATATATTTTATGAAGCATGTTTTCAGGATTACCCATGTTTATTAAAATGAAATAAACTAAATACCAACATTTTGATAAGATAATATTTATCCTGAACTGGTTGAAGAAGTGTATAAAGTAATAATTGTATAGATATAGTATATAGAATTGTTTCATATGGTTTGGTGAATAATCTGATTTACATGTAGCAATATTTTTTTATATTTATTTGTATTTTTTCCAAATGAAATTGTAACAAATTATAGAAAATAATCATCCTTTCTTCATAAGCACAATGAGGAAAGGATGATTACTTTCTATAGTTTGTTGCAATCCAGAAATAAATTAACAAAGAAATATAAAAATATAAAGAATATGTATATTCTTTAACTAATGGGAATGAGAATATTGCTATAAAATACAATCAAATATAAATAAAAAATATTAAATATATTTATATGTATATTTCCAACCATGTGAAACAATTCTATATACAATATCCATGTAATTATTACCATATACATTTTTTCACCCAGGTGAGGATAAGTATTATCTTATCAAAACATTGGTAAGAAATTTATTTTATTTTAATAAACATGGTTAAGCCTGAAAATATGCTTCATAAAACATCTTTCACCCATGAAAACATTTGTTTCAATATTTATATATTATAGCTCTCACATCTGAGTTTACAGATATTGCTTTTGTGTAAATATTTTTATTATTATATATATTACAAAATATTAAAAGTCATGTATATAAAATAAATTTTGAAGTGTTTGAAAATGATAACATTAAGTGTAAAAGTAAAATATAATATATATATTTATTTTAAAATAATATTACTATTTTAAATGAAAGGAATATTGCTATAGAAACCAGCAACCAATGATTAAAGAGAAAAAATAATAACAAAATCATGTGTGTTTCCAGGAAGGGAGAGAAGAATTGTTATCCTTCATAGTGTCTTTTACTAGTCAATCAAATTTGTAAGGATTATTTAAATAAATATTATGCATTTTATTGAGTAGAGAATTTCAAGAATGTTTTTCCTGATTTTTCTCATTGTAGCTGAATTTAGAGCTGTAAACAAAGAAATGCCTTAAAATTAACTTTGATCCTTGTAATTTGTTTATCACTATTCAATGCTAAAGAAATATTTGACATTTACTTTTACAAGAAGAAAACTATCCATCTAAAGTGGTTATCTCATAGAAATGTACTTCTATAATTAGTCTGCTACTATTTATGTTGCTACTCTTAGGAAAATTGCAATGGAGACTCTCATAAAAAACTATTACAAAGTGAATTAAAAGAAGGTAAAATGTTAGTATTACATAGCAGACAGTTAAAGTTGATGATTTCAAAGGCCATATATCCACATTTGCAGTGACAGAAATATATGTCAGTTCTGAAAGACATTAAGGTAATGAACTGAATTTTCTATAGCTGTTCTCAATGAGTTATTGTAGCTACAAAGTTTTTTTCTCTCTCATTCATGATTGTTATATAATTTTTTAATTGCAAATATGTAATTTTTATCATATAATTCAATTTGCTAATTAAAGTTATTATTGTTGTTAATAATTATGTTGTTTGTCATTTCTCATCTGAAGTCCAGGCTGCTTATTTATTTTGTTGATATAATAAAGTATTAGGTGGAGGAAGGTAACAATTAGGAAATATAATTGGATCTACATGGAAACTTGTTTTTACGTAAGTTCAATTTGATTGTTGCTTGTGACTATTATAGATTTGTCAATTAAAAATAAGTTCTATGTAGTCACTCCACCATTTACACAGTTTCCCATTAGTTATCTTTGAATTCCCCTAGACTAAAATTAATTTCAAATATTGTATTTTTTCATTTTATTGTTAACTTGATTATTACCAATTGTAGAAAGGTGGGTACTGTTACATTTGGGGGCCTGGTTTTAGGATTATTTTGATTAAAACAAACATGGATTGAATCCAGTTAATTTTTAAATACTTTTTTGTTATATTAGTATTTAGAAAAATATAAATTAGTCATTGAAATATGGAATATAAATAGTTGGTTGGATGAGAAATATACTCATTTATTTTGTTATAAATTAAAATCAATCAATAAGCTCATACGTGTTTTAGATAATGATAGTAATAGAAATGGATTAATAGAGATAATGGTAATATGCAAATAAAAACAATAAGACATTAAAATTAAAGTATCTTGCAGTTTTAGAAAGGTTGCATTTTGGAAAGAGGCATGAATATTCTAGTTTTAATAAAAGAAATTTTAAGTTTTATCGACTTTTTATAGAAAAGTGAATAACTAAATTTAGTATAAATTTATATATGTGATTACTCAAACTAAAGCAAAAATGGAAGCTCAGGAACTCATAATAATGAATTTATGAACATGATCATGAGCATATTCACAGAATGAATGAAAAAATTTGAAAAACAAAGTGAAGATTTTAAAATACAAAATAAAGAAATTAAATAAAATATGGAAAGCATGTTCATGAAAATGAAAAACTAAATTAAGAGTTGGACAAAAAATTGCAAACAACTGATAGAGAAATTAAGTGAACAAATAATAGGAAGTTGGAAAATTGTTTTGTAGAATTAGAAAGTAAAATTGGTGAAGTAAGTCTCGAAGTTCAATCAAATAAAGGTAAACAGAATAAGAAATTTGAACAATTGCATGGTATAGTTGAAGAGATAGAAATAGACAATAGACAAGGGTTGACTCAAGCAATTGAAAATATTTCAAATAAAAGATGAGAGACAAATTAAAATGCAGGAAGAGATAACAGAGGGATTAGTGAAAATAAAGCTAGATATAAAAGAAAAGAAAACCTCATGTTAAGCACACTTGGCTATGGAAACATTAAGTGTTGCACATGAATATAGTCAAACAGATGTTAGCAGAATTGTGTATACAGATGTTGGCATACATGTATATAATTTTAATCCCAGTATTGTCAACCAATATTCAAAAATTAGGACTTTTTTTCAAAGCATGCAGGGTAGGCTCCAACTGAGTATCTTAGCAGCTTAGAATATTTTAGTTTAAATAAACTGACAGAAGAGGCTATGATCACAATTACATGTAGCCATCTCCAAAGCATTGCAAGCATGGTGGGATTTTTCATTTGACAAACCTGAAAATTTTGACCAGTTCAAATGAGTACTGTTAAATTCCTACTGCAGTGCAGATTGTCAAGTGGGGATCGAACACCATATTGCTCAAGAGAAATGTAGAGCTGGAGAAGCATTTACTCTATTCTTTTGATAACAAGTAGCCAAATTAAGAGCCTTGATCACTGATCTATTATCTGAAAGTCATATTGTACACATAGTTAGGCATAGTTCCTTAATCATGTTGAATAGATGCTAATAGGCACTTGATAAAAAAACTGTAGATCAGGTAACTGAATTACTCAAGGCATTTGATAGCAGCAAGCGTGCAAAGGATAGTATTGAGAGTGAGGATTTAAACCCCAACATAGAGAGTCATATAAAAGGTGATCTGAATCCCAGTTAAATGCCATTAGATACAAAAAAACCACGATATTTATGAAGACGTGATAGTCAACCTTCATGGATAACTATGCAAAAAAGAAAGTCAACAGGTAGTACCACTAGTCCTAATAGAACAATAATTATTCATCAGATTGGAAATGGAACTGATATTAATAATGGGGAATATTACTATCAATCTAGTCATGTGGCATGATCTCCTAACAAAAAACAAATCATACCCTGATACAGCTATTAAGAAATATGTAATGATAGGAAGGAAAGTGAGGAGAAAATGTATTTAGAGAGAAGTAAAGTTTAATCCTTCTATGAATAAGGATGGCCTCTTATTTGATGATTCTGGTCTTGTTAATGAGTACTTGATACAGGAGAATGGACAATATAGTACCCATTGCAAAAGTAGATCCCACTGAACATCAAAAAAAAAAAAAAAGACTAGTTTAAAAAAAATAGATAGTACTTCTCAAATGACAATATAATAGGTGAAAAAAAAGTCATGGCAAATGAAGTAGGTACAATAATGATGTTCCATTTAATATTGAAAGATTGTAATAAAAAAATAGTAGTCTTTATACTCTAAATGTTTGATAGAAATTTCAGAATTATTTGCATCATATTTAAATTAGGCTAATATACAAGTTTTATACTCTACTTTCCAACAATGTCAATAAATGAATAGTTTAAAACAAATATTAGGATTCAGAATTTAAATGATATCACTATTTTTTGCATTGTTGATTAAGCAAGTAAAGGAAAACACTATATAATTTGAAACCAACATTAATTTTACGAGTTTATCAATGGTTAAGTATGTTGCTTTCTGTATTGATGATGAATGGAGAGTTTCATGTTTTGAGGTTGTCATGTTTTATTGATACTTCAGAGTTCTTATCTCAGCATTGTTCCCATTCATATTATATTTATATTTGGCTGCCTCTAAGTCTCAAAAGTTAGCCAGGCATATTTTTATATTTATTAACCTCTAAGTCTCTAGAGTGAGCTAGGCATAGTAGTATATTTTTGTCAGCCTCTAAATCTCAAAAGCGAATATGGCTTATTTTTATATTTGTCAGCCTCTAAGTCTCATAGTAGAGGACACCTTTATTTAAAGAAATTGGTCAATATATACTTTGGTTGACATTGTATTTGTGCTCAAAGTAGCATAATAATAATAATTCACTGAAAATAATAAGAAATTCACACATATGGCTAATGGTAGCATAAAATTTCAAAATATTGGCTATGTCTGGCAAATGCATAACACTCAATATAATAAAGATAAAATATATTAGTAATAACTTTATAATATAAAAATATATCAGTTAAAGCCTTTGAGAGCTACTGATAAATATCAAATGTTGGCTGTTTACCAATAAATAATTATAAATGCATAATAAAAAAATAATACTAGCAAATATAAAGAAAAAATATGTATTTTCTTTACCTGAACATGTATACTAAATATTAATCTATCTGAAGCAAAAGATAAAATGCATAACTTTTATATTATAATTCATAAATAATTTTGCATAATAATAATAATATTAATAATAATTATAATATTTTTCCTTTTTTAAAAAAACACTCATAGTTCTTTAGATGAAATCTTCAGCTTTGAGCTACTTGATGTGGAACTAATGTTCTTTGGACAGCAAATCATTTAAAATACACATCCATAATTTATCACTTCTTTTAAAATTATTATAATATTAATGATCTTCCAGGTAAAATTTGCATGTACATTAAAAACACACCCCATGAATATTAATACAGATCCAAATCTCGTTTCATGAATATTTGGATGTTTTAATTTATGAAAATCCACTATAGCCTTCTTTTAATACATTTGTCCTATAAAACTCTAGTAAGAAAAATTCACTTCATAGACAAAATTCATTTCAAGTTCATAAAATATTAATTTGTCCAGATATAATCTAAGATACATTAATAATGTTTCCATTATTTCTGCAAATGTTATACCATTAAGCATCACATGATCACCATCTCTTATACTAGCACATAATTGTTTATAAACAAGGCAAAACTCTCCATACAGTAGTGCCACCCTGTGCCAAGCAGAATAATCAATGGATGCCAGAAGGTTTGTACATAAAATCCCTATCTAATGCCTATTCATCCAATATCCCCAGATTAGTTTCTGGCTTGTGACCTTCGTCAGTGAGGAGCTTTGGATCTGAGAGCACTGCACCTAGATCTTAGGATCTAATGCAACCCTCCAGTGACCACCTTTTATCTCTATTTAACTATAAAACTATGATAAAGAAATTGAAAATACAAAAATATTTTCAATCTAAGCTCAATAGCTTATATAGTCATATTATTAAAAGAATAAAATAAGAATGAAAAATTTCTCAAACTCTTACTTTTTGGCAATTATCAAAGCTCACGATTCATGTCTTTTTGACTACACTTCTATGAGAAGCTTTGGAGAAGCCTTGTTTTAGCCTATTTAAATAATGTTTTATTTATCTTTTATTGATTTCCAAGTTATATCATTTGAAATTGGTATTTATATGAATGCTGAATTTTCTTTCTCATCATAAAAGATGTAACTATGCGGTATTGTAAAAAAAAAAAAAGGTAGTTCAAAGTATTTGTAATAAATATGACTAAAAAGGCAGAGATAAATTTGTATCATAAAAGAGAAATTTTACTTTTTGTATCTATATTCAATTATAAAAAGTTGCTAATAATAACATCCTGTGTTATTTGATGGCAGTGGTAGAATGACAGATTTGGAGTGTTCCTCAGATCTGGAACTTCTGATCTCAAATTGTCCCTATACCAATATAAAACCTTTGGTTATTTTTGCCCTTCATGGTTTATTAAAAACATGGAGTGGAGATTCTGAAATTCAAGGTTTATGAATCAAGGCCAAAGTCTGTTTTTTTCTGTACCCTAACTTAAAACGAACTTCTGAGTAATAAATCATTTGTTTAATTAGTGGTTGATAATGATGATGACAGTGACATAGGATAGATTCCTATTAATATTGCAGATCTCAAGTGTAAATGGGAATGTGATACTTCATTTTTGTTTATAAAGAAATATCTTAATATCTAAAAGATCTCCAGTTTTTACTGAAACTCAATCCAACACCTATGATAAATCATTTGATTAGTGAATCCTTGTTTATTGACAAATGAGCCAAGAATCATATAGTCTCTTAGTTAATTAATAAAAATAATATTAATTTAAATGTATAAAATTAATATTTGATAAAAGCTTTACAGTTACTTTTTTTTAGAGATTAGATGAAAGAGAAGATCATGTGACTAAAGTAACAATAAATATGAGAGATACTAAAGTTGAACATAAAGATGGAACCCGTATTAATGTCATAAAAAATGAAAATGGTAAGTAATTTGGAAAATCTAGAATTATTCTGTATAAATCATTAAATTACATAGAGTATAAGACTGAATTTAATGGGTCATATACACATTGCAATAAAAATAAATATTTTAAGAATAGGTCAAAATGATCTTTTATTTTAAACAGGAGTTCAATTAAAAGATGAATGAAAATTAAAAAATACAAAGTGCTGAACCAAAAGATATGAAAAATAATTTTTTACTCATATCACATACCAAACAATTGAAGTGTCAAATAGGAAGAATATATTTAATAAGAATGTGAATAAAAGATATTAAATGTTCATTTAATTTAAGATAGTTAAATGTGTTTTCCAAGTGTTTCAGGAAAGATCTTAACAAGTTTGTCATAAATGAATAAAAAAAAGAGAAAAACTGAACAAAATCACTCGTTATTATTAGTTGTTTATGTTTTAATTTTTCTTAAACTAGGAAAAAAGATTTTAGAGAAATCTCAAGGGCAATGGGATAAATATTATATATAATATAAGATTGAGAGACCTAGATTTTTACATAAGTTTGTGAGTCTTTTGCAATTAGCTGAAACTTAAATATTTGAATTACCAAGATAGTAAGAATAGAAATAAAATATTCTTGCTACAAACATGTCTGTACATATTTATATAAGAATGTAAAGAAGCCATAAGATTAATATTTATAAAATACAACTTAACAACTAAAAGAAGTCATATAAAATAACTACATTTAAGAAAAAATTGCTGAAAAATAAGAACAGAATATCAAACAAAAGCAAACTATAAAAATATCAGTGATATAGTGTCATTTATATATAGCAAAAATCTAAAAATAATGAATTATAGAACTCAGCATTGAAAAAAAATTAAGCACAAACAAAAAATACAGCAAAGACATCAAGAGCTGTGACCAAAACAGAGCAAAGTAATACGAGTCTTCCTCTACCAAAGCAGTATAAGGAGAGATCAAAAGATGAGCAAACAAACAGTAAATAGCAGTGTACCTTGCAGAACAATGAAAAATGATTCATTGTATGCCACTTGCACATAAAATTATATAGTGCTAAAAATTTCTTATCATTATTTATTAGCATTATTATGGTCAATAACTTTAACAAATACCATAACTTAATACTTTTAGTAGAAATGTCCACAATAAGCCAACAAGTTCTTTTAATATTTGATTTCTTGAGAGATCTTAAAAGTCAAGAATTTTTGGATAATCTATCAAATTGTCAAATTTATTTGGTGACCAAGTAAATAATAAAGCATGATTCCATGCTATTAAGAGCTAAAAATGTCAGATCTTTCTTAGAATGGAATAATTGAATAAAATGGTAAGAACATAGTATTAGAAAGATGTTCAAATATTTATATATTAGTTAAGCAAAAAAGATACAATAGTAACAGATATATTTTACCTTGTATAGACATTCTAACTAATTATCCTTATAGCAGAGTCTATTCCAATATATATGATGTATAATTGATCAGATCAGATGAAGTCAATATTTAGAGAATATAGTTTTGTGGACAAAAATTCAGGTCTTGTGATTTGGAGTGTGTACATAGAATTAGAAATAACTTTGTAATGATTTGAATAATTGTTACTGGCTATATATTGGACTGAGAATATGCATGCTATATTTTTCCTACATGTGGAAAAGTCATGATATAATATTACAGTTTCTTGTGGACAACACAATTTGTTTAAATATAGATGCTCTTTCTTTGCTCATCCAATTTCTTACTACATTCATAATATCGTTTATTTAAGCAACAATTTTAGGAATTTTGTGATATTTACACACATACAGAGATAATTTATTAGGAGCAAAGATCAAAGAGTGCTATTTAATTTTTAATTATAATTTTTGTTTCAGGTTTAATCCCTACTAATATTTTCTTTATAATCTTAGAATTAATAATATATATAAAAAAAGATTTTTAAAAAATACTACTTTTTTTTAAACAGCTGACTAAAAAATAAAAAAAAATAGCAAAGTAATTTGACTAAAAAACATGTTGCATCATTTCATAAAAGTATTTGAGGTCTTTTTGATTTTTCTGGCCTCAAATAACTTTTATGAAACAACAACACATGTTTTTGTATTGAATTACACTGTTATTTTTTACTTTTTAGTCAGCTGTTTAGATAAAAGTATTATTTTAAAAAAAATTTTTACATATTATTTTTTTACTTTTTAGTTATATTTACATATTATTTTAAAAAATGGTTAAAACTACAAAAAAATCTGACAAAAATTGTAATTTTATAAAACATGAAACTAAAAATACACCCTCTAACATATGAATTCTAAATTTAAATGTCATGTGATCATCTACTATATATAATTATTTATGTATTGGCTTTTTAATTAAGTATGAGTTAAATGAATACTAATAATTTTATTCAACAAGTATTATGTTTTCTTCAGATATAATTTTTTTTTTAATTAATTTAAGTAATTAAGTATAAGATAAATTAATGTTGACAAAATGTCATTCTACAAATGTAATATTTTTGTTGACATGGTTGTTAAGGAGTTTTATTGGGAAGCTTAAGCATTAGTTTAAGTTCTAAATGGGAATGGATTTTTTTTTCAATGTTAAAAGTTCATAAGTGTAAACATACAGACAGACACACAAACAGGACAAGTTAATGTAGAAGCATTTAAAATACAGATAATCAAACTACTGGTTTATTAAGTAAATGAAATACTTTCAATTCAAAGCAGAAAACATTTTAGATCTTCTCGCTATGCTTCTTTTTTTTTCACAGAGGCTTATCTGAGGTATTTTGGAAAGGAAAGAAAACATGAATAATTTAAAATTAAACATATCACTTTTAAAACTATATTTTAAATTGATTTATGTTATTTTAACTGACGCCAAATTTTTTCAATGTACACATTGTCAATACTAATGTAAATAGTAAAATATGTAAATATAAAACATTCCCAGTGGTTAATATTATGTAATAGTTCAAAATTAATACTGGAACTTCTAGTTTATTAAGCAAATGAAATATTCCAATCCAAAGCACATGGTAAAACATTTTTAAAAAAAACAGGTTGTCTTTTCTCTTTACCTCATTTTCTTTTATAATGGGTTATCTGAAATAGTTTTCAAAGTGATTTAGATAAATCTCTATAAAAGAAAATGATGTTGAGAGAGAAAACAGTCATTCTTTTCTCTAAAAAAGTTTTGCCTTGTGCTTTGGATTGAAAATATTTCATTTATTTAATCAACCAGTAGTTTAATATTAATTTTGATCAATTGTATAATATTAATTACTGGGAATGTCTTATATATATATATATTGTAAACTCCATGATAGCATTTACATGCATGACTTTTTTATTATGTATTTCAGAGTGTATAAAAAAACATGTGTGTAAAATGAATTACAAAGAAATTTAAAATAATAATAATAATAATTGTAAAATTTAAAAATGTATTGCAATTTTTTATTGTAAAATAAAATTAACTATTAATAATACTAAGTTGCTATGGAAGCCAATTGGAAATGGAAAAGAATAACTCGTTATTTGCTTATAAACAAAAGAGAGAGAATCACTACTTTTTTACTGTGTTACTTACAAGATAGAAGTTAAGAAAAATTTAATAATGATTTAAGTAGATATAATGTAGTGTCAGAGGTAAAATCTTCAAAATGTCTCACTCTCTGATCTTTCCATTAATGTGGCTTATTATAAATCTTATATAAAAGAATGGCTTAGAAATTAATTTCTATTCTGCTGATCTGCTAATTGCTTTGGAATACTTAAAATATTGACACTTAATATAAGAAAACTTGCCCTCTAATTAATTGTCAAACAGAAATATTCCTCTATGACTGATTTATAAATTTGAGTAATTTTGACACCCTTGATTATAAAAAAAAACTTAATGGGAATAAACTATAATTGAAACAAACCATGAGAAATTAAAATATTAAAAATTGTTTGCAGACATTAAAAATATGAGGATTCTTATAGCCTTATATTTCAATTCAGATGTTAAAGAAAGTGAGCTCACTGAAACATAAATAGGTAACTGAATGAACTTAGTATAAACTTTTTTTATATAAATTGTTATAAATAAACAAAGATGTTTTCTATCATGCATGCTCTCTATACAAATATTTAGATGTAAATACAATTTGTTATATTATTATTCTCTTGGTTAATTAAAATTATTATTAATAATAATTTTGATGCTTGTTTATTTCTCTTCCGAATTATAACTATATTATTTTACTTTATCTTTTAATAATATTAATGTGGAGAGGATAACAGTCAGGAAAAGATTTGTTTTTTATGTGTGCCTAGTCTGGTCATTATCCATGACTATTATAAATTAGTCAATTAAAAATAAAAATTGTATAGTTATTCCACCATATACGATGTCAAACTTTGGATATTCATAACTGCCTAAACTAGTTTAGTTCATGAGTATCATATGCTTATATTATATATTTATTACCAATTAGCATTCTTTTGTAAACAGGTAAAACTGTTACTATATATATTGTAACCATCTCTATATGAACAGTAAGAATATGTTCATGAAAATAATGTTAAAATAAAAATATTACTATCTTAAAATCAAATAGGCTAGTGTGAATCAATAAATCTAAGGAAGGTCACGTATGAAGATAATAACTTCCAGTATCGACATCGAGTAAACTAGTTTTAAAATGCATAAGCAAAATATTACTGTATAAATTTCGTTTGCAAAACCAATAAATAATTAATAATCAGGTCTATGAAATGATTATGGACTTCAAATTATGCATTAGGTGATAAATGAATTAGTATGTAGATGACTAAATGGATGATGAAAACAAATAATTAAATAGTGAAAAATGAATGGGCTTAAGAGTGAGGAGAAGAGAAAGGAAATGTGTTCGAATGATGAATGATTAAGATGATGATAGAATAGGAGCCAATAAAGGATAAATCAATTATGATAATGAGTTAAGATAAACTGTCAATAAAAAAATAAAAGAAAGATCCAGATGAAATATGAGAACAATGTTGATGATGAAGAATGAGATCCTGAACTATAAAACTAATATTGTGTTAAATGACAGTAAGATAAAAATAAAACAAAGTATGGATTCTAAGCTTGACTAAACCAGAATATTTAACCATGAAGTTAAAATAAACTATAAGTTTTAAAAACTAGAGAAGAAATTTATATCTTACAATTATACAAACTCAATTAAACAATAAAAATAAACATGAGATCAAGGCAAAGCATAATAAATGACTTCAGGCATAAAAATTACCATAAATGCAAAATTACGACTGCTAACTAGTAATTTACTTTCTCAGCGTTCAAATAACTTAAATATTACTATTTTAAGAGAAATCCTTGGGTCAGTGAGAGGGATTTTGTTACTACCCAAATATAACAAAGACAGATCATAAAGCAAAATAGAATTAATAAAAAATATTTGGCAATCCCAATACTAACAATAATATGAACTTTAAGCTTTATGAAGTACAAATAAATTCTTAATAAAGCAAACACAATAATTTACAAACTATCTTTTATTAAATAACTATGGGCAATATGATCAAGATCAGTGAATGATGTATCTAATGATTCAGATAAACAGGTTATTCCAAAAGCTAAATGTTTCATCTTTAAAATATTATTTAAAATAATACATGTACTTCAGGTCAACAGTGTTTTGATCAATAAGTGATGAAGCTTTAGATACTTTAAATTTAAGAGCTTAACAAAATTTATTTTGATATGCTAACACACAATAAAATCTATTATATTGACTGATGATGACTTTATGACAATAAAAATAATATGTTGATAGCAATAGCAATAACAATATGGATGGTAATTAGCAATAAAGCCACAGACTACTAAATATATTTTAAAACAAAATTTATTTACATTATTTACAAATTTTATGAATACACTAGGAACAATAAAGAAAACATATATAATCCTGGACAAATATGACAAGAATTTAAATATAACCAGATTTAACAACAGTATTTTATGATTAAGGGAAGATATTTCATGATTTATTTACTACTTTAATCAGTCATTATCCTTTTATTTATTATTATTCCAATTTATTATATATCTTGAATTTACTTTGGATTCATTATACTTCTATATTAAGAAAATATAAGCATTTTAAAGCAAATTGGATATTTTTTAAGACTAAATAAAAATCATTACCATTTTAAAATAACTTGGGTATAAATGATAGATAACATAGCTTAATGATATAAATGGAATCATCTTGAATGGATAGATGACAAGTATCAATCTACTATAAAAATAACTTTTAACTAATATTATCTTTTATCACTGTTTTGCCTAGTGCTAAGTACAATCTACATCTGCATATACATACTTCAAAAACGATTCTATTGTTATCCATACCAAGTCATTAAACTTAGGAATATGATGCATAATAAAACATATATATTCAAAGATATAGTGGGGTTGAGCCAAGGCAAAGAACAAACTAATCAACCTAGACCATGGCCATTTTGTGACTGCATATGGTCTGAAATCCTGGTGTCACTTCTGGAGCACCTTTGGGGATATGAGAAAAAGGAGAGTTAATTAATTCATTATTTAATAACTAGCTCAATATACTACAAAATATGGCCTCAATTTTCTGAAAGTTTAATAATTATTATTCATAATTCACCCACGATGGTAATATTATATCATCACTCAGTGAAAGAGAGCAAGTTCAAGTTCACCTGATATGATGTAGCATGGACCTATTACATTTTCCAAAATGTTATATGCCTATCATTATAACTATTTACTATGACAACAGATAAATCTAATACTAATCTAACATGCCATGAGTATATAAAGTAACAAGCAAAATGGTATAGATTACCATTTGATACATAAAATTTATAATTATCAATTCAAGAATGATCCATAACTAGAGCTATCATTATCTATTAATTAGTCACATATTAAATACCATGCTGAATACACTTAAATTGACCAAGCTATATACTATTTATTTATCATTATTATTCAACAATTGTACTTTTATCCTATAAAGAAAAATATCAAGAATAAACTGTAATGATCTATTACGTATGTTCATATTTTAAATATGAATGAAATTTATAATAAATAAGATTACTTTTTTATATATATATTTGATTAAATTTAGATCTATCCCTGAGTTTGAATTTTTTCTCCACAAATCTTTTTTTATACCTATAATAACAATATCATAGACAAAACATATATCATTAATATTAAAATGATTAATAATATTTTTAGTTTCACATTCGTTCTTGTAAAACTAAAAAAAAAACCTATAACAACCATAATTTTATTTGTCAAACACCAAGACGTTATTATTCTGGAAGTTAAATGAAGTTGAAGACAAACATTGATACTGATTTTCATCTTGTATCTATATTCCCTATACTTCATTGGTTAATGGTGCTGTTTAAGGATTAATACATGATTTAGAATATGATTCTCATAATAATTCATAAATCAAAATTTAGGTTGGCATTTAATTCACTTTTGATGAAATGCTACAATTCAGCTTACAAAATAAAATATATCAATTCTGCTTGTAACGAATTTTCAAGATGGTGTTTTTTGTTTTGTTTTTTTAATTTGCATTAACATGGGTTTTATTAAGCAATGCTGAGAATATTTTATATTAAAAGTCTCAATAAATACTTTAAACACTTTTATTTCAGTATCTTCATTTGTATTACTTTCTTAGGTAGGTAGGTATAAGTTATTACAATATTTTTATTCAATTGCAATATAACATTTTTTTTAATTTTTTTTATCTTGTTTACGTAATGAAATTAATATAGCATACTTGAATTGTGACATTTGAACTTAGCTTTAGTATTATATTTCACACTAGTTTGAAACATGCTGTGTCTTATAAATTCAAAACAGCAATAAAAGACATTGAGTATCTAATTATATAGTTCTGCTTATTTTAAATTCATTTGGCTGAAAACACAAATAATTTTCTTTTCCTTCCTCTTGCTGTCCCAAATAATTTATAATTATCTTTATAATGCATACAGTAAATATTATAATTAAAACAGATATAAAAAGAAAAAAAATTTATGTTTACAAACTTCTTGTTTTTTGTATGTTTGAAATCCATTTTTAGTGGGGTATTTTATTTTCAAGATGTCTACCAGCTTTATATGTGAACCTTGATGATTATGAATCAACAGAAGTGGTGTGTATCATGTAGAAGGCCAAATGGGTCCCCTAGTCCATTACATTAAAAGAAAAATTTAATTTAATTTTCAATCCAATTCAAAATTTTACTTTAACAATTTTTCAATTACACTATTTTAGACGTTATTGTTTCTCTCCAGTTCTTTTTTTTGTTGTTGTTGTTGTTATCTCTGTTCTCTCTGCATTTCACTTGTTGTTCTATTTATAAACTTTCACCATAGAGAATTATTGTATATTTAACAAACCAATTAAATCATTATATGTGCATACATTAACTTATAATTATTAATTCTCCATCTATATGCATGAGCAATAACTAATTTAAACCTTTCGAAATTATTTTACATCGCAATAAAATAAGCTTAAGAATTAATTATAAAGATTAATTTAGAATAGTTATCATCTTAAATCTTTTTGATTATTATTTAATAATAATAAGATATCAATATTTCTATAATTTGTAATTAATAATGATACTATTAAATTATTATTTTTGATACTATCGAACATTAGTCCATCTGACAGACTGCATGACTGGACATAGGGCTTAGTATATATGAACAGTCTATGTCCTTATCACACTCAGGAGATTTATTGATAATATTTATTTATTTGTATAATAAAATTTGGCAATTATGATAACACACCACTGATATAATATACCTATTTAATATTGAATAAATAGAGCTTAATAATCATCGAGCCTAATCACAAGGTTACAATATATATATATTGTAACCTTTCCTTTTCAGATGTGTATTTTATATGATAAAAAAAAATTAATTATTATACTTTCTAATTTGGCTTTGTTGTTTTAAAATTAGGCCATAATATGGCTAGACAATTGAGCGTCAAAAACCTTTCTATTTTTCTATTATAACCTGTTCACCCTGGATCTCCACATTTCTTACTATACACTTTGAATCTATCTACTACCAGCTCTAACATTAAACCATAAATCATATAAAATATTATTTCATGAAACTCAACAATTGATTATAATTATCTATCAAATAATTCCTAAGGTAGATTTACAAAGACAGTTACAAGAGAGTGGTTTTTAATAATAAACAAATAAAATAAAATATATCTTTCCATGACATCTTGAATTAATCACATCAAATTAATAAAATCTATTACAATCTCATATCTTTTATGATAACTACTACTACTTTATGCATATCTCAAGGTTCTTACTTATTCCCATATGATAACATAATAATTCCTCTATTTAAAATACCATTTAAGATAATTGAATAATAAGAGGGATTTTACTAAGATCCAACCATCTTAATCATAACCACAGCTAACATTATAATATATTTTAGGTCATTTCATTAGAATTAGTATACCTTTTTAACAAGAATAATAAATTCCAAATTATAAATCATCATCATATTTTCCAACAACTAATATAATTATAACTTATAACTAACTACTACTTATAAAAATGAACTTTTTTTAAAAACTTTAATCAGCTAAATTACCAACTTATTCAGTTTTATATTTCCTATTAACTTGAATTAAATTGTCTACAATACTTTCATACTAATATTTAATACTCATATATTGTTCTGAATGTATTTGAAATGAATTCAAATTTACTTTCACAAGAAATTTCCATGTGACTATAAAGATATAACTATTCTTAAGTTAAAATTATAATGCTATTAAATATTCTCATTCAAGTAATTATAATTGAATTTAATAAACAATTTATCATTTTGTTCTATATTATACTCCCAATAATTTGTGTATTTGATATGACAGAGAGGTGAAAATAATTCCAAACTGAAACAAAGACTATTTACAATATTAGTTTATTTACATGAATAACAATAATTATTAACAGAATTTTAAATAGTATGTATAATAACAACAAAATAAAACAAATAATTTCATTAACATTTGTACAATTATATACAATAATGAGAACTACTGCCTCCTATCTGCCTAACTATAAATTTTTTTTAGACTTATATGAATCTATTTTTTTCTATTTTTTAATTTCAAGGAATCATTGCAAATAATATTGTTATTATTATTTTTTTAATTATAGGTTCCAAATTATATATATATATCTTTATTTAAGATACATTGTGTCATTATCCTTATGAATGCAAAACAACCACATCACATATTGTCATAATGTGATTATTTCTATCACATAAAATCTATAAAATTAACATCTATAATAACCAAAGATACAATATCATTTGATCATAACTCATTCCATTCATTCTTTCTTTCTTTGTTTTCATTATTGATCCCATTTGTTTTTATTTTCATATAGTGTCACTTTAAAATTAATTACTTAATACGATCTTTGTTTTGTATTTACATTTTTTTAATCGACCTATGTACCATGCCTACCTTACTTTCTTTATAATTAACACTATGTAGATAAAAAAAAACTGATTTCTACTGTACTCAAATGCTACAAAATCTAAAATGGAGGTCTTATTTGCCTTTTCAAATAAGGTGTGCCCCCATGGCAAGTAATCATTTATTCTTCATGACACTATCTTAATATTCAGGCTTTTACATTAAGCTCTTGTGGATTTGATCACCCTTATCTTATGAAAATTCTTCACATTATAACATCCAACTATATATATGAGTATCATTTAGATTAACCTCATTATGTTCTTATCAGTTCTTCAGGAAATTACAATTTACCACATTGATTATCCCCTGGAATGACAACCTGTCTGACTATAAAAAGGGTCACAGGCAAACATCATATAATAAATCAGCCTAACTATACAATAAAATTATCTTTCCATTAATCATTTCCCTAATCTACTGGTGATGTATTACAAAACAAAGTGTCCATATAATTTGACAATCATCAAATTTTATTTATTTATTTTAATTAGGATCACAACTTTATTTATTGTATCATATAGTTTATCATCCACCTATCTTTTATCCTTTCAGATTACCTTTCTTTGCACTTCATTGTCATACATTTGGTTATTTTCATTATTATATATCTTGAATCTTTAACATGACATTATATTAATCAATTTACATTTTAAACTATATCATACATTAATTTTACCTTGATATGATTTTATAATAACAACTTAAAACATCATTTTACCCATTTCACTCTTCTATTTACTTCACATCTACAATGTTCTCATCTGGAATATATATCTAAAATTATAACTTAAATATTAACAAACAATTATTTAACATAATGAAGATTATCTTCATAATAAAAAATATATATATAAAGTTAGCCATTATCTAATTCCTATCCAAAGAATAGAAAATTATTTAGTTTTTACTTCTTTCTTATTGATTCATTCACAACTATGTAACGCTGACAGTTAATGTTTTCTTCCACATTAGGACTTTGAATGCATTTCCCTGAAATCATTTCCTTATTTATTAATCAGGGATTTTTGTATCCAACTATTATAAATTTACTGGAATTAGAAGATTAGTGTATTATGTCAAACATAACTATTTAAATGTTTTTAAAGTATTGATCAAAACCATTTCACATAAGTTCGTCGTTTTATTTCTATGTTTATTTTAAAGTTTATTGATATCAAGTCTCATAATATATATATATATTTTCTTCTATTTGACAAATTTAAATTCCATAAGTTATTCTGCATTTATTATTTACTATTCCAAATAAACATTTATAATCAAGTTAAATAAAATTACTCCTATTTACATTACCAATCTTATTACAAAAGTATTGTAGGACTAATTTTAATAATACAAATTAATTTAACTAACATCACCTATTATTTGTCTTCCACATTACTGTTAGGTATTTTTTAAAGATTTCTATTCTGATTTTAATTTAGTTTTTTTTATATTATAAAATTAAATTATCCTTTAAGCTTTCAATGAAGTATAGATAACTGAAACTGTTTCACTTATGTGAAAGGTTGTCCAACTTCTAACCGCTTGAAATGAATCAATATTATCCTTATATATTTGTCTGTTCACCATAGTAATAAGATCCACTGGCAATTTTTTTAGCATTAACATTTTTAAAATTGTAATTTGATCTCCCAAACTATGACTTTGTGACAGATGAAGAAATTAATTATTTATTCCATGATATAATTATTTATCCTTATCTTGATTTTTACTAATATAAATTAAATTACAGTTATAGCACAAAATTATCTTTATAATCATTTGAATTTTACCAAATATTTCTGACCACTTAATTTACTTACTGGCTTCATATCCCCCCCCCCTTTTAAATCGTTGACTTTTATCCAAAATTTCCACCAATATTACATGAAAGTTGTCTCATTTACTGAGCATTTTAATTAACATAAAAATAATATTTTAAAACTACCTAAATTCAGCCTTTTACTTTAAACATAAAATAATGTATTTATTTAACTTTATAAAATATTTTACTAAACAATCAAAATTATCCATCTTTTATTACTATAATTATTTTAAAAATATATTATTATAAAATTAAATATAGATGTAAAAAAAACAATCACAAATGAATAAAAACAATAGTATGCTTATATTTTTTAAAGTCTACTAAAATTATGGTAATAGTATGAATACTGAAACCTATCATCTGATGGTGCTCTTTTTTGCCCAAATTCACATCAATATACCAATTTATGGGTTGTTTGTTTACATAATATTATGGTAAAATATTTTTTTTCCAACCGGTTTTTATTATTTTTTTGTCGGCGACAGTAAATCACCAAAGTTTTTTTTTTATTCCACCCAGGGTTTTTTTTTTGTTTTTAATAAAGAAATACTTTGTTTTTAGATGGTCTAGGAGTGTTGGTTTGTTTATAAATTAATGACTAACTGTCCATAGGTTTCTTTACATAATATTACTTACGGTAAACCAAATTTTTTTTTCACATGGTTTTTTTTTTTGGTTCATTTTTTTTAAGAAACAAACACTTTGTTTTTAGATTATGTAGGGGTGTTGCTTTGCTTTTAAGTTATCGATTAATGCTCTGTCAGTTTGTTTACAAAAAAATATGGTAACAAACTGTTGTTTTTAGATGCTGGAGGAGGGGGTTGGTTGTTTGCTTTTAACTTATCTTCATTTTTTTTTGGTTGATGTTTTGATTTGCTGAAAGACTTCAACAATTCGGTACTTTTGAATAAACCATCACTTGGTTTTTTAAAGGGTGGAGGAGAGAGGGGTTGTTTTGATTTTGAATTGTCATCTTTTTTTTTTTTGGTTAATTTATCACAAGGCTTTTTTTTTTGTTTCAAATCTTTACGCTACAGAAAGCTTATATGATAGCGAAAAGTTCTTCCTTAATTTTTTGGGCGTTTAATTTTAAAAAAAGACATAAACAGTTTGTTTTTAAAAAACTTTTTTTTTTAAGCGAGGGGAGATGGGTTGGCAGGGAAGATTTGTTTTCATTTTTAATTATCGACTTCTTTTTGGATTTTCTTTTTGAACATTTTATTATGTTACCGCACAGTTCTTTGTTTTTATTTTTTATTTTTTTTTTTGGTAGGGCCTTTTGAATAAACTCTTAAACATTTTTTTTTTGGTATAATAAAATATTACCTACTTTAACTGTTAATGAAACTTATCAAGTATTACTTGCCTACTTTATAATCATGTGAACAACAACAAGTTTCCCCATAAAATAATTTAGTGAATCAAAAAGAAATGAAACTTTGGACAAGATGTGAAGCAAAACAAGTAAAAAAAACACCATCATTTATGGGGGCATAAAAAACAGCAGCCAAAAGTAACATGCAAATAAAATAACAGGGAAGTCTCAAAGCTGTAAGTAATGAGATTTTGGAGTCTTTGAACTAACTTCCCTTACACAGACTTACATAGGTACTCTTGCAGGAATTTCTCTTTTTGGGGAAACCCAATATTGTGCGTCCACTTGTGTGGCTGGCTGGGAATTCACCCAGCTTCAACCAATTTGGACAACTTGCAGATGACATTTAATAGTTCTCGCGCAGATTCATGCATAAACGGGCATTTGCATGCAAAATCAGAAAAAACTCTGCTGAAAAGAAGAACCTTTTCAAGCTGTGTTCAGTTCAAAAGCATAGGGAAGCATGTGTGACAACATGACAATTCTTAATAGGAAATACTAATTCCATATGCTTTCTAAAAAATTTCTGACAATGAATTTTTGCAGAGTTTTGTTTTTTTCAAATATGGCCACCATCAAATCAGACCATAGCAAGAGTTCAAGAGCGCTCACTTGACAAATACTGTCACAATGCAATGGGTGTAGTATTTCATTATGTAATCGTAGAATACATTGCCTTCAGGCGGCCTGTTGATGCCTCAAAAAACACCTCTTGTACTGTCAGCTGTAAGTTAAGGCCACTAAAATGGTATATTGATGTGAGTTTTGTGAAAAACAGCGCCATCAGATGGTAGAGTTCAGTTTTCATACTATTACCAAAATTTCTTATCAAGTTATTAGTGCCAGTTATATTTTAAAAATTTAAAATTTTGGATTATTATATAGATCTTATTACATGAACTAAACAAAAAGTTCACAATATATATATATATTGTGACTTTTCAGGTTGGCACCAGGAAGAAATGTGGGAAGTTCACATTTGTGCTAACAATGGGTAAAGTTAATTATCTGAGAAAAATGAATTGAGATGTAATTTGCTAGTTAAAATTAGGATTTAAAAAAATAAAAACTTTAAGTGGGTGTACTGATTGGTAGAGTTTTGGATTATATATGTTTGGTTGTAGGAGAGGAGGATGAATAACATCAGAGATGTTTGTATGTAGTAGAAAAATTTACATGTCATAATGAGCAGAAATATAGATATATTATTAATTAGAATTTTCTTTCCTATATTTTATTTGTTATTTACTAATTATATATTGTTCATAATCTTATACTTAAAAATGATAAAGATTATTTGTATATTGGTGAATAACATTTATAAATTAATATTTGATATTTAATTTTTTTTTATTATTATTATGTTTATTCCATTCAAATCTTGTATTGTTAAAATTTTATAAGTAAAATTCTGGCACACTTCCAAAGTTGATTGTAATAAAAAAAGAAACACAGAGGGCTTGAGTGAAGAAAGACATAGAGTTTAAAACTTGAAGGAAAGTAAAAAAAAAAAAAGTTCCAAGGAAGAAAATGTAAAAAAAACTTAAAAGATTCAATAACTCTCTAAGAGTATTATATAAAAAAACATCGCAAGGATTCTAATAATATACCTGTGGAGAATTTTTGTTATTATACTACTGGAATGATATAAAAATGAGGAGATAAACACCCCCCAGAGAGGGATACCAGCCTCCAAATCTCTGTCAAACGATGGTCCATATTCACTACTTTCAAAATGCCTGGATGATATGTAAGCTAAATTATTATGATTTATTTTAAAGTATTACCAAAGCTGAATAATATTAAAATGACAAAATTGTGTAAAATAAAGCTAGCTCAAATTTTCTTATTAGACGCTATAATTAAACGCTTGATTTTCAATTTTAAGAATTTTCTATCAATATTCTACAAAATAAAATTTAAAATGAAAAAGTTTATCTATTTAATCTTATATCAAGAAGATAATTTTATACTGTATAACTTTGCTATTCACGCATATATAACAAAATAATTCCAATGCATGCAAATGTCATTTATTACGCCTATAACGGAATTCTAGGATAAAAAAAAAAGACTATTGTCATTCTTAACAAATTATGCTTTAACAATGGATAGACATTTTTTATGTTATAATTTACTGTTGTCTTTAAAATTGATATGTATATTTTTTTCAACTTTCAATTTTGTTTAAAAAAAACTTAACATGTAATGATGAGATATTGATAAGTATTTTCGTTATTACTTATAATAAATGTATAACCAATTTTTTTTCTCTTTTTAAAAAAAAAAACAAAAAAAAACAATGTAACTTCATATCATTATAATATGATAATTTATTATTTTGTATGATCTAGAAATTATATTATAGGTGATTATAGATATTCGGATGTGTGCGTGATGCTATAAATTATTATTTTAAAAATGTTGTATTTATTATGCTTCAATTTTGTTAATGAAGTTTATTTAAAAAAATAAAGAATTAAAACCTTGTCTGTTATAAGTTGAAGGTAGAAATGGTCAAGGGATGATTAGATTATTTAGATTGAGTTTGGAGATATTATATAACCCTCACGTATATAAGTATAAGTATAAGTGTTTGGTTATTGTTTTTCCCTGCCTTTCTTTATTCTTGTATAGTTAGTGTTAGATGATATACACTGATTATAACAGATAAGTGTTGTATAAATTTTTATAATATGTATAAAAGATGATTGATTTATGGCATCATCAAAGTTTTATAAATAAGCTAATAAAAAGTATGTTTTAAAAATACATTATATTTAAGATATTATAAAAGCACACATATTCAAAAATATATGATTCGTATATTAAATATTAGTCAATTTTGGTTTTACTATAGAAGAAATATAATTGGTTAGAAAGGTGCATAAAATAATATTTTTTTTATTATTATTATTTATTTTGTCTTTTAATTTTTAATAAATGTTTTAATGAATTAAAAGCCCAAATGAATTGCTTGATTATATATGTTCGATTCTCCATTTCCACACACACACACATATGGTTAACATAGCATAGCCCTAAAATATATAGATTTTCCAGTAGAAGTCAATTTATTTAATCTGTCTGGAGATGATAAATCACCATATTACAGTGGCAATATTATATTTTACTTTGCTTAGAATAGATAGTGATATGGATATAAAGGTACCCGATCCTAATCATTGTCTATCCTATATTAAATATGATAATTGATAATTTTGCAATAGTTTTATAATTAAATAAATGTGTGGCATATGATTAAATTAGTGTTACAGAATTGTTATTAATAAATGTTTTATTACTCTTATTTGCATCCTATATGAAGACCATATCCTATAACCTCAACTGAGCTAAGCCATAGAATAATTACAATATAAGAATCTTTTAAATAAGTTTAAAAGCAATTTACAATTATAAATTTTATTCTATCTTGTATAGAATTGGCACCTGGGCATTTATAAATCTAATAAAGTAAACAAGTGAAGAGAGCAGAGGTTACAGGGTGGGTTAAGTGGATGCCCAACTGGGGCATGTTATACAATTGGGTTAATTGGCTGCCCAATCATGGGGCCCTGTTTAATTAAGTCTCATATCCTGTAGAATATTTATCTTTTGTTGGTTAATAGGGTTAAGTTGTTTGCCCAATGTGAAGCCTCAACATTTATGGGTTAAATGCTCGATATATTTGTGGATAAATGGCTGCACAATGATTGGTGATTGATTCATCTTTGTTTACATATGTATTGTGTTCTTTATTGGAGATTATATATTATACATTCTATTTTAAGTGGTGAGTAATGTGGATGGCTTGATATATATATATAGAGGCCACAGCTCCCAAGGGTTTAAATGGATGTCCAATCGTAGGATCTTGATTACTTAAGTCTCATATCTTGTAGAGTGTTTATATTTTTGTTGATATATATTGGCATATACCTGAGATGAGAGGTAATCCAGTGCCATTAGAATTACTTTATTCCTGTTTTAAATATACAGTTAGTGCAAAATTGGTTCCAAAATAGAATCAAGTTGGCAGTTTTCTTATTCAAGGATTTTTTTTATATCAATCTGGAAGATTAATAGAAATGTTTGATAAAATGGAACTAGGGGTAAATGGAGCATTAACTAAGGTTTGAAATAAGCCAATTAGAGTTTGAAATAAGCCAATACCTGAAAGATGTGTAGTAGATATATGAATGTCAGATGTATAGTTTAAAAAAAAATTTTTTTTTTTTTGTTTATGTGAAATAAATAAATACAGCCATGAAACAGCTTAGTTTCAAATTTAAAGCTATATAAATATCACAACTTATAGTAAATGTTAAAGTTGATAACATTTATATATATATATATATATATATATATATATATATATATATATATATATATATATATATATATATCTTTTGCTTGTCAATTAAATATAGCATTGATGCCAGATAAGCATAGAATTATTGATGATGTTAAATTATAAAGTAGTAATGTTGTTCATATTCAGAACATTTCTGTTATAGAAAGTCTATAATTTTGAAGGTTAAATAGAATGCTTGATTGTTGGAGTTTTGTTGGTTGTGTTGCCAGTTTTGGTGATGGATGGAGAGTGTTTGTTATTGTCTTGAGGATATGGTGTATTCATGTCACTGGTGATTGATTGTTCTCATTTACTGCTCTGACCAAAATTATGATATCAGTTGTTAGTTATCATGAAGCAGTTAACAGTAGTCCTGCCATGATTTTGCCTCTAAGACTCCAGAGAGAGCAAGGCATAGTTCTTTCTAATATATATGTAATATTTGTCTCTAAGACTCCCAAAGATGAGCAAGACAATATTTTATAAATAGCCCCTAAGACTTGGATGTAAGCAGGGCATTGTGATAGCATTTGTAGTAAAATATTATGGGATGTGGTAGCTTAGAGTGATTAAAGTGAGATGATCATCAGAGTGTTCATGGAGCATTGTATGTTTTGAAAGCAGTGATGGAATTCTTTTATCTATTTCAAAATTGTGAACTGCTAATAATTCTTTTGGCTGTCAGTATCTGTTGGATCTTTAGAAGGATGGATGAATATATAACTTGAATATATAGCTCATTTTTAAAAGGCTATTTTCTATATTCTTATGCAAAGGTTGGAATTTACCATATTTAAGTAAAAATTGTATATCAGTTGTCATAGTAAATGCATATCATCATTAATTTGATTTTGGTTATAATTTTTTTTTCTTTTGGGTTATAAATGCTGGTTATAATATTTGGATGCACCCAATACAGCATAAAGATAAATGAATATGTTTAAATTATTTTGGTCTTTTATCAGTTATTTGAATTGGTGTAGTTTGTAATATGACTATAGCGGATCATGTAAAATTTAATTAATAATTTCAGCTATGTTTAGATCAATGTTATCTAATGAAAACTTAATGTCTTCTTGCCTATGTGTGTGTGAAAAATCGAACATTATATGGGAAAATAAAATTGTGGAAATTTTATGTCATTTTAGGTAGTGATGGTGAATTTGAATTGTTGATTTGGTGGAGGTTGGAGCTGGTAAACCTTATTTTCTTAAGTAGTATTAATAAATTTTTAAGAGATTATAAAATGGAAGAGTTTAGCTTATACAATAGTATGTGTGAATCTATAGATCATATATTGGAGTTCGTGAGGTTGATTGAAGAAAGAATGTGGAAAGAAACTCAATTTATTAATAAAAATGTTGAAGATGATAAATCATCTATTGAGATAGTTAGTCAAGATGTTAAAATAGTAGATGCTAATTTGAAAAATAAATTAGAGGAGAATAATAAATCACAAAATATTGAATCTAAAAGTATAGAAACTGAATCTAAGCCATCAGTTGAGATAATTGATAAGGATATAGCAAATCATAAAGTATCTTTCAAAGTAATTGATAAATGTGTTAAAGTAACTAGTACAGATTTGAAAAAGCATAAAGAACCTATTAGTTTAATTAGTAAAAGTATGGCAGAAAATAGACAACTTGTTAAAATAATAAGAAAAGCAAGTCCACAAGTAATTAAAATAGTTAATGAAGATACTAACTTATGTAGTAGTTTGGCAGAAGAAAACAAAGATTCTGATAAATTAGTTAACAAGGATGAAAATGATAATGTATCATTTGATAAGATAGCAGAAGAGGATTTAAGAAAAGACAAATCTTTTATTGAATTGGTTAGTGAAGAAACTAAGTTATCTGTTGGGAAAATTAGTACAGATAGTGAGTCAATTCATGAAGAAATAGAGATTCAAAAGGAATCTGTTGAATTGGTTACTAAAGAATTAGAAGCAAATATACTGTCTGTTGAGTTAATAGATAGTATGGAAAAAGATAAACCATTGATGGATATAGTAGATGAGGAAGATTTGTCAAAAGTAGAATTAAGTTGTGAAAGATTAAAGGACACTGTTCAGAATTTAGAAATTGGACAGTTAAGTTCTCAAGGGTTACACAATAGTGCTTTAGAGTTAGGAGAAATAAAATTGCATCATAATAAAATGAATGAAGGTGTTCAAACTTTAGAAGTTGAATTAAATTCACCAGAAAAGATTAAAATTAACTCTAAAAAATCACTAGAAAGAACAGAATTTGTTATTTTTGTCTGACTTATCTTTAAAAATGAACCATCTTTTAGCATTATAATCTAAATACTATAATAGTTAAAAACTAGACATACATATATTTTATGTATAAAACTAGGGGAATCACAACTTTTCACAATTTAAACAAATATCTATCCTAACTCATGGATAATATTTATTTAAATTCTGGAAAATATTTAGAAAATTACTAAGCTAAAAGATGTTCACCTTTAGTTTAAAGATAAATCACCAGAAAAAATAACATTACTAAATGATATGATTTCAGTTTACAATTGCCATTTTCAATTGATTGTTTGTCTAATTACATATAACTGAAGTTATTCTAACTAAGTGCATAGTAATTCTTATTATACTTTCAAATTTTACCATCTATAAAGTTCATGAAAATCATCTAATTATATATATATATATATATATATATATATATATATATATATATATATATATATATATATATATAATATTATATATAATATTAGCAATAGAAATTAAAGGATTATATTCATGTAAATAGGGATAACTGTTACCTTTGAAGTTGCCAGAAAACCATTAAAAACTTGTTTAGACTCAGGATTGTCAATTAGTAGTAAATGATTTCTGTCAACACTCATTTTCTATTGTTTATACAATATTAAAATTCATAAAAATATATAATTTAGCATATGTAACTCTCTAGAGAAGATGAATTATTATTTGCAGGATAGCAAAGCAAGATGTTAGTCTTCTGCATTCTTATACCTATAAAAAAAATAGCTGTCTGGGTTGGGTTTGAAATAGAAGATATTTTTTACTTCATCTAAATCTAAGACAAAAGATTCATTATATAAGTTAATAAAGAAAACATTTAGAGTCAGGATGATCAATTAATAATTGATAGCTTCCTGACAATATCAAAGGTAAAACTTATCTCTCTTTACTTGAATATAATCTTCTAATTTCCATTGTTTATATAATATTAAAATCCATAAAAATATATAATACTTCTAGTGCTTAATAATATATAATATTTTTAAGATTATACTCATGCAATTGATGTAATAGACAATTGATATACTCTCTAGTAACAGTATAAGACAATTTTTTAAAACAAATATTGAACTATCATTTTTATATAGAGAGTAGTCTGAACACTTAGGCGTTACTGCACACAATTTATGTTAAAGATTCATCTTTTTTTTTATTATTTCATTCTCTTATGGAGAGAAATGTCCAAAAACAGGCAATTGTGTGATTGATTTAATATTTATTCACTCTAGCTTAGGTTTTCAGACAAATCATTATATAAGAATATGATGTAACAAGAGAAGACAATCCAGTCTTTTTTTGCAACAATTACTATCTCATGTTGTAGCTAGAAAGTATTTTTTATTACTTATTGTACTAATTTCATATTATTAAATACTGGAATTATTTTATGTTACAAATTTTCATTGTTTGAATTAGTGTTGACAATGTGTAAAATGAGAAAATTCACAAACATGTCAATAATATCAATCAATGTTGTCTAAAGGTATTTTAGCAGTAATTATGTGTTGAACTATTTTCATCAACTAATATTAAATGTTAAATATTTTTAGAAAAATTCAAACTTTATTTAGATTTTTTAAGCACATTCAGTGGTTAGTAATAGCAAACAAATTAGTATATGACACAATGGTTCCAGTGATATTATTCTCCTATCTTCTTCCAATGTGGTTAGCCAGGCTAGTACCAATAGTATAATGGGAATCAAACTTGGACCTTTAGATTTATTAATACTGAATATAAGTAGTGTTAATTTGGTTAGAGCATCATCTTAAATTCAATATTAATGAAGGTTCAATTTCCATGTTAGTGCTTCACAGATCAGGCCAGCAACACCTGAAGAAGAGCAGAATAATACCTCTTCAAATGTTATGTTATATACAAAGTTGTGTGTTATTACTAACAGTTGAATGTATTTGAAAAATTTAAATAAAGTTTCAATTTTTCTTAAAGCAATTAATATTTAATATTAGATGATGGAAATATTCCAGCATATAATTACGAATAATATTCAATCAATTAAAAATATCTTTAAATAAATTGTGTGATTGATTTAATATTCATTTTTTTTGGGCATGTATTTTAGACAATTCTTTATATAAAAAGATGAGGTCAAAGAAAATTATGGTCTTATGCTGTTGCTAGAGAGTATTTTAATTACCTATTATATCAGTTTCATGGGTATTAATTAATATATATATATATATTGTAACAGTCAGAATCGTCTATCTCGCTAACACATTGCAGAATTCAAACCCCAGACATGAAACTGAACATTCTAGGAGGGGTTGCCTTCTAGATATACTAAGTTCGAATCTAAAGTCCAAATTTCACAGTGCCATCTATGTGACAACTCATCTGATGCCACTACTAGTATAACCTTTGACCGGTGCCTGGTGGTCAGGGAGAAACAAAAGACTCTATACTAAAAGAAGCTTGGGTGGTTAATTAACGTCTATGGATTTACAAAAGAAATGCAGAAAATATATATATATAGACCGAGACAGTGATAGGAATCAATAAAATAAGAGATCAAATTTAGTTTAAATGATTTCACAAAATTTATTTTTATAAAATTTATATATATAACGCCACTGTCTGCTTATATGAGACAGGGACGTGTATTAAATAATTGTTGGCATTATATTCCCACAACTGACAAAAGACTTTAAAACAAAGTGATATATTCTATTCCTCGGGTTAATAGCATTATGATAATGTGCTTGACGAGATAGGAACATGTGCGAGGTGCTTTGAGTAATTATACAAGTTTAAGAAAATATTTGAAAATTAAGTGTTCTAAAATATTTATTGATTTCGAGAATAGCACGGACTAAAGCTTACTAAGCAACAAAGTGGGACTGTGATCAAAGCATTTATTTGAGAATGATAATAATAGAGTTGCATTGGGAGGTCAGTATTGCTGATAATGAATTTATTAAAGTTGGAGGGTGTGACACGTTTAAGTCATGGATGCTTTGTAAAATAAATATAAAATAAAACAATATTGAATATCCGGAATGATTACGGAGGGCATATCGCCGCTAACCCATAGGAAAGTATTTTATGAACAGCTGAAACTTAGCGACTGGGTGATGATCGTGTTTAATTCCCAGGTGTGTCATTTGGGGACACACTCTGCCTGGAAACCACAAAAAGGCGAAGAGAATGGCCTTAGCCGTGTAAAGGATCCTTGGAAAAATAAAACAAAGTGGTCTCAACAACCAATTCATTTACCAGCAATATGAGACGAGTGTATACAAAACATACTGAATGGGTTTTACTTGGATTAAGATAAATGCCCAATCAAATTCCCAGAAATTTATTTAAAATGGTCCGCACATTCTCGACGTCAATGATGAACTTTGTAATTAAAGTAGAACACGGTAATTAAAATAGGAAAATTTGTGCTTGCGGGTTTGAAAAGTAAGTATAGATTTATTTATGCAATCATGCATTAGGGGACACATTTAATCATTGACCTCGCACATACTCTCATATTAGATTAAAATCAATAACATGTAGATTTTAAACTATGTGAAAAGAATCGCCCTCGAATGAGTCATTTGCAAGATAATAAAATTGGAAATTATTTAGAAATTTAAAATATGCCTTCATAGCGGCATCTTATTTTCAACAAAGGGAATAATTCACTTGGTCAAAGATGATTCTGACACATTATCATAATAAAATAACAGAAAGCTTAATAAATAGAAAATATTAACCCAAGGATAGAGAGCAAAATGTTGAGTATATTTAAACACGTTAAAGAAATACATAATGAAGTTATGTGAAATATAAGAAAAACAATTTTAAATAGCTATAGCATGTTAGTTATCACAAGAGCTCTTGGGTTAATTTAGGGTTACCTCTGGAGAAGCATTTTAGGTAGATTGATGGTCGGCAGGTTTTTATATAATTTAACAGCAAAATCTGGAAATGTTCATATTTTTGGCAGCAGCAGCAGTTCCGGAGTTCCTTATGCGATAGCTTCCGATGGTCTGGATCAGTGGCTGGCTATTCCGAGGGGACATAGCCATCTTAACGCCTCTACTCTGTCATCTCAAGGTTAGCAAATTATTAGAATAGAACTCGGAATGATTTCTCTTAGAAACATTAGAAAAAAAACAAAAGAAAATCCTCCTTTTTATAGTAGAATTTAACAATAGAACTGCCCTGGAGTATTACAAAAATATATCGTACTTATCAGCTGTAATTAAATCTATCCGAATGTCTAAAGGAATTCAACATTAATTTCTTTTGTTAATTTCCCTGTTGACATTCGAATTACAAACTAGATTTAATTAAAATTACTTTTATTAATTAAAGAAAACCTTAAGTGGACATCTGCTGTTTTTAGATAAAACTTATATAATATTAACTAATTAAACTATTGTCCCTCATTTATTTTAAAGAAATATTTGGAATGACTTTTATTAAATTAAACGAAAATTATTTTACTTTTAACTTGCAATATTTGAATCTATTTACTAAACGAATATTTACTAAATGAATTTTATTTTAAATCAAAATATATTACGATGGTAATATATTTGTAAATAGATTCAAACAAAATAACTTTAACAATTTATAATTTTGATAAGTTTTAAAATGCATATCATAGTGTGTGCGCAATTATGACTTATATAACCTACTTTTTAATAAAACAAAATTATGTGAACATATACATAATCTATAATCTTTTATTTATTTGGGAATGACTTATATATATAATATGAGCATTGTACTCGTGGTTTAAAATTAGGTGGGATTTTCGGTATATAAGCGTATTGCAGACACACTACGATAGATTGGGGTTCAAACTAAGGTATGAGGGTAGGAAATAGGTAAGAAAAGGTGAAACGAAGATCTGCAAAGCAGACCTTACTGTTTCAATATATAATATAAAAATACCAAAAACCGAGACTAAATCAAATGTACTATTATTAATTATGATAGAGAATAAAGATATATATATAAAGGGATCCCACCTTTAGTGTTAAAGGATGTTGCCTTGACAACTGATTGAATTTGTTGATTGTTATTAATATTGGGATTGTCTAAGTATTGTCTGGTTTTTAATTATATATATATACAATCTTGATCTGTTGTCAAGGTAACCTTTTAACAATAAAGGTAGATTCCAATATTTATCTATGGTCCAGTATGTTTACATAGACATTAAAGATTACAACTTGACTAAAGAGTATGAGATTAATAAATAAAATAGGTTTTTTTTTTTTTCATATGTCAAATGCGTTGACGGGGAAGCGAACCCAGGCCAGCTGGTTGGAAGGCAGCTATGCTAACCACTAGGCCACCAACGCTTCATAAATCAAATAAGTTTAAATAAACCGCATTAAATAGGTGAATATAACCTTTTCTGAAAGCAGACTAAGAGAAGATATTTGATTACCTGTAAAAAATATTTAGGAAGTTATGATTTTCCCTTTTTTACATATAAATATTATATATATATGTCTGACTTTGAACTTTTATAATATCTAGTATAATAATTGAAAGTTGTTTCACTTTTAGTAGAAAGATAATTCAGAAAAAAGTATTACTAAATGATGTTATTTTAGTTTGCAAGTGCCTGTTTTAATTTATTGTTTTTTAATTACATCATAGACTTTCTAATTACATAATAAGTGAAGTTTTCTAAGTAAATACAGGGGAAATTTCCATTATACTTTCAATGTTTTTCCAGATACACACACATTTATGTAGCTTCCTCTTGTAGTAATTAATTACGTAATTCCATCAACTAAAAATTACCAAACTGTTAAGAAATAGAATGGATCATCTATTTCTTGAGCTTTCAGTCAGTTCTATTTTTTAATAGTTTGCTAATGTTAAGCTGGAGGAGTAATGTAGTTACTCACAGCTAGAGGGAACATAATCAACTCTATATTATTTCAATTATTATAATGCTGTGCTTTATTTGATATTTTTTTGTAAAATAAAATTTGAACTTAAAATTAATTAAATGAATTTTCAATGTGATTGATTTTTTTATATTTAGGTATATTAATTAAAATAGTTAATATGACATCCAGCCTCTCTCTTTCTATACACACACACATATATATATAATAAAATAATGGGACGGCAGGAGATGTTTAAATATATTATAAATGATATAATTCTGTAGTGTATTAATTACATAACTGATCATATATAACCTATTTAATATTTGTTGTAGATTTCAACACTGAAAAAATTATAGTAGAATCTCCACAGTATGCTCATGTTGTGTATAATAAAACTGACTCTTCATGTACTCTTATATTTGGCAATAATACTTCCATTACAGGTTGGCCTAATGGACATTATCTAATCAATCATTACTCTGAGGGAGTTATTGAAATTACTACTTTTGGAGAAATTATTTACACTTCCAAAAACATGCAGAAAATATCATCTAAATGTATTTTAAACCATAATAAAAGAATATGCTGCCAAGTTTTTGATGCAAATGGAAATATATTTACTGTAAAGTCCTCTGGTCAAACAAATGTTTCTTCATCATTCATACCACCAACTCCAACTCATCAAGTTCCACGCTTTTTTATAATTCAGAAAGATGGCAGTGGATCAGAACTGTTAAAATACAGTGATGTTAAAGATACATTATTAAATGTAAATAAAATTTCTCAATCAATTGTTTTACAAGATCCTATAGTACATGATTCTAAAATTTATGGTGGAATTATTTTAAAGCAATATGATGCAAAGCTTCCAAAATGGCAGCCAGATTATTCTGAAAAGTATATAATACCTCAACCCAAGGAATATCATTTTGATGAAAAGGTATCTGAATTAATATATGGAAAGATGATCAAAACCCGAACTTTATCCACACTATCTATTAATAAACCAACGAATTTATGCCCACCAATATTACAGCTCATTTGGTTAGTTCAATATATACCTATAACTTGGGATTTAAGAAAGAAACTTTTGAAAATATTATTAAATAAATATCCTAATGACAAATATTTAAAAGAACTTTTTCATGAAGGTGGAATCCCAGATAGATTAAAAGAAACATGGATAACATTCAAAAAGTCTATTGTAAAGCATATTCTTAAAGTGGATGAACAAATAAACAGAAGTAAGTAATTCCTTTTATGGTTTTTATTTCTATGTAAATTTAATATTTTTTCCAATATTCAAAACTTTAGACAAATTATAACTAGTCAAAATAAGTCATAGATCACATGACCCTATCTTTTAAGCCTGTAAGTTATAAACAATGAGGATTGCCAATTCCTCTACAAGCTTTATGATAAATGCTTAGCCAGAGCCAGCACTTAAAATATCTGTGTCAGGAACCCCTTCCCAAACTTCTGACCATGGTTTTGTGCTTTGGAACTCCTCAGAGAGGTGTCAGGCTAGGTTCAGACACTAGATCTAAAAATGCCAACCCAAAGCCAAGCACTTATTTAAAAGTTATCTATTGAGTGGAAAATCTGAAACTTTCAGACATCTACATGTCTTCAAACCCAGCTATCCAACTCAAATAGCTATATTGGGCTGATAGATCTTCAGCGATACCATATGGTAATAGTCTTAGCAAGATAAAATTGCATAAGACTTGTGGCAGAGACTATAAATAGTCAAAATAAGAGTCATAGATCACATGACCCTATCTCTTAAGCTTGTAAGTTATAAACAATGAGGATTGCCAATTCCTCTACAAGCTTTATGATAAAGGCTTAGCCAGAGCCAGCACTTAAAATATCTCTGTCAGGAACCCCTCCCCAAACCCCTGACCATTGTTTTGTGCTTTGGCACTCCTCAGAGAGGTGTCAGGGTAGGTTCAGACATTAGATCTAAAAATACCAACCCAAAGTCAAGCACTTATCTAAAAGTTATCTATTGAGTGGAAAATCTGAAATTTTCAGACATCTACATGTCTTCAACCCAGCTATCCAACTCAAATAGCTATATGGAACTGATAGATCTTCAGCCATAACATATATTAATAATCTTAGCAATATAAAATTGCATATGGCTGAAGATATATTAGCCCCATGTAGCTATTTAAGTTGGATAGCTGGGTTTGAAGACATGTAGATGTCTGAAAATTTCAGATTTTCCACTCAATAGATAACTTTTAGATAAGTGCTTGGCTTTGGGTTGGAATTTTTAGATCTAGTGTCTGAACCTAGCCTGACACCTCTCTGAGGAATGCCAAAGCACGAAACCATGGTCAGAGGTTTGGGAAGGAGTTCCTGACAGAGATATTTTAAGTGCTGGCTCTGGCTAAGCATTTATCATAAACCTGGTAGAGGAATTGGCAATCCTCATTGTTTTTAGACAAATTATGTTTGATAACAAATTGTTAGACAAAACAGTAAATATTTTTTTTTTACTATTCAGTCTCTTTAAACATTGTTATGGTCTAAATTTCTTTTAATGAAATAATTTATGGTTTATGATTTTTTTACACTGATTGCTTGGAATTAGTTGTTTGGGTTGCTATTACTTTATACTAATATGTCTTTTTAATCACATAATCTGGCTACTACTATATATCTTTTTTGATTATGTGAAATATATTTGCTTGGATTTTTTTTAATAGTTTGTATTATTAAAAAAATTACATTAAAAGCTCATAAATAATTTAACATGTGACAATTTACCAATATCAAGCATGTAGTATACAAAGAAATCACTATAAAAAGAAAGTCCACATTTTAGACTTTGTCTAACATTGTGGAGTTGTTAAAAGGCTACAGTTCACAACATAGACTGGTAGGAATAGTCTGAGATATCATCAAGATTGCATTATTAAATGATAAATTCAAGATTTGTGAATTAACCTGAATACTGAGCTAGTAGATATTTCTTAAATAAACAATCTGGTTGATATAAATTAAATATTGAGGATTTGATATTTCTTACCACCATTTACTTATCAAGGTAGAGAGTTAAAATTTGGAAGTTTGGAGTGTGTTTTTGATACTACCTTCATGATTTATGACAAAATTATAATTGTTTTCATAATTATAATAAATTTATAAGCCAAAAATATTTCTGATTTTATTTCAGAAATATCTGAATTATTTTGTCACTGTATATTCTAATGTAAGTCAGTATTTAAGGAAGTCAATCAAAGAAAGTATATCATGCCCCAGTCTCAGAAGTTGTTTCCAATATAGTTCCTAAATAAAAATAAAGTACTTTATAATTAATTCATTTCATTTTAGTGTTCCCACCAATAAAAATTTGATATCTGCAAAATCAGAAAATTTTTAGATAGAAGTAAGGTTGCTTTTGGTTTTTCCCCCCACTTATAGAGAAGACAGGTATTTATACATTGGGGCAGATTTTTTTTTTAAAAAAAAAAAGAATGATAGATAAAGCACATATATCTCTAGCATAGATAAAGATTTTATTCTGCATTCTAACTTTGAAGAAATATAGACATCGAATAAGAATGCCATTACATATATATAATACAAATAAAATGTCCTTTAATTAAAAAATATTGTAAAAATAATAATAAACATAATAGTTAATTACCATTATATTTATTATTTTTATTGATGTTATATATATACTATATAATGCTTATAATAGATATATTTTTATTTCTTTATCTCTGTCTTATTTTCTTCTGGTACAAAAGATTTACATTAAAATATAATGTACTAATGAATAAAACAGTTTATTTAGAAATAAGAAGCATTGGTAAGTTCAAAGAATGGTGGCTGATAATCTTAAATTAGAAAATGAATAAAGCAGATCATTCATTAGCAGTTTATTATAATTTGAATCTTTCATCAATATCAAAGGATTTAAAAGGCAGAGGATTTATCACAAGATAATTATGAGTGAAGTCACAATTAATAGCCTGAGAAATATGTTTTAAGTATAGACATGTATTTTTAAAAATAAATATATAAATTGTTTGAGTTATGCTATTTTTTGTGGTTTTCTGAAAAATAATGATAGAAAAACAATTGATAATTTCAAAATGTAGTACTAAAAAATACTTACTTTTAAAAACATCATGGAGAAAACGAAAATAAGCAGTGGATAAAACCTATATTTATTCTTGAGGAATAAATTGAATTTTTTATTTTGATAAAGGCTACTACATATCTCTTACAGTTGGATTCAATATAATAAATCAAATGTTTAATAATTATATTAAATGCTGAGAAATATTACAAAAGTATGAATCATTAGATTATTTGAAGACAGATAATCATAGATGGGTGTGTTAAATATAAATATCTCCAAATTATATTTTATACATAATCCAGTTGTATATTATATATTAAATAACATTTATTTAACCATAAATGAAAATAATCATATCTGTTTTCATAAATTGATATTATTTGTCTTCACTCATTTTTATATATGGTATGATATCTCATTCCACTAATCCCTTTTAGAACTCTCAGAGTTTAACATGGACTCTGTATGGAATTTATCTTTTCTGAAAAGAGTTTATACAGACTAATTAATAATTATATAAAAAAATATTAAACAAATTATTTTAATTCACAACAAAATAAAATGAAAACATAAATTTATGTACACTATCTTAATTCTTCCATAAAAATTTAGGAGAAATATTTGTGCTGCAGCCTGAATTTAATATTATGTTAATCCTACTATATATATTGTGCCCTTTTCTATAGGTCAGAATCAGCTCATCACAGTAAATTACCAAAAATTTTAAATTTTATAATATGTTCTCTTGGTGTGTTAGTTATATTTTGTTAATAATATCTTAAAGTACGATTTAAAGCTAAGTGAAATTACGTAGTGCATAAAATTATAATGAATCATTTAAGAACAGTTAAGTAAAGCTAAAAATATCATTCCATATGGTTGCAAAAGCTGGCCATAATAAATAACGCAGCTATAAATATTTAAAAGTATGTTTAAAAAGTTCAATTTTAATAGTTTTAAACTTATAGTTAAATAAAAATTATGTTTTATTTTTATAAATTATATTTAATAATTATAATTAATATCATATATTTTAAAAGTAAGTTTTATGGCAGTGAAAGTTATATTTAATTCTATATTTTCTAAATTATTCTTCCAAATTTTGTATTTTTTATTTAATACAACAAGTGTAGCAATTTATTATTTATTCCCAGACAGAAAATCGGATACCGTCTGTCTTGGTTATATTAATCATGTGACTTGTATAATATATATAGATTAGTCAAGTTCAAAATATTTTTTAAATTGTATTATAGAATTGGATGTAATTATTACCTATCATAAAAGCAAATATTAAGTTAGTCATTATAAATGTTTGAATAATGTAATAAAGACGGATACAGCTAATAAAAGTTAAATATTTTGTTTTAAAATAAAATGGATAAAATAAATATTAAAGGTGGGATAAATTTATTAAATATTATTTTATAAGTCATTTTAAATGTTTAATGAATATTTAGTAAAGTAATAATTGATTTAAAAGTAATATTTTAAATAATATTTTAAAGTTATAATACGTCATATTTTTTATTTTGAAATTTAATTGTGTAAGAATGTAACATTATGTAAATTAGGTATCAAATGAAAAGTAAGAATCAACCAATAGGATGAGGTATTTTCTAGGATATAAATACCATTTCAGTGAGTATCAGGGGTGATCAAAGGTATTAGTGATCAAGTGTAGAAGCTATTGAGGAGATAGTAATTTTAAATTTTATTATTTTAGTCAATTTTTTAGTGCTCTCATACAATTTATTTGCAAAACTAATAGGACATTTATTATAAAGTATTTGCAAAGAGAGGGTAATATAAAATATATTTAATAACTTCATTCTAATATGCATTGCTAATTTTTAAAGTTCTTTGCCAGGAGTATTCATCGGAAACTTAATTTATTTCACAATAAAAATATGAAAATTTTAATAATTAAAACATATTTAATGGAAATTATAAAAATAGATATAATAATTATGAATATAATATTAATAATATTAACCAGGAGGACTATTCCAGTATATAAATTATTATTTCGGACATTGTACAAGAAGCTTAATAGGAAAGCTATTTGCCGACTAAAAGTAAATTACGCATTATTTTATATAACAGCAAGATAGGCTTGTCCAAGATTAATAAGTGATATGACAAGTATATTTCATAATAATTTTATGGAAACAATGCTATAGAAATAAATGTTATATTCTTTTTGAAGAAAACATTTAAAATATTTTCAATAAATTATTTTAAGTAAAGACTAATGGAAATATTTACAAAAACGTATGTTATATAAAACCTGAGGTATAGGGTTACACGTGCTTATAAAATTGTTTAAAAACTGAATTTTTAAGATAATAAGGAAACCGCTGAAAATAGATAATAAATAGCAATAAATTTTATTAAAGAAGAAACCTACAGAGAAAAGGAATACATGAGTAAATAAAATATGGAATTATGGAAATATTTTATATTGTGCAAAGAGTTTATCCAGATAGTTCAAGCTAAACCAAATACATGATGCATCACTACACTGATATGGAATATTCTAGGAAGCTTCACGGGATTATTTTTAGTATGATTTTAATAATCATCATTTTGGACAATAGAAACATGAACTATTATTCTATAAACTCTTCCAGGATGGGTTGATTATTGTTTTATTTAATTTTTCAAGATTTTTAAGACGTCATATTATTTTTTTATTATTCATTTTTTTAAATCTGAGATTTTCATACCAGAAGTTCGTACAACACTTACCGCTGGAAACATTTTGTCCTGTTCATCGGCGTAGCAATGGGGGAGATTGTAGAATTGCTCCTGAAGAGAACATTTTTTTTTTAAAAAAAAAAAACTCTTGAGAAAATAAAAAGCACTTTTAAACTTTATAAAGAAAATGTTGTTTCAGCTGAAGATTAAGTAAATATAGCTTAACTTTTTTTTTTTTTTTTAAATGTAATTATTTTGGTTTATAAGAGTAGGAACATGAATATTAATTTATTGATAATATTAGAATCTTATAGTAGAATAATTTAATAATTTAAATAAGAACATTTAAATAAAGATATGGATGTATTTTTCATGTATGCAATGTTGTATCTAATTGATGGAAAACTGAAGACTGCAGAGTGATGACAAGTCAATATCACTTGGTAATAGTTAATGAATATTGATATATTTTTATGATGTATATTTTGTTTTTCTTTTTTGAAGATTGCCTTATGAATTATAATGTATGGAAGTTTAAATGTTAAATTATATGCAAACACATTTATACAACATTTTAAAATTATGAGATTAGGATTTATTTTGGGAATATGCATGCTATAATTTTATACTAGTAATATAACACAACATGATAATGAATATTATGTGATTCTTTTAAAAACTTTCATATTATTGGATGTTCCAAGGATTCATATGATGAGTTTGTATATGTTTTAGAATATAGAATAAGAAAGTAAAACAGACTTTTCTTATGGATTAGTAAGATTGCTCTAATTAGAATTGAATTTTGTTTATTATTTTGAATATGCAAGTTAGTTTTTTTTGTCAATGTACGATTTGTTAAATCTTTCAGGAAATAATGATAAGGTAGTGACTTGGCTGTAGTATTATGGACATAAACCCAGGAGATGATATTAAGGTAGGATGTAATAAGGAAATATGAATAGTATTTTATAATCTTTGTGGATATACAGTACAGTTAACAATGCCCTGTGACTGATATATTTATTTTGGACAGTGTCTATTTTTCTTTAAGTATTGATGTTTTAATAAAGCTGAAGGAATAGCTTTAACATCATTGATAGTATTGGAGGACATTAGACAGAATAGGTCATGCCTCTATTTCTTATAGATACACTGTGCCATGGTATTTTTCTCTGATATGTGCTATGAGTTATACTCTAGTTTTGCTTCCCTTGCCTACTCATCTATTCGCTATCTAGATTTCCAATGTAACTACATCGTACAGTATGGTATATTTTAAAAGAAATAATAGATAATTTAGAGTTTAAGATATGCTATTGTTTGAATGAGATAAGTTCATTTACTTGTAAGAAGAAGTATAGTTTGTGTAAATTGGAATTGAAAATCCAACAGATCCAAAAGGAAAAAGAATCATAAAATATGTTTAGATTTTATTTTGGAAAATAAAATAAACTTTAGGAATAAAATATATAAAGCAAAGTTGCTTTTGAAATATTAAATAATTTTTAAATATTTTATTTCATTTTAAAATGAGTACTGCATATTTTTAAAATACAATGTTATAAAGTAAAATGATATAAACAATAAGCATAGGTACAATTTTATATTTATTAAATAATAGGGAATATATCAGTGATTACAACTATATAGTATTAGAGTAATATTAAATGGGATGTATTATATTTTATAGTCATTGTGTAGTGAACAATGATATCCACACAATTTAGTAATAAATTATCAGTAGATATTTTTTTATATGATATCTTTTAACATTGCAAAATGAAATTGTTTATTTTAAAAAAGATCCATACTCTCGATTAGTATTCTTATTTTGTTTTTCTGTACTATGTTTCAATGGATGTTCTTAAAAGGATGCATAGCAAAATAATATTTCAAGATACGATATATTAAAATGAGTATAATAAAATATAATTTTATCATAAGATTGATCTCAAAAAGATAAATAAAATTGTATTGTTTTATTATTATTATTTTAAGTCAGAATGAAGACTTAAATAAATTCTAGATTGTTTTAATAACTAAGTAATATAAAATGTAGAACAGTGTAGATTGAGAATATCCAGTGTAAATATTGTAAATAAATTGTTTATTTTATTTTATTATTATAATAAAACTTTGTTAAAATTTGTTTTTTCAAAAATTTGTGTGTTAAGACTGTTTCTTTTCCATTCAAATGCATGATACACCCAGAAAATAGAAACAAACATATAATTTTGCACAGAGATAAATAAAGAATTATTTTAAGAATTTGAATATTTTCTTGATATTCATTTAAGTAATCATATTTTTACATTATCTTATGGTCATAAATTAGTTATCATAATGGTACATTGAATTATATGTTATCTCTTGCCACACACCTTTATTTGCCAGATTATAAATGCTACCACATTTTCTTACATTATTATATGGAGATATAAGATTATATTATAGTATATTATTATTTTATTATAGTAATAAAATTATAGTGAAGAAAAAGATATACAGAATTAGTTCATACAATAAAGAATATTATTATTATTATTATTATTATTATTATTATTATTATTATTATTATTATTATTATTATTATTATTATTATTATTATTATTATTATTATTATTATTATTATTATTATTATTATTATTATTATTATTATTATTATTATTATTATTATTATTATTATTATTATTATTATTATTATTATTATTATTATTATTATTATTATTATTATTATTATTATTATTATTATTATTATTATTATTATTATTATTATTATTATTATTATTATTATTATTATTATTATTATTATATATATTTTATTATTATTATTATTATTTATATTTTATTATTATTAGATAAGTGTAGTAGAGTATGACATAAAAATCCCTTCTCATGTTTTACTACAGTAATTTTAATTAACTTAGAATAGTTTTATGAACCTGAGATTTTATTGAGTTAAATTATTGTAGATAAAAGATTAAGATTTAATTATTAGTTTAATCTTAATGAGTAGGATTTATTAAAGTCATAAGAATACTATAAGTTTATTTATTTGAGATAGTAATAGGGGGGATAGTGTTCTTATGCCATTGAGGTAGTATCCTGTGGGATATTGGCTCAATGTAATCTTTCTTGTCATCTGTATTTCACTTCCAAGTCTCATGATTTAATAAATATTTATTTATTTATTTTATAAACTGAACCTTATTCTTATTTTTGAGTTTGAGCTAGTGGAACATTTAATATTAATGCAGAATATTTTATTTATTAATTATTTGCATTTAACCAAACGTAATTGGTAACTGAGCTAACCCATTTTATATAAATACTATACTGCCCCGGAAGTGAGTATGCAAACAGCATGGTTAGAATATATATATATATCCTCTATTAGTTATTTTCAAACTGTGAAATATTCTTTTATTTAGTGACATACACTCTTTTCAATTATCCTTGATTTATATATTATACCTATCATTTTATATTTGTTTATACCTATCATTTTATATATGTGTTTACACTTTACAGGGCAGTGCTAATGATATTACAAGTCCACTCTTTTCACACTTCTAAAACATGGCATATAAGTAATATGATATAGCAGAATAATCTTATCCAATAATAAATGAAATAAAACATTATTAAATGCTGGGCCCAATGGTCCATTGTCAAATCTTTTACATAGTACATTTTCATGCAACAATATATCCTTATTAATTTTGAAGTTCTCAGAATATCTAATTAGATAGAATATTTATTATTCCATATCAGTACAAACACATTTCTAATTCATAAGCAATACATATAAAGGAGGATTTTCGTTTGTAATATTTATTATATTGTAAGGTTTTTATGTTTTGATAGGCCTTCAATTACGCACTAGAATGTGAGAGTTAATCAAGCTATGAAGGAGAAAAATATTTCTCATATTTCTAAAAAACATAGCTATATTTCCTGATTAACTTGACCTAAGAATTATTACAATTTCAATTGCTGGCAGAATCAGTTTTTAATTTATAAAAGTGGGTGCCAAAGTCATTAGACTCACTGATTCCGCATCAAGGATATCATAACTTACAAAGTAATAATTACAAGATCAGGATTAAGATTTTCCGTCAATTTATTTTAAAAAAATATTCCTTCTAAACTTAATTAAGAAATGAGAATTATTAGTAAGGCAATTTATACACTACTCTAAAACTAAATAATAAAAATCTAACTCTCAAAATTACAATGTAACTAACTAAAAATTAGGCACATACAATGAAGTTTTTTTTTATTAGTAGTAAAGATTTATTGCAACACATTAAGCATTAAACATCCATAATAATAAAATTATAATATTGAAAAGAAACATGCACATATTCATATAATTATTTTAACCATTTGGATTCAAATATCTTACTTTGAAGTGTTAGCTAATGTCTTTTCTTTTTGTCTACAGTAACATTTTATTATTTAAAATTCAGTTTGCAAATCTTTTATATAGATAGAAATTATGGCCATTAACGTACCAGTAAGTTTCAAGTGTTTACTTAAGTGATTGATCTTCTTAGTAGTCTGATTCCTTTTAATAGATAGTCTGCAGTATTTTTTTATGGCTTCATTTCCTTCATATCTCTGATCCTTATTGAGACAAGATTAGATGAAGGTTTAGGTGACTTTTTCTGAGAGAAGGTGTCAGAAAAAAATCTGGTTCTATTCACACCTGGAATAGGTTCACTTTACATCTAAGTTGCAACATTTTATTCTTAATTCAAAAAAATGCTGCACACAAGAATTTTGACCAAAACACACATAGGTGAAAAAAGCTTCCTTTCCAACTTGTCCACTCCTTTTATACTTCAGATCATTTTTGAAAAGTCCTGCACATATTTTCTTTATCCTTTGTGTTATTATTCTATAATCTTCCACATTATTTCTTTTTTTTTCAGCTACAAAGATTTTTTATGGTTTATTTCCATGATCTTTAATTTACTTTGAAACTTTGATTGTAATCTGCATGTGGAATGTCTTTTAGTTATCTGAATTAATTAATTTGTATGTACTTTCTAATATCAACATTATTTTGATTCATTTATCTAGATAAATAAAACAAAAATTAACTTTCATTATACATTCTTTTTTTTCTAAAAAAAATTATACTACTTATAAAAAAATTAAATATCTTCTTTTAAACGATCTTCATATTTTACTAATCTTTTTTAAAATATTACACATTGCCAAATAAATATTTGTACCATATCTAAATAAATGGTACAATACCACTGGAGCCACAGAAAGAGAATAAAATAGGGTTTTCAACTTATTTTATTCTCCATATATCACCATGTCCTGGTCTTATATGATTTCAGGAGCCTAATGTTATAGGTACCCCTTTCTTCTTCATTATCTTCTAAAATGAAAGCATTTGGGCCATCCTTTCGGGTGATCTGGTAAGGTCCATCATACAAGTTTTGAAACTTTTTGAAAATATATTTCCCAGTTTGACCTATGGAATTCACATTGACCCATACTGTATCTCCTTTTTTAAACTTGTCAATCCTGACTCCTTTTCACAGTGTCTGGAGCTTCGCACTGTGTTCAAATTTTACTATTGCTTCTTTTTGATTCTCTTCTTTTATCAATATTTTCTTGGATAGTGGGTAATGTGGATTTATATAATCAAGGTACTGCTTCTCCAAATTGAAGTCTTATAGGTGCAAATGCCTTGGATTCATTATGAATCCAATTTATAAAATTTAATTCACGAGGAAGCTGTTTCAGCCATTCTCTATGGTTGGAAACAGTATATACCCTGAAAAAGTATCCCAACTCTATCATCATCCACTCTCATGAATTGGACTGTGGATTTTGTATGGATGACAATATATCTTTTAGCTCCATCCTTTGGTCTGACAAAATAGTCCTAGGTCTACCTATCTTCTCAAAGTATTGTGTCTCAAGAACCCATATGGCATTTCTAATATTTGGCTAAAACACCGGATATACTGAAACCCATACCAGGGATGTCCAACAAGTTGATCATGATCCACCTATCAATTGCAAAGCCATTTTTGGTCGATCGTGAGGTCAATGTGGCAAGAGCTGTCGGGTAATGAGTGAAACAAATTAAGTCAAGATTTTCAAGTTTTTTTTTGTTTTTGTTCTAAATTTTTTTTTCAGTTCTAGATAGGTGAAATCCACTGAGCCATATCATTAAAAATAATATTTTTAATTTACATTTAATGTAGCTAATTTGAATTAATAAATATTGTTAATAATTACTCATGTTGCTTTAATTCCCCAGTTTTTTGACTCGTTAAATAGTTATTATTTTTTACTAGGTTGATATATAAAAATAGTATGTATTTCTCACCTCCCTCTACTTAGGCTATGTCTATGACAACAAGTCAGTCACAACACATTTTTAAAATAAAAAGTAGATCTTATAAACACAAAAGTTGGCCACCCCTGTCATATACCACTAGTACATATTTCATTTTTTAAAAGCTGATAATGGCCCATAAAAATCAACAACTATCGGGTCATTTGGTTTGATAGAAATGATAGGTCTCAATGGCCCTGATATGATTAATTTGCTGATTTTGTCTTCTGACAGGTTTCACATGCACTTGTTATGCTGACAACCTGTGCTCTCATATTTGGCCAATGGAACCATGTCCTCAATAAACCTTTCACTTTATTAACCCCATAATGTCCATACAAACAGTGGATATACATAATAATTCCTTCTTGTAAACTCTCTGGTATAATCATCTTCCACTGATTCCTTTGTAAGTCAGTGATGTACCAGAGGGCCCCTTCTTTCTGTTAGTCTATTTCTGGTGTTAATTTCCAACATTTCTCCTATTTCATTTTTGACTTCTACTATGAGTCAATAATTTTTTTGTAGGTGGGGTTTTGCCATTGCACTTTTCCCAGGGGTCTCAATTCTTCTTCCACTACAGCATCCTCCTTTAATTCTATATTTTCCAAACATATCTTCATCTGCAGATGATTTTTGAGCCCCAGGACCAATATTCTAGCTCAAGTGTCAGCCACCACATTCTCAATGCCTTTACAATACTGAATGGAATAATTGAACTCTTGGAGAAAAAGGCTCTACTGGATTAGCCTACTATTTGTTAAATAACTGTGGTTTAGGAATTCCAGGCTCTTATGATCTGTCCTAATGATCGTTTCCGATCCTATCAAGAATTGGTAGAACTTCTGAAATACCCACACCTCAGCCAATGCCTCTTTTCCCATGACACAGTAATTAGTCTCTGAACTTCTCAATGGTATGCTGTCAAAATAAATTACACCCAGGGTATCATCCTCCTGAGCTTGCATAAGAGCTGAACATAACCCATACCCACTACTATCTATCTGGATAATAAATGGTTTTCTTAAGTCAGGGTAAACCAACATCACTTGTTTAAGGAACTTTTCTTTAATAACCCTGAAGTTGGTTTCATGCTCTTTTATTTATTTCCATGATTTCCCCTTACATAATAGTTGCAGCAGAGGCTTTATGTCAGAAATGAAGTGTAGAAGTTACACAGCCCCAAAAATGACCTAACTTTTATTGGTGTGCAGGGAAATCTCTGATTGCCTGGATTTTGTCAGGGTGATGCCTGATTCCATTCCCATTAATCAAGTGCCCTAAGAAATTCACTTCTGCTAAACAACTTTTTTGTAGGTTAATGTAGATACCCTTCATTTTGCACTCTTGTAAAAACATCTTGAGATGTTATAAGTGTTCATGAGGGTTACTAGATGCAATAATCACATCATCCATATAGATAGTGATTAACTTTTTGATCTCAGGAGACAGTACCCAGTCAAGACATTTTAATAGGCCTGTTCCTCTATTCTTTAGACCAAAAGGCATTCTGTTGAATTGGTATGATATACCATTATATCGAAATGCTGTGTACTTCCAGTCGGCAGGGTGCAACTTGCTCTGCCAATAGCTGGCAGTTAGATACAACATGGAAAATATTTTTTTCCTGGAATTTATTTACCAACTCATTAATTGGAGATGGAACATTTTGATAAGACCAATGATCTTGTTCAATTGCATGGCATCCAAGCACAGTCTTATGGCTCCATCTTTTTTTTACAACCACTAATGGGTTATTATATGATGATGAACCCTTAAGTGATAATATCTCACTCCTCCATTTTAGCTAATTCTCTCTCTACCTTAGCTCTATATTGGTGGGCACTGGGTATGATCTTTCTTGATAAGGTGTACTGTCAGCAACCTTAATTCTGTTCTCATACCCTTTAATAATTCCAGGTTTGTCTGAAAAAATCGATTTATATTCAATTAGAACTTCTTTTAGGGCCCCTCTCCATTTTTCCTTCACTTCATTTATGAGTTCATCAATTCATGCTCCTATTAAAGAACTTTCCAGCTCAAGCTTCATATTACATATCTTTTGCTGATTTGTTTTCATCCATGACCCAAAATCCACTTTTTCCACTTCACAGATAATCCTTTCATCTTTATAATTGATCACACATCCAGTTTTGTGCATAAAGTCAGACCCCAATATGGCTTCATGCACTGAACCTTTTAGAATTAATAATGTGTGGTGCATAATAATTTTATCTCCTATTCTAATTTGCACCCAAACTTGTTTTGAACCCAATTGTGCTTTTTTGTTATTTGCCAATGTTATTTGCATGCTTCTCACCAGTAGAGTTGGTATTTCTATGGGTTGCCTCCACATACATTCCTACATTGTCTCCGACATGATCAATATCTGGCTTCCAGTTCCACAATGTCTACCTTGATATCGTTTATTCACAAAACAACCTTTGGGCATTCTTGACACATGCAATTAATTAATTTGCTATTCCACTCACAAATAAGGTTATCTACCTCCTTTTCATCTGTTGTTCTACTGATCTCTTTACTCCATTTCTTTTTCCTCTTTTTTTTATTTGTTCTTTTATTTCTTTCTTTATATTCTCCTTGAATTCAGTTATTAATTCATATAATAGTTTTTTTATTAAAAGTTCCATGCTCTCTTTCAATTCTGTTGTGCCTTCTGCCATATTTTGCATATCTTTCTTTTATTTACAATCAACCCTATTTTGACTTATTTTTGTTATAATAAAACAAACTCTTAATTTCATTACTGTTACAATATAAATTCTATATCTTATTTTGCTTTGCCAATAAATTCATTTGCCTACTCACCCACTCTCTTTTGTCACCTTATAATACTCCCTCCATATCTGCCTTTTCCTTCATTGCTAGATTTCAATCAGTTTTTGCTTATATCTTTTCTTATTATCTAATTTATGCACTATTATTTTATTTTAATATAGTGTCTTACTTAAAATTTTACATCCTCACTCTACTCTTATGAAGAAAAAACTTTGGAACTGCACACAATAACTTTTTATTATTATTATTTTTGTTACATGTTAAACTTTTGTAAAATTTTTGGATCAATTATTTTCCAGCTATGGACATATAAATTCCCCATTTTATGCCATTAATTGTAATTTTTTAATACCATTATGATGTATCTCAGATTGTGGTGTTTTTTTTCAAAGCCTCGCATTGGGAAGCCATTGTAACATTTTTCACATTTTGATAGGCCTTCAATTAAGCACTAGAATGTGTGAGTTAATCAAGCTATGAAAGAAACAAATATTTCACTCATATTTTTAAAAAATATAGCTGTATTTCCTGATTAACTACTTGACCTAAGAATTATTATGATTTCAATTGCTGGAAGAATCAGTTTTTAATTTATAAAAGAGGGTTCCAAAGTCATTAGACTCACTGATTCTGCATCAAGCATATCGTAACTTATAAAGTAATAATTACCAAGATGGAATTAAGATTTCCCATCAATTTATTTTAAGAAAATATTCCTCCTAAATTTAATTAAGAAATAAGAATATATTGGTAAGGTAATTTATACTCTATTCTAAAACTAAATAATAAAAATCTAACACTCAAAATTAACAACGTAACTAACTAAAAATTAGGCACATACATGAAATTTTTTATATATTAGTAGTAAAGATTTATTACAACACATTAAGCATCTAAACACCCATAATAATAAAATAATATTGGAAAGAAACACACACATATTCAGATAATTATTTTAACCATTTGGATTCAAATATCTTACTTTGAAGTGTTAGCTAATGTCTTTTCTTTTTGTCTCCGGTAACATTTTATTATTTAAAATTCAGTTTGCAAATCTTTTATATAGATAAAAGTTATGACCAATTAACTTGCCGGTAAGTTTCAAATGTTTACATAAGTGATTGATCTTCTTAGTAGTCTGATTCCTTTCGATGGATAGTCCACAGTACTGTTTTTTATGGTTTCATTTCCTCCAATATCTCTGATTCTTATTGAGGCAAGATTAGATGAAGATTTAGGTGACTTTTTCCAAGAGAAGGTGTTGATGAATGATCTGGTTTTACTTGCACATGTGGAATAGGTTCACTTTAAATCTAAGTAGCAACATTTCAGTCTTAATTAAAAAAATGCTGCACATGAGAACTTGACCAAAACACATAGATGAAAAAAGATTCATTTCCAACTTATCCACTCCTTCTATATACCAGATCATTTTGGAGAAGTCCTGCACATATTTTCTTTATCCTTTGTGTTATTATTCTATAATCTTCCACATTATTTCTTTTTTTTTCACTACAACGTTTTTTTTTTAATGGATTATTTCCGCCATCTTTAATTAGCTTTGAAACTTTGATTCTAATCTGTATGTGGAATGTCTTTTCACTATCTGAATTAATTAATCTGTAAGCACTTTCCAATGTCAACATTATTTTGATTAAATTATATAGATAAATAAGAAAAACAAAAATTAACTTTCATTGTATGTACTTTTTTTTTTCTAAAAAAAATTATACTACTTAAAAAAAAATTAAATTCTGTCTTATAAACAATCTTTGCACTTTACTCTCTTTGAAGTTTTTTTTATTTTAAATATTACACAATGCCAAATATATATTTGTACCATATATAAATAAACCGTCCAATATGTATTGATCACTCTATTATCAAAATTTAATGATTTAGTATCTTCATTTTTATTTCTTTAATATCACTTTAATATAAAATAGGTTACATTATCCACTTTCAAGCATGAGGCATCAACAATTTATATAATATAGATTGTGTGGTCCTGGAAATTGCATTAACTATTTACATTGTCTGATTATTATTAAACATTATTTGAATAAATATATAGTGACATCATTCTAGTATTCATATCTATATGCCTATCTAGTTCCTAGCACCTGTTAATAATAATACCCAAATAGGTAAGTATACTTTACAACTATATCCTCTGCTATGTACTGTCACCATGAGTACTGCAAAGATGGTAAAGGTAAGCAGACAAGCAGAGATAAAGATTATACTCTGTTATCCATTACAATGCATACTTTATTAATAAACAATTTTTCTGACATTCCATATAGATTTATAAAGTAGTTTGATATTACAGTTAGATCAACATCTGCTGATCCATTTGATCTATAGAAATTTATGTCTTTTATTAGCTTTTATTCAATCCATTATATTTTTGCTGTTTATTACTTCAATGTTCCAGACATTTACATAGTTAATAGTTGGTTCATTTTCCTCTTGTTCTAATTTAATCAGAAGTTTTGAAAGGACATCCACATATTTTATTATATTTCTTTTTTTAAATTTAATTTGAAATCATTTCCTGTTAATATATTCATAATATGGATATTTTTTAATTTCTTAAATTTTAATTATTTCTTTTGGGAAAATTGGATAAGTCTTTAAATTGTTTTTCCCTTAGATCTATATATTCTTTGTAAATGGCCCATAATTCCATAGACTCTACAATGCTGCTTATTCCATTTATATTTTTGCACCATTTTCAATCTTTCTTCTTATAATAATAACAAACTAACTGTTTTGAATTACTTTTAACAGTTTGTTTTTTTTACTTCTGTCTTTATGAATGAACTTCTACCATTATTATTATCAAAATTTTGAAATTGTTCAATAACATTTCATGGGCTAATCCAATTATAATCACCTTCTTGTAAGTTAAATCTTTAGAATCCATCAACTTCTGTCTACACCTATCATTGGACATTCCCAAAGTAATTATTTGAGCAGAGTATCTTTGAGACCTTCCATATTTATAACTTTTAGCATGCTCTCTCAGTACCTGATTTTTCCTCTTTTCTTGTTATCTATTCTAAAGTGTTGCCATGCTAAAGTAATTACTTAACTTTTCCACTACAATTATATGTGGTAATTTCTCTGGGTCCTCATGATTGCAGAGCTAATTTGTGATTTTGATTATATTTCACCCAGCATAATTTAGCAAAGTGCCAATTTTAATGAGGTCACTAGAAGTTCCATTTATAAAAAGTTTTTCTATCCTTTTAAGATAGAGAAATCAAAGGAATTATTTACATTAAACTCATTTATTATCACTTGTAGTATAGACATCATTTTATTACCATAATCTGAAATATAACAACTAAAATATTTTTTTCACAATTATCTAGATTTATTCATTAGCTAACTTCCCCTTAGGCTGATTAACTGAGCCAGTTTTCTAATTACAGGACAACTTATTACTGACTACTGCAGTTTCTAGTTATAGGTTGAATTCTATCACTGGCTACTACAATTGAAATCTATCCTGTCACTGACTGCAACAGTTTTCTGCTGTGTACTAACACCTTGAATACTGCAGTCCTGATATAGGTGAACAGATAAACAGAAATAAATATTATACATACAATTTGACTAACTAATAATGGACATTCATTTGGCAAGCAAGATAACAATATAAAAGATAATTTTTAAAAAATCATATGTGTGGTCATAGAGCTTTACAAAATAATAAGAGGTAAAGTTTAACCTTGTTATGGATAAGGAGAGCCTACTATTATATTGATTTTGGATCTGTTAATAAGGCAAATGCTTTTAGAAAAAAAAAAGTATAAAATAAAAATAATGATTGACATTGAAATCGACTAATAAAAAATAAATATTTAACAAAATCATTGAAAGTAGTTTAACTGTTGGTCTGTTTACTGTACTTTCAGTACTGATTATTAGTGAGGGATGTAAGCTGTTCATAATATTCCATGGAATAGTATATCTCAGCATTGCACTTACCACATTTTCAAGTTCAAAGTAACCAACCATTAAGTCTCAAAAATGAGCAAGGATGTCTTCATGATGGGCATTATATTGTTTGTCATAGTCAATGTTCCACCATGAATCTCTAAGCTTCATAAATTACCCATCAGCAAGGCTTCAGTATACCAAAAAAAAATTGATTTTAGATTTATGATTTTAAGTTGATTATAGTGCTTAAAGTGAAGTAGTTCTAGTATCCATGCTGCATTGTGTAATAGTATCTAAAGGACATAAGGGTTGAAGGCTTTTATTATTTATCTTGTAAGAATATTGTTATACACTAGTGGTGGGAAAACTTTTAGACATTGGGGGTGATTTTTTGGTGAAAGTGTACCTGGGGGCAACTAAATTTTTTTCAAGGCTTCGAACTGGAATCCAGAAAAAAAAATTATTTTTTGCCAGAACAAAAACTGGAATGGAAAAAAATGATAGTTTGAAGTCCTGGTTTTTTAGAATGTACTTATGAATTGGTGTTTTTTATATAAGGGCTTTTTAGGTACTCAAAAATACTGGTGAAGTTTTTAGAAGATACAAACTCTTGAAGACATTTTATATCACTATTATTAAATTTCCTCAGCTTCCTCTAGTATTACAATTTGTCCAGTTTGCTTTATAAAATACTTATTAATGGATTGTTCTCCATGAGGATACTCATATGTGGCTTTAACTCACTCTCAAACTGCTAATTTTTATATTATTTTGCTGATTTATGGTCATTTTCCCAGAGAAATCTGTTAGTCACTTTACCTTCACTTTCCATCCCCATCCTCCTCTAGTATTGCAATTTGTCCATGTTGCCTTATAAAATATTTATTAATAGACTGTTCTCCATGAGGATACTCATATGTTGCTTTAACCCACTCTCAAACTGCTAATTTTCACATTATTTTGCTGATTTATGATAATTTTATCAAGTGATGTGATCCAATGGGACTTTTTCTTATTCAGAATCAGGAATCTCTCAGTCACTATGCCCAGAGAAATCTGTTAGTCACTTTACCTCTTCACTTGCCATTTTCCATTGCAAGTTTCCAATATTCTTCTCTATCCTGTTTCATCTGATTTTCACAATATAATCTTTGTCAACTCCATGGCCTTTATATCTAAATCCTCCTTATCTTTTCTCAAATCTAGCATAAAAACCAAGAACCCACTTTCAAGAAAAATATACCATATGATGCTGCCCTCTTTATAATTATTTTACAACTGAAAAATCAATAATATTTAAATTTTATGATGCTTTTCATGATGCTGATTGGTTGTTTTACATTCTCTACAAAAGGGAGCACTTGTCAACAGTTTTAACAGTTCTAAGTTCTTTGTATTGATTTTCAAAATGAAAATGTAATTTTACAGTATTTTTTTACATCTTTATTATTATTTTCATAAAATATGTGTGAAAATATAATTATTTCAGAAGAATAGTTCAGATTTCAGTAAAAATTTACTTTTAGACAAAAGTAAATTGAGAAAGAAACCCATGATGTAGTCTGTATTTTGTAATAGGTTACAAAAAGTACATTTTATGTTGTCTGCTATAGATTCTTTTTAACAATTATAAATAGAAGTTTATTTTTTAAAAAACTTTCATTTACTTTTAAAATATAAAATTATTAATTTGTTTTTTAGGAACTAAACTAAAATGAGTATAATTTTAAAAGATTAAATATATTTTTACTGCTGATTCTGTAATTGACCAATCAAAAATTTAGAACTTTAATTCACTCAGCCAATAGGTATTTTGAATGAGGTAAAGGTTAAATTACAATTATTAAATTACTATATGAAGTGGTCAGTTCATTAAAATCCTTGTTTCTCCAGGAAAAGTTATTTTTATTTCTTCTTGGGAAAATGGCAATTAAATAATTCTAAGAATTTTACTCTAGTACTACACAAAAATAATTTAATTTTTTTCAGCTTCTTCTAACCAGGGTTTATTTTTGAGATCAACAATAACAACAGGTGTTATTTTGAATTTAATTATTTTTAAATGAGAATAATTTTGAATTTTTATTTTTTTTATTTTCTTATTATTTTTTTATATTCAAATCAGCTTGGAATTTATCATTATAATTTGTCAATGTTCATGGCAGCTTTGTGGTCAACTTCCAGAGACTTTGCATTTAACTGGTCAATCACAGGCAAAGTCTTGGTTACCCCTATAATGAGCATGCCAATAGCTCTTAACAAGCGTTTCAGAACATCCTATTCCCAGACCAGTTTCTAGCTCTGGCTTTCCTCAGTGAGTCATTAGGATATTCAAGCATTAGATTTAAAAGGATATCTGAAAATTTCAGATTTTCTATTTAATAGTTAAACATTTGATAAAGTGCTGGGCCTGACCTGGTATTTTAAATCTAATGCTTGAATGTCCTAGCTCCTCACTGATGAAAGCTAGAACTAGAAACCTGTCTGGGGATAGGAATGTTCTGAAAAGCTTGTTAAGAGCTATCAGCATGCTCATTATATAACATTTGTATTACAAACTTTTATGCCAATTTGCATAATATATGACTTTATTTCCTTGCAACTGAGTTTAATACATATTAAGGCTATGAATATGGAGTAAACAGGCTCTGAAAGTGCTTATCCAATATTAAGATTTACAATTTAGTAATTTCACCTTTATGTTGAAGCATATTGTATTAATTATAAAGCATCTTATAAGTGACAATTGACATGCATTTAAAAATTGTTTTTTTTTTATTAAAGTGCATGTCTTGTCATTGCACTAAATCATTTTATCTCCCGTTCATTTAATGTCTGCATATGAAAAACATTCAATTTAATTGATCATATTTGTAAAATAGGATATTATTGGTCTGCCTTTTAGTCTTCTTTTTAAAATTTTGCCTTCTGAAGTATTTTGTAAAAACCTATCATGTCTAAAAATATAACCCAAAAACTTAATTCTTCTGATTTTATCATATTTGTAGTTCTCTGTTTATTCTAAATTCTATTAATATTTGGGTATTAATCTTTTTTCCCATCCAACTCATTCTAATTAATCTTCTCTGAAGCCACATTTCCATTCCTTCTAATCTTTTTTTTCCCCAAGAACAATGTCTTGCAACCATAAGTCAATCTATTCCAAATGAAGATTTTAATTAATATCTATTTTTTGTATTGATATTTTTATTTAGTAGTATTTTTTATTTATTTTAAAAAGCATGTCTAGCTAACATTATTCTGCTTTTAATCTCCTCCTGACAACCATTGTCATCATAAATCGTACTTCCAGATAATAAAATTCATTAATTTGTTCTAAATATATACTATACTTATTTGCACATCAGTCAGTCTTTTTATCTTCTGTCTGTCTACCATTAACACTCTAATCTTATTAACAGTTATCATTTAATATAAAAAATTCTATAAACATATTTAATATTTTAATATATAGGGTATATGAGCACAGACTTTCACATGACCCACCATTCTCCAGATTAAGTATTTTATTCTCTTTTTTTACAAATAATGCTAAAGCATCTACATAATAAATACAGTAAATATGCCTACCATTAATTTTAATTCCTTTAGTTTTCTTTTTTATAATGCTCATATTTTGTTTTCAATTTATAAAGTGAATAAGTAGAGTGATACTGTACAGTCTTGCCTCATATCTCTTTTTATATTAGCATTAATTTTGCAAGTATCTATAACTATTTCTGTATTTTGATATTTATAAATTTAAAATTAACTATCTATCTTTCTAAATGAGGCCTACAAACAATCCACTTTGTTAAAAGTCTTCTCTAAGTCAATAAAAACGACATAAGATTTCCTATTTATTTCCAATTATTTTGTAAAATCATTCTTAAAGACATTATTGCTTCTCTAGTTCCTTTCCGGATCTAAAATCATATTGATCTTAACTGAAATTCTCATCTATTTTCTTTTGTAATCTATTTTTAATTATTATGAGTATAATGTTCAGCGGCATGAAATAATAGATTTATTATTCTACATGAGCAGCTGTAAAAGCATGAATATGTATAAATAAGTTCTTTGATATATATATTCGTGTATATGCGTTAATAAAGATTATAAACTTGGTTGCTCATTATTATCAGGATAATATGTGTTTTAATTGGATGTCATCTATTATTGTTTGGATAGTCAGAATAGCTGTTACTAATTACCTATTATGTAATTTTTCCTATTAATTGTTTGAAACGATTTGGACATCAAATTAGAAAAGGATGTAACAGTGAATAATTATGTTTATGATTTTTGTTTTTGACATTTTTCTAATAACATTAACATTTCAATTGGATTTTCCTTGTTATCATCAAATTAATTACATACCAATACTATCTCTTCTGATACAACTATTAAATTTTGTATTAGACAAACTAATAATTACTAAATCATAACAGATTTTCTGTAAACTATTTTTTATTATCAATGCAACACTTATCATTTAAATTACAAGTGGGTTCCAATCAAAACCCAATAAAAGTTCTGTTGTATCAATATGTGATCATAGACACTAATAAATCTGAAAAATATTTTTACATAGATATATATTTGCACACACATATATAATAAGAATAAGAATAAACTAGCTAAAAGTAATGTATATATAAATGTTCATCTTCTTTATTGATATTTCAATCAGAAATTGGCTTTCTTCAAAAGCTAGCAAAAGTTTTTTAAAAAAGTCAATGCTTAATTGAAATATTAAGTAGTGAACTGATTATTTAGTTGTGGTTTAATATATATATATATTCATTCACTAACCATTTAGTGAACATTAGGGATTTGTATAACATGACACAGCATCGTGTTTCTGTGGATTTTCTTCCTTTTCCAGTGAAGAGATTCAGTAAAATTAGTAAACTTATGACAGACAGTATTGTTGCAAAAACAGAAGCCAAAATTAACCTTGAAATGCTCATTAAAAAAATCATTCCAAAATATTTTGCCAGTGATTTTTCTCAAGAAGTTCTGAATCGAGAGGTATTTTCTATTATTTTACATACACACACACAAAACATACATACACACTCATATTTACATACACACACACAAAACGTACATGCACACTCATATATATATATTAATACTATTGTTACTATTAAATTGTGGAGTTTTACTTTACATTGCCAGTTTTAATTGGTTGTCTGTTATCTTCTAGGTGAAATTTTATTAATTATTGAGCAAAAAATTATCATATTTCAATGTTCACATATGTATGGAAAGATAAAAAGAGTGAGCATTCAGAGCGAGAGATGCATACAAAATATTCAAATCATTCACTCCAAAATAAGTCTTAATAATTTTGTAACTATAAAAATGTCAACCAGTATTCTTATGCAGTCTAGTGGCACTCCATCAAACGATAAAAAATTTTATAGAGACTTATGTTGTTATTGTACAATTTTATTGTATTTATATTTAGTTTATTTAAAAAATTTTCTTCTTCTGCATGCTGCTGCTTCTTTTTCTCCTCCTTCTCCTTCTGCTTATTATTATGATTATTTATGATTATTATTATTATTTTAGATTATTTGTAATATATATATATTATGGGGAAAAAAGGGACTGTAATAAGTTTAATTATTTTTATGTACATATATTTTATTAATTATATTTAATGTATGTATTTTAATAATTATATTTATTGTAATGTAATGTAAATAATATCCATTGAGGGAAGTTGTTGTAGGGTAATTGGTCAGGTGATTGTATAAAATGAAACATCTTGAAAAGGTTCCATTTTAAAAAATGAAAGCCATGTCTATTTCAATTTTATTTTAAATTGATTATTTTTAATTTATATATAGACGGCAACATTATGGACAAATTTTGTCATTGAAATTTGATCATTTAAAGTATTTATATTATTATTATTATTATTATTATAGTACAAAATACTTATCAAGATCACAAAATATAGAACACAAAATCCATTACTAATATTTTGAACAAAAATCAAATAATACAACAAAGTATATGTTAATAGCAATTTAATGTGATGGATATCGCTACATAAACAATCATCTGCCATAGCAATTCTTTAATGTTTTGATTGAGTAAATCTATAATTATTTTTAATTGGTAATAGTGATGAAATATTGTTTCACAAAGATATGTGGATGCAAACAGAACCATACTTATGGATGTATTTACAAATGAAGTCAATGGATCCAAAATTTTTGGCAAATCATTTATACAAAATTGCAATCTTCTCTCAAATCAATTAGTTCTCTTTTAGATGACTATGAGAGATTATTAAATTATATGAATGGATAAAATGACATATATGACTGGGTAATAAATTTATTTTTATAAAAACAATTAGAAAATTTTTTTTAAAAAAAAAAGAGTCTTAAATTGATAATATGGTTATCTATTATTATTTTACTTTGTCTGACAATAAAATATTATCACCCTCAAAAAAATTCATGAAGAAATGCTACCATTTTTGTATAATTATTCCTAAACTATTTAATCATGCAGAAAGTTTATTTTGAAATGCATGAGATTTTGCATTTAGGGTTAATATATATTATATTTTTTGTGAAGAGAAAGATTCAATTTGTTAATTTATCAAAAAAAAAATTTCCATCAGGTAAAAAAGCAAACCTATACAATTTTGATCAAAAACATGAGTTGGTAATGTAGGATTTTACCAAGAAAAAAGAAATCATAATTTATATTTTAATATTAAACTTCTTTTTAAAATATATAACAAGATAGCCATATTATTTCTATTAAATAAAAAAGGGATTCATAATTACTGGTCATGTCTTGGCATAAAATTCAAAAAAATCTTGTATTAGAGGCATTATTTTATAAATAATTAACTATTGTGGAAATTTCTGATAACACTTTACTAGTCAACAATTTAAATCAAAATCCCAGATTTTTATTGTGAATAATACAATAAATATGTATTGCATTTATTCAAAGTTTTTTTAATTCTATAAATTCTGAAATCTTGCAAGTTATGGATGCTGCTCCATTGATGCAAATTCCAATATAATTTTAACTTTCAATCCCATTTTCTATTAAAAAAGATTCATCTTTTCAAATAAATCCTCTTCATTTAGTCATGTGAGAGAGATTTTTACAAAGCAGGTCTTCAGGATTTTGCAAATTGTGCAGCTATCAACAAAAATCATTATATTAGCATAATTCATATTGTCAGATGATTTATTATGTATGGCAAAAAAAAAAAAGAGAACAAACAGGGGTTACTGGCATCATTGAAAGAATTAAAAAATTGTAGTTGGCCTGGACATATTGCTAGAAGAGATGATAATAGATGACAATTGAAATCTTAAAATGGAATCCAAGTGATTGTAAAAGATCCAGAAAAGGCCACATGTGAAATGGATAGTTGAAATAAGAATGTGTGCAGAAGTGATGTGGAGAAGAGAGGCTAGAGATCAGAGAAGATGGATTGAACTTGGAGAGACCTTCATCCTGAAGTGTATTGATCATGGTTGATGATGATGGCAAATATAGTATATTGCTTAATTCGTGATAATAATGTAGACATGATATTCTTAGCATTATTACTTATTCTGCTTTTGTGTCATTTCATAAATTTTTATTGCTGCTATTAAGTTGAGATTTTCACTAAATGTATAAGACTGTTTTATTTTTATTTTAGCAATTAATAAAGTAATTTCAAAAGAAGCTTTTACTAATTTGTCATTTAATTTAGTATACTTTTAAAAAACTTAGTTTATCATTTTAATTATTTGTCCTTTCTTTCAAAAATGCACTTCTTACTTATAAATTTATCATGCCACTACATTTAAATGGTGACTAAATTTTCCAGATTTTACATTATCATTTGATAACTGTTTATATCAGATTTCACATATAGATTTGTGTAAATCACAATTTTTTTACATTTGACAATCATGTGAATGACTTGATCAGTTCTGATAAAATATGAGACACAATCGCTTGCAGCTCAAATCCTTTAGGGCTTTCACTGCCTTTGATTTATTGATCTCTATATTTATAAATTTATGGTGATTTTATTAGCTATATGTCCATATTAGGTGTAATTTTTTAATGAATTATCAAATGCCCTAGAATACAGATACTCATTACAGACAAAACTAGTAACTATGCAATTAAAAAATATTTCCTGGTGTTTTTAAAGCTGATGTATATGAATAGTGAAATAAATGATTATTACATCAGTCTATATACTATAATGCATAAATTTTATTTTATAATTTTAAAAAAATATATCTATATATACAAATAAATGTAACTATTGTTTCTAATTTAAACATTTGAAATTTATATTCATAGCTCTCTTTAATAAGATCCACAGTCCATTATGGGTCCTCAGCCCCAAGTTTGAGAAGCTGTAGGCTAATAGGTGCATGATATAGAAACAGCTCTTTCCTACCTAATAGCCCTCAAACAAATTCATCAAACCCTGTTCATACTTGTGGTATTTTTCATCAATAACTTTCTTTAATTGTAGTAATTTAATATTGATATTTATCTATACTTGAGTTATAACACTATTTTGTTTTGTTATATCTGCTTTTAATTCAGTTTTCATACTTACCATCTTTTTAGATAAATCAGTTGTTATATTTACTGACATTTGCTACATCATCATTATTAATTGATTAAGCAAAGCATCATTTGTGTTTGTTTTCCTTGTGTTTGTTTTCCCTTCTCTTTGTGTCTTTGGATTCATTGTTATTTTTTAGTGATTTGATGTTTTCTGCAACAATCACCCCAGATATATCAATGGTTTGCTCTTCTAGATTTTCTAAAAGAGAAATCTCTACTTTCATTTTCATTATTTACTTCAGTAACATCTATTTTATCTTTGAGTTTATTTATCTATGCTTTTATTTTCAAATATTAAGCTTCGTGTATTTCAAAATATTAAGAAACATTGTGGAAAGACCTTTTGTGACTATATTTTTACTGTATTTGCCCAAATTTTTGTTTTAACTAAGTTGTTGTTTTAATTGATTTTTCATCTTTACTACTTTTAGACCTTAATATTTCATTCTTTTACAGGGTTGACTACATACTATTTTATTTAATTTTAATCATTGTTAGACTTTCATTATTCAACTTCAATTCATCACATTAAAAAAAAAGTAAGGAAACATGTTTAATCTTTAAAATCTTTTTGAAAATATTGAATTGTAATATCAATATAAGATTTGTAGTCCCATGGCTTGATATGCCATATGTAATGGATCAGGTCCTGGCCTTGCATAATAGTATACTTGATAAACTATCAGAGTGTGTGAGAAAGCATATCTAGGATTTCTAAATTTCTAACTACCCTGATCTCAATCCTTGGAAGCAACATGTTTACATATGAACATATATCAGATAACTCCACACTCACTTTATTGAACACGCGATTGTACTGAGTATGCCAGGATTCCCCACAGAAATGCTAATAAACATATTTTTTTAAAGAAAGAAAACAAAAAAAAAATACACAAAAAGAAAGAAATATAAATTATTATGACTTTTATTAAACATTTATCCTGTTGTCAGAAAGAAATCTGGACAATACTGAAAATGTCAAAATATTACAAAAAAAAGACCTGTTGATAAAGATAAACACATTTTCACACAACTAACATCACATGGTTTATATCCTTTGTGACTTCATATATGTCATTCATAGGGTAGTAAGGCAGGGAGGGTTGGTGAAGGAGCTGAGGTGCAGTCGGATTTGAGGTCTCAAACCTTCATCTAGATCAACCATGGTATAATTTACCAAAACTCTGGATTTTGTTGCGTGAATATGACTGTTACAATATTTTCCATTGATTTGAATAATTAATCATGCTTCAGTGTCTGATATTCCATCAATATACACAATTTTATTCCAATTTGTATTATAATGAATCCCACATTAGTTGTGCTTCCAATATTTGTGTCTTAATAATAAAGTACACATATATTTGGGCCCTCTTAATATTAGACAATACTTCCTTCAATTGGTGCAATCTTCCATCACTTGAAAGTGATCTTCAGTTGCAGATATCTAAATAAAAGGTTATTAAATGGCAGGCTTAATTTGTCATCGGGGGTTCTCAGCCACTAAGCATCGCCTTGGCTGGTGAATTTACAGCTTCTTCAAAATAACATCTGTTAAGATCATTCACACACACTTTCATTCTTCCTTCAAGAAAAATTAACTGATATTTTAGATAAAATTATTTGATATTTTAGATAAAATTATTAAGCAACTAAGAAAAAAGATAAAACCATCAAAACATCACAAAATCACCATTTCATATGTTTAAACATGCTATTAATAAGAGTACTAAACTCTCCATGCAGTGGTGTCCCCAAGTGCAAGCCTTCATTATCAATGGATGCAGAAAAATTTGTGCATAAAAACTCTGCACCCCCAAACTATTTTCTAGCTTGTGGCTTTCATCAGTAATGATCCTTGGATTGAGAGTACTGCATCTAGATCTTAGGATCTAATGCAACCATCCAGAAGCCATCTTTTACCTATTTGGTTAACTATAAAGCTAGGTGCACAAGATGAAAACACCATAATATTTCCAACCCAAGCTTATTCACTTGTATAGTTATATAGATCTGAATTCAGTTCAGTTTCTATATATTTTGGGGTCCTTGGTTTTTCAAAAACCACAATCACCATTATCCTATGGGCAGGATAGGTATAAACCTTCAAAACACCACATGATCACAATTTTGCTTATATATACTATTAATAAGAGTACCAACCTCTCCTTACAGTAATATTACCAAATGAAACCACATGCTACAAACTAGGCTGGAGATGTTGGATGATAGGGATTTTATGTATAAACCTTCTTGCATGCACTGATTATGAAGTTTTGCATGTGTAAGCATATGAAATGCTGATGATGTGATTTTGATGGTTTTATACTCACCCTTGACAGAGGATAATGGTGGCTGTAGTTTTTGAAAAACCAAAGACACAAAATGTATAAATGCTAAACTGAGTTCAGATCTATATGACTGTACAAGTGAATGAGCTTGGATTAGAAATATTTTGGTATTTTCATCTTGGGCTTCTAGCTTTATAGTTAACCAAATAGGCAAAAAGTTGCTGCTAGAGGATTGCATTAGATCCTAAGATCTAGCACATTTTTCTCAATTCAAATCTCCTCACTAATGAAAATCACAAGCTAGAAACTAGTCTGAGATGAGCAGGCATTAGATAGGAATTTTATGCACAAATCTTCCTGTGTTCATTGATTACAAAGGCTTGCACTTGGTCGCTCTAAATGTATGGAGAGTTTAGTAAAGATCATAATGTGTCTGTATCTTAAATTGAAAATAACCCAGTAAAATCAATATACTGGTGGCTATGTATTAGTGAGAGCTAATTCATTTACTATTTGAATAATTACATAGGCAAAATAGTTACAATGACAAGAATATGTAAAGTGGATATTAAAAATTTATCCTGATTGGTTTCTTTAATGTTTCAAAAAGGAAATCAAAGGGTCTTCAGTTAGTTAACAACAAAGTAATTTCTGCAATCATTAGATTAAATAAAAATATAATCAAATGACTATTATTTGGGAGTTCATAAAAAATTCAAATGACATGGCATGAGAAACTACACACCACTATTATATCAAATAGTATAAAGAGGTAAACAGTTCTATTAGCTGCATAATTATATTAGTTCTAGTTCTAAATCCTAATTTTTACTGCTGAGAAAAAAATCCAGAAACCATATATCTATTCTTGAAAGCATATGAATAAACTGTTGAGATATTCACTTATTGGTGTTAATCTAAGATTCTTCACATAAAAATTTCTAAGACCATTAAAATATATCTACAGAGAACTTTGAAAATTCAAATGAAAGTAGTTTTTATGAATATATAATTTATCTTTTCAACTTTATAGCTAATTAATATATGCTGAAAATTAGATTTTAACATCACTTTGGATCCTTATCATTAATTCATCTTTTAACATTATATATTTTAAAACTATTCAAAAGTTTATTATAAAAATTGTTAAACTATGATTTCTATCAAACTTAGAAAATATTCATTTTACTTGGTAATTTTATATTATGTAATTAAGAAGTAAGAAATAAAATAAGGGGACTGAATAATACTAAATTAAATAATATTGCTTCTATACATTTTATTAATTTGATATATATGAATTCTAATTGAAAATCTAATACCTGTATCTCAGCATATTTGGTAACTTAAATTCTTGTTAACAAGTTGACAAATTTAACTTCTATCATATAGAAAATTAGAAACAAAATGGCAACTACCTGTGCTACTTTTATAAACTTTGCTTTGTCATTTAGAAATATCATTTGTTCAAAATGACAAACTTCACAGCCACATTTATAGGTAAATCCTTTGACATTAACATAGCATCCAGTGACAAACAAATATAAAAGGATAGACAAAAAATATAATTTGATTTTGTAGCAACTGAGGATTCAGCATTGATTATTAAGTTTGATAAATTATCTAAATTATGCAATAATTTCAGTAGATCTAATATATCTTTTTTTTTAAGTAGGGATATGTAAATCTGAATACCTATTAGATGCTAAATCCACTTTCAATTCCAAATGTTTAATTAAGATTTTTTTAAATAATTGTTGTACTTTTAATATTACTAATTTTTTTAGATATAATCAAAATTTTATATTTGTCTGCCATGCTGATTCTTAAAGTTTGAAGTCAGACCAAACTTGGAAAGAATTATCAAGTAGCTGAGGATTGCAAAACAAGCTTAGGATTTTTCTTGTGGTAAACTATTAGCTAGTCTAATCAGTTAGCTATTCATTTATTGATCAAAAACTTGGTATTTAACTATTATTTGCTAGAGGGTAAAACAAGAAAAGAGAAATGAAAATCCTCATCAACAGTCAGTTAGTGGATTAGCCTAAAATAGATATCAGGTTCTCTCTTTGTATTCCTCTGTAAAGGAATATGGAAAGATTTTTTTCTTTCAATGGATTATTTAAAGCTATATTATATGCTATATATTACTAACATATAAGCATTATTTCTGTTTGCTATTATTTTTTAGAAATTGTATAAAGATGAATATCAAAAAGAAAAAATAATTAAGAAATTTAAATGGGATTATAAGCCAATTCATATAAAAGATCTCACCAAACTTTCTGTTGTAGAATCTGATACAAGTGGTAAGTATTATTTTTAGTGATTTAAATATATAGAAGTAAATATTTAAATAATCAATTTTAATACTCATTTTATTATATAGTATATTGTTTAAATAATAAAATATAAATTATATTATAAAAAATTTATTGCATGATCTTATTAAATTGTAATTTTTCTTTATAACATACTATGTATCAATATCATGATCATCAATTATTTGTCAAAAATTCAGGTTTAAAATGTTGCTTCAGCTTTCTAGCCTTTTTAAATACATGATCTATCTCTTTCTTTATGATTAACAGCGATGTTATTTTGTTTTTTCATTATCATTTTTTTACTAACAAAATGGATTCTATTTCTAAGACTATGAACATTTTAATTTTTTCTTAATAGTAATTTTTTCAAAACTGATTCTTGTTTTCACTCTTTGTCAATGATCATTAGATAAAAACTTGTACAATTAGAAGCAGGCAAATTATTTATGTAAATGAGTGGCTTAATTCAGGAATGGAATGGTAGACTCTAAATCTTAAAGTTCATGGAACATAATTATGTTGCTTCTGGTATTTGAATCATTTATGAATTCCCATGCAATAAATCATTCTATTTTTATTTTTAATCATTTTTAATCAAGGATGGTCTCTCCAAGTTTAATCCAGTTTCTTTGATCCATAATTTCTTATGCTCCACGTCACACCAACAGACATTTTTATTTATACATTCATCTCATATCTGGTCTCTATTTAGATCTTTATTTGAAATCCAAATTAAAAATTTATTTACATGTCTATTATTATCGATTCCAGAAATATGTTCAGATCAGCACCATCTCAGTCTCTTTCTGTGATGTCACTGATATCCATTTGTTCTCTCATTTAAATATTTCATTTTTGATCTTTTCCTGTTACTTTCAAAATACATCTTTCCATACTTCATTAAATAATCTGAAACTTCAGAATTGTTCTTCTACTAAGAGTTTAAGATCCATAACTAAGAACAAGTAAAACACATATTTAAAAATCTTTCTTTTCAAACATACATTCATATTTCTTTTCAATATTAAATAGTTCTATGATTAATTTTATCCATTGTGTTTACATTTGAATTAATATTTTCTAATTCATAATTATCAATCTTTAATTTCTTCTTCTGAGAAAATCCATTGAATATTATTTTATCTTTTTAACATCTTTAGTTCTAATTTCTTTTACTTTCATCTGATAACTCTTGAAATATTTCTTGAGGTTGCAAAGAATTAGTTGCAAAAATAACTATTTTATATCTTCAAAATCTGGATGATTTAAATAATCTCTATTTACTTTTACTTCCTTAGTTTTTTGTTTTAACCCACAATTTTTTTTTATAAAACTGCTGTAAAAAGTTTTGGAGATATGGAATCACCCTATCATACAGCCATTTCATTGTTAATCTTCTTAGTATCACCCTCTAATCTAATTGCTTTTTAATATATTTTCTTCATAATATGATAATATTCAAAAGCTGTATATTGATAATATAAAGCTTTAATCACTATAGAAATGTTTATAAAATTAAATGCCTTTCCATAATCTAAAAATTCAAAGCTTAATGACAATTTATATTCATTAATCTTTTTTATAATTTCTCTCACACTATATAATTTACTGTGTTATGACCATTTTTAAGTCCATATTTTTTTTTGATTGGTTAGAATTTAAAGTTCACTGTTGATATGTTGTAATTATCTTTGTAAAGACTTTTCATAGAACTGATAGAAAACTAATAGGTCTGTAATTTTTAATATCTTTTTAGAAACTTTCTTAAATATCAATATTAATACTGAATTATTTCAGTCACGTGGTACATCTTTTATCATTAAATATTTGTCATCCAGTTTTCTTTGACAACAATTTTTTTATTTCTTCACCTGACTTTTTTAAATTTTAATAATAAATTAATCATTTGCATAACTTTTCTTTTCTTCACATATTTAATTGCATATCTCACTATTTAATTTAAAATACTTGACATTTAAGATATAATAATTATAGGAAATACTTTGTGTTTTTTTGTTCTCTCTTACTATAGGATTCTTTATAAAACTCTTCAACATATTTCATGATATCATTTCTCTTTTTAAAAATAGTTCTGTCTTCATATTTAATACTTTTGAAATTTTTATTTTCTTCTACAGCTTTTTTTATCTAATTTACAATTATATTTTTTATACCATTATTAACTCTTCTTTTGCACAACATTTTACAAAATTCTAATTATTCAATTTTTTATAATAGAACATTTTTTAAAAATGTTCATATTCTTTTCTTCATACATTAACTTATCTCAGTAAAAGATTTACTGGTAAATTGCTGTTTTTCTTCTTCTTTGTATTACATACTTTGTTGTAGTTCTTGCTAGAATAATAATTACCTTCTTAATAAGTTCATTCAAATATGAACCACCTTAAAATCTGTTAATATTTTTTAATGATTTTCAAATTTTAATTTTAAATTCATTGGAGTATTTCTAAAGACTAGGAATATCAGTAGTTAATATTATTTTTTTAATAGTTTTTGTCTATCTTTTATGAACATTGTACATATTTTCTGTTAGTCAGAATATAGTTCAATGCTACTATACTTTTATTTAAATGCTTCCATATCCATCTACCATTTTTCAAAGAGTGAATTCATAATATACAGGGTTTTTTTTTTGTAACCTCTAATTTCTATCATTATAATCAAATTTACTTTCATCACTTGCATTTTCTATTCATTTAGAATTAATGTTGCCCATGACAATTTTAAAATGTTATTCAATCTGATCAAAAACAATTTATACATCCATATAAAAATTTTCTACTTCTTCATCATAATGAGAACTTATTAGGGATCTGAATTATTTGCATTTTATGTCTTCCATAAATTTAAATAACTAATTTTGTACTTTTCTATTATTCCATCAATATTCACAGCATTGTTCTTCAACTTTTTATTTATAATGAATCCCATTCCATGTATGCTTCCAATATTTATGTATTTATAGTAATTTACATGTCCACTTTTTAAAATCCATTATCTCTTTATCGTTTCTTCTAACTTTTCAAAATCCAATAATACCCCATTTAATATTAGACAGTTCTTTCAAAATCTTCCATCACTTGAAAATGATACACATCTACAATTGTATTTAATAAAATATTGTCATCAAATTGCAACTTGAATCTGCAATCAGAAAATCCTTAGCATCCACTGCTATCACCTGTCACCTATTACTTTAGTTGCAAACTGGAATAAGGGTCATAATTTCTGTTTGACTATCATGATTATATATATATAAATAAAATGTCCATTAATTAAAACAAAATTGTAATTATAATAAATTATTACCGTTAAATTTATTATTTTTATTATAATTACAATATATATAAGAAAAACATCTATTCACATATTAATTATACTTTTAAGAAAATTCAATTGACATTTCACTTAAGAACTATCAGATAACTAAGAGGGTAAACTATGATATTTCTTAATCTTAAACCCAGAGTTATAAACTTAATAAACACACTATGTTGTTTAATGCATAATTGGGACCATCCAAGTTCATTCAGCATATTAATACTCACATAATAACATCTGTCACAAGAATGTATAAAGCTGATATTAGTAATTGCCCAATTTAGTTCCTTCACGATCTCAAAAAGGAATCAAAGAATCTGCTTTCAGTTAACAACAAACTACTCTCCTAGACATTATTATATATTTAATACAAAATATAAACAATAGTAAATAATTTTATTATAGTAATAATTATTGTTTTATATTTATAATATTACATAAATAATAACCTTTTATTCTGATATCATTTGCCAAGAATTTAATAAAATCTATTAAATATCAAAGTACTAGCGAGACTAAATTAACTAGGAGTAGAACAGAAAATTACTATTGTTATTCAGATCACATATTTATAATATATTCTAACCATGATTAATGAGGCAGTTGAATTGTACAATTATATAAATTTAAATGTAAATAATCGTAATTAACATATTGGAAATTAAAATGAAAATAACAGCAATCCTCCATGAGCTGTGTATAAACTAATAGTTATCCATCAATAAATAAAAATAATAGAATGATATCACATTATTTAGCTTTGATGATATTTAATCATACATTTATTGATCTGACTTTTTTTTTGGGGGGTTGATTAGTAATAAATTCTGATTAGTAATGAAATTAGTAATAAATTTTTTGATTAGTAATAAATTCTGATTAGTAATGAAATTTGGAAAAATTATTAATGAAATGTGAAAAATTAGTAATCTAAAAACGTAGCAATAAAAATCAAGAATAAATAGTAATTAGTTAGCAATAATTCCGCAATCAAAATGTAAAATTACAAATTTCATAAAATGAGAAAAATGGTGGATAACACACACAATAAAAAAACACCTCTTGCTTGAAAGACACCAGCAGGTAAAAGGACAGATATTTACAATTCACCACAGTATTCCAAAATCTCGAAGGTGACCACGAACCCACCTTCACCACTCCTATTGATTAGTCATGTCAATGTTTCAGTTGCCACGCCATTGCTTTAGTTCATATCTACCGGTGGATTGTGTAGTACATCACAGCTTAGTTAATGCTCTAGTACCAATATTTATTTTATATATGTGGGATTTAACTGATACTAATTGCAACTGAGATATTACTGATATGTTTAGTTTGATATATAGCTTTATTTTGTAACAAATTTGTTTTTATTTTCTTAAGCATGAAGTGATAATGATAAAGAATTAATATTTAAATATTTTATATATGAAGTTTTCAGAATAGTTGTTATTTTTATACCTTACCTAGAATATTGTAGTAGAAACTTAAGCTTATATATAACAAGCATTTCACCCATTGCTTAATTTTATAGCCCTCAGTGTATAGGTTGTTGTGATACTAGATATTGAGGTAAGGAAAGCTTGTTTTGTTTTGGCAATGTCTCAGATTGATAATCATACATGGGTTTGTTAATTTTATATATTAATTTAGATATTGGTAACTATTACAATGACATTGTTGTTATTTTATTTTTTTTAATAAATTATTTTGTTTCTTTTATTATTGATTATTACTTCAATTATAAAATATAGATATCCAAAGTTAATAGTGTTCAAATGTAACTCATGTTGGGTAAACTTGTCTTTTATTTTAAGATTTATTATTAGTTGGAATAGTTTCATTTTGTAAGTTATAAAACTTGCCAATATTTTTTTGTAATTGTAACTTTATGAACTTCTTTCTTTGGTATTGTTTTATATTAATTATCAATATTAAATTACAATTGGTTATTAGAAAAAAGTCTAGATTTAGTAGTGGTGTATTCTAGTTAAGTTACATATAGAACTATTTATCCATTATAATATATATCTAAAGAGATATAATTTAATACATTATTTAAAAATGTATTAATTAATAACTTTAGTCTTAAATTATTTCTATTGATTTTTATAAACAAAGCTTTTTCATTTTTTTATTTATTTTTAGTGAACATATAATTTTTATCAAATATATGCTGTTGTTTTTTTGTATATATACTCATAGTTATGTTCTTTTAATCTTATTTTGAGTTCTTTTTTCTGTATGCTTATTTATTATAGTTTTTTATTACATATTTTACATTTTTATTTTATAAATTGCATTTAAATTATGCTTGTTTTTATTTTTATTTAAATATTTATTGCTTAATATATTTAATATAATTTTTGTATTTATTATTTGTATATTTAATTTGTTCGTATTATTTATAATTATTAATAATTTTATTACTTTTTTTACAATTTTTTATCATTTGTTTTTATTCTGATGCATTTAATGTTTTTTATTACTGTTGTAACCATATATATAATAATGTTATAATTGTTTTATTGGAAAACAAAAAAATTGAAAATAAAAACAATAAACATAATTTAAATGCAATTTATATAATAAAATGTAAAATATGTAATCAAACAAATATATAATAATAACTATCCATGAAAAATAAAAAAAACTCGAAACAAAATGAAAACAATATAAATATGTCAAAAAACTTTATCATTAATATTCACACAAAAATTAGAGTTCATATATTTGACAAAAATAAAATGGAGAAAAAAAAAATTATTTACAAGAAAATCAAATTAAATGACGCAAACTATATTAATGGTTATTCAATAAATGATTAAATATTATTTAAAGTAATAGAGAGAGGGAATGGAAAAGAGAATATAAATAATAAATGATATGTATATAATTTTATAAAAAATGTATATTTAAGTTTACAATAATTTATTTAAAATTGAAATATAAAATTAAATAATATACATCATCATTATCAACCATTATCAATCCACTGCAGAATGAAGGTCTCTCCAAGTTTAATCCATCTTCTTCGATCTTTAGCTTCTCTTCTCCACATCACCCCTGCACACTTTCTTATTTCATCCATCCATCTCACATGTGGTCTCTTTCTGGGTCTTTTACAATCTCTTGGAATCCAGTTTAAAATTTCAATTGTCCATCTATTATCATCTCTTCTAGCAATATGTCCAGCCCAACTCCACTTCAATCTTTTAATTTTTTCAATGAGGTCAGTAACACCTGTTTGTTCTCTTACCCATACATTGCATTTTCGATCTCTTCTTGTTACTCCCAACATACATCTCTCCATACTTCTTTGAGTGGTCTGAAGTCTCTGTATTGCTCTTCTACTGAGTGTCCAAGTCTCAGATCCATAAGTAAGAACTGGTAAAACACATTTGTTAAAAACCTTCCTTTTCAAACACATAGGCATATTTCCTTTTAGTATCAAGTTATTTCTACCAAAAGCACTCCAACCAAGTTTAATTCTATGATTAATTTCCTCCATTATGTTTCCATCTGTATTAATAATCTGACCAAGGTATTTGTAACTGTTAACTTCTTCTAATTCATCATAATCAATCTTTATTTTCATATTTTGAGCAAATCGATTAAACATTACTTTAGTCTTTTTAACATTTATCTTTAGTCCTACTTTCCTACTTTCATCTGATAACTCCTGCAACATTTCCTGCAGCTCTGAAGCATTATTTGCAAAAACAACTACATCATCTGCGAAATCTAAATGACTTAAATAATCTCCATTTACTTTCACTCCTTTAGTTTCCCATTTTAATCCACAAAATACTTCTTGCAGCACTGCTGTAAAAAGTTTTGGAGATATGGAGTCACCTTGTCTTACACCTTTCTCAATGTTGACTTTCCCAGTATCATTATGTAATCTAATTGTTGCTGTTGCATTTTTATAAATATTCTTTAAAATATGACAATATCCTGGATCTATACCTTGATGATCCAATGCTTTAATCACTGAAGAAATGTTTATAGAATCAAATGCCTTTTCATAATCTACAAATCCAAAACATAATGACAACTCATATTCATTTGTCCTTTCTATAACTTCTCTCAATACCTGAATATGATCTACTGTACTAAAACCACTTTTAAATCCAGCTTGTTCTCTTGGTTGGTGGAAATCCAATGTTCTCTGTAGACGAGTTGTAATTATCTTGGTAAAAATTTTATATAAAACTGATAAAAGGCTGATAGGTCTGTAATTTCTAATATCTTCTTTATCACCTTTTTTAAATATTAATATTATTACTGGATTCTTCCAATCATCTGGTACATCTTTATCATTTAGACATTTAGTATATAACTTTGCTAAAAAAAATTCTGTTTCTTCACCTGCTTCTTTTAATATATCAATTATAATTCCATCATTACCTGGAGCCTTTCCTTTCTTCATACATTTAATTGCATTTCTCACTTCTTCATTTAAAATTCTGGGCAATTCGGAAGATGTAATAGATATAGGAGGTACTTGTTCTTTATTACTATATAATTCTTGATAAAAATTTTCTACCAATTTCATGATGTCATCTCTCTTTTTAGTAATAATTCCATCTTTTTTTCTTACTGCAGATATAAATTTCCTACCAATACCAAAATGTTGTTTTACATTCTTAAGACTTTTATTTTCTTCTACAGCTTTTCTTGCTAGTTCACAGTTATACTTTCTTATATCATTTTCAACTCTTTTCCGCACCATTTTACAAAATTCGAGATATTCAATTCTTTTTAATGCATCATTTTTGTATATCTTCATATTTCTTCTTTTCTTCATAAATTCTCTAGTCTCAGTAGAAATTTTATTGGTCAATTGCTGCTTTTTTTTACCAGCTATCTTTCTTGCAGTTTTTAAAAGTGTATTAGTTATTTTCATATTAATTTCATTCAAATCTGAATCATGTTCAAAATCTACTAATACTTGAAACCGATTTGTAAGTTCTAATTTAAATTCATTAGAATGTTTCTGAAGATTAGGAATATCAACTGTAAATATTGTTTTTCTTAACAATTTTTGTCTTTCTAGTTTTACATTAACACATATCTTGCATCTTACTAATCAATGATCACTTTCTGTGTTAAATCTATTAAGAACATTACAATCTTGAAATATGTATTTCCTGTTAGTCAAAATATAATCCAATTCTGCTGTACCTTCATTTGGATGCTTCCATGTCCATTTTCTTTTAGCATTTTTCTCAAAAAAAGAATTCATAATATAAAGTTTTTCTTTTTCTGCAAACTCCACAAGTCTATGTCCTCTCTCATTTCTATTACCATAACCAAAATTACCTACAGCACTTTCATCTTTCATTTGTTTACCAATTCTAGCATTAAAGTCTCCCATAACAATTTTAAAATGTTGTTTACTCTGATCAAAAGCCTTTTGTACATCCATATAAAAATCTTCTACTACTTCATCACTATGAGAACTTGTTGGGGCATAAACCTGAATTATCTGCATTTGGTATCTGCTATTAAGTTGTATAACTAATCTTGCCACTTTGTCTGATACACCATCAATCTCTACAATATTGTTCTTCCACTTTTTATTTATAATGAATCCTACTCCACTTGTATTTCCAATATTTGTGCCTTTATAATAGAATATATGTCCACTTTTTAAATCAATTGTCTCTTCACCTTTTCTTCTAACTTCACAAAGTCCAATAATATCCCATTTAATATAAGAGAGTTCTTCTAATTCTTGCAATCTTCCTTCACTTGAAAGTGATCTGCAGTTGTAAGTACCTAAATAAAAAGTTATCATCAAATGGCAGCCTGGGTCCGCAATCAGGGGATTCTTAGCACCCTCCGCCTTCGGCCACCAACCGCTGCCTTGGTTGGTGACTTTACAGCCTCCTGGGAATAAGGGCCATGCTTTATTTTTGTCTGTCATAATTGTATATATATATATATATATTGGAAAACTATTTATCATTTACACAAACCTTCATTCTGCCCTATCAGGCATTGAGAAGACAGACCATGGTGTTTCTTGATCTTAAACTCAGAGGTAAAAAGCCAATAAATTCACCATGCTGGCTAATGCATGTTGGTGAGCAGCCCATCCATGTTCGTATACTATATGAATAAACACATAGTAATAACAGTTGCAACGACAAGAACGTATGGAGTGGACATTAGGAATTTGCCCTGCTCGGTTTCCTTTAAGGCCTCCAAGAGGAATCAAAGGGTCTCCTTTCAGTTAATAGCAAACTCCCTTCTGCAGCCAATAATCTGTTTATATAATCATCATTGTGAACCAAAATTTAATATAAAATTGTATTCTAAAATACTTTGTAAAAATCCAATACACTGGATAATAAGAAAGCCAAAATTTAAATATTTTTTTAAAATCCCAATATTTTTTTATTTAGTTTATTTTTTAATGATAAATTTAAGTTTATAAAACATATCTATAACAAATTATTTATCAATACCAAATAAAATTAATATTACAGAAAATAAATATAATTTTTAATTTAAATATATATATATATTTAAAATTTATTTTAAAATATATGGTAGTTTTATTAGTTCAACAGGTTTTTGTTTACATTAATTAAATAATTATTTATATATATTGTAACAATATAAATTATTGGGAATAAACTTGAGGTGATGGCACTTATCATGAACTCCAAGTCAAAATATAAAATTAAATACAAATGAATATAATGAGAGAGCATCAAAACTAACTAAATAAGTATAAGCAACTATAATTTCATGAGTATTACACAAAAGTAATAATCATTCATCATCATGAATGATCAACAATAAAAATAAATCAGTTGGTCTACTATAGATCAGGCTAATTATTTAGCCCTTGCAGCTTGGGGCAAATTATTTAAACAATAATTTGAATACACAAACTTAAGTGCTAATCCATAAGAATTTAATAATTAAAAAAATAATACTGTTACTAAAACAGGCTGATTATCATCAATGCTCTGGCCACTTACTACCATTAATATACTGGCCAAGTATACACTTAATTTCTAAATAAAATGAAATGTAGTGCAGGAACTGTAAAGAATATCTCCTTTGCACCATCCAGCGTTAAGGAAATAATGAAATTATCATCAATCGGACGTTCATAAACACTAAATATAAAATGCTTTTATATAACAGACCATTATGCACAAATCTAGCTCAGAGAGCAAAAGCTCTATAATTATTACTGCGATCAAGAGATATAATATAAACATATAATAATTTATAGTATTTTCAAATTAAATAAATTCATTGGAATAATTTAAACAATGAAATGCAAATTAATTAATAACAATTAAATTAAAATAAAATTAAGATCTGCTGAATATGCCATAAATATAAATTTGGCATTCTGATTTTGATTAATATCATATATAACAGTTGGAGTGATTTCACAGTCTTACCATATTTCTCAATCTGGAGGCTGCCTTAGCTGATTCATTCCTGGTACTATTTAATTGCAATACCCATGATTCATGGTCTGCAACAGTACCATTCATAATTCAACAGTCATTTCATTTGAAATAAGTGATAGAGGGTGACAAGTGTATCTTATCATCCTTCTCAAAAAAAATCAAGCTGGAACTGTTTTACTTTGTATATTTTTTTTATACCAATCATTCGGATTCATTGAACATAGTTTCCTGTTCCAATCATTTTCATTAAGATCTGAGCATTGTTTACTTCTTCTATTGGACATCTAATTTTTTTTTGTTCTCTTATCTATATCTTTCATCTGACTTTTATATGTAAGAGCCCCAATGATTAGTTTGCTTTTTGATAATTAATAACACAATCATTTCCATTTACTGAGATTACATAGGAATCTTTTTCATTTATATTACTTTTTAATAAAAATATTTTATATTTCAATCTTTACCTTTTTTTATAAAAAAAGTACATTCAAATACTTTTTTTTTATTTAAACGTTTAACAACTCTTTTTAATTTTAGCTTTTAGTTTTTAATAAAATTTTAAATTAATGTAACGGCATATTGTATACCGTTACATATCAGTGAACTTCCTCAAAAAACAAAAATATTAAAAACAAAAAAAAGAATTTACTTAGTGTTAGTAATTACGTTATACTTTGATTATATATGAAAATTTCAAAAGGACAAAACTTTGGTTAGTAATTACAAAAACAAATATAATGATTAAAAAAAACTGCTGACTGTTGATTCCTTACTACCAGCTAAATTTCTGCCCCCTCCCTTCCAAGTTTCTTTTCTCCTACTGTTAACTATTACTTAGGCAAGCAAGTTAAATGGTTGGATTTTAAATAAGACTTTTTTTTAAAAAAAAATTATTTATATTAACTATTACGTTTTTATTCCTCGCATTTAATTTTACATATGTGCAATTTTTCTTACTGGCAGTACTTTTTACACAAAATTCAAACTATAACTTTACGTTAATACAAAAAATATATACTCATTTCAGAAAAAATGTTACTGGCATGATTTATTTTTAAAATTCTCAGGGTACTCATAGTTAAAGTGTATCGGTCCACGTTGGGTGTCCAATTATAATGGTCGAGATTTATTGTAAAATGTGTCTTATCGTATCTGCCATATAGGGCACCACCAGGCTATTTGAACCTGGAAAATTTGTATAGTAGGCAGATACACCCTGTTAAAATCTAACCTTTACATATATATTTTATTCTGACCATCAGCCTATGCCACATGGAGACTCAGAGATTTAACATAAAACTTGCTTAAAAGAAATATATTAATATTTTAAAAAAATGAAATAAGCCACTGCAAGTAATTAACACACAAACATTTATTAACACACATAAAAATAAAATTGAGGAATAAAATTTATCTTTAGATTTTAATATTAATTTTTAAATTTAAATTACTATTTTTAAACAGTCCACATAGATGGACATTTTATAAAAGTTTGTTTTATAATGTTGAGTATAGATAGGCTACATAGATTACACAGTTAAAATCTTTTCAAAACAATCGTTCAATCTCAGACTAAAAGTTCACAGCCAAACCAATGCCTGCTTCCAGATATATAGTCACAACCAATGCAATATGAATATTCCAGCATAAAACCATGCTGACAGGAATGTGCACCTGACAGCATGATATTATTTGAGGGACATGATCCTCCAGTATAGGAATGTGCTTCTGTCTGGTGAAGGAATCCTGTATATAAAATAATTAAAAAGAAATGTTATGTATGGGGGGAGAGCGGTCTTACTGAAGCTTATAGTCCTAATCCATAGAGCTAAAAAGGGGTCAATGGTGCAGGAAATACCTCTGTGTCCATTGCAACGCAATGACTACATCTATGATCATGCATTCAATTGGGTTTTTGCCCTGTATGCTAAACACACTTCACATTACATTGATATAAACACCCATATTTCCCTCCACCAGCATCAACCCAACTACAAGACAAAGCCTGAAATTAAAACCCATTTAAAATAAGCATAAATGATTAAAATATAAAGTCATTAATGGAATTGCAGAGGGAAATTTATAGAAACCCAATGGCATTCATCATAAGATAATGCATTGACACCAATAACTTAAAAGATATTCGAATAAATACATTTTTAGATACTCAACATGAGGTATCGTATTTACCGAATATCTATATATTTTAATCAATATGAAAATAAATAATTATTAAACGTTAACGAATCTATGCAACCACCTACACCCAACTTAAATTTAATACGTTTAAATAATTTAGTCAATAAATATTAATAAATAAATAAAAAAAAGTGGACTTAATTAAATCAGCGGTGCTTGTCTTATAGATAAAGATGCCATTGGATGGTGCCATTTTCATGCTAAAACTATAAAATATGACCATTCCCAGGCCGTTGATTATAATAATTTTGCTGTGCTTTTTTGTAATGCGAAAATAAAAACAAAACAAAATCATCTTTTATAAATATTATTTTTTATTAACGTATACAATTTAAATGATAATAATAAATGTAAAATAAAATCAACAAATTACAATTTGATTTGTGTTTTTTCTATCGTATATTTTTTTAATTGTGTTACGGCTTTTTTTTTATCAATTTTCTATCGGATATTTTTTTACTTGTGTTATGACTTTTTTTTCTTGTTGTTTAACTAAAAAATAATAATAGTAATAAAAAGTAAAATTTCTTAGTCTATTTTTTTACTTTTTTAGTGTTCGTTTTACTTTTTTTTTTTTTTTTACAGACAAAGAGATATTATGGCTATTTTTTTTACTTCAAATAGAATGACAATAAAAAGTAAAAGTTACGGTTAGGTTTAGTGTTAGTTTTAGGGTTAGTTTTAAGGTTAGTTTTAGGGTTAGCTTTAGGGTTAGGTTTAGGGTTAGTGTTAGTTTTAGGGTTAGTGCTCTGTTGTTTGTAATGCTAAAATAAAATAATTCAAAATCGTAACCGTACTCGGACAAAAGAAAGAAACTCAAACTTTTTTAAACAACAACAAACACATATAAATGTCTTCTTTACTTATTAAACATGTTTATAATATTTACTTTTTATGAAATTTACAAAAAATCATGTATATTTGTACTTTTCTTACTGGATATTTTTTTGGTACCGTTTTTTAATTCAAAAATATGCACATGGTAGAATCTTCTTTGAATCTTCTTTGTCTCATGGAATGTTACGAACAGTATGTTACTTGATGTGTTACCTAATTGCAACTCACTAAAAACATAGATATTTAACATTTTCCCAATTAAAACTTCAACAGAGTACGTTGTAAAAAGTCTTAGAATTATTACTTTAAAAATTCTGAACATTTCAATACTTTAAAATAAAAATAAAAATCCAATGAAAACATTTCCATCCAATTCAAATACAAACTCTCTCATCAAGCCGTAACTATTTTATAAACTGTACGAATTCAGAAAATGTATTTGCTATGATGCGACATACATGCTGTACTGCAATGTGACATAGCAGCCTGCATTCTGTAGCACAACAAAAAGTTGTATTATAAAAATGTGTGTTCGAACATGTCGGCTGTGGAAACAGCATTTTTATGTGCTCTAGCGTGAAAACCATGCCATAGAGCGGCATCTTTAGCTATAAGATGAGTACCAAATCAGCAAACTCAAATATCCCCTGACCATTATAATTGGCCCCAAGTTGGGCACCAATTATAAGTCAGGGTGATTTCACAATCTTACTATATTTCTCAATCCGGAGGCTGCCTTAGCTGGTTCAATACTGGTACTATTTAATTGCAGTACCCATATGATTCATGGTCTGTAACAGTACCATTCATAATTTAAGTCATTTCATTTGAAATAAGTGAGAGAGAGTGACAAGTGCGTCTTATCACCCTTCTCAAAAAAATCAAGCTGGAACTGTTTTAATTTGAATATTTTTTCTTTTTATACCAATCATTTGGATTCATTGAACATAGTTTCCTGTTCCAATCATTTTCATTAAGGTCTGAGCATTGGTTACTTTTTCTATTGGACATCTAATTTTTTTTGTTCTTTTATCTATATCTTTCATCTGACTTTTATATATAAGAGCCCCAATGACTAGTTTGCGTTTCGATAATTAATAACACAATCATTTCCATTTACTGAGATTACATAGGAATCTTTTCATTTATATTACTTTTTAATAAAAATATTTTATATTTTGATCTTTACCTTTTTTTATAAAAAAGTATGTTCAAATACTTTTTTTTTATTTTAAAAAAATACTTTTAAAGTTTTGCATCTGTGCGAATATATATACATTTAACAACTCTTTTTAATCTTAGCTTTTAGTTTTTAATAAATTTATTTTTATTTATGAATTTAAGTTTTTATTTTAATTTTAAATTAATGTAACAGCATATTGTATACTGTTACGCATAAGATGTAACATTGTGACTTACAAATAACTCATAATAGATTTATATAAAACACCCACATATAAGCACACAGACATTCCTATTTAATGTAAAATAAACATTTAAATTGTCATATAATAATAAAAAAAAGATATCACATTTAAATGATACATAAATAATTACTGTTTTCACATATATATGTGGGTGCCCATAAATATGTGTGCACACACTGATGTTTATATCATATATTTTAATTTGTCAAAATAATAAATTTATTAAAAATATATTTTTTAAAATTAATTCTATGTTGAATATATATATAATTCACATATATGTGTATATATATAAAATAGTATCAATCAAAGTTATTAATTCATTCATTACTTCTAATGATAAAAAAAAGTTTTTCTTTTTTAAAAAAAAAAAAAGAAAATTATCATGATATTCAATTTGGAAAGTTGACTTTAAAATATTTCAGCAAGTTCTTTTGTTTTCCAATCTAACAAGATTTTTGAAATTTACTTCTTTTTTCAAACTAAAATCAATCTCTGAATCAATCCTGTTTTTAGACTTATAATTCAAGCAAAAATTATTTACTTGTTTTAGTTTTAAATTATAGATTTTAATTGTCATTTTTACTAAATTATTTAAAATATTATTCTCAATATATATAGCATACTCTACTCTCCAGCTGTTCTTTATGTATATTTGACACAGCACCTTTATCTATGCTTCTCTGCATATATAAAACAGTATATGTAAAAAACTGCTTTGGCTGGCTGATGGAATCTCTGGATAAGTTGTTCCTTCTAAACAGTAGAATGGCTTACTCTCATTTTTAGGAAAGTATAATATGGTATCTGTTGGCCTGAAGTGATCTCCCTTCAGTATCTTTGCTTTCTAATACACACATATATTGACCATAAACTACATAAAACATGGGACTTGTTTCCAGGTGAATCCAAACTCTATTGTAGTGAACTAATAGTAGCAGCTGACTTGCACTGTCTTTCATTCAGTTCTATTTTCATAGTAATTCTGTCATAATCTTCAACATTTTTATAGTCAGGGTGGAAAAGACACAGTAACTAAAAGCAAATTTTCTTTATCTTGATTGAAAAAAGTTAATGACTCTTTTCAATTTACTTTAATTCTTTCAAACACAACTTTGTATGGTTTTTATCACAATATGTTATACAAGTTTTAATTTAAAAAAATTTTTTTAAGCAAAATAGATAATGGAATTTTATATCACATATTTGTTTTAATTGCAAAATCAGAATTAATAAAATATTAATTAGACCTTTTTAAATGTTTATAATAATTTTTTTAAATTCAAAATTATTTAATCCTTAAATGTTATTCCAGTGTAATATAGAAAATATCTACAAAAAATTTTTGTCTGTTTATTTTTACTTTTCCTTTCAACTTTATATATATATATTATAATGATCGGAATGAAAGTGAAGATCGAATCTAACTGCAAACTACGATATCTGCTCTACAAGGCACCATCTAGGCATTTAAACCTAGAAAAATTTATAGAGTAGGCAGATACGTGCTGTTAAGATTCCACTTTATTTAAATATTCAGATCGTTAGCCCAAGTCACTAGCTCAGTGGAGTAGCAGAGATAATAAAATATAAATTTTATATCTTAAATATAAAAGAATAAAAGCCACTGCCAGAAATTAACACATAAAAATATTTATTTACGCACATATAAAATAAAATTTAAATTTTGAGGAATAAATTCAACATTTTTGATTTTTCTATTACTCTTTAGTTTTACATTTAAGTAAATTACAACCATGAGTTTAATATTTAATTAGATAGTCGAGTATGAATAGACTACATAGATCTGCATTTGAAAAGAAAATATTCTTCCCTGATTTAACCTTAGGCAACAAATTTCGCAATCAAACCGGCTCCAATCCATCTGATACATTTATGTATTCAATGTAGCATGAAAATACGACAACACAAAATACTATACTGTCAGGAATGTACATCTGATCAGTAAGTAGAATTAGAGAAGACATTGACTCTCCACCAACAGGAATGTTACATCTGTTGGCAAGTAGAACAATAAACATAAAACTCCATAGGAATGGACTGCGGTCCTTTGCCATCTTACAAACCCATCCATAGGCAAACAAAAGGTGTGTGGCATATATCTATAATCCTGCCTGTAGCAGATCTCATACTACATCTACAATTACACAAATATATCCAATCCATTGAACCAATTCAACTACGAAATGAATAACCTAAGATTACCCTCCCTTAATATAACTTTACAAAACTATATAGCCATTCATGCCTGACTTAAATTTAACATTTAAATACGTTCGCACAGATTATTTTTATACAATTTGTTTTATAATGTCGAGTATAGATCGGCTGCACAGATTCCACGGTCAAAAACATTCCAAATTAAACACAACCGATCAAAATACAAAGTCAATTGATAGCGTCAATTGCTGAGGGAATACAGGAAACCCTTTGGTGTTCATCATAAGACACCCTATGACATCGTTGACTTATATATTCTAATCAACTGTGAAAACCACAACATAATCAACTGCTAATGAATCTTTGCAACATCTATACCCAACTTAAATGTAATGCATTTAATAATTTCTACAATAAATATTACTACAAATAATAATAATAAAGTGGAAATGATTTTAGCAAAACTTAACTATATAAATTTAAACAATCAATTATTAATTTGAAAATCAAATAAGAGTTCATTTGAAAAATTTAAATTAGCTGAATCTTTAAAAAAACATTGACGAAAGTTCTTAATTACTTTTTTTGTTGTTGTTAATTTGTAAAGTTCATAGCTCATGGTAGAAGAGTCCAGGTTTCTGTTTTTAATTCCTGCAACGCCTCCATTGGAAGATAATGTTCTGGAGATGGCAATAGCTGGTTCAAGGTATCACAGTCTTTTCATTTTTTTTTATACAGAGAGTGTGGTATGTGCGTCCTACCACATTTCTCAAACACAAAATGCTGGAACTGTACAAAAAAACTGTATTTTGCTTTTTATATTATCCACACGGATTCAATCAACAAAACGTCACTAATCCATCACTTTCATTAGGGTCCAAGCCAAGGCTTGGTGCTTCCATTGGTCAAGCTAATTTCTCTTTATTTTCTTATCTATCTTTCATCAGATCATTTTAATTATACAAGAGCCCAAGGCTAGCCTGCTTTTCAAACAATTTATAAACAATCATTTCCATTTACAGATTACATTAATTAATATCTGTTTTTATTTTTAAATCTTGTACTTTTTTATAAAAAAAGTACGTTCGAATACTTTTTTGTTTTTTTTTTAAAAATATTTTTAAAGTTTGGCTTCTGTGCGAATGTATATACGTTTAACAAACATTTTAATTTTAGCGTTTAGTTTTTTACTTTTATTTGCGAACTTTTAAGTTTTTATTTTAAATTAATGTAATGACATATTTATATATCGTTACATATCAGTAAACTTCCTCAAAAAACAAAAACATTAAAAAAAAAAAAGAATTTACTTAGTGTTAGTAATTACGTTACACAAATTGATTATATATGAAAATTTCAAAAGGACAAAACTTTTTTTTATAAGACAAAACAGTAATTACACACAAATATAATGATTACAAAAAGACTGTTGATTCCCTATTACTAGCTAAATTTCTGCCCCCTCCCTTCCAAGTTTAATTTCTCCTACCTTTAACTATTACTTAGGCAAGTTGAACCATTAGATTTTAATTTAACAAGACTTTTTTTTTTTTTTTTAAAATGATATAGATTTATTATTACGTTTTATTTATTAGTTTTTATTCCTCGAATTTATCTCTACATATGCACAATTTTTCTTACTGGCAGCACTTTTTAAACAAAACTTCAAACTGCAACTCCACATCAATACAACAAATATATTTATACTAATTTCAGAAAAAATATTACGGGCATAATTTATTTTCAAAAGTACTAATGGTTTATTAAACATCTGGCTATAACTTTACGTTAGTATAAAAATGTACTTATTTCAGAAAAAACAACAAATGTTATTTGCATGATTCACTTTTAAAATTCTCAGGGCACTCGTGATTTATTAAAGATAGAAAATTTCATCATCATCAATTCCCCTTCTCAGGATCAATCTCTGAGGTAAGGCCCCATGTTGGGCGCCAATTATAATGATCGGAATGAAAGTGAAGATCGAATCTAACCACAAACTACGATATCTGCTCTACAAGGTGCCATCTAGGCATTTAAACCTAGAAAAATTTATAGAGTAGGCAGATACGTGCTGTTAAGATTCCACTTTATTTAAATATTCAGATTGTTAGCCCAAGTCACTAGCTCAGTGGAGTAGCAGAGATAATAAAATATAAATTTTATATCTTAAATATAAAAGAATAAAAGCCACTGCCAGAAATTAACACATAAAAATATTTATTTATGCACATATAAAATAACATTTAAATTTTGAGGAATAAATTCAACATTTTTGATTTTTCTATTAATCTTTAGTTATTACAACCATGAGTTTAATATTTATTTAGATAGTCGAGTATGAATAGACTACATAGATCTGCATTTGAAAAGAAAATATTCTTCCCTGATTTAACCTTAGGCAACAAATTTCGCAATCAAACCGGCGCCAATCCATCTGATACATTTATGTATTCAATGTAGCATGAAAATACGACAACACAAAATACTATACTGTCAGGAATGTACATCTGATCAGTAAGTAGAATTAGAGAAGACATTGACTTTCCACCAACAGGAATGTTACATCTGTTGGCAAGTAGAACAATAAACATAAAACTCCATAGGAATGGACTGCAGTCCTTTGCCGTCTTACAAACCCATCCATAGGCAAACAGAAGGTGTGTGGCATGTATCTATAATCCTGCCCATAGCGGATCTCATACTACATCTACAATTACACAAATATATCCAATCCATTGAACCAATTCAACTATGAAATGAATAACCTAAGATTACCCTCACTTAATATAACTTTACAAAACTATATAGCCATTCACGCCCGACTTAAATTTAACATTTAAATACATTTGCACAGATTATTTTTATACAATTTATTTTATAATGTCGAGTATAGATCGGCTGCACAGATTCCACGGTCAAAAACATTCCAAATTAAACACAACCGATCAAAATACAAAGTCAATCGATAACGTCAATTGCTGAGGGAATACAGGAAACCCTTTGGTGTTCATCATAAGACACCCTATGACATCGTTGACTTATATATTCTAATCGACTGTGAAAACCACAACATAATCAACTGCTAATGAATCTCTGCAACGTCTATACCCAACTTAAATGTAATGCATTTAATAATTTCTACAATAAATATTACTACAAATAATAATAATAAAATGGAAATGATTTTAGCAAAACTTAACTATATAAATTTAAACAATCAATTATTAATTTGAAAATCAAATAAGAGTTCATTTGAAAAATTTAAATTAGCTGAATCTTTAAAAAAACATTGACAAAAGTTCTTAATTACTTTTTTTTGTTAATTTGTAAAGTTCATAGCTCACGGTAGAAGAGTCCAGTTTTCTGTTTTTAATTCCCGCAACGCCTCCATTGGAAGATAAATCTGGAGATGGCAATAGCTGGTTCAAGGTATCACAGTCTTTTCATTTTTTTTATACAGAGAGTGTGGTATGTGCGTCCTACCACATTTCTCAAACACAAAATGCTGGAACTGTCCAAAAAAACTGTATTTCTCTTTTTATATTATCCACACGGATTCAATCAACAAAACGTCACTAATCCATCACTTTCATTAGGGTCCGAGCCAAGGCTTGGTGCTTCCATTGGTCAAGCTAATTTCTCTTTATTTTCTTATCTATCTTTCATCAGATCATTTTAATTATACAAGAGCCCAAGGCTAGCCTGCTTTTCAAACAATTTATAAACAATCATTTCCATTTACAGATTACATTAATTAATACCTGTTTTTATTTTTAAATCTTGTACTTTTTTATAAAAAAGTACGTTTGAATACTTTTTTGTTTTTTTTTAAAAAAATATTTTTAAAGTTTGGCCTCTATGCAAATGTATATACGTTTAACAAACATTTTAATTTTAGCATTTAGTTTTTTACTTTTATTTGCGAACGTTTAAGTTTTTATTTTAAATTAATGTAACGACATATTTATATATCATTACAATATATATATATATTATACACACATTACTATGGGTATCCGCATTTATATGTGAAAACAGTTATTATTTATGTATCATTAAAATGTGTTGGGTTATTTTATATTATTATATGACAATTCAAATATGTTCATTTTATATTATACAGGTATGCCTGTGTGCTGATATGTAGGAGTTTTATGTAAGCCTGTTATGAAGTATTTGTAAATCACAATGTGATAATCTATGATATTAATCAAAATCAGAATGCCAAATTTATATTTATGTCATACTCAGCAGATCTTAATTTCATTTTAATTTAATTATTATTAATAAGTTTATATGTCATTGTTTAAATTATTACAGTGAATTTATTTAATCTGAAAATAAAATGCATTATTATAGTTTGCATTATATCTCTTGATCACACTAACAATTATAGAGTTTTTGCTTTCTGAGCTGGATTTTTAAATAAAAGTGGTATATATTTAATGTTTATGGGCATCCAGTTGATAATTTCATTATTTTTCTAATGCTGGATAGCACAAAGGAGATATCCTTTAAAGTCTATGCACTGCATTTCATTTTAATTATTTATTTAAAATGAAGTTTATAGTTGTCTAGTACATTAAGGGTATTAACTGACCAGACAATTGATGATCAACATGTTTTAGTATTTTAGTATTATTTTTTAATTGTTATGTTCTTATGGATTAGTTTGGGCATCCAAATTATTGTTTAAATAAACTACCCTAGCTGGCAAGGGCTAAATAATTAGTCCAGTCTATAGTAGACCCATTTCAAATTTCATAAGATTGGCTACTGATTTATTTTTATTGTTGACTTTTGTGTAATGCTATTGAAATTAGAGTTACTTATAATTAGTTCGTTTTGCTGATCTCTCATTATATTCATTTGTATTTAATTTTGTATTTGGAGTTGGGGTTGATGAGTGTCATCATCTCAGATTCAACTCAATAATTTGTACTATTTTAAATGGTTACTCAAGTGTGGGTCCAATGATGATCAAATACTGGTGGCCATACTACAAAATTGCCACTCAACTTGGTTTCAAATATAACCATTTCTGAGAAAGAAAGAAAAGCATTTTATGCAGAATTAATTTTAAAAATTACTGTGAAATATGTGGTAAGAGTATTGATAATTATTAATTATAAAATAGTGGTTAATGTATATTTAAGGGGTTCATATTTAGAGATGGATAGAAAACTTATGGTTTTGGGAGATTGGATTGGGTTTTTGACTGTTGGGGTTTGTTTAGTTGTACTTCCAGTTTTAATGATGGATGGAGGAATTTGTCATTGGCTTGAGAAAACAATGTTTTCATGAAACTCTAGGGAGTGTTCTATCTCAAGTCTGCTCAATCCACTTTCTGATTTCCTATTGTTTATCATGGTGCAGTTAAAATATTCCTGACATGATCTCCACCTCTAAGTCTCCAAGAAAAAGAGCAAGACATAGTTTTGTATTTTCCAGCTCCTACGACTCAATGGAGCAGGACTTTGCAAAGATTTTTGCATTATTTTTATTTTGAGTTGTGGTAGCTTACAGTGTCAAAATTGAGGTAGCCCTCTTGTTGTTTATGGTGCATTGTGTACTTATAGTCTAGTGACTAAATTTTTTATGTATCTCAGAATTGCAGATCACTATTCATTCTGTTAGCTGTCAGATGCCTGTCAAATCTTAAAAAATTGATGAGTACATAGTTTGAGGTATGAACTTTGGGTAATAGTATGAATACTGAACCTACTGCTTGATGGCATTGTTTTTCACACAACACATATCAATACACTGTTTTAGCACCCTAACTTATGGCTAATACTACTAAGTGCTGTTTAGAGCTGTAACAGGGTGTCTAGAGTGTGATGTAGCCTATGATTATATAATGAAATACTACGCTCTTTGACTTGTGACAGTATTCCTCAAGTGAGCACAATTCAACTCTCGCTATGGTCTGATTTGATGGCAGCCATATTTGAATGATGCGAAACTATCAAAAAATTCATTGTGGAAAGTATAGTGGATTTAGTATTACATATTAAGAATTGTCAGGCCATCATGCATGCTTCTCTATGATTTTGAACTGCACACAACCTGAAAAGGTTAGGGTTTTCAGCAGACTTCTGCCAAGTTCACAGATAAATCCATGTTTACATGTGAATCCATGTGATTACAATAAAATATCAGCATGGCAAGTGTTCAAAATTGGTTAAAGGGGAGTGAATTGCCAGCCACAGAAGTTGATGCTGTTGTGTTTTTCCAGAAAGAGAACAAATATCCTGCTATATGCGAAGCTATGCATTTGTGAAAGGAGCATGGTTTTAGTCAACTACAGGATCTGGGGAATTTCGTTGCCACTTCTGCAAGCATACCTGGGGAAGTTGATTGGACCACTCCAAAATCCCATTACTTACAGTTTTGAGGCTCATTTCCTATTGGAATCAAACAAACTGTAACTCCCTGCCCTCTAAAGGCAAAAAATAAAGGAAGAACTTTTCACTATCATATAAAGGTTTCGTTAGCGTAAATATTTTTTTTAAAAAAAACACCTCATAATAATAAAATAAAAGACAATAATTAAAAATTAAACCAACCCCCCTCCACCCTCTAAAAACCAAATGTTGGTTTATTAAAAAGCTTTCCAACAAAAAAAAAAGCTCAAAATCAATAAAAAGTCGATAAGGAAAAAAGGTGATAATTTAAAAGCAAACCAACCTCCCCTCCAATAATTCATATATTTTGTTTATCTCTTTATATATATTCTATATTCGAACACATTTAAAATTAATATGCAAAATTTCCAGTACATCAGCAAAAGATACTAAAAGACGAGAATTAAAATTCAAACCAATCCCCTTTCACCCTCTAAAAACCAACTGTTGATTTATTAATTAAAACTGAATTGTTTAAGGCTTTAAAAAAGCTCAAAATCCAAAAAAAGGTGATAAATTAAAAGCAAACCAATCCCCCTCTACCATCTAAAAACAAAGTGGTGTTTGTTTATTAAAAAGGTAAAAAAAAACATATGGGTTTTATGTATAGAAAGGGGTAAAAAAAAATTTTTTTACCATAGTATTATGTAAAGAAACCGATAACTCAAAATCAAAAATAATAATAATAAAAAAAAAAAGTCAATAATTTAAAAGCAACCCCCCCCCCCCCACACACACACACACCATATAAAAACAATGTGTTTGTTTATTAAAAATGCAAAAAAAAAAAAACCATATGAGTTTATGTATAGAAAGTGAAAAAAAATTCTTTTATACCGAAGTATTCTGTAAAGAAATTGACAGCCCGTGAATCGGTATATTGATATGCATTGGGCAAAAAAAAGCACCATCAAATGGTGAGGATTCAGTATTCATACTATTACTGAACTTTTTGTTAATTATATATATATTATGTAAAATATTGATAGGTTGGTGTTTTATTTTTTTCCTTTTCACCATGGAGTGGTATAAGATGATTATGGATCTCATAACATACAACAACATAGCAGTGAGTGTGACTTTATTTCATGACACCTTAATGTTCTAGGATTTTTAAATGATTCCAATAAACCTATTTACTTATAATAGTGTACACCTAGAAATTATTTGCAGTGATTTATTAGCTGCTTTATTTATTTACTTTTCTCTTGCTTACTGTAATAATTTATAGAGTTCTTGCTTCCTGAGCTAAATTTGTGCACAAGCTATATGGAGTAGAGGTTTATGTTTAGGTTTTGAACATTCAGATGATGATGATTCTGGTTGGGGCAAAAAAGATATCCTTGAAAGTCCATGCACTACATTTCATTTTATTTATTATTTCTTTAGAAATTTAGTTTATAGTTAGGCAGTACATAAATTGTGCTAAGTGACTTGAGCATTGATGATGGTCAGGATGTTTTAGCATTATTTGACTTATTGTTGTATTTTGATGGAGTATCACATAAGTATGTGCATTCAGATAATTATTCTTTGTATTCCTGCCCTAGGTTTGGCAGTAGCTAAATAATTAGCCTGGTTTATAGTGGACCACTTTCAAATACAGTCACAAGATTGACTGTTGATTTATTTTTATTGTAGATCATTCATGATGATGAAAAATTATTATTTTTGTGTAATGCTGGTGAACTTATAGTTTGTTCTGTGCTAACCTCTCATTAGGGATGATAATAATTTCCCATCTCCACATAATTCAGTCCAAATGTAGTGGATTGTTACAAATGGCTATCCAATTGTGGAACATTGTAACTGCAGATCCTCTTTTATCTTTCAAAAGGAAATTTTATTCACAAATCATAAGAATCATTTACAAAAAGGACATTTACATATCAATCTCAAAGGAGACCAGTCAACAAAATCAGAGGTTACGCTTATATATATAAACAAAAAAACAATTAATTTCACATCAATTACATTAAGACATTAGTTATCACCAGAAATTGAAGACATATAACTTCACATTCCAGAAATCATAATCTGATCATGTATATCACATATATGATGGTGTTAGTCAGTTCAAACACATATAAGTTTGTTTAATTTATGAACATGTGGACAATGATTAAAACCATATTTGGCCATTCAGTCTATAGAGCTTTATCTTATCAAGTGAAGAGCATTTCCAATGTTTCTGTGTGTATTAATTTAACATTTTAAGTATCGAGAGATTAATCATTATGAACCATATATGAAAACCATATACTTTATTTATAGATCATGAGGTTAGCCAATCCAATATAGGGATTGCATTGATAAAAATTACTTAAAAGCAGGTTTTCATAGAATATGTAAGACTGAAAATTACACGAAATATCTCATAGATTCTTTACAGTAAACAAATCAGTTACCATTAAGCATTGTTAAAGCAGACTTAATATATTTATTGGGTCATTGATTAAAACTGATCCGTTAATCAAATGGAAGCCCTTTCCTATTATTCATCAATTAGGTGAGTAACTTTATAATGGCATTTTCTAGTTCTTGGATCTCTTCCATATAAAGTTTATCTAGAATGTTTTAGGTAAATGGTTCATTAAATTTTCTCAGTATCTGTGGATTTACAACTTTATATTCTTTTCATCATCAGTACTATACTTTGTTTTAGGTTTATTAGGGACCAGGTCTGGTTGAATATCCAATTCTGAGAAAATTTTTGGTCTAATTCTTTTATTTCTTTTAGTAAGTGTAAAGACATTTTCATCATGTCATATTTTTCTCCACTCTCGAAGATAGTCTTATTTCTCAATGATCAAATGGAAAAATTTATAAATGTTGCAAATCTTATGACCCCAAAATGTCCACTCTTGAAGGCCTTAGTCAAATTTACACAAGCTGATTCTTTGTTTTTAGTGAGAGATTTAAAAGTGTTTCTTATGCTATTCCAAATTTAACACTCCTCCAATATATGTGCCATTGTCTGATCACTACACCTACATAGTGCGCATATAGGATCCAGATTATAATTCCTTTTACTATGTAAGAAGTCAGCGGTAGGCAAGGCCCCAAGGTTAACCTTAATTAAAAAATCAACAAACCTCAGTTCCAATTTTAGATGCTTGGTCAATCTGGAGAACCTCGATATTCCAATCGAAAGAATATTGTCAATTTTAGTTTCTTCCGGATTCATAAGATCATATGTGTTCCAGTAGTTTAGTTTGTTATTAAACATTGTTCCTGGCTTCTTCATTTTTAGATGGTTAAATACTATATAGATCCTCTTTTATTAACGCTTTATTTTCATATTTATAATACATATATTATAAATGAATGCATAAAAAATTAAATAAAATTATATATAAAATTGGGAACAAATAAATAAATATAGAAAAATAAAATATGTAAATGTATAAATGTATTTATTAAATGCCAAAAGAAAACTAATCAAAATAATAAACTATGTTTACCAATTCACAAAGAAATGACTAGCCAAAGTCAAATTTAAAAATTCATTATCATTGGTTTATCTGTATATATAACATCAATATAAGGTTTATTGTGTGTTTGTGTAAATAAATAAAATTCTCTAAAGAAAATTGCTAAACACTTGAAATTGTCAAAAACATTTTAATAAAAAGTATTGTTAAAAGTGCAAAGTTTATTATTTTAAGAATATTTTTGGATCATATTTTGAATAGATGAGAGTTTAGTACAATCTTCTGTAGACCTGTAAGTTAAAAAAATTATTGTAATCAGTTTAAATTAAAAATCTATGTAAAATGTGTACTACATCTTAATGTTGTCTTCATGAAGCTGTTTTTGACAGTTCCAATGATCAATGTCATAAAAATGGCAAAGTTGAAATTAATACACATTCTTCTTGTTTCATACCAAATTTCATTTCAAAGGCATCAGTAATAATATTTTATTCGTTTTCTAATGCAAAAATTGTATTTGATGAACAAACAACTTATTTCAATTATCATCACATATCTATTGGTTGAATTACATGCTTTGACCAAATCAATAAAAAAGCCAATATATAGATTAGTTTTTCTCAATAAGAATTAATTAAATTATAAAATACCTAAAAATTAATAATCTTGACAAATTAATTAATTATTTATTTATTTTTGCAGAAGAAAGTATGAAAAGTACAGATTCTGTTATAAAGCTTGACATTAATTTAGAGCCTCTGATTTCCAGTAAAGGTGAGAATATTTTTTATTGTTGAAAAAATATATATTTATTGTCTTTATGAACAATGTTTTGACCATTAACATATGTTATCATTCATTTTTATATTGGATAGAAATATACATTTACATAATTTTATTTTACAAGCATAATACTTTTATAATATCAACATCAGCTATGTTCTTTATTACTTTTACAATGCTTTTTATACAACCTAATATAACAGTTTTGATTGCTCCAGCAATCTTCTTCAGAATTTCTAATTATATCTCCAAATCTAAGTAGAAGTTCTGAAGAAGATTGCTGGAGCAATTGAAAATATCACTTTAGGATGTAAAAAAAAGCATTGTAAAAGTAATAAAGCACATAGATGATATTAATATTATATTTGGCAATGCAATAGGAAAGTTAAAGTTATAATACTTTTAATGAACTGTTTATTTCTAACAATTCTTTAAAAACTACTTAAAATAATTATAATTTTTATTAGGTTTTTATTAAGTTAAAAATTAGTACATTTATTTTAACTTTAAATATATACTGTAAATTTTAATAAAGATTAATATATTGACTACTTTTTGTACACAAGTATGAACATTTTTTCTAATTCTTTATTACTATTATTTTTATATTCAAGTGCCCAATCCGATATTTCTAGAAATATGAATTGTCATTCTTATATTTCAAAACTATTAATGATTGTAACCTTTGTACTTTGAAGGATAAAAGCATAAATTTACAATTATAACATATATATATATTATTTGAATGTGAATGTCAAATAATTAAATAGCCTAATATTGAAAGGGATTGCATGCAGAAAATGTGGACGATCTGATATGTGATTCCTAGATAGGAAATTTCTTGCTCTAATCAATAAATTAAAAATGATTAAAATATTATAAAAGTATTTCAATCAGTATTAAATATCATCAAAATAATATTTTGAACATAAAAAAACTTCTTGGGAATTTTTTCAGACAATTATGGTCAGTATAAAAATAATACTATGATTGCAGAAATATATCTACTAGCAAATAAACCAAATCAAAATTTTGTATTTTAAACTTTGGCTCAGAAATCCTAAAATAAATAAAAGTATTTTAATAAGTATGCCAGCATTTCAAAAAAGATAATGAAAGTCTATAAAAAAATATATGCTGTTTTTGTAGTAGTCTATTGTGATTTTTTTCTGAAAATTAACAAATAAATGAAATTCATATGTTTAATAGGGAAAAATTATTATGTACTGCTTAGAGTGTAAACATGCTATACCACAATATATGTGTTGTAAATCCAGAATACAATGGATTACTTATGGGTTTTTAAATTCAAAGTTTATTTATATGGTCTTTAGCCATTCAATATTAGTAGATAGGTTAATGTATATCCAGTCATTATTAGCTAATTCTAAATGTAATCATAATGTTTTTTCTTTTGAAATCACTCAACAAAAAAAGCAAAAGGAAATTAGAACAAAACTATTAGTAATGAATAAAAAATAATTATTTAGAAAAAATATGAACAGGCATTTTTTACAAATTAATTGTACATTTCTATACAATACAAAAACATTTATTTTAATAGCCATGTAAATAATTACCCGATATTAAATATGTACCACTGAAAATATGTAATTGTATTATTGAAAAAATAATACATATGTAGTAAGAATCTTTCACAAAACAAACTTTTTAAAATTTATTTTCATAAATTTGTAAATAATTTCCACTTGTAATAATCTGCTAGTTATTTTTTTTATCTTATTAGAAGATTAACACAAGAGAATGTTATTTAAAAAATTATTAAAAATGATCTTTAGGAAGTCTAATTTGTGAAAGATTCTTAGTTTGCACATTTGAAGATATTTTTCAGCAATATGAATACAAAACACATAAATTTACAATTTGGAACTTTTTTAGTAAAAGCATTTATTACACAATTATATCCCATATTATGTAGAAAATCAGTTTCAATAGATAATATTGCCAATGAATTTAACCAATATTTTTTTATTGTACTTCTTAAATATGTTTTCTATCTTTTCACTAATAAAAACTCACTTGCATACAAGTGAAATATAATTTATGCTCAATATAAATTGATTATAAAATAATCAATTTTGTTATAAATTGATTATTTTTAATTTTAAGTGAAATCTATTAAAAATAGTAAGAGAATTTGTTTTAAGATATATTACACTGCTTTCAGGATAGAAAAGCAACAAAAATCTCAATAAACAGGCAAAAACTCTCCATATAGTAGTGCCACCTTGTGCTAACTAGAGTAATCAATGGATGCCAGAAGGCTTGTGCATAAAAAGCATGAGATGGTGATCATGTGTTTAGTGGTTTAAAAATCTCAATAAAGAAAGCTATTTTTTGTTGTCAATTAAAAGTAAATCCAAGTTTATTTTATATTCTAGCAAAATTTCCAAACCATGCTGTTTTGATAATCCTAATGTAATAAATTTCTTTGTTCTCAAGAAAAGATGTTAGCATATGTAGATGATCTTATACATAATATATTACTATCATTCAATTCTAAAATGATATAATTACTTACTTTCTATCAATTTTCAAAAATGCTAAATCTCAATTTCCAAGCATTATATGATGAAAATTAAACTATTAAATCTGTTTTACAGATCTTATGTAAACAGTTACAACTGTCATGGGACTAATATTGTATTCCTAAGTTTAAAAATTCTAAATGTTATGACACAAATAAGATATCATCATGAGCACAAGAGTAATACTAAATTATATTATTTTTATGAATCAAATAAAAACTTTTATAATTAAAAAATGTCAAAAATAAACTTCGTAACTGGCTTGGATACATAAATTATACTATTATATCAAGATTTAAAAATGAAAACAAACTCTACACTTTTTGTATTCATAACAAACCCATGACTGTCACAATGATATCCATTTTCACAGTATAAAACAATCAAGATTTAATAATAGTATTTTCTATAGTCAAATTTTACACAAAATACTTTGCAGTGATGAGAACTATTCCCATTAAAATGATAAGATTTTATACAATAAATTATAAAATATGAGTTACTCCAGTGTATTTAATACAAGTATAATATATAAAATTGAAGGAAAATAACTTTTCCTACATAAGGAGAAAAGTAGTCAATCATTAGTTTTTAATTTTAATAGCAATTTACTCAATATTAATAACATATTACAAAAAGAGTTTAATATTCTAAATTTCTAGATACAAAATATTTAAAGTTAAACTTCTAATTTAAAGTCAGACAAAGAATTGGTTGTTTTTTTTTTTTTTATGGAGGCAAAAGATATCTTACATACAAACATAATTACAAAAATTGTCTATGATAATGCTATCAATGACTTTAACATATCCCAAACATTCTACATTATTAATGTTAAAATTTATTATAATTAATAAAATGCAATAGACAATCCATGATAAATCGACAGCCTCCACATTTTGCACAGAAATAAGTATAGATGTGCTCTAAATATTTCAAATTACTAAACTACATATTTGATGATTGAAGAATAAGTAGTTACATAAGAAAACAATTTTTCCTTCACAAGAAAAAGTAATCTTTTACCTTCATATTTAACATTTTATACATATGCAGCTAATTTAAACATAGACATTATTACAACCTTGTATACCTAATTCAGTCATGTGCTAAAAACAAATTTACATTTGTATACATGCATATTTGTGTGTGAATGTGCATATTTTATTGTAGATGTATATATAGATACTATGCATATTTGTAAAGCAAATTTTGACTTTTTCACATAAATAGATATACAATTATTAAATAAATATTTAATTAATATGCTTCTTTATATCTGAAATTTGTTAAATACACATAATTTTATGTATATACGTTTTACGTATTCATTTTTTGGGGGTTGTTTTTGATTTTGTTGTTTTTGTGTGTGTGTGTGTTTTACTTTCTAAACTAATCTTATATTCATAACAAATAATCTAGACCCAAAATAGTTTAAATAATACAATTTGGCTATTTAGCACAAATGATAAATAGATAATTGCTTAAACGCTTGAAAATAATTTTTTGCTAACCAATTAAAATTCAACAGATTTTATATGTCTGTATTTTAAAAAAAAAATGGTTTTGGAATTCTCTATTAGCCAGATTTAAGCCAATTCCTCATTGAAATATTAAAGAGTAAATTGTAAATATAGATATGTATTCTTTATATATATTATCTTTAGCTATTTTTTCTTATTGTTATTATATATATAATTATTTTATTTTTTTAAGCTAAAAAGAAAAAAATTGTCAAGCAAGCTGTAGAAGGTTGTTATTAATTTAATTATTATTGTTGTTTTTTTTTGTTTATTTGTTTGTTATATTTATCTTGAAAATTTTTATTACATTATGTTTAAAAATATATTTATTTATTTACAAAAAAAAACATCTCAACTTATGGGAATAAAGGATTTTTTTGTTCACTAAAACATTTTATAATAGTTATATTGTTTCTATAAAATAATCCAGAAGATATTTTAAGCATTTGTAGCATGCAAATGGCAGATGTTTGAGTAAATTTAAGGTCATCTTCATAAATGATTTGCTATTCTGTTTATGATTTATAACGAATGTCCAAAATATTTTTTTGTTCTAATTGTTTATTCTACAGACATTTTTAGTGCTGATTTTGCAACTTCATGTATATTTGAAATAACAACTTATGTATTCATAAAAAACTTGATCATTATATAAAACTGATATGTTTTTATTAAATTTAAATCTGTGGCCACTTGATGATATTTTGCTTCAAATGAAAACTTCTGGAGATGAGGAATAAGGCAGAAAGAATTCCATGTTGTTAAATGCAGAGAAAAATAATGTGAGAATAGAGAATCTAAACAATACCCATGAAATTTGTAATAAAAATCTTATATTATTGAAAATTAATATGTGAATCCATGTTATTACAGAAATTAATTCAAAAGTGGATAGAATAATGAATTCCAAAATAAACAGATCAATTAACTGCTGTTTTGGCAATTAAAAATATTAAAAAGTATGATTTAAAATTAAACTTTAATGTAGAAAGTTTTAGAGGAATATAAAAATGTGATTATTAGATTGTTATACAAAGGAAAATATTTTAGATTGTCAACTATCTAAAATTGGTAGTGCTAATTTCTATAGTATAGAAAACAATATTTAATTATATACTAATGGATAGTGTAAGGACTTGAAAATAAAATTTTGGAGAACATTCAAAATAGAATTCATTTAGGAAGTTGATAGAATGGAATTTATTCATTGTTATTTAATTAATATAAATAATTGTAGAAAAAATAAACAATTATTTATAGAATGTTTTAGATATAAAAATGGCTTTTATTCAAATGGTATAAAAGCAAAGGGAATCCATCAGCAACTGATAGAATATTTTGATAATTATAGATTGAAAAAGATAATTGTGGATGAGATAGATATAGTAGTAATAAATAAGTTTACAATGGTGTAAAAAAATTTATAAGAAAAATATGATTAACTTGGCTAAATTTCTAGAAATATAACCTTTATCAAGTCACAGGCTATGCCTTATGACTTTCTGTATAACATTATTAATTCATGATTATGCAGCATGGCAACTGTTTATTAAAATTGTATATGTTTCATTTCTGTTTTCATCAGAAATTATTGTCATAATTATGATTTCTTAATAAAAAAATTATTTTGGTATAGTTTGTACTAAATATGATGTTTTGGAAATGTCCCCTCTAGTAGCATGACTCAATTTATGATAAGCAATATGTTATGCTCATAAAAAGATTATTCATGTTCAATCTACATGCAAAAATTTTTGATTTCATCTAACAAAACCATTTTACATGATATCATGGCAAAGGCAATGCTGCAAAAATATAACAAAAAATAAAAATATATTAGAAATTTTGAGACTATGAAGAATAAAATAGTCTAAGAGATGGATGATTACTAAAATATTTTGAGAGGCTTATTAGGTCAGATGTTCTTGACTTCAACATTTCTTCATAATAGAGAAAATTTTGTTTCACATTTTAAAGCTTGATGTTATTTTATCAAAATGAAAATCACTATTAGTATATGTAAGAAAATTTCAACTAATATCAATATTTTGTTTTTCAAAGACCTGCATACTGCTATGAAAATGCCAAAAGAATATAAAATTATGGATGAAAATTTGAATTTGAAAAAGAATTAAGTTGATACTTCTTTATATAATGATATGAAATACTTGAGTATTATTATAAAATGCAAGAGTGATAAATGTATTAATATTAATGCTGATTTAGATAAATGATAGACATTATTATGGCTATCTTGAGTAATGATTTAAAAACAATATATTATTTTGACCAAGATTGATTAAAATATATTAAATCATTAGAAATTAAATGAGAGATATTAATAAGTTATAAAGCAGTTCTACAAAAAGACAAGTAAATGGAAGTAAAACATAACTATAAATTCAATATAAGAGTTAGACAGTTACCAAGTTTTAAAATTTTTATTGCTTTTATCAAAACAAGTAATTTTAAATTCAAAAATTTCAGCATTGTAAATTAGAGATTCATCCCTAGTCCACTATGTAGACTTCTGCTTTCTGAATTTTTAAATACAGATTCTTTTTCATATCCTTACTGAATCCATTAAAAAGCTTTTTTAGACTATCAGGAATCATGAAATAATTTTAATATGTTAAGTATTGGTAATCATAATTTTTAATTATATAAGGCAATAGGTTAGTACTTCTTGAGAAGATTAAAATGGAGAAATTGCAATAAGTAATCATAAGAGATATGTATGTCTTTGGTTTAATATGATAATTAAGATTCCTGAAAATTTATGAAAATGTAATATTATGATGAAGTAATGCAAAAAATGGATAACATTCTTCATTGGATGTCAATAAGCATTGTGCTTTTGACCATAGGCATTTATGGATGATCAATAATTTTTTGAAATGTAACTGGACAACACATAAAGAGCTTTATAAATATTTTGTATAAAAAAATTGTAAATATTGTTGAAGAAGAAGGTTAAATTTGTGTAGTTTTGTTGCTATAATACTTTTTACCAGATAATATCAAAATCTATTAATATGAACTAACAACTTTAATTATACAATAATATTTAAACAGCATTAAACTGTTGCACATGTGCTTTGGATTTTAAATATAAAATGAATGAATACTAACACTTCAACCATATGATAAAGTCTTTGGAAAAAATAGAATGGCCATCTATCTTTTTGAACCCAAATGCTTTTGTATGGGCGAATCTTAAGTGTTTGAAAGTGAAAGCATGAAGTTATTAAATAATCACTTTAAATGTGGTTAAAGTGTTACTATTCATTCATTTTATATTTAAAATCTAAAGCGCATGTGCAATAGTTTAATGCTGTTTAAATATTATTGTTTATAAAAAACATCACGCTATATAAAATAATTGACTTATTTACATACATTTAATTTCAAATAAGAATGACGTATCATAAATTCTAATAAATTTCACCAGCATCATTCATTCAAGCATGTAAAAGTAATTTGAAGTGATTATTTAATAACTTCACGCTTTCACTTTCAAACACTTAAGATTCGCCCATACAAAGGCGTTTGGGTTCGAAAAGATAGATGGCCATTCTGTCTTTTCCAAAGATTTTATCATGTGGTTGAAGTGTTAGTAATCATTCATTTTATATTTAAAATCTAAAGCACATGTGCAACAGTTTAATGCTGTTTAAATATTATTCTTAGAAAACATAATAAAGGTTCCATATCTATTACAATGTTTTTATAAAAAAATATTATTAAAACTATAGAGAATAACAAATAATTACACTTTTTTACTCATTCATTGTGTTGGAAATTTTCTTATTGTTTTTATTTTATTCTGAAGTCTAATTTCTTTTTAATTTTAAAATGTAAAATAGGAATATAACATCATCAATAATCAATATACTCTTTTTAATTCTTTCCTCATTCTATGAAAAAAAATTCTAGGTGAATTAAATGTTCATTGAAGTCTTTCAACACAACAATTCCATCACCCACATATATAATTTCAAGCCATTTAATAGATCATGATTTGATTTGGCTATTTCAAGAAATCTGCTCCACTATTTATTAATATAAATGGCACTTGATTAAACTGATATGAGTAGCTGTAATGTCTAACTGTAAAGTCTAAAAGCTACATATTTTCTATTTTCTGGATGCAATTTTATTTCCCAATAACTTGATATGAAGCCAATGAGTAAGTAGTTTATGAATCAAGGAAAAAGTATTACAATCAAATAAGATAGTTATCTTATTATATTGTCAGGCATCTAGGTTTAGCCAAACAGAGTAATTTCTTTCTCACTATATAGTAATTGGTTCACCTATTTTAAACCTGTTTTGCATTGATTGGGTCACAGGATATAATCTGTCTTGATGTGGCTTGGTTATTGAAGATCTTTTATTCTGTGATCATAATCTTTGATAATCCTCACATGAAAATGTCTTGGTATCATTAAATAACTTTTTAATTTTATTTGCTATTTATTTGTGGCTAATGTGGACTTTTGTGATTTTAATTACAAGTTTATTCTGGTTAGCAATATCTTAGAGGCAAGACATTTTCATAATCAATATAATTCAAGTGATAAGAACTCTATTGTTATTCCATCTCAGGTGGTCTATCACCTAGTATAATCAAGAATGACTAGCATAATCATAGATATATTTAGTCTTATACATTATTAATACTGCTGAAATGAGAATACATAATTTATATATTTATCCTTTATCCTAAATTGTATTTTTATATATTTTGTAATCAATCATAGTTTTCTTATTTGCAAGTAATATCTGGATGGCTCCAAAAATAAATTGCACACTTTTTTGTTCAAGTTCAATATTTATTTGTAGAAATACTCTATTAAATACTTGACTGCTTAAATCCATTAGTACCTTAGCAATCATTCCTTCAATGTGATGATTTATATTTTGCAATATTGTTTGGAACATTGACTAAATATGTCTTCTAATTGTAAGTAATTTCAAGGATTTTTCTAAATTTCTAATCATATGTTATGTTCCCTTTTGAAGTTTTAGACAACTAGATGACAAATTCCTTATGGAGATTTTGTTTGTTTAATGTCTTAATAATACTTATTCCTATACCTTTTTAAGTAATTGGTACTAGGTGTAAGATAATTAATATTTACATTGACGTGTGTTAGTATGATATCTTTCAGCCAGTCAGATCCATTACACTTAAAAACACTGGCTATTTGTGATTACTTGAATTCATTCTTTTATTATTACTCTTCCAAAGGGAAGGGGTATGCTGCTCCTTCTCTTAATGACAATGCTATAAATATTCAACTCGTCTTTGTTCCTAAACAGTCTTTTTACTTGGTGTAGAATAAATCTTTCCTTTTTCCCTCAATTTTCAGATGGTGAATTACATTAGTCAGTAATGTTTAAGATCTCTGGTACCTATTTAATAATTTTTCTATCTGTCCCAATTAGCATTTTTAAACAGATTAGTATTATTGTTTATACTATTGTTTTTTTGATAGTGAGAATGATGCCAAAGTTTTCCACCTGACAACCTATCATCAAAAAAATAATGTGAAAGTTTTACTTTTTTTAAGGATACTTAGTATAAGATGATATTTAGAAAATATTATATCTAGTAGCTCTTCAATAGAACCTATTTATGCTTTTTGGATTCTACTATTTTTTTAGAAGCTTCCTGCAAATGGATAAATGCAGTAAACAGCTTTATGCAAGACATCTTTCCAAAATGTTCTATTGAAGACTCTTCTGAAAACCTTCTAAAACATTCTAATTTTTAAAAGCTGATTGATGAGTTCATAGCTAGCTCTTGATTGTCTATTGATTCTAGATTTACCTTCAGTTCATGATTTCTGTCTTTGATGAGACTAATCAATATATAAAAATCATAGACAATTCATAACAAAAAACACAACCCACGAACCAATATAAACATCAATAAATAAAACTTTGCAAACTATAAATAGCAAAATAAAGTCATAGATCAATTCATAGATCACATGACCCTATCTCTTACTTGTAAGTATAAACAGTGAGATTGCCAATTCCTCTACACTTTATGATAAATGCCTAGCCAGCACTTAAAATATCTCTGTCAACCCCCTGACCACCTTATTGGTCAGGTTTTAGATCTAGTGTCTGAACCTACCCTGACACCTCTCTGAGGAGTGCCAAAGCACGAAACCATGGTCAGGGGTTTGGGGAGGGTTCCTGACAGAGATATTTTAAGTGCTGGCTCTGGCTAGCATTTATCATAAAGCTTGTAGAGAATTGGCAATCCTCACTGTTTATAACTTACAAGCTAAGAATAGGTCATGTGATCTATGAATTGATCTATGACTTTTATTTTGACTATTTATAGTCTCTGCCAAAAAGTCTTATGCAATTTTATATTGCTATGACTACTACTATATGGCATGGCTGAAGATCTATCAGCCCCATATAGCTATTTGAGTTGGATAGCTGGGTTTGAAGACATGTACATGTCTGAAAATTTCAGATTTTCCACTCAATAGATAACTTTTAGCTAAGTGCTTAGCTTTGGGTTGGTATTTTTAGATCTAGTGTCTGAACCTACCCTGACACCTCTCTGAGGAGTGCCAAAGCACGAAACCATGGTCAGGGGTTTGGGGAGGGGTTCCTGACAGAGATATTTTAAGTGCTGGCTCTGGCTAGGCATTTATCATAAAGCTTGTAGAGGAATTGGCAATCCTCACTGTTTATAACTTACAAGCTTAAGAGATAGGGTCATGTGATCTATGAATTGATCTATGACTTTTATTTTGACTATTTATAGTCTCTGCCAAAAAGTCTTATGCAATTTTATATTGCTATGACTACTACTATATGGCATGGCTGAAGATCTATCAGCCCCATATAGCTATTTGAGTTGGATAGCTGGGTTTGAAGACATGTACATGTCTGAAAATTTCAGATTTTCCACTCAATAGATAACTTTTAGCTAAGTGCTTAGCTTTGGGTTGGTATTTTTAGATCTAGTGTCTGAACCTACCCTGACACCTCTCTGAGGAGTGCCAAAGCACGAAACCATGGTCAGGGGTTTGGGGAGGGGTTCCTGACAGAGATATTTTAAGTGCTGGCTCTGGCTAGGCATTTATCATAAAGCTTGTAGAGGAATTGGCAATCCTCACTGTTTATAACTTACAAGCTTAAGAGATAGGGTCATGTGATCTATGAATTGATCTATGACTTTTATTTTGACTATTTATAGTCTCTGCCAAAAGTCTTATGCAATTTTATATTGCTATGACTACTACTATATGGCATGGCTGAAGATCTATCAGCCCCATATAGCTATTTGAGTTGGATAGCTGGGTTTGAAGACATGTACATGTCTGAAAATTTCAGATTTTCCACTCAATAGATAACTTTTAGCTAAGTGCTTAGCTTTGGGTTGGTATTTTTAGATCTAGTGTCTGAACCTACCCTGACACCTCTCTGAGGAGTGCCAAAGCACGAAACCATGGTCAGGGGTTTGGGGAGGGGTTCCTGACAGAGATATTTTAAGTGCTGGCTCTGGCTAGGCATTTATCATAAAGCTTGTAGAGGAATTGGCAATCCTCACTGTTTATAATCAATATATTCATTTCATATTCTCTGGTTAATTTATCTCACCTTTTTTTGATGATTTTTTTTTTCATTTTCTTGAAGACTTTTTTTTTTATTTCCTTTTTTCTTTTAGTTACACCTGTTTTTACTCTTCTTTTGATGCTTTGCACTGTTTTTGTTTCACTATAGCCTTTAAATTGTCTTGATGGACTCTAATGATTTCTTTGACTAGTTCTTCTATTTCCTGAATTTATTTCACAATGTTCTCTATTTTAGCACTTAATGGTCCAAACTCATCTTCATTCATTGAATAATCACTTTTCTGATTATTTTTAATTATTTTTCTTACTTATACTTTGGATATTTCTCTATTTCTCATTCATATCTTTCATCTCTTTATCTGTTCTGTCTCTTAGATATCATTCCATGTGCACATCTTATCCAGACCTTGAATTATATTTCTTCTATCATCACTGTAATGGTTTCATTGTAATAAGTTGATTATTATAAATTTTGATTTTACATTTCCTGAATTGTTTTTTCTAAGATCATCTCTAGCAGATCTTTCTACATCTTTGTTGTGGATTATGTCAATATTTATATTCTCTTTAAAATTATTTCTTTCTTGTTTTAGCTTTAAATTCTCATTTAACTTTTTTTCACCTTTCTTGTATATATAATACATCAATATTAATGCTTCAATACTGGTCTATTAAGTAAATAAAATACTCTCAATCCAAAGTACAAAATATTTAAGAGAAATACTGGAGAATAGCTAGCTATATTGGTTGTAATGAGAAAAAATTAAAAACTGTATACCAACTGTTTTTATGAACATTACAGTTCTAGAAAAGCAAAGAAGCTATTTTTCAATTTATTCTATAGGTTTGGATATGCTTCTCCATAGCTTCCATGTTGCATAGCTGTAAAATCTGCTTAAAGACCAAACCATTCAATAAATCATGTATAGGATCTTTGCATCCTTTCAAGAACATAGTGAGATATTGTCTCTAAATTATTATGGGTTACTACTTTTCTTCATAAAAAGAAATACTTGGTCTTCACATTTAATATTTTTTGTAAATTGGTTTTAATTTATACAGTGTGGAAAGAAAGACTTTGTGAATTGAAAAGTCAGCAATTATCCCTGATGGAAAAACCAAGGATTATCTTGTCTGACCTTGATGTTCATTTGAATAATAAAATTGAATCACTAAAAATGTAATCTGATATGCAATAACATCTATTGCGAATCAACAATCTAATCCTTGCAAATCTGTTATATAGGAATTGTTTAAGAGTTGGATAGAACAGATTATGCAGATAGTTAATTATATTAAGTGCATTTCCTTAATGAGTTCACTAGACTTGCACTCATTTATTTGAACCACAAAAAACTTGCTTTTATCTTATTACAAACTCTACTATTAATAGTACAAGAAATCATTGATTCTGACAAGCTTAAAGCATGAATGACAAAAATTTAATGACAGAGATTTCGCTCTTTATTTGTTCAAATTTGTGACATCATTTATAAAGGTTTCACATGTCAGCCTGTTGGAGAAGCACATTTAAAAAGTATCAGAACATCTATGATGGTCTGTACAGAATTTTTGCACAGTAGAGGGAAAATGAAACTTTGGCAGAGGGTAAGATAGGAATAAAAGAAAATGCTCAGTAGATGGAACTCTTCTTGGAGGAAGATGAAGAAATATACATGACAGCATTTGTTATTATTAGGCAAGATGAAGTGAGGGAGGGAATTAAATTTATGTAGATTAATTCAAGATTTATCAGAAAGCTGAATAGTAAGGCTTATTGGTGAGTGTTTGCAATGTAATTGATAATTGATGAATAAACTATGTGACTCCAAATTGGTCATACAAAGAGGACTGATTTATGTGTATTCAACATGCAGAGCTCCATTTAGGTAATGGAATGAGGGATATAATACCTAGTTATATATTTCAAATTTTCTGGGCACAGAATTTATGGCTTATGTAATTAAAATTGCCATGGAAATAATTTCTGCCTCAGTTATTTATTATATATAGTTTTTTTTTCTTATAGCAAATAACTAATTTACTGTATATAGCATTGTGAGTGTGAACTTTCAGTACCACAGCTTTGCATAAAGAGATGCTATTCATTGATGAATGAAGTAAGAGAAAACATGTAGTGATATAAAGTTGAAAAATAATATGAAACAATATAAATAGTCAATAATCTTCCACTGACATGATTGATGGAATTATTGATATTTTTGATGAACTTATTTTGTAACACCGGTGGAATGAAAAACACCCATTAAAGCTATATATATTTAGAAAAAGCGATAAATAATTGTAAATTGTCAAGTGCTTGAAATCTCTGCACATGTATGTAAAACATAATAATAACTGATTAGACATCTGATAGGTTATAGTACCAACATATTGCATTATTACAAATCAAAATCTCAAATTATGATTTTTATATATAAGCTAAAAATAAATGTTAAGCGAATTAGAAACTCTAAATGTTTAACACGTTGATTATAAGTAATGAAATTTACTTTCAGAGGACAGAAACTTAAAACAACTCACAGACAAGAAAAAAGTTACCTATTAAAACTATTAAAGTTTGAAAAGAATAAATAATATGAATGAGTCATAATATCAAATAATATAATAAAATACAATTAAACTTTCAGTCTAAATGTTATTATATGTTGGACTATTTTTATCATCTACCATTAAATGTTTTAAGCTTTATTTAAACTTTTTAAATACAAACAATTGTTAGAAATGACACACAAATAGACAACACATGTGAGTAGATTACACAACATTTGGAATGGTATTCTTCACTTTTTTTCAGGTATTGCTAGCCTGACCAATGGCAATACTAGCATAGGAGTCAAATTTACATCTTTCAATTCTTGAATATTGAATTTTAAGGCTAAGCTATTCTGTCAAAGCCAACAGTCAGAATTTCATATACTTAACTATGAAGATTGGTTCAAATACTCATTTCTCCAATTTTTTAATACTTATTTCTGATAGCAAGGTTAATTAGATGTTTTTAGATATGTAATGCCACAATGGGTTGACTTATAGGATTATTTGTCATATGGGAAGCTTCTTTGAATTTTTTTCTTTGCAATTTTTCCTCTCTGTCCAATATTTTTGTATTTTCCCAGTCAAACTTATAGTCATTAGTACATACATTGATTACTACTGAAACCCATTTGTCTGTTCTTTTCTAAGCATTAGTTTGTGTTCTTTTAATCACTTTCAATGGAGTGATTAGTCTCACCAATAATTGTCACATTCATGTAGTATTTCATAGATGCAGTTTTTGTTTTTCAGCCTTTCAAGTTTCGGCTTCATAGAAGATAGAATTCCTCAAAGTGTGGTAAGGCTTTGAAAAGCAATACTGACTGCAAATTTAATTTGTCTGTCATTCCTAGTATGTATGGATATACTACAGCACCAATAATTGCCTTTTCTTTTGGTATCTCCTTTCTATTGACAATTTTTTTGCTGATAGCTGATGGATAATCATTTTTTATGAGAGCTTGTTCTATGGAGATCTTTTTATCTTTATTGTAAGAAAAAGGTTAAACAATAATAATAGACCACAAGCTAGAACAACTCTGCCTATTGATAGTATAATGGGACTATTAACTTTCTGCAGTACAACTTAGAATTTTTCCAATAAAATGGGCTCATCACTAGCAACATTTACATGGAAGAGTTTGGAACCGCAACCATAAGTACTACTTCATTTCTACCTAAAGATGTTTCACTATGCTGATGATAGATTTGTTATATGGTCACATGGTAAGCATGAGTATAATCATTCTGGATACACATTAACAATTTATTCCCTTCAGTTAATTTTATAATGGAATCAGAAAGAGAATAAAAATTGATTTTCTTAGATGTTCTTGTGACGAGACTCCCTCTTGGCAAAGTCAAGACAACAATTATAGGAAATTGACATACACTGGTAAGTACTTGGCATATACATTCAATCACACCAGAAGCACTAAACATGAAATTATGCTATACCCATGTAACAGAACAAAGAAAGATTGTTCAGAAACTAATGATATGGAAAATGAAAAGATCTACATAGAACAAACTCTCATGAAGAATGGATATTTGTCTACTGTAAACAAGAAAATATATGACAATGGTGAATAATCTTAGAAGTCAACACAGTGTGGCAATACAAAATGTACTTTTAAAAAATTGGAGAAACCAGGAGAATTTGAACTAACCCTCATGATTAAGTATATGAAAATCTCTCTGGACTGTTGTCTTTGATAGAATAGCTTGATTGGTTAGAACATTGCATTAAAATTTGATATTTAAGAATCAAAAGGTGTAAATTCAACTTCTATGTTAGTATTGTCATTATCCAGACCAGCAACACCCAAAGAAGAGCAGAGAATAAGACCACGTCAAACATTATGTAATCTACTAACCTGTGGTGTCTATTTGTGTGTTACTACTAACAGTTGTTTGTATTTAAAAAGTTTAATAAATTGTTTTTCTCTTCACCAGTAAAAATTGTAATTATAAATATGCGATTTTTTTTCTGCATGTATTAGTGAAGCTGTAATTGTACTATAGTGTTTAATATGCCTGCTTAGTGCTTTTGAGATTTAGTATTTAAATCTCGAAAGTACTAAGAAGGCATATTAAACATTATATTATAATTACAGCTTCACTAAAGCATGTGTTAAATAGTTTAAATAAAATTTACAATTTTCTAGACATTCAACATTTAATGACAGATGATGGAAATAGTTCAACATATTATAATATGTGAAATGCCATCATCACAAACCTTCAGACAATTTATGTCAAAATGATTCAAATTGACTCCTCATTTTTGTGATACATTAGTAGCATTATGAAAACTAAAATATGTAGAGCAAAGAAATAAAATTAGATAGTGTATTCAGTTTAATCAATTTAAAAACAAAATCATATAATAAAAAAAGAATCTAATAAAATAGTGAGTATGTATATAGAAAATATGTAACTACACTATGTAATGATTTCCAACTTATGTCACTACACTATCTTAAGAAAATCTATTATCTATAATTTACTGAGATGGCTGTATAGTCACCATGGATCTGGAGACAAGTTATTCTAAAACTCATCTCCCATAAAAAATAACAAAGAAAAATAAATATATTTATATGGGCTTGGCAATAATCTTTCAAAATTCCTAATCAATATTTCCCAATCATCATATTTATCCAATTCCAAGTGCCAATCCTATGATTTATATAAGAAATACTGACAGGTTAATATAGAGTGATGATAGCACAATAATAGAAGCTTGACCACTAGTTATCTCACTCAGGGCAGGTAGTATCTATACTGATGGAGACATGTTAATAAAAGGGTAGATCACACTGAACTATTTGAAAATCACACATATTTTAACCAAGCTAGCAATTAAAGAAATAAGAAAATAAATAATGGTGCTCATTTGATTTAATGAAGTGCATGCATATATATATTAATAGTTGGAAATTATTATTTAATACATATATTAGTTATTTTGTTTTAATGTTTACATAAACTAAAATATATAGAAATTACAAACTGTACGTAGGTGACTTATAATTTGTATGATTATAAATTAAAAAGAAACAAAAATTACTGTTAGTCCCCAGGAAACTAAAATAATTCATATACATACAGAATGTCTTTACCTTGAACTTTAGATGAAACATATGTATTATTTTGATGAGACAAATAGATTGGATGCAGACTTTGATTTCAGTAGATGACAGGATCTATGGGCAGTGGGATAAAGCCCAGCATGTTTAGAGATTTACCCCCACATTGTCATGTTGGCGCACATATAATTTTCTTCCAACAGCATAATTCAATTAATCACAATAGTCAATAATCATCCTCAGTTTCTTGATGTTTTTCTATTTATATATTTTTTCTTTTGTTCTAGAAAGCTCTATTTCTATCTGTCTCTGGCGTCTTTCTCATAACTCCAGAAAATCACTAAACATCACATGATCACTATCTCTTATACTAGCACATAATTGTTATTAAACAAGGCAAATCTCTCCATACAGTAGTGATTACTCTGGTTGGCACAGGGTGGCACTACTGTATGGAGAGTTTTGCCTTGTTTAATAACTCCAGAAAGTGTTTGATATTTTTAATCTTATCCTATTCAATCTACTCATCCTGCATACCACTGTTTCAGATCACCTACTTTTATTTTCTCCTCATTTTTTGACAAAAGAAAACCTTTAGCAAGTTTTATCTTAAAACAATCCATTCGGAAATTTTAAAAATAACTTTATACAATAAATGATGCAAATAGCATTTTATAGATAACATCTGTTTCATTTTTCAGCAATGACATATTTTATTTTCAATTAAAAAAAAATTATACATAAAAAATATATAAATTATGCATTTTCCAGAAATTTCTTTTTTTTTACATTTGGTTATATAATAATATATATACACACATACTCCATCAAAACAATGAGCACAACCCCCCTCCCCTAAACCTACCTTGGTTAACTGTTTAGTTATTTTGCCTCAAATAAACATACATGTGATTACTACATATACAAGTATGTGTGAATATCTAGTGTCTCTTTATCTTGTAACAAGGTTCAAAACCTGGTTCCTGTTACAACTACCAAGTGAAATAAAGCATTCCAGCAGCCAACTAACGTTCACTTTGGGGAGAAAGAAAAATAGTTTACTGTATCAGTTAAATGAATATAGTCAAGATGAGGAAATGATGGACCTTGACTCTTCATTATATTATTAACTTTAAATAGTTATCAAGATTAAGAAATGATATATTGTAAAAATTGTACACATGAAATTACAAAATATTGTATACATCATTAAGCTGATTAAATTCCATGTTTGTGAAGTATTTAAATAGGCTTTAATGTCAAAATCAAATTATTGTCTCATTATATGAATTGGGAAAAAGTAATCAAAATATAAGCTAATAATAAAAAATCAATATTTATTTTGTTAAAAAGTAAAACACAAAAAATCATAAAGGATTAAATTTTTAGAGCAAATCTTCAATAATTTTTGGAAAATGCTATTACTTATTTATTCTTAACCCAATATTTAAATTGATAGCTTAATGATAATAGTTAGATGTATATTAGTTATAAAGTAAAACTTGTATTTTTAATAATAGTTTAAAGAATAGCTTTGGAATTTAAGTTCTCAATCTTAATAAGATATAACAATGTAAATTTAAGAAAGTTTTGTTGATAAAATTGAAATTTAAAATTGGGAGAAAAAAATATCAAATAAAATTATTTTTGCTTTTGCATTTTTAATTAAAGAGAGGACAATATATATATAAAGCACATGAAACAACACTGGTGTTAGTAATTAAAAATAGAGAAAGAGCTGTTGTAAAATAATTTACTGACTGCCTATTTGCATAAATATATAAATTCTAGTAGAAGTGACTACAATAAAAATAATGAAAGTTCATGATGTCAGGTTTACCAATGAAATATGATTAAGCTGTAATTGAAAAACCATAAATTATCATTTTCGATTGTTATAATGATAAATTTATTTAATAAATTTATTTACCTTGCATATATCATAAAAAATATGTGTGTGTGAGCATTAATTGAATCATCTGTCTACTGTCTGGAAATATAATCAATGTTGTAATATTAGATCTGAATCCTAAATCTGATACAGCTTTTTACAATTTCTTTTATATGATAAAATGTGTCCCTAAATCAGATGCCATTTTTAAGCAGAAGTATTGTGATTAAACCTAAATTTAGCAAAAATTATTGATACAGGTTTACTGCAATAAAAAAACAAAAAAAATTTTGTAAAAAATGGTAATAGTATAAAAACTGAACCCTACCATCTGATGGTGCTCTTTTTCACAAAACACACATCAATATACAATTTTAGCAGCCTTAATTTATGGCTGACAGTACAAGAGGTGATTTTTGACCATAACAGGCCGCCTGAGGGTGATGTATTCTATGATTATGTAATGAAAACTATGCCCATTGCATTGCGACAGTATTCGTCAAATGAGCACTCTTGAACTCTCGCTACGGTCTGATTTGATGGTGGCCATATTTGAAAGAGACGAAACTCTGCAAAAATTCATTGTCAGAAATTTTTTAAAAAGCGTAGTGGAATAGTATTCCATATTGAGAATTGTCATGTCATCACACATGCTTCCCTACACTTTTGAACTGCACACAACTTGAAAAGGTTCTTCTTTTCAGCAGAGTTTTTTCCGATTTTGTGCACAAATGCTCATTTACATGCGAATCCGTGTGAGAACTGTCAAATGTCATCTGCAAGTTGTCTGAATTGGTCAAAGCTGAATGAATTGCTGGCTGGCCACACAAGTGGATGCACAATATTGTATTTTCCTAGAAAGAGAAACTGCTGCAAGCGTACCTATGTAGGTCTACATAAGGGAAGTTGTTGGTTCAAAGGCTCCAAAATCCCATTACTTACAGCTTTGAGGCTTCCCTGTTATTTTATTTGCATGTTACTTTTGGCTGCTGTTTTTATGCCCCTGTAAATGGTGTTTTTTTTTTTACTTGTTTTACTTCACAACTTATCCAAAGTTTCTTTTTTTTTTTATTCAATAAATTATTTTATGGGGAAACTTGTTATTGTTTTGTTGTTCACATGATTATAAAGTAGGTAGGTAATATTTGATAAGTTTCATTAACAGTTAAAGAAGGTAATATTTTATTATACCAAAAAAAAGAAGTGTTTAAGAGTTTATTCAAAAGACCCCACCAAAATAATAATAATAAAGAACTATGTGATAACATAATAAAATGTTCAAACAGAAAATCCAAAAAGAAGTCGATAATTAAAACTCAAAACAAACCTTCCCCGCCACCCCACCTCTCCGGTTTAAAAAAGATGTTCTTTAAAAATGAACTGTTTATGTATTTTTTTTAAATTAAAGGCCAAAAAAATTAAGGAAGAACTTTTCGCTATCATATAAAGCTTTCTGTAGCATAAAGATTTGAAACGGAACAAAAAAAAGCCCAGTAATAAATTTAAAAAAAGATGACAATTCAAAATCAAAACAACCCCTCTCCCCACCATCCCTCTAAAAAACCAAGTGTTGGTTTATTCAAAAGTACCAAATTGTTGAAGTCTTTCAGCAAATCAAAACATCAACCAAAAAAAAAGTTAAAAGTAAACAACCAGCCCCCCCCCTCAACCATCTAAAAACAAAGTGTTTGTTACCATATTTTTGTGTAAACAAACTGATGGAGCATTAATCAATAATTTCAAAGCAAACCAACATCCCTAACACCATCTAAAAACAAAGTGTTTGTTTCTTAAAAAAAAAAACGAACCAAAAAAAAATAAAAAAAACCATGTGAAAAAAAAAACTTTGGTTTACCGTAAGTAATATTATGTAAAGAAACCTACGGACAGTTAGTCATTAATTTACAAACAAACTAACACCCCTAGACAATCTAAAAACAAAGTATTTGTTTATTAAAAACCCAGGTGGAATGAAAAAAACTTTGGTGGTTTACCGTCGCTGACGAAAAAAAAATTAAAAACTGGTTAAAAAAAAAACTTTTACCGTAATATTATGTAGTTAAAAAAAACTCTGGTGGTTACTGTCTCCGATGAAAAAATAATAAAAACCGGTTGAAAAAAAAAAATCTTTTACCATAATATTATGTATACAGACGGCCTGTGAATCGGTATATTGATGAGAATTGGGCGAAAAAGAGTGCCATCAGACGGTAGGGTTCAGTATTCATACTATTAAAAAACTTGTGATCTTGCAAAAGAAATTTTCTTAGTCTGATATTTCCCTAAAAATGTATCCATGCATGGTGATTTTGTTAACTTTGAAATCGAGATCTAAAAAAATTGTATATAATTAGAGAAGTAATTATTAAACTCATCATTAAGTTTTCTAAATGATAATACTAATTTTGATGAGAGAATTAATTAATTTTAACTCATCATTAATGACTTCTTTTAACAATTATCATTGATCACTTTTTATGATTCTATATATTTCATTAACTTTCATTGTAATATTTTTGAATATGATCTGTGTGTTAGGAATGTGTTTCATTCATGTATTAGAGGTATTTAATAAATGATATAAGAGGGTGTGAGATGTGCAGTATTTCCATATATCTATGAAGTTGTTTTTTTTTTTTACATAATATCAAAGTTAGTTAACTAAAATAATGTGAGTCAGAAATATACATAAGTATGCACCCCATTTAATATATATTAATATGTAATTATATATGTGTAACATAATTTTGTGCTTTTGATTTCTTTGTCATTTTCTAATTATTGTTATTAAAATGTTTCACTCATTCCTTTATAAACTTAATTGCATGGCTTACATTTTATTTATATATATGTGATTGTGAGTTATTGAATGTGTAAAAGAGAGTTTCAAAATGCTTAAAATTGTCTTAGATCACAGATAATATAATAAAGAGAGGATATCTTGTATGAAGAATAATAAGATGCAAACTATTCTTTTTGTGAAAGGTAGGCCAGAGGAATGGATTACTGGGTACTTTCAAAACAAATGAAACTTATTTACATCAGCTGATACATTTTTAAATGGTAAGTCCAGAGAAATGAGTAACAGCATACCGACAAATATAACTAGTTCATTAGACTTCTATATTGAGACTAAAATTTATATTACCAAACTACTTAAATTAACAATGATATGTAGTTTTAGCAAATTGTTCAATTACTGAGAAATTGTTGTGATAAAGCAATATTGGATTGTGATGGTAATTAAGTAATTGATATAACTTCATGCAGTTATATTATAGTTCTCTGTTCTATTATATAATTGCTGCCTAGTAAGAGCAGTTCATCAATAAAGTCTTAATTCATTAAAGTGTGTGTGTATATATATATATTGTGACCTTCCAGGTTGGCACCAGGAAAAAATGTGGGAAGTTCACAGTTGTGTTAACAATGGCTAAAGATAGTTATCTGAGAAAAATGAATTGAGATGAGATTTGCTATTTGAAATTAGATTTTAAAAAAATTAAACTTTAGTTGGATATACCAATTGATAGGATTTTAAGTTATATATTTAGTAGTGGAAGAGGAAGACAGGAAATCATCAGGGAATGTTGGTATAAGAGTAGAGTTAATAGGAAGGTTATAGCAGATGTTGTTCATTGGTGTTCTAGATTATTGTCTTCTCTAATCCAAGATTTAGCTTGTATATATGGATGTATGTTCATTTACATCATTTCATACTTTGTTCATTTTTTGTATATACAATTACTTATAATGTCTAGGTTGTAATAGTAAAATTTATATACTAAGCAAAACAGATATATTCATATATAATTGATTAAAATGATTTTCTTATTTATATTTTTTTTTATTTACTGGTTAGGTAGTGTTTATAATATTACTTTTGGAATTGTAAAGATTATCTCTGTGTTATTAGATAAAATTTGTAAATCAATATTTAATATTTAATATTTTTTTGTTTTCATTTTAATACTCTATTGTTGTCAATTTATAAAGCAAGCTAGTTCTGGAGTGTTGCCAAGTGATCAATAATAATAAAAAAAGAGGGCGTGAGTGTGTGTTGACAAAAAAGTTTTGAACAGACTACTTAAGAGAAAAATAAGATGAACATGAAAAAATAAACCCTGCAAGGTTCAGCTCTGACTTTACCAGCTAGCGATTTGAGTTCGCTATTAAAATGCCTGAATACCACATAAGAATATCCACTATAAATCATTTAACATTTTGTTGTAAATTGATAATACTTGAATTATAGAAAATATTAGAAATGAAAATAATTGTGAGAAAACATATTCAATACTATTGCGAAACGCTTTATATATTTTCAATTTTTAAAAGCCTATTCTTAATATTACATAAAGTGAAATTAAAAAAAAAAGAATTTATCCAATATAATTTGTTTTCTTAGTAAAAGAATTATAAACTAAAGAATTTATTATTCACATATATGACTGAAATAAATAATGAAATACATCACTGAATGCCAGTTAGTAATCATCTATAGTAACTGTATACTGACATGGAGAAATTGTTAACAATAAGAATAAAAAATTAAATTTAAAATTAAAAAGGATAAAACCATAAAACTTTACTAGAATGGTTTCACCAAATTGGAGATTTTATTTCGGGTAATTAATAAAATAATTCCAGTGCATGCTAATATATTTATAATGTTTATTACAAGATTTTCAATATTGGAAACTTTCACAGTTATATCAAGTTATTTTTTTTTAACCATCAGGATTAACTTTTTGTTTGTGATTTATTTATTATTAATAGAAGCAGCATATATATATCGTTGACATTTCAAATAATGACTTTCAAGTTAATAACAATTCATCATCTAATGATTACATATCGATAAGTATTTTTTTTTTGTATACTAGAAATGTAATTTTTTTTTTTTAAAGCTAATGTAACTGATTATTATTATTGTAAGTTAATATATTGTCTTACATGATTTAAAAAATCATTCTATACATAAGTTTTATATTCGAATGTGTGTGTACTGTTATAAATACTATTATTATTATTGTTTCCAAAATTATACTTTTGTTTTATTTCAATTATTTCATAGATAAGTTATAAATATTATGATTGATAAATGCATTATATTTATAACATTTTACAGGCACACATATTCGAAAATATAGGTAATAAGGAATAATAAAAAAAAAAGAAACTATTAGTAAAGTTAGTGTTTGCAAATGAATATTAAAATCTTTATAACATATCATATTAATATCATAATCGTTTCATCTTTTAACAATTCATTTCTTTCAATATAAATGAGATATTGGTTTGAGAAAAGTGTACTTTATCTAAGTAAGAAGGGAAGTGTTAGAGTTAATAGCAAGATGTATAAAAGAATATATTTTGTAGTTGTTATTTTGTCTTTTATTTACAATAAATATTTTATTGAATTAATATCCCATATGAATTGTTTTATTATACACATTCGATTCTCCATTTCCACACACACACATATATGGTTAACATAGTATAGTTCTAGAATATCTAGACTTGCCAGTAGAAACCAAATTTATTTAATTTGTCTGAAGTTGATAGATCCCAATATTATATTTTACTCTGCTTAGAATATATGGTGATGTGGGTGAAAAAGTACTCGATCCTCATCATTGTCTATCCTATAATAAATGTGATAATTGATAATTTTTGCAAAGGTTTTATAATTGAATAAATGCATGGAATATGATTAAATTAGTGTTACAGAATTGTTATCCATAAATGTTTGATTACTCTTATTTGCATCCTATATCAATACCATATCCTATAACCTCAACTGAGCTAAGCCATAGAATAATTACAGTATAAGAATCTTTGGTTGTTTTACAATAGCGTGTTGAAACCGTCGGAGGGTGGGCTTTGTTTGTAAACAAAGATAAATATAATGTTTACAGGGCCGCCGCCGGGTTTGTTTATTATCACATTTCAAAGTATAAAGTAATATCAAATAAATTTTGTAATATGCAACAACAACAACAAATAAAAAAAAATATGCGGAAATCAAAAAATTGAATTTGAAAAAGTACTTATTTTTTGTTATTCTTTTCATTACTTATATTTTTTTTGGGGGGGGGCAGGAATTCTTTTTTTTTTTATATGTATGTTTTTGATTTTGTTGATCACATTTAACCAAAACTACTATCTATCAAATAACAATTTTTGGAACAAAAACAAACAAACAAAAAAAAAGGGTACATCGATCGAAATGAATTTTAAAAAGTAGTTACTTTTTATTTTTTCTCATTACTTACATTTTTTTAATGGCGGCAGTCAGATATTCTATGACAAAATCAGATTTTTTCCTTTTTTATAATAAATTACAAATACTAAATCGATTTCCATTTAACGGTACCAAACATTTACAACCGAAAGGTCCAACTTTGGGAAAGGTGGTGGGGGTGAGTGGTTACAATTCCTAAGCGAACGTAATGCTCCGACTCGAAGGTTGACCAACTTTTTACCATAATTACCAAAAACCCCACATAAATATATTTACGGCAATTAAAAGCAACTTTTAGGGCTGTTCAGGAACAGCACCCATGCAGCTTCAAAGCTCTTTTGTTTGATAACCCATTTCCAGCAGCAGAAGCAGTCAGAGAATCTTTGACATTCACAGCAAGTTTTCCGATTTCAGCCATTCGATGAAGCTCACCGTTGTTCTCGCAGAAGCAGGATTTAGAGCGTGATTTGATCCAAATTGTGCTGAAATCCTACACTTGCTGAATTTTTTGAGCAGGAAATGGGGGCTAGGGAAACATGAGACTCTGCTGATAAGTGTTAGTAGACATTCCTAAAAGATGGCAGTTAGAGGGGGAGGTGGTCTTAATGAATATTAAAATAGTTTTGACAATCGAAATTCCAGACACCCTCACCCGATACTGTAGCCAAAATTGAAATGTGATCGCACATCGAAAATGCTTAGCACAAATCTGAGCTGTAAGCTGACACGATACTTCTGCAGCAGATTCAATGTCATGTTTCTGTGCATTAGCGTAGAAATAGTCACAAGCAGCCACCCCGTACTGAACGGACTATTTCTAGGCTTACGCATTAGAAATAGAATGCTCACTAGCAGTGGTAGGACACCTAAATGGCATATTTCTGTGCACTATCACAGAAATAACGCCCTCTGGTGGTTTCAACACACTATTGTAAAACAACCGAATCTTTTAAATAAGTTAAAAAAAACAACAATTACAATTATAAATTTTATTCTATCTTGTATAGAATTGGCACCTGGGCATTTATAAATCTAATAAAATGAATAAGGGAAGAAGACAGAGGTTACAATATATATGTATAAGTAGACTTTTGCATATCTCTATATTTAAGAAATTTTTCTTTTTCATATATATATAATTCTAGATAAAACTGTTATGAAAAGTGAAACCAGTATTCCTAGTATTGTAAAAAAATTCTATACACAGCCTTCTCATGAGGTAAAATTTACATAATCTAATTATTTATTATTATTTTATTATATATTATTTTAATGTTAATATTAAATATAATCAAAAATATTAATATCTGATAATCAATGGTAAACAATCTTTACCAAAACTGTTCTGTATACTTTCTTTTTGTACCTCTAAACATTGCAACTTTATTCTTCAAACTTCATTAAATAAAATCACTAAATTTTTTTATCTATTTTATAAGACAATCACTAATTTTTTTTATCTATTTTATAAGACACTCATTGATTTAACTTTATTGAAAAAAAACTAATTCATTAAATCAAATTCACCAAGTATAATCATATCATTCTAAAATTTCTTTCAGATTACATATGAGTGATGTTGATCTAGAAATTTTTAATAACTGCATACCTTTAATGATAGGATGTTTATATTTATATATATAAAAGGTAGTTTTCTCTTAGCATGTTGAAACCGTGAGAGGGCATACTTTTTATGTAAACAAACACAAATATAACGTTACTGGGCCTTTTTTATTTTCAACTTTAACATTATTTTCTAAAATGAAATAATTACATTTTTAAATTACATTAGACATTTTATACAAACTATTTTTAAACAATTTACGAAACGACATTATTTTGTAAAAAAACATTATTTTTGAAAATACAAGAATTACAATATTTTAAATTACATTCCACAAGTCAGCACATAGTGCTGGAATGTGCATGGGGGGGAGGCTGATGGTTTTGCCAGTCTGAAGGATCGCCCAAAAGATACAGTACTCAATTTACAAACCAACATTATTATTTTCTAAAATACACTAATTATATTTTTAACTTACATTAGACATGGTGCTTCATGCTGGAATGTGCAGGGGGGTGGTTTTGCTGGTCCAAATGATCAGCCAAAAGATGCAGTACTCTGAATCATACCAAGATTATGATTTGCAAAACAATGTGCAATCTCAGACATTTTATTTTTTTCATATCTGTTCTTAATCTGACCAAAAGATGCAGTACTCTGATGAAACCAAGCTTACAATTTCCAAAACAATGTGCAATCTTGGCCATTTCATTTGACTCATAGCTGTTTTCATGCAAATGTGTCTTTTCATGTGACTTGTGTGAAATGGTGCTTGGCCCGACCCTTTTGCAATTAGTTTCACATTCCGTGATGTGTAAAGAAATGTGAGGATGGGCTTTCAATTATTAGTATGTAATACTACATCAGTTATGGTGTAAGATCACTATTATGAAGGCATATTATAACAGTTATGGCCAGTTGAATACCAAACATGCTCACAATATACGGTAGCAATCTGTTAAGTGTGCACATTTGTATAGTGTCATGAAGCACATCAGTGGGCTGTTATATTGGTGCAAAATATCGTTTAAGCCTGCAATGGCTAATAAGAACAGAACTGTTCTATAGACCATAACTTTCTATGCAAAAGCACAGAAATATTGGGCCATGTAAACACCATATTTCTATGTGTTTGCATAAAAAGTAAGCCCTCTCACAGTTTCAACATGCTAAGAAAAGATTACCAAAAAAAAAAAAGAACATAACTAATTATTTATATACACACATAGACATATATATATATATATTGTATTGGTCAAAAATCTAATTTTATATACGAATGAACTCAAACTTACATATACCACACATTAGGAAAAGTTTATTTTACATATACTTAACTTACAGCATGAAAACATATTTTACTTATGGAGCATGGAGAATCATAAATCTATAACAACATTTACAAAATATAGAACATGAAAAAAAATTCAATCACTTCATGGTATGGAAGTTTCTCAGCTTTTTTATGGTCATACAGTTTATTTTCCAGTTGAATAATATCTTGTCCTGCAAATCATAAAACATAGACACTTTCAGACATTCCTATTTTTTATAAACATGTAACACTCTGCATGTCCAATGTAATTTTTCCATGAAATGTAATTATTCAAATTTCTAAATGCTATTATTTAGTGATGACATTTCTACTATTACCCTACACAGGCTTTAACAATTGTCAGACTGTGCTATTCTACTATAACCAGAGGTATTAATTTGATACCAATCGAGAACAGCAATAAATTGAAATAAACTTAACACAAATTTAATAATGAAAACCATTTATTGAACAATAATAAATAAGATTAAAAAATAAATAAATTGGAAATCCATAACAAATAAATGTAGTCTCCATTATTTATTTTCTAGTTGCATGTTTAACTTTTCACATATTCAAGATATTACTAAAACAACATAACACATTTGAATTATAAAGTATTTTAACACCTATGTGCTTGTTACTAATATATATGTATACATTTTCAGGAGCAATCAACTCTTTTGGCAATAACATATGGCTTTAACGGACAATCTATTATTTCTGGTTTTCTTTTGTGCTTACTTAGCATTCATACTTTTCAGGCACTAATTATCCATTTTGCTGCTTTAATCTTGCAGCTAACATTTAATTTTGGATTCCAGGATTTTTTTACATGTTTAATCTTTTATATGTAAATGGCTAATTTATATAATAGTCTGCTCGTTTTAAATGCAAATTATCACTTTACATAGCAGAGTAAAAATTAATTAATTAATTCAGGAAACAATTTGTACATATTTACAATAATTATGAAATCTGCTTTATTTGCTATCTATAAATATATGAATAGATATTCCAGAAAGTAATGTCAAAGCATCACTATGATTGTTTTGTAAAGATTCTTTAGAAGAAATTTTGCCAAAATAGCTTAAATATATAATGTACATTGAGCACATATTAAGAATTACTTGAATCCCAACCTTATTTAGATATCATGACATAGTAGTTAGAAAATCTGCTACAACCATAACCTGAGGTTCAAGCCTAGGTGAATCTTGACAAAGATAATATTGTTAACAATATTGTTTTTCTAATTAGTTTTTCAAATATTAATATAATAATGTAAAATCAAAAGTAATATAATGTTTTTTCATCTCTGATAAGGAGAAGAGAAGATTCATATATCTGTAAGCGCAAAGCTCATGATTTACCATTAATCTTTGAAGTTACTTTAAAACTGTACTAAATAAAGAGAACTATTTTATTGTATGAGTAAGAAAATACTTTGTAAGTGGCTTTTGTATATGAAAAGTAATTGTTCTTGAATTGATATATCTAATGACATCTTTATTGATGGCTTTTAAACAATGACTTGATTATTTAGTATTCTAAAATTGTATTCCAATCTGTTTAATTAGTAGTGTATCTTGTCATGACAATAGTTTTGTAGCCAGAAATTCACAATAAAATGTAGATATTTACATTTCTATTTAGTGTTTTCTCAATTACTCAATGCTTGAATAGTTAAATAAAATTAAAAGTAATATATATGAATAAATCAAGAGATTAATTATTCAAATGGATGATCATATTAAACATTATTACATATAAACTCAATATAGTCCTTCAATAATTCACTTTGTGCTAATAACTTATTTCACTATTATCATTTGAAATTCTTATAATTAACAACACACGATTTTTAATTTTATTTTACAAAAATTAAAACCTTTAATTGCAAAAAGTTTTGTAACAACATACACACTATTTTCTAGTTGATTTTGTCCCTTGATCAGTATTAGTATTTTCTTTATTATTGTTATTTTTTTTCAGCTTCTATTCAAAAGCTCAATACCTCATCATTTTCTAAAATCATCAACAGTAAATCTTAAAAAAAGATTCCAAGCTCGTAATTTTTCTGTTTTACCAACTGCTCTGAACTATGGAGTGATTTGTGATGATAACACTTATCTAGCTTTTTTATACTTAAAGAATATTAGTTTTGAATCTTCCCGTTTCAGAGTAAAACCTGATACAAAAAATAGTATGCTAAATGTTATTTATAGCTCAAAACTAGTAAGTATATACGTTTAATTGATATTTATTATATAAATGATTGTAAAAAATGTCTTGTTATTGATATTCTTAATAATTAAGTATATTTTATAGATTTCTCCTAGAGTCATTCAGTAATTGATTCTTTGAAATTATGAAAACTGTTTTTCTGAAGATGACTTAACATTCCTATTTTTTTTTTTAATCAATGATTACTTAAAAAAATGAAATAAAAAAGTAGAAAAAAGAATTAATGAATATATATATAATCAAGACCTCCAACAGGAATCACAAATAATAAAAAGACCTTCATTGTATGAGGTAAATTAAAAATAATCAATAATTTGAGTTCAACCAAGAGTACTTTCTGTCTTATTATAAGATATTAGCTCATCAAAGACTTGGAACTGTATTTTTTCTCATACTTTTTTCATTTTCTGTATCCTTCATTTTACTTTACTACTTAAATCATTTAGATTAGTGTAAAATGTAATCACTAGAAGACTCTCAAGTCATAAATTATCTCTACACAAACAATGGAATTATGCATGTGTGTACTTAATTTGCCACAATATTTTTACTGTATGTCAATGTGTGTAAAATGTGAGTGTGTGTAAAGCATTCAGCATTGAAGAAGCAGGGATGTGAATAGATTTAGCAGACTGGGGGGGGGGGGGTATTTAGTTGTGATCTTATGTAGGTATTATAATTATTAATGAATCCGTTTGAAATTGGATTTGGGATAGTTTCATTAGGGAAATGATTGCATGTTTGACAGTTTTATTTAGTGATATTACTGCTCTATAAAAAGATGAAAGAATTTAAAATGGTATTTTATAAAAAATTTAGTTAGTTAGCTGTATTGGGGGATAAACATTTAACAAGTAAAATTTAAAAAAGAAAATTAATAATGTTAATGGTGATAAATCAAGAAACAGATGGTAGTAATAAAGGCAATTACTGTATTTTTCTAAAGGTAAGTAAATGAAAAATATAAACATTTTTTTAATGGAAACTCCTCAAGCTCTAATAAAGAATAGCTAAGAAAATATGAATTGTGATTGACATGATTTTTTTTAGTGAAATTTTTCTTCCAGAGAAAGTAAAAGTAGTTGAACAGATAGATAGCTCCAAAATTTTCTTTTTTAAAAAAGTCAGATTATCAAGAGAAAGAAGACTGTATAGTGCTAATTTTTCTATGAGACATAACATAGTGTCTTCTTTTACTTAATGTGTTAATGAAAAGCTAATGGTATTAAAGTTTATTTGCATGCTTCAACATTAGTTAACAGTTATTTCATGTAGGATTTAAGATACATATTGATAGGAATAAAATTTATATTTTAAGTTTTTGAAAACAATAGTTATATATAAACTCAAATAATTTATTAGTGAATTTTTACAAATATATGAATTGTGTATCATAAATATTTTGTTTAGGCAGAAAAATTTCTATATTGACATTCAAATGAATTGTTTCTAATATATTATAATTAGAAGTCATAATTTCAAAATAAGCTCATATTACATAAGTATTTACAAATGAAAATTATTGAATATAAGATTAAAAAATAAATACTATTTTAATCATATATAAAATTTGGTTTTTATTCTTTATAATTATCTATTATCTTTGCTAAATTTCAGTGCTATTTAACTCTAAAATTACTAATTTGGTATATTACAGAGATATTGACACTCTTTAAAGTATATATTATGGATAGAATAATGTTGTTGTTGTTGTTATGGTCACTAAAAAGAAGAATCTTGACTGTAATGATTATATAATTACTGGTTTTTTGATTTTTCTGCTTGGAAAAATAAAAAAAATAAATGTGGAGCTGCATAAAAAATTCAGAAATTTAAAGATAGAAATTAAAAGCTTAAAAATATTTGATGAATTAAGAGTGTAAAATATATACAATATTTGTTAATTGAGATGAATTTGTATTGTTTTCTTACATATGAAAGTAACATACAGTTCTAAAACTGATATAATAATCCTATTAAAGCAGTGTATGGGAGTCTTTTATATAATAATGATGATATTTTAAAAAAATATAGGAAGTATTTTGATAATCTTTTAAGTAATAATTGCAAAGATTACTTTCAATGATGCATCTATTCTATCATTCATCTAAACTGTCCAGATATCTACTTTTCAATAAGTTAAACATTTCACAATTTTAACAAACAAGTTCTGAGGGAATAGTCTGGAGAAATTTAAAATATGATATTTTAGTTTCAAAAGTTTTAAATTTTTAAGAGTATATGATATAAAATTATGCGATCTGATCTTAGTATCACTTCTCTTATTCCAATTTATAAAACGAAATTGAATAAAAAAACAGTAGAAATTAATATGGAATATAACTGTTATTAACTACATAAGAAACTTTTTTAATAATTTTATTAAATAGATTTATTTAAACTGTGTTTGCTAGGTCTTTGTGTAATTTTAGAAATCAAAAATTGAAAAGATTTTAAGATAATATTTGAAATGAGATAGTTATCAAATGAAATTTAGTTGTTATATATTTTTTATAATTGGTGTGAAAAGAAGTGTTTGAAATAAAATACATTATTAAATATGACTATGATCTATATCCAACTTCAATATTCATTTTTATAATAATGGTCTTTGATCAGTTTATAGATGAATTCATAAAGCATACATAAAAAATCAACATAAAATTAATACAGTAGATATTTTAAATTCAACTAATTAAAAAAAAAGAACTTCATCCTTTCTGCTTTTGAATTTACATTACACTGATTATTATATTCTTCTCATTAATTCAAGGAATGTCTATAAGATGTTCTGAATGCATCACATGAAGATTTGATTTTAGTAAACACATTTAACAAACTCCAATACTTTAATTAGCTAGTGAGAAAAAAATTGTCTTGGTTATCTACCTAATAATATAAACCAATTTAAATGTATACATAGTTGTTTAAGTAGAAAGGCAGAGTTGAATGTTAAGCTTTAGTACATACTCCAATGTGCAGCCACTGTATTTAAAAAATTAAAAAATAGAGTATTTCAATACATTGAATAATTTTTCATTAAATTAGTTGTATGTGAGGGAGCAATTTTTCTAATATTTATTCTAAGTAAGACTTCACTTCTAATGGATGTAATATATATACATTGGAAAATTTATTTAAGGATGCTCAGCAAAACTCTGAAATGTATAACAGCAATATTATATCAGCAATCATATTTCTCAAGTTGTTGGATATGATAATATAAAGTATACTGTTAAAAATACACATTGGAATAGATCTGTGCATAATCTTCAAGAAAGAAGATCTTATTGATATTACACTAATTATTTAAAATATGCAATATTGGTAACTTTCATTGGGAGAATGGCAAAGTATTGAATCTTACAGGAAGAAATGTATGCTATAGAAAAAATTAAATAGTATACCAAGATATATATATATATAAGCATTCAAAAATCACCATGATATATATAGATGTATTTATGGTTGCTTGGTTTTTGGATAGTCTCACAAAACTCATTCTTAAATTTTGCTCATTTTGGGTGTGGGTGTGGAGATGCTGACGTACTCATTTACAAGTGGCTTTATAATAGAATAAAGTCTACAACATTCAAAAATAATATATAAAACAAATAGCCATCTGCCACCCTGAATAGTATTTCAAAGTTTAAAATTTAAAAAAAAAAAATCTTATTAAAGTGATACAACATTAACATTGGCATGTGAATTATCGATTTTTTATAATTTATATGTATTAACACAATTATATATTTTTTAATAAATTGTCTGTGATATTTATAAAACATTCCGTTAACGTGGGAAATGTAAATGTTAACTGTAAAATGCTCCGCAGGATCGCGTACATACTGTAAGATGGCTATAGTTATTATCTATTTTTTATATTAATATTTTGAATATTATAGGATTTATTCCAGAGATTTTTTTGTTTATATATTATATGTAAGAGTAATTCTATCATTAAACTTTTAAAGTATTATTTTATTAAATAATTGCGATATTTCTGAATTTTAATTAATTAGACAACAAATCTTTTTGATTTCTAATTTTATATATTTAAAGAAAGATTTGATTAGTTTTTTCTTATGTGATTTTAAATGAAAATAGTTTTTTACATGTAAAGAAATGCGCATCGATTTTTCTAGTTTTTTTTTTTTTTAAGTGTCATAGCATCGGCCGGGACGCGAACCCGCAACCCGGGCAACTGCCTGCAAGTGCAAGGTAGTCGCGCTGACCTCTCGACCACCAATGCAAGACGATTTTTCTAGTTTTGAATAAAAGTTATTAAGAGATTGAAATATTTACTATAAATAGCAATAAATTCCCATAAGAATGTAAAAATATGTTATTTTAAAAACCGTCTACAAATACTTTTATGAATAAAATGCAGTAAAAAAGTTGTAGAAGTAACAATCAATTAGTTGTATACTTGTAAAGAAATTATTAAAGTTAAGTAGTTATAATGAGAGATAATTAGAAGAACTAGAAACGAGGTGCAAAACCGCAGAGCAAATATTTATGTTAAAGATCTTACATAATCAATGGATTATCAGCCTGCTTTTTAAATTCTCAAGCCACTATGGAAACATATAGATATAACATTGTATCCATCAGATAGAAATATAAAAAAAATACTGCCTCAAATAAATTCATACATATTAAAGCCTACTTCAAAAATCTCAATCTTAAATTTGAAATTATTCTAGAAATCATTATTTTTTCTAATGTGAAATTAATATTAAATTTATTTTCAAGAATGAAGATATTATTCTGAATGTATCATCAACAGTATTATATCCATGGACAGGTCCAGAGAATAATCACATCATCATCCATTTCATTCTCTTTATTGCCCAGCTCTTCAATTTCATGTAAGTCTTCCCATCTTTTATATTACCAAACAATGTCAATCTTTTCTATTTTTAGTTCTTACTTCCACTCTCCATTCCCTCCAAAACAGCTTTCATTAAAATATAATTTTTTCTTAATATATGTCCAATCTAGTTTCTCTTTCTGATTTCCTCAATCAATCTTTTTTTTTTCATTTACTCTTTGCAAAACTTCATTTGTTATTTTATTCATTCAATTGATTTTTTCTCCCATTGTTCTCTATGTTTACATCTCAAAGGTTTCCAATCTGTTCCTAATTTTATTATTCATTGCCCATGTTTCACAATTATAAAATAATACATTCCACACATAACATTTAATTGATCTTTTCTTAATTCTCTCTTCAAAGGTCCATAAAATATTTTATTTCTTTTAATAAATATACAAACTAAATAAATATACAAGCCAAATAGGCCCTTGAAACTATAAAGTTTTTATCATTTCTTTAAAGATGTTGACATCTATAATGTTTCAAATAATTTTGTCATAGTCACCACCAAGATTATCAAGAAAAAGAAACTTTTATAGCCCTAATTCTAATTCTGCAGATATATTTTAATAAAAAATGATTTATTCTCTGTTTAAAACTAGATATATTTAAAGCATAAGTAAATATTTTTACACAATATTTACATTTCAAATCTTACTAACTAACAATGTAATTTTTCATAATTTCAAAAAGTTTAGAACTGAATTTATTACATTATCAATAAAACAGAAAAATGCATTCTTTTATATCACTCTTTTATCCAATGAATAACAATAAAATTGTCATGTGAGGGATGCATTTATGAAATTGCTATGGAAAAAATTTAACTAGCTTCAGTTATTTTATAAATTAACTTTTCATATCATGGATATTTCCTATTTTGAGCTATGTTATCATTGGAAAATGGTATTTTAGTTGAATTCAACATTTCTATAAAAACATTATTGGCACAGATTTTTTGTCAAAGGCGAAGCAAGTATGTACAATTTCTTATGTTTATCAAGTTGAATTGCTATTGTTAAAAGCCCATAAGGTTCTAATATTTATATCTAAAGTATTGAAAATGTATTTCTATGAACTTATTAATTCAGTATTCTTTCTGTCAAAGAAATTTCTGAATTAAGTTTTTATAATCAATAAGTATTATTTAAGTTTTAATGGTTCACTTTTTTATTTGCTATGTGCAACTTTGTTCTACCATCTTAAATTAGAGATGTAAAGCTAAGTATATAAAATGATTTTTTTTTTTTTAACATTGTGAATATCATCGTTTAAATAACAATTATTGCCACAATCAAAATTTGTTATAGATTTTTTTTTTGAATAAAAAGTCAGTGAATTTTGTTTTGTTATTTGGGAATAAGATTTAAAATATAAATTTCAAATTAAAAAGAATATGTATTATTCAGATTTTGAGCTAATGAATAACTGTTTTTAATTACCCATTTGGAAAGTGAAAGGAAACTACAATATGCACATTCTTGAATGTTGCTGTCTAAATGAGTGTTTGAGTAATAAAGAAAAGAAAAATAATATGTTCTTAAGAGATTTTTTAAAGTATTTTAAATCATTTTTTAATAATATCTCAATAATAAACTGCTCATCAATCATCAATGATCAACAACTCACAATTGTGATAGCCCTGTTTAACAACTTAAATCACAGTATTAACATTTTGATGTCATCATTATTATTGCAAATCTTTATTAAATTTATTCTAATATTATATATACATTTTTATTTTTTAGTTAGCTCCAGGCATGCAAATACCTGTGGAAGTCTATTTGAAAGGATCAATAAGTAATTATACTAATGACAATGAATATCATTTGAGGGATGTGATAAAAATTACTACTGATGTCTCCATTAATTTCGTTCCTGTTGTTGCTGGTATCCTTTTACTAAAAACTTAAATGTAGTAAAGTACTCTTATTTGATTTATTTTTGTTTTATAAATTATATTTAAAATATTTGAAATGATATCAAACAACCATTAAAACTATAATCAATTATTTTCTGAACAACTAGCACAAATCATATTCCATCCCAAATCATTCTCTTCAAGTTCTTCTGTTCCTAATAAAAATTTAAACTTCTTCTTCTTCTTTTTTCTTTTCAAATGTATTATCAAGTTATTATAAAGTCAAAAAACTACGGAGAGACTTTCTTTTCAAAATTTTTTATTGATATACAATATATAACTTCACAAATAAATATAAATATCCGACGTTTCGTCCATTTTTTTAAAAATAATGATATGGACTTTATCAAGGTTCTATAAAACAGAGAAAAAATATATACAATAAATAAGAAAACAAGACAATAAAATAAAATAAAATAAATAAATAAAAAAAAATAATAATAACAAAATAAAATACCTATAAACCAAAAATGGAAAATTGTATATCACAACATTTAACTCCAAAAACAATGTATTCTATATTGGAACAAGCAAAAATAAATTAAAAACCAGACTATATCAGCATATAATTGATAAGAAATCTGCTAAAGAGAGTATTTATATAGAACATTTAAATCCTGTTTTAAATAAAATGTTAAAATAGCTTATATATTTGTGCAGAAAAATTGACTGTTTTTGTATAGATATTTTTTTCCTTTTGGTATAAAAAATTTCTCACTATATAAGGAAATGTTGTGATATACAATTTTCCATTTTTTGGTTTATAGGTATTTTATTTTGTTATTATTATTATTTTATTTTTATTTATTTATTTTATTTTATTTTATTGTCTTGTTTTCTTATTTATTGTATATATTTTTTCTCTGTTTTATAGAACCTTGATAAAGTCCATATCATTATTTTTAAAAAAATGGATGAAACGTCGGATATTTATATTTATTTGTGAAGTTATATATTGTATATCAATAAAAAATTTTGAAAAGAAAGTCTCTCTGTAGTTTTTTGACTTTATAATAAAAATTTATGGATATTTTATTTTGAATGCATCAATCAATCTTTCTTCTATCTTTTTTTACCTATTTATAATAACCTTGAATATATTCTGGAAATTTTTTTATTTCTAACTATATTACAATTTTTTTTTAGTTTTTTTTTAAATTTCTCCAATAAGAATATTTTTTCAATTGCTCTATTAACAATTTAATATTTATTTTTAACCACAACCATATACCTTATTTTATATTTTTCTAAATCAACATTTCAAAAACCCATATCTATTTCTCATCTGTTTTATTTATTATCCATATCTCTGCTTTGTTTTTGAAACATTTATTAAGCTTCCAATTTCAGTAAACTATAAAATAATTTTCTGGTCATTTTGAAAATCTGCTTGGTTCTTAATATTCTCTTCTAACTTTTTTTAACTACCTCTATTATGGGTAATCAATTTTTCAGGTATTAAAAGAATATCGAACTGCTTCATTATATTTTGCCTATTATTTTTAATATTTTTATATCTTTACCTATTATTTTATTGATTTGTTTTTAAATAGATTTTAATACTTGTCATTCTATATAATATTTTGTTAAAGCTAATTCTTATTATTTTCAACGAAAATAATAATGGAATAGTTTATTGACTGGGGAGTTTATAAGAAATTTGGGCATTGGAAGTAACAAACCAAACTGTAATTCATCAACTTTGATTTTTAAATTCTGTCACTTTACCATTGCACTAAACCATGCAGGCATTATTTTCAAATACTTTCATATCATTATCAAAGCTAATATAATAAACTATTTTTCTCCAAAGTTAACCCATTTTTATCAAAAATATTCAACAAAAAATAATCTAGCCAATAATATAAAGCATCAGACCATTAATAAGCATTTGCAATACATAGAAATATGATATTATATAGTTTCATTATTTTAGTCAGAAATTGCTTAGATAATATGCTCCAAAAAAAATTTTTAAGACTATATTTCTTCTTTTATCATTTTCTTATCTACACAATATTTAAGTCTTCAAACCAATACATTCTATCCCATTTACATAACATTATCTTTGTCATCCAATAATTTTAATTTTAAAGTCATTCTTACCATTATCCATTCATGACTTAAATACCAAAATTATTTACTATATGTATATTCCCTTAATCTATACTTTTTTTTCTATGCACTTAATCTATACTTTCCCACAAATATTCATTATTTTCAGCCTTTTGATTTTAAATATCTACACACTAGTAACAAATGACTAATATTTTACACATTTCCATTATAGAGTTTACAAAACAAATTCACCCAAGTCATTCCATTTATAAATATATTCTCTTGTTACCAATGTTACTATTTGAGCTTTACAACATAGATTACTTTTCTTACTATTATGTAAAATGATTCTTTTAATAATCTATTTTTTATATCTGCTATCTTTGCCTTTTATTAGGGACATTAATTTCCTGTTCCAATGTTCTCAATTAATTCTTAAAACATTTTCCCCAATTTTATACAGATACATAACATTATAATTGTATTTATTGTTTGAACTATTTCTATCATCTAATATGAGTGTTGAAGGTCTTTAGAAAAATTTAACTTTATTTAAATATTCCAAATACATTCAACTGTTATATTTAAATAAAGTTAATTTTTTCTAAAGACATTCAATACTCATATTAGATGATGGAAATAATCCAAACAATAAATACAACTAAAACACCATCATCACAAACCTTTAGGAAAACACATTATAATATTTTTCCTTATTCTAATACCATCTACTGTGATCTTGATTAGCAATTGATAGTGCAATTTATTGATCTTCATAACTAGATCATTTTCTGGCCCTTTATTAATAAGGATTTGGGATTCAAAACTACAATTATTGCAGTAATACTGTCAACCTCTAATCTTTTTAATATCAAACCAATTGAAGTTATTAAGATATGTAGTTGCTATTCTGATGTCATATTTATATAATTATAAACAGTTTGTCTTGGGTTTGAAATCTTAGGATTATTTTAGTGTCCATCTATTACCTTAATAGTAAAAAAGAAATTAAAGATAGCTTCCAGCTGCATAACTACATTGGTTCCAGTTTTAAATTTCAAGTCCTCATGATAAAATCAAACTCTTAAAAGTGGTCTAGGGATGTGGTTTAATAATTTGCACTATCAACTATTAATAATCAATAGCTGAAGATTACAGTAAATGACACTAGTGTAGAACAGAAATACCTTTCCTTTCTTTAAAAACCAATTGAAAAATATTTTAGAATTCTATTATTTTCCATAAACTGCAATCTACTAAATACTGCTAACTTTATTTTTCTACTTCCCTCATGTAAACTTGAACAATTTATTTCCCCTTAAATAATATCACTTTCTATCTCTATATCAGCATCCAAAGTGTGTCTTCTTATCTTTCAAAATTCTCTCTAGAATATCTAATATCAATACACCATTTTCATATCCATTATATGAAAACAGTGCTTTTTTTTTAGCAGCTCTTTTTTTTTTCTTGTACCATTTATCAATTTTAATTTCCAATCAGCTAAATAATCTTTTTGATTGTTTAAAATATTTCTTAAATAATTATTTTTATTTCTTATTTATCTTCAGTAAAAAAAAAAAATAATTCTTTTTTGATTTTTGACTTTTCTTCAATAAATCTAATTCCCTTTTTTCTTATCTTCCTTTGCATAGGTTTCCAAAAATACTTTCAAATCTTCCCTATTTCCTGCATGCAGAATAAATTATCTATAAAAATAATCCTTTATCTTCCATTAAAGATTTTTTTTTTTCATAATCTATTTTGTCAATTTCATTTTTTTTTATCCATATAGAAGATGTATGATATTCTATTCTTAATCTTAAACTATTTTTAATTTTAAATAACTACATTTCCTAATTGATAAGAATAATATTAGTTTTCATATATTTTTCTATTCAATTACATTTAATGTATCATTCATACCTGTATTTAACAAATCTGTTCACAATGTATTTCCATTCACTCTATCACAAGACATCTCTATATCTATAAAAATTATATGCAATATGTTTAAATGTTTGCTTACTTTTTTTACTCATTTTCGTAAGTTGTATGATTGTAAGTAAACTACCATTTATGTGTTAAATCTTTCCACTATATTATTTTTTTCACTAATTTAATTATTTTTCTAACAATCATATAAACAAATGTTTTATAGAGCACTGAACTTATCATAATCTATTTACAAAAATCATATTCTTGTATTATTCCAACTCTCTAAAACTTCTGCCTCTCTCCCTGTATTAAATTATTGAAATATTCCAATAAAAATATTTAATCTTAGCTTTAAAATTCATCAATATCTTTCTGCCAATCCAATTAAATCTTTTGATTTTACATTTGTTAATTATTTTAGGGCTGCAATTAATTCACTGTCTATAAATTTTATATCTTTAATATATGTTTCTTTAAATGTCATTTCATTTATAAAGTTTATATATATATTATTAAATTCTTTAAAATCCTCTATATCTTTTTTATAGTTAAATTCTTTCTTCATTGTTAAATAATATAATTTTTCTTTTCATTATATTTCTATTTTTTCATATATGTACCCCCCCCCCCCACATTTTGTTTTACTTTATTTATGTATATATATATCCACATTTTAAAAATTCTTTCTCTTTCATTTTTGTTAATATCTTTTTATAATTTATTAATTAATTATTATCTTTGTATAAAAAGCCAAATTTCTTTTATTTAAATAATTTTTGCATTTGATCTTAATTTCACTTCTCTTATGTTTTACAGCATAATATCTAATCATATAGAAGTCTTAATCATAGCTACTTTTGCCACTTTTTTTTAATTCACAACACTCAGTCTTTATAATTATATCCAATACATTTACTAATACACTTTTAAAGCTATCTATTAATTCACTTTACTTTTATAATTTTTATGTTGTCCATATATTATACGTATTTAGAACTATTCCCCAACCTATTTCTACTCAGCTCTATTATAAAAAAGGTTGTGATCATTGTTACATGTTTATTCTTCTTTATCAAAAAATTTAATCATCTTTTATTTATAACATCTATATCACATACTGTTAATATAATACTGACTGTCACCTAAAGTCCAAATACAGAAATTTCTAAATAGCTAATGCATACTAAACATAAAATTTGTAACAGAAACTGCAAAGAATATATAAAAAAAAATTTTTGTAACTTTTTGACAATAAATAGTTTTGGATCATCAAGTCATCTTTAAGACTTAGCATTGCCATTAATTGTCTTGAAGAATTGTTTTAATTTAAAAATAAAGGAGTTTTTGATTACTATTTACTTTGGATTAAATATCATTTTATTTCTATTTTTAAAGAGAAGTATATATATATAAAAACTTATATTCAAACAATAAACTATAAGGAAGCAGGAAATTATAAAAAGAGCTATAACCTATATGACCTTCATCCTTGGATTAAAAAAAAGCTTAGGTGATATATATAATAGATAAGCATCATAATAGATATTTTTACATAGCAAATAAGGCCAAGTTGTTCTGTGTGGCTTTATACTATGATAGTCAGTCTCTGGTATTCAGGTTTTAGGGCTAGCAACCAACCATTTGACACCATCATCATCATCATCATTGTTGTTATATTTATTATTGTCATCATCATCATTATTATTATTATACCAAGATCATAATATGGAAAATGAACATTTTTAAAGATAGTTAAAGCTATCCAAACAGCTTAATATTTATGTTTAAGTATGTAATCCATATTTATCCCAATTAGCTGTCAATTACTAATTGGTAAAAGAATATATTGATGTTTTTAAATAGAAATGGATTATTTAAGAACACTAATCAAATTTTCTTTCTTTTTAAATCAAACTATTATTTATTAAATATGAGACTAGATTTATTTATTTGTTTTAAGTAATAATAAAATATATTGTTTTTCGGATTTTTTTTTTTTTAACTTTTATCCCAGTTATTCTTTCTGTAAAAGAATTTGCCAATAGAGGTTTTATTCATCCTTATGATGGAATGAAGAAGGGAATAAAATACTTGCAACCAATTACAAAACACCTTAGAAGATCAAGAAATATTATTTTAAATGCAGATATGCCTATCATGACATAATGTCAAAATATTTATTATTCCTCTCATGTTTTGTCGTATTAACTAGTCTTAAAATTTTATCTGATTTATATGTGATGTTTATATGTTGACTCATTTTGGGGGAAAAGTTTTTTTTTTTTTACTTTTGTTTAAAATGTTTACATTTATATTAAATGATCTTTATTTTACTTTTGATGTGTTATTAATAATTAAAAAATAGAAATGTCTTAAAATTTAATACAAGTAATATTTTTTTATATTTTAGATTATCAAATTGCATATTTTAAAATATAATATTGATTACACAATAAATATTTTTGAAAAAAAAAAAAAAGGATTTTGTTTTAATTTGTAAAGAATTTTTTATTTAAAACAAATTCATCAACCTTAGAAACATTTGAATAAATATTATAGTATGAAAGTGCATTAACAAAAATATAATTTTTCAAAGTGAATTTGATAATATATTTGGTTTATCCTAGCAAGACCAAATAGTGCAAAGATAATTAGATTAATTCCAGCATTGATAAACATATCCAAACTAATAAGTAACTATATAAAAACGTTTTCTTATAAAATTGGTTAGTATAGGAATAATATATTTGCTTTATATGTTAACACTGTTATATGTTAAAATAAATTACTACAAAAAAACTAATTTTATTTATATTTATAAAGGCTAATCAGTATAATATATAAGAAAAAGGATGTATCATAAAATAATAAGATTAAAAAATATCTATTGTCTTTCTAGATGACTTCCACTGTCTTCAAACTTAAAAATTATGCAGTTTTTTTTAAATTCTTTTTTGATAATATTTAAGTAAGATGTATAGAGAAAAAATTAAATCTCCCACCTTTGTTAGAAAAACCATATTCTATACTTTAAAAAAAGAACAACCAACTAGTCTGAAAAAATGAGAATAATTACCAAAAAATGCACTGACATATATTTTCAAGAATTATCTTTAAAAAATTATATATAGAAGTTGCATTACTCTTCAGTGCAAGTTATAATGGATCTCTCTTTATGTGAAACATATACAACTTACTATTTTGCCTTTCAAATGGATTAAGGTTTTGAAATTATTAATTAGAGCTATCTTTTTCATCTATGTTTTATTTGTTATTTTGTCACTAATTCCAGATTTTAGCAACACAAAACAACTAACAAGAAATTAATAGCAGAAAAAATGCATGCACATATCTCCTTTTTTTTACTGAGTAAAGAATTCCACTAGGCTTTTTTGAGCCCATTGTTTTTTAGTTAATATGAACGTCTTAAGAAACTACTAAAATAGTTAATTCCAAAATTTGTATTTTTCTTACCTTGGAATATAAGCAATAATATAATATTGCCTTTTTGCCTTGCAAAATTTCATTAATATTTAAGAAATTTCACATGGACATTGACTTCATATTAAATGATTGAAATCAGTTATCTAAAAACTTGTAATCAAAAGACAACTTTTTTTTTACTTTTGTTGTCACCTATAATCATCTTTGACATTCCATATAATGCTTTAATACTTAAAAATATGCAAGCTATTTAACAAATCCCTATGTTCTGTTTGGTAATACTAAGTTATAATGGTTAAAATATTTAATATGGCCATTATACATATACAGGTGCTCTATGTTTATGTTGTCCAACATCATTAACACAAAATTAACAGAATAAAGTTGCAAGAGTATATTTAATTCTTCTCATCTGCTATTTTTTACCACTTCTTGTTTGTTTATTTGTTAATGATAAATTTGTTATGGTGGATTTATTTAATTTGTTCTAAATTTCAATATATATAAAATATAAATTCTATAAAAGTATACAAAATTATTTCAAAGATAATTTTCTGATTAAAGTTATTTTTAAAGATAATAAGAACTTAAATATATATATATATATTGTAACCTAAAGAAAAGAATGGAGAGTGAATGAGAAAGAAAAGAAGAGAAAAAGAGAAGAATGGAGTAGTGAGCAAGCAAGAGAGGAAGAAAGAGAGAGAAGAGGGAGTGAGAAAGAGAGAGAAAAGAGAAGAGGGGAAATAGAAAAGAGAGAAAAATAATCAAAACCATCAGAGACTCTTCAGCTAGACACAGCGGGGTTACAATAAATTCTAAGGATGAATGATACTACAGACATATACAATCAGATAGAAGCAAAATATAATAATGCAAATCATTATTATAACATGATAAATAATTTAAAATAAATGATATAGAGTACATTTTTATTCTTACTGAATAGTTATTAGAATCAGCTGCCCATCAGGTCATATTCTCTGAATAAAACAAATTTCTATTTAAGGGATGTTTTACTAATAGATCTACTTATCTCTTATTTCAACATAACTATTATAATTTAGTTAAAATAATTACTTTAAGATGTACCTTTCTTATGGGACAAATAATAAATAAGAAATACTTATTTCACAATGACAATGTTCAATACTATGCCATACACAAATGGAATAGGATAATTCACTAAAAGACTAACAAAAGTAAACAATCTCAAGGGTCTTACTGTAACTCTTGTGAAACATGATAAGATATCATACTGCCTAACAGGTGGCTGACTGGATAAATAAATGAATGAGTGATATCCTGGCTGACTGTGGGAGGCAAGCACTAGACTTGTAGTGACTGCTACCTACTATAAGATAATCATATTTTATTAAATTACAGAAAGGATATTTATTCAAATATTTAATTATATAATCAAAATATTTAAAATTTAAACTAATTATAGCCTTTTATCCAGGACATCACTCGAGATGGAAGAAAGACAAGGATGCTTTTTATGTCCCTCCATTTCTCATAGACAATGTTCATATGAAATTAAATGCAAATGGACCTTAATTAAATAGAACAAGATAGTGTGCAGTCTGAAATATCATGAATAATCTTCCAAAATATCAAGCAGTCTTCATTTTTATCTTACATAATCTTCTATCTTAAAAGACGACGTAGTTTTAAACAATTCTTAAAATAAAATATCATAGTGAGTATCTGTAAATACGTGATTATCTGTTAATGTTATTTAATCCAGGAATCACAATTATGTGCATGGCTTTAGTGTATTTCTATAAGTATGAAAATATTTTGTATACCTTTAATTTAGTGTAAATAATAAATGCCGTGAACCCAAGACAATAGCATACAAAAAAAATATAAACAGAAACTAAATTTATTTTAAATGAATAATAAATTGGTTTATTAACAATTATGACAATATAACCCCCTCCCCCAAGTATTTACATAAGTTAAGAAATATTGCCAAGATAGTGCTGTTACAATTAAGTCTTTTGAACTAATAGTATTTGAATAACTCCTTTGTTCTTGCAAATAAACTATCACAGTTTCTTTTGGAAAATAATTGAATTCACATAAATCACCCTATTTAATAATTTATTAAAAATAGAGAGTGAACACTGGCCAATTTTTTATACAACTTCTTTCAAATAAATATTACCTAAAAATATCTTTGAGCATCCTAAATTTATATGCTTTATATGAATTAGTATTAGCTCAATAAAATGTAATTTCACTTTATTTTACAATAACATTATAAAATTAGTAACCAGGATTAATAAACTAATCTGCAAGTACTTGACATAATAAGCTAAAGACATTTATGCAATGGCTGGAATATCCAGAATAAGTCTACAATTATAAATAATTATACTCCTGTTATTTAGAATTATAACTAATAAATGACTAAATAAGTAAAACGTATGGGCCACTCATCAGAAGTCATATGCACACATAAACATAAGAAGTTACTGTCCACATAATATAAATTACACTAAGATGTAAAATTTAAAAGACTTACACATCCATCGGCGGAAACTCTGAATGAATAAATTGATTACATAGCATGTGTGGATTGCACTAACTGGCCATATGCTTAGAAATTATATATTTAAAAGTATTAATTGTTATTGGTTGATTTGTGGATGATAATAATATCATATCAGCACAATGCAGACATTGTTATACCTTTAAGCACTAAAATAATTAAGTGCAACCTGAAGAAACCAAGTCCTTCAAACTAACTTATTTTGTCATTACATATCTAAAACATAAAAAATCTTACCTACCATGGTGGAAAAATAGCTTTAAACATATGAGTGATGGGCCAACAATATGCTCTGCAGAGCTGAACAACATAGCAAAACTGTGGTGGCTTCCAAAATACTTCTGAGGCAGAAAAGAGGATGCCTGTACTTTGTCACAGCACATCAGGAAAACATGGAAAGACACACCAAGAACAGGTACCTTCTAAATATGTGATAAGAATTACTGGAAATAAACACTATCACCTCATGGAACAGAATATAATAAATATGGGAAACTTATCTACTCCATCAATCACAATAATAAATATCAGTGGGGCCTTACATTATGAGGCTAAGCAATACTATAACTAACAATGACAAGTTACAAACATCACTATAAACTAACTAAAGTCATATTCAAAATTTTATTCATACTTACAAGAAGCTATGTCTGAACCAACATTCAGAATTTAAGTCAACCGACTGAAAAATTAATAAAGAAAATTTAATAGCATGTGAAATTTTTGGCACAAAGTTACAATTTACACATGTGGAATATTAAATATTAAAATTATGGTAACTAGTGGACATGAATAATAATGTGAATAAAAGTGTGAGAATAATAATTCTCAATGCATAAAAAAATACTAGTGGTTATAATTACTATTGCATTTATGCAAAAATATAATGGAAAAACTTCTGATAATTGCTTTAACATATCACTGAATAGAATACCGTACATTTGAAGTAACTATTAGTGAGAAATAAAAATCTCCACTGACTCAGAATGAATAAAATATATACTAGCTTATCGAGCACCTACCAATTGTATAATAAAATATTACCTGAGAATGTGTAGAATATCTGCACATTCTAATAAACCCCTTAAGATTAAACTTATATAAATTAATTACCTTGCATGCATATAATACTAAGCAATATTACATTAAATGTTATAATTTTCAAAGCAAGTATACCTGGGTCTCGTTTTACGTGATAGATAGGTTCCTCAGAAAACGCGCAAATGAAATTGCGCAAAAATAGACGTAACTGACATTGAAAAAGGGGGGATGCAGTCTGTGATTTTTCAAAATTCACGTATAAGCAAAGCACCAATGTAAAATTACTTTAAAATTTGTGCAAAAAAAAAATAAGGAAATAAAATATGACTAATAAAAAATTTCAAATTTGAAAAAAATTGATACAAGACAAACTTTTTTTAACTATAATATTTAATTTTATTCAAAATAATATATTTTTATGCATAATTTACAGTATAGTAATTTACATTTTTTTATACACATTTTAATTATTATGATTTTCTGGTGACAACGTAATTAGTAATTAATCTTTGAGATGATGATTTTATTAATTGTTTACGAAGCTCGTGATATCCAGACATACAACCATTTAGCTCTCGTTGGAATTTAAGAGCATGTTAATGATTAGTGTCATTAATAAGAAAATAATTGATTACGTTCTTTTTTAAAAAGCAAAAACAGAATGTGATTTAAAATGCAAAATTAACACGCACAATGTTTTAACAAATTTACATTATAATCTTGAAAAATTTAATGTGTGTATACATAAAATGTGGAAATCATGATTTTAATTTCATTATTGCATAAAATCTTACTATTATAAAGCACTGAAAATATTGAAATTACTAAGATGAAAGTCGAATTCCAATAATGTGCTATTACTTTCAATATAACGTAAGTGCGTGAAATTTATTATTTAAAGTAATAGCACATTTTCAGGGGTCGACTTCCGGTGAAACATGAATCACGTAACTTCAAAATCATGTTAAATAAGTCCACGTAAAAAGAGACCCAAGTGTATTGCATAATATATATATATATTTTTACAAAATAAAAAAAACCTTAGTTCATAAATGAGCTTTCTTCACACTGGGCCATCTCTTAAGCACATATATTAATTCAACAGGCAAATTTTCTGTGAAGCCTCTAGTCAAAACTAACCTTTCATAAATGGCCATGGAATTTCCAACAAGACATATAAATAGTTCTTAGATCTAATTTAGTTCTTAGTTATAAATGCATTTTTTAAAAATACACTTGGGTAGATAGGTTCCTCAGAAAACGCGCACAAAAGAAATCGCACAAAAATAGACTTAACTTATGTTGAAAAATGGGGATAGGGGATTGTAATTTTCAGAAATCACATAAAAGTAAAGCAAGAAAGAAAAATTACTTTAAAATTTGCATTAAAAAAATAAGGAAATAAAGTATGATTAATAAAAAATTTCAAATATTTGAAAAAAAAAAATACAAGACAAACTTTTTTTATTAACTACAGTATTTAATTTTACATTTTTTCATACATATTTTAATCATTAGCGGTTATTTGACTATTTGACAATATGCGTTCATTTGCTAAATATTAAGAAATCAGATTTGACATGTGACATACAACTAGCGCCACTTTCAGTCTTGAGCTGTGTTAATGATTTTTTGTTTCTATATTAAAAAAATGAGATTTTAATCAAAACAAAAAGATTATAGATTATCATTAGAAAGATTATTTTCAGTTTATAAAATCAATAAAATCTTCGTTATTATTTATTTTAAAAATCTAAAAAAATATTTATTTCTGTTATAATTAACAAATTACATCTTAAAAGTTTACAATTTTTGACTATTTATTGCAATATTTTTATATGTAAATATAAATCTATTATTATTATTTACTCATTAGTATAAGTAGGTTATTACATAGAAGCTAATATTCTAAATGCAGCTTCAGGCCATATTCACGTTAGTTGCTAATATAACGTTATATTTTTGAAAAAAAAAAAGTATTTCAAGTCAAAATAAATTATTAATAAGTTAAATTTCTTGATATCTAATAAATATAGTGAAATATGAAAGATATTAAGAAGAAACGTGAATCACATAACTTCAAAATCGCATTAAAATAATCCACATAAAACGAGACCCAGGTGTATAGACAACCCATAAATAAATATAAAACAATAATGAGCCAGCGACTATGGAAATGATGACTAAAATAACTTGTTCAGCTGATAAAACACTTTTGGGATCCTGCAGTTTTACTTAAATTATATAGCTTTATATTCATCCCTTTCATTTTCCTCAAACATATATTTAAGCATTTTCAAATTGACTTGCATAAAATTATGAGACATTTCCAGGTTATTATTCAGTATATTTTGTAATAAAATTCATAAAGCAATTTTGTTAGTAAAGAATCATTCAGCATATCAAAATATCTTTAAATAATTTTTACTAACTGTATAGCATAGATTTAAACATTAAGATTTTCTTTAACTAGTGAACTATATTTCTTCAAATATTTTTAGACTATTATAATTCCTTAAGCATATTACTCCCTTTATTATGTGAATAACTTTTTAAAGACAATTAAATGATATAAGCATTCTTTCAATGGTTCCAATCTTAATTAGTCTTGCATTGGTGGCCGAGAGGTCAGCGCGACTGCCTTGCACTTGCAGGCAGTTGCCCGGGTTGGGGGTTCACGTCCTGGCCGATGCTATGACACTTAAAAAAAAATATAAAATAATCTTAATTATTAAGTTAATAACATTTCATAATATTAGTTAATGAACAGGGGAATTAATATAATGTATTTTAAACTTTAAAATATACAGCTTAAATAGTCTGTGCATTTTAATTTTCTTCTTTTAAAATTTTTATAACTTCTGCTTATACATGAACTAAGTAAAAATAAACCTGGAAAATTGTTCTGCATAATTTTAATAATGTTCGTCAATGAATATAAAAATTGCATTTTATTAAAACTTATTCCAAAGGAAATTTTATTCAATTGACTGATAATAAAACTTAAGTTTCTCCGAAGCATTTTTCTCTTTGAGAAAGTGTAATTGCAAATTAGTATCAAAAAGTGGGAATACCTGAAACTACTGGAGTTCATTGTAGATTGAAGAATAACAACATTTAAGTTAAATACTTTTACAAAAGAAAAATAATAAAAATTAATATTTTACAGATGACTTATGACAAGAATTCAACCAGAAGAATCAGAAGAGAATAAATGAACAACCAAAATAATGAACAAACTTCTCTTTTAATAGCATTTTTTTTAAAAAAATTACCCCCTTTTCTTTCCTTTGTTCAAGCTATCAATTTCCTATGAAATATCCAATAAACAAAGACTTTTTTTAAAAAAAAACTCAACTATAAGGCAAATTAATTAATGAATGGCATCATTTTAAACTTACTTTTTAACTAATACTAAAATTATTTATTTATTCTTTATTTTTATGAGTTTGTATGACTCAACTTTTAAAACTACTTAATTTATTATAAAACACTTTCCACTCACCCATGCAAGCACACACATACATGACTGAAAAGAAATGACATTCTAAATCTTAACCTAATTTATTAACTATCTTTTTAAATAACTAATTATAACTTTTAATAATTGTCAAATAAAAATATTTAAAGATATTTTAATATTAAAGCTTCTTAACAGACTTTAAAGCTGATCTATAATAAACTAATATTTCAACATTAATTATACTATTCTATTTTGTCATATGAGTTTAATTATAATACTATTAAAAATATCTCTTGGCACAAATCAAATAGTAACACAATACTATTATTTTAATAATAACCAACATTCCTTTCAAGAAATATAAATTATTATGCCTGTAATAATTACAAAGATATGTCTTCTTTGCACATAAGCTATATTAAATTGTTATATATAACAAAATTATTAGTTATTTCATTCATTATTTAACTTTTAATCAAGTAACTATGTAAAGCTAAGATAATCAATGGGAGCAAGTGTAAAATCACTTGGCTATATATACAAAACTTCTGTTATAATGATAGTTTTTTTTTATACAAGATTACACATTTCTTTCAAGAATTACATACTCATTGAATATATCTTGCTTCATTAATCCATCTTTTCCAAAGTATATACTGTTCCTATTTTAAATGCAATCTTAACATCATCTGTGCATTATGTGAATGTAGTGTGCATTTATTTAGTCTTTTAAATTGATATGTTATTTAGAAAACATCACTTTCAAATATTTGATAAAGAAATTATTAATCGTAAATACTATGTGATCAAAGAAATTAAGGCTTGTAATTTTCACATTGTAATGATATTATACAGACTCTTTTAAATAAAAGCCATCTGGTGGAAACTTTAATGATCTGTCTCTATACTTGTGACCTGAGATTTGAATTTGGGTTAAAACTTGGAACATTTTCTCATATGACAAACGAGCTTAGAATTTGTTTCAGAATAGTCAGTTCATAAAATATATTTATATATGATTGTCATATGTGTAATATGAAATGGTATTCTTTCTGATTTGTGAATGGTTTATACTCTTACGGGCAATGGAACCATAATTAATCTTTATATTCTTTTTAGATAATATTGAGCATTAAATACCACTTCATGTTTGATAGTAAAAAGTATAATGTTTTCAAAACCATCAAAAAATATTGTTTTAATTATATATGAATAATATCAAATATTTTCCCAAAAAATAATAATAAAACCTAATATATCCTCTGTTAAAACAATCTTTACCATTAGTAGTATTTTACATTTGACAATAAAGAAAAAATATTCTCTAACAATATGTTTACTAATTCTTATTAAAAAAGCATAGAATGTTGTTGTAGTATATTTAAAAGCATTAAATATCTTCAAAAATAAATATTTAATAACATTTGATTATCAAATAATGTTTATGTTGCAGCTACTAAATAAGAATCCAAACATAACAACTATATAAATATATTTATATCACTTTTCTGGAGGATAAAAAAGGTAAAAGTTATACATAGAGCATAAATTACCTTTTAAGAACATGTTGAGTGGAAAAAACAATAAATCCTTTAATAAATGACAATCTAACCTCATCTCCTAGATCAGAATTTAGGTCAATAAGTAATCTATATTATGGTATGAGAAATATAATAACAATTTAAATATATTTAATATTTGATATTTTTGATATTTTCCTATCATAAAAATAAAATAAGTTTATGTGGATGTGTGTCATATGATTTAATTACATATGGAGTAACCAGGACTAGATTTTTTTTTCATTCCATATTATGTTGGTTTATTTTTCATATAGAATTGTAATTGATATAGGCACTAGGAATGCTGAGTAAAAAAAGCTTAAGAATAAAAGTTTTATTATAAATCTTATATATAGAGCTGGCAAAATAAGCTTTGGGAATATCACCAACCCCAGATCAGTTTTTGCTACTGATGTCATCAGTGAACTACGAGGACAAGTCCAGAACTTTATCTAATGTATAACTATTAAGTAGAAAATCTGAAATTTTCAGACATCCATATGTCTTCCAATTCATTTATCTAATTTAAATAGCCATATGGGACTGAACTAAGTTCAGAAACACCATATATTAATAGCTTTAGCAATATAGAATTGCCAAAGCCTTAATAGCAAAAACTAAAATTACAAAAAAAAAAAAATCAAGTCTGTTGTCACATGACCTAATTTAATAAGTTTGTATTTACAAATGTTATATATAGAGCTCACAAAATAAGCTCTTAACAAACCTTGAGAAGATCCCCAACCCCAGGCTGGTTTCTGCTACCAGCATTGTCAGTGAGGTGCTAGGATATTCAAGCATTAGATTAAAAATACCAGCACCTCACTGATGATGCCAGTAGCAGAAACTGGTCTGAGGTTGGGGATATTCTCAAAGCTTATTAAGAGCTTATTTTGTGAGCTCTAACATTTGTAAATAGAAGCTTATTAAATTAGACCATGTGATATCTGACTTAAATTTATTTTTGTAATTTTATTTTTTGCTATTAAGGCTTTGGTGATTTTATGGGGCTAAAGCTATTAATATATGGTGTACCTGAACTTAATTCAGTCCCATGTGGCTATTTAAGTTAGATAGCTGGATTGGAAGACATATGAATGTCTGAAATTTTCAGATTTTCTACTTAATAATTATACATTAGATAAAGTGCTGGGCTTGTCCTGGTATTTTTAATCTATTGCTTGAATATCCTAGCACCTCACTGGCAATAAAATAGGAATAACAATATTATATAAGATATAACTATAAAAACAGATGATGTCCAAGTAAATCATCATAATATAAATATTGGTATAGACTTAATTTAAAGAAATACTTAAACATCAGCAATGGAAGTTCATATTGGTTCTAGAACATAACTGTAAAGTTTGTTGAATATTATTTTAATCATATAACAAAAAAAAAAAATATAAAAGTTTTCTCTTAATTAAATGTCAAAAAGAACCTGTTGTGTTTGGTCTGAACTGCAGATTTCAGGCTCAAATCAAGAGTGATATCAATAAAAATATGAATACTCAATAAATACAGTTGTATATAGATAAATGTACCCTTAATACTGTGCTGGTTGTGCCAGACTCACTTCAAGATATATATTAGCTTGCCTCATGAGTTCTAGTCAGTCTAGCCAAGACTCTACCAGCTGTACTGGACAGTTTGCCTTGAGTTAGCCATAGTCTCAGCAGCTTCTAGTCCTATTGTGGACTTGCCTTACTGCATAGACGTTTTGGCTACAGTAGAAACACCTTCACCGTTGGAAGTGGTTTCAATTGAGAGCACATTCAGGTTAAACTCCATGGAAGAAACACTCTATTAAACAATATGTCTGAATGATCTCAGTAGGGGAGACTTATGATTTCTCTGATACTATATCTGCAATAAAAACTATATCTATTTAATGTTATCTGCCTGATAATATATGATGATTAAGCATTTGGAATGTCAGGTTGAATTTTTATTCAAAAATCTTTATTTCCTCAGTCTATTAAATTTAGATGATAGAAAAGATTGGTATAATTGAATACAAATTATAACATTTGCCCTTCATTACTTACTACTGGCCTCAGCCTGTCATCCTTTTATACACAATATATTTTTGCTTCTGAAATTTAAAGCTACATTTTGAAATAATGAGAACCTTTATATCATTAAAATGCACAGTGTTTTGAAAAATATATTGGTCATCCCAATATTAGAAAATCATTCTTTAAAGAAAACCATAAAATGCATTTATTTATTTTTAATATGAGATTCTTCAGATATTATACTTAAACATTTAAGTATTAAAAAACATTCCAAAAGGATTCACATATTAGAAATTTTTTGAAAATTAAATTTGTATATTTTACCACTAAACGTCACATGATCACCATTCTTTATGATTATTTTGGCTTGCATTGAGTGGCACTACTGTATGGAGAGTTATACCTCTGTGTTTGTATATTTTAAAGGTAACTGAGTTTATCGTAATTAATTTTTAACTGAAGTATTACATTCAATTTCAATTTTTTCTATACAAAAATATGCTTTGTTTTTGGTTGAAGGATTTACAATCGTTTATAGTTGATCCATTTGTTAACTAAAACAATTTTGAAATAGGTGTTTCAGACTTTGTATGAGTAAAATTGCTAGCATAATATTGGCTTCTCAAAAGTACATTATAATCTAAAATATTTAAAGAATAGTTATCTAAGGATGTGAAATTAATTTAGATATGTTTATAAATGATTGGAGTCTTTTTTACTTCTATATATTATAAATAAAAATTAATTAGAAGAAAGAAATGCAATATATAAAATAAACTGTCGTGCTTACAAAATATTAGATATTTTTATTTAATAGAAAAAAACCCCAGAAAATTACATATTATATCTGAAAAACTTATATTACCTATTGCAAAAAGCATGTTTTCTGAAAATCATGAAAAAAATTGCAAGACACTTTTTTTATGTATTTATCAAATTATGCAACTAAAAAGTAAATCAACAATTTACCAGCCAATATCAAACATCACTTATTAGAAATAGTTTATATATTTCCCCTTATTTTGCTCTACAACTACATGAAAGTATAGACTTAATACATTGATTGGTTGAGCATAAAGAAAATTATTTAAAAGACACTGTTCATCTCCTTATTGGTACGCAGTGCTTCTGAAGAAATATGTAACAGCTTGAATGAATTTGTAACATAAGATTGATTAATTGAAACATATTGGAATCAGAAAAGACAGAGAAAGAGAAGTACCCAGAAAGCATATTGGACTTGAAACATGGCCTAAGAAAGCCATTCTGTCAGGGATTTGATATTCTTAATGTATATTTAATGAAGGTCTAGTTGCTAAGAAGATTTCATAAAAATCAAAGCAGACTTTAAATAAATCAATCAAAACAGTAAGTTTGATAAAAAGCAACTCACTGAATTGAAGATTTTTTTTAGCAGCTTGCACAGATATGCACTCACAAAGAAGCAATTTTATATCAGCAGTTATTTGGTAAACTTAGCATATCTAATAGTTATTTTTATCCATTTAAATATGCTCAACTTAAATTTTCAAAGGAAAAGCGTTTTTCACATTGAAGACAAATCAAAGCAATGATGATAAGTTGGAATCATAGCAATATCTTCTGCAAAGTCAAATCATGAACATTTTCAAATCTCACAAATTTTGTTGATTTGTATCCTCTGAAGAGAATACATTATTTACCACTTGATATTTGAACAATTTGCAGCACAGTTTTCCTGAATATTTTTCTGTTCTCGAAATGAGCAAAACCTGGATAGGAAATTCATTTTCAATTAATGAGTATGAGTTTTAAAAAGGCTCACAATAACAGAATAAGACATATTCATAGATATATCTGTGTACAAAGTGTAACTGCAATTCAAGAAACAGCTCTTTTGAAATTTTTGGTCCCACCTGCAACCAAATTTTCTAGAACTATTGAAAAGAGCTATAAGGATATTGATATTTTTTTGTAATGATCATGTTTGTGTAAAAGAAATATCTGTTCAAGTTTATCTTCAAAATATGTGTAGAGATATCCGTCGAAAAATATAGGAGAAAATCAAAATACAAATTTCAGTGATTATAATTATATAAATCTATAAGGAATCATTTAATTAAAAATATTATATGGAATTCGAACTCAGACTTTCACACAACCCACCACTCTCAGTGCCATCTCATATTGCTGACCCACCTGATCTCACACATGTTGAAAAGATAAATAATCACCAATATACGTATTTCATGCTAAACTAGCAATCATCAGTTGGTCTAGATTATTATCCTCACACATATATACAATCAGTGCTCAGCTTTATATTAAGATAGCCAATCTTCATACTTTAATGGACAGGCTTTCAAACTATTCCAACTCACAACTTTTCAGCCTTCCATTTCATTGAAAATCATGAAATACGTATATTGGTGATTATTTATCTTTTCAACATGTGTGTGATCAGGTGGATCAGCAATATGAAATGGCACTGAGAGTGGTGGGTCGTGTGAAAGTCTGAGTTCGAATCCCGCATATATTACATATATAAATACAGGTTTAAGCCTGTACAATGTATTAAAAATATTATAGAAAAATTATTTCTGTTACTATGGCATCATATTCAATATTAGTAAATCATTTCCTTTTACATTTATTTTTTGCTATGTTAAAATTTTATTCATCTGACATTTCAATTAATCAACAATCCTTTTAACAAACTTCTTTAAATTATAGAGGAAATGAAATTTTTGAAGAAGATTGTTTAACAATCAAAACTTCTGATTAATTTTAAAAAAATTATCATTAACAAAATAAATTGATTTATCAAATATTACTATACAATTTTGTACATTTACTTTTTTCTTTCTTTTCTCCAAATTTGGGGATTGTTGATGAGAAATTTTAAATAAATATTTGATGCATGCTTAGTGTTTTAAATCTAAGTTAAATCTCTGCACAATAATAATGATAGCAATAAAGATAAAATAGCTTTGGCTATGTACCTAATTTATTTTAAAACAAACCCGATGTCATATTTATTAAACACCTAAGTAGATCCATATAAAAATAACATGATGAAAAAAGGCCAGTTTTATAAATAAAATAAAAAATTAAGAAATGCAAGTGTTGGTGATCGAGTGGTCAGCACAGTTGCCTTACAAGCAGTTGTCGCAGTTCGCTTCCCCGCTGATGCTTTGACCCATGAAAAAAAAACAACTCTAATTTTGTTTCTCTTATTAAAATCTTTATTTAAATAATAAAGTAAAAAGTTGCCCCGCGCCACACACACACACGACTTACAAAAAGTTAATAAATAGGTTTAGAGTTTTAAACTTGTTATTAAAATAATTATCAGCATTCATATTATTAACTTTTTTAAAACTTGTAGTCAAGCAGTTTTGTTTAGTTTGTTTTCATTATTAAGTGAAAGAAAGAAAAAGTTGATTATTAAATAATATATATATATTACAAATATGTATTTTTTAAAGTTTTTTTATTGTTTTCAAAACAGATATTAAGTTATTATCTATGATGATGATATTAACTTGGGTTTTCAAAGAAGATCTTCACCTAAATCACTTGGAAACGTTATCTTAAAAATCCGCAAGATCAGACTGATATGGCTTCAGGGTAATACGTCATCGGTTGGATAATGCTAAAGAACCTTATATTCAAAGATCTCATCAAGAATGTATGACCATCTTTTTATTTAACCAAAAATTAATTATTTTATAGTAAACTGAATACAATCTTTTGCAACAAAAAACTAAAATACAATACTATCTAGAAATGACTTTGGATTAAAGCCTAAATTATTTTCATCATTTGTTAAGATTAGATCTAAAATTATTTTTGGGAACAAACTTTTTAAAAATCCTGCTTATATTATTTGAGTTATGTGCAAATAGTTTTTAAAAATATATTTTCTAGTGCATGGACATTATAATGCTAAAAGCAATGTTTTTGTTTTTAAAAAATAATTATTAATTCAAGATAGTTTCACAATTTAACAAGTGTCTCAAATCAAAATTTTTGTAAAAACCCTTAAATGGCAGGACAATTACATTGCAAAAAAAAAAAGGATTTCATATGGGATCCTATACTAATTTATATTCTTCTAAATGCGATAATAAATAAAACAATTGAATTTAATTTGCCCAGATATTATTGAAGTCTACCAATAAATTGACTAATAGTCAAGCGTTGATGGCCTGGTGGTTAGCATATCTGCCTTCCAAGCAGCTGGCCCGGGTTTCCCGGTCAACGCATTTGACACATGGAAAAAAATAATAATAAATTCACCAATACTATGTCTACTTTGCCCATATAATTCAGAAAAAGATCTTAAATGTTTCCTATTATATACTTGTAGACAAATAAATCAGACTAGTCTTAATGACTACTTTATATATGCAAAAACAAAAAAGATTTAATTAAGCCTTGAGTGAATTCATCTTCTTATTAAAATCTTTATAAACTCCTTTATCACATACTATGCGTGGATTGTCAACAGATACAATAGTTGATTTTTATACGTGGAAAGTCGTGTGATGTTGTTATTGATTATATACGTCAATAATTAGAGTAGACCATTTTTATTGTAGTTTTACTAAATCGTTTTTTATCTTATTAAAATAATAAAGTTTCAGAACAATATTTTTTTTAAAAAAAAAACAACAGAATTATGTTAATAAATGTACACATTTTCTTTTTAAAGAATTAAATAAAAAAACGAACGTTTTATAAATTTGAAAATTATATTGTGTTGTTGTTTCCTAGAAACGAGTAAACATTTGAAATCACATGATTGAAGTTTTACTAAAAACACAATTACCACACACACTAGTTTATTATTATACACTTTTATTAATTATGCCTAAGAACAAATTAAAAATATTAGGGCAAAAACAATTTGCTGCATTTAATGAAATTGTTCCTTTTGATGTAAGTTTCCTCTTTTTAATTGTTTAAAAATTACTAACATTTATTTGTCGGTATTTTTTTGTTATTGTTATTTAACGTTAGAATTATAACAGATATTTCAAAAGTGTTAATTGAAGTTTACAAATAGCCAATAAACGAATTATTTAAATTAAACTGATTTATTTTCAGAATTGTACGTGCTAATTTAGGAGTCCTCGTGGACCAAAATTAGCTTATTCTGAGAAAACAGTTTACTGAACAAATTGTAAATGGACCTGGGTTCAAATTTTTATAAAAAATGCTAATAATGTCCAACTGAAACTGCTTGGACTAATAAAACTATGTATTCTATTTTTATTAGTATAGCTTGATATTCATATTGTATTTATAGTTATTTTAAAAGTATATACACAAAGCATTGTATATTGGCTTTCTCTTCCATAATCACCAAACAAGGAGTAACTGATAGGCTTTACACAGAATGGGATAAGTTAATATTACATATCCAAAAGTGAAGTAAATTCAAAATGATTTAAATTGCATCAACTCTAAATATTCAACACTCTAAGCATTTACTTATTTGATTACTCAGTAACTATATTCTCAGCATTACATATTATTGTAATTCAAAAAAATATTTTTTGATATATACATATATACTCTTGTTTATATTTCTACGCTATAATAATAGTTAATAAAAAATATTAAAGTGTATACATACATCGCTGTATACTTAATTATATGTTGGATTATTTCCATCATTTATTTTGATAGTTAAATATTTTTGGAAAAATTCAAATTTTATTTATACTGTTCCCAAATAAATTTGACTATTAGTAATAAAACACAGATTCATATGTAACTCAGTGTTTCAAATGATTTTATTTTCCTTTCTTATTCAAGCTATTGTTGATTTGACTGGTGACAATTGTAATATGGGAATCAAAGTGATGACCTTTAGATTCATGGACAGAATTTAAAGAGATGCTCTAACAATTATGCTGTTTGTTCAGTCAAAAGCAACAGTTAGTATAATCTTTATATGCTTATATATAAGGGTCCTCCTGATTTCTCCAATTTTTATTTTTAAGGGCAAGATTAATTTGTGGTTTCCAAATATTATGGATAATCAAATTAGGTTATATAATATTTAGTTTTATTACTGCTTAGCATGCTTTCAATATATTCAGAATATCGTATTCATATTTTTAAAAAAGCTATCTTTTCTGTGAGTATATTCATTAATTACCAGATATTACATTGGCTCAGAAAAGAAGAAAATTAGTAATAGTCCTATTAGATTAACATATGGGATTATTTGCCATTGTTAAGTTTATAATGTGAGCAACTTTCTTAATTTGATTTTTACTTTTTTTTTCCCTGTCATAATATTCATGTGTTCTTCTAATTGAAAATGTTTCACTGGTATTTGCATCGTAAATAACTCTCTCTTAAGTCAGCTAGTATATTAATCAATAAAATTCAGGAATATCTTTGCTGAATGTTGCCTTTGAAAAGATAGCCTAGTTGAAAAGAGTATCAAATTCATATTTCATGTATCTGAAAGTCACTATTTCAAAACCTATGCTAGCATTATCACTGGTCAGACCAGCATCACCCAAAGAAGTGAAGAGAATAATGCAACTTAAAACACTGCTTTATATTAACCTAGCATTATTAGTTGATTATATTTAGGAAAGTATTAATAAATTTGAATTTTTCTAGAAACATTTAACAGTTGAACTAAATAATAGAAATAGTTCAACACTGAACTACACACAAGTAAAATGTCATCATCACAAACTTTCAAATAAGCATGTGAATATGTATGTACATGTATAAAACAATTACTAATGAAAAGTTTAAATTGAAAATCTGTTATAATTTTTACTGTGTATTCTACTTAATCAAATATATAATGGACTAACAATAATTAGAAAAACCAACTACATAATGCACAATATATAAAACAGGTTTAAATTGAATACTCCTTTAGACAATCATGTTTTTAAATGACAGATATTTGGAACAATAATGTCTTCTAAATATCATACACGTGCAACTTTTTTTAAACAACATTTTTCAAAGTATTCATATCTAAAAGTCAAACTATTGTATTCTAGATGTCAGTCATTAGGAATTTGGAAAGTTAAACTACAAAAAATTTTGAAGTATTTAATTCTTAAGTACAATATTGATAAGAGTGTTTATCCATAACCATTATTTACATACCCACATCTTTATATACCACTCTATGTAATTATTACCTTTTTATACATTATACTCTTTTCATATTCTATATTTACCAATTAATACTTCCTATAATCATATATATATATTCTAATCTGGTCTTGTGCATCCTCACTTCAGAATAATATATGATATAAAATAAAAATGGGTTCTAGCTCAGTTAATAATTAATAAATAAAATATTCAGCATTAAAATTAAAATGTTTCACTAGCTCAAATTTAAAATACGAATAAGGTTCAGTTTATAAAAATAAATTAAATAAATATTTAATATTTTCATGAGACTTGAAGTGAAAATACAGGTGACAAGATAGATTACATTGAGCAAATATCCCACAGGATACCACCTCAATGGCATAAGAACACTATCCCCCCTTATTACTATTTCAAATAACAAACTCATAGTATTCTTACGACTTTAATAACTTCTACTCACTAAGATTAAACTAATAATTAAGTCTTAATCTTCTATTTGTAATAATCTAGCTCAATAAAATAATCTCAGGTTCATAAAGTTTATTCTAAGTTAATTTAAAAATACGGTAGTAAAATATGAGAAGGGATTTTATGTCATAATCTACTACACTTAAACTAATAATAATAAATAATAATAATAATATTCTTCATTGTTTAACTACTACTGGATATCTTTTCTTTTATTATAATTTTATTACCATAATAAAATAATACAATAAATTTATATAATCTTTTATCTTCGTGTAATGATATAATAAATACGTGGTAGCATATGATAATCTGATAAACAAAGGATGTGTGGCAACTGATAGCATATAATTCAGTATACTATTGTGATAACTGATTTATGACCAATAAAACAATGTAAAATTATGATTATTTAATTAAATGAATACTAATAAAATGTTTAAAATTCTTAAAATACTCCTCTGTTTATCTTTTTGTGCAAAATTATATTTTTGATTCAATTGTTATGAATATATTGTGATTTCATGCAGTGAAGTGGAGAAATAAATAATCAAGACACAAAAATTTTGAAAAACAAATTTTAACAAAGTTTATTAACAACAACAAATAAAATAAACAATTTATGTACACTATTTACAATGGATATCCTTATTTTAATCTTACATTTTTATCTACTAAGTTATATAAAAAATAGTTTATAGTTTAGTTATATCTTTATTTATACTTAAGACAAAATAATAAAAAAATGTTACCATTTGGTTTCTCATTATGGTTAACTTATTATAAATATATTTACTTATTAGCAGAATATTTCATCATTAATATTATTAAACTATCTTATTTTTAAAAGAAACATTCATAGGAAAACATTCTACAGAAAAACAAAATTAACTTTATAATGAGTATGGATTTCTCAAAATATTAAAAAAATTTTCATCTTGCAAAGTCAAAGATGTTACATAAAATATTCATCCAAAATTCAGTACTAGATTTTAGTGTTTTATCACACGATGTTGACTAATCATAACATATCCTTATTTAGCCTTACTTTAGTATGATATAAGTATAATAATCAATATATTCCTGTTATTCAATAAACAAAAAAATATACTATGCATATTCCCTACATTTATTGTATATTATTGTATTTTAAAAATATGCAATACTTATTTTTCTCTTAAAATAATAATAAAGCATTAAAAAAAATAATTAACATTTTAAAGAAAATATCTTTGTTTAGATACTCTATTTTTAAAAATTTATATTTCACTTCCGAAATAAAATTCAAAAATATATTCTATGATTCTTTCTTTTCCTTTAGGATTCACTGGTCCTTCAATTTCAAGTTATAAAATTCTATTCCTTCTAAGCAAATAAACCAATCTTATACAAAATGATAGCATAACCTAAGCTCTAAATTATTTACCATTTCTTTTCAAAATATCTTACTAAACGATGCAGTTACATGAAATAAAGATAGCGAAATAGATGCATAGGATTTAAGGAAGAAAGCTAGGGTATCACTCATAATATATCTCAAAAACATGGCACAGTGCATTACAAGAAAGAGGTATGACCTTTACCTGTCTAATAACCTCTAATACATGAACGATGTTAAAGCTATTTCTTCAGCTTTATTAGAACATCAAATATTTAAAGAAATATAAAACACTGTCCAAATAAAATGTGGACCAGTCATAGGGCTTTGTTAACTATGCTGATATTCACACAAAGACTAAATATTATTTCTATTCCTTATCATATCCTATTTCTTAAAAAACATCATCTTGGTTTCCTGTTCACTAAGTACTTCCAAGTCACTATCTCAACATTATTTCTCAAGATTTTCCACATCTTACATCGATAAATAACTATCTGCTTTTACAAAACAAATAAAATTCATTGATAATTAAACAATCTTACTGTTCCCCAAGAAAAGTTTGTCTACTTCATCATTCTGTATGTTTAATCATATACAATCTAACTAGACAATATTTGAATATCCTAACATGAAAATTTTAAAAGAATCACATAATTATTTGTTATTATGTTGGATTATATCATTAATATAAAAAAAATCGTCATATGCATATTTTCAAATCAATCCTATCTCATAATGTTTTTTAAAATGTTGTATGAAATGCGTTACATATAATTAAAACTTTTACACTTCATTCTTACTATCCATAGATGATCTAAAGAAAACAAAAATATACATTATAAATTATTAAGTCATTATTATTACCAAAATAACCTTTATCTGGTCATCATATTCAGTAGGCTTCTTCATCCACTAGAGACCGATCATTGCAAACATAAAGAAATATACATTCATACACTTTATTTTAAAATATCTTATCTAAATTATTAGATTATTCCATTATAAAATTTTATATCATCAACAAATTAATGTTTTATGTTTTCCTAATCTTATAAAAAAAATTTAGATTTAAACTAGGTTAATAAAATAAAAGGAATCAAAACTATAATTACATATTTTCTTGACAATAGTTCCTGATAAGTCCAAAATGTTTATTTTTTTCTCTAGAGTTTTAAAATGTTCTCCTCCAAGCGCGTTAAAGTTTAAAAATAAAAATAAATATTAATCCATTTTAGTAAAATTTATAGAAAATGATCCTTGGTTTTAGTATTTAGGACGATAATTAATCCCATGAAATTTCTTCAATATTCTCTGCTAATATTCTCTGCGGCATATCTGATGCATCACTCTATCTAGCTTAACTTTAAAAATATTCGGTAAACTTTTTTTTACAATATTTCCATGGATCCATTTTTTATTCAACTATGTGTTCACTTTTTTTATATAAGTTTCCATCCTTAATAAATTTAAACTTTCGTTTAGTATTTTTTATATATCACTTTTTCAAAAAAAAAACTTCAAGTACTTTTAAACAAATGTTTTCTAAATACATTTTAAAAAATTCTAAGACTGGAGGTTTTAATATCAAAAAATGCTTCAGTAACATATTCTCCTGGGTTCTTTCTTTAACTCTTGAAAATATTTTTTTTTTTAAATGTTACCTTCAGAAAGGATATAACATTTTACTACTTTTGATATAATATTATATAGAACGATTCATAAGATATAATTGTCTTATTACTATTTTAAAAAATAAATCTTGGATAAGCTTATCTAAATAATAATGCGTCTCCAATTTTTACCCTTTAAACAGAAAATAACTTTGCACTGTATCAGTATAATGTCTGTACTATGATTTTTATGCACTAGAATAGTTCTCCGGTGAAGCATTAATAAAGCTGTATCAAAATATTCCAAAAACATTTTTATATTATTAGAATTTATATCCATTTCATTCCACAGTATATCCATCTTTTCATTGTGAAGTTTAGGTCAAATTTCAGATAAAATAATCCTGGCAAGTAACTTTTAAAAATTAGAAAATCATTTTCAAGAAGTTCCCAAATATATTTTATTTTAAACTCTCTTTTGCAAAATACTTTTCAAATAATATCAATTAGTTTTTTTTTTCAAATAAAACTATAAGTACTAAAAAAAAATTGACTAAAATAAAAATTTTAAAGTACTATCTCTTCGATAGCTACTAATATACCTTTCTCTGGTTTCAATTCATTTTTAATCTCTGATACCCCTGTGCAATTCATATTTATAGTCTGTAAGAATACCTCATTTGATTGGTTGATTCTTACTTTTAGCTTGAGAACAAATTTACATATATTTTTAGTTTTACAGAATTATATTTGAAAATAAAAATTTATGACGTAATAACTCAAAATATTATTTAAAATATTACTTTCAGATTGATTATTACTTTATCAAAATTATTTAAACATTTAAAATAACTTTAATAACCTATTCCATTCTTAATATTCAATTTATCTAGTTTTATTTAAACAAAATATTTAATTTTTTTTATTAACTGTATTCGTCTTTATTACATTATTTAAAACATTACATACGATAGTTAACTTAATATTTATTATTATTTGCTTTTATGATAGGCAATAATTCCATCCAATTCTATAATATAACTTTTAAAATATTTTAAACTTTGTTACTTTAAATACAAACAAGCATGTGTGTGAAAGTATGTAGTATACAAGTCACATGATTAATAACTTTGACAGACGATTTTCAATCTATTTCTCTGCCTAGACTAATAAAATTGATATACTTATTATATTTAATAATATAATTATAAAAATTTGGAAAAATAATTTAAAATATAGAATTAAATACAATTTTGACCATCATAAAGTTTATATTTAAAATATATTATATTAATTTTGATTATTAAACATAGTTTATAAATTTAAAGACTGTATAACATTTATTTATCTATACGTTTAAGACTATTAAAATTGAACCTTTTAAATATACTTTTAATATTTATAGCTGTATTATTTAATATGGCCAGCTTTTACAACCATATGAAACAATATTTTAAGCTTTACATAACTATTTTTTAAATGATTCGCTATAATTTTATATACTATGTATTTGCTTTAGCCTCAAATTGTACTTTAAAAATATAATCGACAAACTATAATTAATGTATTAAAAGAACATATTCTAAAATTTAAAATTTTTAGTAATTGACTGTTATAAACTATTACTGACCTATAGAAAAGGGCACAATATATATATTATTTTTCTTTCATTTAAATTTACTCTTATTAATCTTTTAATAGTTAATTCTATCTTTATATATTAATACTTTAATATTTTACAATATTATTATTCATTATATTAACATTCAATATAAATAATTATATTTTACCTACAATATTATTTTTAACTTATTTTTTATACCTACCTTCTACTTATATATCCAAACCTTAACTGCTAAATTCAAACTTTAAATTTTACAGTTATACTTTTGAAGCTCCCTCTTTTTATTTTTTATATAAATAAATGCATTTTACTTTAGTGGTTCCATCTTTCTATTTTTTATATAACTAAATTCTCTTTTTTTTCTAATAATATACTGACATATTTGGATTATTAAGTCATATGAAGAAGGGAAATGTAGGATTGAAACTTAGGATGACATAACACTCTTACACTTAGATATGTAAATAGATCAATAGTTAATCTAAAATTATACTGATATCCCTATCAATAAACAATAAACATTTTAAATGAAAAGAAAAAAATATATAACAATAATAATGATAAACATAAACAAGCAACCTGAGCAATAGTCTTTAAATATTGCATTTCACAAATAGTACCATAGTTTTTGTGTTTTCTTAAAAAAATCACAATCCAATATTTTGTTATTCCAGAGAAAGAAGTATTGCAAAAAGCTACAATGTTCCAAATCCATTTTGTTAATTCTAATATTTTCCAGCTATCCAAATTATCTTTTCATTCAGCAAATATTTGATCTATATAAGGTTGTAAGTGTGCAAACACTAATTTATATACATGATGATGCAATGTAGCTATCTTTTCATTTAGCAAGTAATCAATTCATAAAACATTAGAAGTGAAGAGATGATAGTTTCATCTATTACAATGCTATGGGAATTAACCTAATTTTACCCATATATCAATAGGTAAAACATAATCTTTATGTATATTTTATATTGTTAGCTTTTAGACTTTATCATTGAAAAATATGTAATATTTGTTTTTACATTAAAGAAACATGAAACATTTTGATGGTTTTTTTTTAAATGCTAAGAATTAATTTTCATATTTCAATAAATTGCCACATCTGTCATGTTTAATGATGCTGTCTGGTTAATGGATGATCATTATTGCTTTCAACCCATTATTTTATCCATTTTTTAATCATATACTTTTAAAAATAAATTGTAAAAAATCATAAGAAGGAACTTAGATCCATTTTTATTGAAGCCAAAGTAGAAAAAGAGTGCTTAATCTGCTTGGTTCTATTTATAAACTTTTTTTATTGACGTAAGAGAAACTATAGCAACACTCTATATTAACTCTTTAGTCATTTCTAGGCATTATTCCATAAATAAAAATCTTATTACACAATAATGACAAATAAAAAAGATATATTTTACAATTATTGATATAACAAACATTTACGATTTTAAAATACAAAAAAGATCCTTTTACTCCAGCATAAATTAAATAATTAAGACTACATTCTTTTATATTACAAAGGAAATAAATTTTTTATACATATCTTTTAAATATTATACAAATAAAACAACAAATATATTTAAGACATTAGACATTTAGTTGCATTGTTTGAAATTTATTATTGTGAATGGAGTAACAAAAATATATCTAATAACAGAAGAACAATAATTTTATCCAAACTATATGCTTTATTATTCACATATCCATTTTAAAATGAATAAAATCAATTCACAATCTTATACAATACTATAAATAATAAACCATTTTATATCAATATTATCATTGTCATAGCAATACAGTTCAATGCTTTATATGTTAAAATATCCACCATTGAAATCAAACAAGAAAAAAAAATTATGTCTGATATTTTACCACATATTGAAACTAATCTCAAACTTCAGTAGATACAACATCTCCCATCTATCAGAAAAAAAATGGTTTTCCTTTTTTTAAAAAACAACAATGATTTACTATTGATTTTAAATGAATATAATAAACCATCTTCATCTCAATATAATCAAACATTCATTCTTTTCTTCCTCCCTCATCTTCATATATTGTTTAATAATTCAATCCGAATGAATCCTAAATACATCATTAGTATGTTGAAACAATTCAAAACAAAGCAAAACTCTCCATATAGTAGTGCCATCTTGTGCTAAATTTCTAGAAATATGCCATTTTCGTAGCCGCACCCAAGCCTTTAAGCATTATTTCTAAAATAAATCCTAGAAAGATTGTTAACTCAGAGTTAAGTCTTTTTTCTATGCTAAAAGGTAGACTGTTAACTCGGAGTTCAGTCTTCTTTCTATGATAAAATCTAGAAAAAATGTTAACTCGGCTTAGCGGCTAACGGTGTGGCTTTTCCCGATGCTAAAAGCAGAGGAAAATATCGTAGTTGTTTGTGTCACGCATTATATCGTAATGCTGTGTTATGTATTTGATGTAACAATATCGTACAAGGGTCTATTAATTTGATCGTGTCAAAATTATTTAAATTTTCATTGGTACCTTTTTTTTTTAAGACGAATTGATGTACTGTTACATTTTAACAATTTTAACAGTATCGTGATTGTTCCTCATAAATTTATATTCCTCCTAAATTTTCGATTACGGTGGGTTAGGGTAATATTTTAAAGATCACGCTTTGAGTCACGTTTCAGCGAGAAATTTTCCGAGACAAAAAGTACGGCAAATTCGAAAACAGAAAATATGAAAAGATGGGAATTTCCAGACACGGAAGCCGTCAGTGCTGTAACATTTCTACAGCAGAAAAACATCCTGCTGAAAGAAAAAAAGATGTTTGTGCGGCAAATGTATGAGACTTGAGGTCCATAAAGATCTCTGGACTTTCATTTGTAAGTCTCGTTTTTGCCGAAAGAAATGTGCACTTCGAAAAGGCAGCTGGTTTGAGGGATTTCAAATGCCGTTCGTCAAGTCTTTACGTTTGCTGCATTACCGGAGCCGTGACGAGTTGACCATACAGCATGCCATTAATAATATTGAAATGTCTACCAGTAAATATTATTAACCAAATTGATAAATAAAGTAACATAACATACACACACAATAATTGTTGTTAACCAAAAAATGTAAATTATTATTTAAAAATATACAAAAACACCCCTCCCACTAATTGTTGTCAATCAAATGTAAACAAATTAAAGTAACGAAAATTATTATTTAAAGATCCATAAAAAAAAAAAAAAAACCCCGTTGTTTCTTTAATTTTGTCACTTAAATTTTTAAAAACAGTATTACTATTTAAACACAACCCAAATTACTATTTAAACGTACACCAAAAAAGATCCTTTCTTGTCAATAATAATCAAATTAAGAACTATTATTGTCCCATTGTCAAAAATATTAGGTTTTTGGGAAACCAAAACAATAATTTATAAACGAAAAAAAAAATCAATCGGTTGTCAATCAAATGTAATAAATAAAAGTAACTTCAATTTTGATTTTAACATACACACACAAAAAAAAAACCCTTTCTCCAAATAATTGCTGTCGGCAATCAAATGTAAAATAAAAAGGAAGGTAAATTAGTATTTAATCATCATCCAAAAACACCCACCCCACTCACTAATTATTGTCAGCAATCAAATGTACACAACCACTAAAAGTAACGTAAACTACTATTCTTTAAACAGTTACACCCTTTTCCCCAATAATTGTTGTCTACAATTGTACATACAAAAAAACACCCCTCCCAATAATTAGTATCGGCAAACAAATGTAAACCAATCAAAGTAAGACCGCACCTTAAAACTACTATTGTTTAAACGGTTAACCCACCCCTTCACCCAATAATTGTTGTCTACAACCGTACACACAAAAAAACACCCCTCCCAATAATTAGTGTCAAACAAATGTAAACCAATCAAAGTAAGATGGTAACTTATTATTTAAATGTAACCCAAATTACTATTTGAAACTACACCGAAAAACAATCTTTTGTCAATAAAAATTAAACAAACAACAACTATTATTGTCCCATTGTCAAAAATATTTATTCGTAGAAACAAAAATCATAATTTATAAATGAAAGGAAGTCATATCGGTCGTTAATCAAACGTAAACCGATAAAAGTAACGGTTTTAATTTTTATTTAAACATACACACACACACACATGGGAAAAAAAACAACACTTCTCCCGATAATTGTTGTCGGCAATCAAACGTAAACCTATCAAAGTAACGTAAATTATTATTTAATCGTACATAAAAACACCCCTCCCACTAATTGTTCTCGGCAATTAAATGAAAACCTATCAAAGTAACGTCAATTATTATTTAAAGATCCATCCAAAAAAAACCTGTTCTCTCTTAAATTTCGGCAATCCAATTTTACAAAAACAGTAATACTATTTAAAAAAAACACAAATTACTATTTGAACACACACCAAAAAAGACCCGTTCTCTCTTAAATTTCGGCAATCCAATTTTACAAAAACAGTAATACTATTTAAAAAAAAAACACAAATTACTATTTGAACACACACCAAAAAAGACTCGTTCTCTCTTAAATTTCAGCAATCCCAAAAAAAAAAAACAACTATTATTATACCATCGTCAAAAATATTATTTGGGAAAAATAATTCAGAAACGAAAGAAAGTAAACTTTGTAAACAAACAAACAAACAAACAAACAAACAAAATCAATATTAATAGAGAATCGCTGGCCCGGAAACGTTATATTAATGTGTTTTTGATTAGAAATCGCGCCTCTAGCGACTGACACGAAGGATCAGATGACAACCAAAAAATTATGTCTGATATTTTACCACATATTAAAACTCATCTCAAACTTCAGTAGATACAACATCTCCCATCTATCAGAAAAAAAATGGTTTTCCTTTTTTTAAAAAACAACGATTTACTATTGATTTTAAATGAATATAATAAACCATCTTCATCTCAATATAATCAAACATTCATTCTTTTCTTCCTCCCTCATCTTCATATATTGTTTAATAATTCAATCCGAATGAATCCTAAATACATCATTAGTATGTTGAAACAATTCAAAACAAAGCAAAACTCTCCATATAGTAGTGCCATCTTGTGCTAACAAGAGCAATCAATGGATTCCAGAAGGCTTGTGCATAAAATTCCTATCTAGTGCCTACTCATCCAATATCCCCAGACTAGTTTCTGGCTTGTGGCCTTCATCAGTGAGGAGCCTTGGATCTGAGAGCACTGCACCTAGATCTTAGGATCCAATGCAACCCTCCAGCACCCACCTTTTAACTCTATTTAACTACAAAACTATGAGAATGAAATTGAAAATACAATTAATATTTTCTATCCAAGCTCAATAGCTTATATAGTCATATGGGTCTGAACTCAATTCAGCACCCACTAAACATCACATGATCACTATCTCATACTAGCACATAATTGTTATTAAATAATTCAAAACAAAGCAAAACTCTCCATATAGTAGTGCCATCTTGTGCTAACAAGAGCAATCAGTGGATGTGCACAAGCCCTCTGACATCCATTGATTTCTCTTGTTAGCACAAGATGGCACTACTATATGGAGAGTTTTGCTTTGTTTTGAATTGTTTAATAACAATTATGTGCTAGTATGAGATAGTGATCATGTGATGATTACGATGTTGACTAAAACAAAACTTATTTACTCTTTTATTATTATCTTCTTAATATATTCTCATCGGTTCATTATATGCCTCCAATAAACAACACATCAAAGCATCATGACTAATAAAAAAAATTGGCATATTGAATGTTCATTAATAATGTATCATAAACTACAATTAGCCATGGTATTCTTTTTATCCTAAAATGTGTCAATTATAGTTGCTAAAACTTTATCATAAAATTTGAAAATAACCCTTTATATCTTTATTTCTTTCAATAGTCTCTTATCAATAATATAACCTAAAATTTATTATAACTAACTATTATGATATACTTTAATCAAAGTTTCTTTCCTTGAAATCAATGAACTCATTGTTCTTGCCTGGATACCACCAAAACATTATTTTCTTTCATATAATAACTTTCCAACTTGTGTTTCAATATAATATTCCTTTTATGGTTATCTCCACTATTCAACTTTAAAGATAAATTTTATGTTCTATAGGTTTTATTTATAAAGCAAATTATTCAGTACTCCTACTAAAATTATTTGAGTCCAACTATTATTAGCTAACACCTAATAGCTGTAGGTCTTTATCATTTATCATATTTGCATTAGTAAGTAACCATTTATATCTCACTTTTTAAAGTGATTTCAAAATATTCCTAACTTTAGGATTTCATAACACTTCAAAATAATACATAAGGGATGATGAACACAAATATTTAAGAAATTATTTTCTTTGTTACTATATTCCATGCTATTTATCTTCCATAATAATATATTCTTATCATTAATCATTTAGTTCTGGTATCAAATATTTTCACAACAGACAAAAAAAAAAAAAAAAATACTACTAACACATTATTATTTCATAAATACCTTTTGTTCAACAGGTTACATTTTAATTCTATCCGACTTACAAATAAAGATCTGACATCTTTTTCTTTGTTGAAACATGTTATATTTTTATCACTAATATAGGGTTCACATTCAATTATTAAAGCAACCTTTATTATATTATAAGATAAATTATACTCCAATTTTTTTTCTTAAATCATATTTATTCATTAAAGATACCTTTTTCATCTTAAAAGGTTTCTAAGAGAAATGCATTCTTCCTCACTTTTCTCTTTATTTGGAACTGTCCTTTGTATACATTTTAAAAACTTTTTAAATCTATATTTTTGTCGGACACTAACTTGAGAAATCTTTACAAACACAAAATTTCCTGCTTTAAATACATAAAGCTTATGAGAGGCAGGGTCAATGTTTTTCTAACCTATTTTTTAAAAATTTTCATTAGCTTTTCATAAATCATGATTATAGCTTATCTATTCTTCAGATATAGTAGATAATGAAGTCTTAATTAATATAGGCACTTCATAGCCAAAGTGCAGATACATTGGGTAAATTTAATTGATTCATTTTGGTTTATATTAATGTAATTACCCACTTCCTTCAATTTATTTACCCAGTTATGATGATTGTTTTCTAGGTATGCCCTAAGTCCCCAACCCTATGCCTGCAGGCACTATGGCGCCCGCAGACCATTTTACATGTGCCCGCCACTATCCGAACACAAAAATTATTTATCTGATACAAATTTAATTTTAAAATTTCTTATAAATTATTGTATTATACTGTAATCAAATTGTAGGGCATACTATACTTTTACAGCATAAAAATATAAATGTTAATTATATGTTAAAATTTTATTTTTGAAATAAATATTTTTTTGTACATTATGTGTATTATTAACAATATCCAACTATAAATTAACATTGAAAAAATAAATGGTGCCCGCCCCCTAACATTGAAAAAATAAATAGTGCCCACCACCTGGCCAGTATTATAAAATGTGCTCTTAAGTGCAAAAAGGTTGGGGATCCCTGCCCTAAACAATCTAAACAGTTCATGCATAACTCCCTCATATGGGTTAGACGATGGATTCCTAATTGAACACAAAGTTTGTTTTATATTCTGTCATTCAGTCCAATCTTTTCATTCCTTTGATAGGAATTATGTAGCATGATGTGTTAAAATAACCCTTAGGCTTCCCTATCATTACAAATTGCAATTACTATAAATTCTAATTATATTTCTAGCACTAGTTTTGATCACAGGATACACCCCCATGAGTTTCATAAGTGACCAAAATGAAGTTAAACTTCTTAAACAGTAGTAAGATTAGATATAATGTCCCAGCATATAATTTGTTAGCATACTTAAATCTTAAACAAATTTAACTATATTTGCACCTGATCATTATGGATGCATACAGTCCAGGCCTGTGCAATAGCCTGTGCACAACATATATCTTTTTGGGACTATAGTTCCCATAAAGATAATGCACATAATAAATCAGCCAATTTCTAATGCACAATGGTATCACTATCCTCCATGATTATTCATGGTCTATTCTAACTTTATAATGTAACAAATATTGAATTAACCCATATCTTAATTTTACTTTACTTTTAATCATTCTTTTAATAATTACAGATTCTATTTTCTCATTCAAATATTGAATAATGACATTCAACTTTTAATCTTGCAGTTGTAAAGCTGACAAGATTTTTAAAATCATTTTTAACCAAATCATCAACTCCCAGAGAGATGTCTGTGATGAAAATATTATCTATTCTTAAATGACATGGGTCTATTTTGACAGGATTCCTATTTAGAGTGTCTGATATAATATTATCTTTTCCTTTACAATATTGTATTCTATAATTAAATTACTGAAGAAATAAACTCCACCTAACTAGCCTTTCATTATTCAAACAACTCTTCTTTTGATCTGTAATAACTATTTTTTCAGACCCAAGTAGATATTGTTAGAGCTTCTGAAAAACCCATATGATAACTAAGGTTTCTTTCCTTCTACAACCTACTCAAGAAATATGACACAGGGCTTCTTTTCAAGGGCCAACTGAAGTATAACTACTCTTAGACCATAGCCACTACTGTCCATTTGCACATAAAGGTAATATATAAGATTACAATATTTTTAAAAAAATTGAATTTACTTTCTCAAATTCAATAGAATGGTTTACAGTCCATTTCCATTTCTCATCTTTACTTAATAATTTTGATAAATAAATGGTGTCATAAGCAAAATTCTCATAGAATCTATGGTAAAAATTTCAAAAAAACACCAATGAAAGAATGCAATTACTTCTTATTTTCTGGAGCAGGAAAATTCTGAATGGATATAATTTTATCAGGATGATGTTTTATCCCATCAGATTCTATAATGTGCCCCAGTACATCTATCTTTTTAACAGCTATTCTACCCTTTTTATATTTATTTTGATGTTTACTTCACATTCTTTTAAAAATATATTTAGATGATGAAAATGTTCCAAGATGTTCTCCAAAGTGATTGCAACATCATCCACATATATGGTTACAATGCCCTTGACTTCATCAGACAATACATTATCCAAACATCTGAGAATACCAGCTTCACTGTTTACAAGTTCAAAAGGGATTCTTTCAAAAACATATGAGCAACCCTCATATTTAAATGAAATATGCTTCTGACCATTATGCAAGTATTCCTACCAATAACTAACTGTTAAGTCATTTGTAGAAAAGACCTTTTCATCTTTAAATCTAATTAATAATTGTTGAACAGTAGAAGGTACATCACATTCTGGAATCATTAATTGATTTAAGAACCTTGAATCTAAGCAAATACATATGGATCCATCCTTTTTACAGACAACCACCAATGGGCTATTATTTTCCACTTGATCATTTGAATAATTTGCTTCTGTACTTCAGTTATGTAATGGTGAGAGATAGGATAACTCTTACATTGAAAAGGATCATAGTCCTTCAAGCATATCTATCCTATGTACATATCCCTTTATCATACAGGTTTCTTAGAAAATACTCCCTTATACCTACCTATAACGAAAAACTTTTTCTTAGAGTTGTCATCCAGCTTAGTAGATTCTCATTTTTTTATTTGTAAATCCAAGTCTGTAGAATTATTTTGGATGGCTAATAAATTGGAAATGTTGGTCAGACACCTCTTTATTAAACTTACATCTTTCTCCTCTTAAAATCAATTTTTGATTAATGTAATCAATAACACATTCAAACCAATTCATAAAGTCAGATCCTATTATAACATCATGAATAAATCCAGACATGATCACAAATATTTGCTCTATGGTTATTGAACTAATCTTAACCCTTAACCACACCTGTTGAGCAAACAATTTTGCCTTACGATCATTAACCATAGTAACTTGAGTTTGCTTCAATGGTAGCAAGGTGATTTCAAAGTCTGATTCAGTAATTTTAACATACAATCATTCCAATATAATCAAAATTTGGCTGTCTGAATCCAGTAAAGTCTTCACTAACATACCCTGATAATGCTATTAATTTCTGAACAAATGTTATTTACTTAACCTTCTATTATCCTATCATAAAGATCATCATCAGTTTCAAAATTCAATGAGGTTAAATAATATTGTGGCCCCCCAAATTTATGATGCTACTAGAGTCCCACAGTGAGGAGCATTCCAGTGAGGCCCATTTTAATTTAAAGGATTAGTTTTATGCCTAGCCCAAGCATTTTTTCAGGTGTATTCTTTGACATGCTGACAGATTAACTTCCTGCTGCACACTCACCCTTTTCTACTTTATTATAACTTTTATGAATATTCTAACTGCTATTTATATATGAAAGAACTTTATGATTCTTATTATTAATATAAAATCTATTCACATTATTGTCTCTATTTCTTTTACTCCTACCAAATTTAATAGGGAAACGTTATATGCTTGACTGTTCTTATTATACTTATGACTACTTTTTAGAAGTATCTTGCTTGCTTCGAGCACTCTGAGTATTTCTAATACTTTGACAGTATATCTGCCAGTAGCAATTAAAATTTGCTCTATGTTCCTTGGGTTGATTATCCTAATTATTTGGTTTTCTAATAATGGAATTGAGGTCAGCATTTTCAAATTAGCCATCTGCATTCAGATAAATTGAGTATATCTGCCTTTATTAGGATTATACTTTTCCTGACTAATCTGATATTTTATGTTGTCCTGCTTGTTTTACCCCCAAAAACTATTCAACGGGTCATACTTAAAATCACCATATGTTTCTGTTTTGTTAAACAATGATTTCCACCAATGTTTGGTGGATGTACTTAAGGGGTTACTTACTATAGATAGTTTTCTCAATCTTACTTAAATGATTCAGTGAGAACCACTCTTCTAAGGCATCATTTCTCTTTAAAAACTTTAAGCTGGATAAATCTAGCTGTGTTGCTATTCATCCTTTCATCATTAATTTCCTCTGAACTATGCATCTGTTTACTAGTCTCTTTACCATACAGTGATGATTGATCATAATCAACTTTACTTATGAACTTATCCTCTGAACATAGATGTTTATATACCTATCTATATGATCATCAGTACATTTAACAGGGGTATTCTTCATCTTTAACATCTTATCCTCTAACATTATTGCAATCTTATTATTTATACTTATCTCTTGCTCCTCAAAATGTTTGTGTATTTCTTATTCTAGAAATTTATTATCACCTTCCATCTTATTGTAAATTTCTTCCTGCTTCTTGTTACAGCTTTCTAATCCCTGTAAAGACAATTGATAATCATTAATGTCTCATAAATCATCTAACTTTCCTTGTCTCTTTTGCTCAGTACTGTTTAGTTCTTCTTGCATGCCCTTTAAATCATGCTGTGATTTCTTGCATACCTTTTGCCAGTTCTTTATTTCATTATCAGCCTTATTATGTTTTCTATATATCCCTTTATATTCTGTTTTCATACAATTTTGCATATCTTGCAATTCTAATATTATTTACTTACAATTTTTAAGCTTACTGGTCAACTTTGTAAGCTTTCTCAATTTTTATTTACTTTTTATCTAATTCTTTACAGCTAACTTTACATGTTTTAATTTCACTACTTAAATTCTTAAATCTGACTTCTAGCCTCTCTTGTGACATCCAGTTGGTCTCTCAATTTATTACATGTACTGCCACATTTATCACCGCATTCTCTTAATTTAATATCCAAATTGTGTTTGAATTATTCAAATTTTGTATTCATGGCATTTAACTCAATTTTAAAGAAATCTAGTGTATTACTGAATTGCCCTGACTCCACCTTTAATTCTCTTATATCTTCTTTTAATTATTTTGGACCTCAAACTTATTATTCAATTATTCTTTTAATTCTTTATTTTCCCTATTTTGAATCTTAAAGTTATTATTCATATCTTCTTTTAATTCTTTATTTTGAACCTCCATCCTTTCCATCAATTTCCTAAACATTTCTTGAATAACAGATTCAGGTTCAGACAACATTCAACATTATTGGTTTCCATATTTATTTATTTTACAGCAAGAATAATATCCTTTTTTTAATGCAAAATAAATTACTATTTGATATAACATATTTGTTCATTTAACCTTCCAGTTATCAATAAAAATCTATGAGAGAAAGACAATAATAACTTTTTTTTAAGTGTTCAAAATATATTAAATAATTTCCACACTACCACACACTCTTTTGAGATCATGTGAATAAAGATACAATAAAAGATACAGCAGAGTAAATTCGACATTTGTAAATCCAAATGTAACAATTTTTCATTTTATGTTTAAAGCAATGCATAATTGTTCATCTTTTGGAATCTGTTATAGATTACTTTATGATTTTTGCAATTTTATATAGACATGTAAACATATATCTTGGATTCATCCATAAATTTATTTGCTTGTTTTTAATGTTAGCATTATACCAATGTTTTGCCTAATAGTATATATAGCGATGTCTGATAATCAGAAAATTCCTTAAATGACTTTTACTACCCAAGTGATAGCAGATTAATTCAGTAAAAACGTTGATATATTGCTAATTTCAAGAACAAGTAAATATATACAAAAATGAATCTGAAATTACCTATAAAAATATTTGCTTTAGTGTGTGTGTGTGTGTGTATTTATATGTTATAAAGATATCTGAATCTATCTATAAATAAGAAAGAAATATTTCACTAAGGAAAAAAAATGTTCCTTGAATTTAAAAATGTTAATACAAAGAGAAGTAATTAGATGTTAAAAAGCTAATTAAAATCAAAAGTCTGAATTTAAAAAAGAAATTTAACTAAATACATTATATTCATACATGCACATGACAATAGACACACATAATACCTATTATGACATACATAAATGTTGCATTCACACATAGATGCACACATCTAAATTTATATAAGTGCACACATATTCAAATGTAAATCAAATAGTAAATTGGTGTGTATATATTATTATTTTTTAACTTTCATTTACTTCATATGATGAAAAATTAAAGTTACATGAAGTGAAAGTGTGCATGGTAGTTTTAATTAAAATTTTTATTTATAATTTAAACAAACGGGTTCTTTTCAAAAAGAACATCTTCAAGACTTTTTGGTGTGGTCAATTTTAAAGTTATTCGCAGAAAAATATCTGTTACTATATTTGCCTTTGCAAATTCTTTCATTATATTCCAAATTTTATATAAAATGATTGAAAATATTATTTTTTATACAATTTTTATTTAATCTCTAGATAATTTCTTCCAAAACTAAAATGGAATTTCCTACCTTATCGTGTGCTGTCTTGGAAAGCTATATGATTTCAAATAGTTGATTAGAGAACCTCTTTTTGAATTATAGTTAGTTGCTTAGTTGTTGAATACTATATAATTTAAAGATTAAAAAGAACTAATTTAGACCCTAAGCTTAGCTATCATCTCTTTCTTCTGATTCCTTGTTCAATACTCTATACTATGCAACTTGAACAATGAAAGAAAACATCTTTGAATTCATAATTATAAGAATATTTTTTCATTATATTCTCTTCATTCTTGATAGTTATTTATTTACTTCTAAATTTCTACTGTCACTTATAAGCTTATTTCTGTGTCCTGTATCTCTGGCATATTTTCACACAGTTTGTTAGTTATCTCAATTATCCTTTGGCCTGTGAAGCAAAATAAAGATGTTACTTTTACCATATTCTTGGTAATACTATTTATCCTCTGAACATACAGTGGCCAATCACCCAGATTATCTACATTAAATTCTCATATACCGACTTGTGATATGTCCACCATTTTCTCTGTTAATTCAAATCAAGTTACGACTGTTACAGTTTGCTGTTCAGGCAGTTTCTTAAGATTTATATTCCTATGATGATTGTGCCAATTTACTGCATCCTGTGAACAGCAAGTAAATCATTGACAAAGGCAGAATTGAGATGATAAGCTAATAGTTTAATTTAAATAACGTTCAAGCATATTTACAAATGTACATAGCCTATTTAAGGCATATTAAAATAATAAAAGGTCATGATGACTTGCACATAAACCCTAGTCCTGATTTTGGACTTACAGAGGCAGGATTCTCTGACTTACATTAATACTGAAAATATAGACCCAGTTCTGAGGGGTTTATATACCCCTCAAGACTTCTGGAGTCTTTACAAATATTACCAAATATGGTGTTTTGTACATACACTTGGTATTTTTTATCCACCTCATCATATATGGCATTTTTCACAGTTCTCTAATCTTATAATGCCAGCTATGCAACTTATAATGTAACAATATTACTATATATTTATAGTTACATTGCTACACATTTATTGTTACAGTTATATATAATTGTTTCACATAATCATTATACATAATTATTGTACAAAGTTATTATTTTTATTCTACACAATTATTATATATTTATTTTTGCACGCACACACACACATATATATATATTTATTTATTCCTTGCTTGTACTTATCAAATCCAGTAAATCCAAATAGAATAAAGTTTGTGTATGGACAAAATAAAAATAATTAGACCAACAATCATATAGAAAGTAGACAGAGGCATTTAAATGCTTCAAACTAGATCACTTTTAAAGTTTAATTGCTTAAGGTAGTATTTTAATACTGCAGTATTCAAGGTCAAGCAAGATATATACATATGTAAGTTGTATAATAATAAGAGTACAATAATAAATGTAGAATAAAACTAATAACCTGTAATGTATAGTGAATATGTAAAATAAGAATAATAAGTTGTATAATAATAAGAGTACAATAATAAATGTAGAATAAAACTAATAACTGTAATGTATAATAAATATGTAAAATAACTGTATAGTAATTATGTATAATGATTGTGTAAAACTGCAATGAGCCCAGCTGACCTTATGGGGTCAGAAAACTGTATAAAATAGCATATATGGTAAGAAATGTAAAAATACTGCATGTATGTGAAAACGTATGTGAAAACACCATATATGGTTTGGTATGTAAGAGACTCCAGAAGTTTTGAGGAATATATAAACCCCCATAATCTGATCTATTTGCTCTGAGTATTAATTGTAAGTCAGAGACTCCTGCCTCTAAGTCCAAAAGCAGGACTAGGGTTATTATGTATAGGTCACCACGACCTTTTATTATTTTATTACACCTTATAATAGGCAATGTATATAGTTAAAATTATTCGTATTAAACTATAAGATTACCATCTCATTTCTGCCTTTGTCCATTTATTTACTTGCTGGTCATAAGACACAGCAAACTGGCACAGTTAAGACAGGAATCAAATCTGAAAGAAAGTAGCAGTCAATACAGAAACAGAACTACAGGAAAAATTGGCTCAGTCATCATAGGATCGAATCTGGAAATAATTGCCTAAACAGAAAGCTGAGACAAATCATAAATGGATTTGAATGAACAAAGAAATGGTGGGCATATTACAAGTTGATATATGTGAGTTTAATGTAAAAAATCCGAGTGATTAGCCACTGTATGTTCAGAGGATCAAAAACTACTTTACACTAAATAGTATTACTGAGCGAGAATATGGTAAAAGTAGCCTCATTACTTTGCTTGCAGGCCAGAGAGTAATCGAAATAGCTAACACACTGTGTGGAAATTCGCCGGAGACACAGAAATATGATGAGCTCGTAACACAGCTAAATGAATATTTCAATCCCCAACCATCCAAGTTTATTGCTCGATTGCACTTTAGAGGCAGAAGGCAAAGAAAAAATGAGACAATAAAAGAATATGACATTGGTTTAAGAGAGATAGCAAAACCATGACTTTATGGTAAATATTTAGAGGAAGCTCTCCTCGAGCAGCTTTTATATGGAATAATAGACGACCAGTTTAGGCAGATCTTATTAGCAATAAAAGATCTAACTTACGAGGAAGCTATCAGACATGGAACAGCTTATGAACTGCTGCTTGACAAGCGAGAGAGTTCAGAAGTTTCACGAGACCAGAACCACTTCAAGCTACAATTTTTAAAACGTCTGGAGTTAAATCCAAAACAGACAAACATAGTAAATGTTTCCGATGTGGAAAAATCGGTCACAAAGCCTGTGATTGCAATATGCCAGAAAAAGTGAAAGTTATCGGAAAATAACCGTGTATCCCAAAAGGGGCACCACCATACACAGCCAAGCAGAGAATTTCCGTGCAGAGCAATGAAATGTAGCTACATAAAAAACACTACTGTAAAAGAATCGGATCAAATTATGTTGAACATAAAATTATTCGGCAAACCATTAAGCATGGAAATTGATAGCGGATCAAGGATATTGCTGATAAAAAGCAGAGATTGGGAAAGACTAATTAAGAATTTAAAATTCCCTCCAAGGGTAGAGAAAATTCAACCCAAGGCCTGGGATGCTAATAAAAATCCCATAAGAATATTAGGAGTTGCAATAGTAAAGGTAGAAACAATGAAAACTAAAGAAATACTATCAATATATATAGTGAGTGGAGATATTAACCCGATCATAGACTGTGAGTGGTTTGCACCCCTAGGTATAAAAATATATGTTATAAAAAAATCAAAATAGAATCGCAGAGCAAAAAAATATTGCATGTAGCCACCTCATTTAGATGCTCAGATAAAGCTGATTTGCCTAGGACAGAAACCTATGTAAACTATATTGATCAACTCACTCCAAATAGTATTAATAGTCGCATTATAGCAGAATGGACTAATGCAAACTCTGGCTACAGAGTTCTTAAAAATTGGATAGGAACCAAATGACCCACTAGATGTCCTCCTTACTTGAGTAAGGGACTGGAAAGTATGCCAGAGACTGTCCATAAATAAAGGATGCATACTGATGGACGACAAAGTACTTATACCCAGCTATGGTCACAGAAAAGTACTCAGATTATTACATCAGACTCATCCAGGGATAGTTAGAGCTAAAAACCTGGCACACAACTGTGTATGGTGGCAAGGAATAAATAGAGACATCGAGCTGTATATTAAAAATTGTGATAAATGTCAAATCCCAGCTGAACTTCTGTTTCAAAAGAAAATACGGAATAAATTATCAACCTTGATGCCTCCCAGACAAAAAAGTAATGAGAGAGTAGTGGGAGGGAAAGGTTTTGAAATATGTGATAATGTTTGGTCACTGAACAAATATAAAAAGACTTGGGAAAAAGCCACTATGACAAGTAAAATTGCAAATCAATTAGCTGAAATTGAAATTGATGAGTGTGTAAAACTGCAGAAACATACAAATCAGTTGAGAAGACAAGATCTGCCAACAGTAAATAATGGAAATGTGGAAGCAAGATCTACAGCATCAACCAGATTGGAGATTGACAATCCCAAAGTTAAAGAATTGCTTACAGATGGAAACTCTTCTGAAGCTGAGATAGCCACATCGAAACCACCATCAACAAACAGCAAATTGGCGAAGCACAACAAAGACCGCCAGCAACCGGCAAAAACTAGAAACCCTCTGACTCATCTCAAAGACTATGTTAGGTGAAAAACCATACTTCTGGAGTGGGGGAGGAGTGCAGTATTCAAGGTCAAGCAAGATATATACATATGTAAGTTGTATAATAATGAGTATAATAATAAATGTAGAATAAAACTAATAACTTGTAATGTATGGTGAATATGTAAAATAAGAATAATAAGTTGTATAATAATAAGAGTACAATAATAAATGTAGAATAAAACTAATAACTTGTAATATATAATAAATATGTAAAATAACTGTATAGTAATTATGTATAATGATTGTGTAAAATTGCAATGTTGTTAAATCATAGAGAGCCCAGCTGACCTTATAAGGTCAGAAAACGGTATAAAATATCATATATGGTGAGAAATGTAAAAATACTGTGTGCATGTGAAAACGTATATGAAAAAACCATATATGGTTAGGTATGTAAGAGACTCCAGAAGTCTTGAGGGATATATAAACCCCCATAACCTGATCTATTTGTTCTGAGTATTAATTGTAAGTCAGAGACTCCTGCCTATGTAAGTCCAAAAGCAGGACTAGAGTTATTATGTACAGGTCACCACGACCTTTTATTATTTTATTACACCTTATAATAGGCAATGTATATAGTTAAAATTATTTGTATTAAACTATAAGCTTACCACCTCAATTCTGCCTTTGTCCATTTATTTACTTGCTGGTCATAAGACACAGCAAATACATGTTGTAATGTACTTTTTAATAATATGTTAAATAATAGTCCTTATTTTATGTATTATTTTTATATATTCATGTTGTATTTTTATTTTACAGTCATCATGGAAACCTGCTGTGGTTTGGATTGTTGGTGAAAGAGCCTTAGATTTAGAACATATTAAAGATCTTATAACTGTAATTAATATCAACCCTAAAAGAAATATTTTAGTTATAAAAAAAGAAAGTTTATATCAGATGGTAAGTACAGTTTTATTTGATCTGTCTACTTATACATATATATATATTGTAATGGGAGAAAGATCTTTGTGATTCGCATATACTGACCCCGGGCATGCCACTAGTCTGAAAATAGGAACTAGACATTTATTTTAGGGTGGACAGGATATGCGAATCAAAAGGCACCGAACTATACTCCGGGAGGAACAAGATATCTTAAATAATATTTAGACAGTTGAGAAATCAAAGCACAAAGACAAACGTCAGCCAAATTAAGTTTAAGCAATTTATTAATTTTATTAAAAGTTGTGCAATAGAATGAAGACATCTAGCCACGAATATAAAAGTGGCTTATAGTAACATACGCATATTTACCAGAGAGTGCACAAGAGTACGACAAACATAAAGGCATAAAACACTTTGGCATTTATCTCACTTAAAATAGAAGAAATGGTTAGGAAAATATCTTCTTGCTGGCCAGTTGTAAAATTACAAAACAAACAACAACTTTAGCTTCCTGAATCAGGGATAATAAAACAGTTACTGTCCTGCCAGAAACCAACGTACCCAGCGCGAACGTCCGAGCAGTAATATTCTAATTACTGTTGTTAAAACGCCACAGGACTGCTGCGCGTAATACTACATTCAAAGTAAACGTGGTTGATCTCACCTACAAGACAGCAACAGATATTTGATTATGATCTTATGTAATCCAGAAAGAAATAGACTATTTTCAGACAACCCGAAGAAATAACTTGACAAATAGCCAGCAAAAAGATTTTGTTGTTTGCACAAACAGCGCAAACGAAACATGTTTAAAGATTCTTTATTGTACAACTAAGGGCAGGTAAATAAATACAGATTATGAAAACTGCCAATGTGTTTTGTAATAGTTAACGAAATAATCAGGTATATATTAAACATATAAAATACAATCACCTTATGCACTCCCTGATAAACGAAAATTGCAAACAAACTTGGAATCCTAAAACTAAGATTCCAAGACACACTTTAAATACTAGAAAAGAGTACATACAGATAATAAATAATAAAAAAAAACCAATACCATTTTAAAACATATTTATCATTAGATTGAGCGAAGATTTAATTAAATGCAATTTATTTACCCTGGCTAGAATAGGAAAAAGTTTAGCTTACGGTAAGGCAGAGTCCTAGTGATTTAGTGACGAGTGCGCACTTTTGATAATAGTTCATCTTTCAGGTCCTTTGACAGCGGCAAGGTAGAGGCAGTGTTTATTTTAGAGGTTCATGGCATGACTGAAGAAGAGCTGGTAGGCATGGGTCCATCCTTTGTTTAAATTAGCAAGACATTCTAATGATGGCAAAACTCACAGTGGTGGATTTTGACATCTTGCACACCAACGAAGTTTGTCAATAATTATTTAAGTTTTTAGTAGGAATTAAACGTCCAAACAGCTACTCACAATGGTATCTCTTTGCAGGCTATAATCCAAGTGTGTCTAATAATCTCTCTATCTCTCTCTAAAAATTGGCGGGCTATCCTTGCCTTGCTACATTTCCCGCACAAAACTTTCATTAGTGTCCATTCTATATTCCAGGCAGGGCAAATATTAATTTCCCGCTCAATCTAATTTAAGACTTCCAACCAGGGATAATTGAAACAAAAACGACAAATACAAAACTAAATCTCCGCTTTTTTTTTTTTAGAATTAACTTTAAAAATAATTACAATAAAAGCAACAGGAATATATAATTAGCAAGCTTGTCTGTTTTTAATCAAATTGATTAAAACAGGCAGTGAAAGTAAACTATTTTAAAATCAATTTTATAAACAAAGTAGTGATCTACTTTAAATATAAATGTGTATGTGTTTTAAATAATAATACAAATTTTAGCATTAGACATTTAATAAAAATGAAGTTGTTTTTTTCCTTTATTAATTTTAGTAATAAAACTATTGAATCGGAAATCAATTCGGCTCAACTGCCTCAACATGCGATCAAAAAAAAAAAAAAACATTCCTGCAACTTTTTCTTCTTCTTTTTTTTAAACTATAAACATTTTAAAAACTACCCCTAGAAATTTGGCTGAACGCACTCATGAAAAACCAAAACAATATTTCATTTCTTACATTTATCCATTCTCATAAATCATTAACAAAATTTTTTTTTTCTGTTTTAAAACAATCCGTCCGATTGCTAAAAGCCGAACCTTTAACTTTTGTCCGGCAGTTCTTTTACTCTTTTTATTAATTTTCTGAAATAAGTTCCTTTCCCTCTCTTATATTTTACCTGCCTAGAATTTATGATTTTGTCTCTTTCCCATTCTGTTTTGCTTTCTAGCGTATATACCTGAATCTTTTTCTTAACGAAACTTCCCAATTCTTTATCTTTTCCTACTTTATTTTTAGTCATATCAACACTAGTAAATGGCAACACTTCATTTCCCATAGACTTTTTACGTGCCTTGAATAAGATTGCTTTATAAATGGCTTTTATTTCTATTTTAAAATCATATTATGAAAACTTTTCCTTAGTTTTAAACCCCTGTTCACCACTAACAGTTATTTTACTCAACTCATTTTTAACCTCTTGAGGTAACTTATAACTGTCTCCAAGATTTTCTTTCTCCACCACACTATTTATCTCTCTCCACTCTCTACTTATTTCAAACTTTATTTCCACCCTCTCTGTCCTAGTACTCTCCTGTGCTACTTCAATTTCTATATCTTTTACGACTACTTTTTCTACTTCCTGACTCTCTTTACTCATCTCATTTTTCAAATCCTTTTCCATCTCCACTTCTTTTTGTTGAGTTTCTTCTACTCTTCCTGTCATTTCTCTTCTCATTTCTTTCATTTCTGCTCTCAGCTCCTGCAGCATTGTTTGTTGACTCTGTTTTATTTCTAGCAACTCTTGTCATATTTCTTTCATCGCGGCTTGCCGACTTTGTTTCATTTCTATTAACATCATCATCTGTGTCTTGCTCTTTTCTTTTTCTACTATCTGGGGACAGGTCTCTCTTCCAAACCTGCCACCCTGTCACCTTCCATTTTTATACAACGCTAACTCGCTATACTAACTTTTTTTTTTTAAACAAAAATCTCAAAGCAAATAAAATGCTATTTATTTATATGCAAGAAGACAACGAACTATTTTTTACTACTTTTAAATTCGAAAATTTACTCCGAATGATTTTTTTTTTAAACAACAACAAAAAAACTATTTATTATTTATGTCATATGAAAAAGACGAACTATATATATTTAACTCTTCAAAAAAACATTAACTCTGACAGACTTTTTTTGAAAATACGCTATTTATTGTTTATTTATTTATGTCGTATGAAAAAGACGAAACCCCGTTCTACCAAACTGCTCCAACAATACATGCAATAATTAACAAAAATCGAACCTCTACTGACTAGATCTTGCCACTTACACCTGAAATCTTTCTCAACCATCTAAACAAAATCTCACATGGGTTTGAAAACTCGGAAGCTCCACGTTGACGTGCCAAAAATTACTATATATGTAACGGGAGAAAGATCTTTGAGATTCACATATACTGACCCCGGGGGCGCCACTAGTCCGAAAATAGGAACTAGACATTTATTTTAGGGTGGACAGGATATGCGAATCAAAAGGCACCGAACTACACTCAGGGAGGAACAAGATATCTTAAATATTATTTAGACAGTTGAGAAATCAAAGCACAAAGACAAACGTCAGCCAAATTAAGTTTAAACAATTTATTAATTTTATTAAAAGTTGTGCAATAGAGTGAAGACATCTAGCCACGAATATAAAAGTGACTTATGTTAACATACGCATATTTACCAGAGAGTGCACAAGAGTACGACAAACATGAAGGCATAAAACACTTTGGCATTTATCTCACTTAAAATAGAAGAAATGGTTAGGAAAATATCTTCTTGCTGGCCAGTTGTAAAATTACAAAACAAACAACAACTTTAGCTTCCTGAATCAGGGATAATAAAACAGTTACTGTCCTGCCAGAAATCAACGTACCCAGCGCGAACGTCCGAGCAGTAATATTCTAATTACTGTCGTTAAAACGCCGCAGGACTGCTGCACGTAATACTACATTCAAAGTAAACGTGGTTGATCTCACCTACAAGACAGCAACAGATATTTGATTATGATCTTATGTAATCCAGAAAGAAATAGACTATTTTCAGACAACCCGAAGAAATAACTTGACAAATAGCCAGCAAAAAGATTTTGTTGTTTGCACAAACAGCGCAAATGAAACATGTTTAAAGATTCTTTATTGTACAACTAAGGGCAGGTAAATAAATACAGATTATGAAAACTGCCAATGTGTTTTGTAATAGTTAATGAAATAATCAGGTATATATTAAACATATAAAATACAATCACCTTATGCACTCCCTGATAAACGAAAATTGCAAACAAACTTGGAATCTTAAAACTAAGATTCCAAGACACACTTTAAATACTAGAAAAGAGTACATACAGATAATAAATAATAAAAAAAAACCAATACCATTTTAAAACATATTTATCATTAGATTGAGCGGAGATTTAATTAAATGCAATTTATTTACCCTGGCTAGAATAGGAAAAAGTTTAGCTTACGGTAAGGCAGAGTCCTAGTGATTTAGTGACGAGTGCGCACTTTTGATAATAGTTCATCTTTCAGGTCCTTTGACAGCGGCAAGGTAGAGGCAGTGTTTATTTTAGAGGTTCATGGCATGACTGAAGAAGAGCTGGTAGGCGTGGGTCCGTCCTTTGTTTAAATTAGCAAGACATTCTAATGATGGCAAAACTCACAGCGGTGGATTTTGACATCTTGCACACCAACGAAGTTTGTCAATAATTATTTAAGTTTTTAGTAGGAATTAAACTTCCAAACAGCTACTCACAATGGTATCTCTTTGCAGGCTATAATCTAAGTGTGTCTAATAATCTCTCTGTCTCTCTCTAAAAATTGGCGGGCTATCCTTGCCTTGCTACATTTCCCGCACAAAACTTTCATTAGTGTCCATTCTATATTCCAGGCAGGGCAAATATTAATTTCCCGTTCAATCTAATTTAAGACTTCCAACCAGGGATAATTGAAACAAAAATGACAAATACAAAACTAAATCTCCGCTTTTTTTTTTTTTTTTAGAATTAACTTTAAAAATAATTACAATAAAAGCAACAGGAATATATAATTAGCAAGCTTGTCTGTTTTTAATCAAATTGATTAAAACAGGCGGTGAAAGTAAACTATTTTAAAATCAATTTTATAAACAAAGTAGTGATCTACTTTAAATATAAATGTGTATGTGTTTTAAATAATAATACAAATTTTAGCATTAGACATTTAATGAAAATGAAGTTGTTTTTTTCCTTTATTAATTTTAGTAATAAAACCATTGAATCGGAAATCAATCCGGCTCAATATATATATAAATTTTTAGTTATTTTTATTCTATATTTACAAATATATACATGTTGTGATAGAACAGATAGTTTCTATTACTGCACTATAAATTCATCTATACTCCTTCAACACTTTAAGCAAATAACTTTATTTATATATTTTACAGTTTCGACTGTACTAGCAGTCTTCATCAGAACTACAACATAAAAAATTAGACAAATATTATATCAATACAACCAAAATTATTATTCTTCATATTTCCATATAAAACAAAATAATATAAAGCAAAAACAACTCAATCCAAATCCTTTCAACCAAAAATCTCCCAAATCTTTCAAAAACCCAACACATAAAAATTAAACTACAAAAAATAATATTAAAATATATATATAATAATAATAACAAACTAATAATAAAAAATAACAATAAAAATAAAAAATAACAATAAAAATAAAAAATAAAACATTTTAAAATCATTTAAAAATTATTCTTCAAATTGACAAACAAATAAATGTATTAAAACAATTCAAATTTTATCACAAACCATTAAAAACAAACCCTTAAACCCATTAAACCAATAACTAAAATTAATATCAAAAATTACATTTTTACATAACTAATACATATAAAGACCAAAAACCCAAATACCCAAAAACAAAAATTAAAATTAAAATTAAAAAATAAACTTAAAAATAAAAATTAAAAATTAAAAAATAATAAAATAAAAAATAAAATTAAAAATAAAAATATTAAAAACAAAAAATTAAAAACAAAAAATTAAAATCAAAAAACAAAAACAAAATATTAAAAACAATAAACAAAATATAAAAACATATACCAATATCTAATAAAATCAAAAAACAAAATATTAAAACCAAAAACCAATAACTAAAATAATCCCCCTTTTTATATACCCCACCACACTACTACTTACTCACCCACCCCCCTAACCCCCCAAATACCTAAACCCTACCATTTTCCTATACCCATCTTACAATATTTAAACAATACAAACTTAACTATTACCTTAACACCTCTACCTCACCTTCCCCCACTTTTTTTATAACCACTTCCAACTCCCTCTTCCCACAACTAACCCCCCTATAACCACTTCTACTACTAAATACTTTACTTTTATTCTTATAACACTTCCAACTCCTTCCTTCCCCACACTACCCCTCTATACCCACTTCTATATTTAATACCCCAAACTTTAATCTTACCCACAACTTTTATATTCCCTTCACTTCTAAACTTCTATTTTAATTCACACCAACCTACCCTTTCTCTCTATTAATACTGGCCTATCCTCTCAATAACAAACCCTTCTCTCCTGTCCCTTCTACTTTTGCAAAACTAACATTTTAACTTTCCTCTCCAAATCATGCCCTGTCTCCATCATATCACAAAACTGGTGAACTTTTTCATATCTTGCGCCTTAACCTTGTATATAGGTCTTTGTCTCACCCACATGTTATTCTAACCCCTTACCCTACACTCACACTCTACATAAAACCCCTTAACATAACCTTTCTTCACTAATTTTACCAAACCTTCACAATTTTCTCTCTTATTGACTATTCTGTACCCACATCTTTCTATATTTTACATTAGCTTTCAATTAACCATAACTCCCTAACTTCTAAACGACCCTTTCCTATATTTTTTCCACCCCTTTCAACCCCCTCCCCTCTCTTCCCTCTTACATAATTCTAATTAATAAAGTTGTACTTATAGTATTAGTGCAGATGGATTTAAATTATGGCTTTGGTTTTAATGACATCATAAGACGAGGAACTACTTATATCAGAGTTAGAATTATTGGAAATCTTTGGCATTCCATCACTTTAGATTTGTATGTCAAAATCCATGCAGGCTATACTGTTAAAGATCCAGCAGCTTTATTGGACAGTTCATGTGATAGTATTCATCAAATAGAAAGTCCTTAAAATCTAACCATACAACTGAAGCTACATTACCCCAATGTTATAAGAAAAACTTGAATATGCTGGGTTGCCTAAAATGAGTGGCCCATTTCCCAGAGTGTACCAGTTGTGACCAATCATGTTGATATATATCCTGCTTAACATTATGAAATGCATTTCTAGTTGTTTTTAACTTGTCTGCCTCTGATCAAATATTAATGACCTAAAGAAAAAATATATAAAAAAATAGTGATATGATAAAGTTGTCAATGTAATCTGAAGAAGTCACAATGAAGAAAAAAAAATCATAAGCAATAGGACTATTTACCAGATTTGAACAGCACACTGAACAAGCCTATAAAAGTTAAAGTCATAGTACACAAATCTATAAATGAGATAAAACTTAAACTATAATAAATCTCCAGAAATATTACCAAATTCACCACTTTATTTTGCTCTAATATCTTATACAAATGCAATTTATCCTCTGTACTTTAAATAGATTTTAGCAAAAACTTTTTTATTGTACATATATGCACACACAATCTTACACTTTGACTGTCCTGCAACCTTTTTCAGAGCTATGATATAATGAACAAAATATAATATATAACTATATAACTAATACCATAAAAATGTAAACAATAAAAAAACATGTACAAAATGCAAGCTTAGAATTAATAAAACATAATAAAACTAAAATAAATATAATCAAACCAAAATAAAATAATCCAGTTAATATAAAATTAAAATAAAATATACAATATAAATATAAAATAAATATAAATTACAGGTGTGTATTCCTGACTGTATATATACATACTCATGAACAACTATTAATTTAAATCTATTATTCATTTTTATTATTTTTAATAATCTTCTAATTACTTCTATTCCTTATAAACTTAAACTTTAGCTTTATTAGTTCCACCTTAATAAAATACTTAATAATTTTATTTTTATGTAATTCTCAGTTCAAACCTTAATTCATTTATTAATATTCTTTTTAATTTTTAAATCACATAATATCTATTATATTTTTATTCATTCTTCTATTATTAATATTTTATATTTATCTTTTTTAAAAACTATAAATATTGTAATCTTTTAACTTACCTACTTTTACATTAATTTTTTAAAAGTAGAAAAAAATGTATTTTTTGATGCGATATGATATGATGCACTGTGACTTCTCCTTATATGGAGTCAGGAATCTCTCACTCAGTATGCCCAGAGAAACCTATTAGCCACTTTATATTCCTTTTCCATTCCCCAACCTAAGTTTTCCCATATTCTTCTCTATCCTGCTCCATCCTATCAAGTCCGTAGCCTTTATATCTAAATTCCCCTTATCTTTTCCCAAACCCAGCATAAAACCCAATAACCCACTTTCTGTATAATCGCTCGTTTATACTTAATTATTTGTACCCTTTCTTCTTTCAGGCATTTACATTCAATTAACAGATGTCTAATATTTTCTATGCCTTTCTTAAACAAATTGCAGACTAAATCACTCACATTTTTCCATTTATGTGTATATTCCTTCAATGCTAAAGATCCTGTTCAAGCCTTAAGCAGTAAAATACTTTCTTGCTATTATTATAAATTAGCTGACACCAAATATAGATGCATTTAAACTCTTTTTACTCTCCATACTAGTTCTCCATCTATCCAGCTCCCTATTCTTTATTAATGCATATATTATTCTACCCCATTCCTTATCACTACAAACACACAACAATTCTCTTAACACAATCTCCCATCTTTTGTGTAAGCAAATCTTCTGCATACCATGCTATCTTTCTGAGCCATGCTGTTGCTTGCCCTTTACTCATAACCCAATTAAATACTATTTTGGCTATTCTCTTATTATCCACAAACTGCAATTTATCTAACATTTTCATTTTGATTTTTGCATCTCTCATATAAAAACTTGACCAACCCATTTCTCCTTGAATTGCCTTCTTTGCCTTCCACATATCTGCTTCTAATGCATGTCTTACTAACTTCTCTTTGTACTTTTTCTAAGTTATAACACCACTTTACTAACACATAATGCATTATTACCATATGTTAATCCTGGTACTGCCATTCCCTTTCATACAATTCTAGCTACATCATACTTATTATATAAAAACACTGTTAATTTCTTTATCAGTCCCTTTCTTTTCTTTGCTTTATTTATCAATTTTTTCCCCATTCATCCAAACAATTTCTCTGATTACTTAAGATGATCCCCAAATATACCTATTCACAACACTTAACTTTATATCCCCCAATACAAATTCATTGTCTTCTCTTTTCCCAGTATTAATCATCATTTCTTTTGATTTTTCCTCATTAAATTTTGTCCCCATCTCTTTACCCACCCTTTCACATGTCCTTAGTATAACTTCCATATCTTCCCTTTTTTCTGTGCACAAGAAGATATCCACAAATAAAAGATCTGATAATGTATATACTTCCTTGCTACCTATTAATGATATCTCTACCCTCTTCCTAGTTTTTCTATTGCTCTCTCCATTTCTCTCAAGTACAACAAAAACAAAATAGGTGACATGGGGCATCCTTCCCTTAGTCCCACCCCACTTTTAACTTTAACCGATTCTATATTCTTTAATTGATATGTATAGTAATTACTTTCATATAATCTCTTAATAATATCCACTAAAGCTCCATCCATTCCCAAATTCAGTAAACTTACCCAAATCTATTTTTATTTACTCTATCATATGCCTTTTCTATATCTATAAAAATCATATATAACTGTCTACCTGTATTTCTACTCTTATCTACAAGCTGTGTAACTACAAATAAACTATATCCCATAATATGCCTATCCAATCAAAAACCTTCCTGCATTTCTTCTACTATATTATTTTCTTCCATAACATTTTGTGATGCTTCCAGCCATCATATATGTGAAAACTTTATATAACACTGGTGTTACTGCCATCAGTCTATAATTGCTTAACTTTCTATGATCCTTACCTTTCCTTTAAATAGTAGCCTTACTCTTGTATTACTCCAACTACCTATAAAATTTCTCTTCTGTGATATCTTATTAAAACATGATAATAGTTTTAATTTTGCCCTATACTCTAAATTCATTACTATTGCCAAACCTCTTGCCTTTCCACTTTTCAATTTCTTCCCTGTTTCATTTAGTTCATTTTCTGTAAACCTAATATTTCCATTACTATATGATTTCATATTTGATATCATTCTGTCCTTCACATCTATCATTTTTAAATTATCTTATACTCTATCTCCCTATATTACATATTATTCAAACTAACTATATCTATAATCACTACAACTCTTTATTTATTCCCTTTAACTTTTATTACTATTATTATATAACTTTTACTTATAAATTTATGTTATACTGTTTTATATGTAATATGTAATATCTATAAATATATTCATGCTTATACTCCTATGTAACCACTTTTTACAACCCATAAGTCATTTATAAGTAATTTTCTCTTTATATATTTTCTTCCATAAATCTTTTTTAAGAACTATATTTATACCAATGTCATCCTAATTCAGAATCTCTATTAAATTTTTGTTTATCTTCCTTATTAGTTTTGCTTTTTTTTTCTTTATTAACCTCGTTTATAAATTATTTTTTGTTCACTATTTTTTTTTATTTCAAATTATTATACTTATTATTATTCAGGCTATTAAATATTTTATTAGTTAGCAGTTAATATTTATACAATAAATATATATTTCAATTCTAATATGAAATAATTAAGTTGTTTCATTTTCATTTGTAAAGTGATTTAAGTGCTCATTTTTATATCCTGTATAGTAATTTGTATTTATTAAATTGATTCTTTTGTTTTAACAATTGTGTTTAGTATTTATTTATTTTCAATTTTATACAATGTTCAAGTTATATTATGAGATGTGTGTAATTGTTAGAATTTAAGTTTATTATTTTTAATTGCATATGGTATTAATTACTATCTTAGAAATGGTAGCATTCATCACATGATCGCCATCTCATGCTAGCACATAACTGTTAGTAAACAGGCAAAAAACTCTCTATATAGTAGTGCCACCTTGTGCTAACCAGAGTAATCAATGGATGCCAGAAGGCTGTGTGCATAAAATCCCTATCTAGTGCCTACTCATCCAATATCCCCAGACTAGTTTCCGGCTTGTGGCCTTCATCAGTGAGGAGCATTGGATCTGAGAGCACTGCACTTAGATCTTAGGATCTAATGCAACCCTCCAGCAGCCACCTTTTATCTCTACTTCACTACAAAACTATAAGAATGAAATTGAAAACACAATAATATTTTCAATCTAAGCTCAATAGCCTATATAGTCATATGGGTCTGAACTCAATTCAGCACCCATACATTTTGGTGACTTTGGCTCTTTAACAACCACAGCCACCATTATCCTATTAGGCAGGATTGGTGTTAAACCATTCAGCATGACATGATCACCATCTCATGCTAGCACATATGACTATATAGGCTATTGAGCTTAGATTTCATTCTCTAGTTTTGTAGTGAAGTAGAGATAAAAGGTGGCTGCTGGAGGGTTGCATTAGATCCTAAGATCTAGGTGCAGTGCTCTCATATCCTAGACTCCTCACTGATGAAGGCCACAAGCCAGAAACTAGTCTTGGGATATTGGATGAGTAGGCACTAGATAGGGATTTTATGCACATAGCCTTCTGGCATCCATTGATTACTCTGGTTAGCACAAGGTGGCACTACTATATGGAGAGTTTTTTGCCTATTTACTAAATGCTAGCATTATGAGTAATAACAACTCTGATTCTAAATGGATTACATGATAGTTATGGTCCTGTAATTTAGGTTATAATTGACATCCAACTGATATCTTAATCAATAAATACATATTATCATCATCACAATGTTCCTAGGAAGACTAGTAGAGATAATAATACTTTAATTTTTCTGCTATTCCATTTTTGGGTTGCAAAAAACTAGTATTTATATGATAATCTCTATCTTTATTTCTACCTTTCTATACTGTTACAATATATATGGATGTGTGGAATCAATGAGTATGTAAATACTTAGAGATAATGATTTAATGGGTTTTCATTATTGCTTTATCAATTAGCTAACAATAATTAGTTACTCACTGACTGGTCAATTTTGGACAGCTATCTGGGCTATCAACATGGTATGCAGATGTACTGCCATTATTCTATGAAATCATTTAAGCACAATTGATACATGTGTGCACATGCATATATATATATAAACAATAAAAATAGCTTGTTATAAGATTCCATGTTTTTCACTGAACTTTATTATAATATAGACATATGTATGAAGTAATAATCTTCAAATGTATCTACCACAATACTCAAACTTTTAGAGTTTAATTTTAATATACTTGAAAATTATACTCTCTAATATCAATAGAACTACTAATTGAAAACAAAAATAATCTTCTTTCATCAGGTCTTCCAGATCTTATGTGGATAATAGATCTATTATTGATCTTATAAAATTGTGAAACATCACATTAGAAATCATTATAGCAAAATTTCAGTTTAAATGGTACACAATTTCAGATCATGATGCAGTTATAAATTATAACTAACCTATAAACAAAATACCTACTAAATATGTAGCACTGAAAATAAATAATAATACATTAAAAGAATTCTTTCCAAATTAAGGACTTTCTAGAATCACTTTTAATAAATGTGCAAATAATATCTTTTTGTATCAACATAATTCATTAATCTGATAAGAAAAATGAATCCACTTTCATTATATTTTCATTGCTACATATTCAATAGTTATAATTTGTTTATAGAATTTTTAAAATTAATAGAATTTATATCTATATAATGATTCAAAATTTTGTATTGTTTGATTGAGGATTAAGATTGCTATTAATATAACATTTCACCCCTACAAAATATTATTAATTAGTTTAATAGCCATATAAGATCTTGGAGATATCAGATAAAAATGGCATTTCTAATTTGATTAGTGGATTATATTGACATAAGAAATATATTATTTACAAGTTTATTAAAAATGATTTTAGAAAGTCTAACTTGTAATGGTTTTTTATAGTGTGTGTATCTAAAGATTATTACTTCATAAATATTATATATTCTCAGTACTATATATTTAATAGCTACTATTTGTTTACAGGATTGGTAAAATTAATATATATATATATATTGAATTAAATATTTCCATGTATTGTTATTATAATAAAGAATAGAAATAAGAAGCTATTATAGGTTTAATGAAAAAACTGGTTTGGACCCAGGGATTTTCAATTAGTAATAATTGATAATTTCTTGGTGACATTAAAAGTTAAAAGTTATTTCTATTTATGTGAATATTCCTTTCTATTCTTTATTATATATATATATATATATTGTACCTAACTGAAGTGTCACTTAGTTCCAAGAGGTAATCAAGGTTATCTTAGCTTAACTTTTTGTTTAAAAATTTCAGATTTAAAAAAAATAATGATGACAAAAATGGAAATTGACTTAGTCAATTATTAAAATAGGATAATCTAAATATTTTAATAGTGTCAGTTGGTTTGATAAGGGATGTTAGGTAATAATTTAACATAAGTAAATGTTAAAAAATAATTGTGAATTGATAAATAGTATTAAACGTATTCTAAAATAACTACTGTATAATCCATTTTAATGTCTAAAGAATAATAATTATATATTACAAATAAGTTAGAATAAGTAAGTAATAAATTTTAAAAAAGAAATGCTATGTAAGTTTTTATTAAAAAGAAATAAGAATATTTATTATTAATTTTATAGTTTAGCATTCCAGTTATAAAAAAAATTATTTAGATTAAATATTCATTAACATTCTATTGTTGTAATTTTAAAAATAATTTTAAACAATTAATGTGAGAATATGTGCATGCATTGACATAAAAACATAAGAATAAAAAAATTATTTAACTCCCATATTGTTTAAAATAAGTAAATAAAGCAAATGTGTGGATAAAATTATTTCAATGAAATATTTATGGGTTTAATAAAGGGTATAACTTTAAATTTTATATTTATTACTATTGGGTTGTATAAAATATCATTAAAAAAATATTATTGCACAATATTTGTTAAGAATAAAATTTTGACTTTGCAGCTGAAGGTCACATGGTATGGGAAAATTATATTGATTATGTCAGTAGATTGATTTCACAACTGGTTTGTCAGAATATTAAAATTTAATAAAAAAAGTTTTTATTGGTTTTAAAATGAATTGTAGGTGGATGAAAAATTATGAGATAAAACGGAGATCGAGGTGTCATTCAGGGGCTGATCTTATTTTGATTCAACTGGTAATGGATTTAAAAAAATTTTGTTAATAAAAGTAATTTTTTTTAAGAACTTGATATTTCTAAAAAAAAATACAAGTCTGTCTAAAATATTTAAAATCGTCTTGTAATGAAGGAGGGCTAAAAAAAAAGGTAATCTGTTTTTCTGACAATTTGAATTTCAGTCAAAGCATAGAAATTATAGTTAAAAAATGTCTAGAATAACTAAAGCATCTCACATATTAAATGACTTTAACTTGTTTATCTTTCTTTACTTGGAAGTAAGGTTAAGGAATGAACTATTAATCATTTCCATAGATAAGCGTTCGGTTGTATTAAACTATCTTGAAAGTAAAATGCTAATTTTTTTTCCTGTTAGATTAAAAGTATATGTAAAAAAAAAAAGAAAATTTTTTTTTAAAGTTTAAAAAGAACATTATAAAGAAGCTGCTATGTTCGATTACATTAAAACTATAAAGAATGATTTTTTTTTAAAGGAAAAGTTATTACTTATATCTTGACATATATGAAAACAATTTGTTTAGCTAAACGCAAACAGATTATATATACATTTTAAAGGATAATTCTTATTTACACAGTAAGAAAGGACACGTATTTGGAAATAAAACTTTGAAGCAATTTGTAAGGATTAATAATGAGTTTATAGTTATTGGGTCCATTATAAATAGTCATACTTGCCAGTATTTAAAAATAACTTTATGGCATTAATTATAATATATAAACGGAGAAATGTCTTGAACAGTAAAAAAATGTTCTACTCTCATATTTAAAAGTAAGCAAAGGAAATTAATTTTAAAAATAAATACGTCTTGGAATATTATTAGGAAAAGTCCTTAAGAAAAACTATATTTTGAAAGAAGCATTTTTTCCCAAAAGAGGATAAAGAAATTCAGATAGAAAGATATTCTTATTATTATTATATGCAATTTTGAACTCGAGATCCTATAAATAAATTAAAGTGTGTTCAGCTGAAGAATTTATTTTGTTTCATGCCGGCTTAATTTTATTATTTAATTTTTTTTTTTTAAATGGTTAAAAAAAAAATATTATTAATGAACTATTGAACATTTTCGTTTGGAAATGATTGCCATGTGTATAAATGTATTAATTGAAGTTTCGAATTCAGATAGATATCTTAACCTGGATAAATTGTCTACACATTATGAAATGGGAAAATAATCACAGAGCCGAAATATGAACTTGAATTAATGTATTATTATTATTTTTTTATGGTCTGCTTTATTGGTTTAAAAAAAGAATGAAACCATAAAAATATTTATGCTATTAAATTTTTATGTAACACTTTTGCATAAATATACAGGTAAACTAGGGTTATAATTTTAAAACAAAATAGGTTTATTTGAATGAGCAAATGTTTCTTGCCATTCTTAAGTAGATTTAGTTTATTCATCAAGCATTACACTAGCTAGTTTCTATTTAATAATTTTATTATAGAGATTTAAATATCACAGTCTTATTTTCATATAAATGGGATGTTTTACTCAATTTTATTTTAAATTTACTAAAGAAGTTTATCAGAGAGTATCCATTCATTTGTTTTATGAATGTTATATTAATAATAATTACAAATATTTTACATTCATTGATAAGTAAATATCCTTGCGTTTGATTTGCAATTTTAATAGTCCACTAATTACTATATTTTTTTAGCATTTAATATTTTGTTATGTGTGCATTGTGCCTTGCCTAGAATTTTATATGCATTTAAGTTTAAAGTATTTTCTACAGTAGTCAGTTGACACATAGTTTGCTTTGTTGGTTCGAACATTGGATATACGTTTTGTATTTTATAAATTTCTTGGAAATAACTTACTTAGTTTAAGTGAAGTATATATCTTGCTATTAGTTAGAATTTGTTAGCCTCAAGAGTTAGGCTTAGTTTATAATTTTGAATATGCCTTATGGAGTAGAGAAAATCCTCCATCCTTATTGTATTGTATTTCCATGATTTGATAGTGCTTATTTCCAAAAGAGGGTTATTGTATTGTATTTTTCAGTGATGATGATCACATTTATAAGCATTGTAAATCCCATGAGAGGATTGTGCTTTTCTGGTGCATCTTTCCTGTTCCCAGATACACTGTAGATGAATTCCAGGTATCTTCGTTTCTGCCTCAAGGTTAGGTATTTTTGAAAGACACTACATTCTTTTCCAGCTATGAGGAGCCTAGTATTTTTATATTTTTTGCCTATCATTCATGATGACTTAATGCTAATTCCACCACAGTAGGTGATGTTGCATTTGTTTTAGATTTGTGATGACAAGATATGCTTGTTTGAGGAAATGTATTTCTTCAGGTAGTTGTAGCTAATTTAAGGCTCATAGGTATATCAATGTTTGAATTGTGTTGCTATGATAGTTTTATCATGCACAAGCTAACCAACAATAAGTTATATTTATTTTAAAGTATGTTAAATATGCATATGGTATAAGTGGCAATTCACACATACTAATTTAATATTTTCATCCAAAATTTCGCCGCTGGATTTGTAAGTCTGTTACATCATTATCTTTAAAACATTGAGGAAATAATTTTATGTGGACTAAAGTTGTTTTTTAAAAAAAAAAGTATAACTGATCTCTGATGAATGGTTGTCCCATACACTTAAGTTAGTTTAATTTTAATATTAGCTTAATCTGATTTAAACCTATCTCTAGCTGTGATATTAGTTATATCCGTGAAACTAGTGATGATATTTTTAAGAAGTATTGTTGAATATGCTTATTCCAACTTAGTATGTGTTAAGTTGAGGAGTATAAAATTAAGCTTAGGGTTTTCAATATAAACATAGTTCTATGTGTTATTTTGATTAGTAGATGACACAATAATGTTATTAATTAGTCTAATAAAGAAGAATAGTAGTGTGCTTATTAAGTACATATGATAATTAAAGTTTAAAATATTTTTTTTTGAGAAAAATATAATTATTAAAAGAAAGTAACAGTAAATAACCTTGGTCTGTTATTAAGTGTATTAGTATAAATTAAATAAAACTGTTAAGAGTCAAAATAATTATATAAAATCTTAGTGCGGTATTGGCACTGTTTGTATTCTAATACATTTATAAACATTTCTTCTCATTATTAATAAATCAAATTATTATTATTTCAAAAGTTTTGTTTGTTTGTTTTACTTTTATATGAAAATATATCATTGTCTTGGGTTCCAAGTTCACAAAATCTTAAAATTTTAAAGTTATTGAATCTTCACTTCAGAAATTCACAAGGATATTCTAAGTTAATTAAATATAGTTGATATTGTCTTGAAAATTAAAAAAAATTATGTTAAAGTAAATGATTCTCACATTGAATCATAAATACAGATAATTGCATTATAGCAAATACATAATTAAATACTTAGTTAAAAGTTTATTTTTTAAATTATCAGTATATCTTTTCAGACTAAAGATTATGCAATACCAGATTAACAATATTAGTACTTCAGAAGAATATTTTAATTAATATTATTTTAAAAGCTACACATTATTTTATATTCACTGCACATCATCTATCATCATCTTAAATCTTATATATTTAAAGAATTCTAATCCATTTGCATTTGAGGTCTTTAGTGGTTGTCTGTGAGTATGGAAAGGCATTAAAGGTATCCTTGCTCTTGTCTCTGCTCAAGTAATATCTTAGATAATAGGCCCTTATTAGTTTAAATTTAAATTGATTCATTAAATTTTGGTGAATTAATATATGTTTTGTTTATTATTTTAAGATTGAACATCTTATAATTATTTTATGGTCAGCTAAGATATCACTTATTTATTTATTAATCACAGTAATTTTTTGTTAGGCAACTTAACTTAAACTTTAATTTTACACAAGAGTTTTATTTTAAAATCCCTGAAGTTATTTACTCTTGTTGTTTTAGTAAATATAATTCTGTAAGATAATATTTTAAAGCATTATAGGTCTTATTCAGAGAGTGTATAATCTATTGGTAAGACTAATATAGTAAGCATTGATTAGTGATTTAGATAATATTTTATAGGGTTTAGTAAAAGATCAATATGCTGTAATAGTTATAATTCATCAGTATTGGATTTGATCTTTACCTGATTATACATCTCTGGATCATCATCTCTTTTCTTTAAATTTATTGTAACCCCACTGAGCCGAGGTGTTTAGAGTCTCTTATTTATATTTCATTTTATATCATTTCAATTCTATTCCATTTCTTTTCATGTCATTTCTTTCTATCATCTCATTTCATTTCTCTCTCCTTTATTCAATCTTCTTCTTGTATCTTTCTTTCATATCTTTCTATCATCTCAGCTATTTAAAACATTCATTAAGAGTGTCTTCTATCATCTCATTTCATTTATCTCTCCTTTATTCCATCTTCTTATATCTCTCTTTCATATCTTTCCCATCATCTTATTTCTTTTCTTTCTCCATTATATATATATATCATTTTTATTACTTTTCCCCATTTCTTTTCTTCCTCGATTCTTTTCTTTTCCATCATTTATCCTTACCATTATCATTATCTCCATCTCTAAGTAGCATTATATCTCTCTCTATCTCTTTCTTTTTCCCTATCTCCATTTCATTATTAGTATTATATTTCTCTTTCTCTTTCTTTCTCACACCCCTATCTCATTTCATTATTAGCATTTTCTCTTTCTCTTTCTCACACCCCCATCTCATTCAAAAAGGTTACAATATATATATATATAATAGCTAAAAATTATAGCTAATTATTTGACAAAATGCTAATATAATTATAGCAAATCATGTAAACACAATTTATGTAGGCAATATATTTGATTTATTGATTTTTAACTATAAAGTATTAACTGACTACTGTAAAATTTCAAAAGATTCAGTCTCATTAATATAGCACTATCATAGAACTAAACTTGGTTGGAGTGGTTTTGCTAGAAATAACTCAGTATTAAAGGGAAATATGTTAATGTGCTTGAAAAAGAAGGTTTTTAATAATGTGTTTTATCTGTTCTTACTTATGAATCTGAGATTTGGACACTTAATAGAAGTGAAATATAGAGACTTCAGACCACTTAAAGAAGTAAGGAGAGATGCATATTAGGAGTAACAAGAAGAGATCGAAAATGCAATATATGGGCAAGAGAACAAATGGATGTTACTGACATCATTGAAAGAATTAAGAGACTGAAGTGGAGTTGGGGTGGACATATTGCTAGAAGTGATAATAATAGAGGAAAAGTTAAAATCTTAAATTAGATTCCAAGAGATTTAAAAGATTTAGAAAGAGATCACATGAAAGATGGATGGATTAAATAAGAAAGTGTGTAGTGGTGATGTGGAGAAGAGAGGCTAGAGATCAGGAATAAATTGAACTTGAAGAAATGTTTAACCTGCAGTGGAATGATAATGGTTGTTGATGATGATGATGATACACTATGAAAAACGTTTTTTTGATTTTTCATGATCATATATTTATTGTAATATGTCCTGTATTTATTTATCCCATGCAAAATCTAATTTCTGGATTATTAAGTAATTATAGATCATATACAAGAAATTAAGCTGTAAACTCTGATGTATTTTTGACTTATTACAGATTATAGAATGTACAATTCTCATATCTAGAGCAATTTTCAAAGCTCAAATGTTATATTTGTTAATAAAGAACAAATGCCTGCATAGTCAGACCTATAAGCATTTGTTAAATATCAGTAGTTTTTATATTGCTTCTTCATAACAACTTATTCTTAAGTTTTATATGTTCTTTATTTGTCATACACTCAGTAATATAACAATAAAGCCACATTGTTTTTTCTGAAGAAAAGTTATTTAACAGATACATAGTAACAAGAAAAGGAAAACACATTATTAAATGCAACCCCCCCCCCATAAGCTATTTTATATATTATTGCAACAGTTCATTGTGAAAAATATAATAAACATAAATATAGTTTTATTGAATTTCTTATTGAGGATCAAATGTTATAAATTTGAAAATCCAGATACTAATAATAATGTGAAACAAAATATTAATAATAGCAATAATATACACCTGGGTCTCTTTTTACGCGGACTTATTTAACATGATTTTGAAGTTATGTGATTCATGTTTCACCGGAAGTCGAACTCCGATAATGCGCTATTACTTTAAATAATAAATTTCGTGCACTTACGTTATATTGAAAGTAATAGCACATTATTGGAATTCGACTTTCATCTTAGTAACTTTGATCTTAGTAATTTCAATATTTTCAGTGCTTTATAATAGTAAGATTTTATGCAATAATGAAATTAAAATCATGATTTCCACATTTTATGTATACACACATTAAATTTTACAAGATTATAATGTAAATTTGTTCAAACATTGTGTGTGTTAATTTTGCATTTTAAATCACATTCTGTTTTTGCTTTTTAAAAAAGAACGTAATCAATTATTAATCATTTAGTGTCCACAAGTTTATTTTTAAAAGGTCAGTAATAACAGTGGGCACAATTAAATTTGACAATTAAAAATTAAAATCTGATTTTTAATTGTAATTAACAATTTAAAAATTATTTATGGCGACTTGAAATTAATGTGATGTGAAATTTGATTTTTAAACAGAATTGAAAATTAAAGGCAAAAATAAGAATTTAATATTTAGTTGTTAGTTTCATAAACAATTAATAAAATCATCATCTCAAAGATTAATTACTAATTACGTTGTCACCAGAAAACCATTGACACAACATGAGTGTGAAGTTGGCGCTAGTTGTTTGCAAACGAATGTGTTTTTTGGCAAATAGCTATAATAATTAAAACGTGTATAAAAAATGTAAATTACTGTATTGTAAATTAAGCATAAAAATATATTATTTTGAATAAAATTAAATATTATAGTAAAAAAAAGTTTGTCTTGTATCAATTTTTTTTTCAAATTTGAAATTGGTAAAACTGATTTATAGCGGTCTCGACACTTCGCCCTCTATTTTTAAAAAACTTAACTACTTTTTTTTCCTACTAACTGTATCCAACTTTAATGAGTGTATGTAACTATATCTAAGTATAAATGTTAATAATAAAAAAATTTTTTTAAAAAACTTACATTTTCATGCGTAGTTTTCACTTCTAGTGGTCTTTGCTGTATATATAACTGTAAATAAATAAACCAAATGTATACAACTTTAATCAGTTTATCTCATAATAAATAAACTATGTCTAAATATAAATATTAATTTAAAAAAATGTAATAAAACTTACATTTTTATGCGTACTTTTCACTTGGAATGTATATCTAGTGGTCTTTACTGTATATATAACTATAAATAAATAAAGTATATTAACTATAAATGTTTTTACATAAAAATGAATAAAAAAAGAACTTATATTTCCTGCAGGCAGAATCAGTGTTTCGAACTACATTGTTCTCACTATGTAATTGCAAAGTATATCTAACTATAAATGTATTTTTTACATGAAGATTAATAAATAAAATCTAATAAAACTTACATTTTTATGCTCTATTTAGCGAAGATAAGTTTAACCAATAAAGTGCCTACTGTCAAAATTATGAACTACTTTTGTCATGTGTAATTTTTGCCGCCTCCCCCACCATCCATTTACTTTTTTGCCAAAAAAAGATTCAAATCAATGTTAAAACAGTTGTTCACAATTTGACATACTTGATTTTAACATTGATTTGAATCTTTTTTTGGCAAAAAAGTAAATGGAGGGGTGGGAAATTACACGTGACAAAAGTAGTTCAGAATTTTACAGGCGGCAAAAATGACACATGACAAAAGGAATTCATAATTTTGACAGTAGGCACTTTATTGGTGACACTTATCTTCTCTAAATAGAGCATAAAAATGTAAGTTTTATTAGATTTTATTTATTAATCTTCATGTAAAAAATACATTTATAGTTAGATATACTTTGCAATTACATAGTGAGAATAACGTAGTTCGAAACACGGATTCTGCCTGCAGAAAATATAAGTTCATTTTTTTTATTTATTCATCTTTATGTAAAAACATTTATAGTTAATATACTTTATTTATTTATAGTTATATATACAGTAAAGACCGCTAGATATACATTCCAAGTAAAAAGTATGCATAAAAATGCAAGTTTTATTACATTTTTTTATTAATATTTATATTTAGACATAGTTTATTTATTGTTAGATAAACTGATTAAAGTTGGATACATTTGGTTTATTTATTTACAGTTATATATACATCAAAGACTGCTAAAAGTGAAAACTACGCATGAAAATGTAAGTTTTTTTTTATTTTTTTTTTATTAACATTTATACTTAGATATAGTTACATACACTCATTAAAGTTGGATACAATTAGTAGAAAAAAAAAGTAGTTAAGTTTTTTAAAAATAGAGGGTGAAGTGTCGAGACAGCTATAAGTCAGTTTTACCTTGAAATTTTTTATTAGTCATATTTTATTTCCTTTTTTTTTTTTTGCGCGAATTTTAAAGTAATTTTACATTGGTGCTTTGCTTTTACGTGAATTTTGAAAAATCACAGGTCGCATCCCCCCTTTTTCAATGTAAGTTACATCTATTTTTGCGCGATTTCATTTGCACGTGTTTTCTGAGGAACCTATCTATCGCGTAAAATGAGACCCAGGTGTATATATATATTTGGATGCAGCAATTTTAACAAATCTTTATAATGACAAGTTATTGCTAAAAAGAAAAAAAATAATACTACAAAAAAAAAATGCAACCACAAAATAGAAGTTTAATGTCAGAGGTTATTGCAACATAATAAAATTTACTTCAATATTTATTACTCAGTAAGTAAAGATAAGTTCCTCGATTTTTATCTCTCAATAAATAAAGGTAAATTCCCCAATATTCGTCATTAAATTAAAAGAATAAATTGTTCAATATTCATCACTTGGTAAGTAAAGATAAGTTTATTTCTTCAAATATTATTTCGGTAATCTGAAAACATAACTTCCGTGCTATATTATTCAAATAAATTAACAAAATGTTTTTTTACTTATCTTCTTTTATTAATATTTCAAATTAAGTAAACTCTAACAACCTCACATAAATATTTAAATTAATTATGATTTTTTTATTAGTATTTTATGAATTGTAGAGATGATAATCCGGACCAACTGATGATTGCTGGATTAGCATGAAATACGTATATTGGTGACTGTTTATCTTTTTGACATATACTGTACTGGTCAAAACATGTTTATCCATCTAACATGAGCTGGAACTCACAAAATGTACTTCAAACCCAGTCAAGCCTGAGATTTAGATCAGGGACCAGCCTGGATTCAAACCCACCCCAGATCTAACATCTAATGAATAACATAATAGTGATGGCACATGAGAATTAATTTTAATCCGGCCCACTAGCAAAGTGTGAGAAGACAATGAGACATCTATTACTATGACTAAACTAAAATATATAAGCCGGCTTTACTTTTGGAAGTGGAGAAAAGAAGGAATTCGAACTACTCAGATAAGTTAGACAATAAAGATATAGTTTAATTTAATGACAACATTATTATACATTGTGACTTAATTATATACATTAGTGTGTGCATGACTGAGCAAACAATAGATGATTACATAGTGTCATTCACGCTATTATCTCTCATATGCTCTTTTATTAATTAGATAAATAATATATTATAAATAAACACACATCTTTGGTGAGTCCAATATTAAAATGCCAATATTATTAGAAAGAAGAATTCACATAAAATTGTTATTAACGCTTTGGATTACGGTTCTGAAACATGATGACTAACATTATTTAAGGGAGCATTCTGGGATTCATTACAGATATAAGATAAATTATTTTTACGCCATTACAGTCATGAAAATAAATAACATACATTTGCAAACATTTGATTATATTTGAATCTATGACAAAATATTTAATGAAAAATTATTTTAACAATAGTAAGATGAATGCTTTATTTTTCCCAAGACATATACTCTTAAATAGATGTATAAATTACGACAGTGGGATTGTATAAGACAAATAAATTTAATCAATAAAACTAGAAGCAGTTGGCATTTATATATATTTTAAGCAGAGCACAATTTTAATATTAGACCATTAAAACTGGGTCATGAAGCAAAAGAAATAATAATAGAAGAAGTTTGCAGTGCTGACATAATAGCCTAAAAATAACTAAGAGGAAAAGGTCATACTTCTGGACGAGAACAAAGTGGATGCGCATGCCGTGGTCATCGCCAATATGCAGGCCTTTGATACGAAGAAGTGAATATGCATAGCATGTGCCAAATTTATGGGATCACCGCCAGAGGCATTTTATACAAAATAAATGTGGATGGGCATAGTGCGTGCCAGACTTAGGGATTACCACCAGAGGCCTTTATATGACATAAATGGTCCTGGGTAGTTTCAACTATCCTCAGGATAAGACTTGAGAAGAAATCTATTTCAAAATTGTTGTAACCCCAAGATTAAGAAGCACATATATATATAATCACGAAGATCGGCTAAATGTCAATAACGCAGTACGAATTAATGTCTCTAATGACACTGAATAAATTTTATTGCTTTAAAATAAATGACCCTTGTTTGAGTACTATAATTTAGACAAATAATACGCTATGCAGTTATATATAGAGAGAGAGAAATTTCTTTTATTAAAATATACTTGACGATTTTATTTAGCAAAAGAAACATTAAGATTTAGATTTCAAATTAATAAAATATACGTTAAGATTTGATTTAGTAAAAGAAACATTAAGATTTCCCCCATCCCTCTTTCTGCTATTTAAAATAAATCAAACCCACCTTCATGGATTTTACAATAACTGGAATACATAGCATATATTTTAAGATTATAAAAAAAAAAATAACTAGCAGATATATATATATGTAAAACAATTAACTCACCTTTATTTTAGAATTAAATAAATAATATTTTATAAGATTTCAAAGTGTTTATTAGCTTGAGTTCTGGATTTACCCCGGGTAGAAAATCCAGAGTTAAACAAATATATTTTTTATACTATAACATAAATAAAATGTTGACTCGAAAACAATCTGGTGAGCATATTAATTAATAATGCATTATATATATATATTTAAGGGGACGTTAATAATCTCTTCATGAAAGTTTACTTTAAAATGACAGAAAAGATTTTTATAAATTAAGCTCGCCAGTTTGCTGGAGATTAGCAAATTAATTAGAAAAGCATATATGTATATAAAATCAAGTAATAAATAAATGACCACACCAAGTTTAAAGAAAGTTAGAGTATATGAGAGAATTAAATTTAAAGAAATCATTTCAGAACAATTTACATATTATATTTAGAAATTAACTAAGAGCAAATTACATATTAACAAAAAACAAAGTTAAATAATATATTAAAAGAAATCTTGATAGATTAGCTAGGCTAGATTGATTATTAGGTGGCGGCTTGGAAATTTACCTTTCAATTTTAAGAGTCCATTTTAAAGTATGGCACGTGCATGGCAATTGAAATGCAAGTTCTCCTGTGGCAGCAAGCTTCTATTAGCACACTAAAGTTCTTTGGTTGAGCTTTTCACTCTTGGGCAGCAGAATGGTATGGCCGCGGAAGATGATGACCCAACCAGGCTGAGAAGTGATGGATTTACGGCTACATTATTTAAGTTTCAAGCTACGAGTAATATGTTTACAATCAGTACTGTCCATAGTAGCTAATCTCCTCTGTGACTCAAAATTCAGTCATTTTATACTTTTTCTTTATCGGTTGTTTTTGAAGATGCAACAGTAAGATAATGTCCAAAAATAAATTCAAATCTATTTCCAGATTAGAAATAGATTTGACAACATGTTTATAAACATTTATTTTTAGCGCTGTTTCTAATTGTAATAAATTTAATCAGCCATTTAAGCTATTGTGTGCTTTTTCACAAGTGTTAAATAATAATAAATGAGTACTTCCGCTTACAACACAAGATATAGTATTTAGGAAAGAATAAAATGAATCCACTTATTCAAACCAACCCAAATGCTTTTATATGGGCAAATCTTAAGTACTGTAAGTGAAAGTGTGAGGATAGACTACTCACTTTAAACCACTATTTACGATATCGGAATGAATGATGCCAATGAAATTATCTAGAATTTACCAGACGTCACTCACAAATGAAACTCTTAAACATATGTAAATAAACATTTATTTTTAGCGCTGTTTCTAATTGTAATAAATTTAATCAGCCATTTAAGCTATTGTGCACTTTTTCATGAGTGTTAAATAATAATAAATGAGTACTTCCGCTTACAACACAAGATATAGTATTTAGGAAAGAATAAAATGAATCCACTTATTCAATCCAACCCAAATGCTTTTATATGGGCAAATCTTAAGTACTGTAAGTGAAAGTGTGAGGATAGACTACTCACTTTAAACCACTGTTTACGATATCTGAATGAATGACACCAATGGAATTATCTAGAATTTACCAGACGTCACTCACAAATGAAACTCTTAAACATATGTAAATAAACATTTATTTTTAGTGCTGTTTCTAATTGTAATAAATTTAATCAGCTATTGTGCGCTTTTTCATGAGTGTTAAATAATAATAAATGAGTATACAAAAGAAAATCTTTAATCTACTTAATCCCATTTATTTTAAGTAAAACTTTAATTAAAAAATACCTCCCTTTAATTATTTTTGGACAATTAACAACAGTCACATCTTCCATATTGGATTTTATAATAGTTTAATAAAAACAAGCAATTTAAAAAGAAAACGTTAAAAAATGACGTATAACAAAATATTTTTAAAAAATCAATATTTTGTTAGTAAGTTTTGCTCCTATATATATTTTTGAGGCGCACCTATGTATTTTAATAAAAAGAATTAATAATGATTTTAAAACATGTTATTGAAACATTAAATTTTATAATTTAGACGCGCATCTCAAATATATACATAAAATATATATACACGACAAAAGGAGTGGGATGGGAAATAGGGATTTAAACAGGTTAGTAGGTGGAAATTGACTGCTTCAATATGTGTTCAAGTGTATCAGTGATATGAGATAGAGTGGTGGGCCGTGTGAAAGTCTGTGCTCATTCATATACTCTATATATTACATATATTGATACAGGTATATAATAAGCCTGCATTTGGGTTATTACATAGTAGAGATGTCTGCCCATCCCTTGTATATGTATTAAATGGATTATGTCCTGCACATGAGGGGTCAGATTGACTTTAGGTCAACATGGGTGTGACAAGAATCTCGGCCTCAGGGTAGCCTTTGAGCATTCCATCATCAAATTTTCAATTGGCTGGATGGTTGAAGAGTTGGAGTGGATTGAAGCCTGTCCATTAAAGTATGAAGATTGGCTATCTTAATAAATATCTGAGCACTTCTTGCATATATGCATAGAGTTGATAATCTGGACCAACTGATGATTGCTGGTTTAGCATGAAATACGGATATTGGTGATTGTTTATCTTTTCGCCATATATATGTTCAAGTGTATCAGTGATATGAGATAGAGTGGTGGACCATGTGAAAGTCTGTGCTCATATACCCTATATATTACAACAAAGTAAGATTTTCCTTTTCTTCTAAGATTTGATTCAAATCGTTAACTAAAATATATCAGAACGTTTAATTTTTAAAATCTTTGTAAAAACGAATTATAGTATATATCTCAATTTTTCAATGTTTATGGTAATGCAAACTTTAGAATAGACACAGTTATATTTGAAGTCATTTATTGTCAGTTCCTAATATAATATAAATTATGGAAAATATCTGCATTATGTGCTTAAAATTTTATGCTATGATTTTTGAAAAGTAACAGATAAAATATAGCTTTTAAAATAATGTATCCCCTATAATGGACAACTTATAATTAATAAATTAATTATTTGAAGATGTGCTGTGATATCTCACAGCAATATTACATTTAAATTTTTCACATCATTTATAAAACTGCTATAATTATTGTTTGTTTGTTTTTTACATTTTTTAATGCTTTATTTATAAACGTGATAATTTGAATTAATAAAATAATTATTGGAATTAAGACTATTAATAAAATATTATAGCATACTAATTTTTGGCTACATAATAGTAATATATTTGTTTGCCATTAGAATATATTCATGAGGGAAATAAGGCCGACTCATTTAATAGTGAATTTTCTTTAATGACAGAAGTGTGGTACTCATTCTACTCTTACTAGCAAGCATCACATGATCACATCTCCAATACTAGCACATAATTGTTTACAAACAAAGCGATACAAAATTCCATATAGTAGTGCCACCTGTGCTAAACAGAGTAATCAATGGATGCCAGAAGGCTTGTGCATAAAATCCCTATCTAATGCCTACTCATCCAATATCCCCAGACTAGTTTCTGGCTTGTGGCCTTCGTCAGTGAAGAGCTTTGGATCTGAGAGCACTGCATCTAGATCTTAGGATCTAATGCAACCCTCTAGCAACCACCTTTTGTCTCTACTTAACTAAAAAACTATGAGCATGAAATTGAAAACACAAAAAATATTTTCAAATCTAAGCTCAATAGCTTATATAGTCATATGGGTCTGAACTCAGTTCAGCACCCATACATTTTGGTGTCTTTGGCTCTTTAAGAACCATAGCCACCACTACCCTATTAGGCAGGATTGGTGTTAAACCAGCAAGCATCACATGATCACATCTCCAATACTAGCACGTAATTGTTTACAAAGAAAGCAAAGCAAAACTCCATACAGTAGTGCCACCTGTGCTAAACAGAGTAATCAATGGATGCCAGAAGGCTTGTGCATAAAATCCTTATCTAATGTCTACTCATCCAATAATAATAATAATAATAATAATAATAATAATAATAATAATAATAATAATAATAATAATAATAATAATAATAATAATAATAATAATAATAATAATAATAATAATAATAATAATAATAATAATAATAATAATAATAATAATAATAATAATAATAATAATAATAATAATAATAATAATAATAATAATAATAATAATAATAATAATAATAATAATAATAATAATAATAATAATAATAATAATAATAATAATAATAATAATAATAATAATAATAATAATAATAATAATAATAATAATAATAATAATAATAATAATAATAATAATAGACAATTTTTCTCAAGTTAATAACAAATGGTTAAAAGTTGCTCAAAATAAAGGCAGATATAAATTATTATTTTCATAACATAATTTATTCTATGTATTGAATGCTCTCTCAACAGAATAAAGAACAATTGCAATTTAGTTAGAAATATTGAAAAAATAGTGAATTTTCATTAATCATTATTAAATTGACTACATTTTACACTTTTATACAATTCGAATTACTAAACTTATGCAAATGTTTTTTTAACATCTTTTATTCATATCCAGAAATCAAAGCAAATAAAATAAATAAAATCAATTCCACATTAAATGGATATGAAGACAGACTGTTTTCTGGTTAATTAGTTTTTAGCTGGAATATATCATGAGCAATCTCTTACACTTATTATTATTCAAAGGCAATAGTTTAAAAATTTAAACACTTCAACATTTTAAATTAGAGACAAATAACTTCTACAGCTTACAGCTGTAGATTTATTAAGGATAGCTGAAGAGTTGAGAGTGGAGAAGATTGAAGCTTGTCTATTAAAGTTTGAAGATTTTGCTATCTTAATATAAACCAAACACTGATTATATATATGGATAGGATATAATGATCTGGAACAACTGATGAGTGCTGCTTCAGCATGAAATACATACACTGGAGGTCATTGATCTTTTTCACATGTATGTGTGTTTGTTGTATAAGATAGAGTGGATGATGGAAAGGAACATGAAAGTCTGGATTTCCCTTTAATTACAATCACCTCAGTAAAACATATATATATATAATGTTTTCATGATTATATGATGTAAATAAAGTAGTTTTTGAGTTAAACCCATGTATTATTTTTGATTACTTCCCAATGTTTCAATGAAATAACATCTGCCAATGTCAAGGTTATGTTTTTAAAGAAAAACCATTAGATCTCAAATAATAACAAGATTCAGTGTGAGGTAAAGAATGAGACTAAGTTTAGAGTAGTTGAGCATTCAGAATATAGGGATTAAATAAATAACTGGAATTAATTTAAATTTTAAAATTATTATTATCATTTGTTAAATTGACTATGATTTTCTAACAAATAAAGATGATACAATTTATCCACCTTACTTTGAACACTAAAATGGGAATGGCTCTGAAGAAGATTGCAGGACAGTCAAAACGTTATATAGTGTGTACTTATATACAATAAAAAAAAATTTGCTAATAAGTATTCAAAGTAAGGTGGATAAATTGTATTTATATAAGATATTACTGCAAAATAAAAAAAAGTGATGGAATTGTAATATTTGTAAAGATGATAAAGTAGTATTGACAGTGCTTGGACAAATTTATCATTTCAGTTCTTCATATATAGTCTAAAACAGTGTTCTTCAACCCTTGGTCTGCGGCCCGGTGCCGGGCCGCGGTACTTTTTTGCAGGTCCGCGTGTTAGACGGGCAGTAAAAAGTTTGTAACAATAAATAATAAGAGTTTAAACTTTTAATTAATATAGCCAATTTTTATTTATTTTTTCATCTCATTTTTACCTGATTAAAAAAAAAAAGAAAACAGAATGAAAACAAAATCCAATCAATCATTCATAAATTAATTTGTTTTTCTAGTTATCACAGATGTTTGTGGGGGGGGGGGGTAGAATTAAATTTATTACTTTTCTAAAAAAATTTAAAAAAAAGTTTTTTTATTATATAAACTCCATATATATATATATATAAAACTTTATCTTATATATTTAACATTGTTGTTTTGATCAGTTATAACAATTATGCTTATCTTTAAGAAAATTTATCTATAGACTTCTGCCGGTCTGCGAAACCTTATCCTTATTTTTGCTGGTCCTATCCTTATTTTTGCTGGTCCGCGGAACCTTATCCTTATTTTTACCGGTCCGCAGGTGTGAAAAGGTTGAAGACCACTGGTCTAAAACATTATTTTAATAATTATAAAGAATAGAATACTTACATATATACAAATAAATGTTAAGACTATTTTTATGGATTAAAATTTTAAAGCAAAAACTGTAAAATGAGTTTTGTAATGATTAATACTAATCAATCCATGAAACATAAATTCTTCCTCATACATCATATGGTAGTCTTTTAAACATCTTCAATGCCTATTTTTTTGCCAAACTATTTTTTGAAAAATTTCAATATCTGACTACTATTCTTCTATTTATATATTACATCAAGTTCTCAATATTTTTAAATTAAAATAATTTATTTACTAAATAAACGAATATGCACAATATACATGTAAACATTAATTAAAATTTTTTAGATATCACAATAATTATTTCAAAAACTGATGCTTATTCAAACTAACAAAATCAAGGTAATCTACAAGAGCAATAGGTAACAAAGAGAGAAATAAAAATACCACTTGATAGTAAGAGTAGAAACAAAGCAAAACAAAACTCCATACAGTAGTGCCACCTGTGCTAAACAGAGTAATCAATGGATGCCAGAAGGCTTGTGCATAAAATCCCTATCTAATGCCTACTCATCCAATATCCCCAGACTAGTTTCTGGCTTGTGGCCTTAGTCAGTGAGGAGCTTTGGAACTGAGAGCATTGCATCTAGATCTTAGGATCTAATGCAACTCTCTAGCAACCACATTTTATCTCTACTTAACTACAAAACTACTGTATGGCATTTGCTTTGCTTTGTTTGTAAACAATTATGTGCTAGTATTGGAGATGTGATCATGTGTTGCTTGCTGGTTTAACACCAATCCTGCCTAATAGGGTAGTGGTGACTATGGTTCTTAAAAGAGCCAAAGACACCAAAATGTATGGGTGCTGAACTGAGTTCAGACCCATATGACTATATAAGCTATTGAGCTTAGATTGAAAATATTTTTTTGTGTTTTCAATTTTATGCTCATAGTTTTGTAGTTAAGTAGAGATAAAAGGTGGTTGCTAGAGGGTTGCATTAGATCCTAAGATCTAGATGCAGTGCTTTCAGATCCAAAGCTCTTCACTGACGAAGGCCACAAGCCAGAAACTAGTCTGGGGATATTGGATGAGTAGGCATTAGATAGGGATTTTATGCACAAGCCTTCTGGCATCCATTGATTACTCTGTTTAGCACAGGTGGCACTACTATATGGAGTTTTGTATCGCTTTGTTTGTAAACAATTATGTGCTAGTATTGGAGATGTGATCATGTGATGGTTGCTAGTAAGAGTAGAATGAGTACCACACTTCTGTCATTAAAGAAAATTCACTATTAAATGAGTGGGCCTTATTTCCCTCATGAATATATCCTAATGGCAAACAAATATATTACTATTATGTAGCCAAAAATTAGTATGCTATAATATTATTTTATTAATAGTCTTAATTCCAATAATTATTTTATTAATTCAAATTATCACGTTTATAAATAAAGCATAAAAAAATGTAAAAAACAAACAAACAATAATTATAGCAGTTTTATAAATGATGTGAAAAATTTAAATGTAATATTGCTGTGAGATATCACAGCACATCTTCAAATAATTAATTTATTAATTATAAGTTGTCCATTATAGGGGATACATTATTTTAAAAGCTATATTTTATCTGTTACTTTTCAAAATGAACAATTAGTAATGATTATAAGCTAAAAGATTCATGCTGTAATTGTATGTATTTTCCTTAATAAAATAAAAAAAACAATATACCTACATAAAAATGCACACTTTTTTTTCTTTTATAACTTATTTATTTAACATTAAATTATAATTATCCATTTCTTTTTTTATTATTATTTGTCTTTTATATGTCTAATTCTTGCAGCCATTTGCTAAAGACTACAAAAAATGCTCAAAATATCAGGAGGAAAGAATTGAATAATAATGTTTCAGTGATAACAAATTTTTTAAAAAAAGATGAAATATACATGGACTTATATATATTAGGCACACACATCCCTATACAGTATTTTTAATTGTTGAGACTTATAAATAACCATCTTCATTCAGTTTTAAAAAAATTAATTAATGTTCATGAGAGAAGAAAAATGTTTAATTTATAAAAATTAATTATCTGGAATTGCCAAAAAATTTGAATGGCTAAAAAAAATGTTTAATAAAAAACATTTGTTTCAAAGTGGCAACACTCAGTAAATATTTTTTATACTCTCATCTTTTAGAGTATTGGTGCACAACCTTTTTACACTTGCAACTCTCATACTCAGACACATTTAATGTGACCCATTTTTTACACTTTTAACTCTCATACTCAGACTGAAATTTATGTTACCCACTGTATGTTGTTACCATATTATTATAAACATTATATATATATATATATAACCGGTCAAAAAAAATTAATTAAATTAAAAAAAAAGTTTCTTATAAAAAAGAATAGTGAAGTATTTAAAAAAAAAACAGTCCGGTAATGTTATATCTATTTATTTTGCAGTAGTAACAGCACCATCGAGCAGTGTGGATCATCATATGTTGTATTACCATTTATTTGTATATGATAAAACAACTTTTATTATTATTATTATTATTATTATTATTATTATTATTATTATTATTATTATTATTATTATTATTATTATTATTATTATTATTATTATTATTATTATTATTATTATTATTATTATCATCATCATCATCTTTATGTTTTACCTTATACAAATAAATGGTAATACAACATATGATGATCCACACCGCTTGATGGTGCTTTTACTACTGCAAAACAAATAGATATAATGTTATCTGGCTATTTTTTTTTTAATACTTCACTATTCTTTTTTTATAAGAAACTTTTTTTTTTAATTTAATTAATTTTTTTTGACCGGTTATATATATATTTTTAAACAAAATATAACATTTTTTTGTCTGCTTTTTAAAAACATTTGGTCTTTTTTTTTAATTAAAAAAAACTTTTTTTATTTCTCGGTCTTGTTTTTTTTTTAAGAAACTTTTTTGTGTGTGTGTGCCATTTACCGGCAGTTCAAAAATATTTGATTGCTTTTATTCACTAACAAATACATAAAAAATTATTTTTTATTTTTTTGAACATTTTGTATTTACATTATTTTTCTTTGAACAACAACAACAAAAAACAAAAAGTCATTTCACCAGTAAGAATTCATCTCTTTTAAGATGGCACAGAAGAGGTATTGATTCTTTTTCAGAAGTCTCCACAGAAATTCGAAGATGTTGTTGTCAATATCTTCTCTTCGTGTGCCTCATGCTCGCTTGTTTTGCCACTTGAAAAAACCCCAAAGGTGTTCAATGTTCTGGGTATGCATGCCAGTGTTAGGGTCCACAAAATTGTATTTGTGATTGACTGTCATGTGGTGAAATCTGGAAGCCTCCAGTTCACAAGTTCTGTATCCTTTCCAGCAATCAGAAAAGATGCAGGAAACAGGCCTGATGTTCTCACGGATGGACTGCATAAGAATATTTTCTGATCAGCAGGGTACAGCCTGCACAAAACAATGACCCATCTCATGACCCCCTCCAAAGATCCATTGCTGTGGAAGAATTCTGCCCTGGTTGTTTTCTGCTGACTGAACATGGTTTCATTGACTTCCACTGTCAAATCGGGACAACCAATTTGATGGCATGGACAAGAAAAAAGGCTTTTTCAACAGAGCTCTCAAAGAGCTGTCATCACATTCCTCACAGCATTTTCACACACTTCCAATTCAGCTCCAATATGCTTTACTGTGAGATCATCCCAGCTCCAATAATAGATAAGGTATACTTTTAAAAACCGTATTCTACAACCCTCAAACCACGTTCCATGATGAATGGAACACCTTTGATGGCATTGACGTGATTTGCATTCCATTTCAGATGTTTTACAATGCTGTAAGGTCATTAAACCACCTCAAACACAGTTTTCTCTGTTGGTAAAATATTATTTTGTTGAAGGAAGGCCACCACATCTGCTTCTGTAGCATGCAAATCTGAAAACTTGAATGTCAAACAATCGTCTGCCATTGTACTGTTTTGATCTCGAAAAAATCTCACAAAGTGCACAACCTTATCATGAACTTTGCTAAATCACGATTTACACTCCTCATTTAGTAAATTCTTATACCTGAGAATGAAAGAAGAAGCATTTGAGAATTATTTAGAATTTGTAGGAACACACATAAATTACAGTACATTTAACAAACAAAAAACTGCGTTATAATAGAGTTTTCGTCATTACAACTACAGAAACCCTCATATAATATGCTATAGAATATTGAGGAGTAATGTCTATACAGAGAGTCACAACACATTGTTGATAATGTTCACATGCTAGAAATGTTGGTGGAAGGATGCATTTCAACATCTAATGTTTGAACAGTTTACAGACCATAAGATCTATGAGCAGCCTTGTAAACAGAATATTTCTGTGCTTTTGCATAGAAACAGTGCAATCAAGCAGTGTGTGTATCATTATAAGTTATAGAACCAAATAAATTTATATTATATTTCAATACATATAAGATCTTTTAAAAAACTGCATATTATCCAACAATGAGAACTCAAAATTTTCATGACCCCAACAATTTTTCTGTGACCCATTGAGAAGTCATGACCCACAAGTTGCACACTATTGCTCTAGAGACTTTTGTGCAGTGTTTTTAATTGTTGTAGATTTACGAATAAGTAAGTTATAATAAACATTTTCATGAATTAAAATTAAATGGTGATCTGGCATAGCAATCTATATCAGTGATCTTCAACCTTTTCACACCTGAAGACCGGCAAAAATAAGGAAAATATTTCATGGATCGGCAAAAGTCTACAGATGAATTTTCTTAAAGATTTAAACTGCTTAGCTCTAGATGAGCATAATTGTTATAATAACTGACCAAAATAACATACTAGTTACTGTGTATTGTAATGGTGTTGTTTACCTTAACATGCTGAACACTCTTTCTCGAGTTGCGCAGTCATATTGCTACAGAAAACAGTACATTCTCATTAATGTGCCTGCATTGCTACGTTTATTATTTCATTGTTAAAACATGCAAAAATAAAATGTTATTCACCTGAATGTTGGGAAATATCACAGTTAGTGTAATTACATGACTATGATTATGATAAATGTAATATCTGTATTTAATGTTAAATATACAAGATGAAGTTATGGAGTTTGTATAATAAAAAACTTTTTTTTTTTAATTTTGAATCGGGTGTTATTTTAATCTCATTTTTACCCAATTAAAAAAAAAGAAACAGAATGAAAAGTTGTTTTGGTAAAGTGTCACATAGAAATAAAACAATCATTATAAAGATGCCATTTTGCTAAAAAAAAAAAAAAAAAAAAGATAATAGATTTATGTTCTCGATGAAGAGAAATCATCATCAATGATCTGTCTCCATTTTGTGAAGTTTACAATTTCAAAAAGAAATGTCACACTCAAAATAAAAAGATGATACAAATGCAATAAAAAAATTTGCTGTATGTGACCAATAAATGAGATGACACAATACAGACATGCCTACTAGGTATAGACATGTGAGGAGTGGTGCAATTATCATGAGATTGACACTTTGTTTTTTAAAGATTGCATTTTCAGATAAATTCCTTTGATTATTATTTAGTAATTATAATATTATCTAATAATTTAAAAAAAATTTTGATTTATAATTTTTTATTTAAGCAACTGTGATGAAAAAATAAATAAAAATTGTTTATATTAATTAAAAGTTTAAAATCTTATTATTTTGTTATTATAAACTTTCCTGCCAGTCTAGTGTGGACCAGCAGAAAACTTTTATGGATGCGAACTGGTGCCGGTCTATGGGCCAAGGGTTGAAGACCACTGATCTATATTAGTTTTTTATTAATTAAATAAAGTATTGAATTAATATATGATACAATCTACTTCATATTACCTTTATAATCTATATCTTGTCAATTCCATTCTATATCTTACAAATTAGGAAGTAAATATTTTTCATAAAAAGCAAAACATTACTGTTGAATTTCTTTGATTTTAAATATCTTTATATTGATTTCCGATCACATGTGCAGAATTAATATTTCAGAGTGCAGGAGTAGAGGTTGAGATTGTTGAAACATTAATAAAATGGAATATAAATTGTGAAAATAAAAGTAAATCAGTCAAGTGAAAAGTCACTGAAAGATTCATTTACATCTGTTACATTGCATACTTCACTAATGTAATAGGAATTATTTTGTTATTTTTTAAAGTTTTTAATTTATTAAATAATCATCAATTTTATTTGCCATATTTACCATTACTATTATTTATAATTTTTAGGTATTAGACTGTGTAAAAGGAAAAATTAAAAAGAATAATTCTTATATGGAAGATCTTTGTGAACAAGCTAAAGCATATATTGATAAAGGAGAAGAATTGCCAGATAAACTTATGGCTGCAGTCATAAAGTTGAAAATTTTATTACTCTCAGATGATACAACGAAAATGGTAGCAAAGGTAATTGTACTCATAATTATTTAGCTGTAAATTCATTTTGTGTATATATATATATATCACTATTTATTCATTTATCATTATATAGTTATGAGATTTTTATATGCAGGGTTATGTTAATGGTATGTTGGTGATTCGTGATTAATCAAGGTAGTATGAAGATAAAATCTGTTTGATAATATCATCTACTTGATAGTAATTATGTGTGATCAAATGGTTTATTGCTTGAAATTTCAAAAACATTTGAGCACAAAAGGTGACACAACTGGAACCATGATCTATTAACATTGAGATCCAGAGCCTGCCACCCTATCTTTGCATTAAATTATGCAGGGCTGTGCTTGCATTAAACAACTCTGAAGTAGAAAAATGTGTAAATTACTGCTGTCAGATACAGTAGAGCATTGGTGAACTTTTTGATGTCCTAAGCAAACCAACATTTGGCATTCTTTTTTCTTCCATCACTAGCAGATAGTAGCTGATTGTCTTCCAAATATAGTAAATAGATAGATCTTGCATGCTATTAAAACGATAAATTTTAAATAAGTTTAAAATGTTTGAAATAAATTCACATCAATATAATAAACTATTGCCCCTTCCCTTTCAAGTAATTGGCATTCTAAGCACTTGCTTCTTTGCTTATGCTTCCTAGTATAGTTCAACTAATATAAAAAAATATATAATCATTATATAATACTAAAACATATATTGCTAGATACATAAATATTTTAGGATTTAAAATGTTTTAAAGGCATAAATATTCAAGTCTTTGTTTTGAATAGCATAATATGAATGAAAATGTTTACTAGATGACTATAGTAAAAATGTTTTCTATAGGGCAAAAAATGTATAAATCTAATAATCAGACACTAGTTTAAGGATCTCCATTACACTATAATGAATTAATATTTCCTTATTTTATTCTATTAATATTATTATCTAGACTGCATTTTTTATAAACTATTTTAACAACATTATATTTACTTTGAATTTTTTACATAATATGAAAGAATTAAACTCATCAGACTTTAATCTTACTTTCTTAAGCAATACGATTTCTATTCTCTTCATATTTTAACCATTTCACAAACTATTTTAATATCTTTATAAATCTGAAATAGCATACTTTGATTTTAATAATGAAATTATACTATATGATGCATACATAAAATAATGATAACATACGCATAATTTTATTCTGTTTATCAAATTATACATAGTATTTCATATATATGCATATTTATATAATCATGTTATAACACATAGTTTAATAATCAAGATGCAATATCAAAAAAATTTTTTTATGATTACTGAGATATTCTTATATTTAGAGTGAGCATATTTATACTTTTTATTTACTATTCTACATATTTTTGAAACATGTCAGACCAAAAATATGCTTATATTAAGTGCATAATAAAATAAGTCATTTACCATTGTAATAATAATTATGTATTCTCCGGTACATAAATATCATCAAAAGAATGTGTCTTTGACTAACTAACTAACACAGGAGTGATGATGATGATGGATAATATGAAGGAAAAACAAACTTAAAATAATAAGAATGCAAGAGGGAATTGTATTCAGACTGCATTCAATTTAATTCATCATTTCCCACACACCTCACAATGTTTAAATTTAAATTTAGTACAAATAAAGCTAATTAAAAATCAAATGAAAAAAAATGTACATAAGTATTTTTCCTATTCAAGTTTATTCAAATATATGAATAGTTATGCTACAATGCAATTATCAGATAGACATTGTGGTATTCTGTAACAACTGTCTATTATCTCTCTGGATTAACTTCACAATAAAGCAGTGATACATGGATTATCCTATACGAGGCTAATGCAATATATTTCTTATCTCGGAATATCAATAGACTGCATCTTAGTCTGGAGAGAACAATTTCAACTAGTGATATGCAGTTGTTTCTATTTCATATATATAAATTAATGCCAATCTAAACAACAAAAAATTATTTTCCTTTCAAATTTGAAGAATAAAAATAAAAGAATTCACAAAGTTAATTCACTAAGGACTTTATTAAAAAGTTATAATAAATCACTATAGAATTTCTACACTAACCAAATTTTCCTTGTTTTAAATAATAAACAAACACAGACTGATTTCATGCATAATGCAGCATAAAATAAAAATGGCTATTATTATATATTTATCATATTTAAATTTTATTTGTTTTTTTTTACCTATTTTAATAACATCTTTTTATAGATCAAATGTATTTAATATCCATGATATGCTAGATTATACTTCAAATAATATTTTAAATTATATATTAAATCAGGATGTGTTCCCGTTTTGAAAAAATGTCTAACAATGTAAAAGTTTTTTTTTAAGGTCTATTATTTGGAAGTTTAAGGTATTTTTCAAACAAATTTATAAATAGAACAAACATAAAGTATTTTAGTTACAGTGAGGATTAGAATCAGAATTACGATAAAGTTAAAATGTTATTGCAAGATCAGCGACAGAGCGCTAAGCAAACTTACGCTCTACACATTTCATTGGATCAAATCCAATCAAGACTAGAGAAAATTGCAACTAATCATTTAATGTGTAGTGGACAGCCAACTTTTCAATATGCCTTTACCTGAAAGTAATATGCCTGCATCAGAAAAAAAACCATTGTACTTCATTGACCAGTGTTATGGACTATTATTTATTCGTGCTGAAAAATTATTGATGTCAGAAAAAAACTAAATCAAATTCAAGTTGAATATTAAAAGTTTACAGCATCAAATATAAATCTTTACTTGGACTCCATAAAAAGAATATTTTTAAATTTATTCAAACAAATTTACTCTAATAGCTGTAATATATAATTTATTTAAATCTTTTACCATAATATTTACATAGAAGAATGTTTAATTTCTAATAATTGTCAATTTTAATATTTTTTTAAAAATATATTGTATTCCAAATACATGTATGTTATCAACATATATACATATGTACAGATGAAATGTAATAAATGCTATATCAAGTTATTTTTAACAATTTTATCTTAATTAGAAATGTATATATGTATATATATTTGTATTCACATAGAATCAATTAAAAAGAAAAAACAAATTTATCTTTCAATTATTTAAAAGAAAAGAGTATAAAGAAAGAGGGCAGGTATTAAAAACCAGTATCTCATGTAATCTTTATTTTGCTTATAAAATTCATTCAAAATTATTAATTTAATCTGAAGTATAAATAATTATATGAATCAAAATTATATTATTACTAACATCCATATCGTAGTTTGTTAATTACTTTTTATTGATCTCTATTGAATGAATATTGAATATTATTATTTTGAATTTTAAAAATCATTTACTCCAACTTCAAAGAAGAACTTGGACTTAATGTATCTGACCTCCTTACCATAATGCTTCTCATATCCTGCAGCTAACTTTTGTCCTTTTTTAAAAAATAACCCTATTAGTGAAATTAAAAAATGTCTTAATGTTTTTTAAACCCAAGCAATTTATTCTTATAACTACATAGATCTGATATTAAATGGCTAACTATATATTTTAGGGTATTAAATTTTATAATACCTGTAGATACAATTCACTGTTTTTTTGCTAATATGATATAAACTAACAAATATCACATGATCATTTCTGCTGTAAAAAGTTTTAGAAAGGGAGAATCACTGTGATTCACATTCTTATTATTATCTTTATTACTATCATCATGTTACTCTAATCATTGTTACTGTATTTTGATAAATATTTTTCAGGATTTGACAATATTCTGTGTCTATATTCTCATCTTCCAAAACTTTAATTATTATAGAAATGCTACATCTTTTTATACAATATGATGCAAAATGATAACTCATAGACATCTGTTTCTTTTTCATAAAGTTATTAAATATACAATCATTGTCATAGGCATAGTCAGGATTTTTCTTTTGAATGAACCCAAAAATAAACTTCTTTGTATTTGCAACACTTTTTTAAACATGTTTCATGTCTCCAATATAATAATTATGAAACTTCAAATTATCAATATTAGTGTTGGAGCATTTTTCTAAAGAAAAAATATAAAATTTCTTATTGATATGTTTGTTATAGGATCTTTTTTTAATATTAGTATCTCTTTAGTCTTGTAGTATATTAATTTTTGATCATTTCAATTTGTAAGTGCTCCTATAATATCTTTTATATGTTAACTCTAGCATAATCCATTAGATATTACTACTTTGAATTTCAAAGCAACAAGTTTGATCATCATAAATTTAAATTAAGTATTCATATCAGCATGTTCAAGTGTTGTGTAAAAATTTAAAACCACAGAGCCAATACCACTATTTTCAATAACTTTGGGTTAATTCTTTTCTACCAACCATTTTATTAAAGTCTCCCAATAAGAAAATAACTAATTTTTAATGCTTTTGATGAAATAACAATATGCAACAAAATATGAAATTTTTTTTCTCTCTCAACTTTGTGATCTGTTGTTAGAAAATAAACTGCGATAAGGTGGGCACAGATACTAGTGATTATATCATGAATTTTAAGAATTTCATGAATTGAATGTAACAAATTAGATATTACAATGAATCTAAAACCATGCAGTATTTTTTCACTTAATAATTTTCTTTCCAAAAAAAAAAGTTTGTAATCATCTGCACATTTGGTTAAATCGTTTTCTATCAAAGATTACTTTGTCTAAATGAAGTATAGTATATCATGCCATATTAATCCAATCCATTATTTAATAAATAGGCAGGATTCACCAAATAATGTGAACAGTTTGGCAACAATCTTATTGATTGAGGGATAATTTCTATTTTGATATCTGTTATTGCTTCCATTACTGCTTGTAAATAATACTGAATAATATTGTTTTCATCCTTTGCTTTTCATTAATTCTTGATGCTGGAATGATAATATATTCACATTAGTTTGTAAAAGCAGATGGGCAATAACTTCACTTTTCTCTTGGGCTAATTAAAGTACATGTATTTCTTAAGTCATTAATGCATGTGCTATATTTGGGAAAACTAACTCTACCATAGTAGCTGTTGGTAATTTCCATAAAAATGGTCTGACTGCATGTAGCCATAACTCTATTTAATACTATATGATATGTGTCTGTCATATAATCCTAACTACGTCCATTAAAATTGTATATAGTCATAAAAGCACATTAATCCTTTGTTTATATGTGAATATATTAAATATCCATATTGCTAAATGTTAAATTATTCCAGATATAGATATTTTTTTTATTTCAATTTCAAGTAGCAATTGCAACCAGGTGTATTTATTATATATATATGTGTGTGTGTGCACAAATAAATATGTTATAATATTATCCACTCGCCTCCTCATTGATTTAAATATAACAGGAAGTTTCATCAATTTTATACCTTGATAGTTTTTAAACACAAGTGACTTAATAAAAAATCCAAATTTAGACTTTTGATATTACCTATCCAAATAGTTTTGTTAATATTCTTGAATCATTATTCTATATAGTACACTTTTATTTATATTTTTTATTATCATAGGAATATAGTTATTAATAGTATTGGTATTATTGTTTATTAGAAAGAAACCAAAGAAGAAAAGAAGAAGAAAAAAGCAGAGAATGGCCTACAGACTCCAGTAACACCCGATTCTGATTCTAAATCTACTAAAATGAAAAAGCGTGGAGAAACAACTCAAAAAAAAGTTTCTTTATGTAAGCTATTGCAAATTTAAATATCTTCAATAGTTTAAAAAATAATTTTTTTAAAGTATTTTTTGATATTTTATTTATTTGTTTACTTTTGTATAAAATTGTGGATATCTTTATCTAAAAAATTTACAGTAAATAAATATATAGTAAAAGAGATTTATGCTAATGAAATGAATTCTATATAGATGTAGTTTAATGTTGTAAACATTCATTAAAGTTTGTGATGGGATTAAATTGTATTAAGAATATGGCTAACAATGACAAAGTATTACTGATGATGGTGAATGATAACCCATTTAATTATAATACTTTAATGGTTTAATTTTCTTTGAGGAAAAAATTTAACATATATTGTTAAAACGATTTTTCCAGGACATAATATTTAAAAAGATATATTGTAGTAAGTCCATTTATATTTCCATAACCTGTGTTGAATATTAGTCGCACTAACCTTGAACATTTTGTCTTAAGATATTTTTCAGGTATACATCTAATAGTGAATCTATGTATTAATATTAATCACAAGTAGGTATCTAGATAGTTTTTCTTAGAATGTAAATTAAAAGTAGAAAATCAAATTCTCTGCTTTTTCTCTATATGAAAATATTGAAGAAGTCTTTTTCATGCAGTAGATATTTAAATGTTTACATTTGTATTCACACTTCATTATATTAACATAATTTAAATGAAAATTTAAGATGATCATGCATGTTTAAAATGTCAAACCATATATTTTGATGCTGATTATAATTAAATGCTTGTGATAATAAACTTAAGATAAAGCATTCCTATTCGCTAAAGCTAATGTGCACAATTTATATACAGTTTCACTAAATTTATCTTAAATTCGTAAAGATCACTTTTCTGAATAATTACTTTATTAAAAAATAAATCAATATTGATCTTAAAATAGTTATTTTACAGTAAAATAATAACATTCTTATGAATTTAAATTATTCTATTAATTACCCTGAACATTTTAATGAAATTGTAGAATAATAGATTTGAAAGCTAAATCTTATGAGATCGAGTACTCTAATATCACATGATCTCTTGAATAACTAACCATTCAATAGTTCAAGTCTATTGGCTGTCCTTAAACACTTTAATGATTTTAAATCACAAAATTGTGATGAGAAAATCTCCCAAAAAATTACAAAACTATCATTAGTTCTTATGAAAAAGAAAGTCTTTGCAGATTTTTTAGCATAAAAACTGGAATACCGTAATTTTATCAAACAGGTATTTTTAATATGAATGCATCCTAAATTCAACATTAAGCTCACCCTTAATATTATCTATATTTTTATTAAGCATGTTTGCATTAACTAAAAATTCACATAATAAATTATTAATTTCCAAACTTTAGGTCCCAATATTGTAAATCTCCATTTCAAAAACATAAAACAATAATTATTGACTACATATATTGTCTCAGATAAAATATAGCACAAATAATTGAGAAAGTTTGCTTAATCATATGGTTTTTGAAGACTTTTCTTCAGAAAACATCTCTGAAAAAATCAATCTCAGAACCCAGTATATCCATTTTTTTTATATTTGGGGTTAAGTTCAACATATGTATTCCCCAATAAACTCCTGTAACAAATTTGTGTTTATTATATGATTTTTTTTACTGGATATTGTGATTCTACATTTTACTTTCTAATAGAAAAAGTACGGTTATTTAGTTTTCTAAGCTCTTTTAAATCTATTTAAAGTATTCCTGAACATATATTTATTAATATTAAATCCCTTAAGCTTTGCTGCTGAATAAAGTAATCATAATTTTAACTTTAGATTGTGATTATTATTCTAATCTTTTGTGTATTTAATAAGCTCTAGATGTATTATTGTGTGTATTTAAAAAATTTTAAAATTAAGCATTTTTAATAAGTCACAGATCTATTAAATATGTCATGCAATTTGACTTGTATTTTATAGTGTTTTTCTGCTTATAGTTCATTAATTAACAAACAAGAAATTCACTGATGGATCATCACTAGTTATCAACGTTATCTGCATTTAAAAAAATGTTAATATTTTAAATTCATTTTTAATTGCAGTTACAATGTACATTTTCTACTAAATGTCTAAAATATTGTCTAATTTTTGTTTTACATACTCAAATTTCCTGAAACATTTCATGTTACAAAGTATCATAAATTGTTACTTTTTCATTTACCATTGTCAAACTTCCTCCACTCACAACTTTGATGCCATCCATTTCTGATAAATACACTAATGATTATTACTAATCATTTTCGAAACTAGAGATTATCTCTAGCACAGATATAAACTTTAAAACTCAGTTAAAGATTAATATATCTGATATTTTTTAAATTTACACACACGGAGTTATTCATCTTTCTCTGTCCTGTATGTAATATCTTTATAGATATAATAAACACTTCCACACTTCCCCATTCTTTTCAAATTCATATAAATAAAGATACAATAAAAGACAAATGACCCCCAAGATGCATTTCGTGCTGAACCAGCACTCATCAGTTGGCCCAGGTCACTATCTCTCATATAAGTGAGAACTGAGTTTTTCATTTACTTGTAGCTTAAGGCATATTTGCAGTTACAATGTACATTTTCTACTAAACATTTAAAATATTGTTTAATTTTAAATTGTTTTACATACTCAAATTTCCTGAAACATTTCATGTTATAAAGTATCAAAAGTGAGAACTGAGTTTTTCATTTACTTGTAGCTTAAGGCATGTAGAATAAAATTATATCTTGTTTTATTTTTTATAATAAAAAATAGGATTTGTTTGTTTAAAGAAATATATTTAAATACTATTTTTAAAAATTACTGTATTCTTAGGGGTATATAAGATGCAATAATTCCAAATGAAAAAATAGTTGAAGAGATAAGCTTTTTAGTCTGATCTGATGAGATTTGCAGAATATTCGATTTCAAATAATGGATTTCTGATTATAATATGATATATTTGATCATCAAATAAAGGTTTTTTCTTAGTCATAGATAATGTGTCAATACTAGGGATATTATAGTTTTTAAACTTTGTATACCTTAGTGATTTTAGAAGGATTACTTATTGGATTTTAAAACTTTTGTTATTCTTTGTGATTATATGTTGTCATTTTTTGAGAATCATATTCTTTATTTATGACTTTAATTGTTGATATATATTAACAAAATGTATTAAAATATGATTGTTTGTTATGTTTTTTATGAGAATTTTTTTAAAGCCAACATGGCACAATGTTCTGCTTTATAAGTGATTAGGTCATATATCTGAAATATCTTTATACTGGCTTGAACTGAATGAAATCATATGAAATTCTTATGGCTAACTTGACTATGAAAATTTTTACATGTCGACACATTAAACTGCAAGACAATTGGAGTTTTAGTTTGTAATGCTACTTTTGATAAAAGAGCACAAATATTAAAGTAAGAAAAATCATAACTGGGACATAGTTCCAAAAATAAGTAATGTATTTGGTTTATCAAAAATATAGTTGTTTGCAAATGAATAGGTGTCACTGGGTAATAAATTTGATGAAGATTTTAAATTATTTATTTTAAAAACCTTGAATAAATGACCTAAGAATGTTTAAAATACTCTGGACTATCATTAAATCACTTATTTCATCAGCAGAAGTTTTATGTTAAACATATTTATGTGGGGAAGAGAAACAGAAATCAACAGTGCCACATGAGAAGATTGAAGAACTTTGATCATCCTAGTGCCAATATATTTAAATACTCTTGCTTGATCTTTTATTTAAGATTGGCATGACTAAATTTCATTTTTAATGCTAAAACATCAAATAAATGCATTAAACAAAAACTAACTGAATTATAATTTTACATTTAACATTTAATCTTATAAGAGTAAAAGTATCAAAAATGTCATACTTTTGTTATTTTGCTTATTTATGTGTTATCATTGTATAACTTTTTGTATCTTTTTTAAAATGTCATCTAGATCATTGGAATCCATTTTGGGTTATAGTTACATTTTTTATACTTGAAATAGATGTTAAAATGGATGGCAGCTGATTATGGTCATGATGATGACTAAATATTTCAAACCAAGTGAGAAGAAATTATAAACAATTTCTGTATACTATAATGATAATCATAAATATAATAATATAACAGAATAATGTTTAAATTCTAGAGTATGAATATCTTAGGTCTGAAAGTTCTTTTCATGTTACTGAGAAAAAGCCAATAATAGATTCAACACTGTAGGCTTTTATAATGCAGCTGGATTAAAGATATTAGAGCATCTAGCTGTTGGTGCCTGCATGTGGGAAACACAAATTAAAATTTGAAATACACAGACTCTGAACTAAGTAACTTGATAAATTCTTTATAGATATGAATCTTTTACATATTTATATCTTAAAAATTAGTGTAGAAGAAAAAGATTGAATTAGATTACATATCAAGAGAACATACTTTCTTTTAATCAGACAAAAGAAATCAAATAAGAATTGGTGAGATTTTTTTTTGTCATGAAGAATAATACAACTGTTTTGGATATAATTTAGAGCAGTAATGAATTATTAATGGAGTGAAGAAAGTATAGTAGGTATTGCAGTCCAAAAAATAAATTAATTAACCCTAGATTCTTTGAGTTTCAGGTTTAATGAACCAGAACGGCAAACTAATTAAATTCTACTGGCTTTAAAAATTAAATTATGCTATCTCTTAAAATAGTCTCAGTGTATTGGAATTTAGTTCACTTATATATTTTTTGTTTATCACTTATATATATTTTGTTTATATTTTTCAACCATTACATTATATATATATATATATATATATATATATATATATATATATATATATATATATATATTGTGGGTTCATCCATATATGATTTTGATAATGAATTTACTGATGTTTCAGCTTGATCACACAAACTATCAACTGGGTAATGAATAGAATATTATAAAGATAATAATTATAAATATTATTTCCTTTTTTTCTGGGCTAATATAATAATTCATTACTGCTCTAAATTATACATTTCCTTTTGTATTTCACATTATTACACAATATCACTGTAATTAATATGACTTCTTGATTGGTGTTCACATAATTCTGCTATTATTAAATAAAGCAAAATATCAAGTAATATTCCAAAAAAAAATTATGTAATAAATTAAAAGCAAAAGTTTATTTACAAAATAAACACAAATCAATAATAAAGAAAAACAGTTTCCATAATACCTGAATTCAAACAAAATATTAGCTAAAAAATATGATTACAAAATATTTGATATGTCTTATCAAATTCTATAATCTCCAAGATTAAATATGAAATGAATTTATTTATCTGTCATTTCTTACTGAGTTTATATTTAACTTCTATCTTTAATATAGTTATGTTAATCATGACAAATTAATGACATCATACAATTTGCATCTTAAGACATGAAATATGAATAAAATACTCAGGCAAGAGAATTCATTTAAGGTAGAGAAATCAATACAAACTTATATATACTCAATAAATAGAAGATATTTTTTTACATAATGTGAAAATATGACCAATTATAATGAAACTTACATTGAGAAAAATAATTCATTGAACATATTCGAATGCAACATTACTTTTATCAAAGATAACTAGTCCTATTATGGCTAATACAGTATAAAAGGAATTGATAATTGCTGTGAAACCAAGGGTTTGTTGAATGAAACTTGCTGGGTAAGTATCAGTTGTTAAAATAAAGAATGAAACAATTTGAAACTCAACATATCAATTTATTCACTTGTAATGAAATAAATAAAAGTGCAATTACTAATAGAGCTGACTTTTACTCTTGAAAGCGATTAATCATAAACAACCATGTAAAAATAGGTTAGCCACATACTCATAGCAATAATATAAAATAACATTCATATAAGTTTTCATTAACTGAATGTCTTCACACACAACTATGATAACTTTTATCACAATGACTTAATATTTACTTTAATCAGTCTTCACCACCAACTGACTAATTTTATGTATATACATTGCAATCCTATACAGATAGCTCACTTAAACCTATATTTAATTCTCTCTACTAAGCTTACAGGCTAACTTCTGTATTCTTTCATTTTTTCATAAATGGGAGCTTATTTGTAGATCTTCATTTCACTAAGTATTCAAATCTCAATACTATCTGTTAATTTTTTTGAAATGCATTTTAATGCAGAAAGTCATCATCATCATCATCATCATCATCATCATCATCATCATCATAATAATAATAATAATAATAATAATAATAATAATAATAATAATAATAATAATAATAATAATAATAATAATAATAATAATAATAATAATAATAATAATAATAATAATAATAATAATAATAATATGCTGCCACATGCAATTACACAACTTCAGTAACTTTATTAAAATATAGGCAGGCAGAGAAGTAGGTAGGTAGATAGATAGATAGATGGGTGGGTGGCAGATAGGGAGGAAAGGAGGAAGGTATGTAACTAGGCAGGCAGGAGTACATAGCCTGAATGATTGTTATGTAACAATTGGAATGCCTGCCCACACCCCCAATTAGTATGAGTGTGTGATATGCAACTCACTTTGACATGCATTCCAGATCAGCCTTGCAATATAATTTGACCATCTTTTGACCATTCCAGTCTAATTCAATTTTTCAAATCTTTATAACCATGGTTCATATTAATCATTCAGCAACCTTAATGGTGTTTAAAATATCTGAATTCAATATATCAATAAAGTTTACTTCAGTAAAGTCATATTGCACTTCAGGGGTATCTGGTAAGCACAATGGCCTATCTCTTTCCAAGTATATAAACTAGATCATAATTATAAGCAATTAGTAAATTACTTCACTAGATTTAATCTCGAGCTGGCATGTTTCAGAGTTTTTTTCTATCTGAACCAATTCATATATAACAAAAAAATTTGTCCATATATGTAGTGATGGATTTTTTCACTGTGAAGACAATCTTTATTGAGCTGACTATTATAATTTTTTGCAGCACCCATCAAAGATTCTTGAGGCATACAAGATTTAACTTGTTATATGGTTGATGTTAAAGGACAGCATTCCCATAAATGCAAGATATTTCTGAACCAGGTTCAAAGTCATATCTTTGATTTTGTTTAGCATTATGTAGGTTTCAGAGAACAGAAATTCAGGGGTTGTTGCTGGGAGTAAAACTCTTATTGTTCTTGTAAGTGGAAAAGATGATATTTGAATTTGAGTGCAGTCAATTGTGACTATTTGAGCTGAGTGATCGGAAAAAGTTGAGGGAGTTAGTTTTATTTCAATTAGGTGGTGAAGCATTGGAGAATGAAAGCACAGATCAATAAGTGAAGAGAAGCAACTATTGTGGAAAGAGATGACATCATCTGACAAAAAACCTTGGCCATTCATTAGTGGTGTGTTTATTCTTTAGAATTTGACTATTTTTTATTGTGTTGTTGATAAGTAGTAGAAAGATATAAAAGATACCCTTTCTTTCTATTTACTTGAGTGTCATCCTGGGTAAAAGTCTTAGATTTTTTCCAAATTTATATTTTTTATGCAATTATTAATTAGATCAAACACTTCTTTAATTAATTGCTGTTGTTACTATAATATATTAGAATACATTAGCTTATAAGAGAAATGTATGTTTCCTTTAGTCTATTAAGATGTCACTCATTTATTCAACAACATAATATGATGATTTATTTTCAAAATTAATAAAGAAAGAACTCTCAGATCATTACTTATTATTTCATCGATTATTGTTAATTCATTTTATTGGTGCAAAAGTTAATAGTGTGGCATGAGAAACTTATTATGGTCATTGTATTATAAGAAAAGTATATTAGCTTCTACTTTATAAGAGTAGACTAGATCAGATCATGATAATAAAATTTACTGGTGATAAATACTTGTTTATTAAGATATTTGAAGAAGATACAGTAAAAAATTTCATTATAAAATTTTATATTAAATGCAAATTACCTATGCTACTTAGAGAATGCATTTTGATAGAGGGAAAATTTCTTGGTTTGAAAAGTATTGTATAGGAATGAGTGAAGTTTTTCTTCTTAATTTATTTATTTACTTTATAATAGAATGCATTTGTCATTGTAGTGTAATGGTGACTGATTTTGTGCTAAAGTTTGAATATTTAATGCTATGATGGCTTACTGTAAAATAATAATCTATTCTAATATAGAGCTATCATACCTTTTTACAAGTTACTAAATCATTAAAATGCACTTTTTTAATATGATGACAATGGTGGCATCTAATAAATACCAGTAACTCACTTGTAATCAACTAATTTTTAACTGCAAATAATTTTATGATTAAACATAAATTTAAGATTGTTTTTTTATTTCTTTATTTCAGCATTACCAGAAGATCGACTTTCTCCATCACAAAAATTTATTTTTGTAACAGGCATTCATAATCCAAACATTTTTTATCATCTAGATTTAACAAAAATTCCAGTTGAATGCATCATTAAAATAGGTTCTGAAAATTATTTGAAGTTCGGAAGAGTTAGAGGTTATATGCAATCAGCTCTTGGATCTCTTAAAGGTATTTTTTTTACTCAGCTATGTATTTATCATTTTTGAGTACTTAAATATTTATATAGATCAATGTATGTATGTAAATCATTAAATGTTATAAAAATTTAATATATATATATTCAATAGATAACATTTTACCAAAACCACCGAATAAGCGTATATTTGTTTACATAAATGTCTGTCAGAATTCACTAACTCTTTCGTTTGCTCCACCTTCAGATCAGCTGATTTCAAGCTAATTTGCTATCATCAGTGAAGGATAGTGAATTCTGACTCTTTTGAAGTTTCCTTCACTGATGATAGCAAATTAGCTTGAAATCAGCTGATCTGAAGGTGGAACAAATGAAAGAGATAGTGAATTCTGATGCTTGTTTGGTGGTTTTGGTAAAATGTCATCTATTGATCATAAATACAAGCGATAGCAAGTTACGTAATTATAACTTGTTTTTGTTTTTCATATATATATATATATATGTACAAGATGTGTTTCAGCAAAAGAACATACATATGAATAAGAATACTTATTTTTTTATCAAAATGTTCTGAGAAATGTTGGATAAAAGAAACAGGTTTAAGTTTTTTTACTGTTTTACTCTCACTTCAAATAATAATATGGTTGTCTAAAAGTTTGCAATGATGCTGGTTTATTTTCATCATTTAGTTGAATTGTTAAATATTTTTAAAAAAATTCAAACTTTATTTATACTCTCTAATATAAATATAGGGGATTTGAACTCAGACTTTCAAGTACCTGTCAACTATCCACACTATCTTTTCTACATTTGTGTGGTCATGTGTATTGGTAGTATGAGATAGTGTGGATAGTTGACTGGTACTTGAAAGTTTGAGTTCAAATCCCCTATATTTACAATTAGGCTCAGGTATGTGAAGAGTGCCTATACTTCAAATATTTACTCTCTAAATATATTAAATTGTTAGTAAAAAAAAAAAAAAAAACAACGATGGAGCAATCAGGAAAATTCTTGTTGCTAAGTATATAAAATTTATCCTAATTGTTGTTCTTGACAGAATAGCCTAACTAATTAGAAAATCACTACAAATTTAATAGTCATAAATCTAAATTGTCACCAGTTTAATTTTTGTACTAAATATCACTAGACAGGCCAACAACACTTGAAGAAGAGAGGAGACTAATCAAAATGTTGGGCTTTATACTAGCTTTTGAATGTATTTTGCAAAATATAAACTAGGTTCAAATATTTCTAAAAACATTTAATAATCCAATTAAATGGTTCAAGTAATCTAGCATATAACTACAAATATAGATATTGTTTGTCCAAAAGTTTGAGGTGGTAGCATTATTGGATTTGTAATTGATATACTGGACTATTCCTCTCTTCTAGTTTAATTATTTCTTTATTTAAACTTTTCAAATAGACTCAGTTGTTTGGTAGCAGTAAGTGGGTTAATATGTACACAATGTCTTACTTGTTATTATTCTCTTTTCTTTATTTGCTGATGGTTGAGCAATGACAGTACTAGCATAGTAATTGAATTGGTGAGCTTTAGCTTTATGAAAACTGAATTCAAACTGATGCTTAACTAATTAGACTAATCTGTCAAAGGAAACAGTATGTAAAAATTTATTTACAAAGATCCTTTTGCTCTCTCCATTTTAAGGGCAAAATTAATGAGTGATTTCCAAACATTATGGATTATCATGAATTGGTTATGTAGTTCTTGCTTATCAATATTTAAAGTTTATGTTTTGTAGAGGACAGGATTTGTCCCCAATTGCTATGATTTTGTAAAATTTTTCCATATATTGATTTTATAATTTGTTTGATATCCCTCGTATATATGGATACACTGTAATACCTTTAAGTGTTTTTTTTACATTTATTTTTGTTATCCAGTAAAGGTTTTTGTAATATTCATTGATGGATAATTATTCTTCATGAGTGTTTATGTTGAATTTTTATTTTTACAAATCATTGGTTTCTGAACAAACTTTTTGTGTTTTTGTCAGAAGATTTATGTAATTTTTTTTTTATTTCCTCTGCTTAAATTTGTCAACTTTAGTTAAATCAGTACATTTAGTTCATTTAATTTAACCAAACTAGTATCATAATATTAATTTTTTATTAACATCTGTTTTTAATCCAAGAATATATTCACAAGTTTAATGATCATGGAATTGAGTTTTTTTAAATAATCTGAATTTATAAAAGACCAATTCCTTAAAATCCATTCTTTTTCCTGAAACAACTATTTTTCACTTGATGATCTTTTATTTTATTGTTTTATGGATAATATCAAATATCCATTTCCACCAACAGAAATGTCTCATTTATTTCTAATGTCAAATAATAATAAGTTTGATTTTTTTAATGTCACTATCAACTAAAAATACAAAACAATAGCAGATAAAGCCCATTACAATGGTCAACAAATATTTGATCACTATTATCTTTCTATGAGTTTTATAAAAGATAATGGAAATTATTGATTTTAGTATCCCCCCCCCCACTACCACCACCAGTAATGAATGCTACTTCTAACTGTATTTGTACTATCAGTTTTTGAAATCAGAAAAACTACTGCTTGTTGATTGGATGTAGACTGACTGCCTGGGAAAAGGTTCTTGGATCAATTTGTAATCTGAAAAAAATTTATAAATTCATCTTATCTTGACTCAAATTCCAGCACAACCAGTATGTCACAAAGAGCTTCTGAGTGTTATGAACTGAACATTTAATAGTAATCAAATAATTCTCTTACTTTTAAAGTGAATGGTACCTGAGTATAAGAAGTGGATCATAGATGATTAGAAATGTGTTATAGTTTTATGATTTGTTAACATATTTTCCCATCATCTAAAGATTTATAACTAGCAAAAAATAAAGTAAATTCATCAATCTGATAGCCTTCTTTCATCTGTAAACATATCATGGAAATGTTATAAGTTGATATTCTATATTATCTTGGCCCCACTATTATTCTGTTCTATATATTTGTTTCACAAAAGATTACATAATTTCTTATAAAAGAAATAATTAGCACTAGCATAGATAACTAAATTAAATATTATTTCTGTCATTTTCTCTTTATTTTTACTTTATTGTCTTCAGTCACTTACACTCATTCATTGTCCTTCTGCACTAGGTATAAAATAGAATTATGTGTTTGTGAAGTCACATTTCAATGTCTTAATTTCATGCACAACAATTATGACTCCAATCATTTCTATCTTTTTTTAATTATTATTTTTTTAAATTTTTTTTTCTGGAGTTCGAATCACCACATTCACTTATGAGAGCTACTACTACTAATAATAATAATAATCAAGAGAAACTCCAGTGATGTTTAGACATATTGATTACAAGTTCAAATGTTGCCCACAAATAAATTATTTATTTTATTTTAATTTATCAATCATAATCTCAAAGGCAATGTTAATAACATTTGTCTTTGCATTTGGATCTAGAGAAAATCATAGTATTTTTCTTATTATTCACAGATGAAGTGCAGTAATTCAATTAATGATTTATAACTTCTCAAATATATTAATTTTCTTTCTTTATGGTTTTATGTACAAGATCCAATTCAAAATTTCTAACTTTCAAAACAATAATAAACAATAATGATCTTAGGATAAAAAATAAACAATAATTATTATAGGATAAATTTAATTTTAATTAATTTTTGTCTTTTTTAATCTTAAAATAATACTGCATAGTTTTACAAAAAGTACAGATGAGATGTGGTACTATTGTTGCCACTATTGTAAAATTCATTTACATTGAATTGGCCATATAAAACAATGAACAATGGAAGACTTTCTAAAAGGGTGTTTTAGGATGAACCATATTAAATTCAATAATGACAGTTATTATTATTTAATACTATATGAATATTTTTATATAATAATGAAATATTTATTTATTAAATTATTACATTTTTCATATATATATATATTGTATCGGGTTTGCTCCACAGAAGATCTTACTTACACTGCAAATGTTTTGGCTGGTTTCAAACTTCTTTATAATATATTTATAATCTTATTTAATTATAAATGTTATGTGAACGAACCGGCATGTTCGAGCAAAGTGAGAAATATTATTGATAGCTTTAACTATCTACAATACCCACGATCAGATCGTGGCCCACCTCGGCTGCTAGATTCAAACCCCTACTTTCCAAACACTTTATTTGTTTCAGAGTAAACCCCGGGTGCCAGCTAGTCTAAGACTAACATATTTGGACAGTAGGCTCATAATCCAGTGCTCAAAACATTCACTAAAACTAGCTCAGTCTAATTTTAATTCAATAACAAAACATTATTAAATTAGACGTGAAAGAATTGATAAAAGGATTGATGAAAAGATTGGTAAAAAGAATTGGTAAAAAGAATTAGTAAAAAGAATTGATAAAATGAATTGACCGACAAATTAAGGCTTAAGTTTAAAGACAATTTATTAACATAAAAAAAAATTATACTAAATATAAATACTTTTATAAATTTTTAACTAACATAATATTGGTATTTTTAATCACGTATATATTTAATTCACACACTGACATATAATAAAGCATTAAAGAATATAACATACATATATTTAGAACACACAAATTAATAGTTCATTTTTGTGTGCTATAGAAGTTCATATAATTATGGCTCTTGGAGAATTCACGAATTTTTACAAATGGGATGGCTACTATATATAAATGAGAATAAGAAAATATTTTATCTAGGATTTTTGGAATGTTGATATTGCTTGCTGTTTGCTGCTTCCAATGAAGTATATCTAACCAGTTAGATTTGAAGTTTCTTGAGGAAGTTTCTTTCTTATTCATTGGTCTCATTACTGGAGACAGTTAAACATTGATGGAGGACTTCTAAGCTGTTACGCTGACATTATTTCATGGGCAGATTTTGCTGTTTTACTGAACTTCAGGCTGGAGAAAGACGTATGTTTTCCGAAGGTTTTAACACTGCATTTCTGACTGCACGATCTGAACTGAACTCAACTGTTATCTCTGATGTAATTAACTAGACTGAACGTTTTTCTGAACTGATTTTCCAATAAAATTTTGGTTATTTATATGTGACGCGTGTTTTCATTTTGATATCCCCTGGCAATATCTGTTGTCGAAATTCCTTTAGTAACTAATCCTTTTTAATCTTGTTGTTGAGTATTTTAATTAGCAGCCATCACAAATGTGTTGTTTTATATTTTTAATTAGCAGCCACCGCTGATTTCTTTACTGATAATCTTCTGTATTCGTTTATTTCATTTTAACATTTATTTTTAACATTTAATACTCATATAACTATTACATTTTAGTCGCATGCACATATATAAATTTTATTCTAATAAACTTGGATGAAAAGAGATTTATATTTTAACTTTTAACTTATAATATAACAAAAAACTCTTTAAAGACTTTTACTTTTCTCTACAGGAAAACTCCCCCTCCCTTCTTTTGAATTTATTAATTGTAAGAACTCTTAAACTTTCAACTTTTTATTTTAACGAATGATTTATTTTTATTTTATAATTTTTTTTTTAAGTAAAAATTATTATGTACCAACTACGCTCTTGGTACAATATATATATATACTGTATAAATCTGCTGGTCTATAATGTTTTCTGTCAAATACAAGTAGTTGTAATAAACTATCATAAAATTTTCAAATATTTATTAAAACTATTTCCTGATGATTTGGGATAATGGTATTTTAGTTGTATTTATATATTAGATTATTTTCATCATCTATATATATTGTGACAGTCAGTCTTAAATGACTAGCACAAAGATGACTGCAAGCATAATTGCAGTCGGAATAAACATACATAAAAAAATAAAAGGTTGGTCTGTGCAAGTATATTTTCTCTACATTTGAGCACATAATATATTTTAAATTAAAAAAGAAAATAAATGGTGATGATACATTTTAAATGTACAATCATATACATTTAAAGTGAAATGCATATTTTTTTTTCTGTTTTACAAATGTGTCATTTTTGATATGGTGGAGGGGATATAAAATTATACTGGGGAACTTAAATGTAAATAACCCAGCAACTAAATATGTTTTCTTTTTAAATTATAATTCTGATGTATATTTTTATTTTTGGATTACGTGTTGAAAATAAATTTATGTACAAAATTTTTTAAATAATGTTACCCTTGTTACAACACATAATCTTCACAAAATTTTTGTTTCCTTTGTTAGAATATGGTTTTAATGACCGCAGGCAAGTCAGTGACTTCTCTCTTTTGTTATAATATTTTTAGAGAAAATTGTAAAAGCATATGAATAGTCATTCGGCTTGACACCTGCAGATTAATAATAAATTAAAACATGGGATAGGAATGTGAATCACTAATGGTCTAAAAAGAAAATTATTAAACAGATTTAAAAAAAAAAAAAGATAAGAAAAGTTTTGATAAAACAATGTAGTTTAATTAAACTAATTCAAAATCTAAAAAAGCAATAGTTTGTAGAGGGGACCATGCATAGGGAAGTTATGTAGGTGCTGATCAGGTGATATAGGGGCATTTAATTCAGATATTCAATTCCATTCAGTTGAAGGCATGGACTTAAGTTTGGCATATTGAATTGAGTTCAGTTAAAGACAGCCAGTTTGATGCGTGCAGTTAAAACCAATTGACTTATTTTCGATTGATGATTGATTCAAGCATTCATTTATGGAGAGATTGTTTTTTTTTACTTCATTTGAATTTACTTAGATGGTTGATTTTGCTTTTCAAATAATGTATAATTGACAGTAAAAATTCAACGTCATCTCAAGCTGTAACCATGTCCAATCCGAAGAAATAAAAACTGCAAATAGAAATATAGAATGGAATTGGGAATGTGACCAGAAAAGGTTTGCTCAAAGAAATAGATTCGATGGAAAGATATCGCAAGCTATTTAAAGAATTAATATAATGATTTCAATGAGACATACAATCTTAACATGGATCCATTTGAAGTAGAAATCAAAGACATCTAACCACAGCCCAAAAAAACCAGAGGATGCAGTTAAAATTACTTAAATCCTAAGTGCAGCACAAAAATGGAAAGAATGAGATCAAGACTGAATAATATTGACCCAGTGAACATGGAGTAGAGGACCCACTTCAGTGCATTCGCACTTCTCACGACTGATGTAGCCACCAAGTTATGTGACTCTCTGCCCAATCAAAATATAGCTGTCTCAAACTATTTTGCCTACCATCCATGGAAAAGACCCCTGCAGTCGCCTGCTCATGATTTATGTATCTCCTTCAAAAGCCCTCAGCCCGGAAGAAAATGAAGTCTTCGGGAAGTAAACCCATTTCTATTTCTAAATATAATTATATTTTTTGTTTGTGATTTAAATATTTTTTACGAATGATTTGTTTTTCTTTTTATTGTTATAGGCATAATTAGATAGTGAGGAATTACATAATCTTTTATATGTATTTGATCAATAATTTTTTTAATTATTAATTCTATATATGATTCAATAGATTTTATTACCAAAATAAATTTTAGTATATTACAAATGTTTTAGATTAAAGATTTAAGATAGTTAGATTACTCGTAAAGTTAGATACACACAAATGGTAGGCATTAGCCTGTTCACCCACTTCAGTCTTATTTTATTACATAAATATCCGCTACATGCAGGATTAGTGTACAGTCAATAACTGTTCTTTTCTTTGAGAATGTATTGTATAAAAAAACAGGTCATTAAATCTAGTTGAAAGGCTATGGAGTGCGTGCATTCATCTATAGATAACTCTATCTTTTTAATCCACCACGTGCAGGATTCAATACGTTATAATCTACTGCAAATTCATTTCGATTAGTATAAATTTATTCCATCCGCTATGTGCAGGATAATAATAATAATAATAATAATAATAATAAAAATTAAGGAATAAGTAAGTCTATTAGTTCCTTGTTTGGATGATATGCTACGGGCAGGATCGATTGAGGAACTCTCTTATTTAAATATTATAAATTGCAGTTGAATAATAACACCAAATAATAAATCTTTATTAAATTAAGAAAAGAGACAGAGAGTTGTTTAATGAAACAAGTACCTACCATGGATCGCATATATATTGTAATCACATATAGGATAATCTATCATGTAAAATGCTTTAGAGTGTGCAAGCGAAGGTGAAATGCAGACCATCCTATCCTATTTGAGTAAATATTTAAGATTATAAATTGGGGGTTTTGATCAAAATTTCATAGTGTGTTTCGTATTTATATATTTTTATTGTTATTTCATTTATTTGTAATATTATAATAAAATTAAGGGCAAAATAAATACGGAGATAGAATATTAAAATTTTAACGTTGTGCTGTGTAATTAGTAAATGCTTTATCATTATCCTTCTTTGTTAGCTAAGCAACAAACCACTTTCCCAAGATAAAGAGTAGATGAGCTAGCCTGGGATTAATCTCTATCAGAACCAAGAGTAATTCATTAGAATATCCATCTTTCTAGTGATTTATTAAGTAAAGCATCTATATTATTGATTTTATTAAGTCAAAAAGGGACTAACCCTTATCTAAATTATGCAGTCATATCCCTCTGGGGAGGGAGCAATCTTTTCTCAGAGATAGCGTGTAAAGGTCTTGGAGAACCAGATATTTCAAAGGTATGAATATAATAATTTCCTTTAATGATGCAAATCAAGAAAATAATAAACGATGGTATCTAACTGAATATCTACAATCGTTGCTCGGTTGCATAACACACAGTTCATGCTCAATGTGTGTATATGGGTAGAGTGTTGAATGGACTGGTACAGAGATAGGATGGTCTGCGTTTCACCTTCGCTTGCACACTCTATAGCATTTTATAGAGTAGATTATTATATATGTGATTACAATATATATGCAATCCATGGTAGGTACGTGTTTCATTAAATAACTCCTTTTTTCTTAATTTAATAAATGTTTTTGACATCTGCTACTCCATGAGCTAGTGACTAGGGCTGGTGGTCATGATCTTAACAGCATGTATCTGCCTACTATATAAATTTTCTAGGTTCAAATGGCCTAGTGGCACCCTGTATGGCAGATATAGTAAGACTGGTAATTTTCACTTAATCCCTGACCATTATAAATGGCTGCCCAGATGTGGCATGATATTCATTAACCACAAATACCCTGATACAAATAAAATAGTTTAGGAAATAGTGTGAATAGCACCCTGAACATCAGAATAGGTATAGTAGGAATAAGTTAAGATAAGATGTGACTGTCAGGTATAAATACGATCGTCAAATAACTTTAATGTTTAAAAAAGAAAAGGAATGATTTAGTAGTGTAATTATATGCCCACAAAAAAAAAGAACTTTAACGCATTATTATTGCCAATTAGTATTAACTCTAACTAAAGTCTTTTTTTTTTTTTATCATTTTTTTAAAATAAGTTTGGTGATATGTAATGGGATATGTATATGTGTTACATTTAAATTCTAATACTTAATGTTTTTGTAAATATCTAATACTGAATTAAAAGCATGAATGTTCAAAATGCACAAATAATGAATCATTAATTTATTAATATGTTTAATTTAAATATTGAAATAAAATAAGCTTTAAAAAAATTATAGAATTGAAGCAAAGATTCTAAACTTTAAATAAAATATAATAAAACACCTTTTAATCTTAAAAATAATGAAGAGAGTTTTTAATCTTAAAAATAAAAATTACAAACAGATCCTTAGGGCAAAATGACCATTGAAAAGATGATTACGAAAGAGATAAGAGTTGAGGAATAGAAACAAAAGACTTGCTTTTCCATATAGACATAGACCTCAGTGGAAAAATCCATGTAGCCAGAGACCCAAAATATACTTAGCTGCAAACCCAAAAACTACTTGGCCACAAACTCATGAACCAATAAAATACAGATATGGAATATGTTTGATGAATCCATGAATTCCAGAGATAAGGTGCCTGAGGACTATAAAAATGAAAATTCAAAAGAAATGAATTGGAGAATCAGAAAACTAAAGTTTTAAATTCATTCGTCTTTGCTGAAAGTAAAAATAAAAAATTTAAAGTAAAAATAAAAAATTTAAAAAGCTATTATCGCTGTCATCAAGAATGTAATCAGCTTCATCATGCTTCCTTTGGTTGGGCTGGCCAGAGGTAGCTTTCATCTCCATGGATCCCAGGATCGAACCATGGATACCGTCTTCAGAAATCATCGTAAATCTTCATAAATCACCATAAATCTTCATAGATCTTTGTCGCGAAGGAACGAGCTCGGAAAAAGGAAAGTATAATTTATAAATGATAAATATGAAATCTAAACTCTCTTAAATTTAAAATCTTCGAACTTTATTTGTTTTTAAAAATGAACTATAAACTTTCTTTCCTGAACAAACCTGAACTTTATCTTTTATAAACTTTGCCATTTTAAACTCTGATCTAAAGTTAAAATGTAATCTCTTAAAATATGTATTGTGTTTTTTTATTCATGCTTAATACGATCTGTTTGTAATAGGGTGGGGGTTTGCGATTGCAACCATAAAATTGAAAGATATATGCATCATTATTTGTGCATTATTAAATTTTAAAAATAGTTTAAAAATAGTATTTGTGGTAAAAAAAAAAAAAGTTAATGTGTCATATTAAAATGATTTAAAACATTAAACTAAAGATTTTTTTTAAAGAATTAAATTATTAAATTAACTTAAATTTAAGTTGAATGTAGATGGCTGCTAGACTCGTTTATGTTAGTTTAAAGGGGTTTTGACTTCGGACTATTTGTTTCATAGTTGTGTCAATGCTAGTGGAGAGATATATGGATGTTTACATCAATGTAATATGAAGTGTGTTAGCACATAAGGGCAACAAGTCCAACTGAATGCATGACCCCAAAGAGGTAGTCATACCATTGCAATGGACGCAGATGTATTTCCTGTGCCATTGACCCATTCCAGCTCTATGGATTGAGATGATAATCCGGCAAGATAGACCGCTCTCCCATCCATACATAGCATTATTCTCTTTATTATATTACATGCATGATTCTTTCACAGACAGATGTACATTCCTGTACTGGACGAAAGTCATGTTTTCTCTAATAATATCATGCTATTCAGATGCACATTCCTGTTAGTGTGATTCTATGCTAACATGCTCACATTGCATTGGTTGCTGATATATATCTGAAAGCGAGCATTGGTGTGGCTGTGGACTTTTAGCCTGGAGTCAAATGTTTTGAAAATCTTTTGAGTGCGTCGTCTAGATGGCTCATCTATACTCAACATTCTAAGATTAAAAATTAAAGCTATAAACAAATAAAAATAATAATGAAACAAAATAAAACATTTTTTTTATATAATAATTTTTAAAAAAAAAAAAAAAATTGTGTGTTATCACATATATATGTAAATAAAAGCTTTTGTGTTATTAATACTGACAGTGATTGTTTTTATTATTCTTTATTAAAAGAAATATATTTAATAAATGTTTTTAACCTCTACTACTCCATGAGCTAGTGACTAGGGCTGTCAGTTGTGATCTTAACAGCGCATATCTGCCTACTCTATAAATTTTCTAGGTTCAAATGGCCTAGTGGAGCCCTGTATGGCAGATACAGTAAGACTGGTAATTTTCACTTAATACCCGACCATTATAATATATATATTGTAATGATAAGAAATCTATGGGTGAACCTGGGGGATGGCAAAGCAACATCATCACAAGTTACTTTAAAATTTAAATATTAAATATAAAAAGAATGATAGTGAATAAAATGAGAATGAGAAATCAGGACAGAACAAACTATAAGTTCACCAGCATTATACATATTTACTAATCATTCACCATCATTAATGATCAACAATAAAAATAAATCAACAGTCAATCTGATGAATGTATTTAAAAGTTGTCCACTATAAACCAGGCTAATTATTTAGCCATTGCCAAACTTAGGGTAGGAATACAAAGTGTAATTATCTGGATGCACATACTTAGGTTCTCATCCATAAGGATATAACAGTTAAAAAAATAATGCTGGAATACTAAAACATGCTTATCATCATCCATGCTCTAGCCTGTTAATATACTGGCTAAGTATAAACTTCATTTTTAAATAAATAATTAAAATAACATGTAGTGCATGAACTTTAAAGGGTATCCCCCTTGCACCATCTAGCATTAAAGAAGTAATTGGATATCCATAAACACTAAATATAATCCCTTTTTATATAGCGGACCATTATGCATAAATCCAGCTGTGAGAAAAAGCTCTATAACTGTTACTGTAAGCAAGAAATATAATACAAACATATAATATTCTAAAACTATTTTAGGATAAATTCACTGGAATAACTTTAATACTGAAAAATAAATTTATTAATTAGAAATAATAAAATGAAATTAGGTCTGTATGTTATAAATATTAATTCAGCATTTTGATTTTGATTAATACAAAAAGAAATAAGCTATCACATTGTGATTTACAAATATCTCAATAAGTTTACATAAAACACCTATATATCAGCACACAGACATACCTGTAATAAAATTCAGTAATTCATTTTAATAAATTTATAAAGTATGATTAATTTTAACATATATGTGTCTACTTGACCTGCATGTGTATAAGCACTGACATGCTATAACATATGGTAATTGTCATACAATAATAAAAATAAACCACATTTTAATGATACATAAATAATGACGGTTTTCACACATATATGTGGATACCCATGGAATTGTGTGTTCAAACTGATATTTCATTAGCTAAAAAATAAACTTATTAAACCATATTATATTTTCACCAGACATATTTAATTCGATGTCAAAAAACATAAAGTGCACATGTATGTGTATATATAAAAAATATAGATAATCTGAATTAAAGCTATTAGCCTCTTATTTTTTATGGTAAGTAAAATGAAATAGCCTTAGAATTTTAAAAATTTTTTCACTGGAGATTGTTTAAAGCTTGGATATGGGTTGCTTATGCAGTTTATTGACCACTTGATAGGTATTCGTTATTATTAGTGTGGTTAATGAGCTATTTAATATAAGGAAGAAGGGTTGTTTATTAATGGAATTGATACATTTTGTCAGAAAGATGCAGTTATTTTATATTATTGTAGTATTAGCTGAATGGTTTTAAAATTCTTTATTCATTAATACTTATCCTTTTGTCAACAATTAATAGCCATTTCAATCATATTTAGTTAAGATAGTTTAATATTTAGGTTGTGCATGCATGTATGACTCTGCATCATTTTCATTTTATTTTCATCTTTTAATAACAGCAAACAATAGTATATTCACAATAAAAACATTTAAATTACAATAATTATCTTAAATAATTTAACAGATATATATTTCTTTCCAATGATTAATAGATAGTTGAATCAATAGATTATTTTACAAATTAAATAAATTATTAATCATTTTTATTTAATAGTTAATTAATATTCATTTTTCTTTCAAGTTTGTAAAAGCTATTTATTTTATTATTATTTTTATCTTGATTTTAATTCTAAAAATCAAAGTGTTTTTTTTTTAAAAAAAGATTTTTTTGAATATGTAATTAGCTGAGATAGAAGAGGAGCGTGGGAGTAAGCTGGTGGAAGGAAATGAATTTTGCTAAAGAGGATTATTTAACAAAGATCTCCAGTGAAAAATTTGCATATTATGTAATGTAATTATAGCCAAAAACAGTGGCTGATTATTGTGAAATTAAAACCAGTTGCTGAAGTCAAATTGATATAAAAAAAAAAGGACTTTGGAGTAAAACTTCGAAAGGATATTAAGAAATATATTATGGAAAAAGTTAATTTCAGAATGCAGTTCTAAGTTTTAAAAAGGTACTCAGTTTACTTTACTCTTCTTGATTTAAACATATTGAATTAACCATCTTCATAACTATTGCTCTTTTAAAAATGTATGTTAATAACATCCAGTCTACATTACTTCACTTAATTATCATTTTAAATAGGAATAAATTGCATGAATATTATTGTTGTATCATTGACCAATGTGTGTTCTTTAATATATCTGGAAAACGCATGCAGAACTATTTTACAGAATATATTTTTATTCTTCACTATTTTCCGTGTTATCTTTTTGTGAGAATTAAACATAGACGTAAGGATATGCATATTTTGATAAATCATGCCATGTTTAAATTCATCATAAAGAGATGGCCGTATTTGTTTGTCTGGTATTTCTGGAAATAATACGTATGTTAAATGAAGGAAATAAATGTGAGCTACTTCAAATTAAATATCTGTTTAAATCAAATAGAAGGATAAAAATGTGGGTAATTTTTGTTCTCTTTGATAAAGATGGAAAATAAAACAAAGTATTATTAAATGCTATTCAATAAACTACTAAAAATAATTATGTATTCAATTTAGAACTACAATGGAATAAGTGAGATAATTTCTGTCCAACAGTAGTTAAGAATTTATTATACTCTCGTCATAATAGAAGATAAATTGATTGCTTATGTATGATACAGTAACTTAAATAACTTTGTTATGAACATTGAAGATGCTGAGTCCTATTTAAGCATGATTATATTTGTTTGGTTATCCTACAGCAGTTTATTTTAGTTTAAAATTCAGTTTGAAATGTGTCCCATATTGTTTCATAAACCTGGAACCGAGCTTTGCAAGTAAACTTATTTTAAATTACAAAACTAATAACTTTTGTTTCTTTATTTTTTTTTTTATTGCTTGTCATAATTAATGTATATGATAGGTAGATAGGCTTTATTTATTATTATGTTTATTTATAATTTGGGTATTTAGACCATCAAAAACATTTCTGAAGCGTATCCAAATGAGGAGTACGCTGGTAAAAATTGATTGTGTTCAAACAGGTCTTATTGTTCTTTTACAAAGGTAAAAGAAATAATTTTAAAATATATTATTAGAGAGGTTTACATTTATTTTGTATACTTTATTATCTCAAAGTGAAAATGTTGTTTTTTTTTTTTAAAACAACGAACTTATAATAGAAGTAGTTTGCAAGATATGAAAGAAAGTTCGTTCGTAATAATTATAAATATTAAATTAAAAGTTATACCTTAATGCAATATTTAATTATCATGTTACCTGCTTAGTGTGTAATTTAGAGTTAATATTATATATACTTTTATTCGCGGGTGTGTGTTTGTTTTGCACAATTATGATATTTGTTTGATAAAGTTCAGTTTGTGAATATTTTATGCATAAATTTCATACACTGTCGTATTCTACTGAGTTGAACAGATTGGTATGTTATCTGTATGTATTTATCTGCCAGTGTGTATTTATAATGTTCAATATTTAGAAAAGCTATGAGAATGGAAAGAAATCTGATTGTGTTATAATGTTTGTAGGGATAAAAGATTTTGCTGATGTAGTATATGTGAACAATTTTCCATGAGTAGAGCCTAGTCTATATTATATGCATATGATTAAATGATATTTTGAAATGATGTTTTCTTAGAGCCTGGTGATGAGGAAATAAGTCCCCACCAATAGTGTATTTAGAAGTAGATGAGTTATTGTTGAAATATGATTAAATGATGTTTAGGAAGTTATGTGACGTTTTCTTAGATTCTTGGTAATGAGGAATTGTAAAAGTGTTCAGTAAGAGTTTATCTGCTCCTCATGTAGATTTTTTCCCTTATAACGTATAGTATGTATAATCATGAAAATATAGCTTCGTGTTAATTAATATGTGGCTAGATAAATTGTTAGATTAATTGTTGATGTAATATTAGTGTCTTATTTTATTGATAAATGATGATATTGTTCAAAATAAAATAATTGTATGATATTTTCTTAATGAATGGAGAGTTTATAGAAAAGATTGTTTTATATTATTGCTGCTTGAACGTGCACACACACACGTAATATAAATAATATCGCGTATATAAAGTATAGAATTATTGAAATTAAAATGAGAAATAAATGTTTTTTTTTAAATACATTACATTCATTTAAATATAAAGTAAAGTATTGAGATTAAAACGGGAAATAAATATTTTAAAATACAGTGTATTTATTTAAATAAAGGTTATAAAATCATCAAATCATCAGAATAAACATGATTTTGTTGCTATGCATGAAAGGTATACTTAATTGAAAGTGATTATTAGTCAATTAGAGAAAGTTGCTTTGTTGAGAACCAAATATAAGTAATTTGATTTATTTTGTTAATCAAGAGTAATATCCTCTCAAAGGTTTTTTTTTTAAGTGTGCTAATAATATAACATGTTACTTATTTATTGTCATGTAGATGAAACATGTAGGCAAAGTGCGTGTTCAAAATCAGGATATTTCAGTTTTGTTATTAATTTGCTTTGATAGTAGGGATAATCCTGAACTGATGCTTAAAGTTTATTTGATAATTTAAAAATCTGTAACTCAAATAGCCCATTTGTTAATATCATATTAAACCAAGTTTATTTTATTATAATGTTTTAGTTATTTAAAATCTTAAAATCTGTGTCTTGAGTTATTCTTGTGTACATTCCTGTTTCCATTTCCACTTCTCCACATTTCATAAATCTATTACAAAATAGATATATTATTTTAGAGTTACAATATTTAAATTTGCTAGTGTCTGACAATATTGTTTTTTTTTTAATCCAAACATTATAAAAGAACATTTGCTACTGGATAAACGTATTAGAAAGGTTGCCAAATCAGTATATTTATTAGCTGATGATATGAGATTAAAATACCCTATCTCTGTCATTATCTTATTATTGGAACACAGTAAAATATTTAGTCAATTTGTTCATTACATTTTTATCACACTTTAGAATTATAATTTATGGGCCAATGTAGTTTATTTAATTCATCTGTGTTTGTTAAATTCCCTGAGATTTTATTGTTTATTTCTTGATTGGCATTAAAGTAGATGTTTAGATTATGATATGCCAAGTCATAGAATTGTTTAAGAATATAATTATAGCAAGCTGATATATGTTATATTTGGATGAAGGAAGAAATTAAGTTTAGAGTATATTTTAATAGACTGTACCAGATAAATATTATGATTTTTTATCATACAATTAATTAACAAAGGAATTTACATTATATTAAATGTTTTGTAATATTTCTTCTTTTATTCATTTATTATCATATATCTTATGAACTGCCTATAGCCTCCCACTGAGCTGAGCTGAATATAAACTTAAATATAGAGTCTCAGTAATAATTTTGTATTATATATTTTGTTACATTGTTCTATTCATTAATAGAACTGGCGCCTGGGCATTTCGTTCATGTAATATATATGAGCAGTGTTGGGAGTGTAGGTTATTATTTATATATATATATAATAACCTATATATATTAATATATCTTAACACATATAATCAAATATATATATATATATATAACCTACACTCCCCCTCTCATATGAGTAGTATTATATATATATATATATATATATATATATATATATATAATATATCCCCCCCCAATATATATATATATTGTAACCTAGTGTTATTGACACTTGGTTTACTTGGCATTATTTCTGCAGGAAAACAATGCTACTCTTTAAAGAAATAAAAAGATAAAATAACAATAGTAATAATTGATTAATAAAGTATGCTATTCACTCACTTTGGCATGTTTTGGGTGAATAACTAATAGATTTAATAACTCAATGTCATTTTTAAAGAGAGAACATGAATAATTTAATTGAGATATTAATAATGAGAGCAAATTAATATGGTATAAAAGCTAAACAGTAATTGATTTTGGATGGGTAGAGGGGAGAGTGGATGAGTGTCTTATCGTAAAGCACAATAACTTCTGGTAATTTCTTTTTGTAAAAAAAAAAAAAAAAAATTAAAAAAAAAAAAAGAAAAAAAATACTGTTTAAAGAATTATACATCACTGATTGTTAATTTAATGTATTTATTATTATTTTTTTATATTGTCAAATTACTTTGTAATCCAGGTAAATAATACTAAAACTATATGATTGTAATAGGTTTTTCCTTTCTTTTGTTTATGTTATAATCAAATGATTATTTTTCTGGAAGAGGTCGCTAAAGTAAAAAAAAAAAAAAAACAACAACGAAACGAAACAACCAATTTCATAATCAAGATCATTTTTTTTGAAAAAAAAAATATAGTCTGCTTTTAGTTTTCAAGGAAGGAACAGTGCTGAAATTTGGTAACTCAATTTTTTTCATTTTATTTTGCAGAAATAAATGCAATCAAAGTAAAATTTTAATAATATAATGTGTGGCTAAATTTTTTTGATAAGATATCCTGATTTTCCTTGCCATCTACCTATTTAAAGACCTTTTATACTTAAAATTTATTGTCTCACGCTAAAGTGAAAAATGACTGAATTAACTAAAGGAATCATGAAAAGTGTTATTATGTCTAAATTAAGGAAGATAAATGATTTCCAAGTGAGAAATAATTATTTATTAACTTTATGTCATGTATAGATATTTTCTTGGTATAGAAAGAAAAAAAAAATAATAATTGAAAGAAATATTTGAAACCAAGGAAAATCAACTAGAAACATTTTCGCGCTCTTTCCCAATATTGTCTGCCTTTACAAGTAATGTAGTTACATACGTTAAAATATGTTTTATTCACCAAGAATTGTCTGGAAATAATAATAATAATGATAAATAAGATTAAATTATGCACCTGTATATTTTTTTAAAAAAATATATATATATAAACTTTCTCAGAGTAAATATAGGAAAAGTTATATAGGGGCATTCTTACGGAGAAGTTACCGTTAAAAAAAAAAAAAAATTTATAATTCCTAAAGTATGAACAAAACCAAATATCTTAGTGACTTAATGATAAAAATAAATGATATATTATATTACACATCAGTTGGAGTTATTAAAACTTCCTATACATGTAAATCAGCTGCAGTTATTATCAGAATAATCTCGGAAAAATTGCGCATTTCCGTCCATAAGTAAGCTAGCTAATATGAATTGTACGTATCGTCAATAAAAAAAAAAAAAAGAATTGTGTATGTTTATTGTCTATCATCAACAGTTCGTTATGTTAGAATATGTATATTTTATTTTCTATGGATCCCAAAATTGTAGCAGTTTAATTCAAGTAAAAATTAATCTTCAATTCTGCTATATTTTTCTTTACCTAATTTATTAAACGCACAAAATAAGAGAAAAACTTTTATTTAAAGGAAATAATGCCATGCGTTTATTGTTTTTAAAGTTGCTTCGTGAAATACGACTGGATAAAGCTCTTCACCTGGACCAATTGCTCAACAGAAAAACATTTTCTAATGAGAGAATATGCACTTGTTAATTAATGATTGTTTAAAACTAAGTTATAAATGATATGTATTTTTTTGTTATATCACATAGGTTAAAGTCTGTATGGTCAAGTGATATTTAATAGCCTTGTAATGACAAAGGTATGTTTTAATATAATTATTATAGGTTAAGTTGATATTTAACACGAAAGAAAAAAGATCTATAAAATATGTTTTAATTATTACATACAATTGTAGGTAGAAATTTTGTATGTTAGATACGTAAAAGAAAAATATTTAGATATTTAAGGGGTAAAATAAATATTGAAAATTATCAGAAGTAACTAAAAAAAAAAAAAAATGCTATAACAAAATATTTCTTGTTAAAGTTTTGAAACGAATTTATACTGTATTAATTGAGGAATTTATTCCTAATTATTCTTAAATAACACATCCACTTTATTTAGTTTAAGATAGTATGCTACCAACTATTTTTGAATGTTCCTTTATTAAAATTAAAATTATTATACTTTTATTCTATGATGTCCATTGATTTCAGATGTTGATCAAAGTATACACGGTAACATAAGTTTATTATAATCAGTGTATTTACTTATCCTGCCCAGATATAGCATTGGTATATGCTTAATATTCGCATAGGTAATAATTATAATGTATTTATTTTGTGGGATGAAAAATGATCTCCCCAAAAGCTTTGTTTTTCATGAGAGGAAGATTTTAAATATAATGTTCGGGTATGTTTATAGCCCAAGTGATCGATTCTCATAGATAGGACGATCAAGAATTTATCTAGCATTTAGTATGCTTCATTCGTTTAAATCCCAGGAGAGGATTGTATTTGGTGTGTGTTCGTTGTATGCCCAAGTAAGAGGCAAGAAACCACCAAAATATTTTAATGTAGTAGATTACTCTACAGACCTTCATGGTTATTCCATATTCCTCATGTGAAAATAAAGATAGCTCCACCATGGAAGGTGTTGATTATTGTGCTTAATTTTGAAAGTTCGGGCAAGATAAAGGTTATATTGGAGGTGTTAGTTCCTCAAGATCCACTTTAGTATAAATAGTGCGTTAGTAACTAGGATCAATATCTGTATTGTGCTGCTAAATATTGCTAGTATTTGACAAGTAAATCAATGGAGAAAGTAATTAAAATTGCGTAATTTAAAATGCTTATTGACTGAAGGAATATTCAAATGCAATATTTAATTCTGGTTAGTAATTAAATAATACTCATATTTTAAAATTATACGTTTGAATAAAATTTGTATCATAACTTAAGTTAGCATTAAGTTAAATGTAAGATGGTAAGTGTAACTTCTGATAACTGGCCTATAATTAGAATAGGTTATCCCATTAAAGACCATAAACAAAGTAAATGTATTAGAAATAAATTTATATTTTGCGTATTGGATATGATTGGATTAATCATTTAAAAAAAAAAAAAAATAGTTAGTCAATAATTTTGAATAAAAGCTTCTACAAGGTTACCAAAATTTAATAAACAATGTATTGGTAATGAAATGTACTTTTAGTTAATCAATCCATATGATTGCATACAGGAGAAGTAGTAACCTCTAGTCCATAACCAAAAGAGTATACAGATTAATGTCAGTTATATTTTATATTTTTGTATTACTATGGGATTATTGAATAAATGTTCATATATATTTTTTTTTGTGATAATAATAAATTATAGTCTTGTTAAAATTTGTTGTAGATTCATTTTTTTTTTTTTGTTTTTATATGCTAAATATAAGTGTTTGCACAATATTTGCAAAACCTTTTCTTGAGTCCGAAATCATTCCAAATTCTTAAAAACTTAATATACCAGATAAATAAAGTTAAGCAGATCGGAATATGTCATTATATTTTAGTTTAATGATAATTATTTATGGAGTTGAAAACTTAAGACTAAACATTCACCTTTGTGTAAAAAAAAAAAAAAAAAAGAAAAAAATGAATTTATTCCCAAACCATTAACTTTGGTTGCACATTATTCCATTCCCATTTAGTTAAATTGTCTAAGTAATAAATCTTAGTTATATTATTGTGTTGTCATGGATGATGGAAGGACACAAAAAGCACCCTTGTCTTTTTATTATTCTGACTGAGATTCTAAAAAAAAAAAAAAAAAGGCTGTGTTATTCAAAATTATACGTCATTATTGAATAGAATTATCATCTCTTTAAATAATATAGCAGTGGATATGAGAGATGAAGACACATTGAATTTAAGTAAAATAAATGTTTCCTATAGCCGACCAGAATGCCAGTCGTATGCGACAACACAATACTGCCGAGCATTTCCTTACATGAAACAAAGAACCCTGAGATTAATATTATTATAATTATTCTTTAAATTAATAAGTGATCAATTATTGTTGTTATTACAATCGTGGCATGGCTTAAGAGAATTGAATGTACAATTGTATTATATGAAAAGTATTTTAGATCATATTGGAAAATTAATGGATATGTTGCTTTATTTTGGTTGCCTTAACAACAACCTGAAAAATTAGTGTCCTGGGTGCAAATAAACTATTAAATACTGGGTTAGAAATGGCTGCCCAACTACAGGGGCCTTCGATGGCTATAGCTGGCCACGAGGAATTTAGTAGACTTTTCTTGAAGTCAATATTAATATTGTTTGTACTTGAATGGATTAGTTATTCATTGATTAAAAATATTTGCCAATAATGAATTGTTTTAGCCATAAGATATTATGTGAATATCTATTATATGATCTAATCTTTTGCCACTGAAAAATAAATAATTAAGTTGTCAGTTTAGGATGTTGTGGTCTGTAGGCAATTCCATAAAACACTGTAATGATTTTATCATTTATGATGATCTGTTTGTCTGGTCTTGTGATTGGCACTTATGCTATATTACATAATATCTAATGAGATTTATATGGACCAAGAAGCATGTGAAAAAAAAGAGCATATTTAGTAGTTAATGTTGGAGCTTTAGGGATATTAAATGTCAGAGCATAGTTTTTGGTGTAGATTGTTTTTGGTAGGAGAGGCATGGAGGCAGGATGTCTTGTCAATAATTTCTTATCGATAAATTTATTAATAGTTCATTGCTAATATTTCAGTACTGTTAAATACTAAAAGAGTTAGAATTTTAATATGAGTGAAAACAAAGATAATCATAGTATTTCTGAGGATTTGTGAGGATTCCAAGAGTTACAATCCCCTGATACACAGACTCCATATTTTAGTGTAGAATTAAAAGAGGAAGGGGAAGATTTGGATATAGCTAACCCAGAAGAAGCCACAATAATAAAGGGAAAACATGAAAATGAGCCAGATCAATTAATGAGAAATACATTGGAGGAATTCTTGAAAAAATTAGAAAAATCAAATAGTGAATTGAAAAGTGAATTAAAAAGTCAGATCCAAAACTCAAATAGTAAATTAGAACAATCAAATAGTGAATTGAAAAGTCAGATACAAAACTCAAATAGTGAATTAAAAAGTCAGATCCAAAACTCAAATAGTAAATTAGAACAATCAAATAGTGAATTAAAAAGTCAGATCCAAAATTTAAATATTAAATTAGAGAATCAAATGCAGGAGATCAAAGAGACATCTCAAAATCAAGTACAGGAGATAAAGGACTTAAGGGAAGATTTGAGAAATCATGTAGAAGAATCAAAATTGGCCTCTGAAAAGCTGGAAATAAGAATAAGGAAAGAGATCGAAACAAATTCTGAAAGGGAAGAAAATATGATTGAGGCTATCCAGCAGGACTTTAAAAGTCAATATATTGTATTAAACAATGAAGTACAGGAAATAAGAAATTATCAAAAGGAAACAGTAGTATTTCAAAGAGAAGTTCAGGATAGAGTTGAATCTATTAAGGGAGAATTAGACAGTGCTAGAAGTGAAGTTAGTAATTTGAAAGAGGAAGTTAAAAATATAACTCTAGCACCTGACAATGTAGTGAAAGGATGTCAGAGCCAGATTACCAGATTAATAGCTAAACTAGAAACTCAAGAGTTAACCCAATGTGAGATTAATCAAAATCTAGAAAGTGAGCTAAGTCAAGTTATGGGAAGAGTAGAAAATTTTAATGATATAATAAAGAGTAATGCACAGCTATTACATAATAATCTCCAAGATGAAATAGGGGAATTATGACTCAGTGTGAGAGTAAAGTCTATCAAAGGTTAGAAGATAAATTCGGGATAGATAAAGATGAAACTATTAACCAATTGGAACAACAGATTAAACACTTAAATGTAGGCCTAAAAGATAGTTCAAAGAGAATAGACTGTGAATGGAAGAACTATAAGTTAGAATTAGAGAGTTGAATGCAAGCTATAGACTATAATAGGGATAACTTTACAAAAAGTAAAAAAGTTGTTCAAAGTAAAGGTTTATCTGAAACTCAAGTAAAGGAAACAAATAATGGTCATAATAACCAAGTAATATCTGAGTTACATACGGTAATTAGTCCAGTAAAATCAATATACGATCCATTAAATGAGGCTAGAAGTAAAGTCATGCTAGAGCCAGAAAGTAATAGCTCCATGGCCTTAAAATTTTTAAAAATAAAATTTTTTAGAGGTGAATATCTGGAGAATCCACACGAGTATCTCCAGAAACTGGAGGAGTTATTCACCTTATGTCATTTATCTGAGATAGAAAAGATTGCTATTGCTGCTAACCATTTGTGTGCAGCATCTAAAGACTGGTGGCAATCATTATTTATTAAACCAGAAACATATGGAGACTTCAAATATCTTATGTTAGCCAGTTTTTGGGGGGAAGACCGCCAAGATAACCTGAGATATCAGATATCTCAGGAAAGATATCATGTAAATAAGGGTAGTTATACTCAGTTTTTCAGGAGTCAGGCCGTCAAATTGAAAACCTTGACAGCTTATCCTTTATCTGAGACACAAATTGTGTGAATAATTCGCCATAATTTTCTGAGGCATATAGAGCAGATCTCGATTGCTGCTGACAGACATACCATAGAAGAGGTAGTAGAAATTTTAGATTCGTTAGAGACCAGCGATAGGAATATTGATAATAGAATTAGGGTAAATGGAGACACCCATCCGATGGTGAGTAATATCAATTTCGCAGATAGGTCACATATGGGAAGGAGGAAGTTAGTTAGAGAAAAAGGATATTATAGGACGAATCCCTATGGTAGACAGAATAGCCACCTCAGTAGGCCAACAGTTAAGAGTAGAATTCTGAATGAGAATCAGCCTTCTACTAGTGGTATCCCAACAATACCAAAGAAAAATGTAAAAGGTAGTAAAAGTAGCGGGGCATTAAATTAAAAAGGACCTCGCAGGAACGTTCCTCACTTCGGGGCCCTATTTTTAAACATATGGGGAACAGCATAATGTGGAACATGACCAAGCACTGGCCAGAATTAACGTTAAAAAGATGGGTGATATTCCAAAACCAGTCCACATCCTTTTAAAGTCCATGATTTTGTTTTAATTAGAACTCCCCATGTGAGTAATCTCCGGAAACATATGTTTAGAAAATTCATGTATCTTTATGAAGGCCCCTATGAAATTGTGAAACAAGTGGGTGAGAATGCCTTTTTGGTCTCAACCCCTGATGGAACAAGAGGTACCTATAATGCCCGAAGCTTACTACCATATCCTAAGCAAAATTAAATCCTTTAAACTGTATTTATTGACATAAGAAAGAAGTAGGATATAAACTTAGTAATACCATAAGAAGTGTTAAAAATGCATATATTATTTTATTTTTTATTTATTATAATGGTGGGAGAATTGTAACCTAGTGTTATTGACACTTGGTTTACTTGGCATTATTTCTGCAGGAAAACAATGCTATTCTTTAAAGAAATAAAAAGATAAAATAACAATAGTAATAATTGATTAATAAAGTATGCTATTCACTCACTTTGGCATGTTTTGGGTGAATAACTAATAGATTTAATAACTCAATGTCATTTTTAAAGAGAGAACATGAATAATTTAATTGAGATATTAATAATGAGAGCAAATTAATATGGTATAAAAGCTAAACAGTAATTGATTTTGGATGGGTAGAGGGGAGAGTGGATGAGTGTCTTATCGTAAAGCACAGTAACTTCTGGTAATTTCTTTTTGTAAAAAAAAAAAAATTAAAAAAAAAAAAGAAAAAAAAAATACTGTTTAAAGAATTATACATCACTGATTGTTAATTTAATGTATTTATTATTATTCTTTTTTATATTGTCAAATTACTTTGTAATCCAGGTAAATAATACTAAAACTATATGATTGTAATAGGTTTTTCCTTTCTTTTGTTTATGTTATAATCAAATGATTATTTTTCTGGAAGAGGTCGCTAAAGTAAAAAAAAAAAAACAACAAAACGAAACAACCAATTTCATAATCAAGATCTTTTTTTTTTGAAAAAAAATATATAGTCTGCTTTTAGTTTTCAAGGAAGGAACAGTGCTGAAATTTGGTAACTCAATTTTTTTCATTTTATTTTGCAGAAATAAATGTAATCAAAGTAAAATTTTAATAATATAATGTGTGGCTAAATTTTTTTGATAAGATATCCTGATTTTCCTTGCCATCTACCTATTTAAAGACCTTTTATACTTAAAATTTATTGTCTCACGCTAAAGTAAAAAATGACAGAATTAACTAAGGGAATCACGAAAAGTGTTATTATGTCTAAATTAAGGAAGATAAATGATTTCCAAGTGAAAAATAATTATTTATTAACTTTATGTCATGTATGGATATTTTCTTGGTATAGAAAGAAAAAAAAAAAATAATTGAAAGAAATATTTGAAACCAAGGAAAATCAACTAGAAACATTTTCGCGCTCTTTCTCAATATTGTCTGCCTTTACAAGTAATGTAGTTACATACGTTAAAATATGTTTTATTCACCAAGAATTGTCTGGAAATAATAATAATAATGATAAATAAGATTAAATTATGCACCTGTATATTTTTTAAAAAAAAAAAAAAATAAAAAAATATAAACTTTCTCAGAGTAAATATAGGAAAAGTTATATAGGGGCATTCTTACGGAGAAGTTACCGTTAAAAAAAAAAAATTTATAATTCCTAAAGTATGAACAAAACCAAATATCTTAGTGACTTAATGATAAAAATAAATGATATATTATATTACACATCAGTTGGAGTTATTAAAACTTCCTATACATGTAAATCAGCTGCAGTTATTATCAGAATAATCTCAGAAAAATTGCGCATTTCCGTCCATAAGTAAGCTAGCTAATATGAATTGTACGTATCGTCAATAAAAAAAAAAAAGAATTGTATATGTTTATCGTCTATCGTCAACTGTTCATTATGTTAGAATATGTATATTTTATTTTCTATGGATCCCAAAATTGTAGCAGTTTAATTCAAGTAAGAATTAATCTTCAATTCTGCTATATTTTTCTTTACCTAATTTATTAAAAGCACAAAATAAGAGAAAAACTTTTATTTAAAGGAAATAATACCATGTGTTTATTGTTTTTAAACTTGCTTCGTGAAATACGACTGGATAAAGCTCTTCACCTGGACCAATTGCTCAACAGAAAAACATTTTCTAATGAGAGAATATGCACTTGTTAATTAATGATTGTTTAAAACTAAGTTATAAATGATATGTATTTTTTGTTATATCACATAGGTTAAAGTCTGTATGGTCAAGTGATATTTAATAGTCTTGTAATGACAAAGGTATGTTTTAATATAATTATTATAGGTTAAGTTGATATTTAACACGAAAGAAAAAAGATCTATAAAATATGTTTTAATTATTACATACAATTGTAGGTAAAAATTTTGTATGTTAGATACGTAAAAGAAAAATATTTAGATATTTAAGGGGTAAAATAAATATTGAAAATTATCAGAAGTAACTAAAAAAAAAAAATGCTATAACAAAATATTTCTTGTTAAAGTTTTGAAACGAATTTATAGTGTATTAATTGAGGAATTTATTCCTAATTATTCTTAAATAACACATCCACTTTATTTAGTTTAAGATAGTATGCTACCAACTATTTTTGAATGTTCCTTTATTAAAATTAAAATTATTATACTTTTATTCTATGATGTCCATTGATTTCAGATGTTGATCAAAGTATACACGGTAACATAAGTTTATTATAATCAGTGTATTTACTTATCCTGCCCAGATATAGCATTGGTATATGCTTAATATTCGCATAGGTAATAATTATAATGTATTTATTTTGTGGGATGAAAAATGATCTCCCCAAAAGCTTTGTTTTTCATGAGAGGAAGATTTTAAATATAATGTTCGGGTATGTTTATAGCCCAAGTGATCGATTCTCATAGATAGGACGATCAAGAATTTATCTAGCATTTAGTATGCTTCATTCGTTTAAATCCCAGGAGAGGACTGTATTTGGTGTGTGTTCGTTGTATGCCCAAGTAAGAGGCAAGAAACCACCAAAATATTTTAATGTAGTAGATTACTCTACAGACCTTCGTGGTTATTCCATATTCCTCATGTGAAAATAAAGATAGCTCCACCATGGAAGGTGTTGATTATTGTGCTTAATTTTGAAAGTTCGGGCAAGATAAAGGTTATATTGGAGGTATTAGTTCCTTAAGATCCACTTTAGTATAAATAGTGCATTAGTAACTAGGATCAATATCTGTATTATGCTGCTAAATATTGCTAGTATTTGACAAGTAAATCAATGGAGAAAGTAATTAAAATTGCATAATTTAAAATGCTTATTGATTGAAGGAATATTCAAATGCAATATTTAATTCTGGTTAGTAATTAAATAATACTCATATTTTAAAATTATACGTATGAATAAAATTTGTATCATAACTTAAGTTAGCATTAAGTTAAATGTAAGATGGTAAGTGTAACTTCTGATAACTGGCCTATAATTAGAATAGGTTATCCCATTAAAGACCATAAACAAAGTAAATGTATTAGAAATAAATTTATATTTTGCATATTGCATATGATTGGATTAATCATTAAAAAAAAAAAAAATAGTTAGTCAATAATTTTGAATAAAAGCTTCTACAAGGTTACCAAAATTTAATAAACAATGTATTGGTAATGAAATGTACTTTTAGTTAATCAATCCATATGATTGCATACAGGAGAAGTAGTAACCTCTAGTCCATAACCAAAAGAGTATACAGATTAATGTCAGTTATATTTTATATTTTTGTATTACTATGGGATTATTGAATAAATGTTCATATATTTTTTTTTTTTGATAATAATAAATTATAGTCTTGTTAAAATTTGTTGTAGATTCTTTTTTTTTTTTGTTTTTATATGCTAAATATAAGTGTTTGCACAATATTTGCAAAACCTTTTCTTGAGTCCGAAATCATTCCAAATTCTTAAAAACTTAATATACCAGATAAATAAAGTTAAGCAGATTGGAATATGTCATTATATTTTAGTTTAATGATAATTATTTATGGAGTTGAAAACTTAAGACTAAACATTCACCTTTGTGTAAAAAAAAAAAAAGAAAAAAATGAATTTATTCCCAAACCATTAACTTTGGTTTCACATTATTCCATTCCCATTTAGTTAAATTGTCTAAGTAATAAATCTTAGTTATATTATTGTGTTGTCATGGATGATGGAAGGACATAAAAAGCACCCTTGTCTTTTTATTATTCTGACAGATTCTAAAAAAAAAAAAAAAAGGCTGTGTTATTCAAAATTATACGTCATTATTGAATAGAATTATCATCTCTTTAAATAATATAGCAGTGGATATGAGAGATGAAGACACATTGAATTTAAGTAAAATAAATGTTTCCTATAGCCGACCAGAATGCCAGTCGTATGCGACAACACAATACTGCCGAGCATTTCCTTACATGAAACAAAGAACCCTGAGATTAATATTATTATAATTATTCTTTAAATTAATAAGTGATCAATTATTGTTGTTATTACAATTGTGGCATGGCTTAAGAGAATTGAATGTACAATTGTATTATATGAAAAGTATTTTAGATCATATTGGAAAATTAATGGATATGTTGCTTTATTTTGGTTGCCTTAACAACAACCTGAAAAATTAGTGTCCTGGGTGCAAATAAACTATTAAATACTGGGTTAGAATATATATATATTGACAGTCCTTCATGAAAGATTTCATTTTTTCATATTACTATTGATTAATTATAAATGTCTTTAAAAATATTCTAACTAGTTCTTTTGCTTTTCAATCTAAAAACATTTTTGGAGTGGTTTTTTTTACATTTCAAAATAAAATTGACATAATTAATAAAGAAAGTTTCTGAGTTTCCCTTTTAATAAATAAAACTGGAAATGGTCATTTATTATTTTCTTTCATTATTATAGTTTTATTTTTAGTTGACTAAAGTTATACACTTTAAAAAAAAATTATAATTTAAAAATGTTATGTCATTTTCAAGAAATTATTTAAAAATAATATTGTTTTCAATATATAGCACATTCTTTTCACCAGCTATACTTTATATATATATCTGACACAATACCTTTATCTGAACTTTTCTGCATATAGATAAAACAATATATATAAAAACTAATTCTTCAACAAACATTCAATCTTGTGATAAGCTTGTCCCTTCTAAAACAGTAGACTGGCTTATTGTCATCTTAAGGAAAGGTATAATCTTGTAATTGTTGGCCTATTATGATCTTCCTTTAGTCTTTATACCATCTAATACACACATATATGGGCTATGAATGATGGCAGTTGGATCTTGCTTTCATGTGAATTCAAACTTACCATTATGGTAATAGCAGCAACAAAGTACAATCTCTTTTGCTCATAATGTGTAATCCGTTTTGAATCTTTCCAATAATTTTATAGTCAGGATGGAATTTAAAAAAAAAACAGTAATTATAAGTATATTTTCTTTATCTAGATTGAAAAAAGTTAATGACTTTTCAATTCACCGTAATCATTTCAAAAATAAGTTTGAAGGATTTTTATCAAAATTTATTATACAAGCTTTAATTAAAAACATTTCTTAATCAAATCAAAATAGATAGTGGAATTTTATAATTATCAATTATCTATTGTAACATAAAAAACATACTTATTTTAATTTCAAAATGAGAATTAAATAAAATAATAATTAGACCATTTTTAAATGTTTAATACCAAATTATTATTAAATCCTTAACCATTATTCCAGTGTAATATAGAAAATGTCTACAAATTTTTTTTGTTTACTTATACTTTTCCTTTCAGCTTTATATATATATATATATATTAAAAATCAGTCATATATCACATGACCTATATAGCTTGTATTACCAATATGTAATATATAGAGAGCCTGCTACTAACTCTAAACAAGCTTAATTTTTTTTTTATGATAAATGCTACAAGAGAAAATACATGAAGCTTTTATCTATGATGGTCCCCATGGCTCTCATCAGTGAGGAGCTAGGATCTTTTTTTAATATTTAAGAATTAGATAAATGCTTGGCTTGAGTTAATATTTTAAATCTTATGTCCTAGCTCCTCACTGATGAGAGGACCATCATAGATAAAAGCTTCATGTATTTTCTCTTGTAGCATTTATCATAAAAAAAATTAAGCTTGTTTAGAGCTAGTAGTAGGCTCTCTCTCTCTCTCTCTCTCTCTCTCTCTATATATATATATATATATATATATATATATGCACCCAACCTACTATGTTGTTGTATGCCATAAGACACATAACTGTCTCACTATATATATATATATATATTATAACAGAATGGAAAAGATGGGATGAACCTGGAGTGATGGCAAATTATCATCAACTCCAATTCAAAAAATATATAAAATTAACTACCAATATTTAATATAAAATAATGAACATGAGAGATCACTTTAAGAAATCAGCAGCTAACTACCCTAAGTGTAAGCATAATTAACTATAAGTTCATCAACATTATAAATAAGTATAATTTATTCATCATCATGAATGATCAACAATAAAATAAATCAACAGTCAATGTTGTGACTGAATTTGAACTGGGTCTAGTGTAGACTAGGCTAGCTATTTATCCTTTGCCAGCTTGGGGAAATTATTTAAACATTAATTTGGACACATAAATGTAAGTGCTAATCCATCAGAATATATAACCATAAAAACATATTTTGGGGATATTAAAACATGCTAACCATCATCAATTCTCTCTTTTTTTATCTTTTATTATTTTCAGTCATTTTGTTTAGTATAGGGCCAGTCATCTTGAGCCTCTCATGCTATAGATTACATTCTATTCTAACAATAACAATGTGATTGCATTGTGCGCAACCACATTACTGTTCTCTAATTGTAAAACATGAAGGAAAAATATTCTGTAAAGTGGATGTATGAAAAAGACAATTAACATATTAATAAACAGAGTCAAAAATTAACATTTGTAATATTTATATTATTTTCAATTAAAAATAACATTATGATAATATATTTATGCTAAAAAAACCAGGTTAATCATTAAATGATTTATTTATTGTAAAGAATGTAGCACATACAGACCAGCATCATTACTATAGTCTTATGTCACTTATGAATATATATTTTTATAAATGTAATTATATTGTTAGTTTGTATTTTTTAATTATCAGCTTAGTAGATGACTGTAGAGTTAGGTTATAAAATTGAAATAATCAAAACAATCAAACTGAGATGGCCTTTGTGGTAGGAAAAAGTTAAATGATGTAATTTAAAATTGATGCAGTATAGTGAGGTTCTATTCCAGTAAAAGAAATTTTGGTGAATAGAACTCACATTGTTTTGTACCTAAGATAATAGGTAAAAAATTAGAAAGATAAAATTATGCAAAATAATAAATGGAAAAGAAGGAAAATCATAAAAACTGTCAGCTTTTAAAGGTTTCAATATGTATAGAGGAGTCAACATTTGTACAAATCTAAAAAGTGAAAAATGTTAAAAGAAACTTGCTGAATGTAATTACTTAACAAATAGTGTGATTTTTCAAAAGATGCTTTATTTTATGAAATGTTAACAGATAATGAAGATATTACTTTTGCAAAAGTTTTATCTTTCTTATATATATGTGTGCAATAAACAATATTTCATTTAAAATGTATACTTTATAATTAGAGAAGCTAGGTAATCATTAAGTATATTAAAAAATTTAATCATTTGATTTTTTTTCCATTAATATTTTTATTAGGTTTGTATAATGAAGAAGATAAATTTAAAAAAGTGGATGAGGAATTAAGTTATTTCTGGGAAAATGTTCTAAAACGATTGGAGGCAGCGCCATCAATGTCAAATCTTCATGATATTATGCAATATGAAGTTATAGTGAAAGATAAACAAATACAATCAGGAGAGGATGAATCAACGTCAAGAGTATGCATAGTGCTTTTAATTCACTTTTTAAAATATCAATAATTCATTTCTGTGCACTTAAATAGCAAGGTATTTATAATTTTTTATTTCATTACCAGTTTCAACTATTAATGAAATAAAATAAAAGATTATAAAAAGTATTGTATTCAAATGCATAGAAATGAAATTTTTAATTCTAAAATTTTTAAACTAAGAATAAAACAAAGCAAAAGAAGAATTGCATGTTTTAATAAATATATTATTTTAGCATATATTATATAACATATATGGGTGTAAATAATTTTTTTATAACAAATGTTTACAAAAATAGTTATATATAATATAACTTTTTTTTTTTACTTTATAAAAAATAAAGTTGTTTACATAAAGAAATGGATTTAGTGATAGTGGTTTATAATAATATTTTCATATGTATATAATTTGTATATTAAAATATTTAACCAATAAAGTTTAATGATTAGCACATCCATTTCCATATCCATGTTCTGAGATTCAAATCTGGATTTACAATGCATGAAATTACTTTTAGATTTCAAGCAGGATTAAAACTATTCTTGCAGGTATTTGGCCCTTAACCAATCCAGTAGTTGTTTAATATTGATTAATAATGACATATATATATACACAACTGGGTCTCATTTTATGCAGTAGATAGGTTCCACAGAAAATACGCATTAAAAAAATCACACAAAAATAGACTTAACTTACCTTGAAAAATGGGAGATAGGTTCTGTAATTTCAGAAATCATGTAAATCAAAGCAAAAAGGAAAAATTGCTTTAAAATTTGCATTAAAAAAATAAGAAAATAAAGTATGACTAATAAAAAATTTCAAATATTTGAAAAAAATGAATACAAGACAAACATTTTTAACTTTTTTTATTAACTACAGTATTTAATTTTACATTTTTTCATACATATCTTAATCATTTCTGCTATTTGACAATATGCATTCATTTGTGAACTGGTAAGAAATTAGATTTGTCACAAGAGCAAATACAACTAGTGCCACTTTCAGTCTTGTGCTGTGTTAATGGTTTTCTGTGGACAATGTAATCGATGATTAAACTTTGAGACAATGATTTTACTAATTGTTTATAAAGCTTGTAATATCCAGACATATAACCATTTAGCTCTCATTGGAATTTAAGATATTTTTTTACTTATCAGAAAATAATAAGTTTGTCTTTTTTTGTTTACTACTGAAATAAATTTTAAATGTTCACATTTTGTTTCTATATTAAAAAAATGAGATCGCAATCAAAACAAAAAGATAATACATTATCATTAGAAAGATTATTTTCAGTTTACAAAATCAATAAAATCTTCATTATTTATTTTAAAAATCTACAAGATTATTTATTTCTGTTATATCTAACAAAATACATTTTAAAAGTTTAAAATTTTTGAATATTTATTGCGATATTTTTAAACGTAAGTATAAGTCTATTATTATTATTTACTCATTAGTATAAGTAGGTTATTTACATAGAAGCTAAGATTCTAAATACAGCTTCAGGCCATATTCACATTAGCTGCTAATATAACATATTTTTTGAAAAAAAGTATTTTAAGTCAAAATAAGTTATTAATAATTTAAATTTCTTGATATCTAATAAATATAGTGAAATATGAAAGATATTAAGAAGAAACATGAATCGCATAACTTCAAAATCACGTTAAAATAATCTGCATAAAACAAGACCCAGGTGTACTGTATCAGTTGCAAATCAAAATACACAATTGATCACAAGAATGGCTAAATGATGGTTACTTTTGGGGTAACAGCCTTAATAATAATGATATAGAAAAAAAGATAGACAAGTAAGATAAAATAAAAAGAAAATGTTTTTTTTTAGTTCACTCATTTAAAATTTGCTTATACTATTTCTAAATCTAACATTCAGAGTTCAAAATTCAAGGTTTGAAATTTTTTTTAAAAAAAGATACAAGTTTTATTTTGTTAAGAATGTCAAGTTTATAAAAAAGATTTTTGTATTGCAATAAATATGTTATTGTGTTAATGTGATTAATAAAACTAACTAAAAAAGTTGATGAGAAGGTAATAAAATATAATTTAAACAATTGTCAGTTCAAATGAAAGTGTAATTAAATTTTTTATTAAAGTTCATGCTATCTCCACCATCTTCATTCTTTTCTATGTTTAGCGGTCATCATTAGTTGCTCATAAAAACTTCAAGTTTTATTTTTATTTAGCAACCAAGTTGTGAATAAAAACCAATATTGTGAAATGATCCTGATGGTGCATTGCTGAATTTGCGGTGGGTGCCATTTATCCTGGTCACCATGTAATCCTAATTAATTATCTATTCAAAGCCTGATATATGATCAAACTTGAACTGCCATTTATAATGAATATAAACAGTCATAAATGAATAAAACATATTTCCAAAAATTAGAAACAAATTTTTATACTTCAAAAGGTTTTTGCTTTTTGGTAAATATGTTTAATGGTTTAATTAAAATTAATCCGGTGGTAAGACATTAATTGGAAAGCAGATAATTGATAATTATCAGATTAAAATAAGCAAGAACAAGAAAAAGAAACAACAGGAAAGAATCCACAGCTGTGGGTGATGAGAAAATAAAAGAGAAATGCCCTGAAATGTGGAGTACATATAAAGAGTGCCATGCAGCTAAAAAAGTTAAAAAACATTGCAATGGTCATAGGCAAAATATACCAAAGCTGACTGAAGTGAGATGGTGAGACCTCGAATCTGACCAAACTTTAATTCATTTATCAGTATTCTGTGATTTAACACCTTATGAATGGCATTTCTGAGGTTACACAAGGGTCTCAATTTCTTCTGCAAGCCAGCTCTGAACAGGGAGAAACATGACACTCAGAGGGATTAACAGATTAACTTAGGGTTAATAGGTACTTATTTATATGCTAATTCAATTAACTAACATAATCATATTATACATATAAAAATATTAATGAATTTGGATAACTTGGAGTTGGATTGTGAGTAAAAAGGCATTTGAGTAAAAAGACATGAAACAATTTATAAATTTAAATAGGTTTATTAAAACACTTGAATAATGCAAGAAAACAAAATAATATTAATGATCTAGGGTAACATATATAATTAGTGTGAACAGGTGTTACATAGATGATGAGATTATTATTATAACAGTGATCTCATCTTTAACATTTTAGATGGATTTATATATTTGTTGTGCAGTCAATAAATCATGCCTATCATATTTTAATATGCCAAACTATTCTTTGTTTGGCTGCAGAAAGAAGTTTGCTATTAACTGAAAGGAGATCCTTTGATTCCTCTTGGAGGTCTTAAAGGAACCACCAAGACAAATTCCTAAATGTCCACTCCATATGTTCTTGTTATTGCAGCTGTTATTACTATGTAATTATTCATATAGTATATGAACATGGATGAGCTACTCCCCAATACACATTAGCCTGTGTGGTGAGTTTATTGGATTTTTACCTCTGAGTTTAAGATCAAGAAACACCATGGTCTTTCTTCTCAGTTGACTGATAAGGCAGAATGAATGTTTGTGTAAATGATAAATATTTTTCTAATAGATATATACAATTATGACAGACAAAAATAAATCATGGCTCTTATTCCCATAAGGCTGTAAAGTCACCAGCCAAGGCAATGGTAGGTGGCCGAAGGTGGAAGGTGCTAAGAATCCCCTGATTATGAATCCAGGCTGACATTTGTTGATGACTTTTTATTTAGGTACTTACAACTGCAGACCACTTTCAAGTGAAGGAAGATTGCAAGAATTAGAAGAATAACTGTCTTATATTAAATGGGACATTATTGGATTTTATGAAGTTAGAAGAAAAGGAGAGACAATTGATTTAAAAAGGGGACATGTATTCTATTATAAAGGCACAAATATAGAGACAATTGATTTAAAAAGGGGACATGTATTCTATTATAAAGGCACAAATATTGGAAATACAAATGAATTAGGATTCATTATAAATAAAAAGTGGAAGAACAACATTGTGGAGATTGATAGTGTATTGGACAGAGTAACAAGATTAGTTATACAACTTAATAGCGCATACCAAATGCAGATAATTCAGATTTATGCCCCAACAAGTTCTCATAGTGATGAAGTAGTAGAAGATTTTTATATGAATGTAAAAAGGCTTTTGATCAGAATAAACAACATTTTAAAATTGTTATGGGAGACATTAATGTTAGAATTGGTAAACAAATGAAAGATAAAAGTGCTGTAGGTAATTTTGGTTATGGTAATAGAAATGAGAGAGGACATAGACTTGTGGAGTTTGCAGAAAAAGAAAAACTTTATATTATGAATTCTTTTTTTGAGAAAAATGTTAAAAGGAAATGGACATGGAAGCATCCAAATGAAGGTACAGCAGAATTGGATTATATTTTGACTAACTAAAATACATATTTCAAGATTGTAATGTTCTTAGTAAGATGCAAGATACGTGTTAATGCAAAATTAGAGAGACAAAAATTATTAAGAAAAACAATATTTACAATTGATATTCCTAATCTTCAGAAACATTCTAATGAATTTAAATTAGAATTTACAAATCGGTTTCAAGTATTAGTAGATTTTGAACAGGATTCAGATTTGAATGAAATTAATATAAAAATAACTAATACACTTTTAAAAATTGCAACAAAGATAGCTAGTAGAAAAAATAAACAATTGATCAATAAAATTTCTACTGAGACTAGAAAATTTATGAAGAAAAAAAAATACGAAGATATACAAAAATGATGCATTAAAAAGGATTGAATAACTTGAATTTTGTAAAATAGTGTGGAAAAGAGTTGAAAATGATATAAGAAAGTATAATTGTGAACTAGCAAGAAAAGCTGTAGAAAAGAATAAAAGTCTCACGAGTGTAAAACAACATTTTGGTATTGGTAGGAAATTTATATCTGCAATAAGAAAAAAATATGGAATTATTACTAAAAAGAGAGGTGACATCATGAAATGGGTAGAAGACTTTTATCAAGAATTATATAGTAATAAAGAACAAATACCTCCTATATCTATTATATCTTCTGAATTGCCCAGAATTTTAAATGAAGAAGTGAGACATGCAATTAAATGTATGAAGAAAGGACAGGCTCCAGATAATGATGGAATTATAATTGATATATTAAAAGAAGCAGGTGAAGAAATCAAATTTTTTTTAGCAAAGTTATATACCAAATGTCTAAATGATAAAGATGTACCAGATGATTGGAAGAATGCAGTATTAATATTAATATTTAAAAAAGGTGATAAAGAAGATATTAGAAATTACAGACCTATCAACCTTTTATCAGTTTTATACAAAATTTTTACCAAGATAATTACAACTCATCTACAGAGAACATTGGATTTCCATCAACCAAGAGAACAAGCTGGATTTAAAAATGGCTTTAGTACAGTAGATCATATCCTGGTATTGAGAGAAGTTATAAATAGGACAAATGAATATGAGTTGTCATTATGCTTTGGATTTGTAGATTATGAAAAGGCATTTGAGTCTATAAACATTTCTTCAGTAATTAAAGCATTGCATCATCAAGGTATAGATCCAGGATATTGTCGTATTTTAAAGAATATTTATAAAAATGCAACAGCAACAATTATATTACATAATGATACTGGGAAAGTTAACATTGAGAAAGCTGTAAGGCAGGGTGATTCCATATCTCCAAAACCTTTTACAGCAGTGCTGTTAAGAAGTATTTTGTGGATTAAAATGGGAAGCTAAAGAAGTAAAAGTAAATGGAGATTATTTAAGTCATTTAGATTTTGCGGATGATGTAATTGGTTTTGCAAATAATGCTTTAGAGCTGCAGGAAATGTTGCAGGAGCAATCAGATGAAAGTAGGACTAAAGATAAATGTTAAAAAGCCTAAAGTAATGTTTAATGGATTTTTTCAAAATATGAAAATAAAGATTGATTATGATGAGTTAGAAGAAGTTAACAGTTAAAAATACCTTAGTCAGATTATTAATACAGATGGAAACATAAATGGATGAAATTAATCATAGAATTAAACTTGTTGGAATTCTTTTGGTAGAAATAACTTGATACTAAAAGGAAATATGCCTATGTGTTTGAAAAGAAAGGTTTAATAAATATGTTTTACCAGTTCTTATTTATGCATCTGAGACTTGGACAATTAATAAAAGAGCAATGCAGAGACTTCATACCACTCAAAGAAGTATGGAGAGAAGCATGTTGGGAGTAACAAGAAGAGATTGAAAATTCAATATATAGGTAAGAGAACAAACAGATGTTACTGACCTCACTGAAAAAATTAAAAGATTGAAGTGGAGTTGGGCTGGATATATTTCTAGTAGAGATGATAATAGATGGACCATTGAAATCTTAAACTGGATTTCAAGAGATTGTAAAAGACCCAAAAGGAGACCACATGTGAGATGGATGGATGAAATAAGAAAGTGTGCAAGGGTGATGTGGAGAAGAGAAATGAAAAATTGGAGATAAATTGAACTTGGAGAGACCTTCATCCTGCAGTGGATTGATAATGGTTGATGGCTTGGTTTGTTAATGTGTAAGTTAATGACCTAGCCAAGATGACTGCTATATACAGTGTTACAATGGCTGTTATAATTACATTAACAGATGAGCAATTAAATAAGCTTACTATACAGATTCAACCTGGTAATCAAGATTACGGTTTCAGACTAATGCTGAAGCATTAATTATAAGAAGAAAAAGAGCTGGTTACTTTTAGGGTCGCATCTATAGACTATGGTGCTATATAGAATACCAAGAAATAAGGTCACAGTGAGAGTAATTTTTCATGGATTTCAGCATTGAATGCTCGGTGCCCTAAGACCAGATAGCTTGCTACAATAATAAGAACTTATCTAGTCCAGGAAAATTAGATAGGCTTTAAACATGGTCTGGATCCTCATGTTTCAGTTTTAAAGGATGCCATACCCAAACTGTGTGGGCAGGAGTGGCTGCTACCACAAACCTGTCATAAAATAGGACACACAACACATAAGTAAATACAAAGATGGATATATAATTAATTAAGTGCACCTAAACAGATAGTTTCTATCTGCTAAGTAACTCAACCTAGTTCTTGGACTAGCATATTAATTAAGCATATAGTTAATACACTGAATCTGTCTATATATAATTGCAATTAAATTAAGGAGGAAAAAGTATATTTAATGGCCTTAACAACAGTAACAATATACTTTTAATATCATCCTTAGCTAGCATAATACTTTAATTAACAGATAAAATCATAAGTCATAATAACTGACTAAGAAAATCTTAATAAAATATAATGCAATTATAAAATAAATAAAATAACGATAACGGGCGTGTAGTGATCTATTATTATCTATCAATATACGATTTTGAAGCAGTGAATCAATATGTTAAGTAGCATTCTTAAAATATTTAAAATGGAGATTTTAATTATCTCTCCATTGAAAGTTCATTAGCAATTAATATTCACTGTTTCAAAAGATTGACATATTATAACATAACTTAAATTTAGGTAAAATAATTAAAACAGTAAATATACGCATGATTGCAGTTATAAGAAATTTAAGTAATAACTGATTGCAGTTATTTATAGATTAGAGAAATGAAATTACATTATTCAGGTAAGTTTTACATAGTTTTAATTTATCAATAATTTAATTTAATAGAGTTTTAAGAAATAAGATTATATTAAATAAACTAGCTTAATATTTAAATTATAGATTAAAATTTGATTTAGAGCTCTGCAGTTTTGAAGAATGTTACCAATCTTTTTTCTGCAGCTGGGACTTCAGACACTTGAAGGTAAGCATTTTGTGGCACTCCTCTCTGAATAGGTTGCTTGATGGCAGTCTTCTTTCAATAGCAGGCTGTGGCTGGAAATTCCATCTCAGTGGTGATAATTACATGCCATTGCAGCATGAAGGATGGGGTCTGAGACAGTTATCTTTCTACAGAGAAAAACAGCAAATTTGTGGCCCCTATTATTCTGACATTCTAAAATTCAAACAGGCATGAATTCTGGTGGCAACACATTAAGTGGCAAACATATAGGGTATTTATACAAATTTTGGAATCCTATATTATTTTGTCACAAGATGAATTTACAGTAGGTAAATCCATTAGCACTTGTTTACTATTTTAATTTTAATTTGCAACATTGTCTTACCTATTGTTTAAATTTTAAATGAAGTACTTTTAATTTGGCTTAGCCACTTTGATTCCCTGAGGATTCTGCAATAGTATCAGTTCAATGCATTTTGTTATTTACAATTTTGAAAATATTATTATGAAAAATATTGATTTAGAAATTTAGCCTATACATTATTTTAAACAGGTGTGAGGTGACATGATTTTTATTTACTACATTTTAATTTAAATGTAGAAATTTTAGAAACTCTTTTCAATAACCTTCTGCTATATATGTATCCTGGTACTATGTGAATTTCATACACATATATGCGATTCTTAATATAAAACTAATAAATTGGCTTATTTAATAAAATAAATCTTTTATCTAAAAGATCTAAATTTTAAATATATGACACGCTATAATATATGTATATACTGATGATATTACAATCTTTTACTCACATATACATGTGCTGATACATATATAACTATGTTTATGCTTATATACCTGTATTCGGGGGAGTTCAAAGTTAGCACAGATGGAGTTATGGGGTAAAATAGGTGAAATGTATAATATGCAAGGAATATACCATTTCAACATCATCAATATGTGAAATGATTGTTTCTGATATTGATACTTATAAAAAATAGTGAAAAATACTTTTCAGAACTAAGTTAAACATAACTATAATAATTTCTGTATGGTGGAAATATTGAGGTCATGTGATAAAATTATCTGAAATGTATCAGTTGTAAATCTAAATCATGTACCTTTATCAATCACAAAACAACATCTTTCACAAATCCACAATCATGCTATTGTAAAATATAATTTTTGGCTACCCATAGTGGAAATGTTTTTTCTTGTCCACAGTTATCAAGTTGATCTACTGAAATAAAATAGTGTTAAAACTAAGAAGTTATTTTTTTTGGAAGAAGTCAAAAATGTTCTTGTCAAATGCAGAATGGATGAATTGTGATATATATATCTATACTTATCTATAATAATATGCTTAGTGAGTTATCAAAAAAATCCATAGTAAGATTTTTTTGTATATGTAAATATGAGCATCAATAGTTTAAGACAGAATTGCTTTATAGTAAAATATTTTTTATTACTGATGTACACTTGTATCTTTAAATGTTTATAATCTCTCCAAAGTTGAATCCCATTTATATGATCTCTAGCCTGTGTACTCTACACCACATCAGTAAACTTCCTTAGTTCATATTAATGTTGTGATAGAACATACTACTTATTCTATCATTATTTATTCTCCATATGTTAATCTTTTTTATTTTATAATAATGATTTGAATTATTAAATAGTTGGAATATATGTATATCAGAGATGAATGAACCATAAATCAATTAAAAATTAAATTAATGCCCATCATAGTAAAATTTTCAAAATAAATTTATGCATACATCCAAGGGTTAGCAATATCTCTGTAAAGTTAATATGTATAATGGAAAACACCTCAAGATAATTTTAAATAAATTGTTTTATTATATATATTATTTAGTAGTCTGTGGCCATTTTTCCCTTGTTGGTTTTATTCCATATGCATGCATGGATAATTCCTGTTGTTTCTGAGAACTCATGTTTTGAGTTGGGGAATTACTGGGATGATGATTAAGTAAAATTGTGATGCTATTTTCAGAAGATATTCTACTTATAGATGTTCTTTCAGAATAAAAGTGATGGTTAAAGTTAGGAATTGTCATAGTTCATACTCCATATATATACTTAAGAAATGCTTTTGGATGGAAGTGAAGTACAATCATCTGTAAAATGGTTTAATGTATGATAAACAGGAAATATATCTTGGTTATCTATATGGAATAAATATATGAGATATATGATTTGATCAGCTGCAGCAACTTCAATTTTAATTAAACTTAAGAAACACATTTTTTTATTATTATATCTTTTTACAATAGTAAAGAAAATAGCAATGAAATTGGCAGCTTATGTTATGTGAAAAGAATTTATTTATATGCACAGAATTTATTCATCTGCCTGTGTTTCAAAGAGTCATCAAAATGGACACATTAGATTTCATATTATAAAGGATATCAGATTGATAATAAACATTGAGAAGATTTAGAATTATTCACTGGCTGTTTATTATTATCAGATAATGAGATGCTTTTTTTTCTTTTTATTGTATGTAATTTTAATCATATTGTATTAAATAGTTGACAAGATTAATTTTTGATATGTGGTTGTTCAATGCAGAAGTATCTTTGCTGTATATCAACATCTAAGAAATAAATAAAAAATAATTAATGAAATAATTGTGAATACATATATGAAAAAATAAATCTAAAATTGTTTCTTTGTATTATATATATTTTATTGTATGATAGTAGATTATTACCAAATATGTAGTACATTTATTAAACTGCATTCACTATAAGATTATTACTCCGATTATTTTCGTTTAATTTTTTTGGAGTAGTGTTTCAGTTTCTATCAGTCTTGCAAAAAAAAAAAAAAAAATCATAGATATAGAGTGCATGATCTGTGTAGTCAACTTCCACTGCTAAATAATGAATTCTTTCTATGTACTATACAAATTAAGATTAAAAAGAGAGTTAATTTTGAACTTTCAAATGTACTTGTTTACTTGAAGTACTATTTTATGAAAAAATAAATTTTCAAATTTTATATTGCTTGTTTTAATTATAATTATTTAATGTGCAAAAAATTGTAATTAAAAAAAGAGAATGTGTTTAATTATGTAATTAATTAAAATACTGTAATTGACTTTGGCACCTAGCACAAAAATAATTGAATAACCGGCAGTAAAACAACTTAACCTTTTGGTTTTCCTATTTAGAACAAAGAAACAAAATAATTTAACATTTAAGTTTCAAATTTTAACAGTTATTTAGATTAGAATCAAAATAATGTTACAATTCAAAAATACATACATATTTCCTTTTTATTTCAAGTCAATCAAAAAAAAATCATTAAAATTTTACCAAAAGAAATAAATATTTACCAAATGTTATCTCTTGCAATAATTGTTTGAATCAGTTTTTACTGAAATTCTGAAAGGTCATGGACCTACAAAATATTTTTAGCCACTGAATATCTATTGTTATCTATTATCTTTTAGTTACTAATTAATAAACTACAGTAGAAGTGCGCATCTTTTTAACTAAAAAAAACTTTTTATTATAAAATCATTTCATGTATCTTTAATCTTAATATATATGTTTTACATTAGCAGTTTGTCATTTTAAAAATAAGAATTATATAGTTATTTTTATTTGTTCAATGTTATATTATAATCATGATAGAACCTTAGCTTAAATTGCACAACGTTTTGATAGGTCTTTTATAGTTTCATTACATGTTCTTTTTTAAAGTTCAGACTCATAATCCATTGAAACAATACTCAAAGATAGCTGCAGAACGCACCATCCATTGAAATTATATATAATTTATGAGACAGTCTAATCCACTATAATATAAACCATAACTCAATATGGCTTAATTGAAAATAATATTAAATATAAAAGTAGTAATAATAAAGCTCAAATTCAAAATATTTATATACAAATACTATATTTTTTGATAATTATGACATTGGTGGTGTTTATTACAACAGAACTTGCAAACAGGATGAGTTTTTAATATGTTGATTCTCAAGTCATATTCTACATTTATTCTTTTTTGTGTTTTGAATATAATAACAAGGAGAAAGTAATTCTTAATGGTCACCACATGCTAGTCTTGCAAGTTTATTTCATTCAAAAAATTTTAAATTTATTATTCATGAACATTTTTGCTGGTGAATTAACCTCTAATCCAGTTTTATAAGCTTCTGTTTGAAATAATGTCTTAATTTTTTTTTAATGTGTTCAAATAAAGAATTAACATTTTTATTATATTGGCTTATATTTTCTCTTATTTGTACAGATTGTCCCACAAAATGTTTTTTTATATCATGGCTTCTATTTTATTTCTGATTTTAAAAATGTATACAGCCATTTCTTATAAATTTAAATTTGGATAATCTAAGTAAGAAAAAATATCAACAATTTTCAACAGCCAAGGAAAATTATTAAAGTGTTTTTTTCAAATGAAATTTTTTACCATTAATTAAAAATATTCTTATTATAAATATTGAACTATAGGTGTAATTAGAGGGGATTTGAACACAGACTTTAAAACTTCCTTCAGCTATCCACTCCATCTCATATAACCAATACACATGCCCACACACATGATTTTTCTTTTTTTACATTTGTGTGGTCATGTGTATCAATTATATAAGATGGAGTGGATAGCTGAAGAAGTTTAAAAGTCTGTGTTTAAATCCCCCCTAATTACATCTAAAGTTCAGTATTTATAGTATACTAGTATTTAAATATAACAGATTCAGTCTGAATTATGCCCATCCCTCATTTGTGTATTTAAATGGACATATTAAGGTCACATATATAAGGGATCAGAGTGTCTTAATGCCAATGTGGATGTGATAACAATATTGGTATCAACAAAGATTTGAGCATGCTGTCATCAGATTTTCTTTAATATGGATGGCTGAAGTGTTGGAGAATAAGGAAGATTGAAATCTGACCATTAAAGTTTGAGATTTGCTATATTAATATAAACTGAGCACTAATTATATAAATATATGTGGGGGGGGGTGATGATCTGGACCAACTGATGAGTGCTGGTTCAGTATAATATATATATATATTGTAATGATATATAAATATGCCGTTACATTAATTTAAAATAAAAACTAAGTTCGCAAATAAAAATACATTTATTAAAAATCTAAAAGCTAAAAAAAAAATTAAAGAGTTGTTAAATGTATATATATTCGCACAGATGCAAAACTTTAAAAATATATTTTTTTTTTAATAAATGAAAAAAGTGTTTGAACGTATATTTTTGTAAAAAGATTTATATATTTTTGTAAATGGAAATGATTGTTTTATAAATTAATTGAAAAGCAAACTAACCCTTGGGGCACTTAAAATAAATGAAATATAGATAAGAGAATAAAAAGAATTAGCTTGTCCAATATAGAAGCAGCAAATAAAGGCCTGGACCATAACAAAAAAATGGAACAGTGACGTTTTTGTTCGTGGAATCCATAGGAGGATTATAAAAGGAAAATGATTCAAATTAAGACAGTTTCCTGACAGTTCCAACTTGATTTTGTGAGAAGAATGATAAGACGCACTTGTCGTTCTCTCTCACTTATTTTAAAAATGAAATGACTGTGATACCAGAATGGAACCAGCTAAGGCTACCTCCAGAATATCAGACCGGTCTTCCATGAAAGTCTTTGTGGGAATTGACAACAGGAACCATGAACTCTTCTACTGTAAGGTGTAAACGGAAAAATTTGACTACAAATAATTAAGAACTTTAAAGATTTAACAAGCTAAGCATATTTTTTTTTTAATGAACTTTTATCTGACTTAAAGTTTCCAAATCAATTATTGATGTTTAAATTTTACATAGTTAAGTTTGTGAAAATCATTTTCATTTCTTATTAATATTTTTGTATAAATTGTTTAAATGCATGAAATTTAAGTTGGGTATGGATGTTGCATGGATTTGTTAGCGGTTAATTATGTTGTGGTTTTCATATTTGATTAGAATATATGTCATCGATGTCAATGTGGCATCTTATGATGATGGCCATTGGGTTTCTTCTATTCCCTCTGCAATTGACGTTATCGGTGACTTTGTATTTTGATCGGTTTTGTTTATTTTGAAATGTTTTTGACCGTAGAATCTATGCAGCCAATCTATACTCAACATTATAAAACAAATTTTATAAAATTCATCTGTGTGAATGTATCTAAATGTTAAATTTAAGTTGGGTGTGAATGGCTATATAGATTTGTAAAGTTATATTAAGGGAGGGTAATCTTAGGTTATTCATTTCATAGTTGAATTACGTCAATGGATTGGATATATTGATGTAATTAGTAGATGTAGTATGAGGTTCGCTACATGCAGAATCGCTGTATATGCTGTACAAACCCTTTTGCCTATGGATGGGATTGTAAGTCAGCAAAAAGGACTGTGATCCCTTCCTATGGAGTTTTTATTTTATTGTTCTTCTTGCCATACAGATGTAACATTCCTGTATTGGACAAGAGTCAATGTCTTCTCTAACTATACTGTTCAGATATTCATTCTTGACAGTATAGTATATTGTGCTGTTGTATTTTCATGCTACATTGAATACATCAATGTATCAGATGGATTGACACCGGTTTGACTGCGAACTTTTGGCCTAAGCTTAAATAAGGGATAGAATATTTTCTTTTCAAATGCAAATCTATGTAACTTATTCATACGCGACAATCTTAAAATAAATATAAATTTCATCTGTGTAGATGATTTAAAATTTTAAAATAATAAATTAAATTAAAAGAATATTAAAATCTAAAATAATAAATATTATTTTTCAAAATTTAAAATGATTCAAAATTTATATGTGTGTAAATAAATGTTTATGTGTTAATATCTGGCAGTGGCTTTTATTTTTTTATATATATTTAAGATACAAATTAAACAAGTTATTTATTATCTCTGCATCTCCATGAGGTAGTGACATTGGGCTAACGGTCTAAATATTTAAATAAAGTGGAATCTTAACATCGCGTATCTGCCTACTTTATAAATTTTCTAGGTTCAAATGCCTAGGTGGCGCCCTTGTAGTGCAGATACAGTAGACTGCTTATTCCACTTTCTTTTGGATCGTTATAATATATATATATTGGAAATCATTTATCTTTTTCACAAGTGTGTGGTCTATAAGATGGAGTGGTTAATTGAAGGAAGTTTGAAAGTTTGTGGTCAAATCCTCTCTATTTGTAAAATAATAAAATAACACTTTTAGAAAACATGTTTGCAGACTTGCATGGGTATCTTGTGGATCTCAATAAGTATCTCACATATCCTCAGCTATTCATAGATCACAGTTTAAAACTTCTAGATTAGATATTTAAGAATAATTTTTTTATTATCTATTTTATAAAAATTTAAAATAAGTTATTCACATACATATACTTTTTTTTTCTCCTGAACTGAAACATATTGAACCAGATAGTATCCATCTCAAAAGCTGCTTCACTAAAAATAAAACTAACTTTCGGTTTTGTTAAATTTAAATCAATAAAGCTATTTAAAAAATCATTTATAAGAGTACATGTATTAAAGCACATATTCGTTTATGTTTAAAATATATCGTGTTAATTTTTTTATTATATAAAATTGATTTTAAAATAGTTTTCTTTTACACCTTGTTTTACTTTTTTTTTAAAATCAAATTGATTAAAAACAAGCAAACTTGTTAATTACATTCCTGTTTCTTTTATTTTAATCATTTCTACATTGATTCTAAAAGCGATGATTTAATTTTGGGTTGTTGTTTTTGTTTAAAATAATCCCTGGTTAGAATTCCTAAATTAGTTTGAGTGGGAGATTGAGATTTACCCTGCCCTAAGGTGTAGAATTGGAAAACAGGAAAAGTTTATGTGGGAAATGTAATGTGGATATAAATAATCCCGCAAATTTTGGGACCATAGATCGTTCTTGGCTGTAACAAGCTAGTAAACATGATTCATTCAACATTTGCACCTTATATTAGCTTGTTGAGATTAATACTGTTGGCAGTTGGACATTTAATTTCTTTTAAAAATTTGCCATTGTTAAAAGATTTTGTTTTCTTCACAAGATATCAAAATATACTACTGTACATTTTGTAATCAACAATATGCATTGCTAACTTAAACCAGCATGAACCCACATTTGCCAGCTGTTCTTCAGTCATGCTATGAAATTCTAAAATAAACTGGATCCCCAATATGCCTCTACACTTACCACTGTCATAAAGAGAAAAAACCTGAAATATGAACTTAAATAAAAGTGTGCACTCTTTGAAACTATGAAAACTTTGCATTATTGTAAGGTAAACATATTTTTTATTCTTTCCAGGGTAAATTCTTTTATTTAAATCTCCACTCAGGCTAAAATAAATTTGTGGTCTTAATAATTATTTAATCTCCTATTTATTAACCGTATTTGCTTTTCATTGTATTAATAATGTCTCTTGGAATCTTAGTTTTAAGATTCCAAGTTTGCTTTCAATTTTATTTATCGGAGAGTGTCTAGTGAGTTTATATTTTATATGCTTAATATATCTATTTATATGTCTAACTCTTTCTAAATGCTTTAGCAGTTTTTCATAATTTTAGTTTGATCACCTGCCCCTATTTTATTCTCTAATAATCCATTTAAAATACTGTATTTGTGCTTTTTGTAATTCTAAAATCTTTTGGCTGATTGTTTATCATGTCTATTGTTCTGTTTTTTTGTAGTTGGAGATTTCATTTCTTCTTTTCTAGATTACGTAAGATCGTAATCATATTTTTCTTTTGTCTTGTCAAAAATCAATCATGTTTGCTTTAAACATAGTATAACATGCAGAAGTCATGTAGCATTATGACCTCATTAGTCCATAAGCTATTGTGAGCTCGTCCACACTGATTTCATTGATTTCTTACAAGACTATTTGTGTTTTTGTCTCTGAAATAGGAAACTGGAATTGTTCTTTGTAATTTTATAAATCACCTGCAGGAAGATAATATTAATCCCCTTGTAAATTATAGATAAAAGAAAGTTTCTTTCTGCTAAAGTATTTAATGACTTACCAGTCTCCTACTGAGACCTCTAATTATTATTCTCAGCTCAGATTTGGCAATCATTTAGTTGGTGATTCCAGTTTTAAATGTCTGTTTTTTTAAAATCATAGATTTAATATTTTGTTAATTCAAAATCATTCATGTCAGAGTATTTTCTAATTTTATTATTTCATTAAATCAGAGATGTAAATTTCCTCTCATTTTATAATTTATACTCTGACGTATTCATTTTTTTTGTTCTTGCGATGACACCAACCATGCATTACCTTAAACATGGTGGATCATGAGCTGTTCTACCAGAAATATAATGTTCTTGGTCTCGATGCATTTTTCTGCACCAAGAAATGCTCACTGGCACTGATTCGTTGATTTCATACAAGAACGTATGGTTTTTATATCTGTGAATAAGGAAACCAGTGTTATAGGTGAAACACCAGCTGAAGGAAAATCCTTCCTTCCTTTTTCAATTCAATATTAGAAAATTAGTCTATCTGCCAGAGCGATATTTAATTTTTGTTAGTACATGCCTGACAGAACTGTATTTATTATGTGCAGATCTTTAAACTTAATTTGGCTGATGTTTGTCTTAGTGCTTTTATTTCTCAATTGGCTGAACAATATTTAAAATTTCTTGTCTCTCCCTGAATCTAGTTGGCACAAACCATCATCCTCATCCATTTTTGATCATGGTAAATAAATTTTCTATGTGATGAACAAAGTCAAGAATCTCTTAGCAATTCTGCCCAGAGAAACCTGTTAGCTACTTTATTTTACATTCCCCAGTCTAAGTTTTCCCATATTCTGCTCCATTCTCATTTCCACAACATAATCTTTGTCAACTTTATGGCCTTTATATCTAAATTCCCCTTATCTTTTCCCAAACATAAAAACCAATAATCCATTTTCTGTATAATCACTTTTTTCATATTTATTCTTCCATAACTACATTATATGTGCCCTTTCTGTTATCAAGTATTTACAATTAATTAACAGATGCCTAATATATTTTATTTCTTCTTTACATAATTTACAGACTAAATCACCCATATTTTTCCATTTACATGTATATTCTCTTGTTGCTAAAGATCCCGTTTGAGTCTTAAACAATAAACTACTTTCCTTAATATATTCATATATTAACTCACACCTAATGTTCTGTTTATTTCTATATATATTTAAACTCTTTTTGCTCTCCATACTAGTTCTCCTTCTCTTTAACTCCCTATTCTTTATTAATAAATCTATTCTTTTATCACATTCCTTACCACTATAATACTCAACAATCCTCCTAACACAATCATCCCATCTTTGGTACAAATATACCAATATAAATTCTTTATCCAAATCTTTTGCATACCGCATTACTTTTCTCACCCATCTTGTTGCCTGCCCGTTACTCATAACCCAATTAAATACTATTTTGGCTATTCTTTTATTATCCATAAACTGCAATCTACCAAACATTTTCATTTTACTTTTTGCATCTCTCATATGAAAACTTGACCATCCCATTTCTCCTTGAAATACCTCCCTTGCTGTCCATACATCTGCATCCAATGCATGTCTTCCTACTTCCCTTTGAACTTTTTCTAAGTATAATATATAATTTATCATCAATTTATTCAAAATTAAATGTTAACAATAAATAGAAAAGACTAATTAAATTTATGTTGTTTTAATATAATTATTATTTTCTTTAATCCTGTGTTAAAATATATCTTGGACTCTTAATTTCTACATGCATTTCCACAGTATACATTTTAAATAAGCATTTATTTTTATAGCGCTATGTCTTATAAATTGTAATACATTAAAGATCAGCCTTTCCAAGCTATTGTGCATGCGCTTTTTACAAGTATTAATAATAAATGAATACTTTCATTCCCAGCACAAGATATAGTATTTATGAAAGAATAAAATGAATCACTTATTTTTTCTAACCCAAATGCTTATATATGAGCAAATCTTAAGTATTGGAAATGAAAGCGCATGCACAATAGCTTGGAAAGGCTGATCTTTAATGTATTACAATTTATAAGACATTTAGTAAATTCTAGATAATTTAATCGACGTCATTCATTCAGACATCATAAATAGTAATTTAAATTGAGTGATCTATCCTCATGCTTTCATTTCAAGTACTTAAGATTTGCCCATATATAAGCATTTGGGTTGGAAAGAATAAGTGATTCATTTTATTCTTTCATAAATACTATATCTTGTGTTGGGAATGAAAGTATTCATTTATTATTAACACTCATAAAAAGAACATGCACAATAGCTTGGAAAGGCTGATCTTTAATATATTACAATTTATAAGACATAGCGCTATAAAAATAAATGCTTATTTACATATGTTTAAGTTTCATTTGAGAGTAATGTTTAGTAAATTCTAGATAATTTCATTGACGTCATTCATTCAGACATCATAAACAGTAATTTAAAGTGAATGGTCTATCCTCACGCTTTCATTTCCAGTACTTATATATAAGCATTTGGGTTGGAAAGAATAAGTGATTCATTTAAATTTTAAGTAAACTTGAATGTTTTTTTTTTAAAAAAAGTAAGTTTTAACATTTTTATTTCAGGTGGCTAAACTTGACCCAACCCAGTTTGTTTTCACTATTGGTTGGTAAATGAATGTATAGCTTTTTTTAATCTGGGATATAACAAGAATGGAAACTCACTAAAATCTCTTAACATTATCCAATTGAAATGCCTTTTCTTTATTTGCTTCTTAATGAGAGCTTGATAAAAATCTTTGCTTTAGAACTGATTATTTAAAAACTTTATTATTTATCACTTACCATATCTATATATATTATTTTTATAGTCTTAAATAAATGGAATATATAAGAAAAAAATTTCTTGAAGTCACTCCGACATAAATCATCATTTTTACATTTTTATTGTATTGTTTATGAAAAACTGAAATTTCAAATTAAAGTTTGTATTTATATTGTTTTTAAGGCATCAAAACTATTTTCTCATGAATTACTATATATATATTTTAATGTTTTATTTTAATTTTAAAACCAAGCTGTTTTTGTTTAGTTTGTTCTTGGATTGACAGTTCTGGAAGAAATTATATCAATATTGCTTCTATTGAGTCAAAATAAAAAGAAGTTTGAAAATTACCTAAATAATTTAGAATTAATATCGCTTGAAGTTTTACCAACCTCAGATATAGGTGAGTTATATTGTTGACCTGCTTCTCTGCTTTCATATTATTATAATTAATATTATTATTTTTTTAAAAAAATTATTTTAGTAAATGGAATCTCTGACAGAACTTATAAATGATCATACAAATCAGAGAGTTTTGAAAGAATCACCATCCAAAATGTCACATGACTTTTTTATTTGCTTTCGAGTGCAGTTATCTTGACTTTGCTCTTCAGCAAGTTTTGCAAGCTTAACAATCATTGGATATCACATGATAAGTTGTTATAAAATCTTAATCTCCAGACTGGTTTTTGACTTTTGTTTTTATTAATGGAGATCTTATTTTGAATTTGAGAATGTTGGTTGGACGTATAAAGGAATAAAAGTTGGCTTTTAAATGCTTAATTTCAGTTTTGAACCCTAATTATTGTTGATTAATATAACATGATCACTCAATATTTCAATGGATGGCAATAGAGGAGGGTAAAGATAATTGCATTTGAATTTTTAACTATTATTATTTTCAAACTAACAATAAATATTTGGAAAATTTATTGCATAAACAATAAAAAGATTTATGACAATTAATATTATTTATAAATGCTAATATAATAATAATTTATTTCTCTGATATTATTTTTTGAGATTATCTCATGTTTTTCAATACAAATGATACCACTTATTCAATAAAAATAACCAATTTGATTTATTTTTCTGACAGTCCATTAACATCATGTGATCTAAATATAATTTGTATTTTGTTATAAATATTCAAATAATAATAAAATTTTCTACTTCAACAGCCACATGAGATATAAGATCAAAAACTTCATTAAAGTTAATTTCTAAATAGCATCTTTATCATTAAGTTCTAAACAATTGCATTTTAAACAGCTATAACTGTTATGTCTGATCATTAGATGTAAACTTTGAACATTTATCTATGAAACCTATTTTAAAAAGTATTTAATATCTTTCAGTTTATTTTTATGGGGGGATGAAAAATTCTATTTGCAAGATGGTTCCTATTACTATCATGTTCTGAACTTATACCTCTGGTGTTATGAAATCTCTACTATCATCTTCTGAACTTATACTTGTAGTGTTATGAAATCTCTCTTATTCAATTAATTATAGTATGCTTTTTTACATGTGTATATTAATATATAAATGTGAAAGTTTGTTTGTTTGTTATTTTGTAACTCAACAAACATTGAAACAATCTTGATGGATTTTGAATGATTTTCTTCGTTTCTGTGGAGAATTTTATAGGCTACGAAATTCTGCTTTATGGTATTTAATTTTTTTTAAAACTTTGGTAATTTGCAATATAAAAATGCATAAGAACTTGTAATGACATCATAAAAATGCAAAAAAAGGGGCAACACTGATTGATGTTGTGGTATGTGGCCATAATATTTAATTTCTTGCAAGTGGAGAATGAAAATAAAAATACCATATTAAAATTTCATAGTATAAAGTTATATTTTTGGGGATAATTTTACATTCTCAGTTACTGTCCAGATTTCATTCTGACAATATCTTTAATACTCTCAGTTGGATTTTTTAACTATTTTTTATTTCATTTGTATTTATAGTTTTGATTCAATGATTTATTCTGACTGTTAGAAGGCCTATAAAAGTACTGAATTATGAAGTGCCAATTACGATCATTTTCGGGTGAATCACGAATACAACACATGTTAAATGTGCATTTTGGGAAAAAAATAAAAATTTTACTTTTAATCTCCATTTTTGAGAAAATAATTATCCACTTAAAATAAAGTAGAACTGTCACATTGATTGTTTCATCATGACAGTTCCTGTTATACATTATACGATAAGAACCATATGCATACATTTTATGTTTTTCTGATGATATTTTAGACTATTTTTGTAATTTAGTGATTGTTTTGTCCATATTTAAAATAACTTTTGGGAATTGCATAATTGGCTTGTCATATTTTATTTATTTTTGTATGGAAAATCAATATTTTTACTACTGTTAAAAATATACTTTCTAAGATCAATAATTTTGGTGAAATTCATATTTTTAGTACTGTTAGAAATTAATAATCCACATCATATTTTATATTTTTTGTGTCAAAGTCATATTTTCATATTGTTAAATATGCATAATCATGTGTTAAGTAAATGTGCATGGGAGGGGGGGGGAGTTTAAATCTCCATTTTGGACCAAAATAGTTGATTCACTTAAAATAAAGTATAACAGCCAAATTGATTGATTCATTGTGACAATTCCTGTTATATATTACATGATAAGTACTGTATGTATATATTTTATGATTTTTTGATAATATTTTTGTAATTTAGTGATTGTTTTGTCCAAATTTAAAGTAACTTTTGGGAATTGCATAATTGGTTTGTCATATTTTACATATTTTTGTATGGAAAATCAATGTTTATTATTATTATTTATTATTACTACTACTACTACTGCTACTGCTTCCACTACCGCTACCACCACCACCACTAAAAATGTACTTTTTAAGATGGAATTTTTTGGTGAAATTCATATTTTTAGTATTGTTAGAAATTAATATTCCACATTATATTTTTATATATTACAGTAAATACCATATATGTAAATTTTAGGGTTTTTTTGGTAATATTTTATAGCATTTTTGTAATTTAATAATTATTTTACTATTAGACCTGCAACACATATTAGACCTGCAGTGCCTTTTCACATATGTATTTAGGCTGCTGATAACTTTGTAAACCTTATGAAAATATCATGTATACATGGTCTATTTTGACAAATTTATCATTTTAAGTTTGTAGAAGATCCCAGTGTACACATTATTTTGGTCAGATCAAAAGATTAGAAAGTTGTCAAATGTGAAAAAGTGCTGCAGGTCTAATATGTAAGTTATGTATTTAATTGTCTTTAAAAATTTGATATTTTTTTACTAACCTGAGCAGTCATGAAGACAGTAAATTAATAAAGTTGATTTTATTGTATAGAAGATGTCTACTTAATGTGATTAATATTTGGAATATCTGAAAATTCCAATTTTAATGAAAACTCCATTAGCCTAAAAGCTTTTGTAAAGATGAAATTCAGTAATATAGTAGGTATAAAGCAAAAAGATAATCCTTTAAATAATAAGTTTGTAATAATATTGATCATTAGCAAAGTTAATAATATATATATATATATATATATACAAACCAAACCAAGTGCAAACTTCTTATAAATTTTGATTTATTATATGAACTATTATAAAGTACCAAAAATAGTTCAACATTTCAACTATATTTTTTATAGTCTTTATCAAGAAGCAACTTAAAAATACTGTACATGAAAAATAATAAATATAAATATTCCACAATAATCCAATACATATAGTAAATGCAAATAACTCTTACCTTAAAACTCTTCTAATAATTGATCTTAATTAAATTGTCATTACACTTAAATATCTTTCTTAAAATAATCCCCTATAATTATTTAATTAAATCAACCTATTATTTCCTTTTTTTTTTTTAATTAACAACCTATTTATTACAGGTTTCATTTCATTAATTTAAATTTCTTCTTTTATAATTCTTTTATAATAAAATCTAATACATTCCAAAGATTCTATTTTAAGATCTTTGTTTTAAATTTACACATGTAACCATAAACTGTAGAATTTTTATCATTTAAATGCTGTTTTAATCTTGTTGACAATTTATTCTTTATAATTCCATCATATGACAGTTCTTTATTATCTTAAAACAATCTAAATGTTTTATAATATAAATCGAATTCATAACTTCTAAATTATTATAATCAGTATCAATATTAAGATATAATAAACACCTCCATACTTTCCCATTCTTTTTAAATTCACTTAAATAAAGATATAATAAAAAGCAAATGACCCCCAAGAAGCATTTCGTGCTGAAACAGCACTCATCAGTTGGCCCAGGCCACTATCTCTCATATATATATATATCTTTATTATATGAAAAGTATTTATCTAGAGAAAATTGCTACATTTCCATTTACCATTGTCAAACTTCCTCCATTCACAACTTTGACATCCATTTCAGATAAATACAATAATGATTATTACTAATCATTTTCGAAACTAGAGATTATCTCTAACACAGATATAAACTTTAAACCTCATTAATTAGCAAATCTAAACTTTTTTTTTATAAACAGGGCAAATAATATATTTTTTATTAATCATATTAAATAATTTCCTAATTTTAGCAAACAAACCTTCTGAAACATTAAGACCATCATAATTTTTTTTACTATTGTATATAGTAATTTAAAGTGACCGTTCTATCGTCACGCCTTCTATGCCAGTACTTCAGATTTGCTCATATATAAATATTTGAGTCGTAGGAATAAGAGGATTCTTTTTATTCCTGCATAAATTCTATATCTTGTATTGGTCAGAGGGTATTCATTTATTATTTAACACTCGCAAAGCGTTTGCATAATTGGCTTGAAAGGCCGATATGAATGTAATTACAATTATATACAGACACTATAAAAATAAATGCTTATTTATATATATTCTTATTCTTAAACAGAGCAAAACTCTCCATACAGTATTGCCACCTGTGCTAAACAGAGTAATCAATGGATGCCAGAAGGCTTGTGCATAAAATCCTTATCTAATGCCTACTCATCCAATATCCCCAGACTAGTTTCTGGCTTGTGGCCTTCGTCAGTGAGGAGCTTTGGATCTGAGAGCACTGCATCTAGATCTTAGGATCTAATGCAACCCTCTAGCAACCACCTTTTATCTCTACTTAACTACAAAACTATGAGAATGAAATTGAAAACACAAAAATATTTTCAATCTAAGCTCAATAGCTTATATAGTCATATGGGTCTGAACTCAGTTCAGCACCCATACATTTTGGTGTCTTTGGCTCTTTTACAACCATAGCCACCACTATCCTATTAGGCAGGATTGGTGTTAAACCATTAAGCATCACATGATCACATTTCCTATACTAGCACATTAATTGTTGATAAACAGAGCAAAACTCTCCATACAGTATTGCCACCTGTGCTAAACAGAGTAATCAATGGATGCCAGAAGGCTTGTGCATAAAATCCCTATCTAATGCCTACTCATCCAATATCCCCAGACTAGTTTCTGGCTTGTGGCCTTCGTCAGTGAGGAGCTTTGATCTGAGAGCACTGCATCTAGATCTTAGGATCTAATGCAACCCTCTAGCAACCACCTTTTATCTCTACTTAACTACAAAACTATGAGAATGAAATTGAAAACACAAAAAATATTTTCAATCTAAGCTCAATAGCTTATATAGTCATATGGGTCTGAACTCAGTTCAGCACCCATACATTTTGGTGTCTTTGGCTCTTTTACAACCATAGCCACCACTATCCTATTAGGCAGGATTGGTGTTAAACCATTAAGCATCACATGATCACATTTCCTATACTAGCACATTAATTGTTGATAAACAGAGCAAAACTCTCCATACAGTATTGCCACCTGTGCTAAACAGAGTAATCAATGGATGCCAGAAGGCTTGTGCATAAAATCCCTATCTAATGCCTACTCATCCAATATCCCCAGACTAGTTTCTGGCTTGTGGCCTTCGTCAGTGAGGAGCTTTGGATCTGAGAGCACTGCATCTAGATCTTAGGATCCAATGCAACCCTCTAGCAATACTGTATGGAGAGTTTTGCTCTGTTTATCAACAATTAATGTGCTAGTATAGGAAATGTGATCATGTGATGCTTAATGGTTTAACACCAATCCTGCCTAATAGGATAGTGGTGGCTATGGTTGTAAAAGAGCCAAAGACACCAAAATGTATGGGTGCTGAACTGAGTTCAGACCCATATGACTATATAAGCTATTGAGCTTAGATTGAAAATATTTTTTGTGTTTTCAATTTCATTCTCATAGTTTTGTAGTTAAGTAGAGATAAAAGGTGGTTGCTAGAGGGTTGCATTAGATCCTAAGATCTAGATGCAGTGCTCTCAGATCCAAAGCTCCTCACTGACGAAGGCCACAAGCCAGAAACTAGTCTGGGGATATTGGATGAGTAGGCATTAGATAGGGATTTTATGCACAAGCCTTCTGGCATCCATTGATTACTCTGTTTAGCACAGGTGGCAATACTGTATGGAGAGTTTTGCTCTGTTTATCAACAATTAATGTGCTAGTATAGGAAATGTGATCATGTGATGCTTAATGGTTTAACACCAATCCTGCCTAATAGGATAGTGGTGGCTATGGTTGTAAAAGAGCCAAAGACACCAAAATGTATGGGTGCTGAACTGAGTTCAGACCCATATGACTATATAAGCTATTGAGCTTAGATTGAAAATATTTTTTGTGTTTTCAATTTCATTCTCATAGTTTTGTAGTTAAGTAGAGATAAAAGGTGGTTGCTAGAGGGTTGCATTAGATCCTAAGATCTAGATGCAGTGCTCTCAGATCCAAAGCTCCTCACTGACGAAGGCCACAAGCCAGAAACTAGTCTGGGGATATTGGATGAGTAGGCATTAGATAGGGATTTTATGCACAAGCCTTCTGGCATCCATTGATTACTCTGTTTAGCACAGGTGGCAATACTGTATGGAGAGTTTTGCTCTGTTTATCAACAATTAATGTGCTAGTATAGGAAATGTGATCATGTGATGCTTAATGGTTTAACACCAATCCTGCCTAATAGGATAGTGGTGGCTATGGTTGTAAAAGAGCCAAAGACACCAAAATGTATGGGTGCTGAACTGAGTTCAGACCCATATGACTATATAAGCTATTGAGCTTAGATTGAAAATATTTTTTGTGTTTTCAATTTCATTCTCATAGTTTTGTAGTTAAGGAGAGATAAAAGGTGGTTACTAGAGGGTTGCATTAGATCCTAAGATCTAGATGCAGTGCTCTCAGATCCAAAGCTCCTCACTGACGAAGGCCACAAGCCAGAAACTAGTCTGGGGATATTGGATGAGTAGGCATTAGATAGGGATTTTATGCACAAGCCTTCTGGCATCCATTGATTACTCTGTTTAGCACAGGTGGCAATACTGTATGGAGAGTTTTGCTCTGTTTATCAACAATTAATTTGCTAGTATAGGAAATGTGATCATGTGATGCTTAATGGTTTATTCTTATTCTTATTATTTTATTTAATCTTATCAGATTATTCATTTTTTCAATATTTTTATTACAAAACAAAGCATTAATAACATCCCTAAGATAATCTTTTATCATATTAATTTCACATTTTTAATAAATTTAAATTTGAACATAATTTAATTGCCTTATGAATCCTATTATTAATAACCTTTATTTTTAATTATTATTAATGTCTGGAACAAGTTTAATAAACTATAAAATGTTCTTTTTTCTATATCAGAAGTTTCTATTACTATTCTACTATTAATAATAATAATTTAATTCAACTGAATTGAATAATAATTATCATCATCATCATCATCATTATTATTATTCGTTTTCAAAGAAACTTTATTGAGCTTAATGATTGTACAAAAAGACAATTATTGTCCAACAATAAATGATTTCAGGTGTCCATCCTTCAACTCTGTCTTTTACAGTATGATCATTTTATGTAATCAAAAGTTCTTATATTAGATTTCTTTGTCCACATTTTTTCTCTTCCTCTTTTTCTGTGGTATAGTTATAGGCTTGACCATAGTTGCATTAGTGACCAAGTTGATGTGTAAATATTTATTGATGAAATTTTTACATCCTTTAGCCTTATTGCAAATTTAGAAATTTTTTTAACAAAACAAATATATAATATACAAGGACTCTATCCAATTTTTCTGGTGCTATTCATGAAAAAACAAAGAAAATATATCCACACTTACAAATCTCAGACCAATATCAATGAACCCACTAGGCATTAAGGTATTAGACTCAATGATCAAGAAAAAATTCAACCCTATACATTGTCACAACTCTCGAGATTGCAGTTTGCTAAAAAGGGCTTTTCAACAGACAAGCAGCATTTTTGTTTAACATAGTAATAGATTCCATCAGAACTAATAAAAAATCTGATCCAGTTGTAGTGAAACTAAACATACAATCTCCATTTGACACAGTACCAATTGATCTACTAATCAATGAACTAATAAAAACATCAATATCAATTTCACTAATACATTTGATTACAAATAGCTGATATTTCAGTAGTATTTTCTTCAGAGCTTTTTCTTTCTCAAAGCATAAGAATGTGTCTAGTGAAATTTAAAATCATTATTTTGTCATTTGTTATTTTCTCATTCTCAAATTCTATTGGTTAAGAAGTTTTAAAAAATATTTTATTCTCCAATAACTTTTTCCAAATATTAATTTTCTTCAATTCAAACTTTTCATTTATATTCTTAGATCTTTTATAAATCTTTATACCTTCCTTTAGCAGTTTCTGGTCATATTGTTCAATTTTTTCCAAATATATGTTTTATTAAAATTAATTATTAGTTAATTTAATGTGTGAATAAATAGCTAATGAATTGATTTTTTTCTCTAACTGCCAAAATGTGTTCTTCTTTTCACATCACATGGGAAATTTAATTTACTGTGATCAAAAGTTAATGATGATGATGATTGGCACTGGCTAAACCCACTGAGAGAAAGAGATCTTTAAGATTTTTCAGACAATTGAAAAAAAAGACAGAGACAAATGTCAGCCAAAGTATTTATAAAAGAAATTTTAAGATTTATTAAATTTAACAAAATATTTAAATAAATGATTGTCAAACACAATAAGAAAGTTTGACCTAGTTTCATGGCATATGTGAGTATTAAAACAAAACACCCTGGCAGATAGGTTTGTTTTCTCATCTATAATTTAAAAGAGAGGGATTTATAATATCTTCCTGCTGGCAAATTTATATATATAAAAAAACAATTCTAGCTTCCCAATTCAGAGATAGCAAAAGAATAGGGCCTTGTAGAAGATCAATGAAATAGTGCAGATGAGCATTCCTTGGCCCAGAATAACACATCAAGACCAAGGATGTCATATGCCTGCATGACAGCTCGTGATATACTACTTTTAAGGCAATTCATGGTTGATTTCAAATACAAGACCAGAACACATGAGAAACAACTGTGAACTTATACAATCTTAGAAAGAAGAAACAAAATCTCCAATTTCAGAAAACCAGAACACTATATATGATAAACTGCCAGCCAAAAGATTTACAGTCTGCCGGAAGAACAAACTAAACTTATTAAAAATTAATTATTGCACTTCTATGAAAGGGACAGGTGAGTTTTAAAAAAAGTACTAATATCTGCCAAAGCATTCATTCAGGGTTAGTAATAAAATACAAAACATTAAGCTTGAATAATAAAAACCTGTGATATACTCTCAGATAAATAAATTACAAAAAATAGAGAATCTTAAAACTAATATTCCAGTACACACTATAAGTGCAATAATAAGAAAATACATGAGACAATTAAAAGCATATACAAAACTTATACTAGATAGGTAGATTTAAAGATTAAGCTGATACTTAGATTGAAATTTAAATTCTGTTTAGAATATGAAAACCATATTACTTCAAAGTAATGTAAAGTCCATTAGATTTCTTTCTAGAGAGGAAGGCAATGTTCTTAATTAGAGTCCATCATGATGGCTTCAGAGTTATTTCTTTGGTAGGGAGTGTGGAGGCAAGTGCCAGATCAGTTCTTGTTTAAGTTTTAGGACATGATCAACAGAAACAATTTAGCATCCAAGGTTCATCTTTGAGTTGGTTTAGTACACCATGGCATAGATATTTTTCATAACAACTAGTTTTGGCATTCTGAAGAGATGATTCTATTTATTAAATGGAAGTCCATAATATTATTTCAGCAAACAGTGAATGGAATATTTTCAATGGCTGTTCCAGACACAGCAACCTTGAGAAGCTATGGCAGCACGGTTCTTTAAATGGCTATAATGACTGACATACTAAAAGTTGAATACATATCAAACAAGCTGAATAAAAATCAACAGCCAAATAATAATTAGTTTGAAACCCAGGCTATTTATGTCCACTCTTATCTCCCACATCATCTTTTAATTAGTAGTTTTCAACCAGGGCAAATCTTTATCTCAGTCTTAATCTTCATTAAAAATTCCAATCAGAGTAATCTTATTTAGAATTAATTTAAAAAAATAAATGTAAAAACAAGTCTCAGCTTTTAATTTATTTATTATTACAAATAAATTAAAATTATATTACAAACCAAGTAACAAAAATGCAATTAAAAAAAAAATCTTTCACAAAATTAAAATACTTTTAAAAAAACTTTTTTTAAAAATAAGTGAGTATGTGTGTTATATCACATACTCTTACTAAAATATAAAATTTTTATATCTTTCTTTTTTTAAAACTTAAATACAAATATGAAAGCCATTTTAAACTACACAGTGAAACTTTTGAAGCAGATAGAGTGTCCGGTTCAACATGGTAAAACAGTTAATTTTTGAAGTATCAAAATCTTACTTTTTCCCAGAAATAATATTATGAATTCAGATTGTTTTGTTATGATTCTGAAATATATGTTGTAAAAACATATATATATCTGTGTTACATATTTTGTAAAAAAAGAAACTAAAAATGGTTTGAAAAAAAGTAGATTTGTAAAAATGAAATCAATAAAATAAAAGATTGCATCATTTTCTTTTAGAATAAAACAGTTTATTAAAAATAGGGTGGGGAAAAAGAATCATGCCAGATAAGGATTTAAAAAGTCACTCTCTTCATTTTATAAATTAAATTTAAAAAAAAAAACCAATAAATAAATGTGAAATGTTTTAAAATAAAACTGACAATAGTATTAATTAGTAAAAATAAAACTTGTAAATTGTCACATTGGCAGGAATGTGATAAGATAGTAGATGAATCTAAAGAAAAAAGATTAGATAAAAATGTAAAATTAATTAAAGCAAATTAAAATTATTATAAAAAAAATAAACAATGGGAGAGTAAAGTATAAAAAAGGTAGCTTGTCCATTGGCTCCAGTTTTCAGTTCAAGTTTTTTTAAGTTTGTTTTCAAGTTTCAATTAGTAGAGTGGCAATAATTGCAAAGTTCACCAGTTCATTGATCCATTCATCACTGATGTTAGCACTGAGAGCATAGTTATTGTGACCCTCAATGAGCTAGTCCTGTATTGCTGTGAAAAATATAAATGTAGAAGCCACAGAAGTAGTAACGTGCATTTCTAGAAAACCTTTGGAGTTTTCAGCTGGGCTTCATGTTCTGGGTCCTCGACTCCATCAACTGCTCTTGCCTGGAATCAATGCCTCATCCATAATATAGATGCTGCCACATACTCTCTCTCCCTATTGTCTGTCAGAAGAATGGAAGGAAACCCATGAAGCCATGACTGGAGATTAAAAAGCCAGCCAGTTGGAAATCAAAATCAAAAGAAAGTGCCAACTTCAGAAAGATGACGTCATCTTAACTTAATGAAAAACCTAGGTAAATATACTTTTTGATCATAAATTGTCTAGACATAATTTTTAAATTGAAATGAACTATAAATGCAGGGCAATCAGTAATATTGGTTTATTCAATTTTTGTCTGGACATTACTTATGCACAAACAGCCCTTCCTACGTGTGTTTGAGAGATTTTTTTGTCCCACTTTGAACAATGACAACAACAACAAAAAAAATGTAAAAGGAAAATGGTGGAAAATTGTATAAAAAAATTAATTTAATAAAAATGAATAGACCAACTTTTGCTTAAAGATTTATGAGTGAAAATAAGAATGAATTTATAGAAAATAATAACCCTCTCAAAACACTGTCGAATGGAGTACTGTATGATGTATAAGACCTTCAGATTTTCTGTATAATTTAAATTATATACACCACACACACATACATGCATGCACATATAACTACTAATTATTAGCAATGTACTTATTATTACTTTAATTAACAGAAAACTGACTTTATAATCTTTTGAAACATAAAGAGCTATTTCTCCATATAACTAAATTTAATCAAACACTAGAATCAGCAAGTTAAAATTTTATTCATGATATCAACTTTCATTTTTAAAATATCATTGATTCAATTTTATTTTTATTATGTTCTTAATTATCTCTTTCAAAGTTTTATAATGTGCTCAAGACAATCACCCCCCTTCCCTCTCTATACTTATACATTGTAATTTTGAAAAAATATAAACATATTTTTATTTATATGTTATAGGTTCAGGATTTATGATGTTTTTATTCTAAAACAAAATATCAACTTTTATTTAACTTAACATTTTGATAATAAAAAAAAAAATTCTTCTTAGATTATGTAAAACTAATATACTGAATTTACCCCTTGTTAGTTTCTTCATGACAGAAACTAAGCATTACAAGGTAATATGTAAATATTGATCATATTTACTCCTCTTTTTCAATAATGGGGTCTTAAACTATAAGTATAAATTGCAAAGGAAAGAAAGAATAACAAGCAAGTAATTCCCATTACAAATGTTGTTCAACATGAGCGCCTGAACATTCATTCTAATTAAAGTACAAATAATAACAATAACAACTAGATCACAGAAATAAAAAAATGTAATAATTAAAGTAAAGTGAGTAAATTTATAAGAGGTGAGAGAGAGGAGAGAACAGACAACACTAATAATAATAATTTTATATGCTGAAAGAAAGACAAATGGGGTAAGTTTTGTTATGATAAAAAGGGAAAGGAGATATATATATAGGTCATAGATAAAATAAATAAGTGCTGGTAGACAATGATAAAAGTTAAAAATCTGCAGACAAAGGGTGTTGGGGAAATATGGTGTGGAAAATCGGGCAAATATTCCTATTTAAGTATAAATTGTAAATTAAAGAATAAATTAGTAAAGCAATAATAGATTGTGAATAAAATAAAATATTTAAAAGCCAAAAGGTATCATATAACAAAAAAAAATTTTTTTTAAAACCGTAAATAATTACAAGAAAAAGAGCTAAAATGGAGGTTCAGAATAATGGAATTTTCCAGCAAGGAGTAACAAAATAAAACTGAAAAGAAGGAAGTCATGAACAAACAAGAAAATAGTGATATCATAGTGTTAATACCTAGAATGGCCGAAGAGCTAAAAAATCAGTATAATGAAACAAACAAAAAATTAGAAGGGTAAGCTGAAATGCTTGAAAAATTAAAAGACTAAGCTATGGTAAAATGAAAGAAGAAATTACCAGAGAAATAAATTAAAATAAAGATGGCATACCAAATAATAGAAAAAAATAAAGTAGAACATGAGATAGATATAGGGCTATTGTGAGAAGTGGTAGTGGAAACTAAAATAGAAAATGAAAACATAAATGAAGACATTAAAGTCAAAATTAGTAATTTGACAGAAAAAATAGATAAAATAAATGTTAGCAAAAGCAGAAGTAAGCAAGCTGTGACATCATGTGAAAGAAAGACACCTATTGATGTAAATAATTCTCACCAGGCAAGTGTGAATGTAAATGTTCCTGCTTTAAATAATCCTGCAATCATAAATCAGTTCTTAAAAATTTCATTATTTTCTGGTCACATAGGTGAAGCTCCAACAGAATGCTTAAATATCCTGGAGATATATTTCATCTTAAATCAACTAAGCAAAAAGGCTATAATTGCAATTATGTGCAGTCATTTACGAGGGATCTCAAGTTTGGTGGGATTCTTTATATAAGAATCCCGTCACTTTTGCCAAATACAAAAAGCCCTAGTTATACAAGATAAATGGTGAACCATTGTTCACTTCTTTCTTCAGAAGGCAGGTGGCAAACCTATGCTTCTCAATTACTAACCCAACATCCGAACAACAAGTTATTCAAATGAGTTGTCACAATTTTGCTCATAACATTGAACAAATGGCTGAGTTTCTGAATGCTTTTGACGGTGCCAGAATGACCTGTGATGTGAAAGAAAGGGTATTTAAACTCCAACACAGAGAGCCAGCCATAAATGCAATAAGATTTACCCATAGAATTAATTTGATGGTGGAGCCTGAAGACAATTCTCCAATAACCCAAAAATCTTTTAGAGAACTGGAAATGGTTCCAATATCACTCATGTAAGACAGAACAAGAGGCCAAGGGTTGATTCACAATCCCCTAGCATGAGTGGCTATTCATTCAGAAAAAAGAATAGTAATAAAGAACTGCCAGATAAAAATTAAATAGTAATCTGACACATGCACTGGCTTGACTTAATAAAGACCATGAATTTCGGATAAAGGAAAAATAATTATCAAAGTTTTAATCATAAACAAAAAAAAAATAAATGAAAATAAAAATGTAAATAGGAAAACCTAATTATTAAATTAAAAAAAAAGAAAACCAATAACAAACACCTTGATTATGTCTATCTTTATTTTTTTGTAAGACACCCAATTCACTGTGCTGTGAATACAGTGGAGTATGACCAAAATAAACATGTAAAAATAAAATGTTTTTTTTTTCTAAAAAAGATAGTAAAATAGATTTAAAAATAATGTGTTTAAAATAAAAATTAAACAAATAAACAGAAAACAATAATAAAAATAATAATGAAAATAAGTCATTATTATATGTCAAAAAATGGTGAATAAAGATTGAGGTGTGGGCAAGTACTTGGGCAAAGATAGGAATTTCAGATCATATTTTGGGTTGGATTAAGCCTTTTCTTGTGGTGACTTTGTTCTATAGATGGGTATGAGCATAGATTCAGTATTGATGATGATGCACCAATAGAAAAGTCCTGACCCAATAATATACTGGAAGAAAAATTCCCAGTAACTTAAAAAAAAAAAATTATGTAAGTTGAATGTGCAGTAGAAATAATCACTTTTCTATTGGCACATCATCATCAAAGTCTGTGTTTGAGATTTGCAATGCACAAAAGTGGTCATGCTGTAGTCTTGGCTTCCCCAAGAAATTAAAAGTTGGTTTGGTCAATGCAAAATTGATCTGTATGTGAAGTGCCTAGTACTTAAGTGGATACCTCTCTTTATATTACCAGATAAAAATAAGAATAGTACAAAAAAAAACCTACATACATCTTTTTAAAAAATGTTTAAAAGATTATTTTATTAAGAATTCAAAGTGATCAATGCTAAATAAAGGAATTGAGGCATTTTAAATCCTCAATTGAGGAGGGTGTAATGTAACAATGAGTATATATACGGTACATAAGTATGTGTTTATATATATCATAATAAAAGAAGGAAAATAAAATTATATTTCAATATTTTATTGTTAAAAAAAAAGAAGTAAAAATAAAAATCTTTGGGATTAAGTTGGAATACTAACGATATAAATTATCTTTCTTTTCTTTTGTTTATTAAAACTATAAAAAAAGAATTTCCAAAAAGAAATTTCAATGATCGTAATAAATTTTGTTAAAAGATAAATATATTAAATTTACTAAGTACAAGCAGATGATATAATAATGTGAAAGGCTGAAATCTTTAACAGATGCACCTTAAAAATGCTTATGTGACAGCCATTACTACATGTGCAGTTATTATTACATCTGATTGGCTGTCACATAAGCATTTTTAAGGTATATCTGTCAAAGGTTTCAGTGTTTCAGATTTTATTAAAAGATAAATGTAATTAGCTTATATTGTTTGAAATTTTTTAATCATATAATTAAAAACAAATTTTGTACAAGATGTAATCAGTTTCTGGACATGAATTCTGGACTGATTAAATAATAGGTATTAAATTCCTGTGCAATTAAAAATATAAGAAAAAAATAAAATAAATTATAGTGTAGATAAAAGTCAAGCAGTGAGTTAAGTCAAGGAAGAAAAAGGTCCAACAGGATTAGAAGATTAAAATGAGAGTTAGAGGGGTTTTTTTTTTTTTTTTGGAGAGTGACGGGGAATATAGAAATATTTTTTGGAGCAGGGAATAACAGAGTTCAGTAGACAACTGAAGCAGTCTCCAGAAGGAATTGACAAGCAGTCCATTGAAGAGTCTACAAGGTTACATAAATAGACAATTCTAGCAAGATGAATCAATCTTTATATGGTCGTATTAGAAAAATATATTGGTTAAACCAGAACTGAATGTTTGTTCATTTTCACTGCCTGTCTCCTGAACACTAATAGTCAGATGCAGGATGTTATCTCTGAATTGCCAGTGTCAATGTTTTACCTACCATAAACCAAATAGACAGAACCAGACCTCATAGTAGTATGCTGAACCAGGAAGAAGCATTCAGCCACTACTAACAGAAACCCACTATAATCTGACAGGATCAGGAGATGATTGAGCACCCAGGTATGGCATTAAAATCTAAGTAAATATGTCTAGACATAATGAACAGAACTTTTAATTTCATGTCTAATGTGAACTTTTAATTTCAGTTTTAGTGTGAACTTTTGAATTTCATTTCTTGCATAAACTTTTAACTTTATATAAATCAGTGGAATGATTGTTAAAATATGGAAGTTTTACATTTTTTATATATTTGTAAATATTTCTCATGTTTTTTTCCCTCTAATAAACATGTTGTAAATCATTAATGTGATTTGAATTACTCTCTCCCAGACATATGGGTTTACAAAATAATCTTATTTAGATAGTCTGCATTATGGTGGCCTCATGTTTTAATAGCTAGCCAAGGAACAAGAGCCTGAGGCATGATTAAATCCTCCTGAGATTCAGTCTAAGACTGGATAGTGTAGGTTAAATCCCATTATAATACACTATAAATATCCTCAAGAGATATATCTTGCTTCTTGCAATCATGGAGGTTGTCATGGTCTGCCAAGGTGACAGTGGTTTGTATATTCTTATTCAATCTCGGTCAGACTGGGGATATGGTTAATATGTAAATATTGATCATATTTACTCCTTCACTTGAGTAATGTAGTCTTAAATATAAGTATAATAGTAAAGTAAAATAATAAATAGGTAATTCCTTTACAGTGTATATATATATATATATATATATATGATCACAGATGAAGCTTTACCAATAGCCCATTATCAAGCTTTGTTTACATAAATGCTGAGAGAGATAGAATTCAATATCTCTTTCATATTGCCTCCAACCATTAAACCATGGTTTCAAGCTAATTGACTCACGTCAGTAAAGAGTAGGAAGACTAGAAACTATATCTAAACACCAGCTCTGCAATCAGCATTTATCAAACACATTTCTATTAGGTTGAAAGCATGAATTTTTCAGATACATAAATATCTTCAAATCTAGTCATAACAAAGTAGATAGTTATATGGGTCTGAATTCAGTTCAGTTTCACCATATAGGAAAAGCCTCTGCAATCTATATCATTGCTAAAACCTTCAAAGGTACATTTATGATAAACAAAAACAAGTTAAAAATTTTTTAACCTGCCTATAGCTTGCATTTTATGATCACAGATGGAGCTTTCAAGCTGATAGGAACAGTTTGCATAAATGCTGTTCAGTAGAGTTGGGATTTAGATCTAGTTTCTAGTCCTCCTACCCTTTACTGATGATAGCCAATTAACTTGAAACCATGGTTTAATGGTTGAAGACAATTTGAAAGAGATATTGAATTTTGGATTCTCTCTCACCATTTTTTGTAAACAAGCTTGAGTGAGCTATTGGTAAAGCTCCATCTGTGATCATAAAATGCAAGCTATAGGCAGGTTAAAAAAAAATTTGAACTTGTTTTTGTTTAGTGTTACTTAGACCTATATGTTTTGTATTTGCTATTAAATAATTGGAGATTAATAGACGATATATATTAAATATGGAATTAATGTCAATTGATGGTCTATTGTATATGCAATTAAATCATACATTAACATATTGATTATTTATGATCTATTCATCCTATATTTTTTATTATATCAATCCACTGATGATTTTGTAATCTGGTGATCTGACCAAAATAAGGGATACATGGATTTGTACATAACTTTTTTGGCAAAAAAAGAACATGTACACAGATCTTGTACATGGTATTTTGGCAAGATTTATAAAGTTATTTGGAGGTTGATACAAATGTGAACAGCTGCAGTAGGTCTAATACATGCTTCATGTTGCAGGACTAAAATAACTAGAAGTAAAAGAATAGTAAAATATAATAAATATATATATATATTTTCAATAACAAATGCATTCAAATCTAAAAATAACTAGAAGTAAAAGAATAGTAAAACATAATAAATATATATATCATTTTCAAGAACAAATGCATTCAAATATGTATGACTTTCAAATATCTACAGCTTTCAATTTTAACAAGTTTCAAAAAAAAAAAGTGACTTTCGACACTAACAACTTTTAAGACCAACATTTGAAATTTTAAAAAATGTGATTTGTGAGCATTTTCAATAACAAATGCATCAAATATGTATGACTTTCAACATTAACAAGTTTTAAAAAAATGTGACTTTCTACATTAACAACTTTTAAGAATGATATTTGAAATAAAAAAAAATGTGATTTGCGATTTTAGAATAATGACACCATTAATCAAAAAAAAAAATAGTGTAAGTATGCACAAAACAAACAGTAAATGATTTTGATTTTTAAGTAATTTGGATAAAAATACATTAACTATATTCCTATGACCCTTACTGTGTAATATATAACAGGGATTTACGCATTAAAACCAAACTTTTCACATATAATGTTACCACAGAAAATGGAGATCTGCAATAAAAATGTTCTCTCCAAAAATTAAACCACATGATTGCAAAGTATGCTGGGATTTTCATAGAACTGCTAATAAACATAGTTTTTAAAATAAAGAAATTAACCAAAACTACAAAAAAATAAAATACATATTAATTATTACACTTTTGTTACATTTTTATTTATCCTGGTGGAAATATTTCTTTCATGTCATTAAGTATTGCTATGAAGATGTCCTCGTTTTTTTGTATTCTTCTCCATATGAATTTAACTAGATTAAAGATCATGTTAATATAAAAACACATTTTGTCACATATACTTGCAGGGATTATGTTCTTTCAATTTGATATCATCATGACATTACCCCTTTACTGTGGGTGTGAAAAGGCCTCCTATCTCCCCTATGTTGCAGCTTTAATACCAAAGTACCTTTTTTTAATATTTGTAAAATTTTACTTATTAAAATTATTCTAAACAAAGGAGTAAATCACTCTCCCCTAGCTACTCTAAATGTTAAACAAAGGATTAAGGGTACTTATAACCTAATCGAGCTTGGTCACTTGATGGCATTCTGGCTTGCCAAAACACCTAACAAATGCCGTTTACAAGACCTGACTTACGGCTATAGAAAACATCTAATGTTTGTCTTAGCCATTAGAAGGCCGTTGATGATGACATAATGCAGAAATAATATGGCCTATTTCTGCTTTGTGACAGTTATTGTGAATCCATACACTTATCTTTCATGTACAGTTTGATATATATGTGTGTGTAGTTTGATTAGTCAAATTTTTACAATATACGTTACACAATCTTTATATTTGTAATGAATTATAGTAATTTTCCAAATGGCCACACCCTTATTTAGAAAAGGTGTAATGTGTAAAAGCTTGCTGAGGGTATGTCAACAGAATTCGGCTGAGTTCACATGCGAAATCTTGTTTTCACGTGAAATACCATGTAGTTCATAAAATGGCTGGCAATCATGTAACTTTTTCTGCAGTTGCCGAAAACAGAAGCTGAGTATTTCTGGTGTCCAATAAAAATATATACAATTTTTTGTAAATTTCCTAGAAAGCACATATTATAAACATGTTTAATAAGTAAAGAATACATTTATATGTGTTTGTTGTTGTTTAAAAAAAGTTTGATTTTTTTTCTTTTGTCCGACTATGGTTACGATTTTGATATTTTTTATTTTAGCATTACAAACAACAGAACTTTAACCCTAAAACTAACTCTAAACATAACCCTAAACTAACCCTAAACTAATCCTAAAACTAACCCTAAACCTAACCCTAAACTAACTTTAAAACTAACCCTAACTAACCCTAAAACTAACCCTAAACCTAACCCTACACAGTTGTTTTGTTATGTAGAAAGCAATAATTAAGTGAAAGACATCACTAAATAGACATGCAAAAAAAGTTCTAGCAATCAATCAATTAATAACTAAAAAGGAGGAATGATAATAATTTGTCCAAAAACAGCGATTTAAAAATAAAAAAAAAAGGTTGTTGTTTACTAAATACAAAATTAAAAAGGCATGAAAAAAAAAGTTATAGCAATCAATAAATTAATAACCAAAAAAACAGCGATTTAAAAATCACACGGCCCCGTAAACCATACATTTTGTTTTTGACTGCCAACAACGCCATCAAGTGGCCAAGCCCGATTACATTATAATTACCAGATTAAGACCTCTTATATTTATAAGCTTGCCTTTGTCAATATTGGTGGTAATTCAGAATGAAATTAATTTATCAACCAGATAGAATGGCACTTAAGAGTTATTAAACTCATAATTATACAAGGCTGAAGATAGCATCTCACTTTTAGCAAGTTGATTGTAATAATTAAACAAGATTTAATATGTAAACTTTAATTAAAAATAGCTCATTCATTCTATTCTTGATTCTTTGTTTAACATTTTGAGTGCTTTCAAGTCATGGCCTGGGGGAAGGTGATTTGCTCTCTTTGCTTACATTTATACATTGAGTTATCCTTAATTTAAAGCTAAAATTATTCTAATTGTAATTTTTACGTAATAAATGTTATTTTTAAAAAACAAAATTATCTGTATTCTGTCATAATTTAGATCTAAGTACTGAAGACTATAAAGAAGATGGAGGTGACATGCGTTGTTATAAAGATCTTATAGAAACATTACCCTTAGGAAGCACAAGTATTGCTCTGATACTGCACTGCATGTTAGAACAGGTGATTAGTTTTCATAAATATATATTTTAGAAAAATCAAAATTTTATATTTATTTTAAGAAGAATTTATTAAAGTATCCTGAATAAAAATAAGTAATATGAAAAAAATAATACTACATTAATAATAATTAAGAATAAACTCATCAATTTCTATAAAATGGTGACTCAATTTAAATGCGCAAATCTGGTTCACGCTTAGATTGAATAGAATGAAGCCTCAAAGTTTCTTACAATTGTTTTCTACTTATTTACAATATTTCAGAAGTATTTTTAGAGCACAAATAGTAGTAATAAAAAGATATTAACGATTGTTGAAAACTAATTGCAATGTCCAGAAGCTTGTTTTGGTGAAAGAAAACAAGCTTTTTTTTTTAAGTGTCATAGCATCGGCTGGGACGCGAGCCCGCAACCCGGGCAACTGCCTGCAAGTGCAAAGCAGTCGCGCTGACCTCTCGACCACCAATGCAAGACAAGAAGAAAAAAAAGAAAACAAGCTTTGACATCTATTGAGAGGATTTTGTAAATAATATAAAGTATAGGAAACTCATTGGAAGAGTATGTGTAATAAAAATAATTGAGTGTATATAAATAATACTAAGAAATTAAAGTAAAAATAAATAAATATTTATTTTAAAAAAAGATAAATAGCATGAACTTAGTGCTCAGAAAAATATGAAGTTTATTCACTCACTATGGAAGACATATCATATTACAGATGTATTTATGTCTTTACTGTCATCTCCAATTTATATTAACCTGGGACTTTTATCCTTTAGTTAACAATATGTCTGCATGAAAAAAATATCTTGAGCTAGTTCATGATCTGAAAAACTTTCTAAAGTTTAGTCTAATTCTGAAGTTCTACCAGAAAATAAAAGATAAATTTTTAAGCATTAAACCAATTAGCTCTTTTTGATATCAATCAAAAATAATCATTATAATAAAAAACAAAGAAACAACAAGATAATGGGAACAAAAATTTGAAAAATTTTAAACAAGTTCTGTTGTAAAGTGTAAGTAAAAAATATATAAGTGATATTAATATTTGAAAAGAAGATAGGTGAATTCTAAATTGGAAAGTTTGAATTGCTATAGAATATTTTGTAAGATTGTTAGATAATGGTTTTATAATTTAAAACAATAAATTAAACGATCTATTTAAATTCATAATTGTCATAGCATTATTTTAATGGACTTCTTTTGTCAGCAGATGCTTTATATCTGTAAAATATAATTATGAATCACAGTTGAACAAATTATTCGATCAATCAATGTTAAATGGTGTCAATAAATATTTTTTTGAAACTCAATTTGACTTAAAAATAAGAGGAAGCTTCATGTTCAACTCAAGAATTTATTTGAATAATTTTATCAAATATTGCAATAGTCTAGAATTTTGTAAAAGAATATTTGTGATGTGAATGACCTTTTTTATAGAAAATAAGTGCGAATTTATTAAATGGACAATTCCATACCTGATTATATATAATATGGATGGATAAGAGGAAAACAGGCACTTAGAGATTAAATCTGAAGCTGTATAACTTCAATTTCTCTTGAGTGATGAAATAATTATTTGTCGGTGAACATTATTCTGACTAACAAGCTGGTCAGATGTCTTTAATATATTAATAATAATTGTATTATCTTTCTTATTATAAATGTTTTTGAATCTGTAGAATCCACAAAATCATTAGAGTGTTATGTAAAAAATGTAATATAGTAAGTCTCAAAAGCTTGTAATGTTTACCTAATAAATATTCGCCTATGTTAAATTAGTTTTTTTAGTATCATAAGATATGTTGAAATTTATCAATGTTAAAACTATTTTGTTTTGTTTTTTTCAATTTTGGACATATTTCAGTTTCTAAATATTTGTTATTTAATCTATGCTTTAATTTTTCTAAGCATGATATATTATAACTTAATGATTCAAGTATCCTAGAAATAATATACAATAATCTACTGTAGTTGAATGATCAAATGTAAATGAAGTTAAACCAAGAAAAAAGCATACGTAGAGCAAAATGGGTAAAAATAAAGGACTTCAAACTTTTTCAAACATGGAACAAATTAATATAACTGTAGAATATCACTTTAATTCACCAACAAACTTTAATATTAAAGCAAACAATACACGATAAGTTTAAACAATATATACTGATATTGGGTCTTAATATTTAAGGAATACAACTAACTCTCAAATCGAACAAATTCAAAGAAATTGTCAATTTAAAGGAGATTTTGAAAAGGAAATATTATGAATAAAGATTAATTCTTTCATAATAACAAAATCTTTACTTAAGTCTTCGATAAATAATAAAGGCTGAAATATGTAAGATGCATTATTTCATTATAATGTAATGTATGCCAAAAGTTGTGATTTAAAACTCCATATTATATCACCATAAGTCTGCAGCCAAATTTGAATAATTATTCAAAGGTTTTGATTAACATTTTCTTGATAAATCAAGCATAAAATTGAATTTTTATATTGAAATATAAAATTGTCTACATTCAACTGTCCTTTAAATGTATCATCTTTATGATTAATCTTTGTAATTTCATCATCAAATTATAAATCTGTTATATATAAAGCTCACAAATAAGCTCTTTGTAATTATAACTCTGAAATTAAAAATAAAGCTTAAAAATGAAAGCAAACAATCAGGTTTATTTTTATAAAACTTATCAAAAAAATTTATAATCGCACTTCATACATGATATTCCGTCATTATTTGAAGAAAGTCTCATACATGAGACAGCACCATTAATTATATTCTTCAGTGCTTTTAAGTACTTTCAACACGTTTCACTAACACTAACATATTGTTTTTAAGCCAATAAACATCACATGACCACCACCTCTTAATTTCTTTAAATATATTTATTTGTGTATATATGTAAATGTTTATTTCATATTTTGGCTAGCTGAATATTTAATATGGAAAATAAAATATGTAAAAACACTAAATTGGGGTTAAAGCATAATGTGATCAATAAACTATAAATAATGATGATCAATTTTTATTAATAAAATTATTAATATATGAAATAAATAATAAAATGTCAGTAAATGAATGAAAAAAATCTTGATTAAGATATTTTATTACGAATTAAATATCAACAGTATGATCACATATGTTGTAAAAATTTATTGTTTATGTATCTAACAGATGCTACACAGAATGATACACTAATAAATCAGAAAGAAAATATTACATTTGCTTAAGCACTTATAAACAAACTTAATATATTGTACTAGGCGCTCGCACAACCCCACTTATACATTTCAATTCTGGTGTACGGATTAAGCATGAAAAATTGTACATAAAGTTTGGGTACTAATCTTTAGATATAAATTTGATAACTTAAATTTCAAGATTATACTATTAATTCAGCATGGTTTCTAAGCATTGTTTATTTCATTTCCATACCAATGGACATTAAGATGGCCGCTGTATACCTTTGAAAGGCATTATTGCAATACCTTTACATGCCACCCAGAAGAGAAGATTCCCTCCTTAGAAGGATACACAGTGCCCATTTATTAAATCATACCAATAGATTATCAAAATATCTACTGCCTGATATAGTAGTGTCCCATAATGCTATGCTCAGCTCTCTATCTCAGGTTATAAAAAAAAAGAAATTTAAAACTGCCCTCGAAAATATACATTCTTATTAAAAAAACAAAGGAATAATTAACAAAACATATACATGTCGTGAAATAACTTCAGTAAAGTATTTATTCACTCGCACATAAATATATAATGATTAAACCCCGTTACCCATCACCGATTATAAAGAATAAATGCAAAATATTATATGTGATAAAAACTGTACTCCCTTTATATACAAAAAAAAATATTTGTTTGGATGAAGTGGTCTGAGTTCCATGTCCATACGCTTATTTTAGGCAATATGAAAAAAAAACATATTATCATCAAATACTCAGTTGTACAAGTATACTTCTTTCTACATTTCTTCCACATTTTAATATTTTGAAAATCATGTATTATCATACACATAACCACACAAAGAAATAAAATAAAACCATTATGTTATGCAGCTTATCTTGATTTTATTAATATGTATTTAAATTGTTGAAACATAAATATAAGGGCATATACTCATCATATAGTTTGTAATTTTAAGCTAAATGTGGAAGACTGATTAATTTAAAGAATCCTGCATACATGCAGTACCGAAATATTAATTACTTTTGTAGAGTGATTAGATTTTAAACATGTTATAAGTGTATTACATAGTATTTGAGAAACAATATCAAGTGATTAAAATAAATTTTACCCTACGGTATCTGGAGATTTCTTCTGGACTTGGAACCTCTGAACATGCTATATACATCTTTCTCACAGGGCAAGGAGGACTTCTTTCTTTCATTGTTTTAATATGGTGATCTTCATTGTTATATTAGTCTGGTGGTCTTCATTATCCTCACTGACTGGACCTGGGTGGCTACATTTTGATGGTGGGAAGGATCAGGATGGATGCACTGAAGCAGGCTTCTACTCCATAGCTGTCATTTTAGCTGATGTAGGAATTACCTCCATCTTGAAGTAGGTTTACTGCTGTGGTACTCATGCGAAAACTGCTACTTTCCTTTATAATAGATAGTTTTCAGAAGACATTCAGTTCTATGCTCTTTCTTTTATTTCAATATATTATTAACAGCTCCACATACTCTTCTCAATTTAAGCCTGACTATGATGCCAAGACAGCATACAACTGGAAGCAAGAGGGTCTTGAAAGCAACACCAAGATTTTGGTAATCTTAAATCTCTTCCATATTCACTGCAGCCATCACTATTAAATTATTAAGTCAGTATTCAAAATGCTGGTAATCCTCGTAGGTAACCTCTACTTTAATTTATGATTGATGAATAATTGCAGGGATTTCTTCTTTCTGACTAATTAACGACTGCTGGAATGATTTACTACCAGGATGATTGACTTTGAATCATTGACTGTCAGGCTGGATATTCACTGATGGTTTTTGCATGAACAGATCTACTGTTTTTACTGCTGGTTGTTCCCTCCAAAAATTATAATCTAATTTCTTTGTTTAACTGCTAGTTTCTCCATCAAAAATTGTATTTTAATTCCCTTATTGCACCTGGTGAGCAGTATATATAGCACCTCCAATACCTAGTCAATTTGATTACCCCCCATTCAATTAATTGCCTTCAGCTTTTATTTTTGTGGCTAATTAATTGAGCAAAGCACTTTCCTTTTAATTACAGAATTTTATTTTCAATTAATTCTATTATTTTCTTTAATTTTATCTAGGTGAACTCAGACCACTCTACTGATAAATATCATTTTAAAAAAATAATTACAAAAAAGATTCCTTTATATTAGAAATTAAAAATACCTTTACAACAATAAACAAGATTTTTCTATCTCTGCCTTGGTGTCCGAATTCTTTGGACTCTTTTGTTTAGAAAGATAAGAGCACAAAGCAGAATGACCATTAACTAATTAGTGTACTTTGATTTTTAGTAAAACAATGGCCATCTGAATTTTCTTAATGCATTAAATCTAGAAAATTTGTTAATTAAAAAAAAAAATACAGATGCATTGGAACATTTAGTTACTTTTAATTATTTTGTATATTTTTATTCAAGTATAACATGTTTCAACACATAAATAACTTTTTACAAGAAAATTGTAAATGTAAGATGTTTACATTTATTACTATAACAAAAAGAAATAAAAAAAATATTGTACACATACAAAATAATAGTGTTAATTTACAACTCTTGAGTGTGTGGGTGTGGGGGGGGTAAGAAATATGTACATAGACTGACTTCATCCATTTTATACTATGTTTATGTCATAGCTCTGTAATTGAATAATTTTGTTTAATATAATTGAGCTGTAGCTGTAACTATAGCCATTTTGTGCATGGAACTTTTAGAGTGCCTGACACAATATACCCCCTCCGATGAAAATGTTCAAATGGGATTACCCATTTAATGTCTTCATTAACTATTTACATTTTAACAAAATCACAATATATACATGTTGAAACTTTGCTCCCCTTTTTTCTTTTGTCTTTATGTCCCATATGCTGTAGCATGGTAGACATAATGTCCAATCACCAGAAGTGCACACCACCATTCCCCAAGCATTGATGTGATAGGCCAAGACTGCATCGTCCCTATCTCTCTGAAGTTTGGAATCACAAGAAACCCAGAACATCGGCCTAGAGGTCCCTACTTTGTCCAGAATTCTATGGCAGTACAAAGTATTTAAAGTACTAATATCCAATGAATGCATCCATGCTCATTCCTTTGGAGACTTACAGGATCTTTTTCTCATCAGATTAAGAGTCTCTTATTCTTTCAAGAGCATTACAATATATATATAAATAGCATTAAGAATGAATTCTTTACTCCATGCTCATTATCCATTCTATTTAAAACAGGCTTTTATATCTTTTTATATATGGAAACTCTCTTTTACCATTCTTTCTTTATACAATCTAACCACCTCCAACATTTTAATCTTAAAATCTGTATGTCACAGATTTCCTTACTATGTATATTTACACCCCCTCTAGAATTCCTCATCATCTCAACCCCCCCCCCCCCCCCCATGCTGTTTCAATCTTGTCTCTAATTTGTTTTTTGTTATACCAAGGTATGATATTCATCTTTATTCTCTTTTTGTAGCATGATGCCAATACTTTCTTAATTTTATAAGGGGATATCCATTCATGTTTTCATACTAATCCCATTTCTTAGTTCAGCTATTGACTCTATGGAATTCACATTTCCTTTGAAAATCACTGGTTTCAACTAATAAACCGACATTCCTTACCATATTTCTTATTCATATCCCCTCAATTGATCTTTTTAATCTTAAAAAAAGTACTTTTTGACACTTTATATCCTCACTATACATAAATTCCTTCTTTTTTTGTTCTCTTCATCTAGAAATTTCTCTACATAATTTATTAATACCATCTTAATTGGATAGATCATTTTTTGGTGACCTCAGATTCCTACCATGACTCGGCATTTCCTCGCTAGGTAACCCCTACATGATGAACATGATTAATTCCTCTAACTATTCTGATTAATGCTAACAATATTAATCCTAAACTGTTAAATGCATTCAATGGAGCTGCCCCATTTGACTTATTAAACATTCTAATCTTTAGAAATTGGTTGACATTAGCTTGATGCTACTGACTCCTCTCTTCTATTTTGACCTCTCCATCTCTTACTGCTTAAGTTTTACTTTTTCACCCTCCCCATTATCTGGTTCCTGGTCTACTTTAGACAAAGCACTCCTATCCTCATACTCTTCAATCATTTTTATATATGTTAGATCATTCCCAATCATTTCTTCTTGCTTAGCTATACTTAGATCCTTTGCCCTTCATTCCATCTCCCTTACTTTAATCTCCATCTTATCAACTATCATTTTCTGTTCTGTCATAGCAGTGATATCCCGAGGTTCCATCATCTGCCATTCAATTCAACTAACTGTCATTCCCTGCTATGTGTGTTGCTAATTTCTCCACCCCATTGCTGTAATTTTTTACCATTTCTTCAATTCTTTTATTGATTTCTTGTCATTTCCCTCACAATCCAATTCCATTATCTGTTTTTTGTCTGGATATCTCCAACTTATCGCTATTATTCTGATGGAGGTCCTTACATTTTTCCTCAATGACTCGGCATCTTGTTTCCATCCCTAATGACATTTTTTCCTTAAGTCGTTGAACCTTTTAGTTACATCCCATACTATTTCCTCTGACCTTTCTTTTATTTCATTAGACATCTCAGTTTTCATGTTTTTTATTTCTTTTGACATCTGGCTGAGGTCGAGTTTTACAGAATTTACAAACCTTTCCATCACCATCACCAGTTTTTCTTTTTTCCTTTGGATTTCTCTTCACTTTGTTGTGTCCTGTATTTCTGTACTACTCTCTAATGTTTCATATTGTTTCTCTCCCATTTCTTTATCATTTTCGGATTCATTTTATCATTAATGTTTTACTGATTCATTTTTTTAGAGCGCGACCTTGTCCACATGAATAAATACATATACTATTTATCGGTATTTTTAACTTGCATACTTATCTTATACATCACTTATGAAAACCATTACTTTTAAAATTAAAACTTTCTACTAACCCAACTGTTTCAAAAAAACTGACCAAACTTTTTATTTCACTTACTATTACTATATTATTGTTTTTATTTTCTTACAAATATTCAGTACAACCACACACCTAGCTCCTCCATATTCCATTTACCATTTATTTTGCCCCCACTATGCTCCAGATTGTATTATTTTATATGTCAAAATTTAAACAAGCACAAACTTTCAACTTAATGCTACTATTGACTAAATTATTTTCTGAAATCACCTTTTTTTATAAATAATAAATTCGACCTAAATATTTTCTCATTGAAATCCTCTGCCCATTTTTATATCTATGTGCGGTTTATATAAATATGCAGTAACTGTTTTCTCTCCCAACAATTAATTTATTTTTAACATGCAATAAACTTTTCCAATTTTGCGAGCTTTTTTTTCTTTCTATTATTGCGTTTGGCGGTCATATTTTTCATATACTGACCATGTTTAATCAGGCCCAACATGTTAGGTGCCATTTTCTTTCTGTACCAGGTGCTCCCATAACCCCACTTATACATTTCAATTCTGGTGTATGGATTAAGCATGAAAAATCGTACTTAAGGTTTGGGTACTAATCTTAATCTAGATATAAATTTTATAACTTAAATTTCAAGAATACACTTTTAATTCAGCATGGTTTCGAAGCATTGTTTATTTCATTTCCATGCTGATGGATGTTAAGATGGCTGCTATATACCTTTGAAAGGCATTATTGCAATATCTTTACATGCCACTCCCCAGAAGAGAAGATTTCCCCCTTGGAAGGATACACAGTGCCCATCCATTAAATCATACCAATAGATTATATTAACATATTATTGGGTTATCAAAATATCTACTGCTCAATATAGTAGTGTCCCATAATGCTATGGTCAACTCTCTTTATCTCAGGTTATATAAAAAAAGAAATTTTAAGCTGCCCTCAGAAATATACATTCTTATTAAAAAGACAAAGGAATAATTAACAAAACACATAAATGCCGTGAAATAACTTAAGTAAAATATTTATTCACTTGCACATAAATATATAATGATTAAGCCCTGATACCCATCACCGATTACAAAGAATAAATGAAAAATATTATATATGATTAAAACTGTACTCCCTTAATTTATATACAAAAAAAAAATATTTGTTTAGATGTTGTGATCTGAGTTCCATACCCACATGTTTATTTTAGGCAATATGAAAAAAAAAAACTATTATCATCAAATACTCGGTTGTACATGTATGATTTTTCCTACATTCCTTCCACATTTTAATATTTTGATCATATATTATCATACACATAAACACACAAAGAAATAAAATAAAACCATTATCTTATGCATCTTATCTTGTCTTTATTAATATGTATCTAAATTGTTGAAACATAAATGCAATATAAGGGCATATACTCATATAGTTTGTAATTTTAAGTTAAATGTGAAAGACTGATTAATTTAAAGAATCCTGCATACATGCAGTACTGAAATATCAATTACTTTTGTAGAATGATAAGATTTTAAACATGTTATAAATGTATTACATAAATATATAAATAGTATTTGAGAAACAATAACAATTGATTAAAATAAATTTTACCCTATGGTATTTGAAGATTTCTTTCAGACTTGGGATCTCTGGACATGTTATATACATCTGTCTCACATGGTGAGAAGGACTTCTTTCTTTCATTGTTTTAGTCTGATGATCTTCATCATTCTCACTGACTGGACCTGGGTGGCCACATTTTGATGATGGGAAGGAGTGGGATGGGTGCACCAAAGCAGGCTTCTACCTCATAGCTGTCATTTTAGCGGATGTAGAAACTCTCTCCATCTTGAGTTGGTTTACTGCTGTGGTACTAATGTGAAAACTGCTATCAAAAGAGATTCAGTTTTATGCTCTTTCTTCTATTTCAATATATAGTTAACAGTTTGATGTATTCTTCTGGATCTAGGCCTGAGTATGATGCCAAGATAGCATACAACTGGAAGCAACAGGGGCTCGAAAGCAATGCCAAGATTTTGGTAATCTTAAATCTCTTCCGTACTGACCGCAGCCATCACCATTAAATTATTGTCAGTATTCAAAGTGCTGGCAGTCCTCGTAGGTAATCTCTGCTTTAATTTATGATTGATGAATAATTGCAGGGATTTTTTCTTTCTGACTGATTAACGACTGCCAGAATGATTGACTTTGAATCATTGATTGTCAGACTGAATATTTACTGACAGTTTTTGCATGAAAAGATCTACTGTTTTTACTGTTGGTTTTTCCCTCCAAAAAATTATAATCTAATTTGTCTGTTTAACTACTAGTTTCTCCATCAAAAATTGTATTCTAATTCCCTTTTCACACCTGGTGAACAGTATATAATTTGGTTACCCTTCGATTAATTGCCTCCAGCTTTTATCTTGGTGACTAATTAATTTGAGCAAAGCACTTTCCTTTTAATTACAGAATTTTATTTTCAATTCTATTATTTTCTTTAATTTTATCTAGATGAACTCAGACCATTCTACTGATAAATATCATTTTAAAAAAATAATTACAAAAAAGATTCCTTTATATTAGAAATTAAAAATACCTTTACAACAATAAACAAGATTTTTCTATCTCTGCCTTGGTGTCCGAATTCTTTGGACTCTTTTGTTTAGAAAGATAAGAGCACAAAGCAGGATGACCATTATCTAATTAGTGTACTTTGATTTTTAGTAAAACAATGGCCATCTGAATTTTCTTAATGCATTAAATCTAGAAAATTTGTTAATTAAAAAAAAAAATACAGATGCATTGGAACAGTTACTTTTAATTATTTTGTATATTTTTATTCAAGTATAACATGTTTCAACACATAAATAACTTTTTACAAGAAAATTGTAAATGTAAGATGTTTACATTTATTACTATAACAAAAAGAAATAAAAAAAATATTGTACACATACAAAATAATAGTGTTAATTTACAACTCTTGAGCATGTGTGTGTGGGTAAAAAATATGTACATAGACCGACTTCATTCATTTTATACTATGTTTACATCATAGCTCTCTAATAGAATAATTTTGTTTAATATAACTGAGCTGTATCTGTAGCTGCAGTCGTTTTGTGCACTTTTAGAGTGCCCTGCACAATATATATAAATCTGTTTAATTTGTTTTGTGTTTTTTTTACAACCATAAATGTAAGGTTAACAATTTACCATCAAGATATATGAAGTGTACATTATCTTAAATATAATTGAAAAATATTTATATTTAAAATCTATTGATTTTCAAATAAATATAAATAATGGAAACAAATAAATATAAATAATGGAAACAAACAAACATGCTATAAAATAGTGTTAAGAAAGATATTATATTTGAATTTGTTTAATGATCTAAATTTTTTTTTAGTTAGTTTACATCTCATGTAATATAAACAAGCACATATATTCTACAGTAACTAAATATAATAATAATAACCTTTCCAAGAATATATTTTTTAATTAAAAATTTCATTAGAAAGCATATTTATTAATATATATTAACAAAACAATATTTATAGAAACCCTATAAACTTAAATTTCATAAGTCTTGAGATCCCTGATTAATATTCATAGTATGAAGATATATTACTTAAGCATTATATTTGAAGTTTAATCATCTTCTATTCACATTATTCAAAACAGAATTTTATCCACTGGAATGAATTATGCATTTTAAGCAAGATAATTCAAAGTAAAATATTGAGATATTAATATTTCCATTTTTATATGAATAATAGCATTATTTAATCCTTTGGTAATTTTATAATAACAATGATGGAGTATTGCAAAGTGAATCCATAATGAATTAAAAATTGTATTTTTAGTTGTTTTAGGGCTAATAGATGTTGTAGTATCAAGAGTATTTTGTGGATTTATATATTCCTGTAGCATTAAAAATGTATTGAACATTGAGATGATTTTATTTCAAAATGTCTCTCAAAAGACAAAAGTCTTTTGAAGCAAATAATTTTCTTTGTTTAGCCATTCATTTTTATAATAAAATTTAATTTAAATATTATATATAACAATTGACTTTGCTTATTTAAAAGCAAATTATGAGAGAGTCTCAATTTAAAGCCAGGGTTTTTTATGCCTTTTTTATAATGACAAAACACTTAAGTCATTATCTTAGATATTGTTCTTATGGTTTCATTTAAATATAACCTATTGCTATTGTCTCTGCTATAAAGAGTTAAATTTTGCTCTATAAAAACTTTTTGAAATGTAATAGCATTAATGAAATAAAATGTATTTTAATTTGTAATAAACATTAAAAATAATAATTTGCAATTAAAACACATTTCAAAATCATAATTTAAACAAAATATTAATATACCTTGTATATTTATTCATTTAATGCAAAATAAAATACATATGACTTCACATTATTTTAATTATGTTAACACAATGCATGTATATGTGCATATGCAAACTAAACAATAGATTATTTTATATTTATCTAAGTTCATGTAATATTTATTAAATATATTCAGTAAATAAAAATAAAATCAGCAATACAAATCTAGCAGTATGCATTTCTATCTATTAAACCGTTCTAATAATAAAATATTAACTTTATTACATTATACAATTTGATATACTCTGTTAAAAAAAATTTTAATTTGAAATTTATGAATGTTATCTTAACTATTTATTAATATTGTAAACTACTGATCTGTTTAAAACAGTTGAAAAATAAAATAATCAATAATTTTTTTAGCAACATAATGATTCTGGTTTAAATCTAAATCAAGATTGTACAATATTTGGTATTTTTGGTAATCATCTGAAATCCAGGCACGGCCGCTTGATGGCATTGATGTTATACAAAATCACATAAAATATAACATTAGAAGGCTGCAACTTTTTTTATATAACATGATTTTTTTTTGATTAAACAAATTTTTATTTCATTTATAACATGATTTCTTTTTTATTAAACAAATTTTTATATTCATTTTTTTTTTTTTTTAACCTGACATTTTTCTTTATTCAACAAATTTTTGTAATTTAACTTTGTGTTTATTTTTCTGATTTTAAAACTGTTGACTATTTCACAATGAAAAAACTTGTTTTAACACTGCCAAAAAAATATAATACAATTATTTGGGACTTGTTTCGACTTTGTTCTACGTTTTTTTTTTTTGGTTGACTAAATTGTTTTTCTTCTTATTAAATCAAAAGTAACTTTTGTATTTTTGGGGGTAAAAAATTGTTTTGAAACCACTATCCCCACCCTCGGATAAATAATTGTAACAAAAAGTCAATAATTTTTTTTTTCAAAATCCTTTTCTCACTTTTGGCTTCTACAATAAACTGCTTTTGGGGGGGGGTTTCATACTTTGATATTATTAACAACAACAAAAAAAAAATAGTAATTTATTTTAACCCCACTTGTTTTAACCCTGCTGAAAAAATATAATACAATTATTTGGGAATTGTTTCGAATTTTTTCTCTTTTTTTTTTTTGGTTGACTAAATTGTTTTTCTTCTTATTAAATCAAAAGTAACTTTTGTGTTTTTGGGGGATAAAAAATTGTTTTGAAACTCCTACCTCCACCCTCGGGTAATTAATTGTAACAAAAAGTCAATATTTTTTTTTTCAACAACTTTTTTTCACTTTTTACTTTTATTTATATTTCGTTTGAATTACCTTTTTTTTTTGGCTTCTATAATAAACTGCTTTGGGGGGGGGGGGGGTTCTTACTTTGTTATTATTAACAAAAAGTAAACAAAAATAGTAATTTATTTTAACCCCACTGAAAAAAGATAATCCAAATACTTGTCAATTTCTAATGAAATAAAAAAAAAAATACACAAACTTTGGACTTTTTGAACTTATTTTTATTTATTATTTTATTGCTGTAATGAAAACAATTTGGTATTTGGGAGGACATTATGTGCCTGAAAAAAGGACACAGTCTCAGTTTCTGTACTTGGAAATTCTGAAAAGTTTAAAGCACATTCTTCTCAGACATTTTATTGGTCTCATATATTTTCCATGCTGAAACGTGACTTAGCGTGTGAGCTTTGTTGAAGCATGTTTGAACATATCCTTTGCCAATTTTTTACATATTAACATCTTTTTAGGGAAGAGTGGGGACTATATGACAATTATTAGTAATTAACAACATTATTTAAATACAAATGACATTATTATGGAGATTTAAAAAGTTGTACTGACTTGCAATTAAAACACCCTCAAGTGATACAGTAATCAGCTATGAATAGAACAAATATGCATAGTTTTGAAGCACAAAACAGGCCATAATATTTTTGTGCAATGTCATGTAAAATGGCCTCATGATGGGTAATACAATATAAATGTATTAGCCATAAGGCTGGCTGCAGAAATGGCATTTTATGTTTTGACACATAAACAATGCCATCAAGTGGCCATGCCTGTTTTTCAGATGATTACCCAATATTTATATAATAAACATAACACTATCATATTAAAGTAACATGCATGCAAATAGGCTACTTTTTGTGTGCAACAATATACATGCAACATCCACTTTCTCTTTGTTAAAAAATTTTTGTAAGAATAAAGTAATAATTGATCTCTACAGTCCATGTATTATAAGTCATAATTTTTAAATTTATTATAAAATTCACGGTGCAATTTAAGCATAAAGCCAATAAATCATGGTGAGAATCATTGTATCTCATTTTAAGAACTATTGTAAATATTCTAAAAAATATATGATCTGTCAATAATGCACGTTTTTTTCTGGCATGGTTTTGAATTCCATTTTTAATTTCATAATATATTAAAAATTATGCTTTATAACACCAGGAGTAATTATTATTACAGGTTTACTGACAAACAGAACATGAATGTTATATTTATGTTAGCAGCATACAAAAAATACTCTTTCTATTTGCCTTAAATGTTATATATATTGATCCATGTGGCTACATTGCTATATTGAAAATAATAGTTGGTAACATGCTCACTAGATTTAGAATGATTTAATGAATGGAGAAATAATATTTAATCATCCCATATGTTTTTCTTTTATAATAATAATGGACATTACTTAAATAATTTCTTCATCATATGATATGTTAATTTTCATGTATTTTAAACATAATTATAATATCTGAAATGTATCACAATTTACAAGTGCTTGTAATAAAAGAAAGAGAAAATTATAAAATCAGATAATTTTTTTCTCTCTCTTTTTAATAAGTTAACTTTAGTTTTGAAAAGCACTGAGAGAAAAAATAATTTTATTCTTCAATAAATTATTTAATAATTTTTAATTTTAACATTTAAAAAAAGATAAGGCACATATTTTTTTGCATTTAGTAATATTTTTAAAAGAAAATATAATTTTAACATTTTGTTAAAATTTTACTTTAATTAATCAGATTTGTTTTTCTTTTTTCTTTTCTTTTTTTTTTCTCTCTCTCTCCAAAAGGAAAAAGGAAATATGATTAATCTGATTTTTTTTTTTGGCAAGAAAAAAATTTAATTGAAAAGGAATGTCAAAAACTATTATTCTAATTGATGTTTTTCACTTGTTTTCTAATCTCAATGTTAAAGGGAAATAGTTGAACAATTGTTTTTGTCAAAATAGATGTAATTGGTTATTATTAAATGTTGTCATGTGGTAGATAGGACTGTGATTGGTTAAAGCAGATTTGTTTCAAAAATAGGGGTGTAGGTGAATTGTTTGACCTGTGTCTTGTAAGAGATTAGTTCTAAGTCAAGTTTGAAGAAGACAGTAGGAGGAAAAAGTTCTAATCAAGCTGTTGAAGAAAACAGCAGGAGAATTTAGCTGTGTAGAGTACATTATGGATTTAGCTATAAAATGTTTTCTAAGATGAATAAAACCACATGTTAAGTTTATTTAAAGGCTGTCTACTTTTATGTAACTTGCTTCACTCAAATAAAAAATGTAAAGAAGATACTACTGAAGTAATCTGCCACAAACTTTGTTTCAACCAAGAACATCAATGTCTCTATGTGTTAACCTATCTGGAAGAATTGTTAGAATGGAAAATTGATAAATTTTGCTATGTGCTAGCTTGAAATATCTTATTTAAAAAAATAAAAATAACTGTGTACATTGACCTGGAATTGGAAAGCTGTCAAGAAGAACATGTATCTGAAAAAACTAAATTACAAATGCAAAAAAAGGAATCCAAGAAAATTTAAAACCATAGTATAAGGTTTATATATATTAGTTTGGACATATTTTCATTGACAGATAAAATGTTTCTCTCTAAAAAATTAATTGATAGGAATGAATAATTTTAGTAAGATAATATTTTCTTGTGAAACACATTTTTCTTATTCATTGACATTTGATTTTTTTTTCTTTCTTCAAAATTATAAGAGGATTTTTAGATAATTTAATTTTTATTAAATTACATTTAACATTTTTTTTAAAACAAGTTTTTTTTTATTTATGTATCTCCCCCTCCCAAAAAAAAATTATACAAATAACTGATTTGAAATGTTTTTATCTCTGATTGAAAAGTTGTTTTTTTAATTTTACTTATTTAATAGAAAATAATTTAATAAATTAAAAGTTAATTAATTTAATGAATAAAAACCCACTTGTTATATTTTTTTACATGAAATTTTTTTTTGATAAAATGCATAAGTTGAATTATTATATCATATTTACTGCTAATCAGTTAGTTTATTAAATAATTGTTTTAAAATGTTCTCATGTAAATGCCATTATTTCTCTAAGTTTCTGTTTCATTAATTGGCAGTGTGTATAACTTGATTTCAAAAGAGCTGAGTTTGAGTGATTGTTTTCAAATTATTTCAGTAAAATTATTTTAAAATAAATTAGAATAAGCTTTTATATTTAATTATCAGTTGCTTACAGCAACAATTCATAGAGTTTTTGTTTCCTGAGCTAGTTCAGAGCATAATGGTTATTTCTATGGATATAGGGATTTATGCTGGGGTTTGGACATGTGCAAAAATGTTACCTTTAAAGTCTATCCACTGCATCTTGTTTTGTTTATGAAAAAATTTGTTTATAGATGGTTGGTACATTAATAATACTATATGGCCAGACCATTGATGATGATCAATATGTTCCAGTATCTTAGCATTGTTATTTTATTATGAATGATGGATTAGCACTTACATATATGCTTCAAAATAATTATGCTATATTCTCCTGAGTTTGGCATTGGTTAAATAAGTATTGTTTTATAATGTATCTCCTTTAAATCCAGTCACAGATTGACTTATTGATTTTTGGCTGTGCTTTATTGATTTCTGGTGAGTTTTTGACAAATGATTTAATTATTATTATTATTATTATTCTCTAATGCTGGATAATCTCTAAGTTATAATTTAGGATTTGTATACCTACTTATTTCATAATCTACGTTGATTCTCTGCTCTTATTCTATATCCACTATGTTTATTTTATATTTGTGAATGTGGGGTTGATGATTGTGTTCCCATCCCTCCATGTTCATCTCTATAATCTTTTGTACCATTATTCTATATATATATATATGTGTGTGTGTGTTTGTGTGTATGTGTAATATTTAAAAATTAAACATAAATTCTGATGGATTATTTAACTAAGACATTTATTTTATATAGTGCGATGTTTTTATAAACTGTAATATTAATAAGCCAATAAGCTAATGCACATGCACTTTGTAGATTTAACTATATAAATGAATACTCTCATTTTTCAAACACAAGATAAAGTCTTTGCTCTCGTTTCTGTTAACACTGCATATTATTCACTTAAATATTGTAATGTTCAAATTTTATTAAATATTGTTAGTAATTTGGTTGTCCACAAATCTTCTAATATTTTTTAAGACTTCTTAAAGTAGTCTTAGAAGAAAATTTCTGAATAACCAAATCACTGACATTATTAAATAAAATTTGAACATTGCAAAAATTAGATGTAAAAAGAATATAGTTACTAAATTCTGATAGAAGGGAATAATTGCTGATAAGCAATATAAAATATTATGCACATACAAACCAATATCTCTATAAATTTATATTCAATTTGCAAGTCATCTATGGACATACAAAATATATAATCATAATATATTCTTAGCTTATAGGCTATACTTTGGAGACTCTGAATAAAAATGTTTTAATAAAGATTTCATTAAATTGAATGGTTTATTGCTCAAGTTCTAGAATTAACAGAGCTGGAACCATGATAATGAACTCTAAGCTCCAGAGTTTACTAATTCTCTACTGCAGTACATAGGGCTAGAATTTATTGAGAATTTTGTCATAAAATATTATATGTAACAATATTTTATCCATATAAATAGGATAGCTAAAAATTATAAATCATATGAAATAACTGAAAATATTATTTTAGAAATTAATATTAAATCCTTATTATTTGGAAATGATGATTTCTTGCTTTGCAGTTTTATCGGGCTTATAAAAAGTAAGTGAATATTATACAATATTAGTAATTTCTAGTTCCACTTAAAATGTCCAATATCATATGGATGAGAGCCTAAATGTTAATCTTACTTTTTGATAGTATCTCTTTATATTAATGTTTCTATAGTAAATTGCAAAGGTTGTGCTAAGTCATTGGAAAATGATGTGGGATTTATATTTTTCATTCTAGTGATGCATTTAACCATTTTATTAAATGCTTTTATTTAACTTAGAAACTCCATTTGCAATAAATTTTGAAATTGACTTTTAAAATACTTCTATCAAATAAATTTCATTTAAATTTTGTACATATGTTAGAAATTGATGACTATGCAATAAGACATTGAAATATTTCAGGATTATCTAGAAGTTTATACATTTTAAGAGTGTTTATAGACCACATTTCAAATATGCTAATATCATTTCATATGTAGTTTAACAAGCATGCTAATACCTCTCAACAAGCTTTTTCAATAAATGCCACAACAGAAAGCATTTAAAATTTCTATCTAGAATTATTCCTAAGCTCAAACTGTTTCAAGCTAATGGTTCTCATTAATGAGGTGTTATGACATTCAGACACTAGATTTAAAATACAAACTCCCACCCAGTATTTATCAAATACTCAACTATTAAGTAGAAAATCTGAAAATTTCAGACATCTATATGTCTTCAAATCCAGCTATCTAACTTAAATAGCCATATGGTACTGAATTAAATTGAGATACACCATATATTAATAGCCATGGCAATATAACATCACCAATGCCTTAAATGCCAAACTATAATAGCAAGGAAACTAAGTCATACATCTCATGATTTAATTTGCTTATATTTACAAATGATAACATAATGAGCATCAGTGATATTATATTGCTAAGGCTATTACTTAATATATAGTGTATCTGAATTTAGTTCAGGCCTATCTGGCTATTTAAGTTAGATAGCTGGATTTGAAGACATATAGATGTCTGAAATTTTCAGATTTTTTTACATAATGGTTAAATATTCAATAAATGCTGGACTGGATTCTGTATTTTAGATCTAGTGTCTGAATGTCCTAGCACCTTACTGATGAGAGCTATTAGCTCAAAACCAGTTTCAGGATATGGGTAATTCTAAATAGAGATTTTAAATGCTTTCTCTTGCAGCATTTATCGAAAAAGTGTGTTTAGAGCTATTAGTATGCTCATTATATTACCCTTGCAAATACAAGCTAATTAAGTCACATGATGTATGACTTGGTTTCCTTATTAATATCATTTCAGTAAGTTTTCATTGATGCACTTGAAAGAGTGGTTTATTTTTTAAACACTTTTTTTTTTAAAAAAGGATTACACTAAAAAGTGCTAACAATCAATTAAAACAGAAATAAAAACAAATCTTAATTTCAGTTGATTGCAAAAATGGCTTTTTTAAAAATAAATAAAATTTTATTTTCTTTTGATTGTAAAAGTTTATTCTTTAATAATACTTCTTCCATAAACAAAATAGTATTAGAATCGATTTTTAATATCTTGCCAATTTTCTTTAAAATATTACAAAGTCTACAGCATTGTTTTTATTTTCCATTTTAAATAGCAATAATTATAAAAAATATCTAATACTAAAAAAATTAAAAATAATATATAAAAAAAATATTTCCAATCACAATCTCATTATAAACAAGAATGAAAACAGTGTTCAACTTGTGGTCAAATGGAATATGTAAAAATCTAATTTAAATAATCATGCATACATAATTATTCTTCAATATTAATAGGGTAGCACACCTAGCCAAGCAGTGAGAGCTACAATTCTGGTGAACAACACTGAAAGTGCACTCAGCTATATTGAAAAAGAAGTAACTAGTTCATAGGAAGAAAATAAAACCTTTTCAATCATTAACATTAAAAACATTTTGCTAAATAAAATGAATGTTTTTACTTATCATGCACTAAAAACCCAAAACGTAATTTTCTCAGCTTTAATTGGATTGTGTTTAACTTAAAATAAAAGCATGCAGTACCCAGAAATTAATTCAATCACTATTTTTGAAACTAATGATTGAATTAATTAATTTTTGGACATCCCACACTTTTATTTCAAGTTAAATATAAAAATCCCAATTGTGCTTGAAGAAACAATTATTTTTTTTAATTTTTATGACATTAAATAAAAGCATTTATAATAAAATATTTTTATAAAAATTATTTTTCTTTTGCTTTTTTTAGTTTTTTAAAAAATATTAATTCTTTTTTTCTTATCTTTAATATGATGAGATATTATTTTGTGCGTTAATTTCAAAACTGGCAAAACTCTCTATACAGTAGTGCCACTCAGTGCAAGCCAGAGTGATTAATGGATGCCAGAAGCCTTCAGCATAAAATCCCTATCTAATGCCTACTCATCCAGTATCCCCAGACTAGTTTCTGGGTTGTGAGTGGAACTACTGTATGGAGAGTTTTGCCTGGTTTAATAATAGTTATGAGCAAGCATAAGAACTGTTTATGATATAATGTTTAATGTATTAATTTCAATAGGGTTTTTATGCAGAAGCTTAGATATGAAAACTTTGAAACTTTGTTCATTATTTTTAATTATATTATTATGATTTTTTATATAGCCTTGAGAACATCTAAACCTGCATGATTTAGTGCAGTAATAGAGGAACTGACTTTAGAGCTCCAGTTCATAGATTGTGGCTCCATCTCTATTACTACTAGTGCTCAAACTTTTAATATAAACTTTTAAGCAAATAAACTGTTAGATTGGTTTAACCCTTTGTGGTCTAAGGCAATAAGAGTGGTAGACTTAGAAGCTCAATGTTTTTAGGTTGTGGCTCCAGTTCTAACACTTCTAATCCTTAATTTATTTTTATGAGCTCTCAAACAGTTAACAATTTTCAAAAATAATGTGAAAAATAATCATGTGACTAAAATGATATATAAAATGCACAGGAAGTATATAGTTAGATAAATATACAAATGCTGATGAACAAGGAGATTAAATTTCCTATTATTTAAAATGTAAAGAAGATGAACTATCAAAATTAGATTTGCAAAATAATTTGCTAATGGTAATTTAAAATTTATATACAAGTTAATTATACTTTTAATAAGTAAAGAATATTGTAATCCTATCTTTGAAGCATTTGGTTTATGATTAATGTTAATAATCTAATTATATATAATCATTTATTTCAAAATGGAAAGTATTAACAAAAAATATTCCTAAATTAACTACAATTAAAAATCAACAATTTTTCTTTAGCATATTAAATAATTTTTAGGTTGTGGCTAATGAATTTAATTTGCTTCCACCTTCTGAGCAACCGGACAGTAGCATAGCTAGCTTTACAGTAGATGTTGCAAAGTACTATAAAACAATGGCTGAATATCTAGGGGTTGCAGATGAAGTAAGTATATTTGTTTATACATTTGTATTCATATTATTTATGTATTTTAATCATTAAAGAAACATTTTTGCTTTATTTATTCGTTTTGATATCTGATGTCATATACCTGTCTGTCAAAGCTACAGGTTTATCTTAAAGTTAAAGTGCAAAATTAATCTGTAAAGCAGTTTGAATAAAAAACTTGAAGTAGCTTAAAATTCTGTGCTTACTGCTTCATTTTTGTAGGTGTAAATTCAGTCAGTCATTGGTGGTTTTAGAAAAACAAATGTTTAGTAATACTTTTATATTTTACACTAATTACTGATACGGTAGTTCTTTCCTCTCTTAGATCTGTTAGAATAATACATGTGTGGTATAGTGATTAACTGATTCATCTATTTTTGCTGCTTTGTCTTTCACACATATAGAGAAAACATTGAACTTAAGCTTTTAACATATACTTGGATTTAAAAAGGCTATACACTTTATAACATTTAACATATATGCGACCGTGAAACATAGAAAACAGAGCATTGGCTTAGTACTTGTAACTTTTATGGAAAGTATTTATAGAAGAAAATTAAAGACTAAGATGAGAAATCAAATGTGTGTTACAGGCAATATTAAAAAAATAAAAATAATCATTTTTCTAAATTAAACATATAGCTGAAGTTCTAAATTGAAGCGTAAGATGATTTTACATAGTGAAAAAAGCCACTGTGAGAGATGGATGTGGAAATTTTATAAAGTTACATAATAATTTAATAATTAATAATAGGCATGATGACTTATAATTGACAGCACTTATTATCTTTTGAAATGGATTTAGTTTTTTTATTATTGCTGATGTTTTCAGAAAGTATGCAGTTTTATAATTATTTAATATGGATAATTTAAAATATAAAAAAATTATCTGTAAAAATGTTAAATACTATATATAATAAGTAAACAACTGTGTTTATGTGATTTAATTATCAAAGATACAACTGAGATATCCATTCTACCTTATATATTGTGACCTTGATGGCAGAGTTTACATGAATGGCTTTTTGTAAATACTTCTAAAGTGTATAAATTATGAAGAAATTTAAAATAATAATAATTGTAAAAAGTGAAAAATTATTACAATTCTATATTAATAAAATAAAATTGATTATTAAAAATACAAAATTGCTATGGAAACCAATTGAAAAAATCTCTGACATTGTTTGCTTTTCAAAGAAAAGAGAAGAAAAACATGTCTTCATTGGATTGCTTAGAAAATGGAAGTCAATAACATTTTAATGATTATTTAAGCAGATATATGCTGATTCAGGGATAACAGCTTTAGAGTGTCCCATCCTGAAATTTCGTTAATGTAGCTTATTACGGAAATGGAAATAAAAGAATGCCTTAGGATTTAACTATGTTTCTGCCAACCTAGCATTTACATGCAGATGCTTAAAATATGTGACACTTGGCATAAGGAAATTTACCCTCCAGTTAGTTGTCAAACAAAAATATCCTTCTATGACTGGATTTGTTAATTTGTGTAATTTTTATGCCCTCAATCATAGGGAAAACCTTTCTGGTAATAAACTACAAAAGGAACTTAATGAAAACAAACCACAAGCAATTAAAAATATTAAATGAGAATTCTTATGTCCATATATATCGATTCAAATTCTTTAAATATTAAAAAAAAATGATCTCAATGAAACATAAATAGGTAACCGAATAAATTTAGTAAAAACTTTTATGAATTATTATAAACAGAAAGATTTGTCTGCCACATGGGCTCTTCATACAAATTATGATTTGTTATATTATTTTCCGTATGTTTGTTAATTAAAATTGGGGTTATTGTTAATGATTTTTGTTGCTTGTTTATTTCTCATTTGAATTCCAAATAGATCATATTACTTTGTCTTATAATCATATTTTAAATGTGAAGAGAATAACAATCAGGAAACATGCCTGGATTTGTATAAGGCTTGTCATTTAGGTGGGCCTAGTCTGGTCATTATCTGTGACTATTATATATTAATTAAAAATAAAAATCATCCCACTATATATGTAGTTGCCTATTAGATATTTATAATTTCCCTAGACTAAATTAATTCTTGAATGTTGCAGGTTTTTTAATTATATTTTTTGATCAATTACTGTTCATACATGGATAAAACGTGTTACATTTGGTGATCCAGCAGGAATTTTCTTGATCAAAACAAACAGAAATTAAACCCAGTTTAGTTTTAAAATACGTTTTATTAGCATTTGAAAAAAAAAAAAACCATTGAAATATAGAATATAAAATACTTGATCAGATGAGAAATATGAAAATTTATTTTTGTTGTAAAAAAAAATCAATAAATAAATTTATAAGTGTCTTTAAACCACAATAGTAATAGAAATAGGTTGGTAGAAACAATAATAAGAAAATAAATCAAATATGGCATTGAAAATAAAATATAGTGCAGTGATAGAAAGGCTATATGATGGAAAGATGGGTGGGTATTCTAATTGTCAAACAAGTAAAGGAAGAATAAAATTATTAAAGTTTTAAAAGCTAGATGTTAATTTTATTATAATTTTTTATATATGATTACCCAAGCTAAAGCAAAACTGGAAGTTCAGAGAAATGAAACTGAGACTTATAATACTGAGTTTATGAACATAATTATGAACATGTTCATAGAAATTAAAAGCCAAAGTGAGAATCAGACAAACCAAATTGAAAAACCAAAGTAAAAATTGCAAAACCCAAATAGAAGGACTGAAAGGCCAAATGGAAGATCCTAAAACACAAAATAAAAAAATGAAGAGCAAAAATAAAGAAATAAAGGGCCAAATGGAAAGGAACCAGAGAAAATAATAAAGATGTTGTAATAGATGAGATAGATAATGCTAATTGCGATATAATTTTGGGATCACAAAAATAGATATTAGACCTAAAATATATAAAACAGGCAAAATTAAAGATATATGCTAGAGAGGCTTAGTTAAAGTTAAACATGATATTGATAGTACAAATAAATTTAGAGTTGATACAGAAACCTTGGATAGTGATAATAGTGTTATGATTTATCATGTATTTGAAAGTACTAATAATGTAAATAAAAGCAAATATGAAGAAATGACTAATATGGTAAATGAATTAAATTACTTATAATAGAAGTAAATGATTAAGAGGATCATTTTAATAGAATTAAATATAGAATTGTTTTGCATGGCAGGGTGTATAAAAGGAAAAGTACCAGGAAACCACAAAGATTAAAAGTGAAGGAATCAGAGAAGCCTGGAGTTAAGTAATTATTCTAGACTGAGTATCTAATAAGTTATTAAAATTAAAAACTTATGAAAGCAAAATGTGGAGCCAGAAAGCACAAAATAGAAAATGCATTTTTTTTTAGAAATGAGTCAGAGTTACCATGTGATAATAAAAAAAAAAATTCAGGTTATTCCAAATGAGGGCCTGCATATTAATAAAAAAGTATTTAGAAAGATATAAAGTTTGTCCTTATATGATTAAGGATGGTCTCTCAGTTAATGATTTTGGATTTGTTAATAAGGTACATATTGTAGAAAATGGAAAACTAAATATGTAGCATAAATTATTAAGGTAAATAAATTGAGACACTGAAAGTAATTACCATAAAATTTGAACTAAAATTAATTCCATGAGTTTGTTGAACATTGAACATGCTGCTTTCTGTACTAGTGATGGATGGAGGGTTTTTTATTGTTTTGAGGCATATCTCAGCACTGTTTCCAACATTTTATACTTATAGTTATCAGTCTTTAAGTCTCAAAAGTGAACCAGGTATCATTTTTATATTTGTCAGCCTCTCTAAGTCTCAAGATTGAGCTAAATATAATTCTTACATGGTATTGTGCATTAGTCATTAAATCTCACAATGGGGCAAGACTTTAGTTAAAATATTGACATTCATTTATATGTGGTTTGGTTGGTATTATATTTGTGTTTGAGATAGCTCTCTTGGTGTTCATGTTACATGGTATACCCATTGTTAGTGGAAGATTTCTTTATTCATCTCAGTATTGTGAGTGGATGATCAAATCCAATAAATAATTTTAATCAAATTTATAAAAAAAATTATATGTATACCATGTGTAATAGAAAATTATACATATATGGCTTTTTATAAATGTATATACATTTCTATTATGTCTTCTAAAATAGATGAAAGTCATGTGTATAAAACAAATTATAAAAAAATTTAAAACAATAATCTGATTGGCTGTCACATAAGCATTTTTAAAGCGCATCTGCCGAAGGTTTTTAGCCTTTCACGTTATTATTAACAATAATAATTGTAAAAATTGAAAATTTATTACAATTCTTTATTGTAAAATAAAATTGACTATTAAAAATATCAAGTTGCCATCGGACATCATTTGATTTTCAAAGAAAGGAGAAAGAAAATACTTCTTCTTTGGGTTACTTACTGCTATATATTGTAGAAAATATATTAGGCTTTAGTAACTCGGAACTATAAGTTTTAAAGCTATGTTTTACTTCAGAGGAAAAATAGTAATAAAATGTAAATACATGTCTACTTTAAAAAGCAATAAAGAGATCGCTAATAATTAATGGAAACGTAAATTTTAAATGGATATGTAAGTTTTTTAAAAAAATAATGAAGAATAAATTTTGTAAAGTAAAGGTAACTTTATTTTGATAATTTAAGTTTAAGTTAATTCAATGAAGAAAGATTAGTTTGCAGATAAATTAGACTTAAACAGATAGAGATGGTAAGTTAAAAGCATTCTATAAAAGATTGCTGAAAGATAATGCAAATGATTATGTTCAAGGTGGATATAACTCATGGATTTAAAATACAAGAAAACTGTGTAGTGTTAAAATTGAACCATTAAATTATTTTGGTAGGAAACAAATGGAATAAATATTTGAAGCTAATTTTTGAGGAATTTGAACTGACATAATTAGAAGCCAGATCCTTACTGTCATTGTAAAAATGCATTAGTCAAATGAATTTACTTTTACATTGGAATGATAGGAATTTGCCAATGAATTCGAGCAAGGAGAAAACAGTATAAATAGTGTGCGCAACAAAAGAGTGGGGTCATCAGCTTAATTCTAATTTATCCCAAGCTGTTGTATATTGCTATCATAAGAACTTTTAAGAAAAGCTGAGGGAAATGTGCCCTAGACTTTTCTGCAACAATGGAAGTGTCCCAGAGCCCATGCCTCTGAAGGTGAAAGAAAGCCGGCTAGGGAAAATGTTTATAGACTTGATCGCTCTTTTATTATTTGTGTATGTCTGAGAAGGCCCAATTAGGATTGTGTTTTAAGTACTGTGACTATAAACTTTTAGTATTCACTTAAGTTCATCACTATTGTAGTGGCAGTATTTGTTTGTTTGGTGGCAATTATAGCATTGAAGATTTAGAACTTTAAATCAAGGATTAATTGTTAGAGTGTATATAATATGTAAATAAATGTATTTATTCTTATTTAATAGCATTTTGGGAAATTAATACTTTTGTGATAATTGTTGGTAGTTAGCTTCATAGCTGAATACACAACATTTACAAACTCCAAAAAAAAAAAATGATTATTTAAATAGATATAATGCAATTGAATAACAGATTAAGAGTTTTCCATCCTGAAACTTTCACTGTTATTATGGAATTGTAAATAAAAGAATACTTCAGGAATTAACTATACTTCTGCCAACCTAGTAATTAATTGCAGATACTTAAAGTTTGTAGTACTTGGCATAAGAAAACTTGCCCTTCAATTAGTTGTCAAATGAAAAGATTGTTCTATGACTGGATTTATAATCTAGCATAATGTTGATACCCTCAATCATAGGAAAAAATCTTTTATGGGAATAAACTATGAAAGGAACTTAATGAAAATAAACTTTTGACAAATTAAAAAATATTAAATGAGGATTCTTATGGCCATATATCTCAATTCAAACTTCTTCAAATATATATAACTAAATGAACTTAATATAAACTTTTTAAGAATTATTATAAACAGAAATATTTTTGTCATGTGTGTTCTTCATACAAATACATAGATGTAAATATGATATGTTATATTATTTTTATTATGTTTGTTAATTAAAATTAGAGTTATTGTTAATAATTTTTGTTGTTGTTTTTTTATCAGAATTTCAAGTGGATTGTTACTTTGTCTTATAATCATATTTTAAATGTGGAGTGAATAATGGTCAGGAAACAGGTCTGAATTTGCATAAAGTCTTGGCCTTTAGGTTGACCCAGTCTAGTTATTATCTGTGACTATTATAAATTAATTAAAAATAAAAATTGTTTAGTCACTCCACAATATACATGGTCGCCCATCAGATATTCATGATTCTCCTAGACTAAATTCATTCACAAATATTGCTGTTTTTAGCTATATTTTCTGATCAATTACCATTCATATATGGGTAAAAACCATTACAATATGAGAGTCATAATTACTTTTGTATTCTTATGATAACATATTTTTTCATGAATTAATTAAGATATAAACAAATAAATGTGGGAAAACATACAAGTAAATATCTAGAGAAATGCAATGACATTGCTAGTTAACCATCAATTGAAATTAACAGACTCAAACTAAATCACTTACTCAACTAAGCAACAGTAACTCTTTGTCAGTTTATTTAGAGACAAAAGATCCTTATGTCAATACCCAAGGTCATATATAAGACATGCATGTAAGACTAATCAAAAACTACTATCGGTGTTTAGAACATATGTTTTAGCTTTGTGCAGTCAATTTCAACTAATAGTTGCTTAGCATTTGTTTATATATATTAAATCAAATGATTTTAATTAATCTATGAAGAAATAAATATGGAAATTTTTCATTTAAATATACTTCAGCAATAATGTTGCTGGTCAGAAATCAGATGAAATTGACAGTAAAGCAAAACTATTTGCCCTTTATTGAGATATAGAATAGTAAGTTATGTATCCAGTTTTAGAGATATTTGTAATGCTTTATATTAGCAAATAGTATATGAAGTGTTTTACTCATTTCTTTGAAGTACTATTTTATGATTTACCAGAATTTAATATAATTTTATAATTACAGATGTTTTTATACCAAAATATATAAAAATAAATATTTCTTTATTATATTTTTTTATACTGCTGATTTTTTGCATTATTATTATTATCATTTAAAATTATAACCTTAATATATCTTTAGTTTTAAATATTAAAATTTTATAGAAGTAAAAAAATATTTATTATAAATTATATATATGCATTAGGAGAGCTTTGCTAAGGATTCTATGGTTGGTATGGATAAGATAGATTTGTTTCCTGAAGGTGACCATGTTTTAAAAGTCACTTCACATTTATTTTCTACCTATGGTTTTGAACCATATGCAGAAGAAATGAGAATGCAACAACTTTTACCACATTATAAATTTATCAGTTCTTTGTTGAAGTTTGATCCTCAATTTATTACACCATTTCATGAAGTAGCTCAATTTCCACTGATAAATCAATTGTTTCTAGGTAAGTATATTAAAAAAAAAAACAATTTGGCTTTATAAAATAAATATATATATATATAAGACATATTTTGCGGGTTCATCCATGTTAAAAAAATTTTAATATTAATATACTGACATTTCAATTTGATCACACAAGTCATCTACTAAGTGACAAATGGTAGAAAGAGGGTTGTAGAGGCGCTACAATCATAAAAACGTTAAATTAAAGTATGTTTTTTTAAAAAAATATTTCCAGATAGGAGGGAGTTTGCATGTATTATCTCTCTTATTGATACAATCTGGTCTTTTTAGTATCTCAATGGCTTCTCTGATTGTACTCCTATTTGTAAAGATTTTTTTAAAAAAACATTTTAATTTAACATTTTTACTATTGATGGAACTTTAACATTATTTTCAAATCAACGATTGTAGTACCTATACAATCATCTTTTTACCATTTATCACCCAGTATTTGACTTGTGCGATCAAGTCAAAATGTCGATATATTAATATTAAAAATTTTATTAACATGGATGAACCTGCAAAATATGGGATAGTTATTCGGTTGTCTCATGTTCAAACATAACACGACCGACCCATTTTTTTTTGACAATCATCAGCGGATTACAATATGGGAAAGAACACTTCATCCCCATTATATCATTTGGTTGATTTGTTCCTTCACATTATCTTGATATTGATGTGGGACTGGGTATGACCTAAACCGGAATGGCTAGTCCTGATTTATCTTAATTCTTTGCTCAAATTCTTGAATTACACCCAGTATATCTGAAAAAATGTGGCCATACTCTTCCAATATTTTCTGCAGTGCATGGTCTTCTTCTCCATTGGCCACATTTGCCTGCTTAACTTTCTCAGCTAACACTCTGTCCATTGGGTCTTCCTCAACTTTCATGACCCCAATTGAATGGTATAGGTCCAGCACCAAAAATTTAATTGTTTCTCCTTCGCAGGTTTGTAGTTCAGGACACATTTGTATTTGTGTAGGAAATCAGATCATAATATGGCCTCATGTATCAGGTCCTTCATAATAAGGAATACATGAATGAAAGTTTTCCCATTTGTCCATAAGTCCACCCATATCTGCTTAGATTCTTCCTTGGCCCTCTTATTATTCACCATTGTCATCTGTGTAGCCTTCAGTTGAAGGGTCCATATACCAGGTTGTTTCCTAACCAGTTTATGATATAGTGTTTCTGACATAAGAAAAATTTGATTCCCTGAATCAATGAGGGTTTCTATTCCTATTTGATTGATTTCCATATGAATCTTTGGGCACTCCTGTTTGGCATAGTGAGGAACCCTATCTTCCTATGAGCACACCAAATTCCCAATGTGTTTCCTTTCTCTCAGGTGTATCATTCCTTCTTCCTCTGCCATATCCGTTTGACATTTATCCATGAATTTTTTATCTTCAATCTCCCTCAGTTGCTCATCTACCTCAATTTGCCTTAATATTTTGTCAATTTCTTCATCTGATCTAATACTTTTAATTCCCACTCAGTATCTTATTTCTAATGGCAAATTTCGACACACCATTCTTACTATCTGATTTTCTGATAGCTTATAATTCTCTAATGTCTTCAGTGTGGCCACTTGTTGTCTCAAAAACTGTACGTAATTTTCCTTCCCCTTTTCCAAAAACTTCTGATTAATGATTCACATTTTGATATTCTCCTGCTGTTCATCATTCCAAAATGTCTTTTTCAAGGTCGTTTCATACTCCTGGTATGTTTGTGGTTGGGGTAACATAGAATCCCACCATGTTTTTGCATACCCTTGGTGGATCTGCGCTAAGATTATTTTGAATTCCTCCGGTATCCCATATTTCCTAAAAAAAATTTTTAAACCATCTTCCTTCTGTCCTCTAAATACCTTCATTTCCATCCACTCTATCTCCTGTAATTTTGTTATTATCATATCTATCCTGCCTGTCTCTCCTGCTTTTATCTTTGAGATAAATAACTTTTATTTCTACTTTTTTTATGTTTTATATTTTTACGAAAACAATTTTTTGTTTCTGAGTGAAATAATAACACAATTTATTTATTTATTATTATTTTTCTATACACCATGCTAGGCTCACCATCCCAGCTCACAAAATACTATGATGACTGTCACCTGCCCTATTGTTGAACCTCTAATCCTATCTAGTGCTTTATTCTTTCCCGTAGTATTAACGAGACAAAATGATTAACAACTACAACACACAAGAAAAAAATCTTATTAACCTGCCATTTTACTTTCATAGTCCCATCCATTGGGAAGCCATTTTAACAGGCAACCCTGGTATCAATTTTGTTGTTTATATAAATGTCTAAAAAAAATTGAATCTGTTGACCATATAGGGTAGTAAATGCAAAACTATGGCTGTATAGTCGCCTTAACACCCTGCAGATAGAATTTGAATACTGTCTACCATATTGGGTTTGAATACGAATTCCCTTTCTTAATGATATCTTAAGAAATAAAATCTACATATCCTATATCAGGATGTATGTTGTAACGGTCAGAATCATCTATCTTGCTAACACACTGCAGAATTCAAACCCCAAACATGAAACTGAACATTCTAGGAGGGGTTGCCTTCTAGATATACTAAGTTCGAGTCTAAAGTCCAAATTTCACAGCACCACTTACATGATAACGCATCTGATGCTACTACTAGTATAACCTTTTACTGGTGCCTAGTGGTCAGGGAGAAACAAAAGAGACTCTATACTAAGATAAGTTTGGGTTGCTAATTAACGTCTATGGATGTACAAAAGAAGTGTAGAAACTAGATATATAGACTGAGACAGTGATAAGAATCAATAAAATAAAAGATCAAAATTGGTTTTAAATTATTTCAAAGATTTATTTATATAGAAATATATATATTGTACCTATATTGATATAGGCACATATAATTTTATCTAAAATTATATTATTAAAATAATCGTTCATAAAAGAAAACATAAAATTAAACGTTGAAGAGTTTATTGCAGTTTGTTTTAGAAAAAAGATAAGAATTAAATAGTTTTCTAGCGTTAGTTTTTGAAATAAAAAAAGCTACAATTAATTAATCAAAAGGGGGAGGGGGAGTCTTGGTTTGAGAAATGAAACTAATGGTTATAAAAGGAAGTAAAGAGTTTTTATTAGTATTCGTAAAAATATAATTTAAAAAGTTAAAACATACAAATCTCTTTTCATTCAAGTTTAATTAAAGAAAAAATAATGTTAAAACTAAATAGTAAATTGTATTAAAAATATATGTGCATATATATGTGCGATTTGTAAATAAATAAAATGTATGCGAAATAAAAGGAGATTATCATTAAAAACACGGCAATGGCTATTAATAATATAAAACAATACGTTTTTGCATGGCTATTACTAATTAAGCAATCTTCCAAAACACGTTTATCAAATGATTATCACTGGAATTTGACAACAGATCTTTGCCGGAGATATCAGAAAGACAACAAGGTGCAGGTATAAATAGACCTTTTTTTATCGGACAGTAATCAGTTCACAAAAGTAATTGAGTAGTGCAGTTCAGAAATTAATTGAGTCAGTTAACAAACAAAATGCAGTGTTGAGAAGATTTTGGGAATTCACACCTCTCCACAGCCTAAAAAGTCCGATGAAAACAGCAAGATCTGCCCATGAAATAATGTCAACGTAACAACTTAGAAAATCTCCGTCAATATCTAATTGTCTCCAATAGTAATAATCGTGAATAATAAGGAAACTCATCAAGGAAACGTCCCAGCCGGCTGGAAGCATTCATACTGGAACCATTCATACTGGAAGAAACAACAAACAATAAGAAAACAAAGTGTTAAATCTACGTTCAAAATCCTAGGTAAAACAATTGCTTATTTTCGTTTATACTGTAATAGCCATTGCATTTCATTAATTCATGCGAATCCTCCAAGAGTCTAATTATATGAACTCGATATCATACATAAATGAACTATTGATATGTGTGTTTAGATTTCAAATGCTATGTAATACTTTATTATTATTATTATTATGTGTGTGCATGAGTTAATATGTGCGTGATCCTTATATCAATATTATTGGTTAAATTAGATAAATACCAGTTTTCGGTTATGAAAATATACAAGAATATTTAAACTAGTTTAGAAATGTTAATTTAAAAATATGCGTGTGTTTTTATTAGAATTATAAAATGTTTAAATTTAGTAAATAAATGTTAGTTAATAAATTGTCTTTAAAATTAAACTTTATTTGTCGGTCAATTCTTTTTATCAATTCTTTTTATCAATTCTTTTTATAAATTCCTTTTACAATTCTTTATCAAGTCTTTTAACCACTAATTATGTATAATCTATTAGTGATTACAAACAGCTGAGCTAGTTGTGGATTTAGGCGTTGAGTTAGTGGCCATTGCTCAAAGTGCATTATTTATTCATCCTTGAATAGATAGCTGGTGCCCATGTTTATACACAAACAAAAAAAAGTGCTTTGAACTTGGTGTTGAACTCAACAGCCGAGAAGAAGTTATGTCCTGGAAATGTAATGCTAGTTATATATTTTATAGCTATCGTTTGGGCATACATACTCTCCGAGTATGTTCTTCTCTGCCTAAGAGACCGGTGTTTCAAATTTACATATTCGAAAATGGTTCAATATATATATAATGCCACTGTCTGCTTATATGAGACAGGGATGCTTACTAAATAATTGTTGGCATTACATTCCATTAAATGACAAAAGGTTTTAAAGAAAATATATTCTATCCCTCAGGCTAATATAATATTATGATAATGTGCTTAAAAGAGATGGGAACATGTGCGAGGTGCTTTGAGTAATTATAAAAGTTTAATAAAACATTTAAAATTAAGGGTTATAGAATATTTATTGATTTCGAAAATAGCATGGACAAAAGCTTACTAAGCGATAAAGTGGGGATGTGATCAAGGCATTTATTTTATAATTATAATTAATTTAGATAGGAGGTCAGTATTTCTAATAATGAATTTATTAAAGGATGGAGGGTGTGACACATTTAAGTCACGGATGCTTTGTAAAATTATATATAAATAAATGGGAAATATTTGGAATGACTATGGAGAGCATCTCGCCACTGACCTGTAGGAATGTGTTGTCATGGACAGCCGAAGCTTGGACTCATCCACAACTTAGTGTCTGGGTGATGGCTGCGTCTAATTCCCAGGTGTGACCTTTGAGTACACTCTCTGCCTGGGAACCTCAGGAAACTAAAAGGGAACGGACTTGGCCATTTAAAATCCTTGGAAAGAAAAACAAAGCGATCTCAACAACCAATTCATTTACCAGCAATACTAGACTAATGTATATAAAACATACAAGATGGATTCATTTAGATTGGAAAAATGCCCAATCAAATTCTCAGAAATTCATTTAAAAGGGTCCGCACATTCTCAACATCAATGACGAACTTTGAAATTAAAGTAGAAGATTTTAAAATAGGAAAATGCATGCTTGCAGGTTTGAAAAGAAAGTATAGATTTATTTACGCAATCATGCATTTGTGGCACATTTTAATTATTGAGCTCACACATACTCTCATATTAGGTTAAAATCAATAAAATGTAGATTTTAAACTATTTGATTATTATATATATTAAAGAAGATTAGAATAGCCCTTGAACGAGTGATTTGCAAGATAATAAAATTGGGAATTATTTATAAATTTAAAATATGCCTTAATAGCGGCGTCATACTTTCAACAAAGGAATAATTCACTTGGTCAAAGACTATTCTGACACATTATCATAATAAAATAAAATAAAGATTAATAAATAGAAAATATTAACCTAAGGATAGAGAGCAAAACTGTTGATTATATTAGAACACGTTAAAGGAATACATAATAAAGTCAAATGAAATAAAATAAAACAATTTAAAATAGCTATAGCATGTTAGTTAGGAATCACAAGAGCTCTTGGGTTAATTTGAGTTACCTCTGGAGAAGCATTTGCAGGTAGATTGATGGTCGGCAAGTTTTATACAATTCAGCAGCAAAATCTGGAATTGTTCATACTTTTGGCAGCAGCAGCAGTTCCAGGGTTCCTTATGTGATAGCTTTTGATGGTCTAGAGCAGCGGCTGGCCATTCCTGAGGGGAAAATAGCCTTCTTGCTGGCTCTACTTCATCATTTCAAGGTTAGCAATTTTGAAGGTTGGGTAATTCATAGGTGAAACTGTAAACATGGTCAATTAATTTGGAGATGAAAACTCGGCTTCAAATTTAAGTTTGCAGGCATGTAGCTAAAACTCTCAAGAAAATATTTTTGAAATCTTGCTCGAAGAATATTTTACTAGAATACTTTCACTAGAATATTTCTCTAGAATCATTTCATTAGCAAATCACTAGAATGGAGAACAAAAGAAAACCCTCCTTTTTATAGTGGAATTGAACAATACAACTGCCCTGGAGCATTACAAAAATACTTCGGACTTTGTTTATTTATCAGCTGTAATTAATCCTATCCGAATGTCTAAAGGAATTCAACAAAATTTTAATTAATTTCTATTGTTAATTTCCTTGTCGACATTCGAATTACAAACTTGATTTAATTAAAATAACATTTTATTAATTGAAAGAAAACCTTAAGTGGACATCTGCTGTATATTTTAGATAATAATTAAAACTATTGTTCCTACCAGCCCTCATTTATTCTAACAGAAAATATATGGCATGATTTTAAATTGAAAAGAAAATTATTTTACTTTTTAAATTTCAATATTTGAATCTATTTACTAAACGAATATGAATTTTATTTTAAATCAAAAATATATTACGACTGTAATATATTTTTGTAAATAGATTCAAACAAAATAATTTTAACTAACAATTTATAATTTTATCATAAGTTTTAAAATACATATCACAGTGTGTGCACAATTATGACTTATATAACCTACTTTAAAAAAAATATGAATTATATGAACATGCACATAATCAATAACACTTTATTTATTTGGGAATGAGTTATACTTATATATAACATGAGCGTAGTACTCGTGGTTTAAAATTGGGTGGGATTTCCGGCATATAAGTGCATTGCAGACACTCTACAATACATTGGGGTTCAAACTAAGGCATGAGGGTAGGAAATAGGTGAGAAAAGGTGAAACAAAGATCTGCAAAGCAGATCTTACTGTTTCAATGTTAAAAATATATATAAAAAAAATCTACCTAGTGGCCATTATTTCATTTAAAAAGACAAGCAGCAATTTCTTCAGAAAAAGTATATTTATGAGCATCAATTAATAAACTGACCCAAGCACCAGTCTCACTAGTACCATAAGAATTATACTTTTCCTATTTAAGTAATCTTAGAACTATTGCTAATTAGGTGCCTGGCCATTTTAGCTAGCTCAAAATCCAGGGCTGGGAGATAACAATACCTATCAGGCTGAACAGAGGTAACTGGCTAAATCTATGTAGTTGGAACAAGCTTTCTCTGCTTTCTATGCTTCTCAACTTAAGTTGTGAATATTTAAACTTATATATTAGTAACAATTTCCTTTTTATATCCCTTAAATTAGATCGTGTGTCATTTAAAATTAGCTACCTTTGAACTCCCTTTTTTTACACATTTATTCCCTCAATATATGATCTGTTTCTTTATCAAATCTATGATTTAGAGTTTAAAAGTACGTGTAATATAATTGCTTATTCTGAAAAGCATACTTAATTCATTTTTTGAGACATACTGACAGGTAGAGAGATAGGCCAATATAAGCGATAAATATGTTCATTAATGATAGACAAATAATTTGTTTTAAAGTAAATATATAATTTTATTATTATTTCATCTAATTAAATATTGAGAAAAGAGAAAAATATATATTAAATGATAATATAAAAAGACAAAAACGAAATTAGTTAAATATAAAAGAACATAATTAAACAGTGTGTGTAAGAATGCCTTTATACATTTCAAATTAAATTATATAGTTTTACATAATGATTAAATCTTTAATGATTAATGATGGGCAATTTTCAGTTCACTTAAGACAATAAAAATTAGTCATATTTACCTTGGAATACCCAGGATTTTAAAAATAGGTATAAGTTTATTTCCACGTAAGCTTGTTTCAATGATCCAAACTAAATCTATGAATTCTTTATTGTCGAAGAATAAAACAAAAATTTTTCTGCTAATAACAAAAGTCCAGCATGATCATCCATTTTGTGGTATTGCTTGGATAGAGAAAATAATGACATCTTATTGGAAACTTTCTTTATGTATACGGATCGAGATTCATTTCTTACTGGATTATTTTAGTGGCATATCGGTAAGATTTTTGTGGTTCTTGGAGGGGTGGGCACTTAAACAGAAACAGCTATAGATATTTGGAGCTTAGGATGATGGCCTTACACGTATTTGTTCTATCCCTGCATTACTATTGTAGCGATGGTTTACGTTGCTATTGCTAAATCCATTTTCTTCTTGAGATGGTTGATTGAAGGAATTTTAATATTTTATTTTATAATATGAGCATGGCCGTATTGGTCAACTTAGCAAAAAAGAAAATTAATGCAACATTTCAGTTCAAAAAACACTCGTGCTTGCTCCGATTTTTCTTTCTAATTAATTAATTTCTCAAAATTCTTTACTTCCCAAAATAGTTTATCAGCCTTCAGATCTCTATTTCTTAGGCATGCTTTTAACATTTTTTCTTTTTCTGCCATACATTTACTTAAGATTTCCTGGAATTTTGAGTGGCTAAGTAATGGAACAAAAGACACAAAATTGCCTCAAGGTAGACATATCAAAGTTCTTTCATTACTCTCATTAAAATACAATATATGATAAAACAAAAGAAAAATATACATTTGAAATAAGTAATAATACAAAAAAAAAAATTATATATTTGCATATAACTGCAATCCTACAATTTATTCATACATATTTTTTTGAATGTATTCTAAAACAAATCCATAACTATAAACATCTTTCTCTTTCCCCCTTTTTTTTAAAAAAAAATAATAAAAAAAAACTTTCAAACTTTATCTCTCTCTTCGACATATATATGATTCTTTATATATATACTCACACATTGAGGCCAATTTATTGGACTCACGCTTATCTAGGCAGTTGGGGAATATTATGTAACTGCTTTGTAACAGGGTTTGAAACTGGATACTGTTGCAATATATATATAATATTTTTTTGATTTTACATTATACAGTATTTTTCCTGTTTAAATGGTTGATTTGAATGGTAACTTTGCTTTAGGCTGGTCTTGAAATGGATTATCTCAAAAATATCTATTTATTATAAACTGGAACAAATGATCTTTGGAAACTAGTTAATTTAGTGAATTCTATTGCACATTTTTAAAAAAAGTATATTTTATTTGCACATTTTCAAATAATAATGAAATCTATAAAATATAAACAGTATCTTCTATATTTTTTTCTATTATCACTTTTTAATTATAATTGATCTCCACATTTTCAAGTAATTTTAGTGTTTTAAATTTTGTTGATAGTTAGAAATATTGGTCTATAAAAATACTTATATTTAGTAATTAATAATACTATGTAATAATTATAGAAATTATATTCCACAAGAGTGTAAAGATAATTAATAAACTTTAAAAAATTACTAAGCCAAGCTTTTAATACAGAGTGTCTTTATCAAAGCAACTTAAATATATATCAATATAAATTTGAACACCAATTGTTGAAAGAAGGAATACTATTGGCTCTTAATAATTTTTTAATTATCTATATACACTTATTATAAATTAAAACACCAGTTCTTATTAGGAGGAATGTTATTCACTGTAACATTAATGTGGTTTTTTTTTTAATTTATTATATATCAAGATTTCTCACCAGATATTTTAATATGTAAACAAATAACTAATTTTCTTTTTATGTTCAAAAATTAAAGATTTATATGCACTACTGTTTTTTAGCTTTACTGTATAGGACAACATTGTGACCAATTCTAGACCTTAAATTTTCTCATCTTTCACCATATCTACCATTTCAAATCTGACAATCCAGATCATAGAACAACTGTGCTTTATATTCATTTTCAAGCTTAACTTTAGAATTATTAATTAATATATTTAAAGATAAAAGTTATAAAAAACCAATATTATACTATTTATTATAATTGAAATTATTTTTTCTACAAAAATTGAGAATATAAGGGTATATCAATCAATGGTTTTGTAATTGACATGCTATTGCTTTTATGTTTACATTTGGTAATACTAAAATTATTTGTCTGAAAAAAAAAAAGTATAGAATAAAAGAATCGTGACATATAATTCATTCAAAAAATTATGTTAATGGTAAAGGAAAAAGAATTCCTCGTAATTAGAACTGATAATTCAATTTATAATGATGCATACTTAGTTCTTATAAATGAATTAATGTAAGTCATTACCATTCATGTTTGCAATAATTAGTGATTGCTAATGGTATATATATTTAGGTTTATTAAATTTTGTCTTGCTTTCATAAAAATGATCTGCATTGAAAGTCCGATAGCAATTATTTTTTTAATTTATTACCATATTATTCATTAATTGCCCTATTATGGTTTAAATATTTTAAATTTATATGTATCATTTTTAAGAATATTTCATATATAAATTGAAAAGTGAATAAGAAATATTTTTAGTCATTTTTTTTCTTTACATAGATGCTTTTGGCTATGAACCAATAATTGCTTTTGAAAACATAGAATTACAAAATACAGACTCTGCTGGGATTTTAAATACTTCATTTCCAAATTTTACAGTATCTGATTTAGCCTACAATAAAGTGGAACCACCTCAAAGTCCAGTATTTGGAAAAAGCCCAATGATTAGTATTCCTGACCAGATAAAACCAAAACGAGAATCTCTTTCTCTTTCTAAACCACCTCAAGTCAAGATAAAAAGTGTTCTTAATCTAATTAATTTAAAAAAATTTAAGAAAGCTGCGTCAGAAAAAAAGAGTATATCTGAAGTAACATTACAGCCTAACCTTGAGCCAATCACTATTGATGGTACTTATTTTTTATTATTATTATTATTATTATTATTATTATTATTATTATTATTATTATTATTATTATTATTATTATTATTATTATTATTATTATTATTATTATTATTATTATTATTATTATTATTATTATTATTATTATTATTATTATTATTATTATTATTATTATTATTATTATTATTATTATTATTATTATTATTATTATTATTATTATTATTATTATTATTATTATTATTATTTTATTTTATTTTTTTTATTATTATTTTTTATTATTATTATTATTTTATTATTATTTTATTATTATTATTATTATTATTATATTATGTTTCAAAAGGCCTTTATTGTCTCAAAAGAATACAGTAATGGTTACATAGATTATGTGCTACAAGTTTTCCAGTTACAACCAGGTTACAATTGTTATTACAATAATCAAGATAACGTCTTTATAATATATTGTCTTAATTGAATGTTGCAGATTTGTTCATTATAAAATAAAGTGTTCAGAATATTATAGACAGTTGCATTTCAATAGTTATTAGGTGCACAGATGTTACTGAAGCTATTACTGGATAGGGATGGGCTCTGTTCTTTTGCTTTATTTCCTGTTTTATTATTTATTTATTTTTGTTTTTTCCTTGTTGGTACTCCATATTACTTAGTCATTATTTCCTTGATTATGTTACAACCTTGCTCTGTGTTTAAGCAGAGACCAGGTAGCTGCATAGATGTCTGGACTTGTTATCAATTTGTCCCGGATTTGTATTTGCTGTAACTTGTGTTCAAAAGTAGATGGATGTCGCCTTGTGTTATTTCCCATTAGGAACGTACATCTTGTGCACCATAGTGAATATAGAACAAAAGTTGCTGCCCTAATCAGTGGTATTGTTTTACTTTGGAAAGCCATCATTACTTGTTCCATTGTGGTTTTATTTTTCCTATACGTGTTGCAAAGTATAATTCTTACTTGTTCCAGACCTTTGCAGTGATACAGTAAGTGCTGGACAGTTTCTTCATTCTGATGGCATAAGCCACATAAAGGATCCATGTCTCTATGTAGTCTTCTATGTACCAGAAAGTATGTGGTTGGGAGGGCATCTAAGTTTATTTTAAGGATAAAATTGAAAAATTTTGGTTCTAACTCCCATTTCTTGTATTTTTTAATTAATACTTTATTGTTTATTTTTAATAGTGGTAATATTTGATTGTTGGTGGTATGGTTCTGCATTAGTTCATAGATTTCCCATATTATTATTATTATTATTATTATTATTATTATTGTTGTTGTTGTTGTTGTTGTTGTTGCTGCTGCTGTTGCTGCTGTTGTTGTTGCTGTTGCTGCTGTTGTTGTTGCTGTTGTTGTTGTTATTATTATTATTATTATTATTATTATTATTATTATCATCATCATCTTTCAAAAGGACTTTATTGAATATAACAAGAAAAAGGTTACATTTATAATTATTTTACCACATGCAGATGAAGTGAAGTTAGTATAAATAAGTTGAAAATTGTAATTGGGGTGGACAACAAAGACAAAGGATATGCATGTGGTTTACAAATTTGAGTTTACATTTTTTCTTTAAAATATACACATCCAATTAGTTTTGTGCACTTGTAAGGCTCTTAGTTCTATTTTTTATTAGTCTTTTTTTTCATCTATAATTTTGAGCGCTGTTGTAATATAGATCAAGTGGCTGTGTACATCTTTTGGGATACAATTTTTTCATCCCTTAAGCGGATCTGTTCCATTTTGTTCCAGAATGTGTTTGGATGTCTTCTTGGATTATTGTTGTACATGAAGCAGCATCTTATACACCATAGTGAAAATAATATAAAAGTACTTGCTCGAATATGTAGGTAGCTACCCTTAACAAATGATTGTAAAAGTGTTTGAATGTCACAATTTCTTTGTTTGTGCAATGATGGTCTGAATGAACAAATATTATCAAATACAGGGCAGGTAAAAAGAAAATGTTCTTGTATCTCAGTTTCTCTATGACATAACCAGCATATGTCTTCTGTATTTATGTAATGCCTTCTATATCTACAAAATTGTAATGTTGGCAATGCTTCAAGATTAATTTGAGTAGAAAATCATAGTATTTGGGTTCTAATGCCCAGAATTTAAATTTTCAGGTTAGTTGTCTATTGTTAATGTTTAAAATTGGTCTTTTATCATTTAGGGGAGAGCAAATTATCTGGTATCCATCCCATTATTTAAATTTATCTTGAGGTGGTGAAAAAATAATGTTTGGAATGTTAAGAATTAGTGTAAGCAAGGTTTTTCAATATCCATTGGTTGGTGGTGGTTTATCTGTTGGGGTAATCTTGAAGAACACTTTCATATATGGAAATAAATAAGCACATGCAGAAATGAGATTTAATATCTTTTGAATGTTAAAAATATGTATTGAATGTAGTCCTAAACCATTTTGTATTAGAGGAGCCTGAATACGTTTTAGTGAAACTAAAACAATCTTTTTTCCCCACAGCAACTTTCTACATAATGAGTTTATTTTACTAATAAAAGATTTAGTGTATAGTATTATTGGAGAATAGTATGTGATTCGAGTCATAATTAATAGATTAAACAGGGATACTTTTGAATATAATGAAAGGTAAGATTTTGAAAGTAAATCAATTATATTTTCTATTTTATTTTTAATTTTGCCTTGTATTTGTTGACACATTTCTAGGTTGTTCAAATAGAAGGGAATTCCATAAAAGAGCTGGGTATTCCTTTAAAATGTTGCATGTGAAATTGTTCTGTATATATTGACCATGCAGAAGATTTATCCATGTTAAACTCCAGCTTGTATTTATTAGTGTATGAATTAAAAATTTTCAATAGAGTTGGGATCTGTTTTTTAGAAGTTAAAAAAAAAGAGACATCATCCATGTAGGCAATACAGGAGATGTTTGCTTTCAGACCAGGTATGTATATGCCTGATAATTCTTTTTCTATCATATTCAGTAAGGGATTGATATAGAAAGTAAAAAAAAGAGCACTTAGTGGTGAACTTTGTGGAATTGAACAGTAAGATAGAAAAGATGGCGAATTCTTACCATTAAGTGTAATATGTATTTCTCGACTTAATAAAAGATTGGTGATTTAAATATATTAAGGATCTTGGTATTGTTGTGTCTGCTAATACTTCAACAAGGAGTTCAATCGGAATCATATCAAATGCTGATTTTATATCCAGTTGGATTACAACTGGACTATTTTTTATTATTTCTGACAGAATCAATAACTGTTTTGAATAGAAAGGCTGCTTGCATTGTAGATGAGCCTTTCTTAACAAACTGCATTTTAGATAGTATAGGTATAATATAGGGTTCTATTTTGTCTTTAATGATTGACTCCAGCAGTTTGATACCCAGAGGGCTCATTGATATGGGCCTTAGATTGTTTAGTGTAGTTATTTTTTCATGTGTTTTGATAAATGGTACTAGTAAAATAGGGTATAATCCATGTATATGATGGACCTTTTTTGTTAGAAAGTTTGCTAGATTACACAGATACTGAGCAGTAAATTTTTCTAAATGCTTGAATACAAAGCAAGGTATACCATGCATTCCTGGGTGACTGGAGTTTGGGGTTGATGCTAATTTTTGAATAAAGTCTTTGGGAGTAAATACTATATCTTCTGGCTCACTGAGATCAAATGGTGCAGGAATGAATTTTTTCTTCTCTTGAAGTTTGGATTTGAAATGTCTGTAGAGAGGTAGCAACATGTTGTAACCAGAAATTATATCTTCTTGTATTTTAATTGCTGTCGGTATGCGAGTTGATGGCTTTTATCCCAGTGCCCAGCGAATATAGTGTCTGGCCCATGTGTGTGTTTGTGTCAAAAACAGTTTTCTTTTTTTAATTGCCAGGTATTCTATAAGTTCTTCAGAGACAGATTAATAAAGTTTCTTCAGGGCAATCACATTTGAACAGCCTTGTTTATTTGTAGTACTGTTTGTGATTCTTTTGTGTGATTCATCTACAAGAGCTAGAAGCCTTGAAGGGGCTGGGGCAGCCCTTGTTATGACATCAATTGTATATGAAATAATGTTAACAAAGGCAATCCATGTTTGCACTGGATCCATTTCAATGTCTTGAAGTTTGAAGATATATATATATTGTAACGAGCACAGACGACGTTACATTGTTTTTTTATTATTAAACATGAAGTTAAAATAAGAAGTTCGCATTTAAAAATTTTCTTTAAGAATTAAAAATTGAAATTAAATATCATCTTAAACTCATATATATAAATCGCACAGATAAAAAAAAAATTATTAAAATAAAACTTTATTAAAAATAGAAAGGTATTTTAAAAACAAAAACTTAAAAAGATTTAGAGATAAAAATATATCTTTAATCTTGGAAAACACATTAATTAATCAGAAATGGAAATGATTGTTTTAATTAGTTAAATGTAAACCAGCCTTGGGCATTTAAATGTAAAAACATCGGTCAGATAGGAAAACAATAGAAACTTTTAGCAAATAAAAAGAAATCCCTATGGAATCGGACCTCAGAGAAAGGACCATCGCATCGATGACGTAATGTAAATTCGATCCTTCAAATTAATATAAAAGGACAAGTTTGAAAATTATTAATGAATTATTATTACAATGTGACTATATGTATTAGTACGGAGTTGGAGGTGAAGGGATTGAAAGATGCACTTTCAATTCCTTCAGCTGTTAAAGAAAACGGAGTGAAACATTGTTTTCTTCATTGAGGACCAGTTAAAGCAAAAACCTCCGGATGGATAAAAACAACGGCTAACAAAACAAATATCTTCAGTACGGCGTGGGAATTCCCGTTCAGAATTACAAACGACTACAAATTATGGACCTTTTAAAATCGTAAGAACTTTATTTTCATTTGAAAACATAGAACTCTAAATTCTAAACCTTTTAGTAAATAATACAAATAGAATCCTATCTGACCAAACTAAATTCTTTATTAATAATGTTATTTGATGGTTTTTTTTTTTATTTATGTAAAATCATTTTCATTTATATTTTTTTTTGTTCTTTAAGTTTTATTATGATTTTTGCTGTGTGATAAATTAAATTATATAAATGTTAAACTTAAGTCAGGCGTGAATGGCTGTATAGATTTGTAAAGTTATATTAGGGGAGGGTAATTTTAGGTTATTTGTGTCATAGTTGAATTGGGTCAATGGATGGAATATATTGGTGTGATTAGTAGATGTAATATCAGATTCACTACGGGCAAAATCGTTTCATACACCGCACTCACCCGTTTGCCTATGGAAGGAATTATAAGATGGAGAACGCAGTTCCTTTCTATGGAGTTTTTTTTTTATTGCTCTTCTTGTCAGATAGATGTAATATTCCTATTTGACGAGAGGCAATTTCTTCTCTTAACTTTTTGGTGCTGCCGTATTTCATATTACATTGAATGCATCGATATATCAGATAAATTGACGCCAGTTTTGGCTGCGAACCTTTAGCCTAAGGTTAAATAGGGATAGAATGTTTTATTTTCAAATGCAAATCTATGTAGTCTATTCATACTCGACACTAAATAAAAATGCATTAAATTTAAGTTGTTTATAGACGCTTGCATGGATTGGTTATCGGTTGAGTATGTTTTGGGTTTTCATATTTGATCAAAATATATAAACATTCGATAAATAATGATACCTTATGGTGAGTATCTAAAATGTATTTATTCGGATGTCTTTTAAGTTATTGGTGACAATGCAAGTATCTTATGGTGAATACTATTGGGTTACTTATAAATTTCCCTCTGCAATTGTCGGTATCAATGATTTTATATTTTGATCGTTTATGTTTATTTTGAAATGTTTTTAACCATTGTAATCTATGTAACCGATCTATACTCAACATTTTAAAATAAACTTTTATAAACTCCTCTGTGCAAACTTATAAAAAATTAAAATGTAAAGTTGTAAAAATTAAAATGTAAATTAAAATCAAAGTTAAAAATGTAAGTTAAATTTTAAAAGGTAAACTGATGCTAAAATAATTTTAAATCTTATATATGTGCATTAATAAATGTTTGTATGTTAATTACTGGCAGTGGCTTATTTTATTCTTTTTTAAAAAATATATATATAAGTAGATAAGATATTATATTATTAAATCTCTGCTATTCCACTGAGATAGTGACATGGGCTAATGACCAGATGCAAAATAAAAAAATTTTTTTTTTTGACTTACATATCTGCTTACTCTATAAATTTTTCTAGGTTCAAATGTCTAGATGGCGCCCTGTAGTGCAGATACTTTAAGTCTACCTTCTCCGGATCGTTACAATATATATATATATTTCTGAGAATAAATATTCTGGGGTTCAACATGGAAGAAGTACTCTAATTGCGTTTCCAATAGATGTTATTGTTCTGTGTATAAAACCATTCTTTAGTGAAACAGTAATTGCAGAATGATCTGATAATGATGAGTTTTTTATTGTTAGGCTGATCATGTGATGTAATACTGGTGAGTAGAAGACCAGGTCAATTAATGATGAAAACCTGCCATTATTAAATGTTACTGAATTCTGTGGGAGATAGCCTTCCCCATTCATGAGTGGTATGACTAGTAAGTGCAACCATTCTGTGATAAACCCATTGTATGACATGTTGAAATCACCAAGTAAAATTAATGGATGTGATGAGAATGCTATTTTGGAATTTATAATTTGAATGACTTTATTAATTGCTGTATGATTTGGAGGTAAATAAACAAATGCTACTACATTAAATGTAACTGTTTTATCATATAAGGTTATAATTAATATGTGCACATATATATTGTATGTATATGACTCATTTCAAACACACAGATATATTATTTAATTAATTAAAAAAAAATTCTTTTATATATATGAGGATTTATATATGTGTATTTATTATTATAAATTTATAGATAGTTAATGAATAAACCATTATGTAGAGGGTAATAATATTTGGTAATGATTTATTATATATATTTTTATTAAATAAGGTGTCATATTATTTAACTTTGGTTTTATTAAAATAGAGTAGATCAGAAAAGTGTAAAATAAGGCGATGGAGATTATTAGATTAGGAGATAAAAAAAATGTACACGTGTGAAAGAATGAATACATCTGTACAAACACAAAGATGCTTTTACACCTATTTCTGATGGCTATAGATTCCAGGTTTGTTGTTGTCTGTGTCTTAAGATTATTTTTACAAAAGAGGTGCTTTGATGTAGATAACGATAGCGATCAATTTTAAGTCTTTATTGATTGTGACCGATGTCAAACTTGTGAAGCTTTGATTTTTTTTTAAGATAAGGTTTCCAGATGTTTTTTTTCTTTGGTTGAAATTCGTGATATAAGTGATTGAAACAATTTTTTAATCACTTAGTCATGAATTTTTTTAGAGAGATGATCACTTAGTCATTAATTTTTTTTAGAGAAATGATCACTCAGTCATTAATTTTTTTTTTAGAGAGATGATCAGGCAGTATGATTTTATTTGAGAGACTCAATATGAATATTTTGGAGAGACAGTCACTCAGATTATTATTATTAAAGTGAGATGTAACTCAGTGATTATTATTTTGAGACTCAACTCAGTCGGTCCTTCCTTGTTATTAATGTTAAAAAAGGAAAAAGGAGAAAAGTAAGCGATTTGATTTTTTTTATTCACTCTTTAAAAAATTGAGAAAGGAAATGAAGTAAAAGACTCTAGTATAAAGTCAATATAGACGAAGATGTGCGTCTATATAAACAATTTCCAGCAATATTAAAGAAGAGAGGAAAACATTGGAACAAGATTGAATTTAATAGAAGTTATTAACAATTATATAAATGTGATATTAACATATTTGGCTATGCATAATACTATGCCTCTGCATTGCTAAACCATTTTTTTCTGCTTCCTGGTTAATACAGAATGAGTTAAAATCGCTGATCTGTCTATGAAGTCATGTATCAAGTAATAACCAACAAAATGATAGAGTTTGAAGCCAACCACACAAGCTATATGGAATGCTTTGTTTCTAGTTCCTGGCTTATTAAAAGCTCATTACCTTCGAATGAATGGAGAAGAGGAAATAGGAGGAAAAGAAAATTTATAAAAGCCATGTAGAACCAAGTTTGAAGCCATGAATCAAATTTTTGTTAGTTTACCTCAATCATCTAAAGTGTCAACAGCAATTATTTTTTTAAAAGGAGAGAGACAAGCAAATCCACCGGTACCTACTTATTCAAAAGTACTTATAATAACTTTTTTTTAAATGGTAGAAGGAAGCCAATCAACAATGAATAATAATAGAATTGAAGAAATAAGCAAGTCAATTGATTCAGCATTATCTTAAAAGTATCTGCAATAATTTTTTTTGTTGTTGTTGTTGTTGTTGAGCAAAGAAAAGCAGTCTGAAAATTCAAACTCAGGACATTAATAAGAAGTAAAAAGTAAATGGGTAAATATGAACTTTCTTTAACCGATTTTATTCTTACTTATTAAAAGTAAACCTTAATTTACTGGTCAAAGCAATTTTCTTTTTTGATACAGAAACATTAAAGACTTGTTTATCTATAGTTATTTGCAATATCTCACAACATAGCACAAACATAGTTTAAATCTTTAAACTTAAATTTTTCATTATTTTTTTTTTATATTATATATTGTAATGTTGAAATGTTTTTTTTTAAATTGTTCTTCAGTTGTTAATGATAATGAGCAACCTATAAACATATGCATTTATAATGTTTTTTTTATTTTTATTTTATCTTGTTGCATATTAAAAAATTAATATCCTGTATTTATTTTCTTTTGCTAAAAAAAAAAAAGGAAATATTTTTATATATGTAATTTATGGGTATACATTTTAAACATATATGTTAACATTACCGAATGCGTGCATGTGTAACTGCTTATCCAAACACATCAAAGAATAGGTTATATATGATTAGTTTAAAATGGTAAATTGAAAGGTAGGGCATTACATTTGAATGGAAGTGAAATAACATATACAAGTTACACCTGAAATTTATTTTATGATATGATAAGTAAGAAAAGTCTTAAATAAACATTTATAGAATATGTATTTTTTTTTTCTAATATTGATTTAAGTCAGCTTATTTTGAGATATCAAGAAAAATGACAAACCTATATGTTAGATTTATTTGCTTATACTTATATAGATTTTTTATATTAATTTTTGTATTGAATTAATATGGTAATAAGCCATTTATTTAATTGTTGATTTGACTTTAAAGAAGGAAAGAAAGAGTAGTAATGTTAATAAAATATAATTATATATCTTAATTGGTTTCCGAGTTATTATTAAGAATATTGTGTTTTTTTTCTTGTCTTAATTCTATCATTTTAATTCATCATCATTGCTCGCAGTTATTAAGTATTACTATTCGTATATATTGAGCAATCACTTGCAAATATTAAGCGTCCGCAAAATAATAGGTAAACTAGAATGTTGATATTTAAGTATTTAAGGATTATGCTTGAGAATAACCAAATTTTGATAATTATAGTTCAACAATAGAAAGCTAAAATTGTGTTGTGTCCATGAATTATGATCATCCTCATCAAAGATGGATATCATGTTATTGGTTAAAATGTTTCAGATAATACTATATAAAAGTTATGATCGCCATCAATCATCATTAATAAATTATAATCATTAAATTTAATGTTTAGCGTAATGAATATATTTTAGTAAATAGGGGTTTATAGAAAATTGAATATTATGCAAAGAGATTCATGATGATCAATCATCACCACGAGTATTATTAAATCCCAGTATGAAATAGGATAATTTTAATAGATGCCTATAAGTTTATAAAGATGAATTTATTGTTGTGAGTTTATTAATAAGCCATGGCTGGTATCATCATCACTATTATAATCATTATTATGATATCACTATTATTATCATTATTATTATGATATTATTATCATTATTACCTTTATTGTGATAAATAATCTAGTTAAATGGCCATCAATATCAATAATGGTCTTCACATGCTTGTTTAGAAGCCATTAATAAGATTATACTTGTCTGTTCATCAATATACGTAAATGAGCTAGCAATGTCTATAAGAATCTTTGATTTATAGTATAAACTTTGGTAATATTGGGATCTTGTAATTTTATCAATATAGATAAAATGTAAGAATGTCATTTTTTTTCATTAGTCATCCAAGTCATGTGTAATAAAAATGTACTGAATGAGTTTGAACTCAAGTACACTATAAACAGATACTTATCTAGATTGAAAACAATCTAGTGGTGCTCATGGGAAAACACATGTACTTAGCTAAACTGAATAAAGAGTGATATCATCCCTTTCCAACTTCATAATATTAGTTTTATAGAATATATATATATTTTTTATAAGTTGTCATGAATAGCACCAGTGTGTGCATATGACCATGAATGGTCTTATATATTTGGAAAGAAGAATAGGAAGGATTCTTTGTTAGAAGAACCTAGTATTGGAGATAAGCATAAGGCACTCCAGGAATTTCACAGTGGGTACTTTTATTCAGTTGCTATGTTTAATATTATTTTTATTTGATGACAATGGCCAGTATGTTTTATTGTTCAAATGACTGCCCCAATATATAAATAAATACCAAGAATCTTTAATGCTGATATTTTCAAGTGGCACAGTGATTCTATAATTTCTTTATCTATGCTATGATGAATTAATATAGTTACAAATGGTACAGATTGGATAGGCATATATCTAATAATTAATAATATCCCCTATCTAAATATTTATTATGGTTACAAATGTGACATATTAAAATAGTTACAAATTATAGTTACAAATGGCATGCCAAATAGGGATTGAAATATGCCACACACCTGAGAGAGGTGTATTTCTATTATATAATCTAAATAATTTCAAATCTTATTTCTATATTAATTTGAAATAGTTACAATATATATATATATATATATATATTATTTATTTTGAATGAATAGAAGGGGCAGGTTTTCATTACTACTACTCCTGTTCCTTGCTGAGGGAAAAAATGATGCTTGGGAGAATGCTGAATATCCTTGATTATTAAGATAGTTAGATGGATTAATCTGAGATTTATTATAAATTTTTGTTTCAAGTAGCCCTAGCAAATGAGGTTGTATAATTTCGAGCCATTTTATTAATTGATAGTTTTTTTCCAGTGAGTTTAATCCACGGATGTTTAATGACGCTATTTTTATTTTCATTACAGTTTCACTCAATAAAAACAGAACACACCTGATGCAGTAATTAGATTGTAATTTTATATATTTTAAATAACTTTCACAAATTATGACAAAGAATTTTAATGTCTGGAGGTTCTACTTCCTTCCTCCTGTGATAATTTTTGCGCATTTGCTTTTTTATTGGTGCTAAGGTCTTCATCTGAAGTGTATTCAAACTTGGTATCCGTTGAACTCATATCTGCTTTTCTTATTTTTTTTTATGATATAATGTCTGGGGCATATCATCTTTACTGAGATCAATAGGCACTGCTGCATTTTTCTGCTTCATTTGCTTCGCGGTCTGCCTGGTTTTCGGTTGGCAGTGACATTTATTTTCAGGTCTGTAGGTGGCAGGCAAGGCACTAGATAGTCTGTAATATCTTGCAAAGTTTTGTTAAGGGGTGTTTTTGATTGTTTGTGATTTTGGCAATCACTTTTTAATATTTCTTGTTGAGATGAACTATTTTCTTGTAATCCTGGTTTATCTTCGTCATTCCGTGATTGATTTTCGGGTAAAATTGATTTACTTTCATCATTTACTGATTGCTCTTTGGTGATGTTTAGACCGGCTGTTACATTGTCATTAATTGGATTATTTTGATAGTAAATTGTAGTTGATTCACTTATCGGTTGAGGAGTGAATTCTGTGTTATTTACTGGTGCATTTCACATTGATGACTTGAGGTTGCTCTCATATCACAGTGTTTACATTTAAGTTTTGGACATGCATTTATAATATTCCCTCGTTGTTTGCAGTGAAAACATTGCGATTTAAGTCCATGAATTATTAAAAGTAGTGTTGCCTCATGATTGGTTATAAGAGTTGGAATATCATTTGGATTTATGTTTTGGTTTAATTTAACTTTAAAATGATAACTGTTTCCATAGATCAGTATCGGAGTTTCTTTTAAATATATAGGTTGAAAGGCAACAATAGCTCCGAACAGTTGCATTGATTTATTGAGGTCATTTATTGTCTAGTTAAAGTATGTATTTTTGATTGTGCCGGTAATAAAATTTTCTCTGTATTGGTTAACTTTTACTAAAGTATATTTCCCTAATGTTTTAATTGTTTTATCAAATTTGTTTTTTTGTTCTTCGCTATAGAATTCAATAGTAAGGTAGCAAGGATTTGGATGATCTGCAATGCACAATATAGAATCCCATAAATTATTTGTGCTTAATTCTTCATATAGAAAATCCTTAGAAAATCTATACAGCGAACAATTTATATCTGTAATTGCAAGGATAACAGACCGGTCAGTAAAGAAATGTTTAAATGACATAAATAAATCATGTGGGGTGGTCGTGTTCAGAAATTTTTATTAGACTTTCATTAGTCCAGATCTCTTCTTCTATTGTGTTAACTGGTAATGGATCAGATTCTAAAATCATATCTAGTTTCATTAGATCATTCATTGTTTAACGACAAAATCTTGAAACTGGAGTTTGGTTTTTTTCCATGTTCTGACGAAAATCTTTTTTAGTGGATGCTTTGATTGCGTCAGCATAAGAAATGCTTGCTGCATTCAAAGAGATCGCCATATTGGAATGAAAAAAAAAATAACCGCTTGCATACAAATTCCTCGTAGGAGTTTTCTTAAGTTTAAAAAACTATATACATTAATCCTGTTTTTTTCATCCATAGCTTTTTTTCTCAAATCACACTAGTAAAAGGTTTTATATTATTCAACTATCTCACATATAGTGTCTTTCCATTTTCTTACTATTCCTTGTTAAACCTCAATTGTCCATCTATTATCATCTCTTCTAGCAATATGTCAAGACCAACTTCATTTCAGTCTTTTAATTTTTTCAATAGTGTCAATAATAAATGTTTATTCTCTCATTTATATATTTTATTTTTGATCTCTTCTTGTTACTTCTAATATTAAACTTTCCATGCTTCATTGAGTGATCTGAAGTCTCTGTATTGCTTTTCTGTTAAATGTCCAATTCACAAATAAGGACTCGTAATATATATATATTTTAAAAAATTTTCTTTCCAAAAATTTGCTTTTTAATAGGAAGTTATTTCTATCAAAATTATTCTATTCAAATTTATTTATAATTAATTTTATTCGTTATCTTTCCATCTATATTAATAATCTGGCCAAGGGATTTATAATTGTTAACTTCTTTTAATTTATGATTATATCTGTATTTTGTGTGTGTGTGTGCATGAGAGAAAATCTATTGATTCTGTATAAAATCTTTAGTTTGTTTTTATCAAATTGGAATTTCTAAATCAAAAAGATTAAAATGACTCTAGTTTTAGCCATTGCCAACTTACGTAATTGATGAATTACATAAAGTTTGAATAATTTAAATATTGCAAAAGTTAAAAAATTTACTAAACTTTTATTAATGCAAATCAAAGCATATTGTCTTTCAATGATCATATTTACAACATGTTTTGTCATATGGGAAATGTTTTTATAAAATGTTAATTGTTTGAAATATTATATCTCCAGTAATAAAATTCAAAGCAATGACTATAGTTAATTTAACAATTTTATAATTAACAATGATTTAGTATAGTGCTAATGATTTCTTTTTATATATTGCTAATTTTTTTAATTATTATTCCACTTTGAATGATATGGAACAAAAATGTTTTTTTCAACAACATGAAAGTACAAATTGTAATAAGTTTATAAAATTAATTTAATTTTCCTTAAAAAATATATAATATTTATATTTATAAAAATCTAAAACTTATTCAGAACTTGGAAAAGAAAATTAAAATTGTATTCAGCCTGGATTCAAATCTAGGCCATAATCAAATGCAAAAATTTGGAGCAAGATAGATTAATTTTTTCAAGATTTTGTCCAAGGTTTTTAATAATTTTATAAAAATTATATTTTTTCTTTCTTTTTATATAATTTTCTATTTGACACTCATCAAATTATTACAACCCAATATTCTGATCTGAATTGTGAATTATCATAAAGAAATTTTAAAAAATTTATTCTCATTTAATTAACTCATATTTTTCATTATTTATATATATATAGACTATCCCATCAAAGCAGTAAATATCACAAATTCTATTTTTAGCCTGGACTTTATTTGCTGTTTGTGCAATGAACATTAACTTTACTGCTTTTTTCTGTAAAAATTTATGAAACTAATCTTCATCTAATTTATTTGTAAGATGCAACTGAATGTATATACAATTATTTTTGATGACTTCTATCTGTTTAATAAAACTGAAGCAATATTTATATCAAAATTTTAAAAAAATCTCCCTGCTTCATATCCTACTAAAATGTTTTCCAATTGATTTTTATTAAGAATTACACCCAAAAATGTATCTTTTTTTTCTATGATTCTTATTACTTCTACTCAATTTCTAAACATTCTTTTTTGTTTTCATATATAAATATATATTTCCAATCTTACAACAGTCTTTTATTGGACAGTTTTATTTTAAATATTTATGTGTTTTCGCACTGGATGTTGTATTTATTTTCAATTTAAAGTTCTGAATTTGTTATCAAAAAATTAAAAATTGAAGTTATTTATAATTATTATTTACTATGTATGAAACACAGATGAAGACCAGATCTAGTCACGATGTATATTAAGAATTGAGTTAGAAGTCTGATTATAATATGCAGTTAAAAAGCCATGAAAAATCACATTAACATGATTATCAAGATAATACAATTTGAAGAAAGCTAGAAAAAAAATTCCTAGATCTCTGAAAAAATATAATTTATGTAAGATTTAAAATACCAGGCACTCTTAGAACTGGAGCCTAATTGTAAATATAGGGGATTTGAATTCAGATTTTCAAGCCACTTCACTATCCACACTATCTCATACTACTGATACACATGACCACACACATGGCAGAAAAGATAAATAATCACCGATAAATGTATTCTGTGCTAAACCAGCACTCATCAGTTGGTTCAGATTACCATCTCCCATACATATATATAATCAGTGCTCAGTTTATATAAAGATTATATTTATAATTTATGTAAATGAAGCTCCAAAATAAATAACAAAGTATAAACTAATGAGCAATTAATGCATTAAAATTCATTTTCATGAGAGTTATTCAGTGTATGAGGACCAAAAAATCTTTAAAAATGTAGATTTAACTACAATTTAATAATATTCCATAAATTGTTTAAATTGATTTCTGACATATGTATTGGGCATCAAGAATCCTATTTTTCTGTTTGATGGACATAATTTATTGATTAACAATTCCAGCAGTTCATTAATGATTTTTTACTGTTATAATGTAACTTTATAAAATTGCTCATCATCATAAAATTTGATGTTCTTAATTTGAGTTAAACATTGAATTACTCAGTTGTAATTTTCAAAGTTTGATCTTTCTTTTTCCAATATTTTTCCAGACAGAATGTTTGAAAATTAATAAATAATAATATTATTTGATCTTTGACTGATCTTTAGCATTTGTCAAATGAAGTAAGGTCATGTGCTAATTAACTATCACTTAATATTATTATCATCATCACTTTTAACCATTATTGATCCATAGCAGAATGAAGGTTTCTCAAAGTTTAATCCAGTTTGTCCAATTTCTAGCCTTTCTTCTCCACATCTTGTCAGTAAAGTTCCTTATTTCATCCATATATCTCATATGTGATCTTTTTCTAGATATTTTAAACCCCTTGGGATCCAGTTTAAAATTTCACTTGTCCATCTACTATCATCTCTTCTAGCAATATGTCCAGACCAGCTTCATTTCAGTTTCTTAATTTTTTTCAATAATACAATAATAACTATTTATTCCCTTATCTATGTATTTCATTTCAATCACTTCTTGTTACCCCTAACATACATGTCTTCATACTACATGCAGTGATCTAAAGTATTTCTATTGCTCTTCTGTTAAGTGTCCAAGCCTCAGATCCATAAGAAAGAACAGGTAAAACTCGTTCATCAAAAACCTTTCTTTCTAAACACACAAACTTATTTTCTTTTAATACTGTACTAAGTATTTCATTTAAGTTTAATTCTACAATTAATTTCATTCAGTATCTATATTAATAAGTTGACCAAAATAATTGTAGTTGTTAACTTCTTCTAATTCATCATTATCAATCTTTATTTTCTTCTTTTAATAATATCCATTGAACATTACTTTAGTTTTTTTAGCATTTATCTGTATTCCTACTTTTTTATTTACATCTGATAACTCTTGCAACATTTTTTGAAGCTCTGAAGCATTATTTGAAAAAACAACTAAATAATCTGCAAAATCAAGATGACTTAAATAATCTCCATTTACATTTAATTTTTTAGCTTTCCATTTTAATTAACAATTTTAATTCACAATATATTTCTTTTCAAACTATTGTAAAAAAATTTTGGAGATTGCATATCCTTCCTTAATGTTAATATTCTTAGGTTAACTATGTAATTTAACCATGATTGTTGAATTCTGATGAATATGATAATATCCTGGGTCTATATATCAATCCAATGTTTTAATCATGGAAGAAATGTTTACAGAGTCAAATGCCTTTTAATAATCCACAGATCCAAAACATAATAGCAACTCATTTTTATTGGTTTTTGTTATAACTTCTTGCAATATTTGGATGTGATTCATTCTGCCTTTAAAACCACTTTAAAATTCTGCTTGATCTTTTAGTTGGTTAAAAGTCAGAATTCACTATAGATTAATTGTAATTACTTTGGTAAAAAAAAATTTGTATAGAACTGATAAGAGACTGATGGGTCTATAATTTCTAATATCTTCTTTATCTTCTCTTGTAAATATCAAGGTTACTATTGCATTCTTCCAATTATCTGATACATCTTTATCATTTAGACTTTTGGTATATAACTTTGCCAACAATTTTCCTATTTTTTGACTTTCTTTTAAAATATTTTATCAATATTCCATCATTACAGATAGCCTTTTCCTTTTTCACTGATTTAATTGCATGTACTAGGTAATACTGGTGTAGCAATTGTAGAGGATACTTTGTTTTCCTATTCTTTATTACTATATAATTTTTCATAGAACTCTTTTACATATTTCATGATATCATCACTCTTTTTTGTAATATTTCTATCTTTGTTTCTTTTATTCTCTTCAATAGCCTTCCTTGCTAATTCATAATAATTATTTTTTTTATCATTATTAAGTCTTTTTCATACTATTTTACAAAATTCTAAATATCCAATTCTTCTTAAAGAATCATATATTATTTTGTTTCAATAGAAAACTTATTGGTAAATTGCTGTTTTCTTATACTATCTAAATTTGCTGCAGTTCTTAATACTGTATCAGTTACTTTTCTATTGATTTAATTCAAATCTGAACCATATTCAAAATCTGTTAATATTTTAAAACAATTTACAAGTTCTAATTTAAATTTGTTAGAATATACTGTATCAGAAAGTTAGAAATATCAATTGTGAATTGAGGCACTGCAAGTATCAAAATCTTGAACATTGTAAAATAAATATTATTTACATGAATTGCTGCAAGTTATAACATCGAAAAACTACTGCGTAGTAAATCGAAAGATTTCACGCTGTATGTTTATAATTAGAACTCGGTGAGTTGAGTGTGAAGATATTTAAGATTCACGCTTTCAGATCTAAGTACTTTGGACTGGCTTGGATATATAGAAAGACAAGTAAAGAAGAGAGTAAAACCACTCTTTTCTTGTTAAATTCTCTGTCTCAGTATTTGCGATCTGATTGGCTAAGCGCTTGAGAGGCTTGCACTCTCTCAGTTTAATTTCAATACTGTCTGCGCTTTTTAAAATAAATATTATTTACATAAATAAATTAAATTAATTTGAATTAGCATTGGCTCACAATAAATAAAACTAATATAAAATATTTAATGGACTGTCAATATTTTTTTAAAAAGATTTGCTTTTATTTAACTTAACTAACAATTAATATATTGCCGTGCTTATTCATCTACACATAATAGATTGTTCTTAATAGATCTTCATAAACTATGACTCATTACCAATAAATAGTGTTTATCCAGAGCTATATATCTTCAAAAGACTTGAATGTTAATTTAGCTTCTAAGCAACTAATATACTTACTTGTATTATATCTAACAGCATTCATTGTTCTATCTTGCATTTCATTCTAATTTGTGATTTTGGAGTGTTTATTTTTGATTTTTATTGCTAACACAAAAGTGATGTGTTTATTTGTTTCAGTAATTTTTTATCAGTCTTTCACTCATACATAGTTCTATTATACATTCAAGAATACATATTGGTTCATGCAATTGCTTTATTTAAACAATAGATATATATTTATATAAATAAAATATTTGTGGTTCCTGAATGAAAATCATAATTTATTATTAGTAATGGTTTATTTCCACTAATTATTTTTAGAAAATGCAACAATTCCAGAAATTCAGAAAATTTCTATCGATATTGAAAAAGTTCGTTTAAGAAATTTAAAACCTTGGCATTTTATTAGATACTATGAATATGCACAAGTGTATAACCAAGTAAGTATTTTTTATTAATTGCATATTAAATCTTTATCATTTGAAATTATATATTAAAAGTATATAGCATATATATCTGTCATATCTCACCTTGCCTTCAAATAATGGACTAGTCCAGATTTCTTCCTTATCGCAATCAGATTGAGCATTCATTGCCACTAATTAATGTGTATATATAAAGATAATGCATAACCAATGGCAAGAGTAGGTCAATAGGTAATGATGCTTACTGAACCTGAATGTTTCCATTAAGGTAGGGGATCTGACAATAAATAATCAGCTTTTTTAAAGGATGATATGCAATCTCCAGATAATTACTTTTAAAGCTGAATAACATTAGCTTAGCTCACCATATATAGTCAAAGGAAACTCCTGCTGCCTGAAAAGCAGTATTCATTCTCCAGACTATAACTATTTAAGCTAACGGTTAATGCAGTGAGGTAAGTAAATGTTTTAGAACTGGAAGCTGCCCCAACTAAAGCCGACTCAAGGCAAGTTGCAAATGCAGCTGGAAGAGTCACCATACTTACTCACAAGTCAGGCTGTCAAGTACATCTGGAAATGGGTAAAGAAATCTATGAGGCCATGTACAATTCTTTCCAACTTGTAGCTATACCCTGCTAGACTGTAGCAGATAGAGTAAATAGCCATCATTACTTATATCAGTAAATATTGTAAATAGATGTATATATTCTGTAATAAATTTATTATAAATCAAATATATGTTTGTATCTATATATTGATAATAAATATATTATTAAAATGTATGTATACTCACTTGTGTTTATATGTATAATCGAAACTAAACACAATACCATTTTAGAGTACTTATCATTTAAATCACTCTTGTGCATAATTATAATAATAATAATATACTTATTATTTTGATTATATTTAGTTATAATTAAAATGCTAAAGTTACTAGAAATATTGTCAGATATTAAACAGACTACTAATAGAATCATTGTAGCATGAGAGTTAGTGATTAACCAAGACTGTATTCTGTTACCTTGCAATGTAAGGTGTTGGAGCATCAAAGACTCTATAGTCTTTCAAATAAAACAGTATTTACACTTTTTCTTTTATTCTTCTAATTTTTTTTAAGTTTATTATTATCAATTTCTTTATTATAAAACCTGATTATTATGAGATTCTCATTTCATCAATCTTTTTCCTACAATAACCATGACAAATGGATTGTGTATTTATGCAAAAATATTTTCATTATTGGAAAGCAATTCAGACCTCAAGCTTTTTCTTTGAAGTACTCAATATTGATAAAACAATGACTAGAAGAGGAGATGGTACAGAAGTTTTAATTTGGCAAATATTTTTATGTTTGTGGAGTTCTATTTATGGATCTACATTTTTACTCAAAATTGACAAAGCTTATAAAAAATGGTTTAAAATAAGTTAGTATTGAAAAAAGCTAGGTCAGCATGTTTTGTGAATGTTTGATCAAAGCTTCAGAATTAGCTATAAAATCAGTAGTTGCATTGGTAATAATGACTAAGATGAAGATACTAGAATAGTAAAAGACGTTTTAATTTTGAATGCTTTTTGAAAACATAAGTAAATGAAAAGCCTGCATAGTTTCAGCAATGTTAAAATGGCAAACTCTCAAACTTAAAAGTTTAAGAATTGCAGCTGTAGTTGGTCAACTAGGTATTATAATTGTATATGAACTTCCAAATAAACAAACTCTTTAATTATTGAGATATGAAAAAAAGATTAGCAACAGTTATTAAAGAATTTTCAATATTTAATTGCGAGATATTTTTCCACCCCATAATAAAATATTAGATAATTTATTAATATCTAATTTAATAGAATATAGATATTAGATTTTCATGTAAAATTTATTTTTTGTTATATATATGTGGACTAAAATAGATGGATGACAGTAATCTATTAATTGATCACAAATTTAACTAAAGTTTTTGTTTACTATTGTACCGGTCAAAAAACGTCTATCCATCCAACAAGACATGAAATACAGGTAAAGTACCTCAAGTCCGACCATGTACATGATATATAAGTCAGGTACATCGTGGATTCTGCCCTATTTATCTATATCCCCGGGTCAAAGATCTAATCAATAACCTTTCTCAATGATAACATCGAATTCCTTTACTTTCACCGTGCTCAGAGTCGAGCCTTCAAGCATGAGATTCATTTTTAATTATATTTTAATGAGAACTTGGATGATTGATTTATATATATACTCAAAATCAAAGATTACTTAAAATAAAAGTAAATGAAAACATTCGAAGAACACTGGAAGTTTTGTTTTACATATATATATTTTAAACTCATTAATTATTTTTACATTTACATTTAACTGAAGCTCATAAAAAAACAATCTTTAAATTAATTTTATAATTATATAATATGTTTATATGTGACTGCGTCCTGCATGACAGATTTACATTAGTGGTTTTATATTATTTGGTTTGCACAAATTTATTTTGATACATTTATTTAAGAGAAAAAAAGATTTTAAAATTAAATGACCACGGATTCTAAATTCTCTGTGCACATTTAGTACAAGGTAATAATACATCAGCGTGTCTAAACATTTGACCAACTGATGTATATAAAGAATAAACATTTTATTTCTTCGTTACAAAAAAGATTTAAAAAATATTTTATATTAAAACGGATATCAAAGAAACAATTACAATAAGACTGATTCTGACATCTTACTCCAATGACATATGAAGAGAAAAAAATTGATTTTATTTCTTTTTATAAATAATAATTTACATCTCAAATAAAATAATGTTTTATTACATTAGTGGACCTTGCTGGAATAGCATTAAACTACACAGTGATTAAAAACTGTAAGCTGTTATATAAAAAAAATAGATCAGTTAATTATCAAGCAAACAAGTCGCTTTAGTTGGACTTTCAACTAAAATCATTCCTTATAAAAACTATCACGTGAATTGGCAAAATTAAAAGATTTTAACTAATGAATAAAGCAAAAGAATTGATTACTCAGGTCGAAGATCCTTGAGTAGAATCATTTCCCTATGGCTTACATATTATATAGGCAAAAGAAAGGCAACACAATGCCGGGTTAATAAACATAAATGCCAATGAAATAAGAAAAACACTTGTAGGATCATGCGAGCCGATTCACAGACACTCGCATGGCTATTGTAACGAAGGAAAAGGGAAATCGGTACATTCACCTGTTGTGAACAAATACCGAAAGGAGATAGGAATTATGGAGAGCCCTCATGTCTGCCTGTACGGATATCATGCTGACTAACCAACTCTACCTCAACCACGCTCTCTGGCCCACAAACTTATGCATAACTGGGAGCCAATTCCGAACACCAAAGAAATGACTGTTTTAGGTCTGTTCACACTACTCCGAGCATTCTTTATTAACCCGAGATATTATAATTGTCAAATATGAAATAACTATAATTAAATAGCCTTAAATGATCTAATACTGCATAGAGATCAACCTGCACAACCAATTACTTTATGTAAATATTTAACCAACAAAAACCAAACATATAGAATAAGGAAAATTACTTTTTGAATAAATTCCCTCTTCCCAATTTACTAACTTTTAAAAAAAAAGCCATGATAATTAACTGACACTATCCAGCGGTGCTGTTATGAGGTCAAAATATATATTATTTTATTTTGTTTCAATTTAGAAAAATCTAAAATTATAGAGTCCCATCCTGGGAAATCTATAATAAAATTATTTAAAGAATTACGGTAAGTTTATTTTGATATACATATATTTGACATAACTTCACTTGCAAAAATAAAACTAGATCAATTTATTTTTATTTTAAATTTAATTCATTCTTCACTAAAAAACTCTCTTCCCCCTTGTAAACATAATTTGTTCTCTTAGGAAATTACTCTCTTTGAGCCCCCACAAATGAAGTTTGTCAAAATAAAAAAAAATCAAAGCATGGAATCTCATACTAAAATTAATATACATAACAAATAAATATTTTCATATTCAATAATCAACATATTAAAATTGTTGTGAGCTTGAGTTATAAAAAAAACATTATAAATAATTTAAAAAGAAAAAGGGTTAAAGAGTCAGTTAAAAATATTTCCAATAAACATTAACTTTTGACATTTTTTTTAATCTTTAAGAAATTACATTTATATTCTAATGATGATTTCTAAAATCTGGACGACAGGATTTAAGTTCTTCGGCATTTTACCTTGAGTTCCCCGGGATGAGTTCTGTGGGCGAACATTGATGGCTGCTGGCATTTGAAGGCAGGTTCTAGCAGCAGCATAATGGGAGATTTCAGGTCTCAGAAAGGGATGGGTGATGATTTTCCTTTAACTACTCACTCAACATTTCAACTGGCATGGAGACGTTCTGAAACTCTCTCTTCTGTTTTTTCTTTTTTAAAAAAATGACCACTATTTATACCTCAGCATTGACATTTGAATTATCTGCTGCCTGAGGTAATTAGTCTTCAGATCTTCTATGAAACAATAGGAAATCATATTTTGGTTCTAATTATAGAAAGTTTATACCTCGATAAGGATCGATAGAGATTTTAGTATAATTTTTATCTAACAATATAGAATCTCTATTAATTAATTAATAGAAATTCCAAAGTAATGGATTTTGGTAATTTCTAAGTGTCTTAATTTAACATTTACTTTAAACTTCTTATCGAGGTACAAATCTTTCAAAAAAAAAAAAAGGCCATACATATATAAAAAAAAAAACATGAAAAAAAAATTCAAAACTTATTATTTGAATTTTTTTTCTTTTTAATAAATACAATAACTTAGTATGTTAGTATAATTAAAGATGATCAGTACTATCCAAAATAAATTTTAGTAATTTATTCAGGATAGTTGTGTTAAAAAAATGTTTTAAGAATAATAAAAAAACAAACATTGAAAAAATACATTTCTCTACATAGGTGGGCTTCAATTAAACCCTCTTAATAAGTGATTAGTAATAACAATTTTTATTTCACCCTTAGGTGGGTCAGACAGTGAAATGGCAAATCTGAATCAGATTTACCATTTCATTATTCATATATGATGGGGGGTTATGCTCCATTGTAGAAATGTTAAAGCATAATTTAGAGATTTTTCTTTTGCATTGAATGAGTCTTTAATTGCATTGAAAAATTAAGGATCAATGATAAGACATGGAATTTAATTAATAAAAGAAAAAATATTTGTGCTATATTTTCTTTGTAAACTTTATAAAGTGCAAAATTTGAAGAAGAAAACATTGAAGTGAAATTTATTTTTAAATTAAAAAGTCTTTTCTTTGGTTTATCTTATTGCAAGCTTCATCAAAGTATTCATTCTCCTGGGAATTTCTAGTTAGCTGAAGAAGTACATCTATAATAAAATGAACATTTGTCAACATACAGGTATATGTAAAGCTAGAAACGACAAATTACAGTTTGTGGCAGAATCCCTCCCAGCGATATTTGTAAGCTGACCAACTTCACTCCCAAATTGATCTTAATCAATGCTATTAATATACATCAGAATTGTTTTTCAAGTTTCAAACTGGGTAATTATGAATTATTTTACAAAGATGCAATTATAGATTCATTATTTGCTTAAAACTTGAACTGTCCCCAATTTTATTTACTTACAATATGTAATGTTTTCCCATATATTAATTCCGTGTTACAATTTTATGTGCTTTGCAGCATGTGATCTACTGAATCTTGGTTTGGTATATCCCTTGGGACTGTTCGTTAATTTTTTTATTGATGTGATTTTGGGGCTCATTTTTTTATTCTAAGTAAATACAGATTGAGATAGATTTTGGTATTTATAATTTTTTATTAACTGTACTTTGTGCACCCAGGCCATCTTCTCTGTTAAAATAGGAATGGGTCTTGCTTGCAATATTGCATCAAGTAATCTCTTTGTTTAGATTACTTAAATTTGCTCACTTGTGTTCTGGTGATGTCCTTGATTGAATGATAAATTCTGATGTTTCCTTTTAAATTACTGTTTCAATTATTTATGGCATTTCACACATATATTTTAGGTATGTATGTACTTTATTCATTCTTTAATTAATATTTATTTAGAATAAGATCCAGTTTTACTAAATATTGATTATAAAAGAGTTTTAGTGAGAAGACAGGAAATTATTTGTGTAGAGGGATTTAAAATTATAGATCCAACAAATTTGTTGGATCGTATTAGAACAATGAATTAATAAAAAGATTTTAGTAAACCTTAATTCTTACATTATGAATTTTAATTTGTTAATGTATTAAGAAATAAACTTCCTTATTAACATAGTGTTACCTCTTTATCATCGAATTTTAATTTGTTTATGGTAGTAATCGAGAGATGTTTTTATCACTGGTGGGTGTTCATGTATCTCAACACCCTATGTGAATATGACCACTAAAAGAAATGACCAACATACTTGAAATGGCTAAAAAATTATCACTTTCCAGTCTGGATCCAGGTTTCAACCCAGTGGCATCATGTAACTGTCATATTGTTATTGTATATGTCAACTTGCATCTTAACAACTGATATAACTGCTTTTGGTGAAATTTGTCTTTCAAGAAAGAAAGTTTACTTGATAAGGTGATTGGTTACTAGTTTCTCTTTGAAAGAATATCAAGTAACTAGAATTTTACAGTATTTATTGGCTTTCATGTAAAGCTTAATTTTTATCTTCTCAGAATTTTTGGATTTATCAATGAAAGGCTAATAATATTTAATTTTGTTACATAATGATACTTGTGTCCATTTCTTAAGTGCTCTAACATAGATTTCTGGAAATTCAGAGAAAGTAAGCCTTTAATTCTTGTTGAATAGTGTTATTACATCAATATCATTAAAGTGGAAGTTACTGTAAATTCCCAGAAAGCTATACATAAACTAATATCAATTTTTCAATAAATGAAAAAGTAAAAAATGAACTACAAATACTTCAGCTCAGATCATAATTAGGCATTCCATTTATTGGCATGTTACAATGAAAGTATTACTTTAATGTGATCCCAGTAACAGTATAAGCTATTCTGAAATCACAAGCAATCAGAGGAAAAGGCTGAGCCTCATTTTTAACAAGCCTTGAATATTAAATGAAATAACAGTTGATGTTTTGCATTAATAATGAAAACTCTAATGTAAATGAACTTAAAGCTTAATCTTTCCCATTGGTTGTTTATGATGTCAGAATAGCTTATAGCAGTACTAAGATTACATTAATAGATAGAATTCATGCACTGCATTGTAACACATAAATAAATTGAATAGATGTGAGCTCATTCTGTATTTTTACACTTATTGGCATATTTACATTAGTTTATATATAGCTTTCTGTGAGTTTAATAACTTCTGCTTTAATTTTCGGAATCACTATTGATACTTGCATCAATATTCAAAAGTTATTAAAAGTAAGGCTTGGCCTTTCCTTCTCATTGATTATAGTGATTTCAGAATAATTTATGGTTGTACTGAGGTCATGTGAATATATAGAATTTATTCTCCACATTATAATATATTAATAATTGGAATGCTTAAATATGATTCAACTAAATACAGGTGTTGTCATTCTATACTTTTTTCATTTATTGATGGGTTTGTATTAGTTTATATATACATCTCTGGGAGTTTACAGTAACTTCCACTTTAATTTTACTGCTATCACTAACTATTTACATCAAACTCATTAAAAAAAAAAAATTTTGTCTCAGAAGCTTTAATGCATGTATTGGTAAAACTGTAAACTTTGTTCAAAGTTATTGAAAATATTGTTGTGTACTTTATTAATTCATATTGGTCAACTGGAATTTACTTTTTATAAAGCACATGGATTAACAATCACAAATAATACCTTTATGCTGAAAATTATTGTAAATGAGCTTGGATGTATCCTCGTACAAAACAATAGCATCTTATAGATTATTTTGTAGGTAGTAATTAGAATGTAAAAGAATATATTATATGATCACTTATGAATGCAGATTATAAGATAGACTGCAGACTAATATGATCCAAGATTAAAATGATACTGCTATTATTATATCCTAGCTCCAACATAGTGATAGGAAAATTTCCATTATTTTTTGGGGGAATAATTACTACTTATGCTAAATTTCAACAGCTGTTAAACCTTAAAATTACTAATTTTTATTTTTTTAATTTTTTGTAATTTTAATGCAGAAATTTAAAAAATAAAAATTAAAAGTAGTTGATGAATTTAAAACTATAGAGATATAGTTATTTTCTGATTGTAATCATTTTAGATTATTTTTATAGATTACAAATAACATATAAACCTGAAAAATAATATCAGCCTTTTATAATCTATAGTAGTTGAAAGGAATGAATAATGTTTCTGTATTGTAATTTTCATTCTGGTCTCATATAAAGTCGGGACTAATTTCTATCTGCTTTTAACATCTTGTGGAGGATGTAATCACCTGACCAAAGACATGAAAAATATGTATGATCCCAAAGTGCATAAAGCTGATAGAAACCAGCCTCTATTTTGTGTGAGAGTCATGTAATAAAAATTACCCTACAGAAAAATTATTCATTAAGTGGGTAATTTCTAGTCTAATGGATGACTAATAAAAATTATTAATATATTTTCATCAAGTTGTTTGTGTCAAAGTAATGAAGGCAGTATGTTTGACACATATCAATTAAACTGTAATAGTTTTTTTATCTATACACATACTGAACAATGACAAATCTATGTATAAGAGATAGTGGTCTGAGCCAACTGATGAGTGCTGATTCAGCATTAAATATGCATCTTGGGAAACGTATGTCTTTTTCACTTGTTTTTGGTCATATGTTCATGATTACACCCTCCCACAATGCATTAAAAGTGAATAGAAACCAGTCTCTACCTTCCATGAGAATGGTGCAGTGAAAATTACACTACAGAAACATTTTCATTAAGTGGATAACTTCTCATCTAATAAGTGTCTAATAAAAATTATTAATAAGTGGAAGGGATGTTTTTGATCATGTTTTAAATGACAGAAGTATTTAAATGACAGCTTTTAATAATAAATTAGTCTTTTTTTTCATATAATTTGTAAAAATATGTTTATCTTGAGACACTATAATGACACAATTATTATAGGTTCTGGAAGAATGCTGAAGTTTTCTACAACTTGCTTGCCTCTTTTAAGGCAGGGGTGCTTGAGGCTTGCTGAGATTGGCAGTCATATTCATAGCTTTTTTCTGATATTCATGAACTGACATTTTGCTAGTGATAGTCTTAATTTTTGGAGCTGCCATTTGTGATAGTCTTGGATGCTGTTAAGCTTGGAGTTTAGGTTGGGATGGTCCTGCTTCTTTAGCTGAATTTATGTCGTCTTAGTATCTTATGGAAGGTATTAACATCTCTCTATCTCTAGATAATTAGTAATGGCTTTAATTAATTTTTTATTGTAGCATTGACTCTGCTCTTAGAGTATATGTTTTTTCATCTGTGGGTTCTCTTCAGTTCTCTGCAATCTCTAGAATTGAACCAACTGCATATTTAATGTAGAGATATTTATTTTGTCTAAACTGTAATGTAACAACAATAAACCTTCATGGCAGATAGCTATATACATGCTGTGTGTATTTATTATTGTTACAATTACATATTTATATACTTCAGTAGGATTGAAATGACATTTATCTATTATTGATCTTATTTCTCAGACCATATGAAAAACGAAATATCCAATAAAAAGTAGATAATTAATTAGTATCAGTTTCTAATTGGGTAATCACTGCACAATATCTTGAGTGTTTTCCTTGAGGCAAGACAAGTTTTGTTGATTTTTTTTTTTTTTTTTTTGCAAGTAATTAATTTTATATTAACATAGATTAGTTGTTATTAAATTGTCACTCCTTCACATTCCTTCCCTAAATGAGGAATAACTGGCTATAGTCATTTACTTAAATATTCTTTACTTAAATATTCTTTTTGGTTTATTTCTTCCAATGTTAATTTGTGGCAAGTTCTTTTTCATTCAGTGAAAGATCATAGTTTTGAAGATATATTTAGTAATCTATTTCTCCTTCTGTGGACATAAATTGCTGTGTCCATTGATTGTGGTATCATTCATAATTGATCTGTTTTTTGGCTACTCATCTATGATGGTTCCATAATTTGTCTATTTAATTGGGTAAAGTCTTTAGCTATTTCTTTGGGGTTGAAATCAAGTTGCAGTTGGTCTTGATGTTTGTGTGTTCCATCCTCCTGTTCTGACTTGTTAATAGATACTTTTCTTTATTTGCAATAACTATTATGGTTTCCATATTTAGTTTGGATATATTCTACAAAAAAAACTTTCATCCATCAAATATTTGTGACATACTACATCTTTCCTGTGTTGAGTTGAATTAATACTTAATAATTATGTTTTTACCTTTATTTGAAATTCAAAGAGTATTATTGCTGTTTGGGTTCATTCAACTCTTCTATAAGTTTCTTTTTGTCTTGTATTATGCAGTCAACTTTTTTGTTAATTTATGGATGAAACAATGAGATTGTGTTGTGCCTAATTATGTCTCAGTGAAGGAAGTTCCTAAACTCTTTAGATATAAATGCTATTCCTTTACTTTAGGCAGACATGAATGGAGAAAAGCTTACAAAGATAGTCCAGAATAGAAGATATATCACAATTAGTTACTAAGAATATTTTTAACTATTTTGAATATGAGTTAATGATAATCAAGGAGTATTTGTTTTCCTTTGGCCTGCATGATCTATATATATTCAATCCCATGATTCTATTACTTCTCAGACTAAATCATTTGTTTTGGGTGACATGTGTTGAGCCATTTGGCATTGTTGATAATATCAGATTTGTGTTTTCTATATTTTAACTATTCTGAACCATCATTTTCATTTAATTTTCTTGATCTTTGAATGACCACTGCATAACATGTAATAATCTTTTATGACTTTCTTTTGAAATCAATATTTTAAGATAGTTCTTTATGTATGTTTTAGAAAATGGTTTGAATGGAGACAATCATTACAAATCCATGAAGGTATTAGTTGATACCTGAATCATTAAAGGTTCAATAGCCTACCACACACCTACTTATTTGGCAGTTGTTAGCTAGATCAGTCAGGTTATTGATTGAATTATCTAACTTTTTATATGTATACTATATGTTTTACCTTGTAGTTGACTCAAAGCATCTACATGAGGATATTCTTCTCTCTTTAATTTGAAGTCATGGCCATTACTGTAACCAACACAATTTACATACACTTTGAACTATCCTAATAGTTTAAATCAATTTTGTCTAATAAACTATTTTCCTTTCCCAAAACTAGTAAAAGCAGCAGCATTGTGGCTGCTCTTGGTAACAATATATACTCTTTGTACCAAGTTTCAATTTAACCTTTTTGTTATTCTCAGCCATTTGTTGCACACTATTGATATTAGTAGTTCCAAATTAATCTTGATTACTATTGTTTTATCATTGATGATTATTTAGTCAGTGAATGCTACCACTATTCTATGATTAGAAATATTGTTCACTTCAGCAATCTTATTCATATAATCTTTCTTGTAACTTTGTTTTCAAACTCTGAGTAAGTTTTCTTGTGTCTATTGAATTTTCTTATTTTTCCATGAATTTCATATTAGCTTTGTTCTCATTAATATATCCATAGAACTGTGTTGGCTTTTCTTAAGATTACACATTATTTTAATATTTCCAAGTTTCTGACGGTAATAATAATTACTTAACATAAATGGAGACTGATTAGATTTATGTTTCTGGTTATATTAATAACATCTTTGGTTGTTTCTTGTCATGTAGCTGGTAGTTAGTTTGGCTTTCTTGGTTGTTTTATTTTTTCTGATTTGGGACACTCACTAATTAATGCTGATGATTGACTAATTGTTACTTCATGCATATTAGACAATGACACTGCAGTTTCAGAAGTTGTAGCACTGCCCATTATCAGCTTTAATCTGAGGGATTAATTTGCTATACCCCAGATGAACTTGCCCCTAAGTGTTTCTTCCATATCCCAATTTTACATGACAGATCCATTTTCTTTAAGTTAGTTATATTCAATTGCTCTTTGTCTTGACTATGCTGATAAAATTTAAACCATTGCATAAGAATTAAAGGTCTTGAAGTAAATTAAGTATTTTATAATTTGACTGCCTTTTCAAATATCAAATCTGAAAGTTGTAATGGAGCTGCTTTGAAAAACTAAGACCTTGTAAGTGCCACCACCATACATACTAATGAATGTACTATTTTTAACTCCATTCTGATTTCATTAGCAGATGCATAAAATTTGAATCTATCTAAATATGACAGTCATTGATAAGGATATCTTAAAATTGAATTCCTCAATTAAATCCTTATAAGCTATTTTATCCAGCAATAATATCAATCATTCTAACATTTAATAAAATAAAAAATGTTTTTACCAGTGCCTGGTCTGGTTTTACTCTGTTCAGGGTATGTTTTACCTTGTTACATCCAAGGCTTCTTCTCTTCCATGGTTCTACTTCATGCAGCATTAGCTATTGGGTTTTGAGAAGCTACAATGGCAGTAGACACAACTGTAGACCTATATCAACTGATTAATTATTAAGTAATGCATATATACACATATTAATGTTATTTCAATTGGTAGTATTGGTTCATCTTGGACACAACTCTTGTAGATTCTGGAAAAATTCTTGAAGGTTTTACAGTTTGCTTGCCTGAGATTGGCAATCATGATCAATCATAGCTTCTTTCTTCTGCATAGTACAATCTTCTCTTCAAATCTGACACATGTGCCAATTATTGACACTGTTCAGTTGTAACTTAAGTTGAGGGTATCTTTCTTTTTTGGGCAGATCTTTGTTACTCTTGACATCTGATGGATGGAGTGGTGCCTGTCTCTTCAGATGATTGGTAATGGCTTTAATTTGTCCTTTACTGCAGGATTGACGCTACTTCTAGAGTAAAGGTCCTTTCTTTTATAAGTTCTTTCTGTTTTTTCTGCATTTTCTCCATAAGATTAAACAAATCATGTGTTTGTAGGCTTTGATGGTAATAAAATGACATTCATCTTTACTAACCTTATTTTTTCAACCAGATGGAAAAGTGAATTTCCAATTGGGAGTGGATAATTAATTAGTAATATTTTTTAATTTGGTAATCACTATATAATATCTTAATTCTATATTTAATTTAAAACAGACAATTTTTGTTTATTACCATTTTTTGCCTGAAATTAATTCTTAAATTAGTATAGATATATCTATAAAGAAAAATTTTAATAAAATAAAATAAGAAAATGACATAGAAATTTAAAGTTCAAAATCACATTGAAGGAATATGCAAATCCATGAATTACCCTTATATTGGATATTTGTTATATCTCTGAATTTACTTTTTATTTAACTCTCTGTAATCTTTTATAAAAGACTATAGACAAAAATTCTTCTTAGGGAATATATGTATGTATTACATAATGTCACTTACAAATTATTAATGTAATATATTATTAATATGAGGAATGAATATATAATGAAAAAAAGTTAAAGAAAATACAAAATCTTAAAAAGAGAAGGAAAAATAATAATAATATTTTACATACTCCCTTTTATCAAATTACTGTTAACATATTAAAATGTTTTAATTAATAATAATTAGTGAAAACATTAGGTGTATTTTAAATAAAGATCTTGCTATTGATTTACTGGTTAATACCATTTTTTGGTATAATTTTTAATACCATTTTTTATTTTTGCTGCAAATATTATAATTTTGAGAAACATATTTTTGATAATATTCAAAATAAATTTTTTCTTTGTGAGATAAATCTTGAAAGTTTTTTTTTTCCAGATTTAGTTGTCTCTTCCAAATTTAGTTTCTACACATCACCAAATTTAAAATCAATAATTTTACTGAATTTCACTTTATTCATAGACCTTTTATTGTTAGATAAGTTATTGACCCAGAGAAACATTTCATTATGTATAAAAGGCAATAGATAAACTACAAGACTCCATGATCAATAATCTATTAGCAATAAATTTTCATATATAATCATTTAACTAATGATTGTACTTAACGCATGCCTTTATAAAATACACAATACACACAGTGAATAACTTTATTATATTGGAAACAGAAATTGATAATAATAACATATGATTTCAGTGCTGGCTTAGATTGGGATTAGTATAAATTTAATATTAGCTTCTTTCTCGCGGTGACTTCTTCTAGTTCACTGGGAAGTTAGATATATTTGATCTCTTTTTAACACCAAACCCTTTCTCTTTACTTTTCATTAACAACTGACAATTCATTTTAAGTTGACAATCAGTATCTTTTACTTCAACTGACTCCAAGAAGCAAGTGAACTTACTGATGATTGAACTAAGTCTGATGTAGTTTTTATTTCTTTATATATCAACAAAATCCTATGCATTAATCTGCATTGGCATGAAATAATAATAATAATAATAAAGAAAAACTTATCAAAAAAATGCTATTGATAAACAATTTAAGGATGTTTTTGAAAAACGTATTAATTTTGATTTCAGACAAACACAGATTATTACATTTGATTTGTTTACCAATAATAAGTTTTGTTTTTATTTGGTATTTTAAATTGCTATTTTAAAGTTTAAAACAATGGACACACAAAAAAATTTAACTTGAAATTTTTTTTTTTAAATTTAAATTTAACAAATATTTATATTTATAAAAAAAAAAAAAATTCATAGTGTCAAATTTTCACCGATTCACTAATTTATTTAATATATTTATGAAGAATACATGAATGAAAATGTTTCATTTATTTATTTACTAAAGAATTGCTTTCTATTTAAAATGAATTGCAACTTTTCTATTTGCTTCCTTCCACAATAAATACTGAATTCTATTCTAATTACTGGTTTATATTTTAATTAATTCTGCTCAGCCTATTTGTTGTGGCAAATTTTATTTAAACCCACAATGAACTTTTGAATAGTTGTAATACAGCTTTTTATAACTTTGTGTATATGAATGACTTCTCAAAGATAAACATATATGTATAAATATCAACATTGTCTTTTTATATCACATTTCATGATCTATTTACAAAACTAGCAATAAACTACTTCAAGACTACAGTCCCTTCCCCCACCTTTCATCAACTACATCCATTTAATTTATATGTTCTATTATTTTATGTTTTATTCCCAAACTGATTTATTATATGGCTGCTAAAGTGTTCATTTATGCTTCAATAATATTCCAAAATCTTTACTATATTCACACACAAACACATGTTTATATATATATCAATTTCATGGTTTTATTATTTCAATTTCCATGCCTCTTTTTTATTATATCCAGAGTATCACTATGATACTAGCCAGATAAGCCATCAATGATTAATAAAATTTACTTAGGACAAACTTGAAAACTCAACACACAAGTTTACTTATTTATATGGAAACAATTGGAATAAGTGCTATAAATAAGAGTAGTGTTCACTTTATTCTTGAGAGTGATTAAACTAATTTATCATGTGGAAGTAAATTATTCACATGCACAGCAAATATGAGGAAATTATCCGTATACATATGTTTTCATTTTACTTTATTTCTTTGCACATAAAATATGATAGTTTTTAATACAACAGCTTAATATCCAATTTAATCAGTGTTTTTCATAGGCTGACTAATTCAACATATATCTGCACTGTAAACTTGCAAGTGCAGCTCATATATTAAACCAGTTAATTTATATAATAGGGGTTAATTCTCATATTTTAAATTTATTAACTATTCATAGCAGTACTGTATGATAATTTATTATAGTAGAAATAATAATAATGTACCATCTGCACTGATTTACATAATTTAATAACTTTATTATAAATATATGTATGCAAACAGACAGTACACTGATTACTTAATGAATAATATTTCTGTAATATAATTTTTATTACACCATTTTCATGAAAAGTAGGGCCTGGTTTCTATCTGCTTTGAACACCTTGTGGAGAATATAATCATAAATATATAACCAAAGATATGTAAAAAAGATATATGATCCCCAATATACACATTTAGTGCTGAAGCATCAATTCTTAGTTAGACCAAGTCATCACCTCATATATATTTTTATTATGGTTCAGTATTTATACAAATAATCAATTACCCTACATTTTTATTGATGTATAAAACTTTACTGCTCTCACAAGATGTTAAAAACAGTTTGAAATAGTCCCTAACTTGCATAAAAGTTGTGTAATGAAATTATATTACAGAAATATTATTCATTGAGTGGATAATCTCTATTCTAATGAATGACTAATAAAAAATTATTAATATATTTCCATTAAGTGATTTGTGTCAAAGTTGTGAAAGCAATAAGTTTGACACATCAATTAAACTGTAGTAATTGGCTACCTATATATACTGAACAATGATAAAGATTTGTGTAAGAGAGGGTGATATAGGCTAACTGATGAGTGCTATTTCAATTTGAAATATCTTAGAGATCATACATCTTTTTTACATGTTTGTGGTCATATATTTACGATTACAACTCTCCACACGGTGTTAAAAACATATAGAAATGAGTCCTTACCTTGCATGAAAGTGGTGTAATGAAAATTATACTACAGAAATATTATTTATTCTCTAATCTAATGAATGACTAATAGATAATTATAATCCATTGGTTAACTTTACTCTTTTACATTTTTCTAAATCATAACATATATAACACTATTGAAGTAGAAAATCAAATATATAAATTCAAAATTAAATTATTAGCTGATAGGAAATTAAAAATTCAGTCGATTGTTTTGTATTATTTTTGCACTTAAGAATGCCTTGATAAGGAATCTTTGATAATATATCTTAAAAATTTGATGTTGGCTAGTAATTTAATTTTGAATTGATATAAGCATATTCTCTTTTTATAGTATTTCTTCAATTATTGTTATTATATTTTAGATAATGAAAGAAGCCAATTATTATCTCCCTTTTATGGCATGCCATGTTTTAAAAAGTATTGTTGACACACTTCTAGTTGTATTTTATAATCCTTTTAATGATCAACAAACTAATATTAAACAATATGATATAAAACTATTCAGCAATGTGCGATTCAGGTTAGTTTATTTAACAATTTTTCGATCTTAAATGTTTACTATAAAATATTAATATTGTCTCAAATAAATGATTATGTTAGTTTTCCCAAATACTTTTTATATGTTAAGTTCTCTGCATGAAGGAAAAAGAGTAATTATACAGTAGGATAAAAAAATTAATAAGCAAAATCCAAAATTGTTGTGATAGCTAAAAATGCTAATATAATGTAAAAGCAAAATCAGTATCCAAGCTTAATATCCCCATGGTAACATTAGAGCAAATGGAACAGAAAGTCTAGAGACAAAGAATGCTCTAAAAAATAACATAAGTAATTTAATTTGTTTATGTGGGAATGATTACAGAAAATACTGAACATTTGAAATTAGAAAAGAGCAATTGTGATAAAGATATTTTTTAAAAAAAATGAACTTGTAGCATATATATAATATAAAAAGATTTTGGAAAAAAGAAATTATTGGATATTTTTAAGTGAGAAATAATGAGAAGTTAAGAATGAGAAAGAAGGAGAATTTTTGAAAAATAGAATAAGAAGGAATAGAAATAAATGAGAGTTTTTCTTAGACATCAGTACATTATGAATGATTTCATAGAAAGAAAAGTTATATCCCATTATGATTATCAAGTGATCTCACTTAATCATTCTCAATAATAGTTCATCATTGTCTATCACTATCTCACATCATTTCTTCTAGTATCATTTCAATTTTATAGAAACATGTTAAACTTTAATAAGTCTTACATTATTAAGATGCAAATATTTTTTTAATGTCGTTATATTCTCTCTTAATTTGATTTTTTAAAAGGATATAGAAAATATTTGGGATTTTTAACTTTTATTTTTTTATAATGGTCTTTTTTATGTGTTAAATTTAACATTTTACATTATACTATATATATATTGGGTAGTGTTTGGTTACGCATACTGTTTTTTTTTTTTGTCCATCGATGATTTCAGCATTTTTTTTGTTTTTTTTTTAGTCCATCAATGACTTCAGTGATTTTTTTTTCCATTGATGATATCAGCCTATTTTTTTTTTTTTGGTTTTTTTGTCCATCAATGATTTCAGTGATTTTTTATTTTTTTTCCATCGATGATTTCAGCCTTATTTTTTGTGTATTGCTTTTTATTTTTTAAATATTGATGAATTTAAATGATATGCCATAATTTCAAAGCAGAGAACAATTAATTGCTTTTGAATGTGGTTGTAGATGCATATTTGCAAATGTTGATAGCTAAATAATAATGGTGATCATGCGATGTTTGATGGTTTAGCTAAATAATTTGATGAAATTCTGTTTTTGGATTTCCAGCCTTCCAATTTCTGTTTTTTTTAAATACTATAAAGCATTTTCTTGTTGTTGTTTTTTTTATAATTTGTACTTTCAATGGCGTTGTTGAATATATATTGCCTCAGGCATTTCCATTTTTCGATTTAAGTGAAGAATTCTTAATTCTAGGGGGTCTGTGTTTGGCATATTTTCACTTTTCTTGGTTTTTTTTTATAATTTGTACTTTCAATGGATTTGTTGAATATATATTGCCTCAGGCACTGTTTTTTTTATGTTCATCGATGATTTCAGTGATTTTTATATATATATATTTTTTCCATCGATGATATCAGCCTTTCTTTTCTTTTCTTTTTTTTTTTTGTCCATCGATGATTTCAGTGATTTTTTATTTTATTTTATTTTTTCCATCAATGATTGCAGCCTTTTTTGGTTTTTCTTGTCCATCGATGATTTGAGCCATTTTTCATAGAAATTTATCACTTGTAGGCTTTTTGGTGGTTCTGCAGAATCACCTGGTGGCCCTGGTATGCATAACCAAACACTACCATATATTGAAATGAATAATCCATTATTCATTTCAATAAAAAACATTTTTTTCTAAGCAAAATGATATGCAAATTTGGTTTAAAGAAAGAACTCAAATGAGGTTCAAGAAAAAAACTAGTTTCTCTTTTTTCTTGATTAGAAAGGAGTATTACTTCAATCAAATACCAGAATTTTCATTTTGCTTGGTAAATAAAAAGGAAGCACAATACTAACAGTTATCTAGATCTAATCTGAAACACTTTTTAATGATATTTTGAATAAACTCAGGTTGAAACAAAGAATTAGCACTTATTTAAATGGCAACTAGAAATTTAAGATGATGTTATGATCATAAACAAATTTTTAATATTTGTTAGAAAAGAAGTAAATGACAATTATTTTATTTATGTGAGTCTTATATTTAAAGGAGTGTTTTGTACTTTGTGTAACTAATTCGAATTTTTAAATAATGTTTGTTATTCAGATATTATTTTAAAGGAAACTGTCAGTTTAAAAAAAACGAAATTCACTCTGCTATTATATATACGTATTGAATTCATAATAACTTCCCTTTATTTGTTAAACTTATTAAAAATAATAATTATTATATATCACATATGTATGCTAAGCTTATGAATTTTATATGTTATTAATAAGAGGAAAAGATAAAGAAATAATGATTATCATGTAAATGCAATACATATATATATATATAAATTACCTAAATCTCAAATAACCATAGTTAACAATGTAATTATTTTGATTAGTCTCATTCATTCATAGTTAAACTTATATATGATTACTGAAAATTGAATATTATGGAGATGGATTTATATATATATATGCAGTTTTTGTTCAATGTTTAATAGTTTACATATGTTCCCAATCGATATGGGAGAATACATTTATATCAGTTTAATGAGTTAGAGATCGTTCTCAGAATGAGGATCCCTGTATAAATTGTAGTTGTATGAAATTAGATTTGGAAACAAAAGGTACTTCTTATAATTACAGTATAAAAAGTTTATTCAGTAGGGTTATGACCAAATAAATATCTCTTTATAGTTATTACTATATAAGTGGTTATGTTTAAGATTAGGATCCAGAAGAGACTATTCATTATGATTATTGTGATGAAAATGATATTGTCTATTCTGTATAGAGTATATGTATGTGTAAGAACTTGGTGAGATTCAAGTCAAAGAAATATTTATATTTATGGATTTATACATATGTAGAATTATCTTTAAGTTTATTGAAGTCAGGGTTAAAGGTAAGGCAAATGTGATATATTATTTATGAATATATTAATACTATGATGTATATAAGATTAAAGTATTTTGTTAAAGAAATAAATTGCATATCAAATAATGATTATACTTTGTAAATAAATTAGTATTACATGATTTGTTAATTTTATTAAAAAAAATAAATTGGACATCAATTAATAAGTACACTTGTAAATAAATTAATATATGATTTGTTATTTTGTTTATGTAAGATTGCATGGTCTACCATAATTCATCAGAAGTAACTTATGTTCTCTGTGATTTAGTCCAGCAATACAAATGGGGCTGTGTAATAGTTACATTATTATATTGAATAAAATATTATTTTAATTATACATATGTTAGTTTATTTCTTGAATAATTAAAGCCAGGTGATGCCCTTGTAATTTATGTAGATAGAGAAAATGTAAATAAAATGAAGTATGTAAAAATCGTGGAATATCCTAATCTGACCATTACATAGTAGTACCACCTATTTTAAATGTTTGTTTGCCCAGGATGTGGGCATGAATGTATTTGTTGAAAATTCCCATTTGCCTCAGTTAGATTAATGATATGGCTGAACAGACAATATTTTTTTCTCTATATTGTAATTATATTGTGAAAAAAAAAAAAACAAGAAAGAACAAAGCAAGTTGTGCTATGAAAAAGACATACAAATATATGTGGTGTTCCAGTGTGTTCCAGGAGATGATCTAGTGCTGTCGGTGATGTATCCAGTTATAATTGTATTGCATATAATAAGTTTATTGCAATTACAAATTTTGAGAATTATTAAAAAGGATAAATAACAGCAGGAATAATGTAAGCAAATACTTCTGAAATTAGCTGTGAAGAAGATATATTAGAGATTTCTGATATGCATAATGTCCATCCACATAGTGATTCATAAAAACAAAGCATAAAGACATTAATAAAGAAATAAAAATGCATAAGAATACTGCACCATCATCATATTTAGACATGATGCAGATAATTAAGACATTATTTAAGCAATTGGAATTGATGATGGAGCAAATAAACTAAACTATGGAAAATAATAAATAAAAAAAAGCAAATAAACCAAACTAAGAAAAATAATCACAAGCAAATAGTGCAAAATCAAAAACAGATGTTAACACATATGAATCAGAGGATGAATGAGCATTATAAATATATGACTCACAAGATAAATATTTTTTGCAAACCATCCAAATCATAGCAATAAGTACATGATTTAAAGCAAATAGATGATGATCAAAGAATGAGCAAGTACAAATTCAAGAAGAAACAATTGATCAAATTATGGACAATGAACAGGCTCAGCTTTAAAATCAGAGAATGAATCAAAAATATGTGATGAACATTTAGTTGAACCAGAACCCAAATTACTTAGATAAAAATATACAAAATGAACATGAACTTTTTCTAATAAATAACCAAAAGTTTGAAAATATGTTCAAAGGCTAACAATACAAGTTAGATGGATTAAAACAATGTGATATACTATATCAAGTAGCATCCGTAATCTCACAGTTGGATAAACAAATACAAATAAAAATAGAACAAAGTTTATTTTTCCCAAAATAAAATGGAGTCACTGTTAAAACAAAAACTAAATGAAGATTTGTTCTCATGCTGATTAATTTATTAATTAAAGAAATCCAACATCATCAACCAAACATTAAGTCTATATATTATATAAATATATTGTGTTTTACACAGAACTATGCAGAAGATGAATTTCATTCAGCTTAAACTTTACTTATAACTGATAAGAAATAAAACACAATTTTCTCTCACAATTCAGTTGCTACAAAAGAAAAAGCTCGCAGATAGATTTTATTTTCAAACTACATCTGAACAATTTTACTTAATCAAATAATGATTACATCTTATAAAATATTTAATGGACATCCAAAAAGAACTTTTAATAAGTATACAAATTTTTTTGTTTGTTTTTAAGTTCAAGAATTTGAAATGAACAATCCATTTCAATAAAAAAAACGATTTTTTTTTTCTAAGAAAAATGATATGCAAATTTGATTTATAAAAAAAGATACTAGAATGACTTCAAGAAAATAACTAAGTTTTGATAGAAAAATCAGTTTTTCTTTTCTCTTGATCAGTAGAGCATATTACTTCATTCAAATTCTAGGATTTTCACTATGCTTTGTAAATAAAAAGGAATGACACTAGTAACAGTTAACTAGATCTAATCTGGAACACTTTTGAATGATGTCTTTGAATAACTCTGACTAAAATGAAAAATCGACACTTATTTAAATGGCAGCTAGAAATTACAAGGGATTTTTAATATTTGTCAGAAAAAAAATTAAATGACAATTATTTATTTGGGTGAGTCTTACACTTTAAGACTGATTTGTATTTTATGTAACTAATTTGAATTTGTAAATAATGATTGTTATCTACATATTATTTTCAAAGAAACTATAAGTTAAAAAAAAACAAAAGCAAGAAATTCACTCTGCTATTACATATACATACTGAATTTGTAATCTTTATTTGTTAAAATTATTTTTTTAAAAATATATATAATTATTATATATCTCATATGTATGCTAAGCTTATTAATTTTAAATAAATTATTAATAAGATGAAATGGTAAAGAAATAAGGGTGATCATGTATATGCAATACACATATATAAATTACATAAGTTTCAAATAACTGTAGTTAATGATGTAATTATTTTCATTAGACTCATTTATTTATAGTTAGACTTATATTTGATTACTGAAAATTGGATTTTATATGGATGGATTTATATATACACAGTTGTTTGTTCAATGTTTAATAGTTTACATATGTTCACATCCATATGGGAGAATACATTTCCATCAGTTTAATGAGTTAGGGATTGATCTCAGAATGAGTTATCCTTGTATATTAAGGACCAAAAGAGACTCCTTGTAATTATTGTACCGAAGGTGTATTCAATTAGGATTAGGATCAAAAGTCCATCTCTTTAGAATTATTATTATATAAGTGTTTTATGTTTAGGATAAGGATCCAAAAAAGATCATTCCTTATGATTATTGTGATAAAGATAGCATTCATATCTATCCCATATAAAGCATATGTGTGTGTAATACTACAAGGTATGCAAAGGAAAGAAATGTTTGTATTCATGGATTCATACATGTGTAGAATTATATTTAAGTTTATTGAAGTCAGAGTTAAAGGTATGGCTAATGTGATATATTATCCAGGAATATATTAATACTATAATGTATAATGATTAAATGACTTTATTAAAAAAAAAAAAAATTGCATATCAATTACTGATTATACTTTGTAAATAAATTACTGTTATTTGTTAATTTTATTAACGAAAATAAATTGGACATCACTTTAATAAGTTTCCTTATAAATAAATTATTATTACATCACTTATTGTTTTGTGAGATAAAATGTGGCTGCTGGAGGATTGCATTAGATCCTAAAATCTAGATGCAGTGCTCTCAAATCCAAGGCTACTTACTGATGAAGACCTTAAGCCAGAAACTAGTCTGGGTATATTGGATGAGTAGGCAGTAGATGGGGTTTTTATGCACAAGCCTTCTGGTATCCATTGATTACTCTGACTTGCACTGAGTGGCAATACATATAAAGAGTTTTGCCTGTTTTAATAACAGTTAAGAGCAAGCATAAGAAATGGTGATCATGTGATGTTCATTACAATATATGTATATATAATTTGCTTATACTGAATGCTTCTTACATATGTAAGTAGAAGGGTTTCAACTTAGACTTTTTTGTCTATATTCATCTTCCACTCCATCTCAAGCAATGGATACTCACGACCACATACTTTATTAATAAATAATAATGTCCAACAATCTAATATTGTTAAATATCAAATTTCTTCAATAAATAACTTCCTGTAATTTTAAAACACTGATTACTTCCACAGTTATACATTTTTAAGGTTTAAAACTAAATATAAATCTGATGGAATCTATTTTCCAATATAAAATTCCATATTATTGTTTCTTAAGAGATAAATACTAATCTGAAAACATAAATAAATAAATCATATAACCTATCTTTACTTTATTAAAATTTTTGTTCTGTAGGAGACTGCCTAATAATGAGTTTTTAAGATAAAACTGGAAATTAATCTTCCACTTCAGCATCTAGAGGATATTTCTCTCATACTCATGCTGATGGTTTTATTTCATTTTATATTTAGTGTCCTGACATTTAACAATTTACCCAAATTGGTCCAAGAACTTTTCTTTCCAGCTAAGATTGATTTCTAATTATTGATTAATAATTAGATATTTAGTTGAGTTGACTATGTATAAAGTTATCTAACAAATCTTATATTTGTTTAAAAATTACTAGTATTTTTAAAATAAATCCATGTTCCATCTGATTTAAACTTAAACTCATAAATATACTAAGCAATGAATTATTATTGGAGCTTTTAAGACATAAATTATCATGTTAATTTCACTCGAATCCTAAAGTTGAATTTAGAATTGTTTCATATAAATAATGAGTTATATTTTTTATAAGGGAAATTAGTTTGTATCATTAATGTTAATTAATTTTGAATATACATGTTAATAATAAATAGTCAAAATAAGAGTCATAGATCACATTATCCATATCTCTTAAACTTGTAAGATATAAACAATAAGCATTGCCAATTGCTCAACAAGCTTTGTGATAAATGCTTAGCCAGAGAAAGCATTTAAAATATCTCTGTCAGAAACTCCCCCCCCCCAAACTTCTGACCATGGTTTCATGCTTTGGCACTCCTCAGAGAGGCAGTAGGATAGCTTTATTTATTATATTCACCTTGATTAGTTGTTCATACTCTGTACATCATCTTTTAGTATTATTATTATAAATAAAGATTTTACTCTAATAAACAGAAATTTATATATGCATTCTCATAATAAATTAAAATATTACACATTTTATTGTTATTCAGAAATAGTGAATTATATAACCAATCTTCAGGGACAATTTTTCAATAAATTGTATAATGTTATTTATATATTTGTGGTAATAATAAATAATGAAGATAAATCTTTTTTCATTAATCAAAATTTATTTTAGATATTTTCTTATTATTATTTCATGATTCCTATAATCATAAAAAAGATTAATTGAATCCTTGAGACTAATAAAAGAATAAAATATGAAAACATTCTTCTTAGTAATAAATAATGAGTCTATATGGAAAAGATAATAATAGAATGAAGCCAATTTTTAAAATTTGGGTTGAGAAAAAGATAATAATTAATTGTTTTTTTTACTATCTAATTTTTTTTTTTAGAATTATATTATATTTATTCTCTCTTGATCTTTTATGGATGACTATAGAAATCTTGCAAAAATTTTCTAGAGCAACAAAAAGGAAATGGGAAAATGAGAAGTTTCATTCACTCTATAAACTTTTTTTATGTTATTTCTAAATTGTTCTAAAACTTTGTATTGCAGATTGAAGAATGTTCTAAGTAATAAAAATATTAGTCATCTTATTTTACAATAAGATTAGATTCTGAGGTATTGTCTCAATGAAGAATGAGTAAAAGATTACTAGATTTATAAACTTAGAAGTATATTTAAAAAAACAAGTCTCAATCTAGACAAATGAACTTATTGCTATTCTACTTTGATATTATATTATCTTATCCTCCCCTCCCCCATTTTAGTCATAATAACATAACAAAACTAAAAAATAGCCTCAATCTACTAAGGTTGTTAATTTTAAGACTATGTTTGTTGTATAAAAATAATATAAATTGTATAAATCTTGAAGATATAGAATCTGCAACTCAAATGTTTCACTAAAATACACCTTGATAAGTTTTATAAATCGGAATGATTTAGAGTTTTTTAAACTTTGAATGGAAAGGAAGGATGAATACAAAATAACATTAAAAATATAAGACAATTGATGTATGTATATATATGCAAATTTATAGAACACTAATTACACAAAGAGAAATGACATTAACATTTACTAAACTAAAGTATTAAAAGAAGCATTAAGAATAGTTGCTAAATAGTCATGATAAAATACAACAAAAATCAAAGACATCAGCTTAGAGTATGGCTTTTGCACCATGATAGAAAAGCGATCCCATAAACACAGTAAGAAATATAAAAAAAGCATTAAAACATACATGAATATAGCAAACTGCCATACTATTCACTTATTGGCTAGATAAGAATCTTGAAAAATATAAAGGCACTGAATAAGTCCTGATTGTTTTTTTAATATATGGTGTTTCCTTTATCAGATAGGAAATTATATCATACCACCCACATGATTTTGGAGATATGAAAGATGACAGTGGGCATTGATGAGTTGAAAGTCCTTGAAAAGAAATGTATGGTTTATTGAAGACAGATAACCATAGTGATACTAAATATATCTCGAACCAGCATTGCATATGTTGTGGGCTACTATTATGTAGTATGCAGTGAAATTAAACATAAATTTGAGTTTCAAAACAAAAAATTTTGGTTTTGTAAGCTAACTCTTATCCAGGATTGTTACAGATCAAAATTTTGAAATAGGGTGAAAAGTTTTGGAAACTATTAAAGAATTTCAAGAATATGAAGCATAAATGTTTACCCAGAAACAAAACTCTCCATACAGTAACACCACTCAGTGCAAGACAGAATAATCAATGGATTCAGGAAGGTTTGTGCATAAAATATATATCTACTGTCCACTCATCCAACATCCATAGATTAGTTTCTAGCATGTCCTTTTATCAGTGAGGAGCTTTGGATCTGAGAGCACTGCACCTAGATTTTAGGATCTAACGCAACCCTCCAACAACCACATTTTACCTCATTCATTTTGGACTAAGATATTTATAGTTAGATAATAAGGTAAAAGGTGGCTACTGGGGGGTTGCATTAGGTCTTAAGATCTAAGTGCAGTACTCTCATATCCAAGGCTCCTCACTGACAAAAGCCACATGCAAGAAACTTATCTAAGGATAGTGTATGATTAGGCACTAGATAGAGATTTTATGCACAAACCTTTCTGCATCAATTGGTATTCTGGCTTCTACTGAGTGACACTACTGTATGGAGAATTTTATCTCTGTGTAAGCAACTTGTGTATGCATTATAGCAATATATAACATGTTAATTAAATTTTCTGGACAAGATGGAGATTTGACATTTAAATTAAAATGACTGCATGATAGTGGAAAGTATCATGTGATCAGGATTTGGGCGGCAATAGATATATGTATTTATTTAAAAAAAGTTTTTTTAAAAAAGAAAAGACAATTTCCCCACAATATATATAAAAAAGTAACTTTTATTCAATTCTGTGATATATAATTGTAAAAAAAAAGAAATACATGCAGCAGTTTAAATAAATATATACGAAATTTATATGGAAATGTATAATTAAATTATTAAAATTTCTAAAATATTATTCATGAAAACATAAAATATACACATATGTTACTTACTGTCCAAGTAATACATTAATTAAATTTTCTGGACAAGATGGAGATTTGATGTTAAAATTTTACAATGTTTCCTTCTGAAATGACTATGTGATTGTGAAAAGCTGTTATCAGAATGAAATCTTGACAATAACTGGTGAAATACAAAAAAATCAGATTGGATATAAGATAAAAAGATCAGAGATAGGATAAGAAATATTGAGAAATACTCAGGAAGCCATGTTCTGCTGTGACATCAGATAACAGAATACCAGGATTTAATTGGAATTATTTGACCTAATTGCAATGATACATTCATTATGTTTGTGAAAGGGTGCCACAGCTTTAATATGTGCTATGTCACTGGAGTAATATGTAAATACCGCAAAAAGTTCATAATGATCTAATTTAGAAAGTCAACATACTCAAAATTATTGCCTGTAATAAATATTTTTGATGAACAGATTTAAAAGGATGTTCTTACTCTTAAGTAATGAATTTTTTGCTGTAGTAGTATAGATCAGGATATTTATAAAGCAGGTTGTAGCTATTAAATATCATGTTTAAATTATCACTATTAAATAAAGCTTTTTAATAATAATAACTATTATATAGTTAGTTTCTTAAATGTTTGTTGATGACTGAGTACCCAAGGTACAAAAGATACAACCAGTTAAACAAATGGATTGGACTTGATCTAAGAATATTTTTTGAGGTTATAGCCCTCTTCTATAAATTGCACAGGATTAGATTGTCAATAAGGATTGAAGATTCATAAGAAAAAGAATGGAATTAATGATTTAATTACAGCAATAAGATATAACATCTCTATGTGAAAAGCCTATTTTTTTTACTAACTTTATGTATTACTGTGATAGAATAGAAAGTACCTAATATATATTATCGTATATTGTTAATTGAATTTTAAATTATTACACATTAATGAGCATTACTGGAAATATGTACTATCAATAAATAAATTTGGTAGTTATTTATGAATGAATTATAAAATCTGTAATAATATTAGTACAAAGTACACATCCTTTTTTTTTTTTTTAATAGAATTTTATTTTACAAGAGTGTGATTAATTCAAAACTTACAACAAAATTTTAAATCTGTAAAACAGATAAAAAAATGTTAGGTTTGAGAGAAACTGATTTTTAATTTAAACTACACCCTTACAGTTTTGCTTTTATTACAAAAAATAGATTAAAATTGGCAATCAATTGTTTCTAGTATGTAGTAAATAATTTATAAAGAAAAACAAAGCAAGAAAAATATTTTAAATCGATAATGTGTTTTTAATCAATAGAAAACACTTCTAATTATTGCAGTTTTAATTAATGAATTAGTGTAAATGCACCTAATTAGATAATTTGGCTTTAACATTTATTTTTATTGCTATCATAAAATTAAAAATTATTTAAATTTGTTTAAAATCATTGGCATTTCTGCACTTAGACTTATATATTAAAATTGATGCAGGCTAGATTGTTAAATAAAATCCTGCAGCCAAAAAGGTTTTATTCAATATTTCACGAGACATCTGGGACTTACGTATTAAACCTGCTTTTTGTGTTGCCAATGGCAAAATGATGTATCTTTCTTTAGGGGGAAGTATTTGTGATGACAGAATTCCATAGTTGTGACTTTTTAATACATTTTTAAAAGTTATGACTTTTTTAATATGCTATATGAAGACAACCCCCCACCCTCAACTGAAGAAAGATACACATTCTGCCATTATAAATATGAGCAGCAGGTCAGCAGCTGTCGAAAGATTCTGATACAATCTCAGTATGGAAAAACTTCAATACTTGCTTATCCAAGTTTTTCTTTTTTTTAAAACTAGCCTAAGTCTAATAAATGTGAATAGGTTGCACAGATATCTATAGATTATACCAAATATATTATGGATGTAAGATTTTCTTCATGCATTGAGAAATCAAGTTAAATGAGAATCCAAAGTCTATTGTAGTAACAACTAATATATGAAAGATAAATAATGACATCCCATATTGTCATTAGTATATCTCATTAAACAGTATAACTTCCAACCAGATCTTTTTTTATATCTTTTAGCTTTCTGTCACTTATATGTAAGTATTTATTAAACCACAATAGCAACACATGACCTTTATAGGAAATAATTATCTCATTTATCAACTTATTTATAACTTTTTATTCCTACTTCCCACAGTCCATTACACACTATCTATCATTAGTTAAACCTGATCCAGAATCTCTTCTGTTTTATATTTTTATTAATAAAAAAAATTAAAATACTTTTACAATGCTAATATTTTTCTTTTAACATATTTTTTAATTCTTTTTACATCTGCAATTTTAAGGATTTCAGTATTCTAACTTCTCTTTTTTAGGTTCATATTTAAAACTAAAATTTTATTTTTAAGTATAACTTTAATGATTTCAAAATAATTTATCTTTATTGTAAATCTATTTAATCCCTTGCAGTTCTCACATTAATCTTTTTATCACTATTTCCAATAATTTAAAAACATTATCATATTACAAGTAATATAATATATCACATATTGTTGTGAATTTTTAATATCTTTGTTTTACTGAAGACATATCTTAACTAAGGTAACTAATGATTAATTAATCTCAAATGATTACAAAAACTAATTTACCAATGATGATATTTAGCAAACATTAATATCAGGATACATAAGTTAAGATGTTTTGGATGTGGGCAAAAAATATGGTAAAACTAAAAAAAATTTTCACACAAATTAAAGATATCATTTCAAAATAGAGTATCACATGACTTTTCTAATTTAAATTTAATACTTGCATCTATATCGCTCTACGTTAGAATTATCTATATGAACATTAAAAATCAATTAACATCATTGAACCTCAAATTGATTTATATTTATTAGTCTTTGATAGTGAAAAGTATCATATTGTACATATATTGCTTTTCTATATAGATAGATGTGACTGTTTGGATTCAAATTTTTATACTATTGAAACTTTCATATCATGAATTTGAATCATGTGATAAAAATATTGGTGATTATTGGATAAATATTAGCAATTCAATATTTGTTGTTATTGAAGGTCAAGTGTTATAAACTGATCTGATATTCATAAAGTTAGTAATTTAGATATGATTATGCAAATATTAAAAGTATGCTTAAATAGTCATACGATTTTGTTTTGATATATAGTATTTTTTCTGAAATGATGTTGCAGCCAAACATGCTTTACAATCTAAGTTTGATGCTAATTTAGATAAATTTGAAAAAAATTCACATTTAATCACTCTTAGTATGTTTTTTAGATAATAACTCATAAACAAAAGAGTTTTTAAATTGAGTATCTAATTATTTTTAGTTAGACAGTAAAGCAAAAATGACAAACTGCTTCAACTCTAATAATTAGAAAACTTAACAAGAAATATCATCTCTAATATTCATTTTTGACCATAAAGTTGTACAGTAGTTTATTTGTAAGTCGTAAAAAGAGTATAATAATTATCTTATGCTTGACCAATAAATTTTGATATTCAATATTCTTGCAAGCAGTGTTAAAGTTATTGATCAATGGTATAGTAGTTTTTAGCTAAAATTAAACTGAATTAAATTTAGAACTATCAGAATTTTAGTTTATCTTTTAATATTTCCTGCAAATAAATTAACTTTGATAATTTATCTTTTCTTATTTAAAATATATATCAACCCTTATAAGCATACAGCACTTGTTTAGAATTTTGTTAAAAGACTATAATTATTTTAAAACCATTAATTTTAGAATTCAATACCTAAAAGATTTTGGAATGAAACTCAACCTGTCACTTCTGGTGTTCAGATATCACGATTTTCCAAACAACTAATCTTTTGTTTATTTACTTTATATTTATTTTATATAATGAGCAGATTGTTATAATCACATTATATGATCAGTTGTTTAGAAATAATTATAGCCTTGTGTTTATGTGAGAATCATTTATTTTGAAATGGATTATTCATTATTAAAATCGAATGCAGTATTTGTAATGTTAATCACCTTTTTATGAATTGCTTGAAATAAACTAAAAATATTTATTATTTTTTTTATTAGAAATTTTATGGATTATATTAAAGAAATGACGGATGTCAGTACTATTTCTGCACCTGATGATAGTCACATATCTCTCGCAAAGACTGAAGATGAAGATTTAAAACTAGAACCATCTACTCCGAGTCAGCCAAAGATGGGTATGATTTAGACTTATTGTTTGTTATTATTGTCTCTGTTTGGCAATTTATAAAGATTTAACACGTTTATTATTATTTTACTTTACATTTTTTTTTTTACTTTATTGGTTTTATGGTTGTAATTGCTATGTAATATCACACAATAAGTAAACTTTTCAATGCAAATTATATTGTCATCATCACTAGTACACTTCAGAATAGATAATACAGTAAGATGTGCATTTGTCTGCCAGTATCTCAAATTTCCTTTAAAAGTTTTTTTTTGTGTGTGTGTGATTTTATTGATATATAATTACAACCTAAATGTCTTCTAGTAACCATAAATATTACTTGATTAATCAGATCATCTGACTATGGTACCTTTGAATGATATAAATGTTATAGATGTCACTACTGTCTGATGAAGATAAGTTTTAAGATCATGTGATACATTAGTAAGGAAGACTATGTAGATAATTCCAAAATTGACTCTGAGATGAATAAAAAGTTTGATAATAGTTGACCAGTGGAACCTATCTACTCATAATATCTTTTAATAAGTATGGCCCTATAAAAATTCTTTATGAGAGAATGGGGGTATTTTTATTACTAATTTTATTAGTAAACAATGATAGAAGATTAGAATTATATATAGATTTTAATTTAGAACTATTCAATTTAAAAGTAATTACATATGAAATTTGCTTTGTCCAATATTGATGTTATTACTTCCAGTAACAATTGAATTTCAGTATCACATTATATTTTTGACAAATATTTTTATTAATTTCTATATATTATTTTAATCTTACTTTAATTGTAGATGGAGAAAATAATTTTGTACTATATTAAATTTAATAATGTAAAACACTAGACATAATTCTAATATTCTTTGAACAGTCTCTTGGTTTAAAATGGCAACACAATAATCAATGTTATTTGCATTAAAATGTTGCTGCAATTATAATTACATAATATATTGTGTTAAAGTAAACTATATCAAAGAAAATAAAAAACTACTATTTACATGAAGAAAAAGTTATTAGAGTATAACATCACCAGTAGTGAAGGTTCAATCATAATACGATATATTTTTTGTTTTATAATACAGTATTGAGCTTCATCTGATCAGCCCAGATTAACCATAAACTTTGGTTATTTATTAATATAAGAGATATATTTACTCACTAATGACTTGATGAACCATTTACATGTAAAAAATATCTGAGTCTTTCTTGTAGTCTGAACTCTAACTTCAGGTTATGAACATATTTAAAAGATATAGTAACTATTATATATCAATAATGTTATAATACAACAAAAAATATTAGTAAATAAATAAAGATTAAAAATTTTATATTGTCTTAAAAAATTTAAAAAAGGTATTTAATTTATCTAATAGCATTTTTAAAAAATTAAGTAAAATAAAATCAATAAATGTAAATACATTTTTAAAAACATTATTAAACTTTTTTTAAATTTTAAAATTTTAATTAAAAATAGAAAGAAATATGAAAATACAGAGGATTCCCAATTTATGTAACTGGATCAACTGCAGTTAATTTTAAAACCAAATTATTTAAACTAAAGATTTTGCTTGACATTAAAGAAATTTAAGTATTTATTTTATTTAACCAAATGTTCCACATAGTACTGAAAATTACTTGAGTATGAAGATCTTTTCATACTCAAGTAAACTCGAGATAAAAGATGCTCAATACAAATCTTTTCAATAGAATATAGATTATCTAAATCACTTCTATTTTATTTTTGCACAAAGTTTGAAGACTGAATGAATAATAAATCTTTACTACTGGAATTCACATATAATTATGACAAAAATAAGATTGAATTTGGTAGCATTATAAGATGCAAATGATGTAGGTCTATCTAAATGCAAGGTCATTGCTGATTCTGAGAGTAATGAACTGTTATAATCTCATATTTTTTAGAAAAGTTTAAATAATTGCTCTTTTTTCTTATACATGTTTTTATAGTATGAAAAATCAATGATTGCATACCATTAGTTAAAACTCAAAGTAAATGAATGCAAATCAGTGCTAAAGTATTACAATACTGCTACATGTATTTAAAAACACAAAGTCTGAATCAAGAAACATAATTGCCCTTTTACCTACATTGCTTGATTCAAGCTTTGTATTCTAAATATAGATAGCAGAATTGAAATATTCTAGCATTGGTTTATAGTCATTTATTGTCAACTATTTATATAAATAAAATATTTACATATGTTTAAGTTTTTATTTAATAATGACATATCGTAAATTGTTTAAATTTTGCAAGCATCATTAATAAAAATCATATGATTAGTAATTTAAAGTGATTAATCAAAATCTTCACACTCTCAGTTCCAAATGCTTCACATTATCCCATACATATAGCTTGGTGAAAAAGATAGAGTGGATCCATTCTATCTTTTAAACAGACTTTATCTTGTGTTTGGAAAGAAAAGTATTCAGTTTAAATAATGTTCCATCTATAAAGTGCATGTGCCATGGTTTAAGCTATGTTATTATTTATAATTTATATAAAAACATGCTATATAAATAAAATATTTACATATGTTTACATTTACATTTAATAATGATGTATCATAAATTATTTAAATTTCACAAGCATCATTAATAAAAATCATATTATTAGTAATTTAAAGTGATTAATCAAAATCTTTACGCTCTCAGTTCCAAATGCTTCAGATTGGCCCACACATATAGCTTGGGTGAAAAAGATAGAGTGGATCCATTCTATCCTTTAAAATGACTTTATCTTGTATTTGGAAAGGAGAGTATTCAATTTAAAGTGTTCCATCTGTAGCCATGGTTTAAGCTATGTTATTATTTATAATTTATATAAAAACATCGCGCTATATAAGTAAAATATTTACATATGTTTAAGCTTCTATCTAATAATGACATATTGTAAATTGTTAAAATTTCACGTCATTAATAAAAATCATGTGATTAGTAATTTAAAGTGATTAATCAAAATCTTCACACTCTCAGTTCCAAATGCTTCACATTATCTCATACATATAACTTGGGTGAAAAAGATAGAGTGGATCCATTCTATCTTTTAAAAAGACTTTATCTTGTGTTTGGAAAGGAGAGTATTCAGTTTAAATAATGTTCCATCTGTAAAGCGCATATGCCATGGTTTAAGCTACGTTATTATTTATATAAAAACATTGTGCTATATAAATAAAATATTTACATATGTTTAAGTTTCCATTTAATAATTATGTATCATGAATTGTTTAAATTTCACAAGCATCATTAATAAAAATCATATTATTAATAATTTAAAGTGATTAATTAAAATCTTCATGCTCTCAGTTTCAAATGCTTCAGATTGGCTCATACATATAGCTTGAGTGAAAAAGATAGAGTGAATCCATTCTGTCTTTTAAAAAGACTTCATCTTGTGTTTAGGAAGGAGAGTATTCAGTTTAAATAGTGTTCCAACTGTAAAGTGCATGTGCCATGGTTTAAGCTATATTATTATTTATAATTTATTTATAAAATTTGAAGGAACTGGGATATATCAGAGCTCTGTCTTTTTAAAACTTCACAGATATTATGATTGCATGATTATTACTGCATCCTTAATTGTGAAATATTTAGCCTACACTTTTCTTTCTTTAGATATTATAATTTTAATTCTTAGTAGTAATTTGTGCCATAAACTCAACCAACTACAAATTTTATAACTCTTTATTGGGAGTAATTATCATTTTTTCCATGTTATGTCTATTCACCTCAGGCCAATTTTTTTTTAACAAACTTAACAATTTCTTGAACCATATGTTCAAATGTTTCATCATTGTCTATCAATTTCTGAAAATCCAAAACAAGGTGAATGTTAATATTTTCCAGGTATAATTCAAATTATGAATCTTTTGCCCAGGTTGTAGCAATATTTTTATTGATTCATAAATTTTATGCAGTGTGAGCTTGAACAAATATTTATATTAAGTAGCATGCTTTAAAATTTAGATTATTTCCTGATCTATTAATGAATATAAAATCAGTATTAAAGATGAGAATGTATTCTGACTTAATCAAAATATAACTAAGATTTCAACGTCTAGATGTAATGTCAAGAATGAAAATTTTGAAAGATTGTTTTTGTGACAAAATTTTTTCATATTGGACAAAAAATAACTCACAAATAATTCTTTAAACATAAAAAGTAATTTACAAACTACTCATTGTGATGGCTATTTATTCTTTTTTTAGTTTGGTTGGGAATTAGTTTACAGGTGTACATGTAAGTAGAGACTTTACCTTAAGTGTTCTGATTGCATCTCCTCCAAACAGAAATGTAATCCCCAGTTTTTCCTTAATTACAATTATTCCACATGGTATTTGATTGTAAGTAAAACAAATTCATACAAATTACATTTTTATAAACATTCAAAGTACTATTTTGTAACTACAGTTTTACCATCAGAAGCCTTTTCTAGATAGATTCATGTCAGGAAATCATAAACACATCTTGAGGGCATTAAACTTTAATTCAATAAAAACTTTTGACTGTTATCTAGGTACACAATCTTGATGTCTGTAAAAGGCTTTTGGTTTTGATCTAAAATGATCTCTTATTTAATGGAATATGATTTTGAACTTCATCTTTTATCTAAATTAATAATGATTTTATCTTATAATTGATAGCCTCTTTGTATTTTTTTAAATAATTATTGGTGCTTTCATCACAGCATTATCTTTGGCATATTTATGATGTTGATTATAGATATATGCATCCATGATCATGAATAAGGAAGCTTAAGATTTTACTTGCATTACTACCATGGAAGAATTTCCAGACAAGAGAAGACAGAGGAAAGCTATTAGCATCCCCAGAATGTGATTAGGTGTTTTCACATTTACCGAAGAAACATCTGACATCATGTAATGCTAGACAGTCAACGGAATATGCGGCCCATTTTCAGTCCTTGTCCTCCATAACATCAAAAGCCCACCATCTAGAATTCATGCCCACTTAATAATCTGAACTGTCAAGGAATATCTATCTCAGTGAAGGTAGGAAGTCTGCCAAGAGCCAAAACCATTAGTGGAGTCCAAAAATCAAACTAGTTGGTGATCAATATGACAGAAGAAAATGAGGAGTTATATCTTTAGAAGCACAAGATGCAAAATCCTAGGTAACTATGAAATTTTTTACTCCCATTCATAAACTAATTGTGTTTAAATAAAAGACTTTGTTGAACGTTGATAGCCATGGCAATCTTTAAGTGTCTTCTACAAGAATGAACCCTAATATGTGTGTGCTTATTTAATTTTCTCATAATGTATTTTAATATTTGCGAAGCTTTCCATTGAGTGATGAATTTTGTTTCAATGTGTATGTGCTTATTTAGATTTAAATGTTTTAAATATATTATTATTTATTATCATATATCTTAACTAGGAGTGTGTTTAAACAAATTTATAATGTTCTTTCATTATAATATTTTTATTACTTTTTTAGATTAGAAGTGTTTTTAAATAAATCATTTGTTAAGTAATGTTTGATGGTTCTCTTTGATAATTATGCCACTAATATATGTCTATAGTTAAATATACGCATTAAGAAATACGTATAATTTGTCTCCCTTATACTTAAATAAAAGAGCTAGCTAGGGATTAATCAAGCACTAAATTGTATACCTGTTATTTAAACATGATAATTATAACTTGTGATTAGGTGGCACCTGAGGTTTTACCTCGAAACAAATAAAAATGTTTTGGATGGCAGGGGTTTGAATTTAGCAGCCGAGCAGTTTCTATAGCCTGGAAATATGGCCACAGGTTTTTGTATAGCCTCTGTCTGGTTATAGGTGCCATTGGTTATATTAGACTTCTCTGCTTGAAGGACCAGTTTGCTGCAATAGTGAAAGTGCAGCCAGAGTAGATCAAAAAATTTTTAATTTAGATATTCAGAGTGATTGTGCTCCCATGGGGGATATATATAAACAGAAAAGATTGTGCATCAAGAGTGCATGCCAAATGTATTAGTTTTAATAAAGATGATTTTATACATCTGACAAATATTTTATTCTCCAATTTTAAAAATGTTTTACTATTATGGATAAAGTAAGGAGTCAAAATAAGTGTTTATTAGTGCATACTAGCATTATTGCTTCAAACTTTAACAAATAATTCAAACTTTCACAAGATTTTCTGTCTTATCAATGAAAATTTTCTAAAAAGTTAAAAATAAAACATCAGATATGTCATCTTTCATGACAAGATCGATAAAGAATATCCAAAAAATTACATGTAATGAAAAAAAATGAAAATTCACAGATCAGATTACTAATAAATAGCTGTGTTTATTCATCAATGAAAAATTAATCAGAAACATCATTTGAAAAAGCTAGTATAGTATTTTATAAAAAGAAGCGTTTTCTATTACGGAAAATTATTAATTTATGAAGTAATTTTTAGTTTCATAAGTTTTTTAGGAAAACAGCTCTGAGTATAAAGTTTTTAATATATTTGAGTTTATGATTAATTTGTCATATAATAAGTAAGGGTACTTTCTGGTTAGCTGCACCCCAGCTGCTAGAGGCGCTGTTTCTGTGTAAACACACAGAAATATCCAGAGTAAGGGCCAAAAAGCAGATGCACATTCCAGCCGCTAGATGGCGCTGTTCACCATGCATATGCACAGGAAGCTTCCACAAGCCGGCTGGCAACAAAATTGCCCACTTGGTGGCGCTGGTTGCAATGCGCAAGCCCATTTAACTTAGGTTATCTGCTACCAGCATTACCAAGAACCTAGGTGGCACTGATTCCCATAAACAGATCTAGTTTTCATCATCTGCTACACCAAGATTCTAGCCCAACCTAGGTTCTTGGTAGTGCTGGTAGCAGACAACCTAAGTTAAATGGGCTTAAGCATTGCAACCAGTGCCACCAAGTGGGCAGTTTTGCTACCAGCCGGCTTGTGGAAGCTTCCTGTGCATATGCATGGTGAACAGCGCCATCTAGCAGCTGGAATTTGCATCATCTGCTTTTTGGCCCTTACTCTGGATATTTCTGTGTGTTTACACAGAAACAGCGCATCTAGCGGCTGGGGTGCAGCTAACCAGAAAGTACCATAAGTAATTATAAAAAAAATCTGGATTGGAAACTATTTCAGGTCATAAAAAGACTCATGATTGTTTTTTAAATACCTGTCCATAGCTAATCATTCAGTTTGTTTAGTAAATAGATATCTGTTTGGTATTAGCTGGAGATTAAATGTATCGGGTTAATCTGGATTGGTTTTATATTCTTTGCTACTAATAAGAAAGTTGTCACAACTATTCACATGTTGACTCTTTGATTTACTTTCATCACAAACTTTAACTAGTCATACTAAAATTAAAAAATTGAAAATGTAATATTTATATTAACAGCATAATAACTTTTATATCATATTTAAATAAATTGGGTTACATGTTTCTTTGTAGGATGCTGAATTTAGACTTATGACAGATTTGAGAATTGACCACTAAAATTAATATGTTGCATTTGAATAAATATTATTTTCTATTGGATAAACTAGATTCCATTTTTTAGAGAAACAGTATTTTTTATCCTCTTTCTGTACTCTTTCATTCACTCTCTCTTTTTTTTGTTATAACATCTTCAGCAGCAATTCTTACTTTATTTTTTTGTCTGTATGAATGGAAGTATAGGTGAGTATGTAAAGTATAAAAATCTTCAACATTGAAAAATCAATCCTGGAGGCAAAATTTAGTAGACTGTGAGAACTTAGCAGTGAAGCAGCACCATAAGTAATGAGCCATTGTAACATGTGACTATATTTTAGAGCAGTCCTATTTAGGAATTCCCCCACTCTTACAAATATGGAAACTTAATGGTCTGTTTTATATAATCTAGTTTGGTTATTAGAAATAGTTGTAATATCAGAAATAATATAATAGGACAAAGTAAAAACTAATGGTGATAATAGAGATAAATAATTGTTGTGACAATATTATTATTAATTACTGCACCTAAATTACTTTTAAAAACTTTTATCTAAAGAAATTACTTTCAGACATAAATATATTATTTTCAGAAACTCTGTATAGTTTCAAAAAAACAAGAGATATCTACTGTGTGTGTGGCTTTTGTTTCTAAGCAAATGCAAAACTTTCACAATTAAATATGCAATTTATAAATTATTTTTATCAATTTATCCAAGAAATTTAATCAGATAATTAAAAAGACTGTTGGAAATGTGAAATTTTATTTAGATTATAAATTGGTGCATAAAGATAGGAGAAGTGACATTATTGATAACACAAAATCTTAAGAATGAAAAATTGAGAGATATGTATTAATTCTATCTTTTTGATGATAATGGCTAATCAAAAAATGTTTATGGCAACACTTGAAAATACCTTATTTATCTTTGAAATTTATTCATATTACGCAGTTTCTATATGATAATATGAGAGAAAATATTAATAGTTGAGCATCTATGATGCATGAAATAAAATTAATCTTAAAATATTTCCTTTTATTTCCCATTTTTCTGACAATGATTTTGAAATTATTTATGGATGACTCCATAAAACAGGCATCCGGATGAGATACAAGACAAGGTGAATATTAAAAAGAGTATGATTTCATACTGGCAAAATTAATATAAGCTAACACTTAAAATAGATAGAACAGAACTTGAAATGTAGATTGAACTTAGTGACTCAGATATTTTGTTGGTGTCCAAGAGCCAATGGAAAGAAATAGCAAAAGATTATAAGGAAGTTAAAATTAAAAAGACTGATATAAAAATAAAAGGTGTACGCAGAATCTTGCTAACATTAGTTGGAATGGCTGATGCTTCAATTACATATAGAAATAAAGTATGCTATTTGCTAATATGTATTGTTATGGGACAATTAAGTGCAATAATCAGTAGAGAGTGTTTAAGGAGATAGGTATTAAAGTATCAGTTGCTAAAAACATTTCCATGGAACAGGAAATGTTAAATAGGCACCCCAAATTATTTGTGGAGGAGTTAGGATCAATAAAAGCAAACCCAGTAGATTTAGAATTAAGTGAAAAGGCATGGCCAGTAGTTTGCAAGCCATAGAAGATTCCTTTTGCACAGAGAAAAAAGATTGAGGAAAATTAAAAATGTTGGTGGCTAAAGATGTGTAGTTGACTATGAATAAATATCTTAAAAAAAGTGAGTATCCGGTAACTAATGTTAGAGAAGTTTTAGTGAATTTGTCTCATGCAAAGTTTTTAGCCAAATTGACCTCAACCCCACATATCAAATTAGTCACAAACAAAATAGCAGGAAATTGGTGCTAACAATAACATTTCAGCTGTTCAGATGTAATCATTAACCATTTGGAATTGCAATAGCACTGAACATTTTTCAGGTCAAGTTAAACTTATTGTTACATGGGTTAAAAGGGGTAACACTTTATTATAATGACATTTTGATAACAGTGGTATCTAGTGAATTGTTAAGGGAGAAAATCTTGTAAGTCTGTGATAAATTAATTAAGGCAGGGATTAAGTTAAACTGTGAAAAGTATGCATGGAAGACATAAGAGTTAAAATTTCTGGGTCACTTCATTTCAGATAAGGGAAAACATACTTTAGTGGATAAAATCAGGGCTGTTCAAAATCTTGAAAGGCTGAAGAATGTAAAGCAGTTTCAGGCATTTTTAGGGCTAGTTAAATTTTTTTGAGCTATTTTTAAAGATAAGGTGATGGCGGCAAAACTGTTGTATGAGTTATTACACAAAGGGCAAAATTGGGTTTGGTCAGAAACTCAAGACAGGGCTTTTGAAACAACTAGAGTTTTATTGTCAAATATGTTGTTGATGCATTTTGATATAGGGAGCACAAAGTTAGAATTATTACTGATGCATCAGACTGGGGATAGGGACTATGTTAGCTCATTCTATAGATAATAATGAGTAGCCTATAACATATGCATTCAGAACATTGTCCAAAGCAGAGTGCAATTACAGTCAAATTGACAAAGAAGCTCTGATGATCATTTTTGCAATGAAAAAAATTATTAGTGTGTTTTTGGGCATAGTTTTGAAATTATTACTGATCATAAACCTTTTTGGGGAATTTTAGGAAATAAACATGCAGTACCTCAACCTTTAAGGCCACATATGTTATGATGGCAGAATGTGCTAGCTGCATATGCTTAATTATTGAAATGTAAATGGGGGTAAGAAATCTTGCATCAGACACATTGTCAAGATTTCCAGATAGGCAAGAGACATGCAATAGTGAGGTTGAGATTAATTATATTGGCAGCATACAGTCCAAAAATGGTCTAGGGAAGAAAAAGAGTACAATATTGTGATGAATTGGATTAAGAAGGGCTGGCCTAAAACTAGATCTAGTTATGTGGAGTGAGGTTTGGAGATAATAGAGCAGTTATATGTTTGTAGGGATGGAAAATAAAGTAGTTATACCATCCACAGGGAAGAATAAAGTTTTAAAGCTTTTCTATGAAGGGCATCCTGACATAATGCATGTGAAAGCTTTGGCACATAGCTATGCCTGGTGGCTGAAAATTAATGCTGATATAAAAAATTACACTAAAGGTTGTTCCATGTGTCAGTCAGAAGATGCATTACCAGTAAAATATTTTGTTCTGGCTAAAAGCAAAAAAAGCATGGGAGGGAGTGCATATTGATCACAAAGAACCAGTGAATGAAAAATTGCTGCTGGTAATTACAGACTCATTCTCAAGATGGATAGAAAGGGCATATAGTGAAAATACTAGGGACTTAGAGACAATTAAATGTTTGAAAATGGTTTGCTTTACATGGTTTTCCAGAAGTGGTTGTGTCAGATAATGGAGCAGGTTTTACTGGAGAGGAATCACAAGTTTTTAGTACCTGTGGGCTTCATCACATGTGCACACCTCCTTATCACTCTCAATCAAATGGATTATTTTTAGTACCTGTGGGATTCATCACATGTGTACACCTCCTTATCACTCTCAATCAAATGGATTAGTAGAGAATGCATATAGCATCAAGAGAGGTTTTTTTAAAAAAATGAGCAAGGTAGAAATGCATGTGCATTACAGACATTTATGCTATTCCAACATTCAATGCCATCTATAACAACAGGAAAATCTCCAGCGGAATTAATGTATTGATGTAAACTAGGAACTAAACTGGCAGTTTTGCATCCTAATGGAAAGATTAGTGTTCCAAATGTCAAGCCAAGTAAATCATTTGAAGTTGGGGAAACTGTATGGGTGAGAGATGTGATAAGGAAAAAATGGATCAAGGGAATAATAGACAAAATACTGATAAACAGATATATTTGGTTAGTGGAATTAAGAAAAAGAAATCCATAGAATTGCAACTGGAAATATTGCAAGATGCAAATCTGCAGGGGAAGGAGAGTGATGAAAGAAGCAACATAGGAGAAAAACTGAAAAACCAGTTAATTGATTAAAACAATGATGGAATTGCAGAAGAAATTCAAGCAAAACCTAAAATAAATAAATTGTCCAGACCTGTGTGTATAAAAAAACAGAAAGATGGAAGGATTATGTGTAAGAAACAATTTCAACTTCTGGAGTGAGGGGAGGAAGTATAGTATTTTACTTTCAATAAATATTTTAGTTAAAGAAATATTAAATGTGATAAGAATACTCCAGAAATTAAAGTTAGATGTGTTAGATCAATGACAATGAAAACTGTAGGAATGATATATATATATATATATATATATATATATAAGAAAATAAATAGAATTACATATTTAAAAGATTTTTCAAATTGAGTGAACAGAACAGAAGAGTAAAGTTGGAACTAATAAGGGAAAAGATAAAATCATATAAAATAGTGGATTCAGAAAATGAAATCAGTTAAATGTTTTCACAAAGGATTGTAAAGAAAGGAAAATTTCCAATAAGGGAACAAAAATGGCAGACTATAAAAATGTGGGATTGCAGAGTTAAATGCTTTTCCCCCATCTTTTGTCATGGAAGCACTATGATGCTCATAACTGATATCATTGGGGACAAGTCAAAGTTTTATGAGGGAATAAACCCAGATGTTTCAGAATCTGAAGGTACAAAAATATGACTAGTTTTAAAGCAGATCATTCTGATCTGTTTCAGAATCTGAAGGTACAAAAATATGACTAGTTTTAAAGCAGATCATTCTGATCTTAATTTTGATTTATTTAAAGCTACACAGATCATAGGATTTTTTTTACTTTGGGGAACTTGTAATATATTTTGTATAGTCATGGAAAGGACTATCCATTAAATGAGGCAGTAATTGTTGGACAATAGAAACCCATGATTGTATTTTCTGTATGTAATTATGTTTAAAGTTTATAAATATTCTAGTTTTGTTTGTATAATATATAATAAATACTCATTCATAAATTAGTTTAGATTAGGTAATTGTGGTTTTTTCATTTGATCTAATGACTTTCATCTGCAATCCATATTTTTTCCTTTTTTAATTACCAAACTATTTGCCTGAAATTCAAAACCATCTTAATGGTTTCAAAGTAAATTTAATTTACTTAATGCAGATATATGTCTAAATGCACTAGAATGCAGTTAGTCATGAAGCAAGGTGTAACATGTAATATTAAGTTCCTGAGTGCTTTTGAAAGTTTATCTTCTCATAATCTTAGCAAAAAAATCATCTGAAAAAGATGTAATATATAGGTGATGAATATTTAAATATATGCAAAATAGTTGTTCAGAAAGTCCATTTTTGGAGAGGGGAAAGCATGTTTCATTTTGGTTTATAGCATAGATGTTATTAGCTATATGCCATGCTTCTTTGATTTTACTTTTGGAGTCATGATGTTCTATACATGTGATAGAAGTAAAGTTCAATTGTATGGCTAGTAAACCTTCGGTGTTCAAAAAAGATGGAATTATATTTGGTTTATTAAGAACTCTTTTATATAAACAACAAGGTTGAGAAACATGTGTGGATAAAGATGCATGGTATTCACCATAGTATAAAGCACTACAACTGGTTTGAGGGTGTGGTGTCACTTACACTATGTGACGAGTCTGATTAGAGATTAGGGGATCTTTTGAATTATTAATTAATCTATTGGTTGAAGGGAGATATAAAAACTTCACTTAAATGGAGAAAAAAAGTTTTTATTAAAGTGTTTAGTAAGGAAGGAAATGTGTGGGAAAAGAATCCATGGTCTATCATCTTTGGGAGAATTATTATTTAATTTGTGGTAAAGTTGTTGTACTTTTCTAGTAAGATGACTGTATTTAAATCCAATGCTACTAAGGTCTTTTAAATATTGTTTGATGTTAGTTTTGCAAGACTCTTCAAATTTACCTAAATGGTAATTACGTAAAAGAAGTGAAGAAAGACCTGTGAATTTAGGTGAGCATGGAGAATTTGATTAGGTTATATAAATCCTTAGATTTATAAAGGCTTAATACAAATAGTGTAATTTAATTGGCTTGCTTTTTGCACAATGAATTTAAATCTTAGATATCCATTTATGAGAAGCAAGTTAATTAATACACTATATGTATTAAGTTTTTAGAAATCTGAGGATTTACACATCCCAAATCAAATTCTCCATGCTCACATAAATTCGCAGGTATTTTTTCATTTCTTTTCCATAATTACTATTTACTGAAATAAGAGTATAGTATATATATTTAAGCTATATGTAATTAAAGAGGATGGCTGAATAGTTGGAGAGAGGAAAGGATTGAAGCCTCTCCATTAAAAATGTGTCGATTTTCTAAAATTGAGCACTTTTTATAAATAGGTGGGGGAACGGTGAAATGGCACTGATTATATATGTGAGTTCAACTGATGAGCTCTGATTCAGCTGGGAGATCATTTATCTTTTTTATGTGTATGTGTTCATGTGTTTTAGTTATATTAGATAGAATGATGACTGAAGGGAGCTTGAAAGCATGGGTTATCATTTATGTAAATTTGAAGCATCTCACAATACTTAATGGATTTAAATGTAGTTAAAAAGAAAGACAATTTTACCACAAATTAAATAGTAATTCTCCCAAAGATGATAAACAATGGCTTCTCCTCCCAAACATTTCTTTCCTCACTAAAAACTTTATTTAAACCTTTTTCATTTATTTAAGCTAAGTTTGGATACCCCTTCCTTCAATCATTAGATTAATTAATAATTCAAAAGATCATCTATTCTCTGATTAGATTTCTCACACAGTGTATAAGTTCCCATGCCTTCAAATCTGTTGCAGTGTCCTATACTATGGTGGATGTTATGTATCTCTATCCATATATATCTCTCAACATTGTTAATTATATAAAAAAAGCTGTTAATAAATACGAATATAATTCCATCTTCCATCTTTTTAGAATACCATAAGTCTGCTGGCCATATTTTTGAACCTTCCTTTACTTCTATCACATGTATTAAATATCATGACTCCAAACATAAAATCAAAAAAGCATGACATAGAACTAATAACAGCCATGCTATAAACCAAAGGAAGCATGCTTTCCCCTCTCCAAAAATTGGACTTTCTAATCCACTATTTTGTATATATTTAAATATTTGGCACCTATATATTACATCTTTTTAAGTTGATTTATTCACTATGATTACAAGAATATATACTTCTCAAAAGCCCTCAGCCACTTAATATTACAAGTCATATCTTAGTTTCACTATTAACTGCATTACAGTGCATTTAAACATATTATTGTTTAATCAGGAAGTCTTCATTTCTTTCACTATTAATATATGTATATAGATCTGGCATCATTATTTTGATATTATAGTATTTTTTGACAACTACGGGCACCTTTATTCTTTGATCTGGATCGGTATAAATTAAGAAAATATCACATGACTCCATACATTCTGCTTTTCAGAAGCAAAGTATATATTAATTCAGTTCTGCACCTAATATAATCTTGAATAGTTAACATAGTACTTATTTAAATTTTTCTTCAGTGTTGCTTTATTGATATCAATAGAAGAGTCTGGCTTATAACTTTCATTAATGAAGAGTTTGAATCTGTACTGAATGTATCTTACTTTTTTGGATTTAAGGCAGTGTTTATTCAGCAGCTATTCCTTTAACATTTTTATATTATCAAGTCTCAAACCTAAAACACAAAAACATTTTAATGTTTTAAATCCAAACCAATTTACATGAATAACTGTAGTATTGCTATCCTTTGTTCGAGATTGCTGTAAAAACAAATGAGGATGTGAAAGTGGTCTTCAATTTTATGCTAGTAGTTTGATAGCACAAAAAAAAAATTAAAGATGACTACTAGATGAAAATTATCCAGATCCAAAACTCTTCACTGTTGAAATATATAAGCCTGAACTACTTAGATGATATGGTTACAACAGCAATGAAAAGAGATTTAATAAGCATTACCATTTAGTATCTATTGATTACTCTTACCTACATGTGGCAGAACTGTAGTAAAGAGTTTATTTTTGAAAAGCATTATGTAAATGAGGATTAAACCATTAAACATAACACGAACACCACCTCCCATGCCAGCACATAACTGTAAAACAGTGATTCAAGTTAGGTATTATAAAAGCATTTCTCTAGAGATTATACCATCCATAGAATATTGTATGATGACATTGGCTCAATAAGTCTCTGTCAAAATCAGCAATTCTTTATGAAATGGTTTTGCCTTTAAAATAAAAATAAATGTCCAAAAACCTCAAACCTTAAGTATAATACTTCACTGATTTTATGTTACTTTGGACATTTCATCCAAATTCTATAACTTAAAAGATGAAATATGAGAATATTATAATTTTTATGACAAACTGTTAGTTAAAATTATAATAATTTATTATTATTATATTTATTATCATTAATAATTTTGTTATAAATTTCTTTGTGTCTTATTTTAATAATAATTACTATTTAATGTTTCATTTTCTTTTCAATTTGTGCAATATATGTTTTACTAATATTGCATTATTTAATATGTTTATTGTTTTGGGATATTCATTTTAATAATAACTGAAACAAATATATTTTTGAATATTTATATAATAGTAATTCTATAGAATTAAAGGAAATAAAATATATACTTAAAATCATATTTTATTATGTTACTTATTTTAAACGACCAGGTTATAAAAAAGTTAAATATTCTAGAATTTTTCCAGCCATGTAATGAACAAGGGAACAGATCTATTCATAGAATGTTAAAAATTTGTCAATTTTATTAAGTAACTATTTTCACCATGTAGGTGAAATATATATTACTACATTTATGTGATCATGTATAGTATTTAGAAAAATGTGGTATTTTTAATTGTGCTATAATGAATGAAATACATAAAAAAATATAAAAAATATTGATATATTTTTATACATAAAAAATATAGGCTACATTGATTATTTTTATTGAGGATATATTTAAAATATAAATTAAATGAGTATATAACTCGTGCATGCTATATTTTAATTAAAAAGTTGATCATTTATCAATAAATTGTAATTTAAATTCATTTTATGATTTATTTGCAGGATTTGAAACATTTTATTTAATTAAGAATATAATATCAATAATTATGCGCTTTTAACGAACTTTGCATAATTGTAATTGAGAGTCATCTAAATAAGCATGAGTAATCAATATATTTCAGATTACTGATAAAAATCAATAAGTAAAAATTATCTAGGAATCTGAGGATCATTCATTACTTATACTTAAAGTATATATCTATGGAATATAATGATGTTAAATGTAAAAAAGGAAAGTCAAGAATACTTGCCTTTTTTTTTTGTTTAGTAAATTAAATCTTTTTAAATGATGAAAGTAATTAATAAATAAGTGTACTAGCATAGATATATTTGTGTGTGTTGATGTAACTCGTTTCAGATATACAATTGCCTGCTCTTGCTGCTGATCAAAACTTCATAAGACATAAATCACTTAAAGGATTCTTAAAACAAAAGCAAGAACAACAACAAATGGAAGAAGAAGAAAGGAAAGAGAAAGAAAGATTAGAAGCAGAGGCTTTAGCAGAAGCTGAAGCAAAAAAACGCAAGACTAAAAAAGTAAATATATATGTATAGGTTGTTAATTTAATCTCTACATTCTACCTATTTATAATGTAGACTAAATAGGTTAAATGAACAATGGACACAAATATCTACATGGGTAAATGCAAAAAGTTGCAGATTGCTTTTCATAATATATAGCTTTAATAATCACTATTTTTTTTTTACACTTTTACTATTTAATTGAGAGACCTCATGTTAACACTGCAGTGGATGAATAACTTTGCTATTGTCTGTGTGAATATATATTTAACTTACATAAAGCAGAAAAACATTTTCATATATAAAAGTTAGTTATATAAAAATTTAAATAAACTCTAAACTAATTTAAAATGTTTATTAAATAGGTAATAATATTTTTGATATTCTGAAATAAAATATTTAAAATTAAATAAAAAAGTTCTCTGATAGATTATTTATTTATTTGTAATTTTGGCAAAAATTTAAATTATCAATATAGCAAAACAAAGAAAAGAATTTTTGTAGGAACCAAAGTATTGGATTTTAAGATACGTGGAGATTATAAAGTTAATTTAAATATACTTAAATAAATTTTAATTTCAAAAAAATTATTTTTGTTTTAAATTAAAAAATCTATGTTATTTTGACGAAGGAGAAAATTAAATAATAATTATTGTTATAATTTTTATTATTATTCATTAATTTAAAAAAAATATTTAACTTTTACTTTCACATTTATCAATTTGGGCATATCTGAGTGTGTAGCTGTAAACACTGTGACTGATTTTAACTCAGAAACTTGCAAAGTCAAATATAATCCTGCTATTAACAGTATTTTACACTGATCAGAATTTGGATTACACGAAGTTGTTTGCTGATAGTCAAACTTTAAATGATATAAAAATAAATGTAAATTGAAAGCATAAACAACTGAATAGCCTATAAGGTTACTATTATATATTAAAAGTAATAAGAAAAGCGGATTGCGATCTCGGTGGTAATAATATGAAGAAAGTAGTTGAGACAGCTGAGATCGGTAATGCAGGAAAGGTAGTGCGATTACTTTTCCTAACTTGATTTGCAATTCTTTCTATGCATACAAGTTTTTCCATATTTCCACATATAGTTTAATAATTAATTCACATTTAATAAAATAATAAATAAATTTCTCAGGATTTTATAGTAATATGTGTACTCTTAGTCTCATTCTATTTTATTAATAAAAATCTTTGCAAATAAATTGTTTCTTACCATAAAAACTAATTAAGAGTAACTCAATCTATGTTTTAAAACTAAGGCCATTAATTTAAATATAAAGTTGATTAATGATTTATCTCAGGGTTATTTAAAATAAGAAAATAAATACATGATTATCAAGTGTGTTTATGCATTCTAAGGTATGACAATGTAAAAAGGATATTATATACATTACCTTATCCAATGTTTTTATGTTTCAGATAGCATTAATACAATAATGATGTATTTAATCCAGATAGACTTTATGTGTAAGATAATATCTTAAATATGATCTTTATATTTCGTGAATATACAGTAACAATGTTTCTTTAATAATGACAAAAGAGAAATAATTATCAATTATTTTATTACATAATATAAAACAAATGATAACAATAAGAAAATTTTATAAAATATCTAATAATATTACTATTTGTTTCTAAATCTAATTTAAACTTGGGATATGAAAAGTATGTTATCAGAATTATTGTGAAATACCAATGTTAAATATGAATAAAATACTGGAGAATAATAATTATCATCATAATCGTAAAAAGTAAATGTTTTATTGTCATCCTTAATTAGTTTGTTTCACTAACTAATCAATTATCAATCAACCTCACTTAATAATGCTGAAGTTTTCACTCTTTTATGAGAAGCAAGTGCAAATCACTGTTTAGCATACCTAGATGATATTTACTACATTGGGCTTATTCATTTTGCCTCAAGATCCTTACTGGATTCAATTCCAGGCTTAAACATTAGGAATACTACTCTACTAACAAAATATAACAAGATCATTAGGCTGCATTGTTATATACCATATAACAGTGAAAAAATAATACTAATATTTAAGAGTGATGCATAAAATATTCCTTACAGATTTACTCATCTATATAAAAATGATTAACTATTTTAACTTAGAGATTGAATTTAAAAACCCATAAAACATGCAATAATTGCAATATAGCACAGTTTTATATAAGTTTAATAGTCACTTAACATTTATACAACCTAAACCTCTAAGGTAAATCACATTTAATCTCATTCAAAATCACTAATAATAATATTAAATAAAATATTACCTGTACATTAGCATAGTAATATTTGAAAAAAAAATTATTACACTAATAACAACTGTAATATTAACTAAATAAGAAAGAAGCAATTATGAGAAAGAGCATTAAATACTCCATCCAATTTATTGCACAATTAATTTCATTTTTGTAATATAATCCTTTCTGGAAACAGCATATAAAGTAATAAATATCACTTCAACATTTATTATATTTAAGACTTGCCTTAATACTCCATAATTTACAAATGACCTTTTAATTTTTAACCTTTTCTAATCCATTATCCATTGAATGTAATATAAATATTTAGTATTGATAATCCATAATGCACTGGATACAAATTCATAGTTTATTTCAATTTATTCCACACAGTGATTTAATCATTTGAACAGATGCTATAATTTTATCCAAAAGATTAGCATTCACCATTTCTTAAATTTGAGATTTCAAATTAATCCATTTACTTATAGATATTTAATCCATGATGCCAGTAATTCTGATCATATCTCTGATAAAGCAAATAGTTTAACATCCATAACAAAACAATTTTTGTTACTTTTTGAATCACCGTTTGTTTCTCTAAGCTACAAGTTTATGGAGGAATATTTGAGTTGAAAGAAAAATATTGTTTAAAGTTTTTTTCCTCAAATAATTAAAGACGAGATATTACAACGTTGTGACAAATATGCATCCTTTCTTGTAGTGAAGAAAATGAGTATTTTTCCAATAATTTTAAAATAAATTCAGCAACTTATTTGAAATTAATAAATATAATTTTCCAAAATATATCAGCTGTTTACTATTGTTTTAATTGAAGAAATTCAGTGATTTGTTGTTGAAATAGTGAAACAATATTCTATAAGTCAATTTGTCCATTTTCTACTAATAGCTGACTGCAATAAATAAGATTTCTTGAAATAAAGAATTAATTAATGATGGTTTCTGATTTATTTGTTGTTTTCTAGCTTTCTTCTAGAATGATGAGAAGCCATTTATCTAGCAAATGCATCCAGCCAACCATAATGTAGATGACAGACAAAATGGCTATTTAAAATGTGAACCTGTTTAGATCCTGAATGCAGTAAAAATTTGTAAAGACTGCCTGGATTTTTCAAACTTCAGCTTTTATACTAGTTATACATGATGTTCGAATTACACAATATTCTTCATCAAGCATTGGAGTTTCTTTATTTGTCCACAAAATATTGGAAGGGCTCATCATGGTTTTTGCTGGGCAAAATTTTAGAGTTAATATTTTTGAATCAAAGTGATAACATTTTAGAAATACTGTTCAAAAATGGAGAAAAAAAGAAAATAATTTCAATCTTTAATTGCTTCACTTTTATTTCCAGATTTTGAAATAATTCATCAAGCATTTATTTAAAATAAATTTATAAACATAATAGTTTTCAGATATATTAGCGTATAATAATTTTTGGAATCTTTATAGCTTCTTGTTCAAGTGTTTCATACGCTTTTTAATTTGTATATTATATATCATTAAGTAAATATTCTAGTAAACTAAATCAATCTTTGCTAAATCTAAAATTTAAACTTGTAAGCTTCCACACATATACGCAAAATATAAAATTTAAGAACTACTTATTCTATCTCTCAATAAAATATTTTAGTGTTATAATATAATTTTATAGTATATTTCTATTTTTTAATTATTTATGTGTGTGAGCACTTTTTTTTATCTATACAATTCAATAACTTTATTCATTAATAAAAATAACAAAATATGTGCATATGTAATTTCTTTATATACATACAAAAGTTAATCAAAAAAAATCTGCTTGGAAGCCATTCAAAAATGCTTTATAAAATTATATATTTCTCTTAAACATTAGTATGAGAGTCTATTAAACATGATAATGATTATATTCTATGCTATACAACCAATGACAGAGATAAATATATTTGCCTAACTATAAAAATTAAAGCCAATAAAATTTTTACAGTTTTATTAAACTTATATAATAGCCAATTTACATTGATATTGTAAGGTTATATATATATATTGTGCCGGACGAAAGCTTTTAATTTCGTCTATCAATCTATTCTAATACAGAGGGCGCCACCAGACCACTACGTGTCTGGAAAATTTGTTTACTGTGATCAGAATAGATGATGATGATGGTTTGCGCCGACTAGACTCGGGGAGAAACAAGAGATCTTAAATTGTTTAGACAATTGAGACAAAAGCACAAAGACAAACGTCAGCCAAATTAAGTTTAAACATATTTAATAAAATTTTATTAAGAGAAAATTAACTTATAAGAACAGTTTATAAGTTAACAAATATGATTAGCTCAGGTGTGTACCAGAAAGACTAAATGCAATGCTCTGGCAGATCTACTGATTCTCTAATAAACAAATTTAAAAGGGAGGAAGCAAATTTCATTCAGCAGAGGATTCACTCAAACATTGGTTCTCACCCTCAGATACTTAAACAATACGTCCTTGAAATAGATCAAAGCCACCAGCGCCGATGAGCTTTTCGAGATCCAAAATTTGGTCAGACCCCGAATGTCCTTATATCGGTATGAGCTGCACCTATTACTACGTTTAAAATAACGGTGATTGATCCACCTCAAGAACAACCGAAAAATATGATTGAAACGGAGTAAAACAATTAAAATTGGTGAATCCCAGCCAAACGATTGGCGAAAATTACTTTAAAATTAATAATTAAAGTCTCAATAAGGGACAAGTAAATAATTAGAAAAACAGTTACGTCTGCCCCAGCATTTAAAGAAAATAAACTTACAAACAAATTCTAAGTACACGCTCTGATAAATTTAAAGCACACATAATAAATACAAAAATAAATCTATCGGAGAGTGCACATGAGTACGAAAATATTAAAAGTTGTAAACACTTTAGCAGAACAAAAGTATCGCTCACCTGTAATTTAAGAAAGGATAAATTTTATCTTCCTGCTGACGACTTATAAAATTACAAAGAAAAACACAATTCTAATTTCCGCTTTTAGAAATATTAGAAACGAAATCTCCACCTGCGGCAAATTAGACGATAAAGTCGCCAGCCAAAAGATTTTCGGAGGTTTGCGAAAGCACAAACACAGTGTTTACAAATTAATTATTGAATACTAAATAATTACAGGTAAGCATTTAAAATGCACGACCGCTAAAGCATTTATAAAAAGTTGTAGGCATAAAAATATAAATATAAAACTCATTCGTCACTCTCCAATAAACAAAACTGAAAGCAAATTGGGAATCTTAAAACTAAGATTCCAAAACCCATTACAAAAATATAAGAAAACACAATAAAGGTTAAATATGAGTATAACTATTATTTAAGAATACATATTTATGATTAGATTGAGTGGAGATTTAATGAGAATTAATTTACCCTGGGAAAAATAAAAGCAAATAGTTACCTTTCGGTAAAACACAGTTCGTGTAGAGTGCGCACTTTTACTTAAGTTCATTTTCAGGTTCTTCGACCATGGCAAGGTAGATGTAAAGAGGTTCCGGCTTCTTGTAGGTGTTTAAGGCATTACTGGAGCAAATTTGGAAGTCAGGGATCGGTCTTTTGTTGAGTTAGCAAGCCATTCGGGTTTTGATAACACGTATAATATTTGTCATCTTGTTGCAAGCAAAAGTATTTAATGACAGCTGATGTCCTTTAAGAATTTAAATGTCCACGCTGATATAAACTTTCACTTTAGAAACAGCTTGTCTAGTTACCAATAATGAATTAACTGACACTCCAAATTTTCGGGGCTATTTATACGTTGCTCCATTTCCCGCGAAACACTTTCCTTGTTGTCCAATTTCTACGCCTTAGGCAGGGCAAATATTAATCTCCCGCTCAATCTATCTAAGAATTCTACCCAGGGATTATTGAAATGAAAACAACTACATAAAAATCAAATCTCCGCTATTAAAATAAAAGCCACAAGAATGTAATTAGCTAGGTTTCTTGTTTTTTAATTAATTGATTTAAAGTAAAAACAAGCGGTATATGAAAACTAAAATAAATCGATAAACATTAAAATGATATAAACGCGTATGTATTTTGATGCACGTATTCTTTTTAAATAATAATAAAAATTTAAATATTAAATAAGATTTAACAAAAATTAAGTTTAGTGAAAATTAAAACTTAATCGGATTTCAATCAGGTTCAATATATATATAAGCAAATATACATACATATTGAAGCACAATCAAATAGAAAATAATCCAGTAGAATATTACTATGCATATTATTTAAATTATTAATACCAGTGTTAATGTAAAAAAATATATTTGCTTGTATCAAAAAAATGTATAAATAACCTTGAATAAATTTGTAATGACTGACCACTGTTAACAAATACTAATGGATTCAGATTACAGAAATTCTAATAAATTTCAAGCTCATCAAAGAAAATAAAGCAATAAGCTAATTCAAAATCCTAAGAGAAAAAAAAAGCTTTTTTTAAGGATAATAAAAAAATTTCTTTTTTAATTTTATTATGCAAACTTTTATAAAAGACGATTAGTTTGTGCTTAGAAAATTGTAACAATATATTCAAAAGTGTGATAAGTGATAATGAAAATATAATCATTAAAAATAATAATTATTATTTACATTGTGAGTTTTCCTTACTAGTCCATTGTTTTTTTAATTTTTATGAATTTATTTTTAAAAATAATATTTCGTTTATCATCAAAATTTTACATTTTTGGAAAAAAAAAATTATTAAAAATATGAATTTAAAATGAAAACTTATCTTTGCAAAATAATCAAATAAATGACCTTTTTTCTAGCCTTCAGACTATTATAATAAACAAATAATTTTTCCAGTAAATTTCTGTCAGCAAAAAAAAAAAATTTTTTTTGTAAAGTATAAATTTAAACTAGAAAATTATTTTTTAAAATATTAAAATACTATTTAAAATTGAAAAAAAAAAAAAACCAACAAAAAAAAATATAGAGAAATGACTATCTTTTATTTAACAGTAAGAGTTTCTAATGTTTAACAATAGGCTCTTTATATTACCCGTAATAGATTATGTTTCTTCTAAAAATACTTTAAAATAAAAGTTGAATGAATATATCATATACTTACTGATAAACTAATATTTTATTTTATTTTACAAAAATAAATAAATAAATTGTATGTAAAATTTCATTATTCAAAATACAAAGCCAATTTCAAAAAATATATGTCACATATGAGCATATCTTTTTATAAAAGATGTTGTTATCTAGGTATTTTAGGTATAGTTAATATTAAAACACATTTTAGGTCTAGATTTTGTCATAAAATTATTACAAAATTGTAAAAGTAATGCTACATATAGCCAAAAATGAAACATTCTGAACTGACTTCAGTACCTATGCAGTGTAATATTAGAGGTGTGTAAAGAGATAATGTCCCTATATTTTTGTAGGCAAGCACAGAAAAATTATTTATAAATACTGTTAAATAATAAATTATAGATTTATGCTTTACACTTGTCCAAATTATAATAATATTAAATAGTGCGAACACACTTATAACATAAAGCTGTATAAATTAAGAGCAATTAATCTATAATTTAAAAGCAAATTAAAATTAATAGAAATGACTAAATAAGTTTTTTGCTATTATAAATATACAGAGTTTATTTTGTGAGACCTTCTTAAGCAACACTGTTTACCTTAAAAATTGTTTGTTTATCTGAGTTAAATCTTGTAACTGATTTTTAACAAGCTATCAAAAGGATTTTCTTCGAATTTTGTACATATTAGATACCAATGACAATTCAGTAGGATAATGCAATATTTCAGGGTTGTCTAGCCAATGGTGCAGTCTAACATTGTTTATGGGTTGAATTTTAAACTGCATTGATATTATTTCACTAAGTTTTCAGTGATATATAATGGATGGTAATATATTTTTAAAATAAATATCTTCAATGAATTACATAATTAATTCACTAAAAATATTTATAGTTATTTAAAATATAAAAAAAGAAGGCTGAAATCTTAATTTCTCTTCATTGTTTAACTAAAACTTGCCTTTTTAAAAAAACATATTGTAAATGATTTTAACATGTGTGAATTTTATTACAAATGTGGTAATATCATGTAGATTCTCAGTTTTTAAATTTGAATATGAATAGTTACAAAAAATCAATTGCAAACTATTTTAATACTAAATAAGAATATAAAAAAAAACAATTATAATAAATACTTACAAAGGACCAAAAATCTTTTTTTCCAGCTACAACTTGGGTTATACTTTACTTGAAATATAAAGTATGGTGTGATGCATTCATTAATTCAATTAACTATTTATAAAACTAATGATTATATTAAATAATGTATGAATGCCTCATGCTTTTATTTCAAATTAAATACAACAATCAAAATTATGTTTGAAGAAAAATAATAATAATTATTATTATTATTTGTGCATTACTCATCGAATTAAATAAAGGCGTTTTTTATAAAATATTATATATGTATTATTTCTGTTTAAGATTAAGAAGGTAGAAAAACATTTAAATAAACCATTACAGTGAAAACGTTTCTTTAATAGTTGCTCCAAAAAAGAACAGTACAAGATAAAAATTACACACATGATTTATGTTTCTATAATTATTTTATACTCTAGTTAAAAATACCTAAATATTTTTTATTGGCCAATTTTAAGATGCCTTTTTAGATTCACAAAAACTACCTTCCTGAAAGAAATATTCTAAATCTATTTACAACTTAAAAAATTAAAATTTCTCTAATCCAAATTCCAAGTTATGATTCTAGCAAGCAGATGTATTAACTATTAGTAGATGTCTAATTATATGAATTTAATGATAATTTTTCCAATTATCTGAATTTAATATAATCATAATTTATCTATGAATATATGATTGACATGTCAAAGTTTTCTGCCTCATGATGATATTGTAGAATGGAAGGAATTGTCAAACGTTTTAGACATACTGATATCATATTAAGAAGTTCATTTCCAGAATAACTTTTCAAAACTAATCATGGCTGATAGTTAAATCTTTCGGCCATCAATAGTGTAATTTATTATTAAATCTTAGGAAATCATTGATTTTAAAAAGCTTATAAAAAAATCAAATGGTTAATGTTTTATTATTGGCCATGATCAACATATTTTAATCATTTATTTTTAATGATTGTAGTGCAATATTTTTAATCAAATATTAGCATTCATATTATTAAAAATTAGTCATAGTTCTGTTGTATTTCAACAAGATTGCAGATTTTATCAAAGATGAAGTTTATAGATATCATTATCATCACTCATTGCAGGATGAATGGCTCTTCAAGTTTAATCCAGTTTCTCTGATCCCTAGTGTGTCTTCTCCACAACATAGCAACAAACTTTGCTATTTCATCAATCTATCTCGCTAGTGCTCTCTTTCTATGTCTTTTTAAAATCACAGTTTGAAACTTCAACTGTGTATCTATTATCAGCTTGTCCAGCAATATGTTTCCAGTTTTATTACAATCTATTAATTCTTTCAATGATGTCAATAATACCCATTTCTTCTTTCATGTATTATATATATAATATTTGAGATTAAGACTCCTACTATTGTGCAATAAATGTTTTAATATATTTTCTAACCCAGCATAAAACATTAACAAGAATAGAGTAGCTATTTATTTTTGTGCTTCACTTATTAATATAGAGGATTGTTTCAAACACTTAGATTAAAAAAAATGAATATTTAAATTGATCATGCACTGTGTCTAAATATGTTTCAAATTACTTTCAATAGTTGACAAGCCTGAAACTTTTCTCAATTTAAACATGCTCATTAATAATTCAAACAAATGAAAATATGTAATAGAATACCTCCAATGCTTTCTAATATATTTAATATTCAAGATTAAGACTATGCAATAAATATTTTAATATACTCTCTAACCTAGCATAAGTTAATAATTAACAAGAATAGAGCAGTCATCTATTCTTGTGCCTCGTTTATTAATATAGAGGTTTGTCTAAAACACTTAAGTTAGAAAAAATGAATATTGCATTTAAATATGTTTCGAACTGATTTTTTTTAAATTAATAAATAATAATATTAATAAATGGGATCAACTATTAAAAGAAATCAATTTGAAACATATTTATGTACATTGCATGATTTATTTTAATGTTCATTCTTTCTAATCTCAGCATTTAAGATAAACCTCTATACTAATAAATGAGATACAAGAATAGATGGCTGCTCTATTCCTTATTAATTATTGTCTTATATTGATTTAAAGAGTATATTAAAATATTGATTGTATTATGGCATGAGTCTTAATCTCAAAAATTATATATTAAAAATTATAAAAGCATTTGTTTACCCTAAAAATATGAACCAGAAACAAAGAAATATGAATAAAAGTATGCAAATGATCATTTTAAAAAAATTTATTTAAAAAACAACTTGGAAGTAAATAATCTTTACATAATTATATTCCATAATAATAGAAAATGTATCAGGTGAACATGCTTATTAAACACAAGTTTAATTTCAGAAAATAATTTATGTGGCTACTGATTACAATTTTTATATTAAAAGTTGTCCAGTTATAACTCTTGATCTTTGGCTTATTCTAAATACAAGTATGTTGTATAGAACTCATCTTTAGTATATTACTGTTTATGATAAAGAATACTAAACATTGATGTTTAAAATTTATTTACAATTAATGAAAGAGAAGGTATTAAACACTGTATTTCTAATAGTTATAAGTATGCTAATAATTTTAGACAGTTTTCAACTATGCATTAAGAAATGTTTTTGTCCTAATTTAGAGTGTATTCAACTCAACTACAAGTATAAGATTTTAAAGTTTATTCACTAAATGATGAGCAAAAATTAGAACTTTTTATATCAATACAGATAGATTTAAAGAATCAAGAATAGGAATACAAATAATATGATTAATATATTGTCATTTATATTAAAAAGTTTTTCATTCACAATAACATTTACAATTCAAATTTAATAAGATCAGATATTTGTATTAAATAATGGAAATAGTCCAATATATAAATACAACTAAAATACCATCATCACAAACCTTTAGGAAAACACTGATAATTAAAAATATTTATAGTTATAATTTCAATTTGCTCAGTTACCCAAGTATAATGTCTACATGGAAAATGTTATAACAATGGTTTTTTAAATAAAATACTTAATTAAAATTTATTACATTAATATTTATAAAAATTTAATAATAATAAAGATATGGCAATCCTAAGCCATTTATTAAAATATTGCTGATTGATTCAGAATTATTGAAATTTTTTATAAATAAAAACAAATTACAGTGGCAGAGATTAATATTATCATTATAATTATTATTATTGTTAGTTATCTAATAAATAGCATGTTCCACAAACCAAAGCAGACCAAGTTCTACAAGACTTTCTGCCTCTTGTTCTATTTCCAAATACCATTAACACTTTCCTCTTTAAAATTGTTAATCAGCTTTTTCTTCTACCTAAATTCTTCATACCATCTAGGAATGTTTCAAAAAAACCTTTCATAATTTTTCTATCTCATATTAATTTAGTTCCTTTTTCCAAGTCCCTTACTTTTTTCACACTTCTACTTTTCTGACTTTATTTTTCCAATTTTTTCAAATGAAGATTTTTAAATTTTTGACTTTTTATTCAACTTTTTTAATTATCCATGATTTTGCTTCAAATAAAGACTTATTTTAAATTAAATATTTAACAAGTCTTTATTTTTTGATCTAATGTAAAATGGTTCACATAATAACTTATTAAAAATTTATTTAATAATTCTCAATTTTCATAGAATTTCATCTTTAATTATATAATTTTTCAGATATTATAAAGCATAAATCTAATACACATTCTTAATTTTTATTGCTTTAGGCTCTTTAGAATTTATTTTTATTTCAAACTTTACTTTGCTAATTATATGTTAACATTTTACTTGACTCATCTTTACTAGATGAAAAGTACTCAGCAAATATGGTGCATTCCTTCCACCTACATTCCATACTTATTCTATTTATGTCAAAAAAGCATTTAACAACTGTATTAAATATAAATTTGAAAAAACCAGTAGATATTGTTGTCTGACACTTTTTTTTCACATCTATTTATTTATAACCTTTAATCATGTATAAATTTTTAATAAACATTTTTTCCAACCTATATATTTTTTAATATATGGGCCAAATAGTCATATCCACTTTTTAAAATATTTCTCAAGATCAAACCTTGTTTTTTTTTCTGTATATATTTAGATAATAGATAGGTCGACAAATAGATAACTAGTTAGATAAATAAATAGATGATTGAATGAATGGATGGTTGGATAGATAGAAAGATAGACAGATAAATAGGTAGGTAGATATAGATAAATTGATAGATAGGTGGGTGGGTAAATAGAGGGTGTAGTAGATGGATGAATAGATGAATAGGGAGGGTGGGATAGGTGGGTGCATATGTATGTCAGTTGGCAGATAGATAGATCAATTAGTAGGTAGATAGGTCAGTAAGTAGGTTGGTCAGTAGGTAGTTCAATCAGTAGATAGATAAGTTGGTCAAGCAGTTGATCAGTCAGTAGGTAAGTCAGTAGATAGAGTCAGTAAGTAAGTTGGTCAGTAAGTCAGTTTATAGGTCAGTCAGTAGGTAGAAAGATTACTAGGTCAGTCAAGGCAGGCAGCCAGGTGAACTGGGGTGAAAGTAGAAGTGAGGTATATAGGTAGAATGTTAGGTAGGAAGGATGGCAGATTTAGGTAAATAGGTAAGTAAGAAAATGAATGGGAAGGTAGATGGTGGGTAGTTAGATAGATTGGAATAGGTAGATAGATAGGTGGGTATATAGATAAGTATGTCCATAGGTGAATAGATAGGTTGGTATGTTTGATTAGAGTAGGTAGTTGGAGAGGTAGGTGGATAGTATCTAGATTAATAGATAGGTAGGAGGATAGGTAGGTAGGCAGGAATAAAGGGAGAGCTGTGTAGAAAAGTTAGTAAATAAGGTAGATAAATAGGCAGATAAATGGATGGATGAACATTTATGATAACTCTATTAAATAAATAAATAGACAGACAGACAATTTCATAGATTAAATTTGTATCTATATTATCTAAATCAAGGGTTTGAATCTGGTTAAAACTTGGATAGGTTTTTTGACACTTCGAAAAATTTTTAAATAAGCCTATTGGTCAATAAATAAATATCTAGCTATTTTTAAAATGGAAGTAAAATATGAAAAGATATCCAAAAAAAGGTTCACATCTAGCAGCTAACTAATCTGGTGAGTAATATTTTCCCTGAGCCTCTGTTTTGGGATGTCAGAAAGATCTTTATTCTGCAATGGAATATTTAAAGCTGCAATATCTTTCTCAATTTATATAAGGATAAAAATGTTTATTTCTTCACACTGGATATTTTATATATATATGATAAACAAAACAAGTTATAAAGTTCGTAACTTGCTCATAGTCTTGCATTTTATGATCACTAGATGGAGCTTTACCAATAGCCCACTATCAAGCTTTGTTTACATAAACGCTGAGAGTGATAGAATTCAATTGTCTCCAACTTTAAACCATGGTTTCAACCTAGTTGGCTCTCATCAGTAAAGAGTAGGAAGACTAGAAACTAAATCTAAACACCAACTCTACAATCAGCATTTATCAAACACGTTTCTATCAGCTTGAAAGCATGAATTTTTCAGATACGTAAATAGCTTTAAATCCAGTCAAACAAACTAGATAGCTATATGGGTCTGAATTCAGTTCAGTTTCACCATATAGTAAAATCCTCTGCAATCTATATCATTGCAAAAACCTTCAAGGGTACATTTATGATAAACAAAACAAGTTATAAATTTCGTAACTTGCTCAATAATTATTTATAAAACAAATCATTAGTTATAAGATTTGTCTAAAATTATAGGAAAAAATAGCAATAATTTGCATAATAAGGAGAAAAATTCCTTCTGTTTAGACTACAAATGATATAATATACCACAAGAGAGATATAAAATTTATACTATGAGATAAATTCAAACTAATTTTATTTCTGCAAAATAAAGACATATCTAGAAATATATTGAGACAATCATCTGTTAAATTTTAAAAATTATATAAAATTAAAGGATTTGAATATTTATGACATTAACACATAGTACTTGTAGCTGTTGATGATTAGTAAATTTTTTATTTTAAACAAAAATATTCTTTCTCATTTTATTTGTAATTTATTATTTTCAATAATATATATATATCATTTTATGTAGAATTTTTATTCTTTGGTGGCATTATATATTTATTAGTGTGTAATTTTTATGAAATGTTTTTTTTTATTATGACTCTTTGCTTTAGCAATTACCTATTATTTGTTCTTAGTATTTTAATTTAGGATAAATATCTTAGTTGTTTCTCGTTTTTTTAGTGAATTTTAAATTTCACACGTAATAGTTTAGAAATATATTGTATAGAATATATTTCAGAAAGAGAAAAAAGTTAAAGTGAAAGAAGAAAAAGAAGAATCAAAGAGAGAAAAAGATTCTACTAAAGAAGTAAAAGAAACTAGCACTGTAGATACTAAAAACCATGAGATTCCACAAGAGTCAAAATCAAAAACATGGTTGGTAAGTATTTAATTAAATTATAATAATTGATATTTTAAATTTTTTTGTTTAAGATGAATCTAATTTTGTAATTAATAACCTTCGGTTATACAATTTTTTAAATTTTAAACATTTGATTAGTTTGACTACAGTAATCATTATATTGGTAAATGGGTATATAGCTATTCCTAGCTAAAAGCTAAAAAGGTATGGAAAATCACTCAAAACCTCTCCACACAGCATTTAGTAAACATTCGTTGTTCTTTTATGGGGAACTATTGTATAGGTCTTTGCGTACTTTTTTTTTGCTTTTTATTTAAAAGGAAATTAGTACATCTAATAGCTTGTACCCCTAAGCACTTTTGATCTGGATATGACAACAATCCTAATATTAAGAATTTTTAAGATTGTGTTTGCATTATCTGATAGGAAACTTTTTTTTTGTATTTCTATGCAATACTTTAAATGAACCAATCAAAGTGAATTCCTAATATCATGCTAAATACATTCTTGTTATTGTAGCTGTTATTATTCTCCGATTGTTCATATAGCAAGTAAACATAGATGGCAGTTCACCAACTTGCATTAATTAATGTAAGTTTACTGGCATTTACTTTCAAATTTAAAATCAAGAAAAATGCTGTGCATTTAACAACAGATAAAAATGAATTATGACCCTCATATCCTGAAAACTGTAACGTTATCAGTCATACCTAGCTGATGGTGACTGAAAGTAGAAGGTATTAAGAATTCTTTAACTGCAGGCCTAGAAAACCACTGAGTGATGGCGTTTTATTTGACTATCTATAACAATAAATCACTTTTAAGTGAAGGAAATTAATTGGAAAAATTGTCATGCATTTAATAAAACAGTTAAACTTCGCGAAGTTAGAAAAAAGTGAATGGGGTAGACATCTTTGTAAATAAAAGAAGGATGAACAATAGTATGCAAATTGATTGTATATTAGACAGAATGGTAAACTTAGTTATTCAATAATCAGATTTATATCCCAACAAGTTTTTAATGAGAAGAAGGGAATAGAGAATTTTTATATAAATATATACAATACATTTGATCAGATCAACAACATTTGAAAATTATAACGAAAGAATTTAATGCAAGAATTGAAAAATAATTAAAAATTTTAAGTACTGTGATAAATATCGGCATAAAGACAGAAATCACTGACGGAAGACATTTATAAAATTACTTCTTTGAAAAAAAAATAAATAGAAATATATATGGGTGCATCCAAATGAAGGTTCACTAGAATTGAACTATAATTAACATAACGTGAAATGATCATTGATTAATAAAATGTAAAATATATGTTAATGCAAAACTAGAAAGATAAAAGCTGTTAAAATGGACAGTATTAGAAATTTATTTTTCTGATCTTCAAAAACTTACTAATAAAATTAAAACTAGGATTTATACATTGTTTTAAAATATTAACAAACTTTGAAGATGATAGTGAGATCAATAAGAAGATAATTAGTAGTCTACTAAGTATCTGATATAAATAAATAAGAATTTATCAGTAAATTTTCAAGTAAAAATAAATATAAAATTATTTTAAAATATTTTACATCGATTATCTGAAATTCTTTAAAAGGATATGGAAAAAAGCTAATGATAATACAAAAAATATAATTGAGAATGGGTAAAGAAAGCTATAGAAAAAACAAAAGCCTCCACTCTAAAAAAATAACGTCTTAGTATTTGATAGAAGGTTGATTTACCAATAAGAAGAAACGATGGCATTATTATTAAAGAAAGGAATGACATCATAAAAAATGTAGAAAAATGTTACAAAAAATTTTATAATAATAAAAAACAAGAAAAAACATAATCCTTACATTTATAGAAAAATCTTTTGAAACTTCACATATTTTAAATGAAGAGATGAGACATCACAGAGGCATAATTCTCCATACAGTAGTGCCACAAAGTGCAAGCCAGTGTAATCAGTGGTTGTAGGAAGGTTTGTGCATAAAATCTCTATCTAGTACCTACTCATCCAATATCTCTGGAATAGTTTCTAACTTGTGACTTTTATCAGTGAGGAACCTTGGATCTGAGAGCACTGCACCTAGATCTTAGGTTCTATGGCAGCCCTGCAGCAGCCACCTTTGCCTTTTTTTATCTAACTATAAAGCTTGATCTGGCTTGCACTGTGTTACTACTGTATGGAGACTTTTGCTCTGTGAAAAACAGCTTGTGTAAGCATAAAGAATGGTGATCATATGGTGGAGATGAGACATGCAATTAAATTTATGAAACATAAAAAAGTTCTAGTAAATTATGGAATTATTATAGATAGTTTAACAAACTGATAAAGGTGCTGTCTAATTAATATATATATATTAGATAATGTGTTAATGACAGTGATATTTAAGAAATATGAAAAGAGAGATATATACAATAGTCAAATATCCAATATAAAAATAATTATTTGTTTACAATGTTCTTATCGATATATACTTAATATAATAATCAACCTAAATAAAATTGAAATAAACAATGAATTATATTTACAATTATTTAATTATCAATGTGGCTTTCATCTCTTATTGAGACCTTTTCAAGATATAGTTTTTCATCACATGACTTATTAATTACATCTATTTCACCTATTAGACATTATTTTACCTTCAACAATATAATTAACATTATACATATAAACATATAAATAAATGATATAAAATAAAAATTAAATAAATACATAAAAATAATAATAATAATTTTAAAACTACATAAATACGTAATTACATGAATAAAACAGACAATACTCAGCAAGCTAGAGTAATTAGAAGGCTTGTGCATAAAATCCCCATCTAATGCCTACTCATTCAATATGCCCAGACTAGTTTTTGGTTTGTGGCCTTCATCAGTGAGGAGCTTGGATCTGAGAGCACTGCACCTAGATCTTAGGATCTATGCAACCCTCCAGCAACCACCTTATATCTCCATTTAACTACAAAACTATGAGTCTTAAACTGAAAACACCTAATGTTTTCAATCCAAGCACATCAGCTTATATAGTCATATGGATCTGAACCCAGTTCAGTACCTATACATTTTGGGGGTCTTTGTTCTTTAACAACCATAACCAAAGATCTAGGTGCAGTGCTCTCAGATCCAAAGCTCCTCACTGATGAAGGTCACAAGCCAGAAACTAGTCCGGGGATATTGGATGAGTAGGCATTAGATGGGTATTTTATGCACAAGCCTTCTGGCATTCATTGATTACTCTAGCTTGCTGTGTGTGGCATACATATAGTGAGTATTGCCTGTTTTAATAACAGTTATACATAAGCATAAGAGTGGAGATCATGTGATGTTTATTGGCTTAATTACATGAATAAATATTCTACCCCCCCTCTCCTTTTATAAACCCTCATTCACATTTGTACTATGATTTTTTTACCATAATTTTTAAATATTCCAATTATCTAATAATGCCTATTTTCCATCTAATTTTGCTGGACTTTTAACTATATTTACACATTTATCCAAATTTTTCTGAATGTATAAAGTTTCAAAACATATCCTTTTTTGATAATCTTTAACCTGTTTTATAGCTCTAATATTCTTCTCATACTTCATTTTATGACAAGTATCTAAATAATATATATATGGTCCTGACCTAATATCTTTTCTATTAAACACTCTATCATGTTCTTTCTCTCTATCACTTATCATTTGTCTTGTCTTTTCTATACATACCTTATTACAATTTCAACATTCAATTTTTTAAACCATTCCTGCCTTACTAATAATATCATCTATCATATTTGTATTACATAACCATCTATCCAAAGACTTACTATTTTCCCAAGCTATTCTTACATTATCTGGTAACTTTGCTCTTACAAGCTTTTTATACACTTTCCTTGAATATGGAATAGACATACACTTACAATGTTTATATTTATTCTTATTATACTTATTTCTAGTATTTATATTTTGATTTCTAAAAATAGTTTTAATTACCTTTCTTTTATATTCTATTTTAACAATCATTCTCTACCTCTAATTTTTGCTCAAATGCCTCTTTCTTATCTAATGTAATATAACGATCGAAATGAAAGTGTAGATCGAATCTAACCGCAAAAACAATATCTGCAACTACCAGGGCGCCATCTAGGCATTTGAGCCTAGAAAAATTTATAGAGTAGGCAGATACGCGCTGTTAAGATTCCACTTTATTTAAATATTCCGATCGTTAGCCCAAGTCACTAGCTCAGCGGAGACGCAGAGATAAAAATCTATAAATTTTATATCTTAAATATAAAAGAATAAAAGCCACTGCCAGAAATTAACACATAAAAATATTTATTTACGCACATATAAAATAACATTTAAATTTTGAGGAAGAAATTCAACATTTTAGATTTTTCTATTAATCTTTTAATTTTACATTTAACTAAGTTTCAATGAGTTTAATATTTTATTTAGATAGTCAAGTATGAATAGACTACATAAATCTGCATTTGAAAAGAAAATATTCTTCCCTGATTTAACCTTAGGCAACAAATTTCGCAATCAACTGGCGCCAATCCATCTGATACATTCATGTATTCAATGTAGCATGATACGACAACACAAAATACTATACTGTCAGGAATGGACATCTGAACAGTAAGTAGAATTAGAGAAGACATTGACTCTCCACCAACAGGGATGTTACATCTGTTGGCGAGTAGAACAATAAACAAAAAACTCCATAGGAATGGACTGCGGTCTTCTGTCAACTTACAAACCCATCCATAGGCAAACAGAAGGTGTGTGGCGTATATATGCAATCCTGCCCGAAGCGGATCTCATACTACATCTACTAATTACACAAATATATCCAATCCATTGAGCCAATTCAACCACAAAACGAATAACCTAAGATTACCCTCCCTTAATATAACTTTACAAAACTATATAGCCATTCACGCCTGACTTAAATTTAACATTTAGATACGTTCGCACAAATGCATTTTATAAAATTTGTTTTAAAATGTTGAGTACAGATCAGCTGCACAGATTCCACGGTCAAAAACATTCCAAATTAAACACAACTGATCACAATACAAAGTCATCGATAAACGTCACTTGCATAGGGAATATACAAATCCCAGTAGCATTCTTCGTAAGATGCTTGCAGTGATATCATTGACATATATTCTAATCGAATGTGAAAACCACAACATTATCCACCGCTAACGAATCTATGCAACGTCTATACCCAACCTTAAATTCCCTCATTTAAAATTTAAACAACAAATAATTTATACAATAAGAGAAAAAAAAAATGGAAATGATTTTTATCAATCGGAAAACATATAAAATTAAACATTATTAATTGATTTTAAACTTAAAAGTCAGATAGAAGTTCATAAGCTTGAACGAAAGTTCTTAATTATTTTTCAATTTAGAGTTCATGTCAATATAGCTTACGGTAGAAGAGTCCAGGTTTCTGCTTTTAATTCCCATGATGCCTCCATTGGAAGATAATGTTCTGGAGATGGCAATAGCTGGTTCAAGGTATCACAGTCTTTTTCTTTTAAATAGAGAGTGTGGTATGTGCATCCTACCACAACTCTCAAACACACAACGCTGGAACTGCCCGAAAAAACGGTATTTCCCTTTTTATATTATCCACACAGATTCAATCAACAAAACATCACTAATCCATCACTTTCGTTAGGGTCCGAGCCAAGGCTTAGTGCTTCCATTGGTCAAGCTAATTTCTCTTTTTTTCTTATCTATCTTTCATCAGATCATTTTAATTATACAAGAGCCCACGGCTAGCTTGCTTTTCAAACAATTTATAAACAATCATTTCCATTTACAGATTACAAGAATTAATTAATACCTGTTTTTATTTTTAAATCTTATACTTTTTTTTTATAAAAAAGTACGTTCAAATACTTATTTATTTGTTTTTTTAAAAAAAAATATTTTTAAAGTTTGGCATCTGTGCGAATGTATATACGTTTAACAAACATTTTAATTTTAGCGTTTAGTTTTTTTTACTTTTATTTGCGAACTTTTAAGTTTTTATTTTAAATTAATGTAACGACATATTTATATATCGTTACAGTAAGTTTATCATTTTTTAACTTAAATCCCTTTAAACCCCCTACTTTTTGACACCATGGCTGATATGACTTTGGATCAATTAAACCTCTAATTTTTCTATCCTTATTATAATGCTTTACCACTATTTTATTCATCATTCCTCTCTTCATAAAAATATTTAAGTATTTTAATCCATTTATCTTTTTCTCCACTGTAAATCTAATTTTATATTTATTATTATTCAATTCATTAAAAATCTTATCAATACTTCTACTATTTCCAATAACAATAATATCATCCACATACATATCTATAATATTCTATAATTCCATTATTCCTTATAAATTCAGCCACTATACCCTCCTCTATACTACTTGCAACTATTGATGATAATATCCCACTTATCGAACACCTCATAACCCATCCCTTTTCTATTCTCCAAATTCTTTTTTATATTTAAAATACAAAATCTCATCTACCATTAATAATGTTACATAAATAATATATATCCAATCATCTGACAAAACATTGCGTATTTTCAATTTAGTCATAACTATTTATACTATCCTTTTTACGTACATTTTTTCAATATCAAATGATGCATTAATTCCATTTATATTTAATTTAATATTACTTAACTTATTAACAATTTCTTCAGAATTTTTTATACAATATTTTCCAAATCCAGTTATTTCTACAATCTTTTTATATATCAAATTACATATACCTTTAAGTATATAATTATTAAGATAAATAAAGAAAGTTTAAGAGTAACAATTAAAGATAAAAGTTCAAGATTTGTAATTTTAAATGAGTTGGACTATGAGAGGAAAATACATGAAGATATGGTTAAGGAAGGATATAAAAAATTAAGTAAAGATCCTTGAAATAATATTAAAACTAGGTATAAATTAATGCAGAATTATGTGAAAATGAAGAATTTAATCAATGAGAAGGATTATAAATGTTTATTTCCTACAAGTTTTGAAAATCCATGTATAGTAGAAAAGATTAAGACACATAAAGAGAATATGCCAATAAGGATAATTTTGGATTTTAATAATTATATACTTAAAGGTATATGTAATTTGGTATATAAAAAGATTGAAGTAATTGAATTTGGAAAATATTGTATAAAAAATTCTGAAGAAATTGTTAATAAGTTAAGTAATATTAAATTAAATAGAAATGGAATGATTGCATCATTTGATATTGAGAAAATGTACCAAAGTGTATGTAAATACGATAGCATAAAAATAATTATGACTAAATTGAAAATGTGTATTATTTTGTCAATGGAATGGATATATATTATTTATGAAACATTATTAATGGTAGATGAGGCTTTGTATTTTAAATATAAGAAAGAATTTTGGAGTATAGAAAAGGGATGTTTTATGGATGTTCTATGAGTGGGATATTATCATCAATAGTTGTAAGTAGTATACAGGAGGATATGTGACTAAGTTTATAAGGAATAAAGGAATTACAGAATATTATAGGTATGTGGATGATATTAATGTTATTGGAAATAATAGAAGTATTGCTAAGGTTTTTAGTGAATTGAATAATAATAAATATAAAATTAGATAAATGGATTAAAATACTTAGATATTTTTATGAAGAGAGGAACGATAAATAAAATAGTGATAAAGCATTATATTAAGGATAGAAAAATTAGAGGTTTAATTGATCCAAAACCATACCAGCCATGGTGTCAAAAAGTAGGGGGGGTTAAAGGGATTTAAGTTAAAGAATGATAAACTTACATTAGATAAGAAAGAGGCATATGAACAAAAATTAGAAATAGAGAATGATTATGTTAAAATAGATATAAAAGAAAGATAATTAAAACTATTTTTTAGAAATTAAAATATAAATAACAGAAATAAGTGTAATAAGAATAAATATAAACATTATAAATGGATGTCTATTCTGTATTCAAGGGAAATATATAAAAAGTTAATAAGAGAGGAGTAAGTCTTTGGGTAAATGGTTATGTAATACAAATAGGATAGATTGTATTAATAGTAATGAAGGAATGTTTTATAAAATTGAATGTGAAAGTTATAATAAGGTATATATAGAATAGAAAGGATGAATGATAAATGATAGAGAGAAGGAACATGATAGAGTGCTAAATAGGAGAGATATTAGGTCAGGACCATATATACATTAGTTAGATACTGGTCATAAAATGGAGTGTGAGAAGAATATTAGAGTTATAAAGCGTGTTAAAGATTATCAAAAAAGGATATACTATAAAACTTTATACATTCAGAAGAATTTGGATAGATAAATAAATATAGTTAAAGGTCCAGCAAAATTAGGTGGTAAATGAACATTATTAGATAATTGGAAGATTTAAATATTATGGTAAAAAAATCATAGTAGAATTGTGAATGAATATTTATTTATATAGGTATATAAAAATATATGTATATGTATTTATTTAAATTATTATTATTATTATTATTATTATTATTATTATTATTATTATTATTATTATTATTATTATTATTATTATTATTATTATTATTATTATTATTATTATTATTATTATTATTATTATTATTATTATTATTATTATTATTATTATTATTATTATTATTATTATTATTATTATTATTATTATTATTATTATTATTATTATTATTATTATTATTATTATTATTATTATTATTATTATTATTATTATTATTATTATTATTATTATTATTATGTATTTTTATTTTGTCATTTATTTATATGTTTATATGAATATTATTAATTATATTGTTGAAGGTAAAATAATGTCTAATAAGTAGAGTAAATGTAATTAATAGATTTTGTGATGTATAAAACTTTATATCTTGAAAAGGGTCTCAATAAAAGATGAAAGCTGGGTTGGTAATCAAATAATTGTAAATATAATTGATTGATTATTATATTATGAAAAGAGAGATATTAGAAATTACAGAATTATCAGTCTTCTATCAGTTCATATAAATTTTTTACTAAAATTATTATATCTCTTTCATATATAAGTTTTGACTGAAATTAGAACAAACTGAATTTATAAATAATTATAGCCCCATAGATTATTATCTAAGTACTATGAGATATTATAGAAATGACCAATGAATATGAATTGCTATTTTGCTTTGAATTTGTTGATTATGAAAAGGTATTTGATTCTATAAGCATTTCTGTGATAATTAAGGCTTTGATCATTAGTATGAAGACCTGTTGTATTGCCATATTTTCAAGAATATTTACCAAAAAGTAATAGCAAAGATTAGATTACATGGTAACACTAAGAAAATTAATATTGTTAAAGGAATAATACAGGGTAATTCCATCTCTAAAACTTTTTACAATAAATTTGTGAAAAATATTTTGGAGATTAAATTGAAAACTAAATAAAAATTACTTAACTCATTTATATTTTGCAGATGATGTGTTGTTTTGAAAAAAAAAATGTTTACAAGAATTATAAAATGAAAATAAATAAATAAGTCTACTGGAATTATTAATATTTAATGTCTTTTCAAAAAAGAAAAATAGATTGGTAGTAATGAATCTGAAATTGACAACTATAAATATTTTGGTCAGATTATTAGCATAAATTGAAACATAATGGTAGAAAATAATTTTAGAATTAAATTTAGATATAGAACTTTTATATAGAAATAAAGTTGACAATAAAAAGAAATATATCAGAGTTTGAAAATATAAGCTTTTTAACAGATGTTTTTTACAAATACTTAATTATGTATCTAAGACTTGTAAACTTTTTTTTTTTAACAATTTTATTAGGCAAAAATTTTCTTTTGCAAACTTGAAAAAGACAATTTGCAAATTCAATGATGTATAAATTACAACAGGTACATTTTGTAAATACATAATAAAGACATAAAAAAAATTAAAAAAAATTTATCTACTTATGAGATCAGAAGTAGGACCAGACTTCATGTAGCATTAACAATGTCTGGAAGGGCAAGTGCACTGACTTTAATTTTTGAAATGTTATTGTAATACAGTGATTGTAATTTCCTAGATGTAGGATTGAAGCAAAAATGGCAACTTAGAATTTAAAGGGTAAACATAAGAAAAATAGTCCTAATTGAAGAGAAAAGGTCTTGCTTCAAATAGAAGGAAGTATATTTGATAATTGACTCAATAATATTTCTAAAAGTAAAAAGAGTAGGGTATTGGAACAGATAATGATATATTGTTTCTTCAAACTTATGACAAAGAAAACAAAAGGGCTCAATGTTAACATGCATCATTCTCTGTAATAAGAAATGACTAGTAGGGAGAGTTTCTAAATTAATTTTGATAAGGAAATCAATATATTTTTTATTATCTATTTATTGGTGATAGAAAGAATAGATGGGAATGAGGTTGATTACTACTCTGAGCTATATTATAAGTCTCTGAGAATGTGTGATTATAAACATCAATATAAGCAGCAATGGATTTGATTATTGAGTGGAGACTTATCAGTAGGAGTGACTTGAACAAATTTTACAATATTAGAGTAAACAGAGACAACTTTATAAATAGTATTAAATGATGTCTGAAAATAAAAGGTAGAGATTGAGTGAAGGAAGAGAAATCATTGTCTTTGGTGTGTTTCTTTAAGATTCTAATACTGATTGGAACTACTCTTTATTCTAAATCATTTTGGAGCAAAGTGAATTAATCTTCTTATTGAAAGCATTAGTATAATTAATAATGGGTATATAGTAAAATCATTTTCGGAAAAACCAGGATGTTGATAATGAAGATTTTTGCATGAAGGGAAAGGTATGCTTTAGACAAGAACTTATTAAGGTTAATTAAAATTTATATTTTGCCATATAATTTTCCAAAATAGAAATCAGGTAAAGGAAGGTACTTCTTAGAGGGAGAAAAATGACAAGATCATTCAGAAATGATTTTTGCTTGACTGCTTTACTAATCAGTGGAATATAGATGGCAGGTAGTTTCCTCTCTATTTCCAGAAGCAGTAAATTTATACAAGTAATAAAAAACAACGCACTCAAAGGTGAATCCTGAAAAATAAAATAAAAAAATTTCTATTCATTAGATGGTTAGCTAAAATGTAGGGAATGGGATCAGGAGTGTTGTACAATTGTAATAGTTCAATGAAAGTGTCAATAGGGATAGAATCAAAAGCTGATGAAATATCAAGTTGTACTACTATGGACTTTATCTTATCTATAGTGATTGATTTGATGACTTTGATAAGTAGAGGTGATATAGAGATAGAAAGAAAGTTATTAAGAGGACAATGAATGCTATTGGATAAAGACTTCAGCTTAACCATGACCTGATAAAAATAGAAGGTAACATGTTGAACCAAGAAAATTTTGGTCTTTGTAGTAGAAAGATACTCACCCAAAATAGATATAATATGCTTATATTTGTGCTTAAAAGACATAAAAGAAGGAACAGAAGCAGGGTCACAAGAAGTGGCTTTCAATTTTAAATTAATAACACCACGTTCCTTAAGATGATAGATGATTTCTTCCAAAAAATCTTTCTTCTGTTGTGATATTTTGTTTGAAAGAACTTAAAATCTCTCCAATATTTTAATTCTGAACATTGTTAATAATTTTTTATAAATTATTTATTTTGTGTAGCTCTTTAAATCCTCCCTACAACTTTGTTATTTGGTGGAAATTTCTGCAACACTTTTAGTTTGATCTAATTTTTCCTCCATATAATGTGTGTTTGTTTTTGTTGACTTAGATTGCAAGTAGATATTTTAGGATTACAATTCTGGTATATCGGTATACGCTAATGTTAATATCAAATATATATAAAGATAGAGTTTCTTGATTTTTCTACCTAAATCATTTCTATACCATAATTAAGTTTTATTTTTATAGCTACAGCATATACGCTGCTTTCTTTTTTGTTATTGCTACTTTATCTTTATCAAAAGAAATTCTTGTATTTGTGTTGTTAATTAACACGAACTGCTTTCAAATAAAGCTACCTAGCTATTCTGGTAATACAATAATAGATAACCTGTACTTTGTTTTTATTTCATTTTACTTTTAATTAAATATTTTTTATTTATTATGTTAATATAATTTTTTTTTTTTAGTACCAAGGCTATAAATTAGGTAATAAATGGTTCAAAGTTGAAAGTAAAGACGTTACATTATTTCCAAGTGATGGTGGTCAAATACGTGTCAGCCGTACTGAGTTTATATTAGGTATAACGACTTTATTTTTAAAATACTTATATATAAATATTAAATTAAACATAGCTCAATGTATATATGTAATCAAAGAGATTTAAATCATTCTGCCCTCAGGCTATGAATTAATACCACTAAGCATAATAATAATAATGATGATGATGATAATAACAAAACAAAAAAAGTAAAAATAAGGAATGAAATAAAACAATTAGCTGCCAAATATTTCTAGTAATAGTTTACTCTTTTACAAGTATATAAAAACTTCAACAAAAGTAATGGGATGGTAGTGTTTTAAATAATTGAAATGTTTAATTGTTCAATTATGACAATATTAATAATATTCTGCAGAATATTAATTTAAGAATAAGCACTTTTATCTGAGCAACTGAAAATTATGATATGAATGTTGTAAATAGTAGAAGCAGACTATTGTTTAAAATATGTGTCACATGTTTTATCTTACTATTTATTTTTAATTCATATTGTATTTAATTATGCTATAAATATATATATATATAAGAATTAATTCATTGCTAAATATTTTGGGTCTATATACAATGCTAATAATATTCTATTTCTTAAACTAAAATATGCTTATATTACAATATAAATTATTTATGTATGTGCATTTAATTTGTCTTAGAACTATTTAATTTTATAAGGTATCTGATAGGAGAGAAATTAAAGAAATAATTTTGAATTAATTATTTTGGTTATCAAGGTATATAGTTGAAACTATTATACTGATAAGAACTAGACGAAAAAAAATTATTGAGCTCAATTGGTTAGAGCATTACTTTAAAATTCAATATTCAAGAATTTAAAGATATAAGTTTGATTCCTATGTCAATATTGCCACTGGTTAGGCCAGCGATACCTAAAGAAGAGCAGAGAATTATACCACTCAAACATATAATCTACTAATTTGTGTAATTATGAGTTATTATCAACAGCCATTTGTGTTTCAAAAGTTTAAATAAAGTTTAAATTTTTTTAGACTTTTAACATTTAATGATAGATGGTGGAAATAGTCCAACATATTATCATAAATAAACAATAGTATATTAAAACTTTGACATCTAATGACAGAATAATGTGAATAAATGAAGAAAGTATTGAACTCCAGAATGTTACTGAAAAGAAAGAGCACAATCATATTGATTACAAATGAATAAAAGAAAAAACACTAATACTTTACTTCAAAAGCTAAAATAAAGTGGTGGCAGCTAAATCTAATAAGAATATTATAAGAACCAAAATTTTAAAACAAAAATCTTTGCTGAAATCTTCAATTGTTTCTGGTGAATCTTAGAAATTAAATGTAATAATATGACAACCCAAAATAACATTAATATCAGTCAATAAGTGTTGTATACAGAAACAGAAGGAAACTAAAAAATATTAATAATTATGAAAAAATAAACAAAGATGAATTAATGAAAGTAATTCCAAACTGAATGGCAATAAGCAAAACAAAAAAAAATGAAAAAACCTGGCAGCTATTACTTATTTTAAACATAAATAAAATTAAAACATTTACTATATTAACCAAACTGTGATTCTTAATAACAAAGTCTCTAATAAGTACTAAGTATTTAAGACTTTAGAATATGAGTTTAAAATATTTATTATGTTTTAAATGAATAGTAGATAGTTGATATATCCAGACTAATTTTTTTACCTGTAGCATTTTCTTTCAAAATCATTAGATCTTTAAAAAAGGGGGGGAATATCTCAGTAAACCAGATTTTCAGAACTTAATAACCTTTTCAATATCTAATTATAACAGAATTGTGTAACCAATAATTCTAAAATCTGCTTGAAACTGGAGACTTTTAAAATTAACATCTTTTACTAGAATAATATTTGCTCAAACATTAAATACAATTTCCCCACTGAGCAGATATCCTCAAACCTGGCAAAGTGATTATAACAGTGTGAATTTTATTCTATTCTTATCATAAGGATTGACTTTCCTTTGTGTCATAGGGCTAAAATAAATATTATGAAAGTAAACCTAACAATGTAATTAATTGATCAGAAGTGATTCTTTCAACACTGATGTGCTTATTAAAATATTTTGACAAGAACTGAAATAATCTGGAGATAGTAGCTGATGCTTCTAAGTGAACATTGAAATTATCCGACTAATTGTTTATCAAGTTCATTACCCAAAATCACTTTATTTCAACAACAAAGCTTTTATAATATTTGTTTATATTTCTCTGAGCTGATTAATATATAAGCTGACTTCTGATATGTGAAAAACAATATATGATGATATGAAATATATAAAAATCTAAGTCATATTTATGAAAACTAATTTAAAGTCTAAAATTTTCATGAAAAACAAAACAATCTTTAAATAGTACACTGCAAGGCAAAGTTCTCTCCAACAGCTTTTTAAAAGAGCATTAAAAAAGACCTGTCATCTGCTTGGTAGAAAAGGCTTTTCCTGGTTTTTCATCAACTTTTACCATCTATGTACAATAGCTAGATAAACATTTATTAGTGTTTGACTGACTAATTATGTTAGCTAAGATCTATCTACCTGAAATAAGTCATAAATCTGTTGAATATTCTGGCTTGGCAGAACTCTTCTTGTAGTAGACTATTTAAAGCAGAAGTTCAACCTTCAATCTGAGAACCACATGTGTCCCAGGTTATCTATGAATATTGCGCAACACAAAATTTTAAACATTTAAAATATGAGACATTTTTGTGATTACTTGTTGCAATGTGATTAAAATAAATGCATGTACACATTCAAATACAATATCAATTATGCAAGTATTTTTATGCTTCTAGTTTTTACTTTTAAATTTTAAAAAAATTATAAAAAATATCAATAATGTTTTATTACTTAGATATGTACATTTTCTAGATTAGCTATTGCAAACTTGGAACCTGATCAGTGATTTGAAATATTTTTTGAATAGGTTGCCACGTAATTAAAATTATTATTTAGGGACTGGGTATCTGTGGTGGTGGACATCACAAAAATTATGCATGGATCTTTTTTTTTGCTTATCAGCTTAAATATCTAATATGTGACCCAAGACAACTTTTGTTTTTCCAATGTGACCCAGAGGCACCAAAAGATTGAATACCCCTGATTTAAAGATTGTTTATTTTTTCATAGACAATTTAAAATTTTAAACAACCATTTCACTTTTAAATTTTTATATATTTTACATCATTATACATTTTTTCAGACATCAGAAAGTTAGTTAAGTATATTGATTAATTCATCTAAATTGTTTATAAATATTATTTTTTTATGTTAAAATAAATGGATCTTGAATAATAAACTACAAAATGAAATTTACAAAGTCTATCAACTAGGATTATTATCTAAATAATGTGCTGGAAATTAATATGTATCACTCATTATTGCTATCAGTCTTTAAATTATTATTATCTGCACATTGTTGCTAATACTCTTTTAATGCTAATTTCAATATAAGTCCAATATTACAATAAATACTCTGTATAGTTTGCCACAGTAGTATAGTGACAAATTGAAACTCTAGGGCTACAGATTAAAACGCCACATTTCTTCCAGTACTCAAATTTTTTAAGAACATCTGAGCAATAAACCATTCAGGTATGTTTTTATTATATTAATAGTAGGCATAATTTCTCTCATTAATGGTCAAAGTAATACTATATTGCAGTTTTAATGACTGCTTTGCCTTCATTTCATCTATCCTTGTTATCATATTAATTAATCCTCCTGTTGGAAATAGTTCAATAATTACTTGTCAATTAATATGAGATCAGGTATCAAATTTGGCTAGAATTTTTTTACCTGAGTGAATTTCTAGCTTTTTAGAGAAATCCTTGGTTACCTGAAAAAAAATTTATGTATTATTTAGACATAAATCACAAATGTTGTAACAATGAATCAATGTAACAAACTATAGAATAGTCTATGTTTAAACTATTAGCCAAACTGTGTATATTGTTCCATAATTTGTTATATATATGTATATTGTAAAAAAAAATACATAACAATGAACTGACAAGAAGAGCTATAGAGATGAATAAATGTTTCAGAAATATAAAATAACTTGCTATTAAAACAGGCAAAACTCACTATATATATTGCCACACACAGCAAGCTAGAGTAATCAATGGATGCCAGAAGGCTTGTGCATAAAATCCCCATCTAGTGCCTACTCATCCAATATTCCCAGACTCGTTTCTGGCTTATGAATTTTATGCACAAGCCTTCTGGCATCCATTGATTACTCTAGCTTGCTGGGTGTGGCAATATATATAGTGAGTTTTGCTTGTTTTAACAACAAGCATAAGAGGAGTTAGTCATGTGATGTTTATTGGCTTATAACTTGCTATTGGAAGAAAAGTGATTTCAGCAATAAGAAGAAAAGATGAAACTATTATTAAAAAAGAGATATGTCATCATTAAATATAATAATAAAGAACAAAATAATTTAACCATTGCAATTACTATAGCTTCTGAATTTCCAAACATCTTAAATGAAGAGGTAGATATGAAGAAAAGATTCATTGATTTATCATTGACATCTTAAAACAAGTAAGTAAAAAAATAAAACACATAGTGGAATAACTATATATCAAATTTTTAAATGATAAAGATGCATTAAACAATTGGAAAAATGTAATAATAATATTGTTATTTAACCCACAAGGGTTATATGGTTTTATAATATAAATGGTACAAACTGTATCCCCCATACTTCTAAGAAAACATTATTTCATATAAGCAGTATTTACAATAAGTATTATAATATTTGTATTTAAAAAATTTAAAAATATGACAGAAATTGCAACAAATGGCATAAAATCACTTATGTTTAAGTAGCTTCTAAATGGAACCAATTGATTACTTTCATACTATCAGTTAGTATAATGAAATAATTTGTTTTTATTATTGCAAACATTGTTTACAATAATTATTATAACATTTATCCCCAAAAATAGAAAAAATAGCCATAATTTGCAAAATGTGGAGAACAAAATTATTTAAATTTAGACTTCAAACCAATATGAGATACTGCTAATTCTGAAAAAAAAAAAGGGAAATAAAATTTATATTTTATAAGCTAACTTTAAACTAATTTAATTTTTGAAGAATACAGATGTACTTAAAAAGGTATATAAGATAGAAAAATTCTATGAAATTAAGGCATGTGAAAATTTATACCATTATTAAAAAAGATATTAGAAATTACAAACCTGTAAGTGTTCTATAAATTCTATGTAAAATCATTACCAATATAATTATAATTTGTCTACAGCAAACTTGAGATTCTAACCAACCAAAAGAACAATCTGGATTTGAAAATGGTTTTAGCACAGAGCAACATATTCAAGTATTGAAAGAAATTATATGAGTTGCCATTATGCATTAGTTTCATAGATTATGAAAAGATATTTGATTTTATAAGGTTTTCCACAGTAAATAAAGTTTTCAGTCATCAAGATATAGATTCAGGAAATTGTCATATTAAAATGCTTATCAAAATGCAATAAAAATAATTAGATTACACAGTGATATTAAGAAAATTAATATTGAAAAAGGCGTATGGCAAGATGAGTCCATATCTCCAAAACATTTTATAACAGTTTTCCAAGAAATATTTGTGGATTAAAATGGAAAACTAAGGGTATAAAAATATATAGAGATTATTTAAACCCTACAAATTTTCCAGATGATATTGTTTTTGAAAGTAATGCTTCAGAATTTCAGAAAATGTTGCAAAAATTATCAGATGAAAATAAAAATGTAAGTTTAAAGATAAACACTAAAAAGCCTAAAGCAATGTTCAGTGAATTCTCTCTGATAAAGAAGATAATAAAATATTGTCAATCATGAATTAGAAGAAGTTAATGACAACAAATACCTTGGCCAGATTAAAAAAATAATAATAAAATAATAGTTAAAATTAATCATAAAATTAAACTTGGATAGAGTGCTTTTGTAAAAGTAATGTTAAAAAGAAATATGCTTTTGTGCTTAAAAAAGAAAATTTTTAATATATGTATTTTATTGACTCTTACTTATGGGTCTGAGACTTGGTCACTTAACAGAAGAACAATACAGAGATTTCAGGCTATTTAAAATCTAGAGAGATGTATGAAGGGAATAACAAGAAAAGAATGAAAGCAAAATACTTGAGTAAGAAAACAAAGTTATTATTAAATCACTGAAATTATTAATAGATTGAAATGGAACTAACATTAACATATTGCTAAATGGAATAGTAATAGATGAAAAATTGAGGTTTTAAATGGGATCTCAAAAGACTGTAAAAGACCTAGAAGTTAGCCACATTTGAGATATATGAATAAATAGGAAGATTGTTATTGTGTTATAGATAAGCTATGAATCAGAAAAACTGGATTAAATTTGAAGAAGTGGATTGATAATAGTTGAAAATGGTGATTGTGATATATGGAATGAAATTCTGGAATAAATTCTAAAATTTTCAAAATACCAATATAACAAAATTACATGTGTGTTGAGGCACTGGAAAGAGATGCTATAATAAATACTTATATGAATCGATAAAATAATTGACAGCTGAGCGTTTTTGAGGCATTTTGCCTCATATTCATAGCTGTAAAAAACAAATAGTGCAGAGTAGAATATAAATGGCAAGTATGCTTCTTTGATTTTTTATTTACAGTCATTCTTCTCAATGCATAGTTATTGTAAATGCTACTCAAGATGGCAATCATGTCATAAACTAACTATAAGTTGATATATATATAGTACCTATATTGATATAGGCACATATAATTTTATCTAAAATTATATTATTAAAATAATCGTTCATAAAAGAAAAACATAAAATTAAACGTTGAAGAGTTTATTGCAGCTTGTTTTCGAAAAAGATAAGAATTAAATAGTTTTCTAGCGTTAGTTTTTGAAATAAAAAAGCTACAATTAATTAATCAAAAGGGGGGAGGGGGTCTTGGTTTGAAAAATGAAACTAAAGGTTTACAAAAGGAAATAAATAGTTTTTATTAGTATTCGTAAAAATATAATTTAAAAAGTTAAAACATACAAATCTCTTTTCATTCAAGTTTAATTAAAGAAAAAATAATGTTAAAACTAATATATGTGCGTATATATGTGCGATTGTCAACAATAGAATAAATGTTATTATAAATAAATGAAAGTTAAAGATTATTATTAAAAAACACGACAATGGTTATTAATTCAAATATAAAACAACATCTCTGCATGGCTATTACTAATTAAGCAATCTTCCAAAACACATTTATCAAAGGATTAATTGTTAAAGAATTTCGACAACAGATATTTGCCGGAGGATATTGAAAAGAAAACACTTCATTAGTATAAATACTGAATATTTTATCGGACAATCAGTTGAGACAATCAGTTCACAAATTTATTGAGTGAGTGCAGTTCAGAAATTAATTGAGTCAGTTAACAAACAAAATGCAGTGTTAAGAAGATTTTGGGAATTCACGCCTCTCCACAGCCTAAAAAGTCCGATGAAAACAGCAAGATCTGCCCGTGAAATAATGTCAACGTAACAACTTACAAAATCTCCGTCAATATCTAATTGTCTCCAATAGTAATAATCGTGAAAATCAGGAAACTCATCAAGGAAAAGTCCCAGCCGGCTGGTAAGCATTCATAATGGAAATATCATCACCGAAAGCAGCCACCAAAGAGAACAAAATTCTACGTCTACATTCAAAAGCCTAGGTAAAACATTTGCTTATTTTGTTTATACTGTAATAGCCATTGCATTGCATTAATTCGTACGAATCTTTCAAGAGCCTAATTATATGAACTCTATATCATACATAAATGAACTATTGATGTGTGTGATTAAATTTCAAATGCTATGTAGTCCTTTATTATCATTATTATGTGTGTGCATGAGTTAATATGTGCGTGATCCTTATATCAATATTATTAGTCAAAGTAGATAAATTCCCAGTGTTCTGTTATGAAAATATTCAAGAATATTTAAACTATTTAGAATGTTAATTTAAAATATGCGTGTGTTTTATTAGAAGTATAAAATGTTTAAATTTAGTAAATAAATGTTAGTTAATAAATTGTCTTTCAAATTAAACTTTATTTGTCGGTCAATTCTTTTTATCAATTCCCTTTTATCAAGTCTTTTAACCACTAATTAAGTATAATCTATTAGTGATTACAAACAACTGAGCTAGTCGTGGATTTAGGCGTTGAGTTAGTGGCCACTGTTCAAAGTGCATTGTCTATTCTTTTAGTATTCTTTTAGAATAAGCAGCTGGCGCCCGTGTTTATACACAAACAAAAAAAAAGTGCTTTGAACTTGGTGTTGAACTCAACAGCCGAGAAGAAGCTATGTCCTGGAAATGTAATGCTAGTTATATACTTGATAGTTATCGTTTGGGCATACGTACTTTCCGAGTATGTTCTTCTCTGCCTAAGAGGCCGGTGTTTCGAATGTACATATTCGAACACGGTTCACTATATATATATATATTGCTATGTTGCAAATTTATAGGGTTAATTCCAGTATTACATTCATATGACAATTTAATATACAAAAGTCACATTTTCTATGGTCATATCTTTGATACCATCTATTGTAAATAAGTATATTAATAATTATTAATAATCATTTATTAGGATAGAAATGATCACATAATTTTTAACTTGGATATTATTTTTAAAACCTGTTAAAGGTTAATATATCTACTTTTTAAATAAATATATATACATGGCATCATTAATCCAGCTTTATTCTTTTTTTTATGTGTGTTATCTTCTTTAGATCAACTTAAAGCTTCCATTCCATCATATTTTCTTGAAACTTATGTACAAGGATATCTAAAAAAGATGATTCCTACGGGCATTTTATGCTGAACCATCACTATTTAAGTGGCTTATATCACAATGTTTTCTATATCTTTATCATTTGTTCAGCATTTATCTTTCAAATTATTACAATTTAATCTACAAAAGTCAAACTTTTTGTACTCACATCTATGACATTACATATAACTGCAGAAAGTTTTATATTTTTAAATCAATTGGAATAATTTAATGTTGATAAATACTGAAAAAATGATGAAGATGTGTAGTCTTTACTTGGCCCAACTGAAAAATATTGACCTAACATGAAATGCAGCTTGGGGCATTAACTTTTTTCAGCTTATTTATATGTATATACTCCCATGAAACTCTTCATATTACAAAATTATTTAATGAAATATATCTAATTTAAATAAAATACAGTTTTAGGTTAATAAATATCAACATTTATAAATTCTTAAAACTTGGGTAAAAAATAAATTTAAAACCATTTCATTTAGAGACTTCCAATATTTTAGCTGCAATTATATATGTTTGCATATGTTTTTAGATTCATGGTTGCACATAGTTATAATCATGTATATGCCTTGGAAAGTGCTTCCATGGATCTAAATCTCAGTTATATAACTTTTTAGTGATTGTTCATTTTTTCATATAAGTTTCTTCCTAATACAGATTTTTGGTTATTCTGCTTAATCTTATTTAACACATTTAACATAAAGATTTTAAAAGCTGGTAATTTTTATTCAAGTAAATGGCAACTACAAAGAAAATAATCAAATTTCATTGATCTGGCTATGACAGTATATGGCAGATTGGATGAAACTACATTTTTAGACCAGTCAGCAATGACACATTAAGTTATTTATTCAATCATCTTAGTAACTGCTACAGCATATTTTCATATTTCCTAAATTTACTGTAACTTTTTTATGAACTACATAGTATTTTGCAGTCATTAACTTAAGTCATTATTACAATTAGCATGTATTCAGTACCACATTGCTATTTAGTTTAATTGCAACTGTCTTTTCTATTTGAATCTAGCCTTTATAAACTTTTCCATCTAATGACATAATTCAGAATAAACAAAGACATCTTTGTATAAAATCTCATACCATTTTTCAACTACTATTCCATTAATTGTCTAATAAGTCACTATGTCTATTTGTGACTCATTTCCCAATGAGCTGTTAATCAATTAGCTAATTTTATATAAACTATTTATTATATAGTTTTACTTGAAATTAAGTAAGGCACACTTCTTTTAATTAAACCATTTTGTTATTATCAATTTTTTTTTTTATCAAACTCTAGGCTAAATTATTTCAAATTTAAAATAAAACCATTTACACATATTAATAATTTACAATATTGTAGCAAATTTCTGTTTCTACAATATTTTAAAATTTGTACTTTTACAAATACAGTTCTATAATTGATTTCAAATTTTGCAACCAGATTGTATATAATTCTAAGCATTATTTCACTTATTACAAGATATTATTCAAGTTTTGGTAATAAAAATCAGAGAATAAAAAAATAATCATGCTCTTTCTTTTTCTAAATAATTTTTTTAAATGAACATGCTCACTTAATAAGCCACCCCAGCAACCCCCACTTAATATTTTTATTTAAAAGTAAATGAAATAAAATACTTACAATTTTTCCCAGCTTAATACTTCATTAAGTAACCTATATTTTCTATTTTTCTGAGTTTATATATATGTAAACTTGTACATTAAAATGAAAACTTTCACAATGTACCCATATATTTTGAGATATCTCTTCACCTATTATTTTTTGATAATATTACCATTATACTGATATTGCAGCTAGACCCTATCAACTATTTTCTAAATGCTAAAGGTCATTCAAAGACATTATAGAGTTTGCCCAAAAGTCAGATTTCTGAAATATATATAAATATATTGATACCCTGTCATTTTTAATACTAATATAAAGTGTCAGAGTTTGTATATGTTATTGAAATTAACTGAGCCAAGTATATAAGCATTGAAAGTATACTTGGCTCAATTAATTTCAATAACACATTTGCAAACTCTATTTTGGCATTTTATATATATATAATTAAAATTTTTAGTGCTAAATAATATGTAGTAATTGGAGCTATAAACTGCCTAGTGCTAGTTATTATTCTGTAAGTCCATCTAATATCAATGGAATCTACAAAACAAAAAGAATCCATTTTTATTTATGATTTTATATGGATTAGAGATTTAGACCAAGAATGAATGTCACATCCATGGAGATGTTCATATAGCCTTATACAAATTAGCTATAATTTATATTTTCAAGACAGAGTTCATTTCTAATCATTTTAATAATCTTGTAATTAACTAGTTAAATGCCAAGAATGTAAAGTTCCATTTATACAGAGCTAAATAATATATAATAATTGGAATGATATTTTTCATCTGCTTTGCAGTTTGCATTGACATCTTACATTAATATATCCAATGCTAGAAATTTTATCACTTCAATTATTTGATATATATTTAATGCTGCATAATTTGAATATTGTACATTTTATTGATTAAATGGAAATTAACTCTTATTTGTATGATATGAATTGATTTGAATAAGTCTGTGTGCTCATCTATGTGGATCTGTTATTTATCATGGAAGAAGTCATTGTCTATAGCTACACTCCATCTGAAATTATAGCCATATGTATTAGTGAATTCATTTTTTATTTGCTTTGTTAATTGCATTGATATTAATGGTATTACATTATAGCTAGTGCTAAAATTTATTATTCCAATTATATATATTGTAATGGTCAGAACTTAAATAAAACTATATAGTAGATGAAAGGGTTTGGAGATGCTATAGATTTAATGTCTATTTAAGGTTTCAGATTTTAATGTAATGTTAATTATTATTTTCCAGGCACTATTTTTACAATTCAATTGTATACTAATATGTTTCTTCAGAACCTGGGAGATGAATTAGTTTGGGTTTAAATCCTAATTGTTATATGAAAGTGTCATTAAGTCTTATGTTTCTGCAATGTATTAAATGATTTTATAAGCCACTGTATTCTCCTTCAACACTCTAAAATAACTAATAATAAACAAAAAATTTAATCATTGCAGTTACAGGCTTTTTCACACATTTTTCTGCATTTCATATAGTCATCAAATATCATATTATTTCCAGCATATAGTCAGCAGATCATGTTTTTCTCTAATCTATGTACTGAATGAGACCACTATTAAAAAAAATACCCATGAGAAAATATTAATTTAACAAATATCTATATACAAAATTATGTATAATGTTACTATTGGTTGACAAATATTTTGCACTTCATTTTAATACAACAAATATATTAACTTTCCGGAGGGTTTTCTTTTTATTAGGTTCACAAATATATTGTCTACTCATAGTAGGTATTTTAAATGAGTTTAATTCATTTTTGTACTCTCTAAATAATTTATTTCTTTAAATAATTTACTTTCAGGTTTTAAACACCATTTTTTAAACTCTGATACTAATTATATGGTTGACTCTAAAGTAATTCTAATAATGTTGTGAGCACATTATACTTTCTATATTAAATTTGACTTATGTGCATGTTCATGAGTTGTGTACATTGTTTTGAAAATGAATTTTCTCCCCCCATGTTTATAAATTCTAACATTTCTGGCATAATTTCTTAATTATTTTCTTAATCCTCTTAATCACATTGCATAGCACAATTGAAAAATATCAAAGTAGGAATGCTTCATAAAGAAAATTTAGTAATAAAATCATTAAGAAATGTTGATGTTACCCAACAACATTCATTAAATATATATAAGAAAATTTTAGATATGTAATAAAAAAAAAATGCAAGTTAGATAAAATAACTTAAAACATGATCATGGTCACATGTAATAGAGCTAACTGTTCATGAAATGCAAATAAATATAAATTTATGATCAACACTTTTCAACTCATAACAATCCTAACATTTTTACTATTCATATAAAAGTGAATATTTTGTGCCTAATCTAATTAGTAATCTCATTTATTTAACTCTTTCTAAACTCTTTTTTACATGAAATCAACTTCATAACCATCAATAAAATAAAAAATATTTCATTATTTGAGAGAAATACATTTCAAAATTTTTTTAATGTCACGTTATATATGACTTGCTTTATTAATTATTATTTTACTTTTTTGACTGCTATTAACTTATTCCATAATATTATTAGCATAATAATTATTTTCTCATCCTCTCTTCTTAGTACATGATCTTCTTCTGTATTTTGAAATGTATTTTAAATAACTATATATATATATATGTATATAATATTTTATATATTTAAAAAGAAAAACTTTTTTTTCACAATTAAATTTATAGCAAGAGAAAAATAAATTTTATTATAATTTATTGCCTAATTTTTAAGTGATTGATTCCTTTCTTTACTTCTAAGCTTTAATAAAAATCTGTAGGAATATATATCATCATCATCAACCATTATCAATCCACTGCAGAATGAAGGTCTCCAAATTCTAATCATCTCTGAGCTCTAGCCTCTCTTCTCCACATTATCCCTATATTTTATTTCAACCATCCATTTCACATGTGGTCCATTTCTGGGTCTTTTACAATCTCTTGGAATCCAGCTTAAGATTTCAATTGTCCAACTATTATCACTTCTAGAAATATGTGACTTCAGTCTTTTAATTCTGTCAATGATGTCAGTAACACTTGTTTGTTCTCTTACCCATATATTACATTTTTGATCTCTTCTTGTTTCTCCTAACATCACTCTCTCCATACTCCTTTGAATGATCTAAAGTCTCTATATTGGTCTTCTACCAAGTGTCAAGTCTTGGATCCATAAATAAGAATTGGTAAAACACATTTATTAAAAATCTTCATTTACAAACACTTAGGCATGTTTACTTTTAATATTAAGTTATTTCTACCAAAAGCATTCCAACCAAGTTTAATTCTATGATTAACTTAATCTATTATGTTTCTATTCGTAGTAATAATCTGACCAAGATATTTTTCATTATAATCAATCTTTATTTTCATCTTTTGAGAAAATCCATTGAACATTACTTTAGTCTTTTTAACATTTACCTTTAGTCCGACTTTCTTACTTTCATCTGATAACACTTGCAATATTTCCTTTAACTCTGAAGCATTGTTTGTAAAAATAACACCATTATTTGCAAATCTAAATAACTTAAATAATATTCATTTACTTTTACTCATTTAGCTTCTCATTTTAATTCACAAATACTTTTTGAAGCATTGCTGTAAAAAGTTTTGGAGATATGGAGTTATCCTGTCTTATACCCTTCTCAATGTTTACATTCCTCTTATCATTCTGTAATCTAATGGTTGCTGTTACATTTTTATAAATATTCTTCAAAATATGATAATATCCTAGGTCTATACCTTGATGATCCAATGCTATATTACAATTATTATATGCTTTATGGGTCTTAAATTCAACTGCAAAGTTAAAATAGAGTTAATCATCCTTATACATATGAATAAATCTATAAGGAATATTTTATGCATCATCCTTACATGTTAATATTAATTTTTCACTGTTATATAGTATGTAACAAGGCAGCTTAATGATCTAGTTATATTCTATTAGTAGAGTATTGCTCCTTATGTTTAAGCCTGCAAATAAATCCAGTAAAAGATCTTGAGACAAAATAAATAAGCCTAATGTGGTAAATATCATTTAGGAATGCTAAAGAATGATTTGTACTTGCTTGTATTAAAAGAGTGAAAACTTCATCAGCATTATTAAATGGGGTTGATTAATAATTGATTAGTTAGTGAAACAAACTAATTAAGAATAACTATAAAACATCTTTTATGAGTATGATGATGATTATTATCCTCCAGTATTTAAATTGATGATTTATTTTAAATAATGAACAATCTATTCCTATTCAATGTTAGTATCTTCACAACCTGTTAACACATGTTTCATATCCCAAATTCAAATTAGATTTAGGAAACAAGTAGTAATATTTATTAGATATTTTATATTATTTTTTTTTGTTATTATTCATTTTTATCATTTATTTTATATTGTGTAATACAGTAATTGGTGATTTTTAATATTTCTCTTGTCATTATTAAAGAAACATCATCACTGCATATTCATAATACAAAAAAGATCATATTTGAAATATTAGAATCACACATAAAATCTCTTTGGATTAAATACATCATTATTGTATTAATGTTATCTGAATTATAAAAATATTGACTAAGATGATGTACATAAAATCCCCTTTACATTATCATATCCTAAAACGCACAAGCAAACTTTATATTCATGCATTTATTTTTTTATTTTATAAAACCCTGAGATAAATCATTAATCAACTTTGCATTTAAATTGCTAGCCTTAGTTTTAAAGCACAGATTGGCTTACTCTTAATTAGATCTTATAGTAATAAATAATATATAAGGGTTTTTTTTTAAATTATTAAATAGAATAAGATTAAGAATAAAATCATGAAATGTATTTATTTTATTGAATGTGAATGTATTATCAATGTGTAGAATAGTTTTAGCTTATATTATGGGAAATAAAAATAAAACTTGTATGCATAGTGAATTGCAAGTCAGGTTCAGGCTAATCACACTTTTTCTTCATTATCAATCTCAGCCATCTCAATTGTGTTTTCCACATTATTGCCAAAGAGATCACAACTGGTCTTTTTTCTTTATAGTTTCAATATTTATAATGAACAGTCTTATTACACAGCTAATTATATGATTTTCAGGCAATCTTTGACTACTTATTTAAATCATCTCTGAATTCTGCAGTATTTAAAATATTGTTGACAATTTATATTTCTTAAATAAGATACCATATTCAATAAGTCAGTCTCATAACTTTTTCTATGTTGACTATTTTATTGTAATTGATTTAGGAATGATTTCTAGTAGTTAAATATGGAAGACAATGACACTTTGGTGCCAAGGCAGATAATTCAAGAAAGAGAGGTCCTAGAGATTTTTAATGTTATTCACTTGTGTCTTCTTTTCCTATTACCATATTATTTTTAATTATCATTGAAGTTTTTTCAAGCTAAAATGTAATTGAATCAGACTACCTCTTGGAGGTGGAAGTGAAAAATACAAGTTTTTTTGATCTTTATAAAACCTTATTCTGTTATTATCTTGCTCTTGAAAAAAAAATTTTAATTTAAGTAAATTAGATAATGATATTAAATTGCAAAACTTCCACATACCAACTGCATCTTAAATCTAATTAACTAATTACATTGATTTTCAAAAACATATTTATCAAAATAAACTTATAACATTAAACATCATATGATCACCATATCTTATGATTGCTCATAACTGTTATTAAAACAGGCAAAACTCTCCATGAAGTAGTGTCACTCAGTGCAAGCCAAAGTAATCAATGGATGCCAGAAGACTCATGCATAAAATCCTTATCTAGTGCCTACTCATCTAATATCCCCAGACAAGTTTCTGGCTTGTGGCCTTCGTCAGTGAGGAGCCTTGAATCTGACAGCACAGCACCTAGATCTAGTGGGCACTAGATAGGAATTTTATGCACAAGCCTTCTGGCATTCATTGATTACTCTGGCTTGCACTGAGTGGTACTACTGTATGGAGAGTTTTGCCTATCAAAATAAATTTAATTAAAATTTTGATATTGAAATTTTATGGTGAACCTTAATTAGCCTGATTGTTTTTATATCAAAAACAGCTTTAATTAAAACTTGGATATTGAACAATAACAACAACAAAAAAAATTAGGATTTTGACTTTTTCATTATTTAAATTAATGTTGCAAATTTATTTAAATTTTCACATACATTCAAACTTGCACCCAAATAATTTAGTGCGATATATATATATGTAATTGTCTATATTGAAATGCTTCATCAGGTTCTCAAAATAGATATATATAAAGTTGCAAATATCAGTCAGTTCAATAAAAGGTTAAAATTGTAATTAATTTGTATTTTTATTAAGCTTGTATATTAATGAGTACAATTTAATGACTATAACACACATGCATGCGAATATGTAATATTTTGTAATGCAAGATAATGTTATAATTTAAATTTTAAAAAAGAGAGAGAATATGAACTTTAAAGAGAAAAGTAGCTTATCTTTGTATAAGATTATTTTTTCAATATTTTAGACAATTCTTAGTGTAAGGAATGTTTTTTATTGCTTTAATTAAAAAGATAAGTAATTTTCTTACAAGTGCATTGTCAAAGTAAAAACAATTACTGTGGAATGTAATTAATGATTAGAAATGCTGAATTATTTAGAGTTATCTAATTAATGTCTGGTTCTAGAAGTTTCTGAGAAAAACAAAGAAATTGTAGCCATATAAAAGTCACCATATTCATTAAGTTACTTTGTTACTTACTTAAGCACTTAGGAGAACACCTTTCATGACATTCTATGCTTCCAACTATCTCATCGATATTCAACTTATTCAAAGTAAAAATCTGCTGTGGTTTCCCACAGTTATAGTATAAAATGCAATTAATTAACCAGCACATTTTTCTCCAAGGGAAAGGATCAATCACTTCAATAAATGCACCTGTTAGTATGAGTGACTAGGTATTTACCCAATGACAAATTCCTATCTTTACCCATAACTCCATTTATCAGCATGACATAAGCCACTAATAAGACTGACCTTCTGATATTGCTGATCAACAACCTCTCCACCAAAACATCTGTCTTATCCAAACCACAAATGGAAAAAAATTAGTCTTCAAATAAATGTATGTATACATTCAACTAGATCATTAAATACAAAAGTCTACTGCACAAAAGATTTATGGTAATATAATGAAAACTTTAATCATATTCAATAGGCCAGGCATTGTTCAATTCTATATTTAGAGTCATGTATTTTTATTTGTAAAATAATTAGTTAGATTTAAGTATTAAATGACTTTCTAAGAGGACCAAACTCTCCATAGAATAGTGCCACTCAGTGCAAGCCAGAGTAATCAATGGATGCAGGAATGTTATGTGCATAAAATTCCTATCTAGTGCCTACTCATCCAATATTCCCAGACTAGTTTCTAGCTTGTGGTTTTTATCGTTGAAGAGCTTTGCATGAGATGTTTTGATAGATGACTTTTTGATATTGATATAATTTAATAGTAGTATAACATTTTATGTGTATAATTAATTTCCTTATATGAATGAGTTAAGTTTTTTTAATCATATCTCAAGAGTACAAGTATATCAGTCTTTCATTAAGTTGACAATTGAATATTATTGATTTAAAATAAGTTTATGATCATTAGTATAAGATTTACTGGGTCAAGCATTATAGTTCACTATAAGTAATTTTCTTCTCTGAATTATGAAGATAGTTAGAAAATAATTTTTTTAATAATACTAATTTATAAATAACCTTAAAATTTTAAAAAGAAAAACTTTACTTTATTTCTCCATACGTCAATAAGCATTAACACTACGTGCATATTATTCTGCTATATAATATAATAAATGTACATTATTATCAGCGTGTATGTGTGTGGCATGTGGGTGTTTTAAAATTTTTACTTTTTAGAAGTATCATGAGCTATTAAAGTCTTCTTTACATTTAACCTTTGGCAGTCACATTTCTGTCTGAATCGCTATATATATATAATTTAATTTGTGTATTTGTTTTTCCTCCTTAATAGTGAACTTGGTTAACTTAGCTTTGGAAAACTTTGGTACAGCTCCTAGGGCATTTTATTTCATTACCACTATATATATAATTATTAAACCATCCAGAGCCTCTAACAGCAAAATGTCTGTCAAGATTTTTATTGGATATTAGCCTTTATCTGGGTTCCTTAATGCCAGAAGTGTAATCTGTATTATTATTATTGATGAGACTAGATTAGGAATAGTATCTCTGACCTTTCTTTAGTTTATAATTGTTTATGAGACTCGAAATGTTTTGTGACATGATTTTACATACATAAAGTAATTGCACATATTTCATAAAATAATTATTTAGTGTTAGAAGAGCAATGTAATTTCTTAATTTAAAATGAATAAGAATAAGCTATCTTGATTAGTTATTTAATTGAAACCTTCCATGATTGAAGTTAATTCATTTTAAATTTATGTATTTTATTTTATGTTTTCATTTTGTACTTAATAAATGTTGTTGTGATTATTTAAATTTGCCTAGCAATTGTTTGTTATTTTCTGTCTATCAATTGTCTATTAAATACGAATCTCTTTCTCTAAGCTGAGTTAGCCTAATGATTAATTAAGTGATAAACATACGTCAGGACAATTATTATTAATATTATCCAGGCACAAAAATAAATTATTCAGGTTATATGAAAACCTAGTGGCGCCCTCCAATGTTGGTTATATGGACAGCTGTCTGGTATAAAAATTGAGCTTTAAAGTATAGCAAACTATACAATCAACCTCTCCCTTTCTAACCAATATTGTACTGCCCTAATATATTCCTTCTTGATCCTGAAACTGTCAATGAAGTATCCACTTCAATATATATATACAGTATATTAATTATTACTTATTACTTATGTACTCATGTATTAACTAAATTAATAATGTAATAAAAAAAATTTTTTGCAAAAAGTGACTTCATGAAAATAATTTTTTAACATATATACAGTTTTTATGTGTTACTTTTATATAAAACAGTAAATAAAAATCTGATTTAATTATTTCTGACAGCAAATTGCTTCCCTCATATATACATAAACAAATTACTATGTAACTATTTTATGCTTGTATGTGAAATAATGTACTTTTTATTTAACATGGATATTGACTTTGATAGGATGATTAGTTTAAACATTACTTTCATTTAGAACCTCCATTTGTCAGGATTACAGTGCTAAAAGATCAACATATTTTTAATTTACATTTTGTGGAGTCAACTTATTCTGGTTTAAAAGATGGTAGTTATGAAAAATCAGAAAATATATATGCTGATAAACAAAGTAAGTGTCTTTAACTTGTTACATTGTTTATTATTATAATTTATCAATCTATTGTCAATACTATTCTGAGAATATTATTTACTTATCACCAACCAAATTTATATTATTATTTTTTGATTACAAAGTAGATTTGTAAATGGATACTATTTAATACAGTATATATACTTTTTATTTGTTGTGATTTATTTTTAATAGGAATTCATGATGAAATATAAATATATATATAATTTTTTTAAAGATATTTAATATTTTAAAGTTATTTGCTGCTTATGTTTACATATAGTTTTAGTATAAGCTTTCTTCTGGAATTTATATTTGATGTTTTTATTTTTTGCTTACCTTTTTTGTGATTTGATATACACATATCCTATTTCATTTTATATTGTTTTTAATTTCCAATATATTTTTGTATATAATGCTTGTAAATGTAACAATTGCATTGATATTAGAGATGGTATGTAGCACTCCGATCACATGATAAGCAAGTAATATTCAAGATGGATTTTATGTTGAAACATCATTTGAATTTAATTTAAATTTAAAGTGTGTCCAAGTTTAAAATATAATAATTTCTAGCCTAAACATTATTTATAATAATCATTAAGGTATTTATCTGGGAAGAATGGTGACATAATTGTGCATGCAGTAAATTTGACCCTTTTAGAATAAATTGAATTAATTTTATCTGCTTTTTGTTTTGCAGTGACTTTCATCTACATTTAGAAATATTAGCTTAGACCAAATTGGCTATTAAATCTGGTTACTAGATGTCATATAATTTGAAATGTATATGATATTTTTTAAACTCAGATGGTCATTAATCATGTGTTTAAAAACAAATTTCTAAATAATTTGCTGTAATATCTCCCTCCATATGTACTCCATTATTAACTAATTATTTGACAAGCTTAAATAAAATACTTGGCAATAGTGTTATCAATCAAACACATATATATCTTGTATAAATATTTGTAATAAATTATACTTTAATTAGGAACTATCTAATTAGTTTCTTTCACAATTTCTAATATGGAATATAACTATGCTATAATATGCAAATTTGTATTATCTTCTGATATATCATAATGCTTTGTCAGCACAAGAATCAAAGTCATCATAGCCTGTTTTTTTTTTAGTTAGCACAAATCCAGTTTGATTACATACTATTCCTCTGTAATTAATTTTTTGGCAATTAGATTATATTGCAAAAATTCCTGTTGTATAAGGAAGTAATTTATGCTTTTTTCTAAGCTATCTTGCAAATAATGTTGTGCCACATGTTATCTTCATTATTATTATTAGTTATTCATAAATAAATATAGATCAATAATAACTTCAGGGAAAAAACGAGGATAAAAGGTCTAGTCATATTCACACAAAAATTGATTTTCATTCCTTAGAAGGATCTATTATTCATTCTAATTTATAAAAGCTATTAATAACTAAACTATTAATTTAAACTTATAGAATTGTGATGTTACTTAATTATGAAATTGATTTAAGAAGTGTGTTATGGATATAAATAAATCTAATGTTGGATTCATTAAAGCAAAAAATCATGACTGTTTTCTGATATTACTCTCAGTATTAGTGACTTGATTATAAGGGAACTGGCTAGAAATTTCTGCTTGACAGAATAATACATGGTTTATGGAGTTTTGTAATTAATGTAGAGATGTAAAGGTAGAAGTTGGATGTCTGATAAAAAGTCTTTAAAATGATTGGTGGATTAAAACTGCAAAGGAATAAAGACTTTTGCTGATTACAGTTATTTTAAATCTTTTTTGATGCAATGAAAGCAATATATAGACCTGTTGTGTATTCAGCTAAGAGGCTGACTATTAACAATTTATCACAAATTTACTAATTATTCCAAACGTTATTAAATAAAAATAAATAAATTTATTTATATATATATCAATTGAGATTTAACTAAATAATGACCCATATTTACTGTAATGATCAAAGTTTTGGACATTTGCATAACAGCATCCAGAATCCAGGCAGACATCAAAGCTGATCAGAGTGGGATGGTGAAGATCTGAATCTGACCAGGCTTCAACTCATTTACCAGTACTTTGTGACTCAATACCCTACAAATGACATACCTGAGTTTATACTCATTTTCCATTTCTTCACAGCCGACATAGGGCAGGAACAAACATGAGACTCAGTGGTTAACTACATCTAAATTAACTAATTTGCAATAAATGAATGGCATGGCATTGGAGTTAGCATTCATGATTTATCATTAATGCATAGATTACTCATCCATACTATATAAATAATTAGGATTGAATTAGATTGAAATTAGGCAATGAGAAATCATATAAAACCAAAGTAATTTAAATATATATTTATTGATTGAGTAATAGGTAGTTTTCTATTTCTATCATATCAGCCACTTGATGGCATTGATGCTAAGCAAAAACACATACATATAACATTACCAGGCACACCCTATTCTTTGTGAAAGAATATAGAAATTGTACGAGTTAACATAATTCATTAATTTTCTTAATAACATTTACTGGAAGAATTTTACGTAAACATACGTTATTGCAAATATTCTATTCTAGTAGAATTGCCCATGTAGCAAAACCTCCACCCCCCCACAAACTTTACAACCATATCTTGGTGGCCAAAAAATGATGCTGATAATGTTTTAATTGCTGAAGTGTCTTTTACTTTTTCGGGTCATTTTTGAAAAAGGTTAAAAAAAATTATTTATTATTATTATTTGTTGATTGATTTCTTACAATAGCTATTTTTGAAAGTAAATATGTGTATGGATCTTAATGGCACATCTATTAAAAACGATTAATAATTTCCAACTCGATAGGCTTTTTTTTTTAATTTTTTTTATTGCGCCTTTTTGGTTGGGGTATTTCAAGATTAATTAATCAATGTATTCAGTATTTGGACAATTGCTTTTGATTTCTCTGGATATAACTACAAGAATTTTTACACTCATATGTCCTTTTTTTTTTTTTTTGTCCAAAGGCTTAACGTAATTCATTCAGATTTTCTTCATCAATTTTTATAATTTAGTCGAGAACAATTTGATTCTACCAACAAATTTCAAAACCACTTGAATTTCAAGTCACCCTGAAAAGTCAAATCTTAGTCCTGCAATGTAGGCCAGAGGGCTATTCCTTTTTTACATCTGCAAGAATTAAAAATTTATCAATTGACCTACCTTATTGCAAAGATTCTATTCCAGTAGAAGATTCCCTATGCAGGCCACTTCTGTGAATGGCAATTGGCCCGACTTCGATCTGTCAGCCATTTTATTTGCAGATATGCTCTCGTAAAAACATGACTATTCACATGAGCTTATCAAAATCTTGCTTGAACCTACCTTTTCTGAATTGATTTGAAGGTTCCATGTTGAGTAGAGAAGCATGGAAATGGGATAAAGTGTGTAATAATAGAACAGACTGGCTGCCACTAAATGGCATCTTTTTTATGCTTTATAGCATAGAAATGAATGGCATCTTTTCTATGCTTTATAAGATAGAAATGAATACCATCATCTGTGGGGCCAGCTGCCGCATATTAAAAGGCCTTTTTTTGTGCTTTATTGGTATAGATATATAGGCCTAGATAGGTGCTGGCTGCATAAATGGCATATTTATGTGCTTTTGCATATAAATAGTGCCATCAAATGTCTGACACAATAGAATAGAAAACTCCTGATTAATATAATAAATAATAACAAAGAACATAATTTAAGGCATGGTAAATGCACACAGGTGTTACAGCAATGAGAAAATCATCATATTACTCTCATCCTATGTATTAATTAACATGTGCATGCATACATAAATGATCACTTAAATTATGTCTATAGTAAAATGCCAAATCCTATCATTAAGGTTATGGTTGCGCTTTCATAAATAACCATTCCTTATAACATTATATTAGAGGTATATTTCTGTGTAAAGTATGAGCGTATATACCAGGTCACTGAGGTAGATAGAACCTAGGAATCAAGAAATGATTTCAGACTAATGGTGAATATTAATTCCAAGAGAATGTTGAATTGGCTGCTCTAGATTGCTGACATAGAGTTCAAGAATGGGGTGGATTGCATGCTTGCCTGGCATTAAAACTTCAGGTCTTATGGATGCACACCCTCCAAAAGAAGAGAATGGAATGGCCTTACTGAAGTCCCATTTTTAAAAGATGCAGCAAAACATTAATTATTTATTTGTATTTAATAAAAATCTGAATGCCAAGCAATAAGGATTTAACATACTTAAAATTATGTGCACTTGAATGATAGCTTTATCAGTTCAGCTAATAGAAATTCTTAACTAGCATTATATATGTAAGTTACTTAAGGGAATAATTCTATTATCAATCTTGCTAACATGTTTCAATCTACACATTATATTAATAATCATTTAAGGAGGGAAAAGTATATTTGAAAGAGTTTACTAAATAGATTTACAAATAACTATACTTTCTAATCCCTAAGGCTAGTCCATTACCTATTAACATTAATTAAAACCATAACTCAAATTTATAAGCAAACTATATTATGCATTTATATATTAAACAAACATAACAGTAATAATGAGTGCAAAGCAATTCGTTATTACTATGAATACAGGATTTTGAAACAGCATGTGAAAATGGTGACATTAAGAAATAATTATATGAAGATAATTTTAATTATATCTTCTCACAGTGATAGATAAAGAGAATTAGGTAAGACATTAATTGTCTTTAAATAGAAGAGAATTACAAAGGTAGGTAGTACATTCAAATATCAGTCTTTCAAGCTAATTGTGCAAGCGCTTTTTGCGAGTGTTAATAATAAATGAATACTTTCCTTTCCAATACAAGATATAGTAGTTATGCAGGAATAAAATGAATCCACCTATTCCTACAACTCAAATGCTTATATATGAGCAAATCTGAAGTACTAGCAAGGAAAGCATGAGGATAGACCACTCACTTTAAATTACTATTTACGGTGTCTGAATAAATGACGTTGGTGAAATTGTCTAGAATTTACTAAATGTCACTCTAACTAAAACTTAATCATATGTAAATAAGCATTTATTTTTATATAGTGCTGTGCCTACAATATGATTAAGTTTCAGTTAGAGACATTTAGTAATTTCTAGACAATTTCACCAATGCCATTCATTCAGACACCGCAAATAGTAATTTAAAGTGAGTGGTCTATTCTCACGCTTTCTTTGCCAGTACTTCAGATATAAGCATTTGAGTTGTAGGAATAGGTGGATTCATTTTATTCCTGCATAAATACTATATCTTGTATTGGAAAGGAAAGTATTCATTTATTATCAACACTTGCAAAAAGCGCTTGCACAATTAGCTTGAAAGGCTGATATTTGAATGTAATACAATTGTAGGCACAGCACTATATAAAATAAATGCTTATTTACAAAGGTAGGTAGGCAAGTTACAGAATTAAAAGATTAACATTCAGGGATTACTTTTAATTACATTTAGATAGCTTTTAGATTTAGAGTTTTGAAAATTAAATAGTAATTGATACAGAACTCTGCGATTCTGGATTTGTATTACTGATTCTTCATTCAGATGGATATGCAGGCACTTGAACTTCAGGCATGGTGGTAACCTTTTTTGGGCAGGTTCATGGTGTCTTCTTCATCTGGCAGTAGGCTGTTGCTGGAGAATTTCATCTCTTCAGTGCTCTGGCAGTTAGGGGCCTCGGATGGCAGTTAATCCCACCATTTTCCCATGCAAAAACAGCAAAACTTTGCTTTCCAAAATTAGACATTAAAATTCAGAATGGCATCGAGTATAGTAGCAATCACTCTTACAAATATTGGTATATCCCTCCTACAAGCTCAAAATATGGCCTATTTATATATATTAGTTCTAATCACTTACTTGTGAAGAATTTATTTCACCTGAAAACCCATTAGTTTTAGAATTTACATTAAAATTCCAGATTTTACAACTTGATTTTAAAAACTTATGTTTAAAATTTTCAAGGTGTCCAAAATTACCCATGGAAAGTCCAATAGTGCTGGTTCAATAATTTTACTATATAACTGTTTTGTTGTAAACAAATTAGAGTACAGCAATTACAAAAATTTTAATTGATTTTACCACAGGTGTGGTGGTTTAATGCAAATTTATTTACACCTATTTCACTTTTTATTAATAATGACTAAAAAAAACTTTTAATGAAACTAAAGCATGCCATCCTATATCATCATCAACCATTATCAATCTACTGCAAGATGAACGTCTCTCCAAGTTCAATTCATCTTTTTCTATATTTAGCTTCTCTTCTCCCCATCACCCCTGCACACTTTCTTATTTCATCCATCCATCTCACATGTGGTGTCTTTCTGGGTCTTTTACGATCTCTTGGAATCCAGTTCAAAATTTCAATTGCCATCCTATATATGTATAACTATATAGACTGGATTATACATCTACATCCGAATTTATAACTAAACAAATTAATAAATTGACTTTTATATTAATTTATGTTGTAAAGTTTTTTAATAATAAAACAAAATTAATCTGCCATAATATTTAATATAATGGTTATTTATAGTATCTATTCATATATATATATATATACTGTGACCTTCCAGATTGGCACCAGGAAGAAATGTGGGAAGTTCACATTTGTGTTAACAATGGCTAAAGATAGTTATCTTAGAAAAATGAATTGTGATATAATTTAATATTTAAAATTGAGTTTTAGGAAAATTAAACTTAAATTGTGGTGAGATTTGCTATTTTAAATTAAATTTAAAAAATTAAACTTTAGTTGGATGTACCAATTGATAGAATTTAAAGTTATATATTTAATAGTGAAGAGGAAGACATAAAAACATCAGGGAATATTGGTATAAGAGGAGAATTAATAGGAAGGTTATAGCAGGTGTTGTTCATTGATGTTCTAGATTATTGCCTACTCCAATCTAAGATTTAGCTTGTGTATGTGGATGTATGTTCATTTACATCATTTCATACTTTGTCCATTTTTTTTTCATACAATTACTTATAATATCTAGATTGTAATAGTAAAATTTATATGCTAAACAAAACAGATATACAGTACTCATATATAATTGATTAAAATGATTTTCTTATTTATATTTTTTTTATTTACTGGTTATGTATTGTTTCTAATAATACATTTGGAATTGTAAAAATTATCTCTGTATTTTTAAATTAATATTTAATATTTGATATTTTATTTTAATACTGTATTGTTGTCAGTTTATAAAGCAAGCTAGTTTTGGAGTGTTTCCAAGTGATCAATAATAATAAAAAAAGGGCATGAGTGTGTGTTGAAAAAAAAGTTTGGAGACTACTTAGAAGAGGAAAAGGATGAATATGAAAAAATAAAACCCTGTAAGGTTTCAGCTCTGACTTTGCCAGCTAGCGATTTGAGTTCACTATTAAAATGCCTAAATACCACATAAGAATATCTATTATAAATCACTTAACATTTTGTTGTAAATTGATAATAATTGAATTATGGAAAATATTAGAAATGAAAATAATTGTGAGAAAACATATTCAATACTATTGCAAAATGCTTTATATATTTTCAATTTTTGAAAGCCTATTCTTAATATTACATAAAGTGAAATTTAAAAAAAGATTTATTCAATATAATTTGTTTTCTTAGTAAAAAAATTATAAACTAAAGAATTTATTATTCACATATATATGACTGAAATAAATAATGAAATATATTATTGAACGCCAGTTAGTGATCGTCTATAGTAACTGCATATGTCATGGAGAAATTGTTAACAATGGGAATAAAAAAATTATATCAAATTTAAAATTAAAAGGATAAAACCTTAAAACTTTAATATAATTGTTTCACTTAATTGGAGATTTTATTTCGGGTGATTAATAAGATAATTCTAGTGCATGCTAATATATTTATTACAAGATTTTCAATATTGGAAACTTTCGCAGTTATATCAAGTTATTTTTTTTAACCGTCAGGATTAACTTTTTATTTGTGATTCATTTATTATTAATAGAAGCAGCGTTTACATCATATATATATTATTGACATTTCAAATAATGACTTTCAAGTTAATAACAATTCATCATCTAATAATTACATGTCGATAAGTATTTTTTTTGTATACTAGAAATGTAATTTTTATATATATTTTTTTAAAACTAATGCAACTGGTTAAATATATTGTCTTACAGGATTTAAAAATCATTCTATACATAAATTTATATTCGAATGTGTGTGTATTGTTATAAATATTATTATTATTGTTTCCAAAATTATACTTTTGTTTTATTTCAATTATTGCGTAAATAAACTATAAATATTATGATTGATAAATGCATTATATTTATAACATTTATAAGCACACATATTCGAAAATTTATGTAATAAGGAATAATAAAAAAAGAAAAACTATTATTAAAGTTAATGTTTGCAAATAAATATCAAAATCTGTATAATATATCATATTAATATCATATTCATTTCATTTTTTTCAACAATTCATTTCTTTCAGTATAAATGAGATGTTAGAGAGAAGTGTATTTTATCTAAGTAATAAGGGAAGTGGTAGAGTTAATAGCAAGATGTTTAGGATAATAATATATTTTGTTTTTATTTTCAATAAATATTTTATTGAATTAATACCCATATGAATTATTTTATTATATGTTCAATTCTCCATTTCCACACACACTCACACATATGCTTAATATAACATAGCCCTAAAATATCTAAATTTGCCAGTAGAAGTAAATTTATTTAATCTATCTGGAGATGATAAATCACTATATTACAGTGCTAATAATATATTTTACTTTGCTTAGAATGGGTGGTGATGTGGATAAAAAGATACCCAATCCTCATCATTATCTATCTTATATTAAATATGATAATTGATAATGTTGCAATAGTTTTATAATTAAATAAATGTATGGCATATGATTAAATTAGTGTTACAGAATTGTTATCCATAAATGTTTTATTACTCTTATTTGCATTCTATATGAATACCATATCCTATAACCTCAACTGAGCTAAGCCATAGAATAATTACAATATAAGAATCTTTTAAAAAAGTTTAAAAGCAATTTCCAATTATAAATTTTATTCTATCTTGTATAGAATTGGTGCCTGGGCATTTATAAATATAATAAAGTGAATAAGTGAAGAACACAGAGGTTACAAGGCGGGTTAAGTGGTGCCCAATGTGGGGCCTGATTTAATTAAGTCTCATATCCTGTAGAATATTTATCTTTTGTTGGTTTAATTGGGTTAAGTGGTGCACAACATGGATGGCTTGATATATACATAAAGGCCACAGCTGCCAAGGGTTTAAATGGCTGTCCAATCACATGATCTTGATTACTTAAGTCTCATATCTTGTAGTGTTTATATTTTTGTTGATATATATTGGCATATATCTGAGATGAGAATTAATCCAGTGCCATTAGAATTACTTTATTTCTGTTTTAAATATACAGTTATTGCAAAATTGGTTCCAAAATAGAATCAAGTTGGCAGTTTTCTTATTCAAAGATTTTTTTATATCAATCTGGAAGATTAATAGAAATGTTTGATAAAATGTAACTAGGGGTAAATGGAGCATTAACTAAGGTTTGAAATAAGCCAATTAGAGTTTGAAATAAGCCAATACCTGAAAGATGTGTAGTAGATATATGAATGTCAGATGTATAGTTAAAAAAACATTTTTTTGTTTATGTGAAATAAATAAATACAGCCATGAAACAGCTTAGTTTCAAATTTAAAGCTATATAAATATCACAACTTATAGTAAATGTTAAAGTTGATAACATATATATATATATATATATATATATATATATATATATATATATATATATATATATATATATAGATAGATAGATAGATAGATAGATATATAGATATCTTTTGCTTGTCAATGAAATATAGCACTGATGCCAGATAAGCATAGAATTATTGATGATATTAAATTATAAAGTGGTAATGTTGTTCATATTCGGAACATTTCTGTTATAGAAAGTCTATAATTTTGAAGGTTAAATAGCATACTTGATTGTTGGAGTTTTGTTGGTTGTGTTGCAAGTTTTGGTGATGGAGGGTTTTTGTTATTGTCTTAAGTATATGGTTTATTCATGTCACTGGTGACTGATTGTTCTCATTCACTGCTCCAACCCAAATTATGATATCACTTGTTAGTTATCATGAAGCAGTTAACAGTAGTCCTGCCATGATTTTGCCTCTAAGACTCCAGAGAGAGCCAGACATAGTTCTTTCTAATATATATGTAATATTTGTCTCTAAGACTCCCAAAGATGAGCAAGACAATATTTTATAAATAGCTTCTAAGACTTGGATGTAAGCAGGGCATTGTGATAGTGTTTGTAGTAAAATATTATGGGATGTGGTAGCTTAGAGTGATTAAAGTGAGATGATCATCAGAGTGTTCATGGAGCATTGTATGTTTTGAGAGCAGTGATGGAATTCTTTTATCTATTTCAAAATTGTGAACTGCTAATAATTGTTTTGGCTGTCAGTATCTGTTGGATCTTTAGAAGAATGGATGAATATATAACTTGAATATATAACTCATTCTTAAAAGGCTATTTTCTATATTCTTATGCAAAGGTTGGTGTCTTTCATATTTAATTAAAAATTGTATATCAGTTGTCTAGTAAATGCATGTCATCATTTTATTTTGGTTATAAAATTCTTTTTTAGGGGGTTATAAATGCTGGTTATAATATTTGAATGCACCCAACACAGCATAAAAATAAATGAGTATGTTTAAATTGTTTTGGTCTTTTATCAGTATTTGAATTGGTATAGTCTGTAATATAACTATAGTGGATCATGTAAAATTTAATTATTAATTTCAGCTATGTTTAGATCAATGTTATCTAATGAAAACTTAATGTCTTCTTGCCGATGTGTGTGTGAAAAATCGAACATTATATGGGAAAATAAAATTGTGGAAATTTTATGTCATTTTAGGTAGTGGTGGTGAATTTGAATTGTTGGTTTGGTGGAAGTTGGAGCTGGTAAACCTTATTCTCTTTAAGTAGTATTAATAAATTTTTAAGAGATTATAAAATGGAAGAGTTTAGCTTATATGATAGTTTGGGTGGGTCTCAAGAGACACCATCTCCAGACATTGTTGCGACATCCCCTGATCTTGAATCAGGAAATGAAGCTATAGATATGTCCTATGGAGAGTCTAGTAGCATGAGAGATACTATCTCTCAAACTCTAGATGGTGATATGTTGATGTTGTTAAGAAATATATTAATAGAATTAAAAGAACTAAAGTCTGGTCAAGTAGAATTAAAATTAGAATTAAGAGAAGAAATAAAGTCTGGTCAAGTAGAAGATAGAGAAAGGTCAGAAGAGATGTTAACAGAATTGAAATCAGAATTAAGGGAAGAACTAAAGCCAGGACAAGCAGAATTGAAATCAGAATTAAGGGAACTAAAGTCTGGACAAGTAGAAGATAGAGAAAGGTTAGAAGAGATGTTTGCAGAACTAAAGTCAGGTCAAGATAAGTCAGAGGAGAGGATGGCAGAAATAAAATTGGAAGTTTCAGAAATGAAGTTAGAAATGGTAGAAATAAAAGCTAGTATAATTAGGCAGATACAAGTTGTGGAGAAGAAAGTGAAAAGTCAGGAATCAGAGATAGCAATAGAAATAAAATTGAGTCAAAAGAAAACAGAGGAGAGGTAGAAATGCAAGAGAATATTAATGACCAAGTTATGCAGATTAATAAGAACATTAGTTTGGTCAGTGATGAAATAAATGTATATAAAGAATTTAGAGAGATAGATGGTCAAGACTCAGAATTAGACAAGAATGTAGTTATAGATGTGCTTAAGGATTTCAAGAAGTATCTTGATAGAGAAAGAAATTAATAAATCAATGAAAACAGAAATAATTTCTTTAGACATGAAATATCTAGAAATTTTGGAGAATGAATTGCTAAAGGTTACTGATATCACCAGTAATAAGTTTAGAAATAAAAATGAAAATTATATTCCAAAATTTGTTCTTGATTATTTAGAACATAAGGTGAAGGCGAATGTTTTTAAAAAAAATATTTTATGGAGATACTAAACATGTAATATGTAGTATGAAATATTTAATAGAAGGTGTTAGTCATGCTAGAGAAGTTGGTAAAGTGAAAATAAAATGTAAAATTACGAATACAAAGATGTTTGATTTAAATTTTCTTAGAAAAGTTATTAATCCAGAAAGAGATTTAGGCAAAGCCAAAGTAAAGCTTAAATGTAAAAGTAAGATGAAAACTAAAGTAGATTTTATGAAAGAGGTAATTAATCACAATAAACATATGAAGAAAATTAAAGTAAAATTCAAAGAGATGAGTAAAGAGAAGGTTGAGATAAGTTATCTTAGTAAAAGTGTAGATGATATAAAAGAAATTGGAAAAGCTAAAATCAAACTAAAGAAAGAAAATGTAGAGTTGATCAATGTCATGGGTTTAGAGACATCCAGAAATAAAAGGATAGAGCATAGAAAGGTAAAAACTAGAATAAAGAAGATTGAGATAATGTCTCTTAGAAATAAACTGGTCAGAAAAAAGGAAATAAAGAATAATTGAGCAAAGTTTAACGTTACTCAAAATGCTTGCAGTTTGATTCCATATCCTGCAAGACATGATTAATAAAGGTTATACATATTGTTGAATATAGAATTTAGTTTTTTCTTGCTTATTTAATGTTGCTAAAATATAATAGGAACAAGTGTTTGTAAAAGCATTAAATGTTTTTATTGTTTTATGTTTATTCAACCAACATAATTTTCTAATTGTGGAATAATTTGAGAGTAAAATGTGATGTGCTATTAATATTGATTGTTGTTTATCCAATTCATTTTTCTTTCATAAGGGGAAAGGACTGTGACCTTCCAGGTTGGCACCAGGAAGAAATGCGGGAAGTTCACATTTGTGTTAACAATGGCTAAAGATAGTTATCTTAGTAAAATGAATTGTGATATAATTTAATATTTAAAATTGAGTATTAAAAAAATTAAAATTAAATTGTGGTGAGATTTGCTATTTTAAATTAAATTTAAAAAATTAAACGTTAGTTGGATGTACCAATTGATAGAATTTAAAGTTATATATTTAATAGTGAAGAGGAAGACAGAAAAACATCAGGGAATGTTGGTATAAGAGTAGAATTAATAGGAAGGTTATAGCAGGTGTTGTTCATTGATGTTCTAGATTATTGCCTACTCCAATCTAAGATTTAGCTTGTGTATGTGGATGTATGTTCATTTACATCCTTTCCTACTTTGTCCATTTTTTTCATACAATTACTTATAATATCTAGATTGTAATAGTAAAATTTATATGCTAAACAAAACAGATATACAGTACTCATATATAATTGATTAAAATGATTTTCTTATTTATATTTTTATTTATTTACTGGTTGTGTATTGTTTCTAATAATACATTTGGAATTGTAAAAATTATCTCTGTATTTGTAAATTAATATTTAATATTTGATATTTTTATTTTATTTTAATACTGTATTGTTGTCAGTTTATAAAGCAAGCTAGTTTTGGAGTGTTTCCAAGTGATCAATAATAATAAAAAAAGGGCATGAGTGTGTGTTGAAAAAAAAGTTTGGAGACTACTTAGAAGAGGAAAAGGATGAATATAAAAAATAAAACCCTGTAAGGTTTCAGCTCTGACTTTGCCAGCTAGCGATTTGAGTTCACTATTAAAATGCCTAAATACCACATAAGAATATCTATTATAAATCACTTAACATTTTGTTGTAAATTGATAATAATTAAATTATGGAAAATATTAGAAATGAAAATAATTGTGAGAAAACATACTCAATACTATTGCAAAATGCTTTATATATTTTCAATTTTTGAAAGCCTATTCTTAATATTACATAAAGTGAAATTTAAAAAAAAGAATTTATTCAATATAATGTTTTCTTAGTAAAAGAATTATAAACTAAAGAATTTATTATTCACATATATATGACTGAAATAAATAATGAAATATATTATTGAATGCCAGTTAATGATCATCTATAGTAACTGCATACTGTCATGGAGAAATTGTTAACAATGAAAATAAAAAAATTATATCAAATTTAAAAGGATAAAACCATAAAACTTTAATATAATTGTTTCACTTAATTGGAGATTTTATTTCAGGTGATTAATAAGATAATTCCAGTGCTTGCTAATATATTTATTACAAGATTTTCAATATTGGAAACTTTCGCAGTTATATCAAGTTTTTTTTTTTAACCGTCAGGATTAACTTTTTATTTGCGATTCATTTATTATTAATAGAAGCAGCGTATACATCGTATATATATTGTTGACATTTCAAATAATGACTTTCAAGTTAATAACAATTCATCATCTAATGACTACATGTCGATAAGTATTTTTTTTTGTATACTAGAAATGTAATTTATATATATATATTTAAAACTAATGTAACTGGTTAAATATAATGTCTTACAGGATTTAAAAATCATTCTATACATAAATTTATATTCGAATATGTGTGTACTGTTATAAATATTATTATTATTGTTTCCAAAATTATACTTTTGTTTTATTTCAATTATTGCGTAAATAAACTATAAATATTATGATTGATAAATGCGTTATATTTATAACATTTATAAGCACACATATTCGAAAATTTAGGTAATAAGGAATAATAAAAAAAGAAAAACTATTATTAAAGTTAATGTTTGCAAATGAATATCAAAATCTTTATAATATATCATATTAATATCATATTCATTTCATTTTTTTTTAACAATTCATTTCTTTCAGTATAAATGAGATGTTAGAGAGAAGTGTATTTTATCTAAGTAAGAAGGGAAGTGGTAGAGTTAATAGCAAGATGTTTAGGATAATAATATATTTTGTTTTTATTTTCAATAAATATTTTATTGAATTAATACCCATATGAATTATTTTATTATATGTTCAATTCTCCATTTCCACACACACTCACACATATGCTTAATATAACATAGCCCTAGAATATCTAAATGTGCCAGTAGAAGTCAATTTATTTAATCTATCTGGAGATGATAAATCACCATATTACAGTGCTAATACTATATTCTTCTTTGCTTAGAATGGGTGGTGATGTGGATAAAAAGATACCCGATCCTCATCATTATCTATCTTATATTAAATATGATAATTGATAATGTTGCAATAGTTTTATAATTAAATAAATGTATGGCATATGATTAAATTAGTGTTACAGAATTGTTATCCATAAATGTTTTATTACTTTTATTTGCATCCTATATGAAGACCATATCCAATAACCTCAACTGAGCTAAGCCATAGAATAATTACAATATAAGAATCTTTTAAATAAGTTTAAAAGCAATTTCCAATTATAAATTTTATTCTATCTTGTATAGAATTGGTGCCTGGGCATTTATAAATATAATAAAGTGAATAAGTGAAAAACACAGAGGTTACAATATATATATATATATATTAAAAACACAGAAGTAATTCTGTGTTTTTATTATGTTTTTATTTTTTTCTTTAGTTTGTACATATATATTGTGATGCCGATAGCCATGACAGGACTCATTTAATTATTTTAATGGGATTTAAACCCAGCACAGATAGGGTTGGTAATCAAAGTGAAAGTGAAACAGTAAGGGATCAAAACCTATCATTTTATATCCCCAACTTACAAACAAAAAAATGTATTTTACTTACAATTGAATGAATTAATACAAATCATGAACATTAGAATTAAATTATTAATGAATTAAATTATTTAATTACCTAAATAATGTATTAAAAAAAACTTTGAACTCCATTATTGTTCCCACACCAACTATTCAAATAAAATGTAGTTTCTGACTACCTACATCTAGGATTATATTTACAAGATTATATAATATACATGTTTTTAATATCCAAATGGATGGATGTCATGGTTAAGGTGGCATTATTATTTGATTAATAATCAATACAAATGTGTGTTGGGATAGAGGCAGACCCTTTGATATCAGTTCATCATTTAGGTAGGATCTGGAGGTAGCTTAGTGACTGGCTTCAAACTATGCACATTGTAGGTACCAGCTACTATCCTACAGTCCTCTAGCTCAAAGGCATTGTTTCTATGGTTTTTGTAAACCACATATAGTTGCTTGGAGAAGGGAAAATTTTTTTACCATCCTTCAACTCCTTGTTATAGAGTTGTAGAGCTCAAACCTGTACTGAATCTCCCACACTGAAAGTATGCTGACTCTCTCCTTCTCTCCTCACTATTGCCTTGTTTAAACTCACCTTCACTACCAAGATCACTTCCCTTCTGATGACATATGGTTCCTTTCTCTCCCTTCTTTTTGTGGTGTCTCTCACTTTATGGCTTGCCTTGAAACTACTAGGTTTTCTTCCATACTTTCCCTTCATCATACCTAGGTTATCTCTCCTTTGTCCTTTGGAGTTCCCTATCAATTTTCTTGTACATCTCACCAATTTTCTTGTACATCTCACCTGAACACATGCTTCATTTCTCTAATTCCTTCCTTGATTCTGTCATCCAAGTCCAAACTAACCCATTCATTTTCCTCCTTCCTCTCTAATGCATTCAGCAGGCCCATCATGCAAGACCCTCCTCTATCTTGTCAACACTTGAGACAGTATGTCATCTACCTCTAAATTCCATATTTCATTGCTTTTTCCCCTTCATAATGCTTCATTCCTCTAGCTCTTGCATTCTGTTCTCACATTTTCTTTTCATGGTTTCCTGTCAAGGTGATATTGCTTCCCTTTCTCTCTTCTCCCTTGTTCTCATTATTATTTCCTGGAGTTGCCTCATTTTGTTCTGGCTCATATTTTTCTCACATGGAACAGTAGTATGTACATTTCTTGCAATCAAGTAATTCCTCATACTGTCTCTTCTCTCTCTGATGCTGACAGCATCAAGAAAATTATCCATAGTCTGCTGATTCCTGGTACTTTGTCTATTTTACTATGACTATCTGCTGGACTTTGCTGAGTATCCTCCTAATTCAAACCCTTTACAGTATATGCTCAGCTTAAATTAACTAAGTCAACATCTAAAGTCTTCCCTTGTTTCTCCTTCATCTCTGCAATATTTTCCCTCATCTCTTTTATGCTATCTGGAATCCTATTCTTTTCTTGGGCCACAATCTGATTCTGTACTAAGTTTTCCTTAAGCTCATACACCTTGTCTCTCATTTCAGCTTGCACTTCCTGTAAGTTCTTGACTGTGGTCTCATACTCCTTTGATTTGCTAGTCACATTTTCTTCAAGCTTAGAGATTACCTCCTTCATATGTCTTCCTGCTGCTCGACCTCATCTCCAATTGCATTGCTTTATCTTACCATCAGTATTTTGTTATTGAATTTCTCCTGGTCCTTGCTTAGAATTCCAGGAAACTCAGTGTGGATGTCTTTATATTTCTGCTGGCAGATTATTTTCAAATCTTGTAGCATTATGTGCAGCCTTTCCTCTGCTTGTTTCTGTTTTTCCTCCCTTTCTCTATCTTTTTCTGTGACCTCTTTACCCAAGACCTCAAACCTTCCCCCATTTTTCTGTCTTTTTCTCAATTCTCACAATATTAGTCAGATCACAAGGTTCTTATCTGGCCTTCTGCATTATTTTCTCTTTATGTACTTCCCTTGGTGGGTCTCTAAAATACACAGGACTCTCACTGTGCACTGCACACATCCTAACTTATGCTCTCTTCCTCTTGTGTTTCTCCCTCATCACTCCTGTCCTCTATGATTTCTCTCCCTGACCTTTACCCTTTACTTCCTTTTCAGGACTTTCTTTCCCTGACTATCTTAGACTCCAATATGACTATTGGATTTTCTATGGACTCCTTTCCCTCTTCCCAGACTCTACTTATTTCTCTTTCTTCTCCACTTACTTCCTCTACAGTTTCCTCCTCTGCACTGCTGTCCATTATTATTTTTAAACAAATTACTGTTTTCTCTCACTATGATTATTAAATAATTCAATAATGTGGCTATTTGCTGCTCCCCTTACTGGAAAACAACTTGTTCAGATGCCCTCCTAACTTTCAGCCTATCTAAACTTTTTCTAACTAGTGCTTCCTGGGCACTCCTCTCATCTAATAAACATACACTCTGCTGCTACACTAGATTATTTATGCAGACACCTGCCCAACATTTTAAATATGAATAATAATAAAATATGTAGTGATAAAATATTACTCACTGTGCCCATCTTCTTTTCTTCCTTCCAACTATTTTTTTTTCTAAGTGAAAGTTAAATGTTCATGATTGTACCATTATGTTTTTGTTTTTAAGCTTTACAATTCAAAACTTATCTTGTTGGTTTCATTTTCATTTCTAATCCAATTTATTTTTAAAAAAAGCTTTAAAACAATGGTTCCTCCTTTTTCTTTTTAGATCAAAATTCTCCTTCTCTATCCCTGATGATAAATTTATATGAGGATAAATCATAACCTGTTCTAATCACCCTCAGGTGCCAGTCACCAATGAATAGGAGAGTTGACATAAAATATTTTATAATGATATTCCCATCAATTTTATTATACATTGACATGGGAAATTTTATATATATCTATATATATCATGGGCATACTAGGACACAGGGTTGGGGAAACAATTCATGCCTCGTGCTCGTAGCATCAAACATTGAAAAAAGTTTTATAAAGTCAAATGCTAAAATAAACATTCACTTACAGGTTCTCTACATTATGCACTTGAGTATCAAAGCTCAGAGCTATCTAATGATGTATACAACACTAAAAATTAATAATATATGTATATACATTAATTGATGTTTATATATACAATCAGTCATTTAATTTTTTAGCTTCTAGCATTTCTTCTTCATTAGTTGTACATTTCTCAAATGGTATTGTTTTAAGTTATATGCCAATCACAAGCTCTCAACAAGGTAAGATATAATAAAGGTCTATATTTTTCTTTTATTTTATCTTGTAATTTTTATTTTTTTGATATAAATTTTGAGATAGCAAATTTTAAAAAATGTCACTTTAATTTTGTCATCTAGAGTAAGTTAATTCATCTTCTGTTGCTATTATAAAGTCAAAAATTTAAAAAAATATCTTCATATATAATACATACAATGGGAAATTGAGCAAAAAATTGATTACATAGAAAAATAACCTATGATAACAAATTCAAAGTGCTAGCAATAGAATTATAAAAACTTAATGGCCTAATCAAAATGTTTGATCTTTGAACTTTTCCCAATAGTTTGCAAGTAAAGTTGTTACCTCTCAATAAATCACCTAAATCCATAGATTGAAGTCCAGAAAAATGCAAATTTAGATATAAATAAGAAAAAGGAAGTTCAAGAGGAAGCAAAATTACAGCATATATATATTGTGACAGTCAGATGGTGTATGTTGGTTTAGCCCATATTGTGACAGTCAGATGGTGTATGTTGGTTTAGCCCAGTTCAAATACTAGATGAAAGTACCTCAAGGCCACTTGTATGCAAGATATTAAATCAAGAATACTATGACCTCTGCCCTGTTCGCCTATTCGTGAGGCTAACAACAAACCAACAACATTATCTGAGACACGTTTAAATTATTTTCTCATCCAGCCACAAAGCTTAGCATCAGAGGGAGACATGGATGGGAACACCTACAGAGCTAAATAGTTAAATGTGCATAAAAGTACTATGAAAAATGTGTTTTGCGTGCCTGGATCATTGGAAAAGTAAAATAAAGCATTAAAATAAAATTAGGAAACTCAAGCTTTTTACTGTTAAATAAGATATTTAATTAATGACTTTAAAATATTAATAATGATTTAAGGGCCTCCGCTATTCCCCTAAATGAATGGAAAACTAATTAGACAATAAAAACAGATAGTAACGATATATTTTTGCGGTCTAGGTCTTTTTTCCAATTTTAATAAAATTGTCAACTCGAATCTCCTCGATAAAGTGCAATGATAAAAATCTTTTGCAAAGCATTTTCTAATTGCTTTGTGCTAAAAATGGACAGTTTAAAAATTATTTAAGACATATATAGCTAAATCAGATATACGTAATAAGCTAATGGTGGACAAAAGAGGCATTATCGAGGAGATCAAGTTGGCAAACAAAGAAAACTTACTCGTATTTATTTAGAAACATAAATAAAATTGGAAAGAGGTTTTAAATGAAAAAATTAACTTTTAAACTTAACCGCAATGGAATATAAAATATTTATACAGGTTAGTAATGAAGAATAGTGAAGGAAAAAGGGTTAAATGTATAGATAGATGATCACACAATATATATCTAAGACTAGTCTAATAAAAAAATGGTTACATTACAAATCTAATTAAATACATTTCATAAATATAATTCAGTGACGCAGTTAAGGAAGGTGTGAATAAAAAAGGGTAGAAAGTAAATAGTTCAATGGAGGAGAGATACGATTACCATCCTTTTTTCTTGGTCATGTTCCCTCGATGAGCGTAGCTTGATCCATCCATCGATAGGTATTTGCCCAGACAAGGAAAGTGGAAATAAGTAGCATGCTTTTACGAAAAGTCCTACAGACATGGCACAGAGTTCTGATTACTATTCGGTGGATACTATGGCATTTTGATGGTATTTAGGAACCTCGGCGATAGGCAAAGCTATTTGCCTAGCCAAGCATAGTAGAATCCATCAAATTCATATGACTTTTAGCTTGTAGCATGTTCAAACTTCTCCGTGATTTTGAAGATGACAGTTGTATAATTTTTTGGAATAAAATCTCAACAAGAAAAATCTGAAAGAGTTCTCCAAAGAGAAATCTGAATGCCAAGTCTTTTGTTCATTCTCCTATTTATACATTTTTTTTGTAAGCTACTATCTATTGTTTGTATGATCTTAGATCTTGATAAGCCCACCCACACTCCTTTGTTTCAAGGTAACATTTTCTAAAAATAACTTTTACTTTTTTCTTCTAAATTTCTTTCTTTAAAGTTTGAATTTTAGTAATTAAAAAAGAAAGAGAAAGCCATCTTTAATTTGCCTTGAATGGGCTAACTAATTACAAGCATACATTCTTTTAGAAAATGTTGGCGGGCTTATCTCAAAATAAATCACACGCCATATTTTAACAAGATTTTAACAAAAAAAATATATTATTTCTTTTAATAATATAAGCATTTTATTTCAGCAGAATTTTGCATTAACTCATATATATATACACTTGACGTATATATATGTTTGACTAATAGATTTTACAAGTAATTTTTATTAACAGAAATCTAATCTTAGAATGGAATTTATTTAAAACAAAATATTTAAATGCAATACAAATTTAATAAGCATAATTAATTTTAGCTTTAATGTAAAACCCTGCTGATATTGGACTATAAACTTAATTCAGGTCTATAATACTAATTAAGTTTATAGGAGGCTGTGAAGCATGGATCGGACTTCAGATCCATTGCTTCATTTCCCAATAGTTAGTGAGCAAAAAAAAATGTTAAAAAAAAGATGCTGTTGCTTCAGGTCAGAGGTAAAAATTTTGTGCCAGGTGAGTTCAAGCCTACTCTTTATTTGCTGTAATATTTAATTTGTTACTGACTAACAGTCTTTCTTTCTTTTACTATATAACAGTTTATCCATAATTCAATCTCCTGTATCTTAAATTGAGTCCGTGTTGTTTTTAGTCTAACAAACTATATTTATCTTTTTACTTTCTAAATTTTCTGGGGTCCGGTGGTACATAAGGTTTTAAGTTTCTGTTTCTAATATTATACTCTCTTTTTAGGCTGAGATTATTTTTCCAAAACAAAACACTTATTCCACACTTCTTTTTTAATGCGTGAGGGCCTTTATATATCGGAAAAAACTTTTTTACTTCTCTCCGCATTATACTACTTGGCCTAGGGTCTCTTAGCCATGCTTGGTTTCCTTTCCTGAATTTATATTGCCGGTTTCGATTCTTGCAATGCCGAACCATACGTCTTAATTTTTCCCTTGCCTTCTTTTCTTGTTCAGTCATGTTCTGGACTAGGAGACAGATTTTCAATCTATCTAGGTGATGTCTAGGGTTCCCACCCGGTTGTTCTCTAAAACATTTTATGTTGCTAATCTTTGCCACAGGAGTTATAGTATTGATTACTGTCGCAGTAAAGATTTCATGCCTTGTTGGGCCTGGATTTGGTTCACAGTAAAGATTTCACTGCCTTGTTGTGCCTGGATTTGGTTCAACAGCTGTTGATCATTTTTTTTACTATCCTCATTCATTTGTCCAGAGAAATTCGACTGATGAGTGGCTTCGCCTGTTTCATAATCACTCGAAGATTTCATATCACTGTCGTCTTGTTTTTGAGTATCATCTTCTGGTGACGCTTCAGTCACAATACTCTGTTCTTGATGGAGTTCCATATGTGCCTCCAAATGGTCCAATCTTTGTGATGTAATTTTCATAACTTCTTGGAACATGGTCATCATCATTTTTGTTTCTTCCCTCATTTCTTTGATGAGAGCTTCCAAGTTATACTCTTGACATTATTCATTATGAACTTCACCTCTCTTCTGTTCCTCCATTTTTGCCTACTATTGGCTATTTTGCTAGACAACAAACACACCTTATTTCTAAAACATATTTTAGTCTTTTATAAACTAGATAAGTATATTATATCACGTGTATCTAGGAGCTATATCCTTCTGTATATCAAAAAAAATTTAGTTCTTTCTAAACTAAATCAGTATTCTAAGTTCCAACTATCTGTTTTATTTATATGTTTTCAGAAATTAACTTTGCCTACCTCACGAGGTCCTATCTTAAACCTATGCTTATATGTATCTGTTTGTACATGAAAAAAAATATAAAATCCTGCCATGTCTGTTTTTAACAACTATACTACATACTATTCTCCTCACTTTATTTATTTCTATATTTCATTTAAATGTCATGGCTATGTTAATATAATTAAAATAACCCACTTACAGCTTGACCTGGCTTTCTCTGACACCTGAAACAACTAAAAAATGCATTTACATTAATACAAGTATATATATAAAGGAATATGTGAGCAAAATATACATAAGTCATGTTTAAAAATTATTTTGGCTCACTACACATACATTTTTATTTTGACATCTACCTCTTATGGTTTGTTTATTTGTATTCCGATATGAGAAATTGCACTTGCTGACAAATTTATTTGATAAGGGCGCCACTCAACAAGACAATGGCCATATCAAATATACATATTAATGGATAATGATCCAAGCACACATTGATAAGGATTTATAAAGTTTAAATACGATTAAAATTTATTTTGATTTTCACTTCACTTTCAAAAAAATTTCTTAATATGATTCTGCTAAACGAAAAAAAAAAAATCTGTGCATGAATAAGTAAATGGTATTCTAAATTACAATATTAATTAAGTCTCAGACATATACAACTCAGTAAAGTAACAAGTCGGACCTGGGTTCGGAACCAGTTACCATTTTGGTCAAGACACAAAAAAAAAATCAATTTAAACAGTCTAAAGTACGATTAACAAAACAAAATATACACACAAAAAAAATTAAAAATGAAAGTAAAATCCCATGATAACCGCCACTTCGAATTATGACCTGGGATTGAAACCAATTACCATTTTGGTCACAACCCAAAATAGAATAACAATTATCAAGCAATTTTACAGAATCACGCATTGAGATCAAAAACTGTTTAAAAAACATTTATATAAAAACGGGTTTTACCGAACTATAACGAAGTGTATACCATATACACCCATATATATGAATATATACTTCACTAAATAAGCATATATATGACTACATATAAATATACAAACAAATATACCTATACAAATATTTTTTTCTTATCATGTACATGATTTTATTAGAACGATTTGTCATATTGCAGACCACATACTTCTATTATTTCAGGCTAGTAAACGCTGGTCGCAACTATAACAAGGAAGCAATGATTTCAGATGTAGACCTATTATTTCAGGCTACTCAGCAACTTTAAACTCTAAAGTGTAAGGGGTCTTCACCTAAACGGTTACTAAGGGGGTCTTCACCAAAAACGATCACTAAAAAACAAGGGCTTCACCTAACGGTTACTCAATAAATGATTCAATAGCATTATCCGAATTGAGATAAAAAAAAATCTTAACTAAAGGTGGCTGACATATATGTTATACAAAAACTACTTTAATATATATATTAATTAAAATGAACATATGCATTTACTATTTATTAAGTTGAAAATTAAATTTGATATATTAAAACAAAACATATTTATATATGTTTGTGAGGAAACGTAACTACAAAACATTTAAAAGTGAAAAAACATTTTGCATGATTAAAATTATTGATTTAAAGAAACGAACGCAGAGAAAGTGAAAAAAATATTAGCTAACACTGTACGTTGACACGTGTCAATTCGAACTTATCAAACTTTAGATCTTAGAAAAAATAAAAAAAATGTTATCTATTAGAATCTTTACAAAAATTTGTACAAAGGGGAAAAAAAGACTTTATTATCTATTTGTACTTTTTACTAAAATATTAACACTACGAATATACACTATATTTTGAAAAAACATTATTACATCAAAACTTCTCATATTTAAGCAATACTAAATAACACAAAGTATGAAAGCTATTTTACGGGAGGGCAGGTGGGTATTTATTTGACACTTCCGCCTCATCAAAGCTATATACTTTATACGACAAAAACAATATGGCGACTGGCCATGAAAAAACTACTCATTAGGAAAAAAAATCTTGCTATAACTCTGAAATTCATTCTAATTATATATTCACTGGAAAAAAAAACTAATGGAGTGTTAACTTTTCTAAATGTAAAATGTTTATTTCATAAATACTAAACTCGGAAAAAAAATTTTTTTTTTACCTTATGATACATTTAACTTGTTAATTAATTTAAAAAAAATGACATTTGGCTCACATTAGGAAACAAAACTCGGAAAAGTTATACATATATTTTTATATAAATATACTAGACTAAAACAAATATCTCAGGGTACTACTTTTTTTTAAAAAAAAAAAAGACATTCGTCCACGGCGACAACTCGAAACAAAAAATTCAACGTATCACTATTATTTCGTGTTATTTAAAAAAATCATTATATATATGCGTACAGATCCGAGGAAAAAAAAATTCTACATATATATTATTCATTAATTTAAAACAGAAGAAAGAAAAAACATTATACACACATACAAATGTTATACAGGGCATTGCAGGGTATGGAAAATTTCGAATAGCCACATGATGGTCGCCAGAATGTGGGAAAAAAAATTTTACAGTGACAGTCAGATGATATATGTTGGTTTAACCCAGTTCGAATTCTAGGTGAAGGTACCTCGAGGCCACCCACACATGAGATATTAATTCAAGAATACTATGACCTCTGCCCTGTTCTCCTATTCTCGAGGCTAACGATGAACCAACAACATTATCTAAGACATGCATAAATTATTTTCTCATCCAGCCACAAAGCTTAGCATCAGAGGGAGACATGGATGGGAACACCTACAGAGCTAAATAGTTAAATGTTCATAAAAGTACTATGAAAAATGTGGATCATTGGAAAAGTAAAATAAAGCATTAAAATAAAATTAGGAAACTCAAGCCTTTTATAGTTAAATAAGATATTTAATTAATGACTTTAAAATATTAATAATGATTTAAGGGCCTCCGCTATTCTCTAAATGAATGGAAAACTAATTAGACAATAAAAACAGATAGTAATGATATATTTTTGCGGTCTAGGTCTTTTTTCCAATTTTAATAAAATTGTCAACTCGAATCTCCTCGATAAAGTGCAATAATAAAAATGTTTCGCAAAGCATTTTCTAATTGCTTTGCGCTAAAAACAGACAGTTTAAAAATTATTTAAGACGTATATAGCTAAATCAGATATACATAATAAGCGCTAATGGCGGACAAAAGAGGCGTTATTGAGAAGATCAAGTTGGCAAACAAAGGAAACTTACTCGTATTTATTTAGAAACATAAATAAAATTGGAAAGAGATTTTAAATGAAAAAATTAACTTTTAAACTTAACCACAATGGAATACAAAATATTTATACAGGTTAGTAATGAAGAATAGTGAAGGAAAAAGGGTTAAATATATAGATAGATGATCACACAATATATATCTAAGACTAGTCTAATAAAAAAAATGGTTACATTACAAATCTAATTAAATACATTTCATAAATATAATTCAGTGATGCAATTAAGAAAGGTGTGAACAAAAAAGGGTAGAAAGTAAATAGTTCAATGGAGGAAAGATATGATTACCGTCCTTTTTTCTTGGTCATGTTCCCTCGATGAGCGTAGCTTTATCCGTGCCTGGACAAGGAAAGTGGAAATAAGTAGCATGCTTTTACGAAAAGTCCTACAGACATGGCACAGAGTTCTGATTACTATTGGGTGGATACTATGGCATTTTGATGGTATTTAGGAACCTCGGCGATAGGCAAAGCTATTTGCCTAGCCAAGCATAGTAGAATCCATCAAATTCATATGACTTTTAGCTTGTAGCATGTTCAAACTTCTCCGTGATTTTGAAGATGACAGTTGTATAATTTTTTGGAATAAAATCTCAACAAGAAAAATCTGAAAGAGTTCTCCAAAGAGAAATATGAATGCTAAGTCTTTTGTTCACTCTCCTATTTATACGTTTTTTTGTAAGCTACCCTCTATTGTTTGTATGATCTTAGATCTTGATAAGCCCACCCACACTCCTTTGTTTCAAGATAACATTTTCTAAAAATAACTTTTACTTTTTTCTTCTAAATTTCTTTCTTTAAAGTTTGAATTTTAGTAATTAAAAAAGAAAGAGAAAGCCATTTTTAATTTGCCTTGAATGGGCTAACTAATTATAAGCATACATTCTTTTAGAAAATGTTGGTGGGCTTATCTCAAAATAAATCATACGCCATATTTTAACAAGATTTTAACAAAAAAAAAATATTATTTCTTTAATAATATAAGCATTTTATTTCAGCATAATTTTGCATTAACTCATATATATACGCTTGACATACATATATGTTTGACTAATAGATTTTACAAGTAATTTTTATTAACAGAAATCTAATCTTAGAATGGAATTTATTTAAAACAAAATATTTAAATGCAATACAAATTTAATAAGCATAATTAATTTTAGCTTTAATGCAAAACCCTGCTGATATTGGACTATAAACTTAATTCAGGTCTATAATACTAATTAAGTTTATAGGAGGCTGTGAAGCATGTATCGGACTTCAGATCCATTGCTTCAATATATATATATATGCAATGTTCTAAAGTAAATTCACATCAATATGGCAATATGGTATTTTCAGAAAAGCTATGACTAATGTGAATTTTTTTCTTTATTGACATTTTTTTTAAGTCATTACTACAGACACATTACCTCACTATTATAAACATTCAACCATTGCTAAAACAAATTGCAGTAGATCTATTTTCATGGATATTTAATCATCTTGGATATGAGAAAAATAAAATCGTATCTAATTATCCCAGCTCCAAATAAATTGGGACTACATTGTTATCACTCACACATGGAATAATAAGAAATAGTATATTGTTGACAAGAAAATGAATATTACAGCTTTTTTAATGCTTAAGGCCAAAGTATTCTGCACCTGCCATTTAAGGATAAATGTAAAAATCGCTATTTAACAATATAAATGACTTCTGAATAGTGAGGGGTTTGGTTTTTCTTTCTTTATTTTAATTATAAATAAATAGATGACCATTTGTAGATCAGTAATTGAATGTCTGATTATTTTCCAGATATCTGAAAGAAAAATTATAAATCTACTGGAAATAGATATCCAAGTTTTATTTTATCCTAAGAGTGAATTCTAGCTCATGATCATGACATCTGATGTGCTATTATATGAGATTTTTTACATATAGAGTCTTATCATACCATTTGTTTATTGACTTATTTTGAAAAAATGATTTTTGTAAAATTTTAAATTACTATTTAATATATTTCTTAATACATTTAATTTTTTTATACAAATTTTAATCTATCAAAAGCCAAATATTGTGTCTGAAGTAGCTTTTCTAGCTCTTCACTTTGTTTTTTTTTTCTCATTACACTCTTTTTTTTTCATATATTGTTTTAGTCAGGTTATTATATGGCTTGTTCAATATGAGCTTCTTATGTCATGGTCATTTCAGTTTCACTGTTGCAATGGGGTTGTGTAGATACACAAAGACATTTTCATTTTTTCAATAAATACATTCTGATTTCATTTTTTGTTTGTTTGTTTTATTAATGTTTTATTGCTCTTTTCCCTCCATCATTGTTTTTTAGCTAGAACTGTAATGTCTATATTTATTTATGATATGATGATGAACTCTGGGTTGAATTTTATGGATCTCTGAAAAATCAAAAGATATTAGAATCAAGGATCTAGATAAATTTTATTAGCTTGTAAAGATTTTATTCAAAAGTTCTTTATAATAATATCAAATATTGAAGTACAATCATGTGATACAATGCTTATTCCAATCTATTAGAGGAATGTCATATAAAGAAATAAAGCATTGCAAAAGGACAGATATATTTCCTCTTTTATAAAAATGTTGAAGAAATATTTCTCATTTATTTTGCCTTTAAAAATACTTCATTCAATTTGATAAAAATGTCACTTTTTATTAATACAAAAATAGGTTATATTTGAATTATTTGGGAAATTTTATATTCTAACATTTGTAGAGATTCAAAATGATAATTTTGAAATCTATGTTTTTAATAATACTTTATAAATTTCTATATGCATATTTTTTCTATATTACTTGCTATTCTTGTATGGTTTTATACAGTTGATCATAATTATGCCTTTTTTCTTTGAAAATGTATGCAGAATTCATTAGCTGTAGTATGGTAAAATGATCGTCTTCCTTTTTTTATGTATTGATTTCTATTTTAACATATCATACCATTTTTCAACTTTCTTAAATACTTTATCAATACTCTTTATTTATATCAAAACTAGCAGTTTCGACTGTCCTGCAGTCATCATCAAAGCTCTTTACAATCCCATTTTTAAAAATAAAACAAATGGATTGAAAAGAGCTCTGGTGATGACTGCAGGACAGTCAAAACTGTTAGTTTTGATATAAATAAAAAGTATTGATAAAGTGTTTAAGAAATTTGTAAATGGTATGATAGAATGATGTGATTATGAGGATTATGTGATGTGAGTCTCCTTTTCATTTATCAGTCTTGGAGAAACAAACTTTAAATAGATACTTCTGTCTTTTCCAAAGACTTTATCATGTGGTTGAGTGTTAGTATTCATTCATTTATAGTTAAAATCTTCAAAGCGCATGTGCAACAGCGTAATGCTGTTTTAAATATTACAGTTTACAAACATCGCGCTATATAAAAATGATTTATTTACATACATTTAATATCCTTTAAGAAAAATGAACGTAGAAAAAGGTATTATTCACCAGACCTATAAATTGCTAGAAATGATAATTTAATTGCTTTGTGTTTATTGTTGTTTTCTAATTTAAAATAGCAGCTGGATTTTCTTTTCCTGACCAATATTGGCTAGCTTTCTTGACTGTGGATCAATAGTCCTTCATTTCCTTCTAAAAAATTTCTAAGCACAATTGGAATCTGAAAAACAATTTTTTTTGATTAGATTTAAATCCCAACTTACAAAATGGCAAATAATTATACTAATCGTCATATCTTATATCAGTGTTTTTATTTGGTATTACTGAAGAATACACATTTGATTGTGATGCAATATCAAGATCAAAAACAAATTTTAATTTAGATGAAAAGAAAATATAATAAATATTCTAAATAAGTAAATATTTAAGCCATATCTAAATAAACAATATTTTGGAGCAGTAAACTCTCCAAGCACTACTTATACTATTTAATTAAACATCTCCAAGCCAATAGGAATTTCATAAATGCCATCAAATCATTTAAATATTTTAGTTAAGTATGATAATATCTTCAGAAGTTCATTCTGTAATATCTTCATCAAAAATTTCTTACTTATTTTATATACAATCTAAAATCATCAAGCTTTTTTTTTTTTTAGATTCATTTTTAGATTATATGGACACCATAAATTTCATAACTTATGACAGCAATGTTCTGGTATTGAAAATCTCACACCATTCCATCTTCAAGTAATAAAGAATGTCTACTACATTAAACTTTTTAAAAAACATTTATACGGAAATCCAGCACTTAATGCATTTAGTTAACATTAGATGAAAAAGAAGAGATATTTAGTTTTTGAGAGTTACATTTGATATACAAAACATTATTTTTACAAAGCTCAGTTTTGATATTAGATGAACAGTTATCCAAATGAAAAAGTATTTTGCAATCTTCCTAGTTATTTTATAGATGTGCTCTGGCTTATGGAATAAAAAAATTTTGAAACCAATGTAATATGCTATTGGTAGTGTACTTATCTATTTCTACATGCATCATAGATTACAGACTAAACTTTAACACTTTTTAAGTCTTTACAAATTTATTTTACAATTCTTAGACTTTTTAAATTCTGTAGCACTATTGTCACCATTTAATATTAATATTCTTCTATATGTGCATCAGTATAATATTGTCTCATCTGCAATTCACAATAGTTCTGGACTGATCTCTTCATTATCTAAAATAAGCAGAGCAAATTCATTCACATATTTGGCAGTTTCTTTTTGTCAACTAATTGTTATTCTTCATTTCATAGCTTATGTACAGAGAAGGTTCATCTAATGTTTTCAACAATTCAAATTTTTGGGAGATTATTAATGAAGAATGCTATTGGAATGATTATAAACTGTATGTGGACAAAAGTCAAAGAAATACAAAAGAGAAACAGTGGGGATATTATTTTAGAAAGCACTAAAATAAAAATTGTCAACTTTCATTGCAATGCTGTTTTTTTAATAAATAACACTGTTTATTAAAATATATACATTCATTCATTTAAATATAGGTTAAAATATATTTACACCAATACAAATGTTATTCTTTTCCTACTAATCCATAGTTGCACATTTGTGTAGAAATTTTTTTATATAACATTTTATATATACTTACATGCAATTTTAAACATAATATAAAATATGCTAATAATAACAAAAACAATAAATTACATTTCAGTAATATATTAATTATATAATAAAAATATTGATTATATTACATTAGATATTCATATATATTTTTCTATATACTAATTTCCTCTCATTTTCCTCTCTTTAATTTAATTTATTTTTTTATTCTGCAATAAGTTGCAATCTTCTTAATTCAATAAGTAAATTATTAAATAATTTAGAACGTAATGATTTCTTACTCTAGTCCCATATTTATTACATTATTTTGAAACTACATATTTATCTGAGTCCTTAGATACATTTCAAATTATTTTATATAAGATTTTTTGAAAGTACTATCAAAAATTTTTTTCTTTATAATTATATAATCAAAAAATTGATTAAATAATAAAATATTGTTTTTCTATCCACTTTTTTATATTTTGATACAATTTTCTTCTATTAGATCAATTATACTTTTTTTTTTTCAGTATTGCTAATCTATTAATATTAGAAAAACTTGCAAAACTATAAAGTATTATTCCATAAAGATGTTTATATACAACAATAAGAATATTTAAAGGAAAAATATCTTTGATTTTGTAAAATACTGTTTCCTGACAGAGATATTTTAAGTGCTGGCTCTGGCTAAGCATTTATCATAAAGCTTGTAGAGGAATTGGCAATCCTCATTGTTTATAACTTACAAGCTTAAGAGATAGGGGTCATGTGATCTATGACTCTTATTTTGACTATTTATAGTTTCTGCCATAAGTCTTATGCATGTTTATATTGCTAAGACTACTAATATATGGTATGGCTGAAGATCTATCAGCCCCATATAGCTATTTGAGTTGGATAGCTGGGTTTGAAGACATGTAGAGGTCTGAAAATTTCATATTTTCCACTCAATAGATAACTTTTAGATAAGTGCTTGGCTTTTGGGTTGGTATTTTTAGATCTAGTGTCTGAACCTACCCTGACACCTCTCTGAGGAGTGCCAAAGCATGAAACCATGATCAGGAGTTTGGGGAGGGGTTCCTGACAGAGATATTTTAAGTGCTGGCTCTGGCTAAGCATTTATCATAAAGCTTGTAGAGGAATTGGCAATCCTCATTGTTTATATTTATATACTGTTTCTATTTTTTTTTTATCTATCATCATTCCAAGATATATATTTTATTTGTTGTACTTTTATACACTTATTATCATTATATATTACATTATTTCATATAAACGCTCTTGTGAATGCAGTTGTATATCATTATTTTTATATTGCATATGAGGAGAGCATATTAACATACATTTTATTTTTCTCTATTTATATAAATTCCTCTCTCAAAGCACCAAAAAACAATTTTGTTTAGACTTTCTTTTTTTTTTTCTTGACATTCTTTAATTGCAATATCAATATGTCATTTACACTCATAATAACAGTATCATCTACATATTGATATAGATCATTTATGAAAATCAGAAACAGCAATATGCTAAATACAGAACCTTGAGGAACTCCATATATCATTACTCAACACATTTGATAGTTTCAAATAACAACTTTATTCACACCTTAAGAAGATATATATATATGGATATCAATTTACATCTTTCTTATTATAGGTTACATGCTTACAAATGGGCAGCAGCTCTACAATGAAAACAATAAAGAAGAAAAAAACCAATGGTAGAAAAAAAGGCCATCTGCCTGCCACAACTATAAAGGATTACATAGAAATAAGCTACTTAGGAATTATTTGTGTCAACTAATTAACCACCAAATTCAGAGTTTTAACAATAAATAACAACAAATGGAAAAAAACTAGATTACATTAATATAACAACTTTTAGACTCTGCATAGGAGACCTTATATCCAGTTAATCAATCTTGCCATAACAGTCCAATAAACACCTAAGTGTTTTGATCTTTATATTTCCAGTTGGCCCCATGTCTAACTGGCTAACCAGTGCTGGCATATTTTCCAATCGTGCACATTTGATAGTTTTGATACAATATATCATTTAAGTAATTTTTAAAAAACTGAATATTTTTTCTCTAACTTCACAATTTTGTAAACTGTGAATCAATTGTTTGTGCTCAATAATGTCAAAAGCCTTATAAAAATCTAAAAAAATTACAGTTACATGTTTTTTATCATTCAATGCACTGTTAATTTAATCTGCAAAATTCTTTAATCACATATAAATTAATAAGTATAAATTAATAAGTATTATACTTATATTACCATTTTTTTTCATTTTCCACTTTGTAGAACCACAATGTTTTTAATTTCAGATATTATACACAATTGAGACTATGTACACATTATTCACGCAAGCTATGGATTAATTATACTTGTTCATAAAAATGTATTATGGATATTATAGTTTTTCACCACTTTTTTCCAACTTTTATTAGCTGGTCTAATAGTGTCTTGAAAATAGAGATCAGCAACATATTTTCCCTCAGTTTTTACTGTAGAAACGTAAATTTTTTGGTTTTATATTTTGCATACATGAGAATTGCTTAGAAAAGATTTCAAATTAATAGATTTTGAAATAATGGTACTTTAATCATGTCTTAAAAATTAAAGATATTTAGAAAAATATTTAACATTTAATTTAAAAATTATTAATATTGGTATCTCCAATTTATTTTGTTAAACTCAAATTATTATGTTATCATAATTATGAAAGTAGTTTATAAGTATTATTAAAGATTCATCATTTAATGTGAAATAATATATTTATTTTATTAATAAAGAATATATTTCTTAAAAATCACTATTAGAAATTATCCATAGTTTTTGGTATTACTTGTGTCTTGCATATAGGAAAAACTGATATGATATAATTTATCCTTAAAAATATCTATAATATTAATATGATTATGTGTAGAATGTATTAAAACAATATAATTTCATTTGCCACAAATCTCTATTTTTAAATAGATAAAAATATTTTCCTTAAAAATTTTAAAAAACTTTCAGCTATTTTAAATATTAATTTAATTAAAATATTGTGATTATTCGATATTATAACATATATAATAACATATAATATATATTATAACATGTATAATTAAATGAGATAGAAAGTAAAAAGGTTTAATTAATTATTAATTTTGTGTAGTATTTAACAATAGAAAATATTTACATATGTGATAAGAAAATTGCATGTGATAAATGCCAGAAATATTTTCTAATTACAAATATTTCTTGATACAATAGAAATGGAATCGACTAATTAAAATCACTAAGAGAAAAACAAGATGGATAACAATCAAGCATGAACCCTGGATTTCCGGAGGTCAAAATGCGTGAATAAATAGCATGTGCAGCAATGTGTTGTTCTCATTCCAATAGATTTACTAAGTGAACTGTTGGTGGGACATTTTAATAAACAGTGGCCGAAAAAAGCTTAAGAGATTGGGTAGCACTCTAGTGTGGAGCCAGCATGATTGTGAGGTTCACAATGAATTGAATGAATTGATCTGTAACATGAAAGATAGAAATGAAATGAATGTGTCATTGCAGACCAAATTGCAAGTGTCTGAATCAATTGTGAAGTCATTTGAAAAGAAATCAGAGAAATTAGAATCCAGAAATGGTGAATTATGTAATGAGTTTGAGAAGAAATTACAAGAAAATCAGCACTTACCGCTGAATAATAATCAGCTGCTTAAAGAAGCAGAAGAATGGAATAAAAAAATAAAAGAATTATCAGAACAGATAGTATTTTGGCAGCAGTGTGAATTGGGGCTACAAAAAAAAAGATGGCTGATAGTAGAAATGATATGAATATTTTTAAAGTCTTTTTAGAAAAAGGGCAAATTGTAGACAGTGAACTGCTACATGCACAAACTGAAGAACAAGGGAAAAAAACAGAGTTTCTCCGAGTGGAAGAAAAAAGCACCCAAGCCAGAAGAAAACAGAAGAATCTAAATAATTTTTAAGGTTACATTTATTAACCTGAATAAGGGCTTTTTTTGGAATGGAGGGAGGTGTTATGTTTGTAAAAATTGGTACATTGCAATTCAATAATTATAAATTATGATTTTTGGACTCCAGAAAAAGTAAGGAAAATATACTGGAGGAATATATTTTATTTAGATCACTAATTGATAAGAGTAAAATTAATGAAAGTTTGGGTAAAATAATTTTTAAAAAAACGAACATTGTATAATTAAATCAGATAGAAAGAAAAAGATTTAATTAATGATTAATTTTGCTTTGTAATTAACAATAGAAAATACTTATATAATGTGGTAAGAAAATTGCATGTGATAAATGCCAAGAAATATTTGCTAATTACAAATAATTCTCGATACAATAGAAGTGGAACCAACTAATTAAAAACACCAAGAGGACAACAATCAAGCATGAACTCTTGATTGCTAGAGGCCAAACTGTATGAATAAATAGCATGTGCAACAAAGGGCATGGATCTCATTCCATTGAATTTACTAAGTGAAGTATTGGTGGAAGAATTTAATGAACAGTGGCTGAAAGAAACTTAAGTGATGGAATAGCATTCTAATGTGGAGTCAGCATGATTGTGCACATCAGCTGAATGAAGCTGTTAGTTTGAAGAGTTAAGTCAAAATGTTTTGGAACCCGAGGCCAATGGAAACCATCCAGAAAGCAGCAAATTGTTCTGTGCATCATAGGAATTGAACCATAAGTGAATTATATATACTGTGTTGTCATCAATAACTTTTTGCTATTAATAATATTTCATTATCCAATCCTTATCTAAGTTTCATTTATTGATTTATTTGTTGGTATTTTGAGTGTTAAAATTCACTCGTCTCTCATTTTTATACTACATTATTTAAATTCAAAAGAAGGATGGTTTCTATTAAATATTTTATGCTATAACTTAAAATAGATATATGGAATTTTTTTCTTGAAGTGTGAAATCTGCAGAATGCATTATTAAATTCTAACAAAGATATTTTTATTCTTTTGTTTAATTTAAATGGTAGAAAATATTCAAAATATTATTTCAGGATATAGTAGTTATCCTCTTAAAACAGGCAAAACTCACTATATATATTGCCACACACAACAAGCTAGAGTAATCAATGGATGCCAGAAGGCTTGTGCATAAAACCCCATCTTACTGAACAATATTAATAAATAATGGCATTTTGATATCAGTTTCTTTCCATTTGGAAAAAAAGGAAACAGAAAATATAAATTATAATAATAATGGAATTTAAATTGAATATTTTAACAGCATTTTGTAAGACAAACCTTTCAAAATTATAAAAAATGATGTTAAATAATTCTTTCAAAAATATTTTTCTAGGAAAGATAAAATACTGTGAAGAAAATATTTGAAATATAATTTGCAATGTTTAAAAGTATTATAAAATTATATAAACCTTGCTTCTAATTGATGTGATTTTGTACTATAAACAAATTATTCAGCATTAATTTTCTGGGAAGTGATATAAATAATCATATGTTTTTTCTAATTACCTTAATTCCTGGAATTAAATAATGTTTTAATATTGCTTTAATTATTAATATTAACTGTCATCAATCGTTTTAAAAAATAATTTAAAATGGAAACATAATAATAATAATAATAATCTTAGCATTGAAAATAAACTTTTTAGTTTTGCAACATTTATGAAAGTTTCTCAAATATAATTAACATGTTCTTTCTTCACCTTCTCCCTTTGGATAAAAACATATCAAAAGAAAAATTTTCTCATTTTTAAATTTTATTAACTACTATATCTTGAAAGTATTCAGTAGAATCTGTTAGAATAATCATTTGTTATATCATCTGTTCATTGTAATTTTCACTGAAATACACATGTTTAGGGATAATTCATTACAAATTCACAGTTTAGAGCAAAATTATCATTCAAAGCAATGATTTAATCAGAAAAAAATGTAATACAAAAATATACAAGTAAATATATTCATAAAATTGTTGTATTTTAAAAAGCATAAAATAAAAATTCAAATAAACTTCTACACAGTAGCACCACGAGTGCAAGCCAGAGTAATCAATAGATGCAAGAAGGTCTATGCATAAAATCCCTATCTAATGTCTACTTATCCAATATTCCCAAACTAGTTTCTAGCTTGTGGCTTTCATCAGTGAGAAATCTTGAATCTGAGAACATTGCAAAAAAACTTCCTTAATAAAAATATATAGAACATTTGTTTATAACTTTATCTTTTTTATTGCATTAATAAATCCATATAATATTAATATCATTTACTTTCTTTATTACTTTTACAATGTTTTATATAATTATAACCCACTAATGATGGTTTTGATTGCTCCAGCAATTTTTTCAGAACTTCACTTATATTTTCAAAGCTTAACTGTTAACTTTCTTCTTTTCCAACTCTTTTCCAGTATTCTTTATCTTCTGTATGATATATTATAACTTTATCTTTTTTATTAAATTACCAAATCCATATAATATTAATAGCATTTACCATCTTTATTACTTTTATAATGCTTTATATAATTATAACCCAGAAGAAGTTTGCTGGGGGAATCAAAACCGTCATTAGTGGGTTATAATTATATAAAGCATTGTAAAAATAAAGTAAATGATATTAATATTTGTTTAGCTATATCATTTGAAGAACTTCCTTGTTTAATTTTTTTTTTTTTTTTGACCAAGTTTTAATTTATATTTCATAGTGAAAACTTAAATTGATCATTTAAAATCAAAAATAAAATTACACTTTCTTGCGTTAAATTTTTTTAAGAGTTAATCAATCTTTTGGAAAGGCTTAAACATAACATGTCTATCTGATATCAATTATTGGTGTAAAAGAAATCTTCAAACATCCACTTTAACTAATAGGACAAAATCAGCTCTTCATTTTATTGATATCTAGTATAAGCTCTCAGATCCAACAGTTTTTACTGATGAAAGCCACAAGCTAGAAACTAGTCTGGGAATATTGGATAGGTAGACACTAGATTTTATGCAAAAAACCGTCTTGCATCCATTGATTACTATGGCTTGCACTAGGTGACACTACTGTATGGAGTTTGTCATTTGATGATGTGAAAATGTGGATAACAAGAATTGACAGCTTTTGAAAAAAATTTGTCAGAGAGTGAATTTGAGCATTTGAAATTTATCAAATAATTTATGAGGGGCAATATGTACGGTCTATAAATAATATATTTCACACAATAGATTATGCATTAATAGACAAAAAGGGAATGAATAAAGTACAGAAAATTAAAGTCTTTGATAAGGAAGACAGAGTATGTAATAGTGATCATAATTTCTTTATAATAGAAATGGTTAGTAATGTGATGGAAAATAGTAATAAAAGTAAAAGGATAGTGTAATACTTGGATGGAGAATGAATGATAAGAATAAGTTAGAAGAATATAAAATAAAAGAAGATATCATGGAAGAATTGGTTGGGGATAAATATAATAACTGGTTTGAAGAAGTATAAAAAATGGCAAAGAGGGGTTTTAGGTGAGAATATTTAGAAGAATAAAAGTAATAGAAAAGTGAGAATTAGTAAAAGTTTAAAAGAGAAGGGTGGAAGCATGCAAGAATATAAATGTGCTATTAAAAACAAAGAAAGTGAAAAAGATGTTAATATTAAATGGGAAAATTATTTTTAAAAAAGTTGGCTAAAATTAATAATTATAGAGAGAAAATGAAATTAAATAATAAATTATTGGAGGATATTAATAAAAGTGGAAGAAATGGGAGTAAAAAATTTTGGAAATATATTAAAAGAAGGAATGTAGGGAACAGAGAAATAGTATTACTAAATAATGAGGAAAAAGAGTGTAGCTCTAGAGAAGAATTAAAGGCAATCTTGAATAAGTATGGATCGGATATAGAAAAGACGTTTGATATGAAGGACAACATGATAACAAACATAAAAGCACATAATAAAAGAAATATTAGTGTTACAGAAAATGAATTGAATGAGGAAGGGAAGAAATTTAAAAGTAAAAAAGCAAGAGATTTAGATAAATGGACAACAGAGATGGTATTGAATTTGGAAAATAGGGCAAAATTAAATCTATCATGTTTTAATAAGATGGCACGAAGACAGAATTTCCAGATAGCTGGAATAATACAAGAATAAGGCTATTAGTTAAAGGAAAGGGTAATGACAACAGAAAGTTAAAAAAATTATAGACTGATAGTGTTAATGTCAGTTTTATATAAAGTTTTTGCATATATGGTGGTAAATGAATAGAAGAAAATAATATAGTGGGAGAAATGCAAGGAGGTTTTCTAGATCAAATAGGCATATAGGAGATAGTTTATTTGTAGTCATTCAATTAATAGATATGAGTAGGAATATAGGTAGTTAGTTAAATCTAGTCTTTATAGATAAAGGGAAGGCATATGATAGAGTAAATAAAAATAGACTATGAGTAAGTTTAGTAAATTTGTGAATGAATGGAGCTTTAGTGGATCTTATTAAAAGATTGTATAAAAATAATCACTATACATATCGATTAGGAAATGTAGAATCTGTTAGAGTTTAAAATAGGGGGGAGGGGACTAAAGCAAAGGTGCCTTATGTCACCTATTTTGTTTTTATATTTGAAAGAAATGGAAAGAGCAATAGAAAAACTAAAAAGAGAGTTAGCAATACCATTAATTAGATGACAAGGAAAAGATTTGATGATATCTTCTTGTGCATAGAAAGTAGAGAAGATATGGAAGTTATGCTGAAGATGTATGCAAGAGTGGGTAAAGAGTTTGGGGATTAAATTTAGTGAAGAAAAATTAAAAGTAATGATAAATGCTGAGGAAAGAGAAAGAATTTTTATTGGGGAATATAAAGCTAAATGTGGTGAATATGTATAATTATTTCTTAAGTAATCAAAAAAATTTCTTGGATGGCTGCAAGAAAAATTTGATAAATAAAGCAAAGAAAAAAAAGGAACTGATAAAAAATTAGCAGTGTTTTCATATAATGTAATGTAGCCAGAATTATATGAAAGGGAATGACAGTAGCAGGGTTAACTTATGATAATGATGCATTATGTGTTAGTAAAGAAGTGTTAGGGTAATTAGAAAAAGGATGAAGAGAAGTAGAAAGACATGCATTAGATGCAGATGTGTGGATGGCAAAGGTGATGGTCAAGTTTTTATATGAGAGATGAAAAAAGCAAAATGAAAATGTTCAATAGATTGCAATTTATAGATAGTAAGAGAATAGCCAAAATAGTATTTAATTGGATTACAAGTAAAGGATTGGTGTTAAACCACTAAACATCACATGATCAACATCTCTATACTAGCACATAATTGTCGTAAACAAGGGCAAAACTCTCCTTACAGTATTGCCACCCTGTGCCAAACAGAGTAATCAATGGATGCCAGAAGGCTTGTGCATAAAATCCCTATCTAGTGCCTACTCATCCAATATTCTCAGACTAGTTTCTGGCTTTTGGCCATCATCAGTGAGGAGCCTTGAATCTGAGAGCACTGCACCTAGATCTTAGGATCTAATGCAACCCTCTAGCAGCCACCTTTTAACTCTACTTTACTACAAAACTATGAGAATGAAATTGGAAAACACAATAATATTTTCAATCTAAACTCAATAGCTTATATACTCATATGGCATCCATTGATTACTCTGTTTGGCACAGGGTGGCACTTCTGTATGAAGAGATTTGCCTTTGTTTACAACAATTATGTGCTAGTATAGAGATGGTGATCATGTAATGTTTGGTGGTTTAACACCAATCCTGCCTAATAGGATAGTGGTGGCTATAGTTGTTTAAGAGCCAAAGACACCAAAATGTATAGATGCTGAATTGAGTTCAGACCCATATGACTATATAAGTTATTGAGTTTAGATTGAAAATATTATTGTGTTTTCAATTTCATTCTCATAGTTTTGTAGTAAAGTAGAGTTAAAAGATGGCTGCTAGAGGGTTGCATTAGATCCTAAGATCTAGGTGCAGTGCTCTCAGATCCAAGGCTCCTCACTGATGATGGCCAAAGCCAGAAACTAGTCTGGGGATATTGGATGAGTAGACACTAGATAGGGATTTTATGCACAAGCCTTCTGGCATCTACTGATTACTCTGTTTGGCACAGGGTGGCACTACTGTATAAAGAGTTTTGCCTTTGTTTACAAGTAAAGGACGGGGAGCAAAATGAGTGAGAAAGGTAGTTTGGTATACAGAAGATTTGGCTAAAGATGTTGTCAGTATACTTATACAAAAGATGAGATGATTGGGTTAGGAGAATTTCTGAGTGTTATAGTGGCAAAAAATGTGATAGAAGAATAGATACATTAATAAAAAAAATAAGGAGTTGGAGAGATGAAGAATTAATATGGAGAGTAAAAACAGTTTATATATATATATATAAACAAAATATTGGGTATGAGTTAATTTATGATAATAGCAAGAAAAGTAGTTTACTGTTTAAGGCTCAAACAGGATTGTTAGCAACAAGAGAATGCACAAATTGGAGGAATGTGAGTGATTTAGTCTGCAAGTTATTTAAGGAAGGCATGGAAAATATTAGGCATCTGTTAATTGAATGTAAATGCTTATAAGCAGAAAGAGTACAAATAATGAATTTGTGGGAGAATAAACATAAACAAGGTGGGTTCTTGGTTTTTATGCTGGGTTCGGAAAACAATAAGGAGGATCTCGGTATAAAGGCCATAGAATGAACAAAGATAATGTTTTGGAAATGGGATGGAGCAGGATAGAAAAGAATATGAGAAAAACTTAAGGTGGGGAATGGAAAGGGAAGGTGCCTAACAGGTTTCTCTGGACATAGTGGCTAAGAAAGTAGTGCCTAACAGGTTTCTCTGGACATAGTGGCTAAGAGATTCTTGACTCGAAGCCATAAGGTATCACATCACATCACAATGGTTTAACAGCTTGTGTAAGCATAATAATGGTGATGATGTGATGTTTAGTGGTTTAATTGAAGTATTGTTTCTTATACTAATAAACAAACAGATTGTCATATCATTATAAGAGTGAGAAAAATTATAATATACATAAAGAAGTTGTTACTGATTCAGAGATTTAGTAAATAATTTACTTTCAATGCATATATCAAATATATTATAAATAAAACTTATAAACGAATGAGATGTATCTTAAAATATGGAAGAAATCTTTTCCATCATATTTAATATACATTATTCTATCCCCTAATTGTTTCATTGTTAGAATGTGGATCTATTGTGTGGAATCTGGATTTAGTTTATATCAATGCTAGACTTCATAAAAGGGAGAAAATTTAGATGATGGAACAATATTAATTGTCAGAAGAATATGTAAAGACATGATAATGTTAAAAAAATTAATTGATGGAAAAAATGATTAATGGATCTATATCTAAGAAATAAAAGTGATTATAGTGCGAAATATTACAATCAAAAATGTATTGATTGTTTTGTTACTAATATTAAAAAAGAATAAACTGTAATTAAAAATAATTTACTATGATATTTATATAATGAGTTTTTGTTTATAACATATTAATTTTATAATTATTATATTAATATTTATTTGTATATTTCTGTTAAAAGGGAAGTGTTGAAATGCACATAATAAATATTTAATTGAATAATAATAATTATTACTATTATGCCCTGTGCCATTAGCACAGTGGTGGCACGTCTATGCGAAGGAATACTTCATCACTTGGAACTTTTTACGAACTCTCAAGCAATATAGTCATTTGAATATTTTATTATATGCTTGCAATTTAGTATTTAATAAATATATAACTGTATTAAGTTTAGTATACATTCATTCAACAATTTCTTGATTGTTTCTGAAAAACACCAAATAAAAGAAAAATATACAAAAAATAATAATTATTATTTATACGTATTTCTACATGGTAATGTTGTGAAAGGGACATAACAAATACTGAAATGAATAATTTTTATTATATATTCTATTTAATATTTAATTTTACATTAGAATTTATATTTTTTAAATTTGGACAAATGTAAAAAATCTTTTAAATCTTTTAGTTTCTTCCTTTTTAATTCTCAAAGTATGCTGCCTGAAAGCGATGAGATTTTCCCCTCCCCCCTTCATAATTTTTTTCTAGTAGCATGAATATAAGATGTTAATTGAATAAATTAACAATTGTATATATTTGTTGCTGTTTTGTTGTTTTTTGTTGTTTTTTTTTTTGCCTTTATTATTTTATTTGAATACTAAATTATTATATGCATACTATGTACAATATGCACTAATATAAATGGCAATATTAGTTTACATATAGTTTAGCTGAGGGATTTCAGTACCTTCTGCATAAATATATACTAATAATAAAAATGCAGAATAACCAGTAGAGGACTCTGATTACCAATATCAATACTGTTACAAATAAGGTAGAATAAAACTAAGTTTAATAAAAAAATTATTATATAAGTTATATTTAAACTATTATTTTTATAATTACAACATTTATTATATCATGCAGATACAACATGATTTTTTTTTTTTTTTAGCTAGCAAAGATAAAAATCTTTTACAGCAAGATCATGCAAATCTTAAAGCTAAGATAATTAAGCTAGAACATGAGATTAGTAATGTTGATAAGTCAAAAGTTGGAAAAGCAGATAAAAAAACTATTACAGGAGATAAATCTGACAAAAAACCTATTATTTTAGAAAAAGAAAAAAAAGAAAAGAGTGAGTTAAAATTAAAGGTTGACAAAGCAAAAGAATTAAAATTTTTAAAAAAGAAGGATTCAATCTCAAGTTCCTCCATTTTTTCACAAGAAGATATTGTAAGTTTTCTTTGTTTTAGTATTTGTTTTTTATTTTTACTTTATACATAGTTAAAATTTATGCTGTGGGGAAAATCTAATTTTCAGTAAACTTCTATAAGCTACAAACAGTGTAATTTTAAATATTAATAATTGTAAACATTTTTTATATGCAGATGTCTTATTATTTTTGTTGTTCATTTATTATTAAGAATATACAAATGTTTTATAATAAGAAGTATTTAAAGTCAAAATATTTTTTATATATTTACTAACAATTATGAGACAGATATCTTGTAATCATCAAAGTTCCTGCTAGCCAGTTTATAAGAATATTGATTGTATGAACAAATTAGGATCAAATATGGCTGCATTTGAAGTAGGAATCCATTCCATTTCTCTATTGCAGGCCATTTATTATAAGTTTGAGTAATTAATAAAACTATAATTTTTCAAAGACTAAAATTTGACTGTTGAACTTTATTAATAATGAATATTGAATTTGTAATCACATATCCTGCAATGATCTTTATAATATCCAAAATTAATGCTCCAGGATCTTTATATTTTAATGACCTAATTTTGTAGTAATTGGAATCACCTGTGACATTTGGAAAGGCGTATGCCAAATTAACTACCATTTGATTCACCAAGCTAACATTCAAAATGTGTATTATCAGAAGTAATTCACTTTTATTACTCCACTCCAGAACTATCTTTTGTATTCTTGAGAATTAATAGATACCAGATGGCAGCACTATTTAACTTTTATTACAAATGTTGTTTATGTGTACATTGATCTTTTGAGAGCAGCAATTAAAGAGTATTGATTGTGGATGAAAATATAAATTGTGATTGAGAGAGTGAGTTATTTGAAAGATTGAAAATTGTGTTTAACTGTTTGAAAGATTTTCGTTTGCCATTTTAGGTATAGTAGTTTTTTTTTTTAAAAAAAAAAAAGTTGTTCTTGTTGAATGTGTGTTAGTGTAAGGATAATTATAAAAAAGTTGTATGTAAATTTAATTCATTTTAGTTAAGTTTGTTACTGAAAGTTTTTTTAAATTTCAAAATAGACATTTATTTTGAGAAATAAGGCAATGTTTGGGAGCCTAACATTAGAAAACACGTGGTTGTGGTTATAGTTTGATCACGTTTGGGAAAAAGTTTTTATTTTTTCTGTATAAGGGTGTGTGAAGAATAGGAGAGGTATTATAAAGAGGTACTTATAAAAAAAGTTGTATGTAAGTTTAATTCATTTTAGTTAAGTTTGTTATTGGTTTTTTTTTAAATTTTAAAAGAGGCATTTATTTTGATAAAAAAGTTAATGTTTGGGAGGCCTAACATTAGAAAATGAGTGGTTATAGTTTGATAAAGTTTGGGAAAAAGTTAAAAGGTTTTTATTTTCCATATAAGAGTGTTTAAAGAATAGGAGAGGCATTATAAAGACAAATGTACAATAGGTGAATTGAAAAATAAGAATATGGATTGTATTTGTATGGCACAGTGTATATACAATCGGCAGAAAGGAATTAGACGAGCATTAGTAGAATGTACAGTGTGTGCTGAGGTGTATCATTTGAAATGTTTGAATAAGAATAGGAAGGATGTGACAGGTTTCTGGTTATGTAGTCAGTGTGTAAATGTGATTCAAGAGGTGAGAAAGTGGTTTTTAAGTGTAGGTAGTCTAGAGAGAAAGTCAGAGGAGAGGGAGCAAAATGTAGTTAAGGGAGATAGGACAGAGTATATGGGTGGAGACAGTAGTAATGCAATGGAGATGGTTAGACAGAAAATAAGATAGAGGAAGAAGTGAAGGATGTAGAAGTAAAATTAAAATTGTTAGAGACAAAGTGTGAGGAGATAAAGGAATTATTGAGTAGAAATGATAAGGAAAAAATGGATAAGGAGGTCCAGAAGATGGTAGACAAGGTTACAGATGGAGTAGAGGAAGTAGATTATGAGACAGTGTTGATAGGAGATTCACTAATAAGAAAATGTGGGGATATAATTGCAAGGGAAAATAGAAGCAGACAGTGGTCTTCAACCTTTTCACACCTGCGGACCGGTAAAAATAAGGATAAGGTTCCATGGACCAGCAAAAATAAGGATAAGATTTCGCAGACGGCAGAAGTTTATAGATAAATTTTCTTAAAGATAAGCATAATTGTTATAACTGATCAAAACAACAATGTTAAATATATAAGATAAAGTTTTATATATATATATATGGAGTTTATATAATAAACTTTTTTTAAATTTTTTTAGAAAAGTAATAAAAAATTTAATTCTACCCCCCCCATAAACATCTGTGATAACTAGAAAAACAAATTAATTTATGAATGATTGATTAGATTTTGTTTTCGTTCTGTTTTCTTTTTTTTTTAAATGGGTAAAAATGAGATGAAAAAATAAATAAAAATTGGCTATATTAATTAAAAGTTTAAACTCTTATTATTTACTATTACAAACTTTTTACTGCCCATCCAGCACGCGGACCTGCAGAAAAGTTCCACAGCCTGGTGCCAGGCCACGGACCAAGGGTTGAAGAACACTGGGTTAGAGTATGTATGCCTGGAGCGAAAATTAGGGATGTGACAGATAAAATAAGAAAGCTAGGTAGTAGAGATGTATATGTTATGGTAGGGACTAATAATTTGTTGGAGCCATCAGAGAGAGTAATGGATGAGTATGTAGAATTGATTAGAAATTTGAGGGATATTAAAGAAAGAGTAGGGGTAGTTGGAGTATTACCAAGATTTGATAAGAGGTATTTGTTAGAGAGCATGTTCTATAAATGAGAGAGTGAAAAATTGTGTAAGAGAAATAATGTTGTGTTTGTGGATGTATGGGATTGGTTTATTGGAAAGAGGGAGTTATATAGTAAAGATGGATTGCATTTAGGAAAACAAGGAAGTGAAGTTTTAGGAAGTTTGATATTTAAAGAATATAATTCGGGAACTTTTAAAGGGGGATGGGCTTTTAAATTGTAATATTATCAAAAACAAGACAAATGGAGGGGATATAATAAATAAGCAAAAGATGGTTGATTTAGATATGTGTAGATGTGGAGAAGGAATGGTTTTGTAAGATTAATGGTAAGAAAGTTTGTTATAAATGTAATGGAGAAGAAAGAATCAAAAGAATTTATAAAAGAATAGTTAGGAAAGAAAAAATTGTTAAAATTGGGTTTTTGAATATGCAAGGTGATAGACCAGAAAAGTGGCTGGAATTAAATAAAGCAATTGAAAATGAAGAGCTGGAGATATTATCAGTAGTGGAAACTCATCTAAAAGAAGAAGAACCTATTTTGGAAGAGGTGGTATGGCAGTGTGTAAACAGGAAAGAAAAAGAAAAAAGGGGTGGTGGTATAGGTGTTATATCCAGGAAATATTTAAATATTGTTAAATGTCAAGAGCATTTGTGGTTTGAAATAAGGTTGGGTAGACAAGAATGGATGGTGGCTGTAGTGTATATAGCTACTGGAGATAGTCAAACTGTAATGGAGTGGAACATTAGTATATATGAATGCCTAGTTAAGGATATACAAATTTTTAAAGAAAAGGGGAAGAGAATTATGGTTATAGGGGATATGGATGGACATATTGAAGAAATTGATGATGTAGATAATAAGAATGGTCAGTTTTTGAAGAAATTTTGTCAAAGAGTAAATTTGAGCATTGGGAATTTATCAAATATGTATGAGGGACATTACACATGGTCTAGGAATAATGTATTTCACACAATAGATTATGTATTGGTAGAGAAAGAGGGAATGAATAAAATACAGAAAATTAAGATGTTTGATAATGAAGAGAGAGTATGTAATAGTGATCATAATTTTATTGTAATAGAAATGGTTAGTAATGTGATGGAGGATAGAAATAAAGGTAGAAATAATAGTGAAAGATGTGGATGGAGAGTGAACGATAAGAATAAGTTGGAAGAATATAAAATAAAAGTTGAAGAAACCATGAAGCAGTTGGATGGGGATGAGTATAAGGACTGGTGTGGTGAAATAGAAAAAGTGGCAAATAGGGTTTTAGTTGAAAATATGAAGAAGAATAAAAGTAATAAAAAAATGAGTTAGTAAAAGTGTAAAAGAGAGGAAAAAAGCATGCAGAGAATATAAGTGTGCTATTAAGAACAAAGAAAGTGAAAATGATATTAATGCTAAATGGGGAAAGTACTTAGAAAAGAAGAAGTTGTCTAAAATGGATAATTATAGAGAGAGGATGAAGTTAAATAGTAAATTGTTGGAGGATATTAATAAAAGTGGAAGAGATGGGAATAAATAATTTTGGAATTACATTAAAAGAACAAATGTAGGGGAAAGAGAGATAGTATTAATAGATAATGAGGGAATAGTGTGTAGCTCTAGAGAAGAGGTAGAGAGAATCTTAAATAGATATGTAATGGATATAGAAAAGATGTTAGATGTGAAGGAAATAGTGATAGAAAAAATGAAAGCAGTTAGTAATGGGAATATTAGGTTCACAAAAAATGAATTGAATGAGGCAGGAAAGAGACTGAAAAGTGGAAAGGCGAGTGGTTTAGATGGATGGGCAGCAGAGATGGTAATGAATTTAGGGCATAGAGCAAAAGCAAAGTTATTATCATGTTTTAATAAAATGGCACAGAAAACAGTTTTTCCGGTTAGTTGGAGTAATACAAGAATAAGATTATTATTTAAAGGAAAGGGTAAGGATCATAGAAAGTTAAATAATTATAGACCCATATTGGTAACATCAGTTTTATATAAAGTTTTCTCATATATGGTAGCTGGAAGAGTTGTTAAATGGATGGAAAAGAATAATTTAGTGGAGGAAATGCAAGGAGGTTTTAGGTCAGATAGGCGTATAGGAGATAATTTGTTTGTAGTTACACAACTTCTGGAGATGAGTAGGAATTCAGGTAGATCATTATATATGAGTTTTATAAATATAGAGAAAGCATATGATAGAGTAAATAGAAATAGATTATGGGTAAGGTTAGCCAATTTGGGAATGGATGAAGCTTTAGTAAATATTAAGAAATTATATGAAAATAATTATTATACTTATCAGTTAGGGGATATAGAATCAGTTAAAGTTAAAAATGGGGTGGGATTAAGGCAAGGATGCCCTATGTCACCTATTTTGTTTTTGTTGTTTTTGAGTGAAATGGAGAAAGCAATAGAAAGTCTAGGAAGAGGGGTAGAAATACCATTAATAGGTGGCAAGGGAGTATATATTTTGTCAGATCTTTTTTTTGCAGATGATATCTTTTTGTGTGCAGAAAGAAGAGAAGATATGGAAATTATGTTGAGGACATGTGCAATGGTGGTAAAGAGATGGGAATTAAATTTAGTGAAGAAAAATCAAATATAATGACGGTTAATACTGGGGAAAGAGAAGATGTAGAATTTTTATTGAGGGATATAAAGTTAAGTGTGGTGGATAGATATAGGTATTTGGAATCATCTTATGTAATCAGGAAAATTGTTTGGATGAATGGGAGAAAAAATTGGTAAATGAATCAAAGAAAAAAAGGGCTTGGTAAAGAAACTAACAGTATTTTTATATAATAAATATGATGTAGCTAGAATAGTATGGAAGGGAGTTGCAGTAGCAGGGTTAACATATGGTGATGATGCATTATGTGTTAGTAAAAGGGTTTTAGATTATTTAGAGAAAGTATGAAGGGAAGTAGAAAGACATGCATTAGATGCAGAGATGTGGACAGCAAAGGAGGCAATTCAAGGAGAAATGGGATGGTCAAGTTTTTATATGAAAGATGCAAAAGTAAAATGAAAATGTTTGGTAAGTTGCAGTTTATGGATAGAAAAAGAATAGCAAAAATAGTGTTCAATTGGGTTATGAGTAAAGGGCAGGTAACAAGATGGGTGAGAAAGGTAATGCGGTATGCAAAAGATTTGGATAAAGAATTTATATCGGTATACTTGTATAAAAGGTGGGATGATTGTGTTCAGAGGATTGTTGAGTGTTATAGTGGTAAGAAATGGGATAAAAGAATAGAAGCATTAATAAAAAATAGGGAGTTGGAGAGATGGAGAACTAGTATAGAGGGTAAGAAGAGTTTAAATATATATAGAAGTAAACGGAATATTGGATGCAAGTTAATTTATGATAATAGTAATTTGTGATAATAGTAAAGAAAGTAGTTTATTATTTAAGGCTCGAATGGGATTTTTAGCAACAAGAGAATATACATGTAAATGGAAAACCATGGAAAATTTAGTGTGCAAATTGTGTAAGGAAGGTATAGAAAATATTAGGCACCTGTTGATTGAATGTAAATGCTTGAAAGCAGAAAGAGTACAGATAATGAAGCTATGGGAGAATAGACATGAACAAAGTGAGTTATTAGTTTTTGGATTTGCGAAGAGATAAGGGGGATTTAGATATAAAGGCCATAGAGTTGACAAAGATTATGTTGTGGAAATGGGATGGAGCAGAATATGGGAAGACTTAAGAGTGGGGAATGGAGAATAAAATGGCTAACAGGTTTATCTGGGCATAATTGCTGAGATATTCTTGACTTCGTTTAAGGAGAAGCCAAATACATCAGATCACATCACATCACAAATATTACTAATTAACTTTTATTACAAATATGGGAAAACTTAAACTGGGGAATATAAAATTAAGTAGCTAACAAGTTTCTCTTGGTATAATTGCTGAGAGATTCTTGACTTCATTTAAGAAGAAGCTACAGTGCATCACATCACATCAAATAACTTTTTTATCCAACAAATTACAAATGTAAAGCCTTATTAACATGAATTACTACTTCCAATATTATTTTATGATAGCCTGATTTCATGTTAATTTTTTTTTTAAATTACTGTATTAAAACTATGACAATGTACTTTAGAGATACATTTCATGTTAACCATATAATTCATTCTATAATAATATAAAAATTAATTGGATTAGTATTTTTTAGAAAAATTCATTTTTGATGACACATATAATAAACTAAAAAAGCAACAGCAATGATATTATTTTTTATAAAAACAGTCAACTTTCAATAATTATTATTTATTTTTCCAAGGAAAAGAATGCAAAACAAATAAATCAAAAAGACATTATATTAAATCTCTCATTAAAAAATAATCTCATGATTTGTGTTTGAGAATTTATAAGAAGTTTGAACAAAGTCGAACTATCATCCATGACTCTGAAACAACAAAACATTAGATTATTTGTAATCTGCCATTGATATTAAATACTGTCATAAGTATATTACAGTGAAATAAAATATATGAAATAAATACATACAAATTCTCTGACTATATCTATTGATGGCAGTCATTAACAATGCATTGTATACATTCAAACTTTAATATCTAGCCTTCAAGCCATTGGCCTGAATAGTATGAAATAAGTAAATGTAGATACTGGTTGAATATATGCAATAGAAGAATCCTGATTGGCATAGATCAAAGCCAGAAACTCATCTAAAAATCTGATTGTCACTATCATTATATGAAGTTCATAGTTTATCCATGCTTGCAAAGATGACTTTAGAATAAACTGATAGAATGCTATTAATGCAATATGTATACCAGTGTAATATTTTTGTATATATATCAAACAGGTACTTTCTTTATAAACCATATTTTGCTTTATCATAATTTATATTATGAAAGTATTTAAAATGTTAGGAATTATTTTTTATATATATTTATTTATTTTTCATTTTTTAATGGCTTCTCTACCACTAATGATGAACAAATACTATTATTTATTTATAATAATATATTATCTAGTTACTCCAACCTATATTTTTGAAAATAACATATTTGTATACATTATTGTTTTTGGTGAATTGAACAGTAATTCATCCAAAATGGCTGTTAAAATATTATTATAAAATAAATTATATTGTTATTATTATATTCAAATATTATTTTGATTAATTTATACATTTTTCATTTGATTAGAAGATTAACACGAGAGAGCATTATTAAAATAACATGTAGAAAATCTAATTTATAAAAGACTTTTGTACTAGAAACATATAAATATTATTATTATTTTTTAAGTGTCATAGTATTGGCCGGGACATGAACCCCCAACCCGGGCAACTGCCTGCAAGTGCAAAACAGTCGCACTGACCTCTCGACCACCAATGCAAGACATATAAATATTATTACCTCAGAAAGGTTATATATTGTCAATAATATATATATAAAGAGAGATAGGATAGTCCTATTTTCTGCACAAGTGTTGTGATATGATGGGGTTGAGAAAAGGAATACAAAGTTAAGCAAAAAATTTGAAAATATATATCTGCTGCAGTGCAGCAATTGATCACCCTTCCACAAGGTGTTATAAGTGGGTTCCTACCCTGTGTGAGAGTGTTTTAGTGACATTTGTCAAACTATCAACATTATTGTAAATATCCACACGTTACCATCTTCAATTTACCTAAATAGTGAAAGTTATTTGTGAAATTCATGCATAATGGCAGAGTAATCTGAGTTTGTGATTGGTGCATGGTTGCAACATAGAGGAGTTGAGATTAGGGGCCCACTGATAATCAAAAAATTTGAAAATATATATTATTTTTCAATTAAAAGTTTTAATTATTTTGTAAAATAAAATTTAAATTAAAAATGGGAATACATAATGTAAAGCTAAATAAAATTTTTAAATAGAATTTATTTTAAAATGTTATGTGTTGAGAGGCAGAGTGTTCAAATGGGGATCAGGAGGTCCCAGGATTGAATCTGGTGCTTACATTTCTGGCACTTGAACTTCTTATGAACTCTCAAGCAATAAAGCCATTAGCATTTATATATATATTATACCTAGCCTCTTTTGCGTCGTCTTGTAATTTTTTATAAACATCATTTATATAAAATCAATAAAATATTTAATGTTTATAATAACGACTCGATCAGAACTTTGTACCTCCCTCTTACACAAAATCCTATCACGGGGCTGTCGGTACCTCGGGTAGAGTGGTCAATATCATTTGCAAACATTTGCCAATAACATTAATACTCGTTTACTAGATTACACATTAGCCAATCAAACTTTTTATTTATTTAAAGGAAAAAATCCAATGGGCGCCAGCCGACCTTTGTCGACAAGTCTGCTTGACCAATACGATCTAGTACCCGCTCCCGCTAGCTCAGCTACAACAATCAATAAAATATATACTCCGCCTACCTAAAAATCAATTTACGAATCTTTCTCTGCGCTAATTTTCTCGCTTTCTTTTTTTTTTTTTATTTAATTCAAATTTAATTTAAGTAATCACTAACCCATTAAGTCTCCATTTACGCTATTTCACTTCGTTTGGTCTTATAATATAATTAATTACACTTTTGTTCAAGTTTAGATAATATTTAATACAACCAAAATATCATATTATACATACATTTAGAAAATAATTATACGCACACAATTATATTTGAAATCACAATAAAATCTCTGGGTAATGGAGCTAAAGACAATTAGTAATTATTGTTCGTAACATAAAGTTCAGAGTTTATTATTCCATATATTATTACGGCTTTTAATTAGTGAATTAAAAATGAAATAAATATTACCTAGCTTTCTCCTTTATGCAAGGTTCCGAGCGTAGCTTCTGATAGTATTTCCTTCGGTCAGTTAGCGCTAACTCTTTGCAATCCTTTTCCCGATGTCGTTGGGATCCTGTGGGCTTCACCGTGGACACTCCGTTTCCTTCTTGTTTTACGCGAACATAATCGACATTCGAACTGACTGCTGTTGGTATTGCATGGAAGGATTCGGCCGGCTGTTCACACGATGGGTTTAACAATGCAGCATTATGTTTTATTTAACTTTAGACGTATATTAATAATATGACTATGAAATTAAGAATAAATCAGAATCAAATTTTAATCACAATATCAAATTCAATCTAATAATTCAATACTCTAATAATACAATAGAAAATTCGTCCCTTTTATATTTTACGGTCCTTATCTTGCGGATTCAATCTACATTCTGAATTTCTGCTATTGGACAATTATTTCTTTTCTTTCGACTCTCTACACAGTTTCATTGGTCATTCTTTAGATGATTGCAAATTTCAATTTCTTTGTTAGAGTTATTTCACTAATTAGCCGTTTAATGGAAATTTCTCATGTTTGTCATTAGCTCCCATTGTTCACTACATTCCTTTGGTTATATATATATATTTTTTTATTATAAGACAAAACGAACTCCACCTTGCTTTTTTTTTCTTTTTTTAAAAGCAATCTTAAATCAAATTTCAATTAAATCAAATTTTTAGTTAAATCAAGTTTTAATTCTTTAGGTTTTATTTAAATATGATTCAAAATTATATCTTATAAAACTGTCTAATTTATGCTTTTAACGATAAACCCTTCTATGAGAAAAAAAAATTCTTTTTATTCTTATTTTACCCTACAAGACCTTTTATTTTTATTAAATATTTAAACAAATCTTTTATCAATTTATATTTCTCCCAAAATTATGTGTAACTCCGAAGAAAGCACACTCCTTCCTGATGTATCTCGGTACATTTCTCCGTCCCCCCTTTTGAAACTAAAATATCACTCTGAAGGTTTTAGTTTCAACGTTTAACTTTATTCTTACTATACATTCCCCTCGATTTATTTTGATGGAAGTTCGTCCTTTCTTATTCTCGTGTGTCCGTGTTACTTGTTAAGTTTTCGGTCCCGTTATACCCATTTATTCATTTTTTTTTCTTTATTTACGCTCGATCAGGTGGTTCTCCCTTTCTGCCATGTGGGTCGTTGTACCCATCCCATCTCCTATATCGATCTGGAGGTTCCCTAGCTAGATTGCCATAATCAATCTGTGTTAGAAATTCCGCCATTTCCTCCACTGACCGTCCGTCTTTACTTAACATTAGCTGTTGTATGTTTGGCGGCATATTATTGCGTAGTGTTCTGATTATCTGACCATCTGACATAGGGAATGCCGTCAATGCCTTAAGTTTTGACACTTGTCGGTAAAAGAATTTCGCATACGTCTCTCCCCGCGCACTTGAATATCTCTCGTGGGATATTTTATACAGGATTCCGTCTTGCCTAGCTTCATTCCAAAATGCCCTTAACATAGCCCGTCTGTATTCTCCGAATGTCTGCGGTTTCTCGTCCAAGGTGTGCCACCAATCACATGTCGTCTCTTGGAGGTAACTACTGGCCACCGCAACCTTGTCCTCTTCCGGTAAACTTTTACTATGGAACATATTACTCAGGCTTTCTAAATGTTTCAGCGGGTTTTCTCCTACCTCCGCTTTGAATACCGAAATGGTAAACTGCTTCTCCATAAATCTACTCGTCTGTTCACTGTGTCTATTCTCAATCTTAAACTCCTCATACTTCTGTTCTACCTGTCTTATTTTCTGCCCTGTGTCTCCCACTACGTCTTTACATATCTCCTTTACTTTAGTTTTTATATTCTTGGTGGTCTCTATTTCATTCTCTAAGTTCCCTAATTCCTGTCGCGTCGTTTCCTGGCTACTTATTAAGTCTTGACATATCTCTTCCACGCGTACTATTCTCTCTTCTAGCTGGCTTTTCCCTATACTGCTTGACTCTTCCCTCGCTTCTATATTTTCTTTTAATTCTAATATTTCGTACCTTTCTTCTTCTACACCCTTTTTCATTACTCCTATCACTTCCTCGTATGCGTCCATTCTTGCTGTCAATTCCTGTTTCATTTCTCTCATCTCTGTCCTAAGTTCATTAATTTCCTGCTTCATTTCTTGTTGATTTTGTTTGATGTCTTTACGTATCTCTTTCATCATGTTCATCAAAATTTGGAATGCACTTTCTTCCACTATTTGCGGATTTTTAAAAAATATCGGGCTTACTTCTGGCGTTGCCCTCCCGTCGTTTCCACTTTCGTCCATTTTTTTCTTTTTAATAATAATAATAAACTTACGTACGTACAACCAAAACCTAACCTTCCCAGTTCCCTTTTTTTTTTTTTTTCTTATGCTAAAATTCCCCGGAGTGTCCCTATGCTTCCACGTTTTATATAATTGCAAAATCACCTTTACAGTTGCGCTGCTTATACCGTTTTCTAATCCTACTATCACGCTCCCTCCCGCTTCTTTTTACTAGCTATCACTTCTGTCACTCATACACGACTCTGGCCACACCGCTTAAAACGTCCAGTCATGACTCACATCGGTTCTGCCATTCAAAACGTTTAGTTTCGTTCCACGTTGACGCGCCATTTATACCTAGCCTCTTTTGCGTCGTCTTGTAATTTTTTATAAACATCATTTATATAAAATCAATAAAATATTTAATGTTTATAATAACGACTCGATCAGAACTTTGTACCTCCCTCTTACACAAAATCCTATCACGGGGCTGTCGGTACCTCGGGTAGAGTGGTCAATATCATTTGCAAACATTTGCCAATAACATTAATACTCGTTTACTAGATTACACATTAGCCAATCAAACTTTTTATTTATTTAAAGGAAAAAATCCAATGGGCGCCAGCCGACCTTTGTCGACAAGTCTGCTTGACCAATATGATCTAGTACCCGCTCCCGCTAGCTCAGCTACAACAATCAATAAAATATATACTCCGCCTACCTAAAAATCAATTTACGAATCTTTCTCTGCGCTAATTTTCTCGCTTTCTTTTTTTTTTTTTTTTATTTAATTCAAATTTAATTTAAGTAATCACTAACCCATTAAGTCTCCATTTACGCTATTTCACTTCGTTTGGTCTTATAATATAATTAATTACACTTTTGTTCAAGTTTAGATAATATTTAATACAACCAAAATATCATATTATACATACATTTAGAAAATAATTATACGCACACAATTATATTTGAAATCACAATAAAATCTCTGGGTAATGGAGCTAAAGACAATTAGTAATTATTGTTCGTAACATAAAGTTCAGAGTTTATTATTCCATATATTATTACGGCTTTTAATTAGTGAATTAAAAATGAAATAAATATTACCTAGCTTTCTCCTTTATGCAAGGTTCCGAGCGTAGCTTCTGATAGTATTTCCTTCGGTCAGTTAGCGCTAACTCTTTGCAATCCTTTTCCCGATGTCGTTGGGATCCTGTGGGCTTCACCGTGGACACTCCGTTTCCTTCTTGTTTTACGCGAACATAATCGACATTCGAACTGACTGCTGTTGGTATTGCATGGAAGGATTCGGCCGGCTGTTCACACGATGGGTTTAACAATGCAGCATTATGTTTTATTTAACTTTAGACGTATATTAATAATATGACTATGAAATTAAGAATAAATCAGAATCAAATTTTAATCACAATATCAAATTCAATCTAATAATTCAATACTCTAATAATACAATAGAAAATTCGCCCCTTTTATATTTTACGGTCCTTATCTTGCGGATTCAATCTACATTCTGAATTTCTGCTATTGGACAATTATTTCTTTTCTTTCGACTCTCTACACAGTTTCATTGGTCATTCTTTAGATGATTGCAAATTTCAATTTCTTTGTTAGAGTTATTTCACTAATTAGCCGTTTAATGGAAATTTCTCATGTTTGTCATTAGCTCCCATTGTTCACTACATTCCTTTGGTTATATATATATTTTTTTTATTATAAGACAAAACGAACTCCACCTTGCTTTTTTTTCTTTTTTTAAAAGCAATCTTAAATCAAATTTCAATTAAATCAAATTTTTAGTTAAATCAAGTTTTAATTCTTTAGGTTTTATTTAAATATGATTCAAAATTATATCTTATAAAACTGTCTAATTTATGCTTTTAACGATAAACCCTTCTATGAGAAAAAAAAAATTCTTTTTATTCTTATTTTACCCTACAAGACCTTTTATTTTTATTAAATATTTAAACAAATATTTCATCAATTTATATTTCTCCCAAAATTATGTGTAACTCCGAAGAAAGCACGCTCCTTCCTGATGTATCTCGGTACAATATATTGTGAGGGTGACTCGCGATCTAATCCAAAACAACCTATAACTACTCATTACTAAGGTATGCCCTTTTAAAAACTTGAGTTTAACTTAATTTATAAGTTTTGTTAAAATATAGATATATGCACTATTTATATTTGCTTTAGGACTATATATATACACGATGTATTTTTTGTTACATGAAAATAATAAAAATATAACATCGCGAAGAACTATTTTTTCTTTTTTAACAAACAAATTCTCGATTAATGAAAATAAGCAAAATTTAAACAATTAAAAAATAGAATTAGTACAAATATACATATAAATAGTAATTGTCTTGTACATTACTATCCAAATAGTACAATGATATAGACTGGAATTGCTTAACCTTGATGATGACCTATGTCAAGTTTTGATTGCTAAGCAACCCAACATGAGAATGAAATAATATTTGTATTGTATAATTTTTTTAAAATAGATTATCATTAATATAATCTGTTACAACAATAAATAACTACGGCAATAAAAAAGGAAATGAAAGGGGTTAATATATACAAGACAACGGAAACCATGCTGAGTATAAAAATGAATGTAACTTTAACACCTTTTTTGAAATTATTTACATGCTAAAGGAAGTCAATATCTTCAGAAAAGAATTTTGAATACTGTAAAATGGACATTTCATTCTAAAAAGATTCACTTTTCCAGATGTGACTTTTGATACAGAACTGCTATAATTTCAAGAAATAATGGTAGTAAAAAAGTAGAAATAAATTTGCTCAGTTTAATGAAACTAGAAAATTGTGCTTATAAAAAAAAAAGAACAAAGCAACAATTCTACTTAAATAAGGATGAAAGAAAAAAAATATATAGCCAATCGTTAAAGAAAAAGAATGGAATAATTTATCTTGCATTGAAAATTCATTAGTTATAAACAGCAAGTATTATATAAATTTATATATGTGATAAAGTGATACACAGTGCACTTAGGCTAAAGTGTGATGTTGTGGGATTGACCTCCAGAAACATAACTATGGAAGCTTAATATCTTTATTTTTCTATTTATAAATTGCCTGATAAAAGTAGATTTTGTCCAACATGAAATGCTTGAATGTGGACCAGCATAAACACCAAGGAATGACCAATGTGGAGCTGTTTTTTAGTGTGCAGCACAGAAGCATCAATGAGCAATGGATACATTTATCAAGGACGACTGTTCATAAAGCATGAATTATATATAATACATGAAGGACATTACCAACTCATGAACTCTAATTAAATTGATTTGATGAAATTTGATTTTTAATAAGTGTTTTAATTTTGTAAATATCTCTGTATTTTATATATACATGGTTTATTTCATTCATCACATTCGAGGCATAGATTTCTATAATTTTTTGGAATAGTTTACTTTAAGAGAAAGTAGAGAGAGGAGGGTGGAATGGTTAAGTTCAGTTGAATTTTCTTTTTGTAAATAAATTTTAGATTAATGCTCCTCTTTCTTAGTGATTCAATATTTGATCATCATAGTATGGAATGAACGATAAGATCTTTAATTTTCTCACATTAAATACAAACACTAAAACTGGACAGAATTTATGTTTTCTTGTTATGTGTTAATTAAAAATTGTTTACATTCTTTGTTATTTCTTTGCAAATGACTAAATTCCTTGAATGAATGATCTATTCTATGACAATAGGGATTATATATAGATTTTTTTGGAATGGGGTCCCTCAAAGAGATCAAGCACCAACAACTGAATTCAAACTATGATGCTAATCTGAATATTGTCAACAGGAAGGATCTAAATTAGATAGTCAGATTTATATATGCTAAATCAATTTTGTTTTTATATTATTTAAAGCTTTGTATATAATAAGTATCTTGGATATGAATTTCTATCAAGGAAATTGTGGGTAAGGTAACATGAATTTATTAAATATTGATTTGGTAGAAATCCATTATTGACACATACTATTATATTTTTTTTGTATATATATTGTAAAATATTTGGGATTTATTTACTTTGCATAAATTAAATGTTATTGAATTTGTTAATCTCAGTTTGGTCTCTATAGTTTATTTAAATCAACTCCACATTTATTGATTAATCAATAACCTTAAATATATATTACACACACACACTGTTATAGGATAATAACATTGGAATGGATTTGAGTGAATACATCTCCTTAGTGCATCCATGTTAAGAGAGTCAAAGGCAAATTCTCCCTGGGTTTGAACTCTGGGGCATAATGGAACCAAGAAGAGGGGTGAGGTATTGATGAACTGACCCAAATTGCATCTAGATTGAGCTAGTCTATTGGAAGTGGGTGCAATCATAGATTAAGTACTTCATTGTAATATCTCCTGCATCCTACCAGAAGACTCAAAAGTCCAACCATAGTCGGATGCGTTCTCCCCTCATTTCTCTTGCATTGACTTTCTCCAGACTGTTACAATATATATACACACACACATAGTATAATCTCACATAACAATTATAGAGTTCTTTCATAACTCATAGATAAAATAATTGATTTAAATAAAGTATTATGAAAATTGCAAAAAAGGTGGTGAAGATTTTGAAGAGATTTATTTAATAAAATTAATGTAAAAAAAGTAAAAAATCTTGAATAGACATAGAGTTATTAAAAAGCTATTAATTCTAAACTAAATTCGATAACTTAGTATTTTAAAAAACAATTAATTGATATAATTATGAACACTGAAACTCTTTCATATAGAATATTGATGTTAATTAATTTGTAATTATTCTTACTAATTTGTAACTTTAAGTCTTATTTTTTTCTTTACTTCAACTTAATCAATATTCTTTCACATCTATACCATTATATTATTTACTGATATGGCATAGGTTAATAAGTCACTTGCTCAAATAATAAGTATAAGAACAAAATTAATTCATATTTTTTATTATTAATTATGATCTATTTATAATTTGCTTTTACTTTAAAATAACATAATGATTAAAAACAATGAATGTTAGATACAATGATAGGTTACATTGATTACATGCTACCAATGTTATATTTCTACAAAACAAAGCACTGTTCACACATATTTTTTAATTTTATGTAAATTTATATAATTATATGAAGTGGATGTTATTTAGATTGAATATATATGGTTAGATGAAGATGATGAATATTGTGGCTTTAATATTTGAAAAAAAAAGTCCCCTCTCTTTAAACTTAACTTCATTTAGATATGGTTTGTGCAGTCAAGTTATATTATGTATGATGTTTTTGTATATTTGAAATTTAGAGCAATAAGTAATGTAATAATTCATGGTTTACATGGCATCAATGTTACAGAGTTTTTCCCTATCCAAAATGAAGTTTATGAAAAGTCATCAAGATTTATTTTGATTAAGAAATCAAAACAAGTTCTAGAAATAAACATTTGAATCTTTCAGTAATCTGATAATTAATGAGTGGAAGTTTAAGTGAAAAGCATTTTCAAAGGCTCTTGGTATTTGTAAGCACACCAATATTTGATTTTGTTTGCAAATAAGGAAAGAGAGATATAAGCGACTTTGTGTGTATTATTAATTATGCTTGATATAAATGTATTTGATTGTAGTAATGGACTATCTGTAATTGTTATTTCCATTATGTCATGGCTAACTAGAAATACATATAATTAAGACATTAATTAGTGCATTGTAAATAAATAATGAAAATAGAATATTATAATTTGCTTTTATGCATATGTTTTTTGTGGTATATAGAAAATTTTGAATGCAAGACTTATGTAATACTATATAAATAAAAAAACATTAATACATACATTTTTTTTTATCAAAACTGATTCTCATTGCTCAATCATTAAAAATAAACATAATTCTTTAACTATTGAAATGTATAATTATTTTTAAAAGTCTTACAAATCCATGGAAAAAAAAATTTTAAAAACATTCTCACTAATAATTATTGTAATCATTCAAAAAAAATTTTTTTTAATGTATAAACTTTATTTCTCATAATTGACTTAAAAGTAATAAACATTTGAGACAGGAAAAAAATCAATTATGTACAGTATATACTTCATTAAACACTATATTTAAATTAAATTAAATCATTTATTTCTCAATTGTTATTTACATTATATATATCTTTTTTTAATATATATATATTTCATTAACTCAAAGAGTAATTTTAGCAAATCTTTACAAAAGTCATAATTAATCCACTGTTAATTATTTTAATTTATCTTCCTAATGAAATACATGTTTTTGCAAAATAATAATAATAACAACAACAAACAATAGAAGCAAAAAAAAATTATGAAAAAATAAAAAAATATATAACTTTTTAAAATGTAATTATTTAGAATAAACAATATATAAATATATGATGTTTTTTCTTCTTAAAATTTTGATTATTTTTTATGGCAATATATATAGAATATTATAAGACTACGTTATAAAAGTAAAAAATATTTTAAAAAAGTTTTATATATATAATGGTTTATTAAAATTATTACAACTTGTTTTTCATCTCATTTTCAAATGTTTGAAAATGATTACAATATATATAGTCCAAGCATCGAATGCAGTGATGCATGGTTGTCTTTTAATGCTTGTTATGAAAAGAAATGATATTTTGAAAAGATAGGTGTGCTAATATTTTTTAATTCAGGTATAAATCTGGATCATTTTGGAAGAAATGATGGAAATATAAAGACGTTATTAATATTATACAAATAATAGTAAATTATATACAACTTTACTTCGCTTAGCGATGGCAATTAGTCCTCCAAAACTCATCGTTAAGCAAGAATATCGTATACAAAATACGTAATTATAATGGGGGTCTATGGGAAAAAAATTGGTCAGTTCCAGTCGACGTAAAATATTTACATTGGTTTCCAAGCTCAAAGATTTTCTTGATTTTTTCATGACAATGATAATGACTAAATACGGTATCTAAAAAGAAAAGTTTTATATCACTAAAAAAAAAATGCATATTTTCACTTTAAAAAGTACAGAACAGCAAAAAGAAAGAGAAAGTGAATAAATTTGAATTTAAAAGTTTTTATATTCTTCCGCAGAAGTTTTTCATCGTAATGAAAAAAAAATCCATACTGAAGTGCTTTTTTTTTTAAATTTGTATTACAGTATATATTACTACTATACATTTATGTTTATTACTTATGTGAAATTATTCAAATTAAAAAACAATGTTTAATTATTAATTATTTAATTGAACATAAAGACTTATTACTGTACTCCACAGTAACAAAATGCTTAATGCTTATCGTAAAGCAGTCAACTTTAGAAAAAAAAAATCAACTTATTTTAAAAGTAAAAAATCTAACTTCTAATTTTCTAAAACATACAGCAAAGTTTATTTTTCTTTTATTTTTTTACTACATTTTTAGTAATGTAATAATGCCCCCCCCCCCCCCATTCATGTAGAAGAAAATTCATTAACATTTATTTTAAATACAATCTGTTTTTCTTTTTAACCTTTTTTAATTCGATATTTGCATTTTAAAATGTTGTTTTTCTTTTGATTTGAAACAACTTGAGTGTAAACAACATATTTATTAACAAAGTTACAAAATCAATAACTATTTTTACTTAATTATCCAGGTGTTCTAAAAATAATATCGTAATTAATAAACACAGCACGCAGTTTAATATTCATATTTAGTGTTTTCCTGAAAGTTTGTGATGATAGTATTTTAGTTGTCCTGTACCGTATTTATATATTGGACTATTTCATCATCTAATTAATATGTGTTGAATGTCTTTAGAAAAATTAAACTTTATTTAAATAATCCAAGTACTGTACATTATATTTAAATAAAGTTTAATTTTTCTAAAGACATTCAACACTTATATATACAGTATACAGTATTATAGATTCAGTAATTATAGATATTTTAAGTTTATACGTTCTATATTCAAAATACTGAATACAGCACTAACATTGTTTTATGAATAAAATATTGTATGTGTATACAATTACAGCAAAGTCATTACCTATATATATATTACAATAATATACTTTTGCTTTTGGGTAAAATGAATTTAAAATACCTATATCTCTGACATCATCAGTGATGCAAAATTCAAGATGGCTGGCAAATTTTTTTTTTTTTTTTAATTTTTTCCGATCGTTATAGTGAAAAATCGATTGTAAATTGAAGTAGTGGGTACAAATTGATGATGATCGCTATTGTGAAATATCGCTAAATAGTCAATCGCTGAGTGGAGTAAAAGTGTATATTATATATCAAATAATTGCATTATTTATGTGGTACAGAATCCATGAACTAGTGTTAACACATTAGTTTGCCATAGTTAAAATCTATGATTAAATTTAGAGTAGATCTTGAAAATTTTTGCTGATGAGAAATTTCTATGAAATTGTAAAATCTTTAATAAGTAAGCAGTTAATATCAGGACCATATGGTCCTTCAATATCAATTGATAATATAAGTATATAATTATGTTTGTTGTAACGTAATAAAGATTGCAATATATATGTATAATTTTAAAACACATAGTCTTAAATAACTTTAAAAATTTAATATCACATGATGGAAACTCCTGTAAGACAGCATGGGAAAATCTTAAGTCTTAATATTCAAAGGACATCTCTTTTACTAAATGCTTCTGACTTGATATAGATTATAAATTTTAAAATTATTTACATTCAATTTTTGGTTTAGATTTTCTCAAGGTATTAAAAATAAATGGTTAATGGCTCTGCTTTCATTCTTGCACTGGTTGAAGTATGAATTTGTTGTTATATAAGATCTTAAGCAGCTAATAAAATGATCTCTTTTGTTGGTGAAAAAAATGATTTGGGTTTTTACACTTGTCACATTCCATGTTATTTTATGATACTTTCCATCAGAACATCATAGACTTTCATACATGTATATATTCTAACAGGCTAAAAAAGAACAAAGATATATGCAAATGAGAAGAACCATGAAAAATTATATGAAATGACAAGGATAGAATGTTTAAGTTATCTCAGTGGATAGAGGTTATATGCATTGATTCAGTACTATATTATTACTTATAGGTAACTTCTCATTTTTGAATTCTGATTTCAAAGCCCTATATATAAATAAGTTTCAATGTGTAATAATGATCGATTTATTATTATATATTCATTTAACAGTGCCATAAGATTCACAGTGAACTATCATTTTATTCATGATAATTGCTAATCTTTCATTGTCATCATTTTCAATCATTGTCAATCCATTATGGGAAGGTCTTTCCAAGTTTAATTCCATTTTTCTCATTCATACCTTTTTTTCTTCATATTACACTAGCAAGCTTTCTTATTTCATGCATATATCTCATAGTGATCTCATTCTAGATCTTTTACAATCTCCTGGAATCCAATTGAAAACTTCAACTTTCCATCTATTATCATATCTTTTTATTCTCTCATTCATCATATTTCATTTTTAATCTCTTCTTGTTATTCACAACATGTATGTCTCCATATTTCATTAAATGGCTTGAAATTTCTATATTTCTCTTTTGTTAAGTAATCAAATCTCAGATCCATAAGTAAGAACTGCTAAAATACACTCTTACAAACCTTCTTTTCAAACACATACATATCTCCTTTTAATATTAAGTTATTTTTGTCAACAGCACTATCCTAATTTAATTTTATGGTTAATTGCATTCATAATATTTCCATTTGTATTAATAATCTAACCCAAATACTTATACACATTCTTTTATTTCATGATTGCCAATTCTTTTTTTTTCTTCTGAGAAAATCCATTAAGCATTACTTTAGTCTTTTTAGCATTTATCTTTACTCCTAATTTTTACTTTCATCTGATAAATCCTGTAACATTTCCTGGAGTTGTGTGAAACATTATTTGCAAAAACAATAGTATCATTTGCAAATTCTAGATAAATTAGATAATCTCCATATATTAGTAATTCCTTGGCTTTCCATTTAATCTGCAAAACATTTCTTGTAAAACTGCTGTAAAAACTTTTAGAGATATGAAATCATTTGTCACATCTTATCACTGCTGTTACATTTTAAGAAATATTCTTTAGAATATAACAATATCCTGAGGCTATATGTTGAAGATTCATAGATTTAATTATTTGGGAATGAAATTATATAATTAAATGCTTTTGCATAATCTGTAACCAAAGTATAATGACAACTCATGCTCATTAGTTCTTTTGCTAACTTTTTTCAATATTCTGATGTAATCTAGAACCACTTTTAAATCTACTTGTTCTTTTGATAAGTTTGAATCCAGTGATTGATGTTTATGAGTTGTGGTAACAGAAAACTAATATGCTTATAATTTCTAATATTTTCTTTATCACCTTTTTTAAATATAAATATTAATGCTGCATTCCTTTAATCATCTAGAACACCTTTTTTTTTTTTTTTTTTTTTTTTTTAATTAAACAACCCGTATTCAAAAAAAGGGAAAGGAAAACAAAGAAAGACCCCCCCCCCCCCACCCACCCCCCACCTTGGGGGTTCCCAAACCATAAAAAGAAAAAAAATATATAATTGTCCCCCCAAATTTTTAAATCTCAACTGGCCACGCAAGTTAAAGGTGGGCACACTGACTAAACATCTTTATCATTTAGATATTTGAGATATAATCTACACAGTGACTTTTTTATTTCTTTACCTGTTTATAAAATATCATTTTCTGGAATTTTTCCCTTCATAGATTTAATTGCATATCCCGCCTCTTCATTTAAAGCATGTGACAATTCAGAAGTTATAATAATTGCCAGGAATACTGTATTTTTTTTTATATTTATATTACTATATAAATGTGAAAGTTTGTTTGTTTGTGATTTTATAACTCAACAAATATTGCACCAATCTTGAAGTATTTTGCATGATTTACTTTCATTTTTGTATACAATTTTATTAATATATAAACTTTTGCTTTGTTTGAAAAAAAATTGTAATTTGCAATATAAAAATGCATGAAAAATTTATATCAGAGATGGTCCAATGGACCACAATGTCTCTCAAAGTCAACCATGAAGCTGACATGATCATTGACAAATTATAGTGATAAATTCAGAGCTGATTTGAATGTAAAAATAATTAAAAAAAGGAAAAATTCAAAATTATTCTTTTTTAAAAATAGTTAAATTTAAAATAACACCTGTTATTGTCACTCTCAAAAATAAATCCAGGTTGGAAGAAGCTGAAACAAATTGAATTATTTTTGTGTAATGCTAGAACTAAAATTTTTAAAATATTTGTCATTTTCACAAGAAGTGAAAATAACTTGTCCTGAAGAAATGATGATTTAATGAACTCATTTTAAAACAAAAAAATTGTGAACTTTTTAAAACACTTCATATAGTAATTTAATCATTGTAATTTAATGGTAGTTGTGGAGATAGTCTACTCCCACCACTAGAGGTGCTGTTTCTGCATAAACATGCAGAAGTATACAGTAGGGACCAAAAACAGCAATGTTTGAATATGATACCTTATTCAAAATACCTATTGGCTGAATGAATTAAAATTTTAAATTTTTGATTGGTCAATTACAGAATCAGCAATAAAAATATATTTAATCTTTTAAAATTATACTTGTTTCAACTTAGTTTCTAAAAAGCAAATTAATAATTTGTCAGATTATTAAAGAAAATGAAAGTTTTTTCAAAAATAAATTTTTATTTATAATTGATAAAAATAATCTATAGCAGACAACATAAAACATACTTTTTGTAACCTATAACAAAATGCAGCCTATGTCATTGATTTCTTTCTCAATTTACTTTCATCTAAAAGTAAATTTTTAGTAAAATCTGAACTATTCCTCTAAAATAATTATATTTTTACACATTTATAAAAAACAAATATGTAAAAAAAAGTGCTCTAAAACATACATTTTCATTTTGAAAATCAAAACAAAGAATTTAGAACTGTCAAAATGTTGGCAAGTGCTCCCTTTTGTAGAGAATATAAAACAACCAATCAGTACATTGGAAGACAGGCCTTATCTCATTGTTATAACTTTAAATTTAAACATTATTGATTTTTTTTAGTTGTAAAATAGTTATAAAGAGGATGGCATCATATTGTAATTGGCAAAATAATATACAAATTAGTGGTTTGAGAGTGAGTTAAAGTCACATATGAGTATCCTCTTGGAGAACAGTCCTTTAATAAATATTTTATAAAGTGATATGGACAAATTATAATACTAGAGGGAGCTGAGTTAATTTAATAGTAATCATATTGTATCTTATTGAAAAAATATCAGTTTATATCTTCTAAAAACATTACTAATATTTCTGATTATCAAAAAAGCTCTTATAAAAAACACCAATACATAAGTATAGGATCTTTCAGAGAAAGTGTGAGGCCGGGGGCAACTAATATTTTAGAGGCTCTTCAAAATTTAAAATAAGAACCTGAGGAACAAGAAAAGAAATGAGTTTTTACTTAAATGGCTGAAAACAGGACTCCGGGAGCAGTTAGCTATGAGCAAGCAAATCAGATCCAGATAGGACTTGGATAGGTAAATTCACTGTAGCACTGTTAATATCATAAAAGACTGTAAGCACAGAACTGACTGACAAGGGGATGAGACTATTAGTTGTGCCAATTGCTGAACACTGCAGTTGCTTTCATCGCAGAAAATTGGCACTTCATCTCTAAACTGGCTTATGTTTTTGACTTGTGGTATCCCTGCTTGGAAAAGTTTTTCTCAAATAGTTTTGGGGAAATTTAACTGTAAAATTAAACCATTCTATGAGCGATAACATCACTTTGCCTTCTATATTTTTATTTAATATATTGAGTTGCTAAGTTGAGGCTTCTAATATTGTGAGGCAACTGTCCTTCTGTGCCCCCTCCTCTAATTGGCCCTGTATAAATACATTCTAAATAAACCAGGACTCGAACCATTATTTTTTTCTGTTCCAGTTTTCATTCCAGCAAAAATACATTGTTTTTTTTTTTGGAGGGGGGGGGTTCCAGTTTGGAACCCTGACAAAAACCTAACTACTTTCACATACACTTTCACCAAAAAAATCTCCTCCAACATCTAGAACCATTATTTTTTTCTGTTCCAGTTTTCATTCTGGCAAAAATAAGTTGTTGTTGTTTTTTTTTTGGGGGGGGGGTTTCCAGTTTGGAACCCTGAAAAAAACCTAACTATGCTCACATACACTTTCACCAAAAAAATCTTCCCCAATATCTAAAAGTTTGGCCACCCCTGATTTATATCATAATTATTTTTGAATTAAGTCATAAAAAACTAGAAAGAGGCAGCACTGATTAAAAGATTACAGAGTGGGAAATTTTTTTTAAACATAAACTATAATTTTTGATAAAGCAAAGTTAAATTTAATTTTATAATTATATTTTAAATTAATTAAATTGCATTTGTAATCAGGTATTTAATTTCTCATATGAATAATGACAATTTGATAAACTTTTAGGATTTGAGTTTAAATATATATTTAATTTAGCATATGCTAAAGTAAAATTTAAAATGATACTGTATAGTGAAGCAATGGATCCGGAAGTCAGATCCATGCTTCACAGTCTGCTATAAACTAACCAGTATTGCAAACCTGGGTTAGGTTTATATTCGAGTATCAATAGAGTTTTGCATTAAATAGACAAAGTGTATCATTTTGTCTATTCAGCGATCAGAAAATTAACTATTTAGTTTGAAATATTCATTTAAAGTAAATTTAATCAAAATATAAATCGTTCATAAAAATTTGTTTTTCAAAATTTATTAAAAAAGTATATATGTATTGCAAGCATATATATATATAATTAATGCAGAATTTTGTTGAAACTAAAACTTCATTTTGTTAAAAGAAATAATATATTTCTGTTTTAATCTGTTTTAAAATATGTCGTATGATTTTATTTTAAGATAAGCCTGCCAACATTCCTAAATTAATTGCATTATCAATTAGAGTTCCATTCGGGGCAATTAAAGATGGCCTTTTTTAATAAATAAAATTTATGAAATTAAAGCAAAATTGATAATAAAACCTTAAAGTTTATTTTTAGTCAAAAAGTTACTTTGAAACAAAAGAGCATGGGAGCTTATCAAGATCTAGAATCATGCGAAAAAACAATAGAAAAGAGTTGGCTGGAAAGGTATAAAAGGTGGGGCATTCAAAAATTATTTCTGAAATTATGCTGAAGTGATTCAAATAATTATTCTGAGATTATTCTGATTCAGATTTTATTTCTGATTCAATTTTTTTATTCGGACTCTGAGATTGTTATTAGCTATTGCTACGTCGGCTCATTTCAGAGGGTCTTATTACTTACTTCTGCTACTTTTGCTATGGTGACCATGTCTTATGATTTTCTGTTTCAGCTACTGATTATGACTCCTCTGTTCCGAGATTTTGCTGAAAATATTTGTTGAGACCCATTGCTTCTTAGTTCTTGCGGAGATTCTTGCTGAGAATTCTGCTTTGATTTAAAAATGCACCATTTCAAAGATTATTTTAACCTGGTGGGTGTGACCATGTATGGTGGCTAAGCCCATCAGCTTTGCCTGCCATCGGGATCGGGATCCATAAAATGCCGTAAGTGTCGTGTAGATAATGAAACCGAACTGTGAGCTGTTTGTGTGCCCTACATATCAAATGCTTTCAATCATAGTAACCTTGTCCAGACAAATGCATCCATGAATGTCAATCAAGCTAGGATGTCAGGGAAAATGACAAAAACTAAAAACCTGGACTGGTAACCTTTCATCCTCTCCTCACAAACTTTTACTTTCCTTTTTAAATCTATACCTTTTTTTAAATGTTCTCATTTAACTTATTATCTTTTCTTATGTATTTATCTATTTTTTAATCATATTATATTTATTTAAATTGATCATTCTTTATAATAAAATGTCCTCCTTCGCTATTCCTTATTTTTTTATGTTTTTTTATAAAATTAAACAAGCATGACCTAAGTTACTTTAGACTCTTTGTGCGGTGTAACTATTTTTATTATTGAAAATATTTCCAATTTAAAAATGACTATTTATAACTTAATGTTAGTTCAAGTTTGCCTTTGTTTTACCAATTCGATCTCCTCGATAATGCGTATTTTTGTTCTTATGTATTTTTAAGGTTAAATGTTAGTTATTAAAGGAAATCATCAAATATTTTAAAATATATGCATAGGTTAAATGTTAGTTAAGGAAATCATCAAATATTTTAAAATATATGCATAGCACAAAGCAGTGATTAAATCCTTTGTGAAATATTTATTTAAACCTTGATGAAATTGGAAAAGCAATATCCATGCCACAGAAGCATATGTAATTTAGACTGCTCATTTTAAAATTATTGATTAGGTGTTACTTGGGGGATAGTGGAGATTTAAAACCTAAATAATATTTTATTATATCACTTATTAAAATATGTCTCTCAAAGTAAAAGCATTATTTTGATGATTATTTCTTACAATCTTTCATGTGATAATCTGTTAGGTTAACTTTCCAATGATCCAAGCATAGCACAAGCATTTCATTCATATTCTAAATTTAAGTACTTAAGTAGTTATAGTCGATTGTCTCTCCCCTGATGCTAGCGGGCTGGGTTTAGAAAATAATTTATGTGTGTCTCAGATATGTTGTTGGTTCATGGTTAGACTCGAGAATAGACAAATAGGGCAGAGGCCATAATATTCTTTATTTTTATATCTCACGTATGAGTGGCCTTGAGGTACTTTCATCTAGTATTCGAATTGGGTTAAACCAGCATACACATTCGACCGGCACAATAGCAAGAAAAATATTACTGATCTTGATAAACTTTTACTATGAAATTGATAAACTTTTATAATATCAGTTTCAATATATTTGACATGTGAAAAGTACATTTAAAAATGCCACAGGTACATCAAGAGAAAAAATGAATTTGTTAAAATTTCCCTTTAAGTATCATTTCTCTCCATATAGTAGTGCCACTCAGTGCCAGTTAAAGTACTGAATAGATGCTAAAAGGTTTGTACACCAAAATCCCTGTCAAGTGCCTACTCATCCAATATCCTCAAAATAGTTTCTAGTTTGTGGTCTTCATGGATGTGAGAGCACTGCACCTAGATCATTGGATCTAATGCAACCCTTCAGCATCCATCTTTTATCTCTACCATGCACTGGGTGGTATTTCTGTACAAAAAGAAATTGCCACTGTTTTAACAGCTTGGTTAAGCATTAAACATGGTACCATGTGATATTTTAGTGGTTTAATCCCTTTAAGTATATTTTCACATAATAAAGAAATATGTTCCTGGCCTACATATTGAAATACATACTAGAGAAATGAAGAGATATTAGTTTTTGTTAATCCAGGTAAAATTTTATTGAATAAATATATTTTAAACTATTTAAACTTTATTTCAACCACATATTTAATTTCTCACTTGCATATATATATATAGTATAAAAAATGGAGCTATTATTGAAAAGAGATGTCACCATGAAATGTATAGAAGAATTTTACAAATATCATCAAAACATCACATGGTCACCATTTCACATGCTTACGTGTGCTGTTAATAAGAGTATCAAACTCTCCATACAGTAGTGCCACAATGTGCTCTTGGTGGCACTACTGTATGGAGGGTTTGGTATTCTTATTAATTTTATAAATAATTATGTAGTAATAAAAGCAAGAAAACAAAGCATTTTAAATAAAGATGTGAGATGTGCAATTAGAGTTATGAGGAAGAAAAAGCTTTAGGAAGTAATGGAATTATTATTAATATTTTTAAAAAAGCAAATAAAAATTAGATAAAGAAAATATTGATAAAATTATAAATATAAAAATGCACCAAATAATTAGAAGAATACAATTATTATTTTTAAAAAATGATAAAGAAGATATTAGAGATTATTAAACACATACAAAGTCTTTTACCAAAATAATTTCAACTATTCTAGAGTAAATTTTGGATTCTAATCAACCAAGAGAACAAAGTAGATTTTAAAAAGATTTTAGAATAGTGGATCATGTCCAAATATCAAGAGAAGTTATAGAAAAGACTAATAAATATGAGTTATCATTATTCCTTGAATTTATAGATTATAAAAAGGTAACTGATTCTATAAACATTTCTGTGGTAATTATAGCTTTGGATCATTAGGAATATTGTCATATTCTGAAAAATATTTTATCTAAATATAGTAGCAATGATTAGATTATATACAAGATTAATGTTGATAAGGATGTAGAACAGGGTGATTCTATATCTTGAAAACTTTTTACAACAGTTTTACAAAAAGTATTTTGTTAATAAATCTAAGGGACTAAAAGTAATTGAGATAATGTAAGTTATCTAGATTTTGCAGATAATATGGTTATTTTTGACCATAATTTATAACTTTCAGAAAATATTTCAAGAGTTATCAGATGAAATTAAGAAAATACGACTAAAAATATATATTGAAAAGATTAAAGTAATGTCCAATGGATTTTCTCAGAAGAAAATGAAGATTGTTTTTTATAATCATGATTTAAATAGAAATTAATAATTATAAATATCTTAGTCAGATTATTAATACATATGGAAACATAATAGATGAAATTAATCATATAATTAAACTTGAATAAATTCTTTTGGTAGAAATAACTTAATATTAAAGAAAAATAGTCTTTGCATTTAAAAGTGGAGATTTTTAATTGATGAGTTTTAGCAGATCTGAAACATGAATACTTAAAAGGTGATCAATTCTGAAACTTCAGATTACTTAACAAGCTATGAAGGGAATGTGCGGAAGAAGTAACCAAAAGAGATCAAAATACATGGGTGAGCAAAGAAACATATCACTGTCATCAATGAAAGAATTAAAAAATTTTGGATTGAACATATTTCTATAATAGTTGATGATATATGGGCAATTGATAATTTCAATTCTAAAAGACTTATTGAGACCACTTATGAGATGGATTAGTGAAATAAAGAAGTTAATTGGTGTGCTGTGGAAAAGAAAGGCTAGAGTTTGAAGAAATTGGGTTTAACAAAAAAATCTTCATTCTGCAGTGTATCAGTAATGGTTGAAAATGACATGTATCATTTTAATAACATAATAATATGTTTAAAAAATTGAGTTAATATTAATTATAGTAATTAAATAAGATTATTTTGTAAAAAATGAATGATTTTATCTAATCATTAATGTATTATAAAAAGTAATTTATTTTAATATTGTAAATTAAAAAAAATTGTCATTTAATTTGCTTTAAACAAACATTATAATTCAGTTGTTCTCTGAAAGTGTAAAATTTCTTTGGAAGATTTAAAATCAGAACAAAATAAAAATTGAGGGTTTTTTTAAAGCATGACTAGTAAAATGATAAAAAGTTAGGGATAAAGTTGATTGATTTTAGATATTTTTAATTTTAAAAAAGAAAAAAAAACCCTCTGAATTATAAAAAAGAGTGAAAAAATAGTGAAAATAACACTACAAAAATATTCATTATTGGATGATCTCTAGTTTAATGAATGACTAATAAAATTATTTTAAAAATATGATTTTTTTAAGATGTTTTTGGAAATTTTTTAAAAAAAGTATCCATATGGAAAAATATCTCTAACACATAATTTGTCCCTGATAGTTGGAAAAAACACCTGTTTATAAACAATGGGTCTGTAAAATATTAATAACTTTATTTTTGATGCACTTTTGAGTCCAAAGAAGATATACCTTGAATGAAAAAAAAAATATCCATTCATAAATGAAGGATTAAAAGTTCATTGAACTTTAATGATAAAAAATAAATAAATAAAACTCAGTATAAAAAGTTAAAGCAAAATATGTATTTTTTTAATTTAATATAATGCAATTTTCAGCTGATATCCTAAATAAGAATGCCTTAATTTAAACTCTTTTAACATTGTGTTCTTTGCAGTTCTACAATTATTGGCCAATAATCTATTATTCTTAAACTTTTTTTTAAGAAAACAAAAGAAAAAGTAAGACTTTCATCTTACTATTAGATCTTTGTGATAGAGTGATTATTTTTTCATGTTTTGATGAATATTTTATTATCAGAAAATTCTAATCGACCGCCCCCCCATTTTATATATATTCAATTCCTACTTTAATTGATTTAATTAGAACCTTATTAATAAATGGCTTTGTGAGATGTGAATGTTCTGAATATTTATGCAATATTTAACACAATACCTTAACAACATTGCATATCTGAGATAATGCAGATTTTTTTCAAAGTTATTATAAATGAGTACTTTGTCTTGAGAATTTTAACTGAGTCAATTTAAAATAGATGTTGATTATATCCATGTAAAATGTAATTTCAATTTTGCATTTACCATAATATAAATTTTCTTACAACTGAGATTGCAAACAAAAATAGTAATTTTATTTGCTTAATGATTTAAACAAAGATACTCTAAGACTTAGAACATTATTAATATACAATATTATGAGAGATGAAAATTCGGAATATATTTCCAATTTTAGAACAATTCCACTTTACTTAATTTTTGAAGATAATCAATGTAGGGTGTAACGATCATATTTGTACATTCGCACACCAAAATCCAGAGTTCTGGCAAATTATACCAAGGCTGATCTAGATAAGGGGTTGAGACCTTGAATCTGATTGCACCTCAGCTCCTTCACCAACACTTCATGACTTACTACCCTATGAGTGACATATATGAGGCTACACTTGGAGTTTCTTAGTTCACATTATATATATGACTAGAGATATGTGCATCTCGAATGTGTAGTTACTCAGGGAATTCAGTACCAAGTACTTAGTTCCCATGGACCATATGACTTGCTGCAAGTAAATTGACCACATAGTTCAGTGATTAGAGCAGTTTATAAAAACAATCTGGACCCTAGTGTTCCAGTTCTAAAGAAGAGCTGTCTGAACTAAGGAGCTGGGTGGCCATTAAAACCAGAAGCCCATTCATATAAGAAACATACAGCAAGGTGTATATGCATGTATGTGCTTCCTAAAGACACATTCACCATGCCAAACATAATAATTAATAACTAAAAGTAAGCAAAATTCTATAGTTTCATTCTGCGAAACTACCATACACCAGTTCATAATTAGCATTCTTAAAACATGCTAAAAGAAATACTTAAAAGTAATCTAATTTTATTAATAAATCTACGTAGTTTATAATATAACTAAAAAGAGGGTCAAAGCATATCTGGGACTTAAGTAATTCATATAATATGCTTTATAACTCATTCTTGCATTTATTAACTAATTATTTTATTAACTTGCAAACCTAATTTTAACAACAGTAATAATAATAAGATAAACATAATAGCTCAACAAATATATTTAGGTTTTCAGAGCAGAGATTTGTTTGTGTGTGCTATAAGATCAAAATTACTTAATTCAGAGAGAGCCTCTAATCATCTCTCCCCTTCAAACTTCTCATAAAATGAATCTCCATTCTGAACTGAGTATAGAATAAATTATAAAATAAATAAATATAAAACAAATAAAAAAGGCATGACCACAGATTAAAAGATAGCATAATAACTAAATAAATTATTATTAACAATCATTTAGAGTTTTATATTTTAGGTTAATAAGTAGGCAAGTTTACAGATATTTTAAAACTTAAATTATAATTTACACATTGAAATTAGCTTTTAGTTTATGAAAACATTACAATTTAGAAGTTTGTGAATGATTAATATTAGCTAGCTTAGAGTTTTAGAGATTCATTTAGAAATAATTTTAAAGAGCTCTGCAGGAAAATTTGTTACCACATCTTTGTTGAGGCTTCTCTGTAACTGATCATCATTATTCTTGGCTGGGCTTGAGTGATGTCTTCTGGGTAGGCTATGGGTCTTGAAGTCCATCTCCAGCATGTACCATTCTCCAGAAAAGGGAGGGGCAGTGGTTGCTTTTACCCAAAGGTTCTCATGGTAGAAAAAGTTAATGAGTGAACCCCTTCACAAAATTTAAAGTTATTTATACCAAAGGAATTGGTAATTAGAGTGACTTGTTTATAACTTTTACCAAAGTTTTCTTAGTAATTTAAAATGCATAAAAATGACACCTTTGATAATTTCTTGGTGAAAACAATACCAGTCACACAGGTCACTCCTTGTACTTAGTTTTTATTTTTAAAAGACATTAAAATTTTGTCTCCAAGTTTGATTAATTGCTTGCAGATGCTTTTCTAAGAATTACAATTTTTTATAAAAACAGGTAACATTTTTTTAAAAGAGTTTATGTCTATACACATTTTAGTATATATGTGTATGAGACCACCACAAAAATTTAATTTTATATACAAATGCCTTTAAATTAAGAGTTTTTAACTAAGAATAATGCAAATTTAAATTAATTTAAAAGAATTGTAATGGTTTTAAATCTATTGTATTATGGCTTCTTTCACATATATATGTAGGTAATTATACATATATAATAATGTTCACACAACTTAATTTAAATTATATCATTTTATTAAGTTTTAAATTTATAACAGTGTAAGCATTATATGCACACAAATATTAATATGATATTATTGGACATGTGCACTAATACAGATTCACACAGACATGTAAATATCAGCTAGTACATATAAAATAAGTTATTAGAAGCTTATATATGTGGACTGGCATGAGTTTGAATTAGGGAAAATATATTACTGTGGAACATAGGTGAAATGGGATGATGGCTAAATAATATCATTTCAAGGGGGAGAGACTTCCTATTCATTAATATTTGTAATACAAATGAACTTGCTGAACAATTATAACAATATTGCAACTTCTTTTTATGATAGCCCATTTATTATATTTCACTATGCTATTTCTATTCCCAGACAATCATTCATATTGACTTTTCTTTTTGGGCACACATACTCTCTCCCAATGATTTTTCTGAATCGATATCAAACTCTGAAGCAGCATTTTTTATAATCTATTGTGAAATTTTTCTATATTATTCATACATCCAAATAAATGCATCTCTTCTAGCTTGAAGATCATTACAGGAACTCATCCTGAGATACATATTTGTCACCTTTCATAGTAATATGTTTAAATTAATCGGGCACCAAAACACAGAATTTTGTTTTTCAGGTGTATTTCTGAGATTTCAGTTATATGATCACTGACCATCAGAACTTGATCATTATTGGGCCCAAGTTGGGCATCATTTGTAACAATACAGAAAATAGGTTAACACAAAAATAGGCTATGGTTACATAGTCCCAAAATTGGGTAGCTATTTGTAACAGTGTACCACATTAGAGCATAAGTGTGAGATGGGAAAACAAAATATAAAATTTAATATAAAAGATCACTAAGAAATCAGCACATCCAATTATAAGTTTACTAGCACCATATAAAAGTAATAACCATTCATCACCATTAATGATCAACAATAAAAATAAATCCAGTCAATAACAATACAGGATAATACAAGAATAAGCTGTGGTTACATTGTTACACAATTGGGTAACTATTTGTAGAAGTACATTAGGGCATAACTGTGAGGAGATGGAAACCCATCATCATCTCTAAATAAATAAAAATAATAATATAAAAGAAATGAGCATGAGAGAACAGAACAGCTAACTATAATTTCACCAGCACTACACAAAAGTAATAATCATTTATCATCATTAATGATTAACACAAAATAAATTCTACAGTCAATGTAGTGTCTGCATTTGTAATGGGTCTGCTATGGACCAGGTTAATTATTTAGCCCTTGCCAGTCTGGGGCAGATTATTAAAACCATAATTTAGTTACACAAACAAATGCTAATCCATAAGAATACAATAGTAAAAAATAGTATTGGGATACTAAAACATGCTGATTATCATCAATGCTCTGACCATTTGCCAACTATAAATTTAATTTCTAATAAATACCAAACTAAATAAAATGTAGTGCATGGACTTTAAAGGATATCCTTTTTGTGAAAATCTAGGATTATCATCGTGTGCTATGTTCATCACACTAAATAAACTCCTACCTTATATAACTTAAGCACAAATCTAGCTAGCTCAGAAAGAAATATCTCTATAAATTATTACTGTGAGTAAGAAATAATTAAATAAAGCAGCTTATTATAAATAAGCTTAAATAATCCATGGGCTTACTCTACTATAAGTATATAGTTTTATTGGTATCATAAAAAATCTAAAACATTAAGTTATCTATCATGAAGTAAGATCACACATACTGCAATTTATGAAACAAGAATTGGATATAATAAAAAAATTAAGACTAAAAAATATTTTTAAAACAATTATTTAATGTCTAATTGATTAACAATAAACAAAAAATAACATGATAGTATTTCAACAAAAAAATATATTTTCACAAAAATTATATTAACCAATCAGTTGATTTCTATTCCTAAATTAACTTTTCATTCATTAAGTCATTTTTAAAATAACTAAGAATTTGATAGACAACATTTTTCAAAATCAAAGATAATCTTTGATTTAGCTTAATTAAACTTTTTATTCAGGAGGAAAAAATGAATGAAAATGGAAAAACATGTTTAAAAAAAAATTAAATTTATAACAAATTAATTTTTCTAAAAGCTATTTCATAATTTGGAAGAGAAAATTGACTAGGTTTTAAGAAAACAATATTTCACAATTTGAAAACATTAATTTAATGAAAGTATTTAAAGTTAACAAATCTATAGTAAAAAATTATCACTTTTATGAAAAAACATTTCTATTAATAAAAATAGTAGGCACACAAAAAATATCTCTAACTTTGGCTTTATTCTTTATGGAGTCTTTTCTAGCTGCAATTTCCAGTTTTTTTCCAATTGAGTTTTTCCTTGAAGGCTTCTAGACATGTGCATAATTAATTTGTCCTTATCTTGGTTTGCAGTAATTTCAGATTAAAAAATAGAGAATTTTATCCATTGGGTTTTCTTCTTGAATTTTTAGGTGAGATTGACACAGATAGAGACTCGTGCTATTGGTTAAAGACAATGTTGCAGATTACTTTAGGGGGTACCTTCTTTACAATTTAATTCAGTAAAGGTAAGTTACATGGAGGAAGATTATGTTTAGCTTTTAGCTGAATTTAGCATGTGGTTTTTATTGTACAAACTATTTTTATTACTAAACTCATAGGATGCTAAAAGCTTGTTTAAAACTTCTGCTATAATATGCAATAGCTTAGTTAACACTGATGGCAACAGTTTGGTGAAGACTTCCACTTCTTTCTTTATCAGCTGAATTAAGACTTGACTATTCTCTTCAACAGCTAAATAAGGAATCTATATTCATACCAGATACTTTGGTCATATGACTTATTCACACACCCATTATTTTTTCTAGAACAATCTTGCCTACAAGCCAATTACAATCTGTCTCTTACATGATAATATTTATTACCAATTAGATAAATTTATATAAATACAATTGTTCAGTTCTTTCCCTTCTTAATCATAGACATTGAAAAATAAGTCAATAACTTGAATTAATATCATAAAATTCTTGGCATTTCTTTCTAATTAAAAATTTTTTTTTGCAAAAAAACAACAAGATAATCAGTTAATTGCACTGATTTTATTTTTCTTGCACTGAAGAGATAAAGAGAAAAGAAAAACGACTGATTAAAAATAAAATTTACAAAAGGATTAAAATCTAATATATATATTTTTAAAAATACTCTTAAACATTAAACTTTATTTCTCTTAAAATGTTAAAATTAATATTTATTAAATAATTTACAAAAAAGAGTATTTTTTTCTCTTAATACATTTTCATAGTTTAAATTAAAACTACTAATTAATTATAATTACCAATGAGAGAGAGAATTAAAAAAAACTTATTTACATTTTTTTTACAATTCTCTCTTCTTTCTACAATCATTTATAACTCTTATTAAAATATTCCCAAATTGAAATTATATTATTATTTAATAAATTTAATTTTTGAAAATTCTTATACTATCATATCAGACTTAAAATATCTAGGTAAATAAAGACCCATTTAAAAATATTTGTATAGGAAAATTAAATATTATTTCCCTCATTAATTAAATAATTCTATGCATAGACCTGGGGAACATGTTGCCAACAATCTAATTATTTTTTTAGTGCAGCGATGTAGCCAACTAGTTACAATATATATATATGTGGAAAATTATAACCAATAAAAGTAATATAAGAAAAAAAATAACTATTGTAAAATAATAAACAAAAAGGTATATTTTTAACAATGATTATATCATTTTATATATAATAATTATATTTTAATAAAATTTAAATGGAAGTAAATCAATTATAAGCTTTGGATAAATAACACTCATATATCAGCAAATGATCTTTTTATATCACCGTTATATATGCTGAAATACATTATATTGCATTAATAATTTTACTATATATTCTAGAAATCTACTCCAATGAAAACTACCAATGATTTTATAGATTCATTTCAGAAGATTTTCATTTCTTGTCCAGATGGACTTACTATTACTTTTTTCCTACAAAGTATAGGTATGTTATATCAATTATGTGTTTTTATAAATGAATTTTAACTATGGGATAATTTAAGCAAACAGTAATCAGAAGTAGGCATACTTTCTAACAACAACATTTGTATTATCTATTTTAAAACAAAAATGAATCAGGTTTTACTTTACTAACTTAAGTTTTGAAGTAATTTAAACAAATATTATTGCTAGTTAGTGTAATTTTAGCTTTAAATGCCTATTTCTGATTTGTACTTTGCTTAAATTTCATCATAGATAAAATTCATTTATAAAAAATGTGCAAGAGAAGTCTTAATAAAATACTAATACCTAAATATAAAGATACATTTGTATACAACCATTGTTTAAAGTAGAAGTCACAGTCAGAAGAAGAAAAGATGATTGCATGAAAATCTGTAGACACAAAACAATTTAGCGCAAATCGGCAAAATTGGTAAACCATCATAGTTAAAATGTAAAATATACTATGTATTGTAATCCCTTGTAAATAGCTAAAAATAAAAAGCATGACAATAATAAAAATATAAGCATGTTGGTAGAGAAAAAGTTAATTTACTTTCAGATCATATTGCTGAAATGTATCAATACAATTTCTTTCAGTTATTTTATTTCTCTTTCTATAAAAGTAAAAATGTAATTATAATGCTTAAGTAAAGATCAGTTGATTTTAAAGAGTATTCTATTCTAATTGTGTTAAACAGAAAATGAAAAAAAAAACTGAAGTTGTTTAGTTTTTTTTTTTAAAAAAAAAAAAAATGGAGTTACTAAACTAAATGTTAAATAAAAGGCTGGTTATTACATTATTGAATTAAAATTAAATACTGTACATCTGTTTTTAAAAAAATGAATTCAGATTTTTAAAGATATTTTTTACTGTCGTTTAAAAAAAAATTGCTTGTTTAAAAAATATATATATAATTAAACAAATTAAAAAGAAAAAACGTGAAATTAAAAGATTGATTAATCATTATATAAAGTAATTTTGGACGTAGACAACCAAGATTAAGAAAAAAATCTTTTTTTACAAGCATTATTTAAAAAATAGTGGCACTGAAGCTATAAAAATGACTTAATTAAATTTTGATCAGAACACATTTGTATAGTGAAATGAATGCAAGAAATTAGAACAGATCTTTATACAGTAAGAGAAAGCATAACACAACTATGGATATTTGGCCTCAAAGTTAAGCAGTAAGCTATATTTGCCAGTATTGAAGAATAATACTTTCAATATTATCAAATTATAAAGATCAAACAAACTAATGATTCATGCTTCCTTAACATGAGTGGCTAGACATCTGTGTGTATGTTCATCTCTACCAATAAGAAAAGTTATTAAGTCCAGTCTTAGTATGAATTAAAAAAACAAACACCTGAATTAATGCCAATCATCATCAAAAATGTATTTTTATTGCCTAACAATTTGTGTGACTGTTGTTGATGTGTTTTAAAAATATACAAAGTAATAATAACCAACATGTAATTAAACAATAATTGAAGAAAGAAGATACCAATGCCAATGAACTTATAATGATAATTCAAAAGAAAAAAGTTTACCATTAATGACCAGCCTAAAAATAAAAAAATATTGTACAGAAGGAAGAAATATATTATTAATAACCAGCCAGAAATATTAAAATGGGGAGTCTGGAGACATAAATGAATTGTTCTAGGATTGCCTACGAAAAAATATAGAAAATTAAAAATTTCTGATTGACTACAGTTGTAAGTATTTATGAAATTAAGACTTATTTAATATATATGACATGATATGTCAGTAAACTGCATATATAATAGCTGGATAATGGTAGTATAAGAGAAGTATAAGTGGAAGATCTAGATATTTAGAAGATTAAATAGTTATATCTATATAGTATAATCAAATGTTTTCATATTTGGAAATCAAGCTGATTTTGTCCAATAATATTTACATAGCAACATTGAATGTAGTGGGTGAGTTATGTATTAAAATGCAATGTATATGAGTGAAACATAATCCATATTATAATATTACATAAATTTTAAAAAAATATATTTGTGGAATTCAATGATAACCAGGTCTTGATTGCCAAAGCTGAAATCATTAGTATTTAATAGCATGACCATATACTTGTCAGCAAAAAATATCTTCTCCATTGCTAACATTACATAAAATAGGAATTTCAAAGTGTGACTTAATTATAGATTATCTAAAGATCTATTTTGAGTCTTGGTATTTTAAATTGATGATTTTAAAATGGACAGCAAAATTAATCCCATGTCTCTTCCAACAATTATAATTGCCCCCATTGAAATTTAATTTTTACATTCTTATTTTTATTTGTTCTATTCTGAAAGAGTTATTTTACACAATGTCTTGAAAAGTATCTTTTATATCAAAAAGGGCGTTCAATTGTAGACTTTTCTATATAAAGGAAGATAAATCACATTATTGAACATAGATTTCTGTATATTATCTTTAAAAAATTAAATACTTAATTATAACAAAAATTGTTCTCTATTGTATTTTTTCTATATCATATTTTAGGAAACTATTATTTTTTGCAATGGCATTTAGATAGATTTTTATGGTAGTCATTTCAGAGAGGTTAACAGTTTTTTATTACAAAAGTGATGTATCATTGTGATATTTGTTCTAACTTTAAAATGTAGTTTAGTTTTATGAATTAAAGAAAGTATATATGCAAATAGCTAAAATGATTAGTCTTGGCTTTAATCTGTGTGCAACATTTCTATTAGACAAAATCTGTATGACAATTTTGGAGAATGCCATCACTTCAGACTGACTCTTCATAATTAATTTTTATTAAATAAATAATTAAACGATTTGTTGCTCAAGAGTTTGTAAGAAGTTTGAGATTAGAAATGACTGCACTGGACTTTTGTTCTGTGGATTTTAATCTCTTTACTCCATAATGCTACCATTGCATAAAAACACAAAGGTTTTTCTTTTTTTTAGTTAAATATATTAGTGTTTATTTTTAATAATAAAAAATAAATAGTTGTTTACATCAAAATTTCTATTGAATTCACTTTTTATAGATTTCTGAACTGAAATCATTTTAGGATATTATAAACTTTTTTAGAAAAAGAAGATGAAGGAACTGACCAAGAAGAAGGAAGTCGAAGAATGAGTCAAGAAAATGATATTGGAATAGTAGTAAGGCAAAGTTATGTAAATGGTGGTATATATAGCAAAGGGCATTCCAAGAAAAAAGAAGTCAGTCGCTGCATTGATCGAGAAGGCACAGTAATCAAAACATTTAGTAATAATACTGTTGAGGTTAACATTAAAATTATTTTATAGCTATACCATAAACTATATATGCATGCTTTAAAAATTTTATATAAAAATGAATTATTTATCAACTGACAAATATTTTGTGACTAAATTATATTACATTGACTCCTACCCCCTTATACTTTCACTATTATTTATTGGGTATTAACTTGATTAGCACTTTGACTCATTTCTCAATTTTTATTTGTTTGTTTATGTTTTTTAATGTATATGACTTTAGTTATTGGCATTTTTAATTATCATTTTCTATTATTATCAGTTCACTGCAGGATAAAGATTTCTTTCAATTTAATCCAGTTTTTTTTTTATTCAATACGCTTTTTTTCTACATATCACTCCAGAAAACTTTTATATCTCATCCATACCTCTCACACTGAGTGCATTGTTATATCTTTTATGGTATTTTGAAATCCAGTAAGATTTCAATTCTTCATCTACTGTTATCATGTCTAGTTACACATCTAATCCAATCTCATTTCAGTATTTAATTTTGACAATGAAATTAATAATATCTGTCTGTTCTCCCATTCATCTATTTCAGTTTTGATTTCTCCTTGTTAGTTCCAACTTAGATATCTTTATTTTTTATTAATATATTCTTCAGTTTTTACATTGGTCAGTTCCATAAAATATATTTGTTAAAAACTTACTTTTCATGCACATAGGCACATTTTCTTTAATATTAATTTTATTAAACTATTGTTATAAAAAAGCACTTCATCCATTAATTTTAACCCATTGTGTTTTCATCTATATTAATAATCTGATCAGAGTATTTATAGTTATTAACTTAGAATTCATTACTATCAATCATTTTTTAATTTGAAAATTCACTTAAACATTATTTTTTAGCATTTATTTAGACCTGTATTTTCACTTTCCTCAGTTAGTCTTGCAATATTTCATTAAACTTTAAAGCATTATTTGTAAAAACATCCACATCAATGACTTAAATAATCTGCATTTATTTTTATTACTCTAATTTCCCATTTTAATTTGAAGAATACTTTTCATAAAAGTGATGTAGAAGATTTTAGAGAGGTAGAGTCATTATGTCACATATCTTTATGGGGATTAATACTCTCTATATGTCACTTTGTAATCTAATCATTGCTGTTTGCATTTTGATAAATATTCTTCAGAATTTAATAATCTATGTCCTTTTGTCATTGTGGAAATGTTTATAAAGTCAAGTATACAAATTCAAATCAAAATGGCAAATTGGCATGAACTCTTATAATATATATACTTTTAAATACAGCTTTTTATTTTAGAATAAACTTATTTAAAAAGCAATATTCTCTATAGGAAAGTTGGAATGTTCTTATTAAAATTCCTATATACAACTGACAGAAATCTGATATGGTTGTGATTTTAATATCACTTTTATTTTTCTTAGATTTCAATATCTCTGTTGCATGTTTTCAATTATCTACAATATCTTTTATCATTTGGACATTTGGTACATATATTTATTTATTCATCTGACTACTAACATATACATAATAATTCAATTTTTTTTTAACTTTTCTATCTTCTTAGATTTAATTATATTTGCAGGGAAATCAAGTCATACATCATGTGACTTAATTCAATAAACTTGGGCTACAAATGCTATATAATGAGCTATTCATGCTCATTATATAACATTTTTGGTACAAGGTTATTAAATTAAGTCACATGATGTATGACTTGATTTCCTTGCACTTATAGTTTTGCTCTTGAAGCTTTGGTGATGTTATATTGCTAAAGCTGTTAATATATGATGTATCTGAACTTAGTTCAGTTCCATATGATTATACAAGTTAGATAGCTGGATTTGAAGACATGTAGATATCTGAAACTTTCAGATTTTTTATTTAATAGTTAATTATTAGATAAATTCTGGTCTTGAGCTGGTATTTTTAAATCTAAGGTCTGAATATTCTAGCATCTCACTGATGATAGCCAACAGCTAGAAACTTTATTCTTACATAAGTAAAAGCTAAAATAGCCACTGAAGGGCAAAAACTTTTCTGATGGCACATGATGGAAGAACAGTGAAATAGAAAGTAATTTGTTATGAAACATGTTAATTTCTAGATGATAAGGATTTTGAAAGGTTTTTTTTATCTTTTACCTTTTAACTAAGAATTATTCTTCATTAATCATACTTTCATTTTTTTTTTTTAGATATTACTAGGGTTATTAATTGTTAATTTTAAATTAAGATTGTTTTATTTTTTATTGAATTAGTAAGTCCTAAAATATCTTGAAAACTAAAATAATTATTTTACTAATGATTTCTTTTTATTTTAGATATTATATAGTAATGGATCGATCTTTGCAAGCTGTCAACAAGAAGATTTATTTTCCCAAGAATCCCAAACTTCTATTTACACCAAAATAAGTTGTAAGTGTTTGGTGCTTTTGTTTTCTTTATTAGAACTTAGAAGATAAGTAAAATAAAAAAGAACTTATTTAGATCATTTGTTATTTTATGTGAATGTGGTCTATATTTTATCAAAGCAATAATTACTGTTGAATTTATCATGTGCCAAGAATATGACTAAACTAATTAAGATAGACATTTAAAGACAAATCTTTATTATTATTTTTATCTCTTTAAATAGTTACTAATAAGGTGACTGATTTGATAGCTAAAGGTTCTTGGAACAAAGCTCCATCTATCATGTCTTATGCTCAAATATCACATGACCCTTTGAACAATTAGCCATTTGATTATTTATTTAAACTGTTAGTATATTATTCAATGAACATTTTTTATAGTATATAATTTTATTTATAAAAACGTTTAAAATGTATATTATCACACTCCAAAGAATATTCTAAAAATGATAAATCAAAAAATGTTCCTCCACTTTAGCACCATCTATAATAAAATTGAGTAATCAGTGAGTGCTCAATGGCAATACATTTAAATTCTCATTCCCAAGCCTGTTTAATAGCTTTTGTCTTAATCAATAAGATTTAAAAGATTAAAACCTGAAAGTAATTGCATTTAGCAACCATCTTCAACTCCATTCTACTATTCAGGCTAAAAACCAGAAAATTCAAAACATTCTAATAACAGTTATATAAATTTGACTCCAGATTAGTAACTTTATATTTTAATATCCTCAGTTTTTTATTAGCTATGGTATTGAAAGTCATAGTTCTAGCATGGTTCAAAGTTTATCTCCAAGTAATTGTTAATTTTATTTAATGTATCAAAAGATAATTTTCATCTCACTTGAATATTATTGTGTAACTGAGATATGATAATTATGGAAAATTAAAATATTTATTTTATTTTAAATAATTTTATTCAAAGCAATCATATTGAAAGCATTAAATCTACAATTTAAATGTAATTCTTTTCAGTACTTTTTTTTTTTTTTTATGTTTGAAAGTCAGTTTTACATTAGAAAATTATTTCTCAATAAATAAATAAAAATTAATAGTTTTTTTTTTAGTAATTTTATTTTCAGTGATTAAGAGTCATTGATAGAGAATATTTATTTTTTGATAACTAACCTATTGGAAAGTTTTTCAACACTTACAAGGCCAGGAATTAGTTTAGAATTACATTTTAAAATGAGTTGTCTAAACCATTTTTAAGAGACATTTTTCCCATATTCAATTAGTATTTTAGATAAAATATCAGAAATATCATTTTCACTTATTTTTGAACTCTTGTTATTATTTATAATAATATCAATAACAGTGTGATATTTAACCTATCTTTATGCACTCAATATTATGCAATGTTTTTTTAAATTCTCCAACACACCTGATGGTTTTGATTATACAAAAGTCATCCTCAGAACTAAAAACACAATACTTTACTGGGTAGATTTGTATGTATATTTAACAAGAGTTAGAGCCTAAACAAAAATACCCTGAAACCAATCATGCCTGAGATACACAGGTCAGGAGCAATTGTGACTTCTGCCTATTTGCTTATTCTCTAACTTTATAACATTATGAACAATATCTCTGGTGATAACAAAAAAAATTCCATTCATTCCTCACCTGAAGATACAGTGGAGAAACAAGAGAATTCTATAAGATTTATGAAACCATGGCATGATATAGGAAGATTTTATATCGATATTAGCTAATATGATTATATATCCAAATGGATGAAGGATCAATTTATTTCATTTGACTACTATTTTGAACCTGTGTTAAAATATACCCAGAAACACTAGTAATTTACTGCCCCTGGACTGAATAACATAATGATTTGAACAAATGGATAAAGTTGAGAAACAAACTTTAATAAACAATGAAATGGTTACATGCATATATATGATATTTACAGATTTAGTGTATATCTGTCTTTAAACATCTAAATTCAGAAATTTGGTTATTACAAACACTCATCACTAGGATACATTCAGTTTTAGATTATAATATATAGATTTAAATGCGTAGCGATTCCAGTGCGGTTTTTAATATGCCAATGCTTGTTTATAAACCATCTACACTATAAGAGTATTATGCTATATGTCTAAAATACACAGAAGTGATGGCCAGCCTGGATACATTGATTGAAACTTCTCTCAATTATTTACATTTTATTATTGCATTCACGCCTTTACAGTCATGAAACATTCAATGCTTTAAGTAGTATAATAAAACATATCTTTTACTGAGAGGTATTTTAAGTTAATGTGATACAAAGTAAGCTTGATTTGATAACTCAATTATAATGTTTATATAGAACAATCATTATGATTTAATAACATATGTGGTATTCATTGGTAAATAGACGTAAAAAAGTGAGATTAATAAAATAGGAGGGAGATTCTTGAGGGTTTTTAAAAATTTTCACATAAAACAGACAGAGCACAGGTTTAATATTATAGAATTGCAGCAAAGATATCATATAGGCATATATTTAATTTTTTGAGAAATGATGGTACTAACATGAAAGGTAGCTATGATAGTTTGATTCTCTTCTTTTATCTGACAATGTGCTTCTAAGAAATCAACAATAAGACAACCTTCTATTCATTTCAGAGTGGTTTTTAAATAAAGAGCAGGTAGGAAGATGTGAAGAACTGGGCATACCAGGATTATCCCAATGCAGAGCATTTCATACACTAACTGAAGATCCAGTGTAGCTCATGTACCCATTTCTTGGAATTAATATAAATATGAACTGGGTTCAGACTTCCAACATCCCATCTAATTAGCAACCTGAACTTTATACAAAGCTAATCCTATGCTAGTAACACAGAGACTAAATGATTCCACTAATGATGTTCCTATAATAATCACCTCCTGATATTTTAATACCTAGCACAGTGGCATGAATTATTTTTAAACCTGCATGAAATGAACCTTCCCCTCCCCCATCATAACATAATAAATCCCACATTTGTTTTAGAGGTCATTAGTATCTTTAAACAAGGATGCTCCATAAGAGGTGACCATAATATAGTTATCAAAATTATTGGTATGGCGGTATTTGGAAATAATAATCAAACAAATCATTTGACAGCATTAATAATCAACATTTAACTAACAATATAAAACTAATATTATTGAAATATCACTCAACCTGGAAATTTTGTATGACTATAATAAAATTAAGTGGATCAATCATTACTAACCATAATGGGGAGTTTCCTATAATGGCAGACATGCTTGCAGGATTCAGTTTGATTGGCATATTAAATCAAATAAAATATGAATCGATAAATCTAATTAATAATTTTACCACACCAAAATATGGGATGTAAACAACATATAAAGAAAAAAACAGAGAATGGGTTAAGATTTTACGGATAATTGTGAACATAGGTTAAGTTATAGGATGGATCAACAGCATCATATCCCATTTCCGATTATATCAGAATACAGGGATAAGTGAAAATATCGATAAATCTAATTAATAATTTCACCACACCAAAATATGGGATGTAAACAACATATAAAGAAAAAAACAGAGAATGGGTTAAGATTTTATGGACAATTGAGAACATAGGTTAAGTTATAGGGTGGGTCAATGGCATCATGCCATTCCTGATTATATCAGAATACAGGGATAAGTGAAAGTACAGTATTGATTTAAATATTGTTTACAAGCATGTTAAACAATTAGAAAGTCTTTGTTGACAGCAATGATTGATTGTCTTTCGACGGATCTATGCTTTTATGAGGCAATCATTGTAATCCATGGGCACTAATTAATTTGTCTGATGGCGAGTAGATTTTCTTCAGGGATCAGTTTTTCATGCATAATTTAGGCAGTCCACTGGTTAGCTGAATAGCATCCTGACAGGGGAATGATCTTGGGAAAGAGTAACTTGATTCCCACTACTCTAACGTCTTCGTATCAAAATTTTGGGTGTCGTGGAGTATGTTAGTTACTTGATTAGAAAAGAAAACTGTTATTAATTTTAGTCCCATTTATACTCTACCATAGTATTCCAAGAATACTTTTACAAGTTTACCTGAGGCAAAGCAAGTATAGGCTTACCTTGCATTATTAAATTAAACAAGATTTTTTTGTCGTTCGTTAAGAGAAGATGCAAATAATTGATAAGGTCTTGAAAGTCTGGGCAGATAATTGGAACAAATAAAATTTCCATTAACAATTTTAAATCTAGAATTTAATGAATTAATGAATAAAACGTTATCAAATCCGACTAATGAATTTCTTCTGCCTGATTGTACTATATTTTTCTAAGAGCTTTCTAGAACCTTCTTGACATGTTGCATCATCTTTTCCACATTTTATACATCCATAACCACTATGTTTATATACAAATGCAGATACACATTCCTTGATTTACTGATATTAAAACATAGAATTATTTTATTAATTTGGCATTTACCAGTACACCTTCAACATTGATATATAACATACATGAAATGATTAACTAAAAAACAGGATGGGGTGATGGGTGGTTTTATGTTAGTCACTGAAGCTCAATGACCACTTCATACTTCCCCACTTAGAAGAAATATAAAATGAACAAAAAACTTCAATCTCTAAGTAACAGAAAAACACCCGAGTTTGTTGACTTTATCCCACCTAACTTGAGATCAGGTATGTCAACATTGCTGCTCCTTACCAACTTTACACTACAATTATCATTCCTTTCAAAACATCCTCACAGGAAATTTCTAAGCTAGTCCTGTTTTTATAACTTCAGATTGTTCATTGAATCCAGCATTATCTAGAATCCCTAGTCCATTTTGGATTTTTCTTTTTTTCATTGGTTCCTTGCCAACCTACTGTTCAATTCCTACTCTTTTCTTGGATCTGGAAGTATATATGGCTTCACTTGCCATGCTTTAAATGTCCTTTTTATTCTTTCCCTTTCCAACAGGAAAGCATTATTCCCACATTTTTATCTGATTCGATATGATCCATGGTACAAAGAAAAAAATGTCCAATACACTTTGTTGTGTTTCTTGTTTTGGGGGCTCTTAACCACACTTTATTGCCTTCTTGAAATCTGTGGCACTGAATGCATCCTTTTCATAACTATGCTTTTACCATTTAGGCCAGCCACAATTGGGTAGCCTCTTGATCTCTGTTCGGGTCAATGCATATGAAATCCCTAGGTAATGCTGTCTTGAATATCTTTAGACAGCATTCTCCCTGATGGAGTCACCTCAGCACAAATCCTGTTAACTGATTGACCATATGGTTGATGTAAACAATTTCCTTAGCATTGTTCACCAATCCCAATGGTTCATTGAGGTGCAGGTGCAAAATAGCCTATTGATATCTCATGAGTCATGACTCTTTTACACAGGTTAAATTGCTGTTTTCTCAGTGAGGTGAATCAGTGGGTAAGTCCCTGTCTCAAGACCCATGCTCTCCATTCTCTTGATGTGAATGCAAAACTGTGTTCAGTTTCCCAGCTTCCAGAAATTTCTTGTCTTGGAGGGCACATAGGGTGCCTTTTGAGTTGGCTATCCTAATTGGATATGCTCACACATATTTAGAAAATACCTCACACATTACCCATAGGTAATAGAACCTCCTAAATTTTGGTAGAGTACCATAATTATTAATGGCAAGTAACTCATTTGGTCTAGATGCCACAATGGGGATCCAGTGGCCCCAGCATATGACTTGTTTGGGAATTTTCTTTGTGCACATATATTGCACTTTCTCAGCATGAAAAAGATCTGGGCATACATCCCAGGCCAGTAGAACTGATGCTCTATGGCCTGCTATGTTTTTTTCAGTTCATAATGCCCCAGTTCTCTGTGCATGTGATCAACCAGTTAGGACTTTAGTTTACTAGGGGTCAATATTTTCCATGGCTTGTTCCTACTTCTGGTGTTTATTTGTAAGATCCCATCCTTTAGCCAGTACTGAGAATACCGCCTAACACCAGGTCTTAAATGATTTCCTGACTGGTTCATTCACAATTCATGAATAATCCTGTTGTATTGATATTCTTTCTCCTGCCAGTATCAGAGGTTTTTTGGTCCTGACTTCATGGATGTCTCATGGCAGTCATCATGACTCTTAATGTTTGGTTCCATATTTCTAGATTTGCAATTTCATTGGTTCTAGGTGACAGCTCAATATGTTGGCCACTACATTTTTCTGAACCAGGGCAATATATTATGCATGGTACTGGAATTTTTGCAGGGCAAGGCATCACCTGATGAGTCGGTCATTTGTCAAGAAGCTTTTATTCAGAAACTCCAACTACTTATGGTCTATCACAATGATAACTTTGGACCTTAGGAGAAATTGTTTGAACTTCTGACAAGCCCAGACAACCATGAGGGTTTCAGTGGTCTTATAATTTATTTTGGTGCCTTTTAAGGTCTAACTACTGAAATATAGGACTTGGTGCTCCCCAGCTTTTCCCACTTAAAATAACACCACCCTTTTGCTACTATCCATCTGAACATAAAATGGACATTTGAAATCAGGGTGATGAAGCATCACAGCCTGAAGGAAGTGGTCTTGATAGTGCTCAGGTCCTGATTATAGGCAGTGGTTCATTCCCATTTTCTGCCTTTTATGAATAAGTCTTCCAGCCTAGCCTGGGTAAAACTTGTGGTAGAAATTGCAAAGTCTGAGAAAGGATTGAACCTGCTTATGAGTCATTGGTTTACAGCCTCAATCTTTTCATGGTGTACCTTGATGCTGTGTTCATTTATGATATGGCCCAGGAATGATATCTCTCTAATTGCAAAACAAATTTTCTCCATATTAATTGTGATGTTTTTATGAGAACACTTTTGGAAAAACTGCTCCAAATATTTTAGATGTTCTGTAACGTCCTTGGAAGCAATTATAATGTCATCAACATAGCAGACCATGTCCCTTTGCATGTCCTCCAATATGACTGGCTTCAAGCATGAGCCCTGCACCACTGTTGATGAGCCCAAAAGGTACTCACTTAAAAACATGGATCTGCCCTTTGTACCAAAAGGCTGTACATTTCTGGTTACATGGGTCCATCTGCCAAGAGCTAGAAGTAAAGTCTAATGTGAAAAAAACAGCCTGGCCCTCTAGCCAAATAAATATATTTTGAAATTGTCAATGCTACATCTTTTAAAAACAGGGGTCTGCCCATTGAACCATGTATATTTCTGGTCACATGGTCCAGGACCATCTGCCAGTAGTCATAAGTAAGTCTAATATGGAAAAAACAGCCTGTCCCTCTACCTGAATGAATATCTCTTGAAATTTCTAGAAGTATATCTCTTTCTAGAATGGTCATGCTGTTTAGCCAATGGGCATCAAGACACAACTGGAGGTGTTCATTTTTTCTTTACACAATTAAGGGGTTATTATAAGGGAACAGACCTCATTCAATAATATCCCAGTCTATCATCTGCTTGATTTGTATTTCAACCTCCTCCCTATATTGAAATGGGATCGGATATGTTTTTGACTGAGCATAGATTTGCCCAGATTCAGTAAGTATATCCAAGATATTATTCAGTGCCAGTCTCTAGGTTCTATCACTGCTAACTTGTGAACCTTGGGAGTAATAAGAGCTGGACCTGGGCTGAATGAGACAGCTCATTCTTCCCACTGTGGTTATTTGGTAATCTCAAACCTTCTGGATTGGCCTGTATGGCACATATCCTCTTGGGGTAATCAATGGCATAGTTGTGCTAGGTCAAAAAGTCAGTCCCCAATACCATGTATATTAATCCTGACATTATTAAGAACACATGCTCAATTGGCTTACTATTGAATCAGGTCTCCAACCACATTTTCTAATTCTCACTCATCATCTTTCTCCCATTTGTCAGTATCAGGTGAATAGGGTGCATTGGAAGTTGTGTAATGTTTTTTCTTGCTCTTTGAACTTTTGGATCCATAACTTTGAAATTATTGACATCTGTCTACCAGAGTGCATTAGTGCTTGTATGCTCTGGGTCCAACATTTACTTTGAGGGTTGGGAACAGGATAATGGTTTACTTTTCCACTGGGTCTTCCTCTCATGGCTGTTCATGGTCATATGACTTGTGCAGCAAGATGACATATTTTTTACATGGTATTGGCCTCTTGGACTGGACCTTTATGCCATTTGAGGTTCTCAGACATTTTACTGTCATGATGGCTCTTAACAACTGTTTGATCTTGTTTCCCCTTTTTGTTGAGGATTATCCCAGTCATCTCCCATTCAAATCACTTAAATTTTTGGCTCATCAGGTCTTCCAATCCTTTCTAGCATTTCCTGGATCAGGTGCTCATAATTAACAGTTTTCAGGAATCAGGGCATCTCCTTGATGTCAGTGATCTGGCTTCCCAACATCATCCCCTACAACCAGGGCCACATTTTATATCTGATGACCTGGATAATATGGGCATTTGAATATGAAAATGCTATGAGTGATAAAAATCTAGCCATCTGATGCAAAAAAACTGCTGGCTTCCTTGTGATTTATTTTGTATCTTTCCATGATCAGCATGTGCAGAATACCCTCTTGCCATTTCTCATTCCAGTAACTCTGTAATAGGGCTGACTTGTACTCTCCGAATGTCATGGTTTTCTTGGTAACAAATGCCACCAATCTTTAGTGGCCACTTTTAAACAGTGGCTTGCAATGACTACTTGTTCCTCATGGCTGCTCGGGTAAGAAAAACAACCCTTTCATGCTCTCTAAATGCTCTTGAGGATTTCTTCCAGGTTCTCTATGGAAAACTTGTACCTAAACAAAATGCACTATGTTGGATGGCCTCTTGTGGTTAACTAGATGGCATGGGCTCTGGGCAATCTCAGTAGTTGTAGGTTCTCTAACCTTTATCTCTGGTTGTGAATTTATATTTTGTTGTCCTTTCATGTACAATAACTCTTGGGTTGGTTCAGAACTCCTATCGGTTTGGTTATAGTCTGATGTAACCTCCTTTCTGCCACCAAGTATGGACTCCAGTACTCCAGTGTTAGTTTTATTTGGTCAAATTCTCTTTGTAAACACAGTTTCTTTTAATTCTCTTTTCAGTTCCCTCTTGGACTCTTCTAATTCTTCCTTCTGCCTTTTAAACTCTACTTTTAATTCTTCAGTCATTATTTGCATCAAACTGTGCATTGTTGCGATAAAATTTTGGTTTGCCTCAGATACTTTTGGTCAGAGATTTGGTCAGAAGTCAAGGTTATACAATAGCTTTTCTGCATCCTTAATCATAATCTCTGGGCTCATTATTGCCAATGGATTTATCTCTATTGATGTCTTTTGATCAAACTCCTTGCTGTCATTTGCATTGCTTTGCTTTATGTGACCATTATTCTCTATCCTATTTCTTACAGTCCTTGCTCTCTGTTTCTTGGTGATCCATTTTCCTAATTTTCCTTTCTAAGCTGCATGGAATTTTAGATTTCTTGTTATAACTACAGGAAAGACACCATTCCCCCCTTTTCTTTAATCTCCTGACCTACCATTCTGTTTGCTCCCCAAACTTTTTCTCTACCTGCTCTGCTTCCTTCACTATCCTAATTGTTGCTTATATAACTGTAGTTCACTATAGCCCCAACTGCCCACTGTTTTACATTGTCGAACTACTAAAAAATATCACTTAATAATGTGAAATACAAAACAAACTATTCTTTTACCCAAATTTTTTTCCCCCAAATTTGTCTTTCCTGCCTTCTTATCTCAGTTGTTCATCTGCACCTGAAACAGACTTGTAATTTTGTTATTATTAGTTGACTACAGTTGTGTGACATGAAATAATAAATAATAATAATAATAATAATAATGATTCTTTATATCATTCAGCTATCCAAGTTTGAATCACTATTTTGACCTCTTGACTTTCTGATCATCTACTGGCTGGCAATATTTATAATATTATTAATAATACCAGGTGCCATGCCAATGTGGAGTGATTCATAATTATACAATAATGACAGGGATGTTCCAGCTCCATATATATAATGAATGGCTAGATTAATCCACACCCAAGTTTTGTATATATGCATTTTAAAGCTGTGCAGCAAGTGTCAAATTTTTGAGGAAAAAAATTATTATTGTTCAAGTATGTTGGTAAATTGTGTTGAGGATAATGTTGTGGCACCAAGCCCATAGAAAAAAAAAACCCTGTATCGGTCAGATTTGTATGTACATTTAACAAGAGTTAGAACCTAAGCAAAAGTACTCTGAAACCAATCTTCCCCAAGATACATGGGTCAGGAGCAATCACAACTTCTGCCCTATTTGCTCATTATCTAAACCAATAATGTTATGAACAACATCTCCGATGATAACAAAAGAAAATTTCATTCGTTTCTGACCTGGAGACACAGTGGAGAAACAAGCGAACTCTAAGATTTATGAAACCATGGCAGAATATAGGAAGATTTTTTATCAATATTAGCTAATATAATTATATATATATTGTAACGAGCACAGACGTTCGTTACATTGTGTTTTTTTTTATTAAACATGAAAGTAAATTAAAAAGTTCGCATTTAAAAATTTTCTTTAAGAATTAAAAATTGAAATTAAATATCATCTTAAACTCTTATATATTAAATCACACAGATAATGAAAAATTATTAAAATAAAACTTTATTAAAGAAAAAGTATTTTAAAACTAAATTTTAAAAAGATTTGGAAATAAAATTATATCTTTAAATTTATCTTTAAATATATCTTTGATTTGGAAAACAGGTTAATTAATCAGAAATGGAAATGATAAATTTAATTAGTCAAATGTAAACCAGCCTTGGGCATTTAAATGTAAAAACATAGGTCAGATAGGAAAACAATAGAAACTTTTAGCAAATGAAATAAATCCATTGGGAAATCGGACCTCAACGAAAAGGATCATCACATCGATGACGTAATGTTAAGTCAATCCTTCGAATACGTATAAAAGGAAAATTTGGAAATTATTAATTAGTGACTAGTGAGTGAATTATTGATTATTACGATGTGACTATATGTAGTAGTATGGAGTTGGAGGTGGAGGAATTGACAGACGCACTGTCAATTCTTTCAGCTGTTAAAGAAAAGAGAAATGAACTATCGTTTCCTACATTGAGGACCAATTAAACTAAAAAACCTCCGAATGAATAAATAAAACAACAGCTAAATGGATACCAATCTTAGGATGGCATGGGAATTCATGTTCATGGCAAGGAACGGATAAAGATGAACTTTTTAAACCGTAAGAACTTTTATAAATAATGAACATTAAATTAAAATTTTCCATATTTAAATGATTGCAATATTATCCTATCTGACCAACTTAATTTATTAATAATGTTATTTGATGTATTTTTTATTTATTTATTTAAAATCATTTCCATTTATTTAATTTTGTTCTTTAAGTTTATTTATAATTTCTGTTTTCCGTTAAGTTAAATTATATAAATGTTAAACTTAAGTCGGGCGTGAATGGCTGTATAGATTTGTAAAGTTATATTAGGGAAGGGTAATCTTAGGTTATTTGTGTTGTTGTTAGATTGGGTCAATGGATTGGATATATTGGTGTGATTAGTAGATGTAATATTGATTCGCTACGGGCAGAATCGCTTCATACGCCGCACACTTCCGTTTGCCTATGGAAGGAATTATAAGACGGAGAATGCAGTTCCTTTCTATGGAGTTTTTTTTTTTATTGTTCTTCTCATTAGATAGATGTAATATTCCTATCTGATTGAGAGTCAATGTCTTTTCTTAATCTTTTTGTGCTGCCGTATTTTATTACATTGAATACATCGATATATCAGATGAATTGATGCCGGTTTGACTACGAATTTTAACCTAAGGTTAAATAGGGATAGAATGTTTATTTTCAAAAGCAAATCTATGTGGTCTATTCATACTTGACCCTAAATAAAAATGCATTAAATTTAAGTTGTTTATAGACGCTTGCATGGATTGGTTATCGGTTAAGTATGTTTTGGGTTTTCATATTTGATCAAAATATATAGACATTCGATAAATAATGATACCTTACGGTGAGTATCTAAAATGTATTTATTCGGATGTCTTTTAAGTTATTGGTGACAATGCAAGTATCTTATGGTGAATACTATTGGGTTACATATAAATTTCCCTCCGCAATTGTCAGTAGTCAATAATTTTGTATTTTGATCGTTTATGTTTCTTTTGAAATGTTTTTAACCGTGTAATCTATGTAACCGATCTATAGCAACATCTTAAAACAAGCTTTTATAATCCCATCTGTGCAAACTTAATTAAAATGTAAAATTAGAATATAATAGTAATTAAATGTAAATTAAAGTCAAAAATCAAAGTTAAAAATAATGTTAAATGTTAAAATGTAAAACTAATACTAAAATAATTTTAAATCTTATATATATGTGCATAAATAAATAATTGTATGTTAATTACTGGCAGTGGCTTATTTTATTCTTTTTTATATATACTCTTAGATTATATTATTAAATCTCTGCTATTCCACTGAGCTAGTGACATGGGCTAATGACCGGAATCAAAATATTTAAAAAAAAAAGAAAAAAAAATTTTTTTTTTTTGACTTACGTATCTGCCTACTTTATAAATTTTTCTAGGTTCAAATGCCTAGATGGCGCCCCGTTGTGCAGTTTACGTTAAGTACTATTCTCCGGATCGTTACAATATATATATATAAAAGGATGAAGGACCAATTTATATCATTTGATCACTATTTTGAACCTGGATTAAAGTATACACAAAAACACTAGTAATTTACTGACCCTGGACTGAATAACATAATGATTCCAGTGAATGGATAAGTTGAGAAACAAACTTTAATAATACAATGAAATAGTTACATGTATGTATATGACATTTGCAGATTTAGTAAACATCTAAATTCAAGATTTGGTTATTACAGACACTCATCTTCTGAGATACATTCAGTTTTAAAGTTTAATATATAGATTTAAATGTGAACCGATTCCAGTGCAGTTTTTAATATGCTAATGCTTGTTTGCAAACCTTCTGTAATATAAGAGTATTAACACTATATGTCTAAAATAGACAGAAGTAATTGATGACCAGCCTAGATACATTGAATGAAATCTCCCTCAATTATTTACATTTTATTATTGCCTTCAGGCCTATATGGTCGGGATTTCTTTTTGCTATCTATAGCATTACTTTAAGTAATATAATAATACATATCTTTGACCAGAGGGGTAATTTAAGTTAATGTGATACAAAGTAAGCTTGATTTGATAACTCGGTAACAATGTTCATATATAACAATCATTATGACTTAATAACGTATGTGAATTTCATTGATAAACAGACTAAAAAAATGATGCTAATAAAATATGAGCAAGATTCTTGCTGGCTTTGAAAATTTTCACATAAAACAGACAGAGCACAGGTTTAATGTTATCACAGCATTGTGGCAAAGGTATCATATAGGCCAGTGGTCTTCAACCTTTTCACACCTGCGGACCGGTAAAAATGATAAGGTTCCGCGGACCAGCAAAAATAAGGATAAGATTTTACAGACCGGTGGAAGTCTATAGATAAATTTTCTTAAAGATAAGCATAATTGTTATAACTGATCAAAATAACAATGTTAAATATATAAGATAAAGTTTTATATATATATATATATGGAGTTTATATAATAAAAAACTTTTTTTAAATTTTTTTTAGAAAAGTAATAAAAAATTTCATTCTACCCCTCCCCCTATAAACATCTGTGATAACTAGAAAAACAAATTATTTATGAATGATTTATTTAGATTTTGTTTTCGTTCTGTTTTCTTTTTTTTTTAATTGAGTAAAAATGAGATGAAAAAATAAATAAAAATTGGCTATATTAATTAAAAGTTTAAACTCTTATTATTTATTATTACAAACTTTTTTTACTGTCCGTCTAGCATGCGGACCTGCAAAAAAGTTCCGTGGCCCGGCACCGGGCCACGGACCAAGGGTTGAACAACACTGATATAGGCATACATTTAAATTTTGGAGAAATGGTGGTTCTAACATGAAAGGTAGCTACAATAGTTTGATTCTCTTCTTTTATCTGAGAAGGCACTTCTAAGAAATCAACAATAAAACAATCCTCTATTCATTTCAGAGCAGTTTTTAAATAAAGAGCAGGTAGGAAGACGCAAAGGACCCAGTGTGCCAGGATCATCTCAATGCAGAGCATTCCATACACTAATGGCATGAATTATTTTTAAACCTGCATTAAGCTTGATGTTTAATATATATCTTATTTGCTATGTAGATTGAAATGAACTTTTTTTTCCCCCCATCATAACATAATAAATCCCACATTCATTTTAGAAATCGTTAATACCTTTGACCAAGGAAGCTCCTTAAGACATGACCATAATATAGTTATCAAAAATTATTGGTATTATGGTCATCAAAATAATAATCAAACAAATCATTTGATTGCATTAATAATCAACATTTAACTAACAATATAAATCTAAGATGGTAGATTCATTATGTCCTACCAATAAACATGTTAATTTACTTTATTCATGTATATTATTCAAATATCACTGTGTCTATAATAAAAAAATTAAGTGGATCAATCGTTATAAACCCCAATGGGAGGAGGGGGTTACTAATAATCATGGACATGCTTGCAAGGTTGGGTTTGATTGGTATATCAAATCAAGTTCATGAACATAGATTAAGTTATAGGATGGGTCAATGGCATCATACCATTCCCAGTTATATCAGAATACAGGTATAAGTGAAAGTACAGTACAGATTTAACATTAAGTTTATAAGCTAGTTAAACAATTAGAAAATCTTTTCTGATGGCAATGATTGATTACCTTTCCATGTTGTAAGAGTTTGATGACTTGATGGATTCATGCTTTTATGAGGCAATCACTGTAATCTGTAGGCACTAATTAATTTGTCTGATGACAGGTAGCTTTTCTTCAGAGCTCAGTCTTTCATCCATAACTTAGGCAGTCCACCAGTTTAAAGTAGCTGAATGGCATCGTGGTAGGGGAATGATTTGGGGAAAGATCGGGAAAGAGTGACTTGATTCCCACTATTCGAACATCTTCAAATCAAAATTCTGGGTGTTGTGGAGTATGTTAGCTACTTGATTAGAAAAGAAAACTGTTTTTTTTAATTAATTTTAGTCCCATTTATTTTCTACCATACTATTCCTAGACTGGTTTTACAAGTTTACCTGAAGCAATGCAAGTGTAAGCTTACCTCACTGTGATTAAATTAAACAATATTGTTCTTTTGTCTTTCATTAGAAGTTACAAATAATCGATAAGGTCTTGAAAGTCTTTTTAAATCTATTTCTAGTTTAAGAAACAGATTTGAACAGATAACTGGAACAAATAAAATTTCTATTAACAATTTTAAATCTAGAATTTAATGACTTAATGGGTAAAACAATATTATCAAATCTGGCTAATGGATTTTTTCAGCCTGATTGCACTATATTTCTCTAAGTGCTTTCTAGAACCTTTCCAACATGTTGTATATCTTTCCTGCATTTTATACATAAAACAAAATTAAATAAAAAAAATTAAGTATATTACAATAAATATTTATAACAATATTATAACAATATTAATATGCTAGGTTACACATCTATACCCACTATGTTTATATATCAATGAACATATACGTTTTAGTGATATTAAAACAAGAATTATTTTATTAATTTGGTATTTGCCAGTACACCTTCAACATTGATATATAACATACATGAAATAATAGACAAAAAAAATGGGATGGGATGACAGGTGTGAACCCTGTTGGGTGGTTAGTCATATGTCAGACAAAGAAGCTCAATCTGATTTACAGATTGACTGCTTCAATACATATGAGTACAAGTAATATTACCCATACATACAATCTAAATTGTCTTTTCATGTTTTTATATACATTAAATCAATTATAGCTAAAAAAAAAAAAAAAAAGACAACTAAATTTATTTAATTTGAATGTGACACTAGTACTATTAGAAGTTGTGTGACTTTTCAAAAAAAATACCATCAACTTTACCAATAAAGTATAATATAATTTTTTTTCAATACTGATCTTTAAAATGATCTCTTTGAAAGAATTTTGCAATTGAAACATTTTTACAACCCAAAAAACTAATCTGGAAAAAATATTACCATAGAATGCCTTTAAAGTAAAAATTAATAATAATCATATTTTTAAAATTAAATTTTAATAAAATTACTAAGTATAGGTTCATGATAAACCTTTTTTGACTTCTTAATCAAGTCAATCATGAGGCACATCTTCTTTATCAGCAGAGAGTCTATTGATGATTGGTTTCCAAACACAACAAATAAATGAATTCTGTAAGCCCACTAATAAAATAAATTTTAAATAAATTTCCAAAATAGTAAAATAAATTAACAGCAGCATAATATATCAGCAAGGTAGTCCACCAATCATTTAGGTCTCAAGTATTTGCCTGTTTGCTACTATTGGCAGTGCCCACTTGTAAAGGCAATGACTATTAGAATGTTATCAGTTTGGGCTCTTTCAGTTAATAACCCAATCAATTCTAAAGATAATAAATTCTAACATTCCAAATTTAAAAAAATTAAAAATAGTGATAATTTTATTATTTTTTCCACATATGAAATCAGATTTAAAATAATTAAAAAAAGTTTGTCTAAAAAGACCAGTGTTGTTTAATTCACATTAAAAAAATTATTGGCACTCAAGAAAATAATTACAATTCTTTGAGTAATTACATATTACTGGTCTTTTTTATGATAATTCATCAGTAAGAAATATTTAAATTCTAAGAAAAATTATTTTGAATTCATTTATTTAACTGAATTTATACAGTAGAGAAACTTATTTATGCAAAAATTTCTGAAACATCAATATTTTCAATAATTAAATTCTGTAGATGACTTTTCTTTGTCAAATAAAATTAATGAGATAGCATTTGAGTCATGATAGATCTAAGTGATGCCTTAGATATAATATTATCTCCAGATGATAAAAATAATGTACTATGTAACATATCTTTGAGGTTTGGCACCATCCACCACATATATACTAATATCTTGAAATGCATATTGGAATTGAAAAATATCAATCATTTTCAGTGGTTACCATGCAATCAATACCAATAGCTACTGCTTAGGTCAAGCTCCATCTGATAAAATGTTGTTTACATCAGGACACATGGATTCTAATAAAATTTTGATGTGCAATTATTTTTATAAATAATATATATATAAGAGATAAAAACTTATTTATGGTTTTGGCCAATTGTGGAAAGATCATCTTAGAAGAACTGGAGTCATATCGTGAATCTTGAATTTTGATAATGAATGGATTAAAAAAATATCATTTACATATTACAGAATACTAGAGTTATGAACACACTTTTAAAAAATCTAGAATCTTCATCTTTCTTTAAAATCTACTGAGTCAGTTATGAAAATGATATTCACAATTTCAAACACATGAGAACAGTGAACATGGATTTTTAGATCTAAGTGCCATAGCTACCATTATTTTTTGGCTAGAATTGATATTAAATGATTAAAACATCACATGATTACCTTCTAGCATCTATTGATTACTAGAGTTTGTACTAGGTGGCACTACCCTGTGGAAAAATTTGCTGCTATTTTTATCTTATTATAAGCATAAAAAACAACATCAAGTGATTTTTTTAATTGTTTAATACTAAACTTAAAAAATCAAAGACACCAAAATGTGTAGATACTGAACTGGGCTTAGATATGTATGGCATGCAAGTGAATAAGCTTGAATTGAAAACATGTTTTTAATTTGAACTGATATCTTTATCACTAACCAAAAAATGTAAAAGGTGGGTGTCAGAGAGATGAATTAGATTCAAAGATCCAAGTTCATTGCTTTCAGATCCAAGATCCTCATTGATGAAGGTCATAAGCTAAAAGCTAGAGATTACAGAAGGTGGCATTTTTGTGACAAATCTATTTGGATAACAAAATGACAATGGTTAAAATATAACTGTTAATAGATTTAATACATAAAAGAGAACGCATAGATTGATAAACTTTTGCTCAAAAAGTTATATTATTTATTTGACTAATTGGAATAAAATTCACAATGCTATAAAGCCTAACATATTAAACCATTTATTGATTAAAAAAAATGTTTTTATCATTTGAATAGTTCACCAGCAAAAGTGTTGTAATTTTAATGAAAATCATTAAATTTTCATCCCCAAATAATAGCCTTATTTTCTGCTCTATTCATTATATCTAGCCATATGTTATCATTGTGCATTTATCTGATAAGAGCAATGAGATCATGATGTCTGTAAATCATTTTCAGTATTAGCAAGCAGTTTGTCTGAGATCACACATATAACATTGGCCAACCTCAATTTTTGCCTTAAAAAACTTTCAATCTGATTTATCCAGATTTTGCAATAAAAAAATTGCACTCATTATTACAAATACTACTAAAAGTATGCCTATTTAAATTATCAAAAAACAAAATTGTGCCTATTTATTTTACTAATAGTATATTTAATTCATTAATAAATTATTATTTTATTTTCTCCTATATTTTGATCATCATTCAATGTATCAAAGCTATCAGTTCAATTTTCAGCAACAATATGATCCAAGTGAAGCAAAGTTTTGAAGCTGTAAATATTGTTCTATATATTTGTGCTTCACCTGTTGCTAATTATATAACTGCTAACATGGTTTTAAACCTAACTTATATGTAATTAGCAACAATATCTAGCAATAGATGATAGCATATATATATAGATACATGAATTTAAATGGATTTTTACTAAATTTAAATATTTTATGGAAAATTAATTATGAAAAACATTTTTCTTTTATAAATTATCAAGAAATTTTAATTTCTTTTATATATTTAATTCATGTATGTATTGTAAATATAGAGAATTTGCTAAGTATAAATTAAATATGCAAATTATGTAATGTATAAATTAAATAGTTTCTATGTACAATCTCCTTCGTGTGACCACGTTACAAGCCAATTGTAACTAAATAAAAGTCAATTCTAACAAATGAAAAGTTATGCTTTACGTTGTTAATTTTATAAAAACTTATTAAATTGATATAAACGCATTTTGTAATCTTTTGATCAGTTATCCACATTGTGTTTCAAATATAACTAAAACGATTGGGAGAGTTTACAAATAAATATAACATATATTATAGGACAGTTTAAGCTAATTATAACTTTATTCAACTGGTCCCACATCCACATTATGGATTAATTGCACTATTTCTTTATTTCAGCTCGGGCGACCACGCTATGCATTAATTATAACCTATATTTAAATCTATGTGGCATTTAAACACTTGCAGCTAAATTGCATGCCAATTGTAACATTTTAAGGATGGATCAATGGATGCTTCATCATTCCCAGCTAACACTATTTTTAAAGCCTACTGGGATGATGATGATGATGGTACAGAACATCTATAATCTTAATTGTCAGGATATAAAGGTTAAATCTCACTTCAATAACTTTCAGTAATAATATTTCATGAATGGGTTAATAAATAATCAATCGATTCAGAGAACAGTGAGAATGCATTAAAATCGATAATATTAATATCTTTGGAAATTCTTGGTTATTCTCAGCACACTCTCCATTCACCATCATTAAAGCTACAATTAAATTTTTGTTCCAATTACAAAGTTCTATATCCATCTCCACCTTCCTGATCCACCCCTCCGTCAGCTTCACATCCATAGGTCTATTACACTATTATCTATTTTATTTTTAAATTTTACCTTTTGCTAGCTCATTTCTCCCATTATAATCTCTTCTCAGGGTTTTTAGAACAATTAGGTGTGGAGATTATTGGTGATAAACACTCCTCTCCTGATTACCTCCAAGGTGGTCTTGGTTGTCTTTAATGCAGTTTAATATCTATTTACATTAAAGCTCGGGATAATTTATGCTTATTAAATCTTTTATAAACACTTCATAAACATAGTCACAATTATAACAAAATTATAAAAAAGTGCGCCTAGAGGTGTTTGAATACAATGGATGGAGAAAGGATTTTATGTCCACCCCTGCATCCTCTATCACTCAATAACTATCTCTATTCACAGTTTATATTTCAAATATAGTAAATTATTTAGTAATTCTAAGTATCTGAAATTAACCATTTTAACTAATTTTTACCGGATATTATTTATGTACATGATAATTCAAATATTAATGATAATATATTGATGTATGATTGGATTAGAGATGTCTAGATAATAATAACCCACAAAAACCTTGAGACATACACAAATTTTATTTAAAACAAATAAATTTTATTGACGGACTGCAATTCTATACAGAACATATATCCATTTGCTTGATGACTCGCATAGCTTTCCCCTGTTTTACAACCGTATTATGATATATATATATATAAAAATCTAAACACATAAATATCCCTAAATCAATGGATAATATCAATAGGTTTAAAATATCAATATTCATTTCCTAATTATCAGGGGCTCACGATTACCATGGAGTATTAAAAAAATATTTACCTTCACATATATTATATTTTCGCTTTCATTTTTATTCTAGATACATCATTTTTATCCTAGATACAGCGAATACCAAATTTCTTCCCGTGTTTAATGCTTTTAAATTACAGATTTGTTTTGAGCTAATTCTTCCCATAATAAAATTTAATAATTTTTATTTAACTATTTTAAATTTAATCTTTCTTCGCATATTTACTAATTTTATTTCATCATTTTTTTTATCTATCATTCCTTTGCCCTAATCTTTACAATAGAGATACCTTATGAATGGTGGGATTAAGTCAATGCAAATAAATCGGTATCTAGATCAGTCATCATCATAGTGCGCATCCTTTATACTCATGTTTCTATGACATAATAATATTTTAATAATATTACCTTTCCAGCGAAGTTCTCAGTTGGCTGTGGAAATATTTATTAGATAATTTCATATACGCATTGCTTACGCTTAAACATTTGTAAGTTTTATTAAACCCTTAATTTAACATTTATTAATTTTATTACTTTTGGCTCAAATTGATAAATTAAACTAGATCAACAAAACAATATTCAAGTACACCAATCACACATACATTATCTGCGTTCATCCTGACAGCAAATTGAGTTTGCGACCTTATATCCAACATTTATAAATAATGCATAATAATAACAGCTATCTTTCATACACCTGTAAAGAATATCCAACATCAACATGAGGCAGGCAGTGACCCAAATAAGAGAAAACCTTTTCACTAATGTTGAGACATGCTAGGATTTTTATCACTAGTCATGACAAAAAGACTTAGGTATACCTATTACCTCTGGCCATCAATAAATAAACCTTCTTACAGTGTAAAAAATAATCAAGTGGGAAAACTCTTCCACTGTGTTCAAATACTTTATGAATATAGCATATATATCTTGGTGAGTTCACTGGCTTCATTGAGGCTTTTGTCTATCCACATTACACACAGGCAGAAACATCAACTTCTACAAGTAAAACTTTCATATCTTTAATATTCTTACGAATTAGTGCACTGGAATATGAGCCAATAAATTTTTCAAGCATTAATCAGCTTGTATCTGGTCTTAAATTTATGATAACCATAGTAAGAAATAATAAGAAATGCATATTAAAATTTTAAAACTATTTCCATGCACTTTTATAAAAAGATGATGTTTTAGCTCAATAGTCACACAATTTTACAAGTCTAAGCATTTGACGATAACTTCTGACATGATCCCTTAATAATAATATCTCTCGTTTTTTTTTAAATGTTTGTAAAGCATTTTAAATAAGGCACATACAGAATGATGTGATATCAATTTCATCTACCCCCAAAATGACAATGATAGCAAAAGCATTTAAAATAAACACATACAAAATCATCTGATATCAATATCTCTACCCCCCAAAATAACACAATTATAATTACAACATGAATTAATTTTAAACTGGATATACATGATAAAACATAAAGAAAGAAATTTTTTTTTTCTAGATTAAATGTCCTACATAAATAGTGAATAATAAAAAAATATATACTTATATAGAGTTCTTTGGAAGTGTCTGTCAAGTTCCTGGTTTCCATTTTTTTCCTTTCCTTTTCCTCCCTGATTTGTTTGTATGAGCACTTGAATCTATGTAGCAAAAAGTTCTTGTGATGGGGTTTGATTCCTATGCCATCAGATATACAATTTTTATACCACTGAAATGAGTTCTTCATTTTTAATTTTATGTAGATTACAGTTAAACAGCACTCATGTAAATTTTCCAAGATATAAGTCCATTTCTGATTGTCTTTTTCCCTCTTTAAATTCATTTTATATTCAAATTGAACGCTTACATATACGATATCAAACTTAAGAGTTATTTTTCTGTGGTTTAAATTTTACCATTTGCTGATCCAATCATGACCACTGTCTAACTTCAGGAGATGTAAATGTGTATCACTTAAAATTTTATTCAATAGACATTGTCTTTTCTTCTTACAATGTTAAATTTAGCAAAGTTATTTTTAAGAGACAAAAGAACAATAATAAACGAATTTTTTTCTAAGAGAAAAATATTTCTCTTAAATTTTATAGCAAAGTTTCTCTCTAAATCAATGAAAGAAAAACTTGCAAGAGAGTTTCAGATAGAATAGCCACCTCTTTTGCTAAGCAACAGAGATTTTATAGTGTCGAGTCTCAGGCTTTTCTGCTTACCCCCATCATGACCTTTTTTTGACCTCTGAGAGCTGGTCAATTTATTTTCTTAATTAATTGAATCTTGTTTCTTTTTGTCTCTGGTTAATTTTAACCTTTTGCTCTTTTAGAAAAACCGTGCCAAATTCACATCTGCATTTTAACAGATGATTACCAATTAATTTTACATTCAACAGACATAATTACCAATTAATTTTACACTCAGCATACTATCACCAGTTAATTGTACACTTAAATTCCTTGGTAAAATTTATATCATTTAAATGGCTCTGATAATTTACTTGGTAATACAACATGTGTGGTAAAACAAAAGACAGAGGGCTCTCTCTTTAAAATCAATAACAGAAAGCTCTCTCTCCCCCTTCTTTACTTTTTCAAATATATATATATATTGAAGCTGTGCATATATATATAAATATATATATATATATGCTGGCTTCACCATTCACTGTGGACTAACTAAAACCCTAAGTCCAACCACAGTGAATGTATGTTTCTTTTTCAAACTAAATTTATTGTTTTCTCAAATAGTTGCCTAAATTAAAGAAGGAATTGTGTTAAAGAGAAAAGATTTAATAAAATAAAATATAGAAAGTTAAAATTATATTTGCAACTATTTTTAAAATATATGTTAGAAGAATTCGAGAAGATAAAAATTTTCTTAATTAAATAGAATCCATTAAGAAAGGGAATTAATTAATAAAACATTTTCTGAATTAGATAAAAAAAATAGATAACAGGAAAAATTTGAAACAACGGGCATGATTCGCTACTAATTAGCAGATTAAAAACATAATGGAAAAAAGAGTATAAATAAAGAACTTTTCTTTTGTTCTTGGTCTTATGCTTGCGGGTAACCAGTGTTGAAGGTCAGAGAGAAAATCTTAAGAATTTTGTTGGAAGAAATTTTGCTGAAAAATTAGACAATATAGTGAACTCTTGCTTGCTGTACTTACTTCAAGCTGCACTCTATTTTTTCGGCATATAAATAAAAATCTGGAAATGTGTTGCTCTGCAAAAATGCAGGGGTAACCTCTTTGCCTTTGCTCTCCTGAGCTGTTCCTGAGGCCAGAGTCGTAATCATGTAAGCCAGCCAGAGAACTAAAGTATCTGCCCTGTATTCATGAAAATCTGCCCTCAAAAACATAGAAAAACAAATTTAAGAACCGAGAAGACCTGTGGGAAACATCAAATGAATTCATTTTGACCCACCCATCTAGTTACCGGTAACGTTCCCATAAATTATTAAAATATCTTTGTAATTTGCAAAGTCAATCTATATTTATGCTTTTATATATATGTTTTTTTTAATCTATGTATTCGAGTCTTGTGAAATTATATTTCATTAATTGCTTTCTTTTTTTAAAATACTTTAATGGGTGGTAGGGTTATTACATATAATGGTGGCGATAATTCTTATTAATTTAATTGAAAAATGCTTTGTTTAACTTTCCGCCATTATACTCCCATAATTAAGTTATTTATTTTATATAAATATTTATTTAGAAGGAAAAGGAAGCAAATCATAGAAAGTGCAAAACTCTATTTTAAAATCAAGATTTAAATTGCTAAATATTCTATTATAAAACTTTCCAAACTTTAACTTAGTTTTATATATATATAAAAGAAAGATCCTTATCAAATGCCATTATATTTTAGTCAATGAAGGGTTACAAATTTAAAGTTATATTTTGAAGAGCGTGAAATAAGACGTTTGCATTTATATTTTAGTAATAAGAGAGAGTACATTTTGACAATATGTATTAAAAATTATTAAATAGCATTGGATCAGTGTTGGTCAGTTAAACTTGAACTAAATCAATAAAATATCCACCCACTTGTTTTGTTTTAGTAATTCAAATTTTTATAAAGGTAAAGTTACTATTTTTCTGCGGATTTTCAGTGATAGTTGAGCTTTCCTAATATATTTATATTTTGCAGAGGGTTTCTTTTTTAATTTAAAGGTCGTTGACTGTATTTATATGGCATCGTGCCTCGGGTGATCTACTGGGCCGCTCAGCATATATTACAGTGCTTCTTTTGCCAAGTTTGCTTAGGTTAACATACCTACATTCGGAACTTCTGAAAAACAAATAAATTGTTCTGGATCTCATGTCGATCTCAGTCCTTTCAATGTACATAACTTGACATAAGCAATGAAAACTCCGATCCTGAATCCGGATCATGCGTTTAGTGAACGGGTTCCATTTTTCTCTCTAACCTAGTTTAGAGACGGAGAGCTATCCGGTCTTGTGTTAACCTCTTGGTAACTGTTATGTCTTGAGCCTCACAGCCCACTATATGCTCTCGCCTTTGTGCATGGTCTTCTATATTTATATTTTTTAGGAAATCTTTCTCAAAATCTCATAGAAATGTTTCAATTATGGCTGGAAATTCCTGCTGGGGTCACTTTATCATTCTTCTTAAATCATAAGTAGGGCTGTGATTTAAACCTGTTCAAAGTGTTTAGTTGAGTTTGACCACCTATTTATTTCTATGTTCTCCAACCACAGAGTTAATGAATCATGTCTCTCTCTCTTGATTTCTTTTATGTAACACTTCCATTGGCTGGAATATTTTAAAGAAGAAATTATAACATAAAATTTTGTCTGTTCTTATCATTACGATCAATGGATCTTTCATATATGTCTATCCGGTTGCAGTGAAAATAGCCTGCGACACTATTAATAAAGCATTGTGTGAATTATTTTAATGTCAATAATAAAAATTTCTGTTATCTTTCATTCACTATAAATAAAACCACTTAGTATTGTTTTTCTTTTGTGACATACATATGTACATCTGATCATTATATATGTAAAAATTCCTTTTCGTGGTCTCTTCTCTCCCTGACCACCAGGCATACATTAAGATTAAATTCTAGTGAGGTTCAAGAAGTAAGTCGCTTAGTAGTAATCTAGAGGAGTAGATGAGGTTCGAACCCCTTCTATCTGCATCTCTAGGTTAGGTTAAAGCAGCTCTACTTTTCTTACCGTTACAATATATATAGAAGCCCAGCTTTAAACCCAGAATTTTGAACTAAAATTTGGCTGCGAATATTAAACTTATTAAAAATGACTTAATTTCTTTTTTTTAAAAGATTTCCTTACAAATGACAAGGAATGATCATTACTTGTGAACTTTCCAATTAAAATCCACACACACATGTCACATGTCTACAATTCTTTAATTAAGCTGATTTAATACTTTAATCCTTAATTATTTTTTTTAAGTGTCATAGCATCGGCTGGGACGTGAACCCGCAACCCGGGCAACTGCTTGCAAGTGCAAGGCAGTTGTGCTGACCTCTTGACCACCAATGCAAGACAATCCTTAATTATTATAACTATTATTTTCTTTATTATTTCATCTCATGAACTATTTATTTCTAGCTTATCAGTATAAAATTATGACCATTCATTATCACTAGCTAACATAGTTTTAAGAGTCACACATCCCCTTCCTCTTCTCAGTCAACTTATTAACTAATGTATAAATCTTGCTTTTCTAAAATATATTGTACCGGTCGAAACCCACCACCACCGCAAGTCAAATCGGATTCAAACTCAGCTGAACCAAAACTGAATTCAAACCCAACTCAACAGCTCAGATAGTAGTCATCGACAGCACAGTGCCATGCGCCAAGAACTAGCTCAACGGTTGGTGAGGACTAGAGACCCTTTTACTGACACAAATATCAATTAACTTTGACTACTTTTAAATCGAATCATATGTATGTTCAGGTTGCCAACACAGACAGCGAGTATTAACATTTAAATAATTATAAAAGAATGATGAACTGAGAAACCAAGTATGTTAGAAAATATTTAATAAGAATAATAATTTGTTTTGTTCAATAAAATATAGATTGCATTAGTTACCTCTAGTCTTTAAAAGAATTTATAAATATAATAAGAGTGGCGGTCCTTATCATATGCCAACAAGTATTACACAACATGGGATTCTATGTCTATGCCCCCAACGAGAAATATAAAGGCAGATAAAGGTATTCATTAAGAACGGAAATGATTGCTCTAATTTTATTACGGTGGAATGTGAGATTTATTTTCACATTCGGAAATCTATTCACGAAGAGCAAAACGTATTTTAAGGCATAACTTTAAAAGTGATTTGAAACTTATTTAATTAATAATATATTTGAGAATTTGTTCGACTTTAATTTAAATCGCTTCATCACGAATTACGAGCATGGAGCGGGTTTTACCGGAACAAAAATGCAACGGTACTGGCGGCTTACGAGGCAGAGAGTAAAATTGAAATACGATCGCTAGTCGATGATCGAAGTCCTATGGTGGCTTGCATCTAACAAGTCTTACGCCCTTTGACTAATGAATAGGAAAGGAAGTACTTTCTTCCTTGAGAAATTTAAATAAGAGAATATGATCACCGACCAGCCTAACGGAGCGGAAGATTGCCCTGCGTCAGCAACGTTTGATGATGATGACTTGATAGTCATCGTTGAAAAATAAAACCCATGTAGAATGCTCTATGTGATGACTTGACCAATTAATTAAAGTCAAACGAGCTTTTATCGAACTATTTTAAAACATTTATAAACTATATTAATTATGCCCTAATATCGTGCCCTTCCTGAATATTAATATAAAATAACAAAAGTGGAATTAAAATACATTTAACCCTTTATCGACCCTTTTTGCAATAAAAACATTTAACATTATATTTGAATTAATAAATCAACATTAGTGAAGCAAGAAAATACCATTTTAACATTATATGAATATATATAAACACTTGTAACTTAGGAGCTGGGGACATAGGTGAAAAACGGAGCTAATAGTTTATTATTAGCCAATTATAAAAATAATAAACATGTAATATTTTCTTTCGACTCGATGATTAATAGAACTTTCAAATTTAGTTCTAATGGGCGAGACTTACTATTTGAAATTAATATTATAATATTTGCATGAGGCAAATAGAACAGAGGAGCTCATCGAGTTGAAAGATTATTGGCATATAATTTTTAAATAGCATTAATAAATCACACGATAAATACATATATATATAATATGTTAAACGAACCGCCAGGTAAGAAAAGAAAAAGTTTAAAGACTAGAGATTGAAAGAATTACAATATAAATTTATAGTAGCATTTTATAAAGATTTTTACATTAAATAATAAAGAGCTCTTAAATAGGAGGAGTGTAAAATAAAGTTCGAACTGGCCAGAAAGTTTAACGTTCATTATAGAAATATATTACCCCTTCCGCTGGTCCTTAAGTTACATCTCCAAGTTGTTGAAAATGTAGGCATCATTGGTTGACTACTGGAACAGTATTTTAGTAGCTTTCATAATTTTAGCAGAATGATCGGTCCGGAAAAAGGTTCAGCAGCTCCATTGAAGATTTCTCGGGACTTTAGGAACCATAGCCAGATTCCTGATGTTCTAGCCCTCTATCATGATGAAATACAATTTTTATATGCACAGAGTTCACTGCACTACTCTACAACAAAGCTAGCTTTTTTCCTCCTGACTTATCAGGGCTATATATATTGTCCAGATGCCTCAAGGCTAGCGCTCATTTTATTATCAATGTGTTTTTTTATAATTAGTTGTTTTCAAATACATTCCCTCGATAAGGCTTTCAAACTAATTAGCTTGAATTCCTTCTCTAATTGAAAATGAATTCTTAAGATTTGAAAATGATTTAATTAGAAAAATGAATCCTTATCTTTTTCCAATTCATAAAACTTTACTATTGTTTTTAAGAATTTTAAAGCTTATCGAAGGAATGTAGCTTTTAATCTACGAAACTTTACAAATTATTTAAAGGTGAAAAAAAAAAGTATTCCCGACGCAATGAAACTTTCGAACAATTATATATATTTAATATTTACAAATATATATACGCACAATCCACGCAATTTAATATATATAAATTCATGAATATTTTATCATGAATTTATTTAGAGAATTGATCAAATTTAAACTAAACTAATTAATTTTACTACGTATTTGAAACAAGTTGTTCATTATGGAATTTAGCATGGATTGAACGTATAAAGCCCCATTGCATCGGAAATTTAAGGTTAGTACTAGGGTAAACAACATGAAGCCAGGATCGAACTCAGATCCGACTGCTTCATTTCTTTTCACTTCAAAAAAAAACAATGAAAAAAAATGACTTTACTTACGCAGGATATAGTTGCATAAGTGTATAGACTCTGGGAGAACAGCATGAGCATGAATAATATAACCTGCCCAAGCTACAAAAATTATACATGTCTCACTACGATCAACTTTTTTGAATATTCCGCTTATAATAAGTTTAAAAAAATCGGTCCGTTTATCAAGTCTCATTTTCCTATGGTCATGTCAGTTGGTCTTCTGTATATATATCTGTCTCTACAGTTTATCTTACTGTTTCCCTGGATCAGGTGGTACATATTGTTTTAACTGTCTGGCATTGTAATGGTCATAGTCCCGGTCTTCCCTGGTTGTCGTCAAGTTCCCATAGTCTATTGCTGTCATTAATTCTATGGCCTTTTCTGCGACCGAATGCACAAACAACAATTCTTTAATATTATCTCGATGAGCGATGGGGTTCTCTCCTGGGTCATCTTTGAAAATTTGAATCTGTATCAAGGATCCAGGCATTGGCGTCTGTAACTTCTTCATACTAAGTTGAGGACTCATCATCTGCCCCATTTCCACTTTTAGTTTCATTGGACTAGTGGTCTGAACATCTTTTTCTTTTTCTGTATCTATATTCGCTTCTTCCACTGCTTCGTAACTGGACTCATCCTCACCACTGTTGTTTTCCTTGCTGTCCACAACTTCTTTTGATGTGGCCTGATCATCTTCATTTTCTATTTTTGGGTCTTCAGAGGGATTTATTTCTTGTTGAAGCTTTACATTTTCTAGATTTGAGTTGGCTTGGATGCCTCGTGCTTCCTCGAGCCTTACCAGCCTTTCCATCATCATCATCAGTACCTTTCGATCTTCTCTCATTTCTCTGAGGATCGTTTGTAAAGTGTCTTTTCCCATTTTTGAAAATAAGAAAATAATGTAATAAACAATCAATATAATGAACAACGTGAATTCACTTAGAGTACTCTCTGTATGCTTAAAATATTTTTTTCTCTTTAGTAAATTTTAATGAGGTCTCTGACTACAGGTCCATTGTCCCAATCTTCACTAGCTGCTGCATATTATTTCCCCAATCTATGTAATCTGCTTTTTTTTTTTTTTTTTAGTTTACCTACGTTTTGTTGATTAGCTCTTTATATTAACTCTTTGAGTGAGACATGTATTCAAAAATATCAAAGATAAGAAAAAAAAACATTATTCACTTTCCCTTTGTTCAACTGTTCTGTTCTCCCATGTCTGAAAAAAAAAACTATACAGTGATATACAAATATTATGTATTAGCAGGTAGAACAAATAATTCTGTATTGAACACACTTGGTTTTTATTATGGCGATTGACCCACTACTGTGCTGACAATCAAATTTGCTGACAAATTTATTTATATGGGCGCCAGTGAGCAAAATGAAATCAATAGGGCATGTGATATAACCCATTGACCCCCAAACCACATATGATTGACTTAATTTTTGATAAAACAATTGAATTGATGATGAATATTTATTAATGAATAATAGATAACGCGTTCCTGACCTGAGTTTAAATATAGGAGTTTAAATATTACTAAGCATGAGGCTTCACACACACAAAGAAATGTCAAAATTAATATTACAAGAACTTTTATTGGTGATATTATTCTAAATCTTGCTAGCATGAAAGCGTGCAAACCATTTAAGCATTTTGCCAACTGCATCTGGCTGCTTGGTGTACCCAAAGGGTCTTCACCTGCTTTGAGGTTACTCTAGAAATTATTGTCATTAAAGCATAATGTCACACTGCATCGGACCGCTTGACAGATAATTCTCAGTTTGAAGGTCTTCGTCTACTTTGAGGCTACTAAAAATACAGAGCGAACATTAAATATATGTGCTAGCAAGCAATACTGTAAAATTAAGACTTTTAACATGATATCACAACGGATATCTTATATTATAAAACTAAGATACTAATTAATTTTGACATAGAAAAACATTTCATTTATGACATAGACAAATTATTTCACTTATTTTACTCCTATGCTTTGATCTGCTCTTACTACTTTGCTAACGATATTTTCTTACTGTCATGAACGCGTATAAACAAACGTATAATATATATATATATGGATATATAGTACACGTATAACTAATTACACATATACTTAAATAATTATTCTAACAGTCTTTTGCATTTAAAAAAAAAATCTTGAATACATTTAACTATAAAGAAGAGAATTAGAAAGTGATATTTTAATTTATTAAATCATTTCAGTTATGCATTATAAATCGCATAACTTTTTCAAATATATAAAACATTCTACAAAAATATCACTTTAAACATTTAATTTATTGAGATCTGAGTAACTAAAACAAAATTACTATCTCCAGGGCATGTGTGGGGTTTATTAAGTCGAGCCACAACGATTGGGCAGCCAAAAACATAACCATGTACCGGTCGAAACCCACCACCACCTAAACTGCAAGTCAAATTGGATTCAAACTCAGCTGAACCAAAACTGAATTCAAACCCAACTCAACAGCTCAGATAGCAGAAATCGATGGCACAGTGCTATGCGCCAAGAACTAGCTCAACGGTTGGTGAGGACTAGAGACTCCTGAGTAACACTAATATCTAAGAATTTATATACTTTGAATAATTTTATAAATTGAATCATATGTATGTTCGGGTTGCCAACACAGACAGCGGGTATTAACATTTAAATAATTATAAAAAGAATAATGAACTAAGAAAACCAAGTATGTTAGAAAATATTTAATAAAAATAATTTGTTTTGTTTCATAAAATAAAGAATGCATTAATTACCTCTAGTCTTTAAGATATCTTACAATTATAATAAGAGTGGCGGTCCTTATCATATGCCAACAAGTATTACGTAAATTGAAAGTCTCTGCCTATGCCCCCAACAAGAAATATAAAGGCTGATAAAGGTATTCATTAACGAAGGAAATGATTGCTCTAATTTGATTACGATGGAATGTGATATTTATTTTCACATTCGGAAATCTATTCACGAAGAGCAAAACGTATTTTAAGGCATAACTTTAAAAGTGATTTGAAACTTATTTAATTAATAATATATTTGAGAATTTGTTCGACTTTAATTTAAATCGCTTCATCACGAATTACGAGCATGGAGCGGGTTTTACCGGAACAAAAATGCAACGGTACTGGCGGCTTACGAGGCAGAGAGTAAAATTGAAATACGATCGCTAGTCGATGATCGAAGTCCTATGGCGGCTTGCATCTAACAAGTCTTACGCCCTTTGACTAATGAATAGGAAAGGAAGTACTTTCTTCCTTGAGAAATTTAAATAAGAGAATATGATCACCGACCAGCCTAACGGAGCGGAAGATTGCCCTGCGTCAGCAACGTTTGATGATGATGACTTGATAGTCATCGTTGAAAAATAAAACCCATGTAGAATGCTCTACGTGATGACTTGACCAATTAATTAAAGTCAAACGAGCTTTTATCGAACTATTTTAAAACATTTATAAACTATATTAATTATGCCCTAATATCGTGCCCTTCCTGAATATTAATATAAAATAACAAAAGTGGAATTAAAATACATTTAACCCTTTATCGACCCTTTTTGCAATAAAAACATTTAACATTATATTTGAATTAATAAATCAACATTAGTGAAGCAAGAAAATACCATTTTAACATTATATGAATATATATAAACACTTGTAACTTAGGAGCTGGGGACATAGGTGAAAAACGGAGCTAATAGTTTATTATTAGCCAATTATAAAAATAATAAACATGTAATATTTTCTTTCGACTCGATGATTAATAGAACTTTCAAATTTAGTTCTAATGGGTGAGAATTACTATTTGAAATTAATATTATAATATTTGCATGAGGCAAATAGAACAGAGGAGCTCATCGAGTTGAAAGATTATTGGCATATAATTTTTAAATAGCATTAATAAATCACACGATAAATACATATATATATAATATGTTAAACGAACTGCCAGGTAAGAAAAGAAAAAGTTTAAAGACTAGAGATTGAAAGAATTACAATATAAATTTATAGTAGCATTTTATAAAGATTTTTACATTAAATAATAAAGAGCTCTTAAATAGGAGGAGTGTAAAATAAAGTTCGAACTGGCCAGAAAGTTTAACGTTCATTATAGAAATATATTACCCCTTCCGCTGGTCCTTAAGTTACATCTCCAAGTTGTTGAAAATGTAGGCATCATTGGTTGACTACTGGAACAGTATTTTAGTAGCTTTCATAATTTTAGCAGAATGATCGGTCCGGAAAAAGGTTCAGCAGCTCCATTGAAGATTTCTCGGGACTTTAGGAACCATAGCCAGATTCCTGATGTTCTAGCCCTCTATCATGATGAAATACAATTTTTATACGCACAGAGTTCACTGCACTACTCTACAACAAAGCTAGCTTTTCTCCTCCTGACTTATCAGGGCTATATATATTGTCCAGATGCCTCAAGGCCAGCGCTCATTTTATTATCAATGTGTTTTTTTATAATTAGTTGTTTTCAAATACATTCCCTCGATAAGGCTTTCAAACTAATTAGCTTGAATTCCTTCTCTAATTGAAAATGAATTCTTAAGATTTGAAAATGATTTAATTAGAAAAATGAATCCTTATCTTTTTCCAATTCATAAAACTTTACTATTGTTTTTAAGAATTTTAAAGCTTATCGAAGGAATGTAGCTTTTAATCTACGAAACTTTACAAATTATTTAAAGGTGAAAAAAAAAAGTATTCCCGACGCAATGAAACTTTCGAACAATTATATATATTTAATATTTACAAATATATATACGCACAATCCACGCAATTTAATATATATAAATTCATGAATATTTTATCATGAATTTATTTAGAGAATTGATCAAATTTAAACTAAACTAATTAATTTTACTACGTATTTGAAACAAGTTGTTCATTATGGAATTTAGCGTGGATTGAACGTATAAAGCCCCATTGCATCGGAAATTTAAGGTTAGCACTAGGGTAAACAACATGAAGCCAGGATCGAACTCAGATCCGACTGCTTCAATATCTCCAATACCAAATTGACCCATAAATTATTGTTAAATTGGTTAGAAATATTTTAATGATAAATTTTCAAATTGCCTACCAAGTCAAACATACGCAATCCTTATAAATATAAGTTCGAACCTAGTCTTGGCTAAAATTTTGTTTATTAAAGAAAGAAATATATAAACTATGAGGAAAATTTTGATTGAACCTTATCTTGCATAGTTAACTCAAAAAATGGAGTCTTGGACAAACCCAAGGGCTACAGTATATATATATATATGTAAGATAAATAAATAATCTTATATATATATATGTTGTAAATAAAAATTTTTACTAATAATTTATATAAAATAAATCTATATTTAAGAGTCATACAATGTAATCAATAGATCTTGAAATTTTTGCGGGTCATTGTATCATTCTAAAAAAATGTATAGAATGTTATATATACCAAAGATTCTTTAATTAAATTTTACATGACTTATTGATTGGTCTTTCCATACCATATATGGAGATGTAGGTCAATTTAGTTAAAATTCATTTGGCTAATTAATCGGTCTTTTCATACCATTTGTGGAAATGTAGATCAATTTTGAATCTCAACCAAGATACCGAGTTTGAAACAATAGCTAGCAAGAATTTGATCAGATTAAAATCTAAATAAAAATGTCTGGGAGACAAAAGATCATGTCCTGTTTCTAGATATGTGTGAAATGAATAAAATATCTTGCCTCAAGGCAGCATTCTTTAAATAATTGTCTTAAGTATAAATAGCTAAATTTTTGACCATCTGGGATTCTTGTTCTAGGCTTGATATCAGAGTGCTAACGTACTTCACATTAGTTTATTTTGTGAAATCAATAATATCAGGGTAAAGAAGACCATTTGCTTTCCCATACCTCTGGAATCTCATCTCTCAGTCGTTATTCTGAAGCCTGAAACATCTAGACCATATGTGAACTGTTCAAAGAAGATGTTTGCCTGAGAGTGGACTATAAATCTCTACCACTACCTTCTTTCATCCAAACCATTCTATGATCATGATTTGCTGATCACTTGCATTGTGTCAACAAATTGGCCAAGGTAAAATGTCTACAATGCCATCAATTAGTGAACTCTTATTTAATATTACTTTGATTTAAAATTATATTGTAAGACTTTTATTCACTTTTTAAAATGTATTTTCTACATTTTTAAATATTATCTATACAATTGGTAATAGTATGAATACTGAACCCTAACGTCTGATGGTGCTCTTTTTCACCCAATTCTCATCAATATACCGATTCACAGGCTGTTTGTTTTCATAATATTATGGTAAAAAAAAAAATTTTTTTCAACTGATTTTTATTATTTTTTTGTTGGTGACAGTAAACCATCAAAGTTTTTTTTTTATTACATAATATTATGGTAAACGTTTTTTTTTTTTCAACCGGTTTTTAATTTTTTTTCGTTGGTGATGGTAAACCACCAAAGTTTTTTTTTTATTCCACTCGGGTTTTTTTTTGTTTTTAATAAACAAATACTTTGTTTTTAGATGGTCTAGGGGTGTTGGTTTGTTTGTAAATTAACAACTAACTGTCCATAGGTTTTTTTACATAATATTACTTGCAGTAAACCAAAGTTTTTTTTTTCATTTTTTTGGTTTGTTTTTTTTAAGAAACAAACACTTTGTTTTTAGATGGGGTTAGGAGTGTTGGTTTGCTTTAAAATTATCAATTAACGCTCCGTCAGTTTGTTTACACAAAAATAAGGTAACAAACACTTTGTTGTTTTTAGAAGGTGGAGGGGGGGTTGGTTGTTTGCTTTTAACTTATCTTCTTTTTTTTGTTTGATGTTTTGATTTGCTGAAAGACTTCAACAATTTGGTACTTTTGAATAAACTAACACTTGGTTTTTTAGAGGGTGGAGGGGTTGTTTTAATTTTGAATTATCATCTTTTTTGGGGGATTAATTTATTACGAGGCTTTTTTTTCTTTCAAATCTTTACGCTACAGAAAGCTTTATATGATAGCGAAAAGTTCTTCCTTAATTTTTTGGGCCTTTAATTTTAAAAAAAGACATAAACAGTTCGTTTTTAAAGAATACTTTATTTTTAAGCCAGGAGATGTGGGATAGTGGGGAAGGTTTGTTTTGATTTTTAATTATCGACTTCTTTTTGGATTTTCTTTTTAAACATTTTATTATGTTACTGCACAGTTCTTTATTATTATTAATTTTTTTTGGGTGGGGCCTTTTGAATAAACTCTTAAACACTTCTTTCATTTTTTTTTTTTTTTTGGTATAATAAAATATTACCTTCTTTAACTGTTAATGAAACTTATCAAATATTACCTACCTACTTTATAATCATGTGAACAACAAAAACAACAAAAGTTTCCTCATAAAATAATTTATTCAATCAAAAAGAAATGAAACTTTGGATAAGTTGTGAAGAAAAACAAGTAAAAAAAAAAAAACACCATTTACGAAGGCATAAAAACAGCAGCCAAAAAAGTAACATGCAAATAAAATAACAGGGAAGCCTCAAAGCTGTAAGTAACGGGATTTTGGAGCCTTCAAACCAACAACTTTCCTTACGCAGACCTACATAGGTACGCTTGCAGGAGTTTCTCTTTCTGGAAAAACATAATATTGTGCATCTACTTGTGTGGCCGGCCAGCAATTCACTCAGCTTTGACCAATTCAGACAACTTGCAGACAACATTTGATAGTTCTCACATGGGTTCGGGCATAAATGGGCATTTGTGTGTGAAATTGGAAAAAACTCTGCTGAAAAGAAGAACCTTTTCAAGTTGTGTGCAGTTCAAAAGCATAGGGAAACATGTATCATGACATGACAATTCTTAATATGGAATACTAATTCCACTACACTTTCTAAAAAATTTTCAACAATGAATTTTTGCCGAGTTTCATCTCTTTCAAATATGGCCACCATCAAGTCAGACCATAGCAAGAGTTCAAAAGTGCTCACATGATGAATACTATCACAGTGAAATGGGCATAGTATTTTGTTACATAATCATAGAATACATCACCCTCAGGTGGCCTGTTACAGTTCAAAAAATACCTCTTGTACTGTCAGCCATAAGTTAAGGCCGCTAAAATGGTATATTGACGTGCATTTTATGAAAAAGAGTGCCATCATATGGTAGGGTTCAATTTTCATACTATTACCATACAATTTATCCTATTGCTGTGTTAAGTTCTTAAATTTTGGTGTGGCAACTTAAATTGAATTTTAATTTTTCTTAGTTTGTATTTTGATTTATTCTTAATATGCCAAGTTGGTATTCAACCCATCGAGTAAGTTTAAACTTTACTGCTCATAGTTTCTCCTGTTAAATAATTGGAGGTGTAAATTTTCTTTAAAGTTAATTATTATAAATTCGCTTGGTTTTATACTGATTATTTTATATAATAATGTTTACTTTTAAATGGCAAGTAATGCTTTAATGTCTGTACTTAGCTATCCTCATTAATTATAAAATAAATCCTTACCTAATCAGTGAAATATGTTTTACTTATTTATTTAATTAAATCTCACCATTATCCCTCTCAAAGTAGGTGTTTTTTCTACTAGGGATTTTTTTCAGGTACTTCTAATGGATACTTGTGTGCTGGTCAAAACATGTTTATCCATCTAACATGAGCTGGAACTCACAAACTGTACTTCAAACCCAGTCAAGCCTAAGATTTAGGTCAGGGACCAGCCTGGATTCGAACCCACTCTCTAAGCCCCAGATCTAACACCTAATGAATAACATAATAGTGATGGCACATGAGAATTAATCTTAATCCGGCCGACTAGCAAAGCTGAGCAAAACAATACTATGATTATATTAAAATATACATAAGCGTTGCTGTAATATGTGGAAGTGGAGGAAAAGGAATTCAAACTACTCAAATAAGTTAGACAATAAAAATATAGTTTAATATAATGAAAAATTATTTATATACATTTATAAATTCAGTACATTAGTATGTGCATGAATGAGCAAGTGGTAGATAATTACATAGTGTCATTCATGCTATTATTTTTCATATGCTCTTTATTAGCTAAATGATATATTATAAATAAACACACATCTTTGGTGGGTCCAATATTAAAATGCCAATCAAATATTAGAAAGAATTACATAATACTGCCATTAACGCTTTGATTTATGGTTCTGAAACATGGTGATTAACATATGATTTAGGGGAGCATTCTGAAATTCATTAGACATATGATATAAACTATTTTCACACCATTAAGATCGTGAAAATAAACAAAAGACAGTTAAAAGATTTAATGAAAATCATTTAACAATAGTAAGACGAACGCTTTATTTTTTCCAAGGCATATAGATACTCTTAAATATAGATATATAAATTACGACGGTGAGATTGTATATGATTGAAATAAACTTAATTAATAAAATAGAAGTAATTGGCATTTATATATATATCTTTTAAGCAAAGCTTAATTTTAATATTAGAGTATTAAAACTGGGTCATGAAGCAAAAGAAATATAGCCTAAAAATAACTAAGAGGAAAAGGTTGTGCTTCTGGATGAAAAACGAAATGGATGGGCATAGCATGTGCCAAGCTTAGGGGTCACTGCCAGAGGCCTTTTTATACGAAGAAATGGATGGGCATAGCGTGTGCCAGACTTATGGGTCACCGCCAGAGGCATTTTATACGAAGACTTGAGAAGAAATCTATGGATTTGAACCTGTCGTAACCCCCAGATTAAGAAGCACATATATATAGAACACGAAGATAGGCTAAATGACAGAAATGCAGTACGAATGAATGCCACTAACAACATTGAATAAATTTTACTGCTTTAAATAAATAACCCTTGTTTGAATACTATAATACGCCATGCAATTATAATATATATATATATAGAAATTTAGATTTCATTTACTAACATATACTTGTATTTTATTTAGCAAAAGAAAGATTTAGATTTCAAATTAATAAAATATACGTTAAGATTTGATTTAGTAAAAGAAACATTAAGATTTTCCCCCATCCCTTTTCTGCTAGTTAAAATAAATCAATCTCACCTTCATTGATTTTACAATAACTGAAATACAAGATTTGAAATTTTAAGAGTATGAAAATATAAGAAGACTGGCAGTTATAGAAAATAATTAATGGGTCACCCTTTCAGAATTGAATAAAACAAAACATTTTAAAAGATTTCAAAGCATTAATTAGCTTAAGTTCTGGATTTACACCGGTAGAAAATCCAGAGTTAAACAAATATATATATTATATTAAAACATAAATAGAATGTTGGCTCGAAAAACAATCTGGCGAGTATATTAATTAATAATGCATTGTTTTAAATAGACATTAATAACTTGCTTCGTGAAGGTTTACTTAAAAAATGACAGAAAAGATTTTTATAAATTAAAAATCGCCAGTTTGTTTGAGATTAGCAAATTAATAAAAAAAAAAAGCATATATATATATAATCAAGTAATAAATAACTACAAATAACTGACCGCACTAAAGTTAAAGAAAGTTAAGAGCATATGAGAGAGAATTAAATTTATATTAATTATTTAAGAGCAGATTACATGTTATTTATATAAAAAAAACATATTAATTTAAAAGATACAAAATTGAACAATACATTAGAATCTTGATAGCAGGATTTGAGATTAGTGAGGCTAAATTCATTTTCAAATAGTAGCATAAAAGTAACCTTGCAATTTTAAGAGTCCAATTTAAAATATGGCATGTGCACGGTGATTGAAATGCCAGTACTTCCATGGCAGGAAACTTCTATTAGCATTCTAAAGTTCTTTTTAGACCTTTCTTCATTTCAAGGCAGCAGGATATTATGGTAGCGGCAGAGGCCACTGAAGAGTGGTGGATTGACTGCTACATCATTTTAAGTTTCAAGCAAAACGAAATATGTTTATAATACCTCTCTCTAAAAGTAGCTAATCTCCTCTGTGATTCAAAATTCAGTCATTTTATACCTTTTCTTTTATCATGCAATTGTAAGATAACGTTCAAAAATAAATTCAAACATATTATTTTAACAAAAGTATCTCTAATCTTAATCCCCTTTTAAGTAAAACTTTAATTAAAAAATACCTAGCCCAGATTAAACAATAGTGCTTCCAACCCTTAATTATTTTTGGACAATTAACAACAGTCACATCTTCCATATTGGATTTTATAATAAATATACAGTTTAATAGAAAAACAAGCAATTTAAACAGAAAAAGCTAAAAATGACATATAATAAATATTTAAAAACATCAATATTTTGTTAGTAAGTTTTGCTCCTATGTATATATTTGAGCCACATCTATAATACTTTAATAAAAAAGAACTAATAGTTAATAAAAAGAATTAATAATAATTTTAAAACATGTTATTGAAACATTAAATTTTATAATTTAGGCGCGCATCTCAAATATATACATGAAATATATATATACGACAAAAGGAGTGGGATGGGAAATAGGGATTTAAACAAAGGTTAGTAGGTAGAAGCTAAGATTGACTGCTTCACTTGTAGAGACAATATGGATAAACCATCCCAACATTCTAGCCTGTGCCACTATTTTCTGAAATATGCTCTTGGCCATTGTGCAGACATACTCTCACCTTTGTGCAAATATGACAAAGCCACCTAGAGTGTCTTAAGTGACCTCCTTCATATATACAATTGTAAATTGTAATGTAATACCATCTTTATTATTATTAATTTAGTTATACACTTGCAATACTATCTATAAACCATAACTGTATGCTTTTCACAACCCATTCTATTTAATTCTTTAGGTCAGATTATATAATTGCAGCTTATTTTAAGCTGACCCATCTTACTCCTGCCCATTTGAGCGATCTCCCAAATCTTGTTGAAATGTGATCTCGCATGTACTTAAAATCACACATCATCAACTCTTATTTTCTAGATATAATGTTATAATCAAATCCATTTGTGTGAATTTGTAATGTTTTGGGTAATGATTAAGATAATTTATTATTGATTGTCTAATCAATTTATTCTATAACCTTGGCATATTACTGCACAAACCAATTTTATTTTGTATATACATTAACTGCACAAACCAATTGTATTTTATATATATGTTAACCGCACCAACCAACTTTTCTATATTAAAACAAATATTTATATCCTTATGTAATTTCCAAATGACCCATTTAAGTAACCCGCAGAAGTGCATCATTGCAAATTAAACCATCATCAATTCGAAATAATAATTGTATAGACATTCTACACACATATTTGTTTTAATTATAACCATTAAATTACCATATCTAATCATTTAATAAATTTATATTATACCATTTTAGGTATTATAGTATTTATCATTCATTGTCTGAATCTCTAATCTTAATGATTTGGTTAAGTTATATTGTTCCTAATTGAATCAAATTTTCTTTAGTATTTATATATATATATTTTCTTTAGTATTATTAATTAAATCCTTTCTATTCAATGTTGCCTTGAATATTATTACAGCTCTGAATATTAATTAATATTAAACAATAGTCTGCACCATTTTATATTCCATGTAAATTATTAATTAATCATTTGAATGCATTATTGATTTCCAAGTCTCTGTGCTCACCCTGTTCTCATTGCTGGGACTGAGTCAATGGAAAACTTATAGTATCCTCAAAAGCATAGTTACAGACACTGGAGCACAGGCAAATAGGTTAACATTTAGTATTGTTCCTGACTTAGGTATCTTGCACATACTAGATGGATATATTTTTGCCTGGATTCTAGGTCTTGTTGAATGAACACATGATTTTTACAGGTACAGTACATAACTTTCTAATTATAATTAATATCATTAAGAAGAAAGAAAATTAGGTCTTTAAAAACTATAGAGAATAGATCTAAAATAAATACTTTTAATATAGCATTGAAAAATCCATGTAATGTCTATCTTTCAAGGCTGGTGGTTGTTTATGTGAATGCTGTGAACAATATCTTATACGGAGATCTTTTAGACAGATTTCACATATGCATGCTAAAATGATAACTTAAAACTTACTTATTAATTAATTACTTAATTGTTAATATTGAAAATAATCTGATCATCTTCCCACTCAGTAAACATATATTCAGCTTTTTTTGTATTATACATAAGTCATTATAAAAAATGATTAAGAAATATTGTTCATTATTTTAATAAGATGTGCAGAATATGAAATAAATGATGCCTAACAGTTTAAACAATATATTACTTTATCAGAAGATAATTTACATATCAAATTAGCTACTTTTTTGTATAGAAGTATCTTCAATACATTGTAATAATTAATTATTAATTCTTACTAAATTTAACTTTCCTATAGTTTTAACCCAGATATCATAATGTATATATATATTTAAAAATGAAAAAGTAAATTATTAACTCTTTTGTTTAGATACTAAAGCAGTTTCATCTGAGTCATCTCATCTAAAGAAACTATTAGATCAGCAGCAGTCTATTAACTTCTGTTTTGACAGTAGTTTTTTAATCAATTATGCTTGGATTCTTACTTTACCTCTGGGAAAACGTCTTCTTTATGATAATATCCAATCCACAGAATTGAAATCCATATTGTATAGTCTTTCATATGATAATAATTCAGAAGTAAGTCACACTTTTTATAATGTTAGTGGTAATGTGTATTGTTGCATTTATGACATATAAAAAACATAAATGAATAATTTGGAACATTGATTCAATTTTTTTTTTAAATAAAAAGATCATAAATTAATAAATGTATGGGGGGGGGGGGGTAACATTTTAATATATAAGTTGAAAATCACAAAAAACATTAAATACTCAAAATTTTAGATCCTTCAGATGGGAAAACTGAGATGCTTGAATTATTACGTTTTTTATTTTAATAATTAGAATGAAAAATATTAAAATATTTACATGAAAAAAAAAAACTTTTTTAATTAAAAGAAAACCTGTATTATTAATCAAATTATTTTTTAAAAAAACTAGGTTGAATAACTGTCATTCCATTAAGAACTGACTACTTTGATGTTATTAACGTATTTAAACTACAGCCAATTTTCTCTTCACCTTCAGCTAAAAGGAATTTATTGAGAAATATTTTAAATAGTAAAGTACATAACTGCCAAAGCTGTTTTATTTTATTTTCAAATAGATTTATTTTTGAGTAGCTATCATTACATATTATAATCATAATTATTGTCTATTTAGTCTATGATCATAGTAATAGAATCTATAGTCAAGTTGCAAAACACTGGATAAACAATCCTCCTCAGATCAAAAAAAAAAAACAACTTTAATTCCAATGAATTTTTAAATTCCAGAGAAACTTCCAATAAAAGTTTTTGGCTTTTTAATACAATTTCATTAATTCCAGCATAAGAATGTAGCTTTCAGCAGAACTCTATGAGCTCCAGTAATGATTCCATTTTCCAGAATACCACAAGCTTGGAATACTTTAGCTTTTAGAAAGAAGATTGATAAATAATACTTATCACTGGAGCCACCTGACTTTTAAACTATATAAGACTCTTAAACTTTGAGCTACGAATCTTAGAAACTTTTCATTCTTCCTAAAATAACACAGAGGCGAAACTCTCCATACAGTAGTGCCACTCAGTGCAAGCCAGAGTAATCAATGGATACCTCCATGTTATCAGCTTGTGTGAGCATAAAGAATGCTGATCACAAGATATTCATTGGTTTAATACTTTCCTAAAATAAAGTTTTCATCAATATTATTATGCAGACCAGCTCACAATAGATCATGTCTAAAGCCAGCAGAATTATCTCATCAACTATCTGTACCTATAATTTTAAAATTACAAAGTTAATGGACATTGAAGCCATTGGGAAAAAAACAGATCAATTCTCAAGCTATAAAGGAACCACTTATATTATTTCATTAAAAATAATCTAAGTATAAAAATAAAAGTTAGTGATCATTTTACATTATAGATTCTGTGTGCCATTTTACTTCCTCATACTATAGGAATTATTTTTAATCATTTTACTATTTTCTAAAATTGCCTGCTTTTAGTTTCCCTATGCTGAAACAATATATCTGATCACAATGAAGGCTTACATTTAGAGGCTGTCCACTCATTAATGTGGTCCTATTGTACAACATAACTTTCAACATTTTTGAAGTGACTTTCTTTGTTTTCTTCAGATTTTTTTCTTTTTATTTTTTTGTCTCTTTAAATATGACTTGCAACATATCTTAATGTATTTTTAGTATTGGGTGGGGGATGAGGGTAATGTTTTTAATATCCTCCACATTTTAATTACATATTTAATTTTTGTAGTTTTGAAATATCTTGTTTTGGCATTGTAGTGGGTCCCAAATATAATCTTTTATAATTCTAATTCAATTGAAATTATTTCTTTCTTTGGTGAGGAAAAGTACATTTTATAATGACTTTCTTTAAAATTAGTTTCTTATCTGTGATATTAAGATAGTTATTGGATTGTACAAAGTTTTAAACCTTTGGATGTTGAACAATATATTAATCAATATGCAATGAAAAAAGAAATAATATATTATGGCATTATTTTCAGAATAAAGTAGAATTATTGCAAAGGATATTAATAACTTTTTTTGCATTAATTTTAAAATTTGATATTCAAGAATCTAAAGATGTAAGTTTGATTTCTGTGCTAGCATTATCACTGGTTAGCCAGCAATATCTGAAGAAGAGCAGAAAATAATATAACTTGAAATATTGGGTAATCTATTAATTTGTGTTTATTACAAACAGTTTGTATTTTGAAAAGTTTTAAAAAAGTTAAAAATGTTCTAGACAGTTAACATTTATTGATAGATGATGGAAATAATCCAACATATTATCATATCTAAAATACCATCATTGCAAACCTTCAGGAAAGTCATCTAAGTTTAATATTTGTTTATTAGAAAATTGAAAGCATTATTTGGCTAGGGAAAGACCACTTTGAATTGGAAGCTATAATTTAATAATTAATGAGACTGCTGAAGTCTAGTGTGATCCTTGACCATATTGACCTAATTATGTATTTGATTCTAAATTTGATATTCCTGTTATATTTACTAAGAAATTACTAATTGTTTTACTTTGAAACACTAAATTTAACTTTTAATTTTTTCCCATATCAAATTAATTCACTCTCATTCACATTAATTTCATTAAACATTTGAGGTTTTTTTTAATAATTAGTATAAAATATCTTACAAAATTAATTAGTAATCTTACTAATAAATTGATTAGCATGACATACATTCTTAAATAATAGTAGTGGTGTATCAGTAGGATATGCAATATCCTTTGGCTTTTTCAATGGCATAGAGAAGGAAAGCTCTATCTACAGAGTATTACTGAAATAAAAATTGTAAGAATGGTTGTTAAGTAAAAAATAGTATTTATTTCATTCATCTGACTTTATGTCAAATAGATAATGCTTATTGCGAGGTATTGGAAATTTGGGTGAAGTGAAAAAAATGTTTGCACTAAATTAAATGTATTTAGCAAACAATGATATTTTAGATTGTATTAACAATATTCAGATATATAAAATAAGGCTAAAATAGTCCTAAATAGATCATTTCAAGGCAAAAGCTTTCCATAGAGGAATATTGAAAAGAAGATAATATTAAAACAGGATCATTAACTGCCAGGCAATAAGAGCCTATTGGCATTTTTCTTTTATCTTCTAACATAGTTAACATCCAATAATTGATAGTTACACTGACTTTATGATGTATATCTAAAAATTTGAAACTTGTTCAGACATCCTCAGTTACTTGAAAAAATGTCCAAGTTTGATTCAAATTCAAATCCCAGATTATAGTTATGGCAATGCTTATTTGCTTACCACTGGATTTTACTATCTATGCTAAGAAAAATTTCTTTTTATCAATAATAGATTCAAGAATAAGCTTTTAATATTAAAAAAAAAAAAGTAAAGCTATGATTGTTTTGAGCATTGTGAATATTTTTTAATTTATCAAAATTTTTATGTAAAATATTCATTCATTATTATTTGTGATGATCCAATAGAAGTTTTTTTTAAATCTCTTAATGTAATTTTAAATATTCAAATTTTATTCTAGTGGTCTTTGACCCTTCATACATACAGTATTTCAATTGTTATATGACAATCAGCTTCACAGTTGTACATTGACACTATAAAACTCACAGAAAGGATATCAAGGGAATTTTTTATCAGCTTTTAAATATTATTCACAAATCATAATGATTTAGAATTTTTTATGCAGCATTTTATTTGTTTGATTTGAAAACATCAAAAATGTTTTTTACACACATTTATTATATGTTGTCTTTATGAATAATATGCACATATATAATTATATTCTATAAGGTAGGATTTATCAGTTCTGTTTTTATAATTTTTACTATGAACTTATATATGTAATATCACATATTACAGACACTATAAAGAAATAAATATTCATCTTCAAAAAATTTGCTATTAATATAAATTAATTTTGGGCTGTAGCAGTTTATAATTTGTCCATTATTTTTAATACCATAAAAATATTCTTCTTTCACATAGAGGCAATACAGTAGCACCACTCAGTACAACTCAGAGTAATCAGTGGATGCAGAATGGTATGAAGAGTTTTGACTCTGTACTATCAGCTTGTGTAAGCATAAAGAATGGTGATCAAGTGATAAATATTCTACTTTATAAATAAAAAATTTAGCTTTGATTATATTTATACATGATTTTTTCCAATTTTTCATTGTTTATGTTATCTCCCATAATTCCATAAAATATCCTTTTTTGATTTTTCTATTTTCTTGAATCACTTTGAATATAGAATTGACTTTTTTGCATTGTGAATTAGAATGCTAGGTTCATGTTCTTCCAGATAAAACTGTTATTACAACACTCCTCAACATGAAGAGAATATCCTATCAGGATCCAGTAAAGCAACTCTAGCATTTCAGAAGAATAATTCTAAGAGAATGATCATAAAGCTATCCCTCTACCAAAACATTTTATTATGAATTTCAGCTAAAACAAACAATTTTTACTCAAATTTACTGCATATTATTACTCACATTATTTGAGGGTCATAAATTTTCTATATAACAATTTTTATGCTTTTACATTTTCTTCTTTAAACATCTTAATCCCTTCCACACACACCCATTCATATTCTCACAGACATAAGAGTGTCCACCTTACATACTATTCTTGATATTCTTTTTGTGGATATTAATTGACTGATATTTTTGTTTTTATTTAATGTATTAATATTCATATTTATGTAATATTCTATTCCATATAAAAAAATATTTTAAATCCAAAAATTTATGAATAAGAGAAACTTCAATGAACATAATAAAACCTCATTGTTATATTAAATTGCAATAATTTTTTCCCAGATGTTTAAATTTTAAGATAACATATATAATTGTAAATACCTTTTGTATTACACATTCATTTTTAAAATTCTAATTTTATTTAATTGATCAATAAATTGTTAAACAATAGATAATAATCCAACAGTGAATAAAAGATTCTTATACCTAATATAATATTTGAAATACAGGCATTCTTCATATACCTGGAGCTTAATTGTAAATATAGGGGATTTGAAAGCAAACTTTCAAGCACCCTTCAACTATTTACTATCTCATACAATTGATACATATGACCACACATGTAGAAAAGATAAATAATCACCAATATACATATTTCGTGCTGAACCAGTATTCATCAGTTGATCCAGATTATCATTTCCCACATATATATATATATATGATCAGTGCTCAGTTTATATTAAGATAACAAACCTTCATACTTCAATGGACAGGCTTCAATCTACTCCAACCTCTAACACTTCAGCCATCCATACCATTAAAAATCTGATGATGGAAAGTTCAAATTCCATGCTGATGCCAATATTATTGCCAGGTATATGAAGAATGCCTTTATTTCAAATATTACACATTAAGCCTGCATCCTGCCCATTCCTCTTCTGTGTATTTAAATTGATAAGGTCCTATACATGAGAGATCAGAGTGACTTGAAGTCAATATAGATGTGGCAATAATATTGGCATCAGCATGGGATTTGGACTTTCCATCATCAGATTTTTAATGGTATGGATGACTGTAGAGTTGGAGACTGGAGTAGATTGAAGCCTGTGCATTAAAGTATGAAGATTTGCTATCTTAATATAAACTGAGCACTGATTATATATATGTGTGGGAGATGATAATCTGGACCAACTGATGATTGCTGGTTCAGCATGAAATATGTATATTGGTGATTATTTATCTTTTCTACATGTGTGGTCATGTATATCAGTTGTATAAGATAGTATGGAAAAGGGTGCTTGAAAGTCTGTGTTAAAATCCCCTATATTTAAATCTAATATATATATTTTAATGCCACTGTAACATATGCATAATTTCATGGAGTCATTATCCCTCTAGGGCAGGCAAATTGGTTAATTATTCCAGGCCCTACTTTGAAGGGTTTCAGCACAATATTAAAAAAATAAAAGTTGTAAAATAGAAATATCAATTCCAAAAGACTTAAAAATTGTAGAAAATTTTAAAATACTGACAATCTGTTAGAGAAATACTATATATAAATAATTAAAAGAAAATAAGAAATATAAAAGAGTATTAAAAAAATTAGTTATTTGTAATGTTATCAAAGATTAGCTTAATAAATTTTATTGAAAAAAAAGGTAATTATGGGAAAATAAAGAAAAAGTTAACAAAAATTTTTCCCAATATATAGAATTATTAAAAGAATTTATTAATTAATTTGTTGAGTAGATAGCTAAACAGTGGCAGTCTAGGTCTGCAGTTAAAATATTTTTAATATCCTATTCGTTGGTCAGCTAAAGAATTCTTAATACTCTCTTTCATTCATCACCAATAGAAGCTTTGATTGGCAGTTTTATTACTTTCAGGATATGAAATCTAAAAGTATTTCTTTGTAGGTTATGATTATATATATATAAGAAAAAAGCATTTTCATGCATTCATTCTAATTTCAATAAATTCAACTGTTATGAGAAGACAATAGTGTTGTTTAGTCTTAAGCTTAGAGATTCACTATATAAGTATTGATAAGTAACTTGCCTATGCTTACCATATGAATAATAATTTGACAATTGGAATTTAAACTAATGAAGACATATTGAATAGATATCAAGAATTTGCCATACTCAGTTTTCCTAAAATCTCAAATAAAAATCAAAGACTCTTTTTTTCAGTTAATAGAGTTATATTGTATATAATGAAATGAAGTGGTTATTATCCTTATAATATTTTTATTATACCAATATGTAAGTAAATACTAAGTCACATCTAGTTAATGGAAATCTGCTATTCTCAATAAACAGTTAAACTCTCTAGTTTAAGTGAAATTTAAATATGGAGATTTTTACTTCTAGTTAGTTTATTTTATTAATGGATATAAATTAATTTTAGAAAAGTTATATTTTAACCATTGTAATCTATCTGTGTTCATAGACAATATCAATCAATTCATTAATTCTTTATAATTTTTAAAGAGACTAATAAATTTCCTCTCAAATAAAGATCGCATGAATTAAAAGAACTGACTAATATTAAATGAGACATTATTATGTTTTGTGAAATTAAAAAAAAGTTCAGATATGAAAGGCAAAATCCATTTTACTATGCTACAATTTCATAGTGAAGACAAATTCATTATAAATAATAAAAAAATATATAGAAGAACATTGTGGAGATGTTGGTATATCAAACAAAGTGACAAGATTAATTATTCAAGTTAATGCAAGATATTAAATGATAATTTAGATTTGTTCTTCAACAAATTTTTATTCTGATTAAAAAAAAGAGGATTTTTATATAGATTACAAAATGTTTTTAATCATTACAAATCATTTTTAAAAATATCATGAAAATTTTTAATATTAGAGCTGGAAAATATTGAAAAATAAATGTCTATGGATATGAAATTAAAAAAGGCAAAGGACTACAAAAGTGTCCGAATGAAGATAGGGCAAAGTTGGATTCTATTTTGACTAACAACAAAAAATATATGATATAGAATATTTCAAAACCATAATGTATTTAAAAGCTTTAACCTAAGAATTATCTGTTAATTTAATTATAAGTAAGATGTATATTAATGCAAAGCTAGAGAGACAAGGCTATTTAAAATTATAGTATTAATAATTTATCACTAAGTTTTAGAAATAATCACAATGAATTTAAGTTAAAACTTGATAATCATTTTAAAATATTAATATGCTTCAATAATAGCTCAAATCTGAGTAAGTTTCATGAAAAATTAATACTATTTTCTAAAAATATTTGTATTGATAAGTGATACAGAAAAATAGCAATTCAACAGTAAATTTTACCATATAGTATATGAAAACTAAATAAATATGAAAGTATTTTAAAATGATCCATTTACAAAAGTGAAATAACTGTGTTGAATTGTTTTCAGATATTGTTGCTTGTTTGTGATATGATAAAGATTGTATACCTGACATACTCTATGCAGTATGCTATATATATGCACACATAGTTATACCCATATATTCAGATATTCATAGTGCATGGAAGTTCAAATACATTTTCATTTCATCTCTTTCTGAATGTGTGCAAACATGAGTAATGACTTGTGAATAAAAATTGATCATTGAATGTGTTTTCATTTGGAAAGATATTGATAAGTACTGGATTAGGAAACTGTTTCAGCACAGTAAACAAATTCACAGATTTGTCAGAAACAAAGGTTCCTCATAGGTTGCTTATATTATTTCTGATGAACAATTTAATAAACAATTTTATCATTTATTTCAAGCTCTCTCTCTCTCTCTCTCTCTCTCTCTCTCAATTCTGTTTTTTTTTTCCTGAAATTAGAATGACAATTCCATTTACAAGTAGTTTCTAATAATGTTGATGATTTTAGGATATAGCTCCTCTTGTTTACATCAATACACCTCATAAATTGGGGCAAATATTTTTTATAAGTTAATCAACCTTCTTGAGATTCAATATTAGCTAGACTAATGTTCTGGCCTGGAATCAAGCTATACCTGCCATTTTTGATGCTTAAATATAACATGACCTCCCTAACAATGAAATTTATTTTTTATATATATATTATTATTTATTGATCAATGTAAATAATTAATTACTGTAATTAAAAAGCATTAATAACTTATTTATTAATTATTATAATTTCCATTTAAATAATAACTGGCCATAGAAACTCTGAAACTCAAGGTCCATTGATTGAAGCTCAACACTGTCATTTTTAGTGTTCACATTTCATATGAACTTTCAATTATTATTATTAATTTTTTTTTATACCAAATCATAATTTTTATTATACCAAAGTTTTATTTTTGCATTTAATTTTTAGTATTATATTTCAAGAGAAGACCAAGTTTTAATAATTGGTTCTTCATCTGGACCTAATATTACTCAACATGGAGATGGAACACGAATAACAATGATTACAATGCCAGACAGTGAGTTCAAAATCAAGTTTATTCATTTCTGTTATTTATTAGTAAGTTCAATACAGTAATAGTGATTTATATTCATTAGTCATACAATTTTTATTTATAGTTCAAAATTTATTTTTAAAAAATTAAGAATTTGATGAAATCATATTTTTACTAGTAAATATTTATATTAATATTTTCAAACATCTTAATGATGTTTTTTTTCTATTTTGTATCTTTCCTTTTTTTTTTTTTGACATTTAAGTAATTAATATGAAACTTTGTCTTTATTTAAAATTATATATATATAACAACTATTTTTTAAAATGATAATGTTTGTACTGAGGAAATAGAAATTTGTGATAATTCATTTATATTTTAGAGAATTCCGGTGTTGTAACTTAAGCACTTATAATATATTCTTATATATATAATAAAATAGTGTAAATTATTCAAGGTGCCACTTATGACAATAATATTAAATAAATCATAAATTTAATTTTATAATAAGTTTCTATTTTAATTAACTATAGAAAAGTTAAAATGAAATATATGATTTCAGAGGATTCCAGTTTCACATTTAGTTGTATTAGGCTTAAAACCGCATTTTTAATTAAAAAATAAATACATACACATATATGTCTATAATTAAGTAGATAGCTAACTAGATAGATTGGTAAGTGGATTATTCATATCAGCTTTAAAAAATATTAAATAAAACCTAAAAATAATAGTGATGCAGTAATAATTAACTGAAATAAAAGTTTTGGGATTTTTTTAGAAAAAGGACCATGTTTATAAAAACATTATAATAGAGAATAAAGAATAAAATTACTTAAACAAACTAAATATAGTTTTGAGGCATTAATATCATAATTATAGTTATTAAAAAAAACAAAAAATCCATATTATTTTACTATTAAAAATGTTTAAACCTACATTTTTTGTTTATTTGAATGCTATTCGCTCTCTAATTCTTCACATGTTCATTTTGTGCAATAAACTAAGCCACTTTAATCTTTTGCTTTCTATTATTTTTCTTCACAAATGACCCTAACAATAACAATATTAAAATCGTACCCCTTTTTTTTTTCATGATTATAAACACAAACAGATGTACTGTTTAAATTAGCCATAACTTTTTATACAAAGTGAATGCTGTATCAATCTTGTTTTTAAATTTACTTTTGTTTCATCTTAGGATATATATATAATCATTAAAATAGGCCACTTAGACAATCCCAATATCAATAACAATTAACAATATCAATCTGTTGGCATGGCAACCTCTTTTTAAAATAAAGGTGGAATTCTACATATATGTCCAATATATTTATATAGACACTAAAGATTGCAATTGAACCACAGAGATTGAAATTATTGCTACAAAGAAGTTTAAATAAACCTCCTTAAATAGGTAAATATATATAGTAAACCATTCCATAATAAATTCATAAGTATGGTATAAAAATACAGGAAATCTACTTATTAAATCTTGCAATAAAAGATAGAAAAATATTGAGTGGAAATTAAATTATACTGCTTCATAATTTACCTTATTAAATATGTGTTCTGTCATGCACCATAACTACTGCTGATGTACTGCAGACAGTTAATTATAAAATAATGGCTTCCATCTAATATCCATTAAGTATAATAATATGTGATAAATATAATTGTTCAGCTCTTGTATGTAATAAAATACTTTTTTACAATATAGGAAAACATTCAACTGAACCTAAATAATCTGTACTGCTTTCTAATTTTAGCTTTAGCTATGCATTTTTGATAGTAAATAGAAGTTTGATAAATTTATATATTCAAATTAAGGTAAACCTAAAAAGCTCATTATAATACCATAGAGTCCTGATTATTTCAGTAAGTTTGTATAATTCTCTGATTTTTTATGCATGACAATTATAGACATTAGTATAAACTATATTCTACAAAAAATAATATATCAAATTTTTATTTTATTATTTTGATGATACTGAATTCTTATCACTATTCTAAAAGCATAGTATATTTTTAAACATCACGTATAAAATTACACTTTAAAGACTGTGATATTTTGAATATGTGAATCATAATAATGCTATTTAGTGCATTAAAGCATTTTATTTTATGCAATAAATGTTTGAAATAAGTAAATAAGATGTATATCTGTGTTTTACTTGAAGTAGTTACATCTTTTTAATACGGAAAACAATATCTTCATACTTTTACATAAGTAATCAAACTTTTATAACAGAATATTAAAAAGACCTTGATAGATATTATTTATTGTAAGGAATTGAAAATAAACTTTATACCGAATTGTAAAGCACATAACTTGAGAAATGAAATTCAGTTTAAAACAAGAAATAATATTTTGTATTTAATTTTTTGATATGATAGAAAATGACAATGAGTAAAACTAATATTCAGATAATTGTCATAGTAATTAAATATGATTTATAAATACTTCCATAATCAATGGGTGTATCTTGGAAGTTGAAAAAATAGATATTATAAAAAATGAATGTATATTTAAAGGATTATTCAAATTAGCCTTATCCTGTTTTGCTTTGATATATAAGATAAAATTCTTTGAAAAGATATTATCATAACTAATCTGCATCAACTAATAAGTATTGTAGGGAAGTCCTGAGTATATTATTAATGATCTGAGTAATCTTGCTTACTGCTTATAAGAACAATTTTAATGTACAACGAATAGAAGACTAATAATAAGTTTAATGATAAAGTCATAAAATCATTGTATATTTATTTCATAATTTATCAATAATTCAGTTCATGATATTTTTTTCTTTGGAGTAATTAAATAAAATATCCAAAAAGTTATTTTGGAGATGTTTAAATTTATACATTTGTCTAAGTGATGACTTTTTGAAATCTTCCACTAATATGATAATTCAGTCTATGTGACAAAGTTGATGGACAACTGTACAAGCTTTGAATATCTTCTTCCAATGAATAATAGATCATATAATTAATATGTAAGTAGATACTGTACTCTTGGATGCAGAATATCATACAATATTTGTATAACAAATTCTTCAATTGATCAAGAATATAGAAATCACTTTAATTATATCTGCATGATAATGTATATGTTAGCCATTTGTTTTTGATAACATTGTTTTGAAGTATCAATACAACAATTTTTTAAAAATGATATTGTAATCAATATTTTTGAGATTAATATGTCAGTTGATTAAATTCAGTAATTTAGTGGCACTTCATTGTCTTTTATTCTAAAAATCCCATTATTACTTTGTTTAAAGGAGAGCTAGATTTTTTACTGGATACTTTATTAAAATAGCTAAACGACAATGATAATAAAACATAGACTAAGATCTTGTAGGCTGAAGATAGTATGAAAACAGTTGCTGATATTGTTTTTGCTTAAACTTCTTTTGAGGATATCATAATGAAGTAGAGACAACATACAAAGCCTACCACATCTTCAATTCATACACTCATAATGAAATGTTCTTTATCTATAGTAACAAAATCTTTGCATAATTTAGCATTGATCTTGAAAGATTCTTGAAAGAATTTGTTGCTTTATGACAGAAGAGACTATGTAATTACATTGCACTAATTTAAAAGACAAATTTGCTGCATATAATGATGTTAAGTTGATTATGCACATTCTGATATAAAGATTTCTGGGTGTGAGGTTCTAATGTTTTGGCTAAATAATCATTTATAGACAAGCTGAATCAAATTAAATTAATTTTTTTAGTTTACACACCATGTAAGACCAAGTGAAAATTGTACATATAAGTGATTATATAACTTTTGACATTTTTCTTAGTTAAGAAATTTATCTTAGAAGTAGTATCACTGAAGTAAATTATAAATTATAAAATGGGTGAATGAGAAGTGGATTTGGGATATTGTGACCTTGGACAATACACAGACCTTCTATATAATAAGTCAATAATAAAAGAAAGACACAGAGAATCTAATTTGTTAGTAAGATTTTCAGATAGGAAATCATAATCTAAGAAGTGATCCACACAAATGATAGAATCTGGAATTTGAAACTTTTTTAGCACAACATTCATTCACTGTTCAATTTCCTTTATTTTAACTGATGAGTAAAAAATGCAAAGACAAAAAATCAGAAAAAATATATAAATGATTTAATTTAATTTACTTAAATGGGGTCAATTTTTACTTTCATTAAAGCTATAATTATGTCATTGAAATTATTATTTCTCATGTTTGATATATTCTGAATTTGCAAAAAATATATTCATTTTTTAGGATATTAAATATTTGCAGAAAAATTTGATCAAGAATTGTCATCTTTATGAGATTTTAGGAAATTCATTACATAATATATTTTGTTCCTAAAAGCTTTGACTTTTTTATGTTTATCCCTGATGTTGATTAAAGTCAGCTTTAGATAATATATTATCATATTTATTTATTGTTTATGGGATCACTTGTTTTTCTTCTTGTAAGTGTTCATTGCAAGATAATATAATCAGTAATGTTTTAATATGAAAAGATGTCAACGGCTATCATTTTTATCAATCTTGAGACATTATTTTTCAAAATGATGGCTATTTATGCTTATTTTCTTCAATCAAAGGCATTTAAAAGCATTCCCATTGAAATAATCATCATTTGGTGATCATGTGATGTTCATTTGCAATCTGTGTGAAGATGCCCATTAAATGCATTAAAGCAGCTACAATTAGCTTGTATTTGTCTCACTTTTTTTTAAATCACAGCCTAGGACTTGTCAGTTATTAATGATACTTTATTCCTTATTTTGGATACTAATTAATCTTCTATGTAGTCATAAATATTCTCAGTGATTTTCAATGTCTCACAAACTTGTTTAAACAATTTAAATTCTTTCTGTGATAGTTTGTCATAGGAACAAATATATCTGTGATTTTACAGCTTAAATTATCATTCTTTCTTGTCATCCCTTTAACTTTTTCCAAGATCAAAGTTCATCTTGCATCTTAATAATTTGGCCACTGAAATTTCAAAATATTTTTTTTGTTCATCTTTATCACTTCAATAAAATAAAGCTTATTAATGCAAATATGACTACATAATGCAACTGATGATAAAATTAAGAATATTGTCAAGATCTATATTTGAATAATATCCTTATACCTATTATGTTTTATTTTTACTATATATACACTATTAGGAAATTATGTTTAGTTTGAATCTCTTACAAATTTCATAAGACTAGAAACTAAACAGATATCTCAACAAATAAATACTTTAAACTTGGAACTCCTATTAAACTTATGTTTCAAATTATGTAAACACCCTCAAGAAATCCTCAGATAATTAGAAAATATTATGAATCCCTTTCATCAAATAAAGAAACTTTAATTAGCAACAAAATAAATAATGGACATCTCTAGCAATCAATAAATATACTTAAAATTTATAGTTAATCCTCTCCTTTTTATTGCATCAATTGATTCGGTTCAAAATTGGCATTACTTACCATCTGCATAGAAATAGTGATGAGAACCACTTTGTTTTAATCATTCATCTTTTATGCATATAAAACATTGTTTAAAAATTTTAAATTAACTTTAAATGTATCTTGATTAAAACTGCTGGAATAATGCAAAACCACTTCTTATTCATTCTACAATATAAGTGTTCATTTAGATTTCATAAAAATATCTCATTAAAAATTATGAAAAATGATATAAATTATTTTAAAATATGTCTGGTTAAATTCACACACTAAAACTGTGATAATAATAAAAATTCACAAGTTGTACATGATAAAATTATCATTTTCTTCAAATCACAGTGCTTCATTTCTAACCATGAAATATGTTTCAAAACTCTATCTTTGACAAATTACAAACATCATACATAAACCTCATTTTACTTGTCATGTTATAATTATTAAATTGATTACTGTTAATCTGTACACTTAATATTAAATAACTCTGTCAAATCTCAATCCAAGAGATTCTTGTAAATGTTGAAATAATAAAGACTCTTATGAAATGTTTAATTAAATAAATGCATACTTTTGAAAATATTTACACAATTAAATTTTGTATTTATATATACTATGCAAAAGCTTTTCATTATGCAATAGTTAGCGAATCTAATTGATGTGCCCACGACCTGGATTTGAATTTAGAACAAATAAAACTAGAAAAAAATTTAAGGTTGCAGATAGACAATTTTTTCTTAATATGCATGTCATACAGCCAATTTAACTAGCCATTGAAAATTATTCAGTAAATAACTAAGATAAACAAGGATGAACAACCTATTTATGCTTTCATTAATTTGTAGATAGCAAATCAGATGAGACTGCCTTCTCTATTCATTTTTGGAAAGTACAGAAAAAACTTTTATCTTGTATGGGCTGTTTTTACAATTTATCTACATAATATCAGTTTTAATGATATTAATATATTTTCTTGGCATGCAAAAGAAATAATTTCAATGTTTTTAATAATATAACATAGCACTATGAAAGAATTTATTACATATTACATTTTATCGCTATATACTGTAACCTTCTGGTTTGGCACCAGAAATATTAATTATAATTATGTAACACTGTATTAGTAACATCTGATGTCATCTTATTAAAAAAAATGAAATAACGAAATTTTTAAAAAATTTTATTAATGACTTAAAACTATGCTCAAAAGCACTTGTAGATGTAATTTGAAAATTATTAGATGTTTAATAGCTTATTTTAGTGTATAATTAATGATAGGATAGGGAGGGCTTGTCACAGAAGTAGTCAGTCTAATTTGAGTTAATTCTAATTTGTTTTATTTGTCTGCAGAACAGTATTAAGATTTGTTTGAATGATTCTCTAGTTCATTTGCTTATAATATTTTAATCTATAGTATAAACAGTGAAGTATGTTTTATTCATCATTAAAACTGTCATTTTAGTCATATCAGTTTAGTACCTGTCATATATTATTTGTAAATATTCATGTATGTCTATATCATTTGTCAACTTTATTTTTCATTTATGTACTTCATTAAACCATCAAATATCATATCTCATAGCAAATATTTAATTTTATAACTAATAGTTTAAAAAATCAGCTTAATTACATTTTAAATGAATTCATGGATTACTGGACTGATGAATTATTAAACAACAATTATACAACAAAATATTTTATTTATTAAAAGAATTGTCATTAATTTTATTCTGTTATTTTAAAAATACAGAATATTCTATTCTTAGTTCAATTTGATATTTAATAATTTTTTTTATTTAACAGACAAAATAGTTTTTTTTGTTTCTTCTTTTTCTTTTTCAAGACAAGAAAGTTTCTTGCATAAAATTCTCCTAATTAAAAAAATCTTAGTGCAATGGGTGGAGTAACTCTGTCTAGAGACCTTTGAACTTTCAAATGACCTTGGATTGGAAGAATAGATGCTTGGGTAATGTTCTGAGATCTATAAAAGAGTTGATTACAATTCCATTGAGGGGATGCTGACAAGATTTTTTACTACTGATTGAACTCCAATACACTCTCTGAACAAAGTTTTAATAGTACAATTTTTTTTGTTATAAGCTGATTCTTTCAAGACCAAGTTTGAAAGTAAAAAAAATAGATAGTTGTAAACTATTCACTGTACAGCCTGTGGTAGCACTGTTTCTGTGTAAAAACACAGAATACCACTTTCTTGGCCAAACCTTATGGCTAATACATGACTAGCGATCATATTAGCCGCTTAAGAGACAATATATGTAGTGGTTTAGAATCCATTGCCAATTTTTCTGTGGTCCTAACCCTACGTTTAAACTAACAACACTATATGATTGTATAGTTTGCCGCTTTTTCATCATGGTGTTAATTCCTATGCATAGTGACCAAATTTGTATTCTCGCTAGAATTTCAGATGAGAGTGTGTGCAGTGGAATGGTTTCCAATTGTTTGTTTGTTATGTTTGTTTGTTGATGTTTATGATTTTTTGTATTTCCCAACAGATCTTTTGATGTACTAGTAATTATCAGTGTATTCTTGAGATTTGTCCAAGCTTGTTTTTTGGGGGGGCTTGTTATTATTTGGAACCCAAAAAAAGATGTCAACATCTCTATCAGACAATTGTAGTTGTTGGCGAAAAAGTACCATTTCTGTTGTGACTCGGACGAGAGTAACAAAAAAATAACAAAATGGCTACCATATTATTGCAATTATGGGATGTCTCAAACTGAGAAAGTGATGCAGTTTATTTGGTTTAGTCATACGTGGTGAATAAAATTTATTTGATTGAAAAGAATCTGCGTTTTGTTTGTGATTATTTGGATCTGTAAGTCAATTAATTAACACCCAGAATGTCAGTGTTAAAAGAGTAGGGCTTTACAGATGAATGTGGCAGTTGGTTTGACAGCTTTGAATTCTTCTCAAATCAATAAACAACATGCTTCTTTTGGGCTGGAAGAGAATTGACTCTCTTGATCGATATCTTAGTCAAAATACCAAAAAAATCTTTTCGTTTATAAGCAAATATACATCTGAGGCAGAGTTTGTTGGACAGCTTTGATTTTTTTTCTAAATCAAGAAACAGCAACTCGCATTTGTAAAAATTAAAAAAGAAAGTGTCGATTCTAAATTTTAACAAAAAAAAGACGTCTGTTAAAAAAAAACAGTATATTAAAAGCAACAAAAAAAAAAGAAAGTCGTATGTAAAAATCGTGTATATTTGAGATCCAAAAAAATTGAAAGTGTCCCTTATACTTTTAAATGTATCGAATCCAAAAAAAAATAAAAAGACATCTGTAAAAAATAGTAGATTTAGAATCGAAATCCAAACAAAAAAAAGGCATATGTAAAAATTGTGTACTTTTGAGATCCAAAAAAAGTAAAAGTGTCCATTATAGTTTTAAATTTATCAAATGAAAAAAAAAATAATTACGTCAAAAAAAAACAAAAAAAAAACAATGTATTAAAAAAAAAAATAGTCGTATGTCAAAATACAATCTATTAGAGAAAAAAAATCTAGAGGTCCGGTAATGTTATATCGCTATGTTTCTAAATAGAAACAGTGCCACCACAGGCTGTACAGTGAATAGTTTACAAGTTCCAAAAAATATTATTGGTTTCTAAATATGGGAACGTAAAACGACCATAGAGGTATATCAATCTTTACTCTTAATTAGCTGTTTAAATGCTCAAATCATTATTTAAAATGCGTATGTGTGTCTACACTATAAATTATTTAAATTTAATTGCTAATATGGAAAAAGGGAATGGAAATGCGTAATTGTATTTTTAAATTGTTTTATTTAAACCTTAATCATAATTGTAAAGAAGTAAGAAGAATGTCTGTTTATGTTTCAAGATTATTTTTCCTAAAATTTAATTATAATATTAATGGAGTGGCTGAAACGTGCGAATTCTTTTATTATTTTGGAAAATGTGCGAACTTGTTATTAAACACATCAGGAACTCTTATGCATATGAATAATTTACTTTTATTATAATTATTGTTGAAATAATTATCTGACTATTTGTGCCTATTTGAAAAGAATAAATGTGTAATTTAACAGATTGTCTAATTATTTCTCTCCAAATGCTTTGAGGAATGAACTTATAAAAATAGTATAAAACTGAATATGACTTTCTTTTAAGGAATTTAAGTAAATTTTATAAACCAAATAGTTATGTGCATTTATGAATGGCTTTGAAAACTAAGGACAAATGCTTAAATATATCCCATGAATGAAATAACAAATTATTGCTTTATCTATGTTATAAGAAAATGTTTATTGCTCAATAAAAAAATTCTCCTATATAATGTTAACAGCGGTTTCATTAGCATTGCTAAGAACATTGAATACTATTATTCTGAATCCAGAATAATATTATTCGTCTTCCTGCAGGAATGTGTTATGTGTTCATCAATATTTATCTTTGTGCCAGTTATTATCATTATTTAATACATGACCAAGAGACATCATTTACAAACTGTAAATAAACTTTTCGTTTTTCAACCTAGGAAAAGAAAATGAAGTTAATGATTATTATTATTTGGTATTTAGCAAATAGATAGTTTAAAGGTTGTTTTATGATTTTATTATTATATTTATTATTGTTTTCTACAAGAACATCTCATTAAAAGTATAATATGAAGAAAATATTATGCTAGGTTTTTTTTTTATTAGTTTAATATAATTGCTATTGTGTGCTAATGTTTCTATTGTACATGTTAGAAATAGAAACATCCATTTAATATTGAAGGGGGAACAGCTCTTTTGAAAAGAAGCTCATTATATAAAATTTTTATAGTTTATCTTTGTGTTTTTAATAGATTATAAAATAATATGTCCAATAATTATTTAACCTAGAATTTTAAAATTTTGTCGTTTATCTTAAACCAAACTTTTATTTTAATTTTGTGCTAATGCAAATGCATTACTAAAAAAGATTATTTTGTCTCACCTTGCCAATTGAAATTATTTTGCTTTGCTTTTCAACCATAATTCCCAAGTAAAATATTATCTTTATCAGATATGAAATATTTATTCATTATTGCTTTTACAGTTATTACTTGATATTTTTACAGTAGTTCTTTACCTACTGGGATTTGAAATTGTCTGTGTGTTATTATGCTAATACATGCATGTCTATTTTTAAATCCAACTATAACAATGTTTGAATTGAAAGTAAAAGTGATATAAGGCCATCGGTTTCGGAGAGTGAGAGTGGGCCAATTGAAAGTGAAAGATTAGAAATGTACTTAAGTAGGAATTTATTGTTCTTTATTATGCTTGGATAGAAAAGTATTTAATGGCTATGTAGAATGAAGTTAGTTGTGTTATATAGTATCTTATGGGATTGAGTAATCTCTCCCCTTTTAGTTATTTGAATATTTGACATGGGTAGATTACATAGTATATTGTATGGGATAGAGTAAACTCTCCCTTTTGTTTATTGAAGTATTTGTTAGGAGTAGATTGAATCCTCCAGTTCTGATAGTTGTATTTTATGAATTAGAGTTTAAGAAGCCAAGTATTTTATTTCCCTCATTTTTGGTGATGAGAATTTGTTCCTACCAGTTTATTTTAGTCTCAGAAGTTAGACTTGGGAGTTATTGTATTGTTATTTATATGATGAGAATTGTGAAAGTCTTTTATCCAAACAGGTGCCTTATGGAATGTTTTCATCTTTTACTCATAGCCAAGTGCCAGATAATTTGTTGATAACAAAGGAAAATAAAAGTAGAATTGTTTTTTCTCACAAAACAGCTGTAGTAAAATTAGTGTTAAAGTTTGATTGTCCATTGTCATCATCTGTATTACAAGTTCATAAGTAAACTGATTGGATTGATTGTTAATTATTTTATGATAGACAGCATAATTTAGACACATGCATAAAGTATTCTTTTAAAAGATATGGAAAAATCCATCATTATAGCATGTCAAGCAAGGCCATTACAAAAAATAAATTTTACCATTCAAAAAGTTGAACAGAAGCCTGAGTCTGACAAGCACTCAGTTCAACAACAATGAGTGTTAAGCATTGTTATAGGTGCAATGAACCTATGCATGCGCCAACAGAATGTCAATATCTCCATACTGTATGCTCATTTTGCAAGTGAGTCAGTCATATAAGATCAGCATGTCTAAACTTAAAAAGACAAACAGCCAATATGAGAATGGAAGAACCCCATTCCAAAAAACACCAAGTAACAAGAAAGAATTACAGTCCTTTTTAGGACTTGTAAATTACTATGAGGGGTTTTTATATCACAAAACAGAGGCTGCTGAACCACTGTACAGACTACTAGATATAAAAAAACAGTCTGGAATGACAGCAATCATGATAATGCCCTTGAAAAAATGAAAACCCTTATATCTGAGAAAGTAGTGCTGGGACTCTTTGACCCTGAAAGAGTGCTGGTACTGACATGCGATGCTTCATCAGTAGGAACAGGTGCAGTGTTGTTCCATAGGTATGATGATGGGTCACTCTCCCCTATTGCCTTTATATCAAAGTATCTCTCAAAGGCAAAAAAATTTATGCCCAGATTGATAGAGAGGCTCTGGCCTTAATCAATGGCATTAAAAAATTTTATGACTATCTTTATGGGAGATCATCTTTGCAGCTGAAAAAGGAATCCCTTTGCATGACTCACCATGTATGCTGAGGTGGTTCAACTTCTTGTCAGGATATGATTTTATGCTACTCTACATTAAGGGAAAACAGATTCCTCATATTGATGCATTAAGTCGTTTGCCTGCAGAATCTGCAGACAGTCTGATCTTCAGGTCAGTCGGTTAACATGATTGATTTAGGGACAAACACACTGAACAGTAAATTAGTGGCTAAGTGGACCACAAATGACCCTGGGTTCCAAAGAATTAAAAAATGGATCGAGCAGGGATGGCCAAATAAAAAACCAGAGGAGTTGCATCCAGCCTACTAGACTCAAAGGCTGGAGCTTTCAATCAAAAAGGGATGTATTATTTGGGGATCCAGAGTAGTGATCCCCCTAGCTGGATGATCCCAAGTGCTCAACCTGTTGCATAATGGGCATCCCGGGATAGTCCGGATGAAGATGCTCACAAGGACATATGTATGGTAGCCAACTTTGGACACAGAGATTGAGTCTAAAGTCCACCACTGCTGGCATTGCAAAATGAATCAAAACATGCCAGCAAAAGATAAAACAGTTCACTGGCCTAAACTTGAAGGTCCCTGGATGAGACTCCATGTGGCCCATGGAAAGGCAAAATACTATTAGTAGTAGTTGATTTATATTCTAAGTGGCTGGAAGTAGTGGAAGTTCCATCAATCCAGACCACTGCAACAATAGAAGCACTTAAAAGGCTATTTGCTATACATGACCTTCCTAGAATGATAGTCTCAGATAATGGCACAGCATTCACTGCAGTAGCCTTTAAAAACTTTTGTGACAATAATGGCATTGAGTTAGTCTTCAGCCCACCATTTCACCCTGAAAGCAACGGCCAGGCTGAGAGATTGGTGCAAGAGACCAAAAAATTGCTCACAAAGATTGACACAGGAAGCTGGAACCCCCATATTGCCAGAATGTTATTATCTCTACACTGAGTACTGCAACCAGAAAAACTCCAGATGCACTACTGTGTAATAGAACTTTGCGAACCAACTTGTCAGCTCTGATACCTGAACCAAATGATGAAAAACAAGAAAAGGACAAAACTAACAAATATGGACTAATGTTCTATGCAGAATGTATAGCAGATCCATTAAATGGATCCCAGCAGTCGTAATCCAACAAAAAGGACTTCACATCATTTTAGTGGAAACAGCATATGGATGTCAACATCATCACCATCAAGATCAACTGAGACTGGATTATACTGATGCAGCCACAAGGAATGAAGCTCCAGAGACATGCAGTACAAGCAAGGAGGACCAACAAACCGAAGATACAAGCAAGAAGGACCAAAAAACTGAAGACGACAGCAAACCAGAACCAGCACCAAAGCACGTTAGTCATCTGCCAGCACACCTGCATGACTATGTTCTCTAGGGCTAAATTTTAGCCAGGGGGAGGATGTTATACTCCTCCCTTCTCTCAGAAGTAGACTATTCCAGATACCTCCTTATCTGATTGGATTAAGCATTGTTTGCCATAGGTCAATGTATAGATAAAACATAGATAATGATTATTACAGGCCAATAAGCAATGATGCTTGCTGAATCCGAAGGTTTTCAATAAGGTCAGTGATCTGGGTATAAATAGTCAGCCTTTGGTGAGAATCAGGGAAGAACATCTGTCTAACCTGAAAAGACTCTTTGAGTTCTCCCAGGGAAGCTCTGCTAACCTGAACAGCAGCAAGTATTCCCATTGCTAGCAGTATGCTATTTAGTGTACGCAGCTAGGCAAGTCCCACAGAGACCGGACACTGCTAAGACTACACCTGGCTCGAGGCAAGCTGTCTTGTACAGCTGGAAGAGCCATACATCCTACCCGTGAGGTAAGCCATCAGGTGTAGCTGGAAGCTGTAGGCAGAACCCAGAGTTTATGTTAAACTATTCAACATTGTAAATAATCACTTGTGTATATACTGTATATTGTGTTGTATATATTTGTAGATAGAATAAATATATTAATTATAATACTTTTCTTAGCATTATTTTCTATATTCCAGACCAAAACATAACAGTTTGATTTTATTCTTATTTTATATTTATTCTTAGATTCAAATCCCCTCTTATTTTAATTAATGTACATTTGAAGTAAAATACCAAAAATTTTAGTTTTATCATATAATTTAGTGTAAATATTTAACAGTATTTTATTTCTCATGAACCTATCAACTTAACTGATAGCTTAAGAGTGATAAAAACAAGATGTCAAATACAAAGTAAATTTTTGTATTTTATTGTCTGAAGTATAGGATTATATTGTCTCAGCAACATGTGTTTATCAGAATTGACTGATAACTTAAATTATTTTCAATAAAAATATAAGGAGTTTATTTTGGTGTATTATTTTAGCACTGAAAATAGAATACATTTTCCATAGGTATATCAGAATGCCTTGATAGATGGGATGTGTTAGAACAGAAGATAGAAAGTTATCTTATATTATCTTCTCTCATGTAAACTTTTCAACTATTGATGTTAAATACACCTAGAACCTGTACCTGCACAAATTATAAAAAAAAAAAAACTAAATGTTTGCTTAACTATTTTGTAAATAAATGTTTTATTATTCAAAGTTGTATTCAGAATTCTTCTTTGACATACATTCGTATTTCATATTTCCACACATTTACTTTATCTAATATATGATTGCACTTTTCATTTAATTTAATAATGAACATGTCCAGATATGATGATGTTGATTTCCTTGATCCAAACACTGTAAGAAATGTTAATTATTTACTGATTCTCTAAAAGTTTTGTCATTTAGTTATTGTTTAGATGATGAATTGAAATCAAAATGTACCCTATTTCTTTCATTATCTAATGACCATTATTTTGTTAGGGTATTGCTTAATTTATATCATTACTTTTATAATAGTAAATAGTAGTTGTTGGGAAGTAGAAATTTAAAGTTAAGCTATGCAATGAATTAATTCCCTGAGATATTCAAATGTTAATTCAGATTAAATATTAAATTCAGTTAACTAGTTTAGATTATTGTATAATTAAAAGTTCAGTAATGTTAGGTTTATTTTATATTTAGTTCCAACTTGCTATACAGTATAGTTACTAAACATTACATTTTATTTATTAATTTAATTTTCTAATATAGTAGAGGTTGTTCAATGCATGTGGATGATGGGAGGAGGTGAAGTATATACTATAACTTGTTACTTTAGATGGTAGAATTTTACTAATTTGATTCTTATTTATTTTAGAATTTAATAGATGTTTTGTTTCCTATTAATCATAATATTTCCTCTCATATCTAATATACATTTCACACCTCATAGACCCCTGTATCCCTCAATTGAGCTGAGCTAAGGTAAAACTTCATTTTAGAGTCTCATTAATAATTTTAAGGTAAAGTTAGATCAATAGTTTATTCTATGATTCATAGAATTGGCACCCCCAGATATTTGTGGTTAGGAAAGGTAGAAGAGGTTTGGTGATCGATGATGAGGGGTTACAATACATATAGATATATAAATTAATTGTTTGCAGAGAAACTTTATTTATTACCATATATGTGTGTGCATATGTATATGCCAGCATAAGTAAAAGCAGATTTCAAATAGACAATGATGAGAGTGAGAAATATATGAACGTAATTGTGGTTCATTGACTGCTTTGTATATCTGTCATAACTGATCTTTAACTTTGTATTTTTTTAACACTCTTTCATAGTTTTTCTAGAGTTAGTACAATCATACTTTCTTGCAAAAAAAAGCTCAGTTACCTGCTATGTCTATGACCTGGCATTCGAATCTGAGCATACTCTTCATAGCCAATTATACAACATTGATCAATAACATTGGTTAGACTGGTTTCCATCTACTCTTAGCTAGGACGAAACAAGACTGAAAAACTTCCTCAATATTTAAAATTGGCAAGGTTTATGAGTACTGCCATCTTGTTAATTTTGCCCTATAAGGGCTCTTATAGAGGCATTTGTTCTGAATGGGATAGTTAAAATGTTTGATTTTACTCATTATATAAATGATAGATAATGAAGTTTAATCTAAAACATTCAAATAGTTGTAGGCAGAAATGTTCATATGACAAGATTAATAGAAACATATTTAAATTGTATGAATCATCTGTTATGTCTTAGCTCACTAATCCCATCCTGTCGGCTACACAAAGTTTTGCTTTGTCTAGCTCACTAATCTCCTAAGAATAACAAATTTAGTATGGAATTTTATTTTTTGAGGAAGCAAAAGCACAGCAACTCAGACAATTTAATATACATGATAATACATACAATATATTGAACCATGTGGGAGAAAATTACTGTGATTATCTAATTTAGAATCTCAATCTTAATTTTGGCTGTACTTTTACTATTGCAGCAGACTGGCCCTTCAAGAAGAGGATTATAATACTACAGGTAGATGAAACACCAATGGTACCTATATACAGACCAAAGCTATACAAAGTATAACCTATGGTCACATTTCCAGGCTATAGGACTCTTTTGCTGCTAGATTCAAGCCCCTGCCATCCAAAGCACTTTGTTTCTTTTGAAACTTAACCTCAGGTGCCAGCCAATCATAATATCTACATGACAGGTATACAATCTAGTGCTTGATATATCCCAAGCTAGCTCCTTTTTCAATTGTGGGAAAGAAAAAAAAATAATACACTTATAATTAATGAAGTAGTTATAAGAGTGAGAATCGATCAGGCAATAATTTATCAAACAAATAATTTATTCACACACATTCATACTTAAATATATTATAACAAGATTTACATATAAGCACATAGACATTTAAAATATCAACTTATGGAAGCAATATTAAAAATTTATGTACACTCATAATTAAAACACATTATAATGAGTTACAATATGCACACATATAATCATGCAATAATATGACAAAATTTTAGAAAAGCAACATTTAAAATCACTGCGGCTGTAATATCAAAGTTCATTAGAGTTTTTTATTCAAATGAATGTTCAAATTTTTAGATTGGGATAATAAAGAATATATTTACCTAGGATTTTTGCAGATAACACATTGCATTTTTCATGGATATAATTCCTGCTTGTTCCAGACTTGCTGTTCACCAACCGGTTGCCTTTCCTTTTTCATCAATGTTTTGGCTTGTTGATTTTCCACACTTCAATAAAGGAGAGAGATGTTCCATATTTTTCAGATCATAAGGCAAACATGATTTCTAGATGGAAAGCATCTGATGTTACAAAGGACTGAGATTGAAAGCTTATCGCATACTTTTGTTATTGTCTAGCATTGCATGCTGCTAAGTTGTTCTACGGCGAATATAAATATGGGCACCTGCACATTGGGGATGTTAATGGCCCTCACCATCTTATCTTCTTTGAAGGTTTCTTATATGATAGCAATATTGAATAATAATGAATATAGACTATATAACAAAATAGTAATATAATCTTCTGTATCCTCTCATTATGAATGAATCTCTGTCCTTTTATATGGTTCCTCCTTATTGTTTTCCAGTTAGCATTCTCTGATGTTATTTATTTAGGTTTCCTTAATTAGTTTAGCATTGTGTTTTAATCTAAATTCTTGCTTAGATTAATCTAACATCTTGATGAGATAATGTCCATAGTCCTTTCCTTTGTTTCTTTTATTAATGCAATGGGAGTTATTTCTTTTCTTTATCAACCAAGCAATTTCTAAATGACTCACAAATTTGACAATTTTCTTTTTACATATTATATTTTAGTTCATTTTCCATTTTTACACTTTTTTTTTTTAAATTTATAAAAAGAGAGAGCTAGTTTTAACTTCTTACTTAGAACTAATCCCCCCCCCCCTTTCTACTTGCTCTTTAAATATTAAAACTTTTCTTTATTCTCAACAACAAGATGACACAACACTTTACTTTTGCAAGTTTGCATTTAAAACATTTTATATTTCACTTTTATTAAGACTTAATTCTTTCTTTTTAAATTTAATTTGATCATTATGATTCCATATGTAACACAGAATATGTGTGTTCTCAAACCACACATTCATTAGTGGTACAATATATAGGTATATGAATTAAATGTTATTCTAATTCATATAACCCAATCACAATTAATTAGGAATATAAGTCATTTCACTTATTATCTATTCATTAATATTAAAATACTAAAGGCAGTACATTTACCTTTATCATCATCACTGTACATTAAGCCTGACTACCCTTAAGGTGTTTAAAATAATAACAGGATCAGAGTGATCTAATTTGATTTTAGTTCACTTATTGACCTGGGAATAAGACATCCCCCACTGATTTCTTCCACTGCTTCATGCTTCGATGATGATGAAGAAAGAACATGTGTTGCTTTTTTTACATAGTTTATATACTTTCAATCCTTTTGTTCTCTGAAGTAATTAAGCTCATTGGGGAGTGATCTGTTTTGATCCTAGTCAATTTATTAATCTTCAGCAGCTGTGATGATCCTGGGAATAAGATGTCTGCCACTGCTTTATTCTTGTGTCACAGTTGTTCCAAAGATAATGAAGAAGAGCATGTGCTGCTTTTTTCCACAGTGTATATCATATACTTTCAGCCTTTTTTGTGGGGTAGTTAAGCTCATTGGGGAAAATCCAGGTGTTGGGTTAATTATCAGTTAAATCTTGTCTCTGTAAATTTAATTAATATTTTAACTCATACTAATTAAATTTCCTCCATTATCTGATATTTTTTTCCTTCTGATGGTAATTACTGAACACAATATGTTTAATTAAATATTTTATATTAAAGCAGTTCACTTAATCTTATTCTGCCTATTTATTATTTATCTATTTTATTTATCCTCTCTGTAAATTAATTTCATAACTTATTAAAATATGTATATTTCATAATCAAAGTACTTTTTGTATGTGTACATATATACACATAACAATTATCTTTATATATATATATATAAGATTATTGTTGCATTGTATAATTGAAATATATATTTGTGTATCCATATGTATATAATAATTTATTATTTTTGCAGAGACAAAATCTAATGGAAATTTATCAAGTGGTACTGTCACTGTAGAATCACCCAAATTTGCAACAGTATGTTTTAATAATGTTAATAAATCGTGTACTATTCATTTTCGAGATGGTACTGAAATTCTTGTATGCATAGATGGTTCATATAGTATAACAACTAATAATGGTGGGATTTTAGAAATTTTTTCTAATAAAAAGGTACAATATAATCCAAGAAAATCAGTTGCTTCTCAAAATCCTTATTATTTTAGCTTTAGTGAAACTATTGGTTGTTTTGTAACTGATTTCAAAGGAAATAAATTTGAAGTATTTGCTGATGGTAAAATATCAGTTGACATAAAGGAAAATAATTCAGACATTCCAAAAAATAACTATGGTATGTATGCTGAACATGTACCTCGTTACTTTATAATTTTAGAACAAGGGGTTTGTGGAGAATTACTGCGTTTTCAAGATTGTGAAGAGTTAATAAAAAAAGTTCAATTAGATCCATATATAGCAGTAATTAATGATGCAAACACATCCAACTTTACTTTCCTTGAACCATTAAATTTAATCTCTTCAAACAGTTGGAGCCCAGAATACAAAGACACTCAAATTATTCCAGCACAATATCGTACTAGAGATTATTCACCCAATAATTTGCGCATAATCAAAACTAAAATGCCAACTGTTTATGGTTTTGACAAAGGTTGTGGTTTAGATGTCAATTTTCAAAGGCCAGTTGTTGCCTTTCATAAATGTCCTCCACAGTTGCTTGTTTATCAGTTGATTGATTTTCCTAAAATGGAATCTGTTCACCGTACAAGAGTATTGAAATCTTTTCTTCGTAATGCATCAATTGAGAAAAGTGAAGAATTTGAAAGTAGTGAAAGCATTAAAGCAGAAAAAAAAATAATCACTTACTTTCAGGATAAAAACATTATTTCTTCAACCACTGGAATTTTAAGAGGTAAGAATGTTAATATTTACTATAATAAATATGTGTTTAATCATAAATTTATGCTAGGCATATAAGTATATATGTATATTACAGCAAAAGTTATAGTTGGATGAGGTAAATAGTTTTGAGATTTATTACTATTATTACTGCTGTTATTATTGCTATTACTATCACTAGTAATACTACAACAATCACATTTCAGTTGCATCTCACCATTGTCTAAAATAATATGATTGGCTTAATAGCTGTAGTTAAAAAGAGTGGTAATTGAAAATTATTTGTAAATCATCTTTTATGAGGTTTAGCTATTAAATGTTTTATTCAATATAAATTGGAAATGGTCAGATGAAAAATGAGAGAAGGGAGTAAATAATTTGTGCTATTACTTTATTGGGTCATTTTTTATAAATAATAATAATAAATGTATATATGAATGGAAACTATGCTGTTTCTTACTAATCAGAGAGATCATTGAAATGCTAAAGAACCCAACTATGTTAATAACAAGATAAACAGCAATTTTTTTTACCCAAATAAAAAAAAATTGTAAAATATGTTTATGCAAAACAAAGCACATGAAATTAATCATCAGGCACATATATTTTCTTTTCTAAATTTTGGGCCATATAAAGTAATTAACTGAAATGGTATTCAGTTCACTTTCCATTACTGCTGTCTTCAATTTCTTCAACATCTACTCAGGCATATGCTATCCAAATGATGTCAGATTAAGATCCAGCTGCTATAATGATAATACTAAGCAACTGCATAATAGAAGAAACTGAAAAATTGTATTTCCACACATGCACACACACATTATATATATATATACACACAACAATTAGAATATTACAGCAGCAAAAAATATATAATATTTTGAGTAATTAAACTCCAAATGCTGGCTATATAAAAGCAGTTAAAATTTACCATAAATTCTATTAGCGTTTGCAGATTCTGTCTATGATTTTAAATTGTTATATGGATTGTTACAATAATAACTATAAGACAATATTAATTCAGCCAAAATATTTATATCACTTTCGTTTCAGTCAACTGAAATTTAAATTTATAAGGTAGATTTATTTCTACTCATCTAAAATTTCACAACCAAATCCCCAAATATCAAAATGGTCATTTTTGTTAGCAACAACTAATAGAATTTTATGTTAAATAGGTTGTATTATGCTTATATAGGCAGCAGTTGATGTTAAGTTATTCTGGGTATTATACATTGTAACACCAGTAAGATACATGTTATAAAACTTACATATACCTGTGTTACATGTTTCATAATTTAAAAATAAATATGTTAAAACAGGCAAAATTCACTATAAGTATCACCACACACTAGTGCCTACTCATCCAATATCCCCAGACTAGTTTCTGGATTGTGGCCTTCATTAGTGAGGAGCCTTGGATCTGAGAGCACTGCACCTAGATCTTAGGATCTAATGCAACCTTCAACAGCCACCTTTTATCTACACTTAACTGAAAAGTTTAAGACTTATAGTTTTGTAGTTAAGTGGAGATAAAAGGTGGCTGCTGGAGGGTTGCATTAGATCCTAAGATCTAAGTGCAGTGCTCTCAGATCCAAGGCTTCTCACTGACGAAGGCCACAAGTCAGAAACTAGTCTGGGGATATTGGATGAGTAGGCACTGCACAAACCTTCTGGCATCCATTGATTACTCTAGCTTGCTGTGTGTGGCAATATGTATAGTGAGTTTTGCCTGTTTTAACAAGTTATACACAAGCCTAAGAGGTGGTGGTCATGTGATGTTTATTGGCTTAAAAATATATATGACCAAATTTATTAAAAAAGGAAAAAAAATAAAATAAATAGGAATAGTCAAAAAGTAATAATTAAGAAGTGGTTTTAAAAAGTAGTTTTAAAAGTAAAAGATTGCATTATATTATGCTTTTAAAATAGAATAAAACTATTTATTAAAAGTGGGTGGGGCAAAGAATTTAAAAAAAGAGATTAAAGAAAATTCTCCTTTTTATAAACTAAAAATAAGTTAAAAGAATAAATGAGTAAAAATAAACATTAGTAAAAAATCAAAAATAAAAAAATTAATTAATTAGTGAATGCTAGTAAATGTTATGGCTGGTAATAAATATAAAATGTTTAATAATAAAATTGACAATAGAATAAATTACAAAGTATGTTAACTATCTGTGACAAGATAATAGATTAATTTAGAAAAAAAAATTAGATTAAGGAAAAATGTAAAAATCAATTAGATTAAAGAGAATGTAAAATTTAATTAAAAAAATAGATTTAAAGTACGATAAAAAAAATTAGTTTTTATAAGGAAAAATAATGAGAGAAAAAAGGATAAAAGGTCACAACCATCTATTGTTATTGTATTACTCTTAAGTCTGTAAATTATTCTGGTCTTCATTTAGTGATCAAGTTATTCCAATCTTCATGATGTTATTGATGTATTATGTTATTCATTGCACCAGAGATTCAGAAATCTAAGGACAAAATAGAACCATTCATTATGGCTTTGGAAAATATTATTGCAGAAACCACAGAACAAGCAACATGCATTACTAGACTTCCTTAGAAGTGTTTGTCTGTGCTCCATGTCCTAAGTACTTAGCGAAAATCAGCTGACCATGCCTGGAACCAATGCCCAAAAACAATGCTCAAGTCATAAGATAGATGCTGCTGCTACTATCCCATTATCAAATTGCAAAATGGGAGACAAGCCCTGAAACAATCAATGGAGACCAAAAAGCTAACTGGTTGGAAAGTAAAACTAATGAAAATCAAATCCAAATGAACTGTGTCATCCAATATCATGAAAACCTAGGTAAATATATTTTCCATAATAATTGTCTATAGACATTTTATATTTATTTTAAATAAACTGAACTTAATGAGGACAATTATAAAATTTAGCCTGAAACTAATCATTTATATTTTTTATGTAAAATATTATATTGTTATATTAATATGTCTATGCATGAATAAATAATTATGTTTGCTTAATTATTATTTGATCTATTGTCTCTCGTCATTGTGTCACTATTTATTTAAAGAGATGATTATATGTGTTAAGGTGCTGGACCCCCTGATTAAGAACAGGAGCTATTTCAAGTGCTGATTGGTGTGCCTATCATCTGAGCATGTTGGCTATATAACATATGGTCAGCTGACACTTGAGTTTGATCCTTAAATAAATAAAATGCTTTGGATGGCAGGTTTTTGTTCCCACAGTCGAGGTGAGCCACGGTCAGAAAATTAGCCCAATCTCAACATGAGAATCATTGATGGTTATGCTGTAAATAGTATTCTCCCCTCTGCTTGAAGGACTGATCCATTCCCATAGTATTAAAGATATAAAATAATAATTACCAAGAAATTATGTATTGGGCATGATAATAAACTTAATTAAAGTCAAGAGATATTAAAGTAAATGTTAAAACTTACTAAAGTTTTAGATTCCAAAAGATATTAGTTATTTTAAAAAGTATTTTAAACCTAGTTAATATGGTAAATTCAGGAAATCTGGTTCAATATATTATTTCAGACAATAATGAACTTTGCTTACTGTTGAAACATTGTCATAAATATTGAAGTAGATTTAGTAAAATACTGTTTCAATGTAAAATTTGAGCATTAATATGAGTTTACTTGTTAAGAAAAATTTTTTACTAACACGTCATAATGCATATTGTACGGTCAGTTTGATAGTTATATATTATTTTTACTTCATCACTTTTAAACCTAAATTATACTTTATTTTATATAAATTCTAAACTATCATTACTGATGAGGTTCCTAATTACAGAACATCTATCTATTAGACCACTTATTTTCCCAATTCTAAGCATCTAACAAAAATATTGATTATTTTTCTCTTTATTTCTATTAATATCTTTTTTTTTAAAGAAAAAACTTTTAATATGCATCTGCTTTTTAAGTTTTTTATCCTTGAATAATAATAATAATAATAATAATAACAATAACAAGAATAATAACAATAACAACAATAATAATAACAATAATGTAATAATTGTAATTAATTACACATAATTGTTTGATAAATTTAAGTTATATATTTGAATCCATTAGTCATTTTTATAAATTGAGACTAGAATATGAGTGTTGCTTTGAGAAAATTAAATACTGAAATAACAAGTCAAATATGAATAAGTGGGATTTTTTTAATGAGTACAATTTAAAATGCTTTTCTGATTTGAAGGTATATATTTATATGCTTGTGCATATGTAGGAATTAAACATAATTCTCAAATTCAAATTTATTTGAGTTTATGCATTATAGCATCTTTTAAAATATCATAGTCTCTTTTAAGTCAATTTATACAATATTTATTAATTAATTAATTAGTAAAAATTATGTGTTTTATATAAAATAGATACAAGTTATAAAAGAAGTGGGGAAAAAATATTTTTATATATTTTTGTCTGAGATTTTTGTTGAGAATTCAATATTTATTAACTAATTATGTATATAATTAATACATTCCAAGTTGTGATTATGGTTAGGCATGACTGATAAGAGTGATTTCCCTGAAACTGGTCCTATGATGTTTATGTTTTTGTAATTTACAATTCTGAATTTGGCTGTTGTACAGCATCCAATGTTTTAATTGCATAATGAGATTATAGATGATTTTTAATTTTTTCTATTGATATTTTTAAATTAAAAAAATAAATCATTAATTCATTTTAATTACATTAATAAGAACAAATTATTTATACTAAACATTTCACTTATTTCATTGTTTATATATTTTAAGTCATTAATTCATATTGTTTATATTAATAAGAACAAATTTATACTAAACATTTCACTTATAATTCACTATGTATATATTTTAATCCTAAGTTTAGCTAATGATATATAATTTTTTTTAATTGAGAATATTTTTTGAATTAAGAATTTTTATTACATTTGGTTTGGTATCCCAATACTTTAATGACAATATGGTCTTAAAAGATAATTGTAAACTATGGACTTATAAGTATTACTGAGTGGAGTCATATTATATTATGAACTTTTTTTCTGCACTTATTGATACTTATCTAATTAATCTTTATTGCTCTACCAATACTGAATAATAAACTGGTATTGCTATCTATTATTTACTTTACCTTCCATTTGAAAATCTTATTTCCAATAGTATTTGTTAGATAATTCATTCACTTAAAAATATTCTACATAAATAAAATAATTAAAATGTCATTTCATTGAACAATACTTCCTGAATCTAGTGTAGTTTGCAATGGTAGGTGTTGGATTTTGGGGTCAAACTTCAACTTTTATTTCAGGTGATAGAATGTTATATGATCTCCTAAGCATATCAATACAGAATATAGTTTGCTACAAAGATTAACAATATTACAAATTAATGATAGCTTAGCACTGCTTTTGACCAGGCAGGCCATATTTGTAGCACTAGATAAAATCAGATTTGTGAGGGAGATGAAGTTAGAGAACAAACATAACATAATTAATATGTAAATTAATAAATTTACATAGCCCATTTGCATGATAAAGCAAACACATGAATCCTTTTTATTTATCACATGGGTGTTGCTGGTGGCAAACTACCCATCTTTAAACTTTCTTTTTTAATAGTTGCATTCTGTGCAAACCACTTTGAAGTTAAGAAGATTGAAGTTGTGACCAGAAATGATCTCATGTTCCAGGAATACTGATTTTATATTGGAGTCTGTTTTAGTGTGACTATATATATTCTGACCTACCGATTGCACCCTCACTACCGGGAAAATATAATATTAAGTAAAATGGGTCTAGCTTCAGTTAATGATTATGCTCGGTTAAATGCAAATAATTGATAAATAAAATATTCTGCATTCATATTAAATATTCTACTAACTCAAATTAATAAAAATAATAATAGTGATTTGGTTTATACAATAAATAAATAATATTTATTAAAATCATGAGACTTGGAAGTGAGATACAAGTGGCAAGAAAGAATACATTGAGCCAATATTCCACAGGATACTACTTCAATAGCATAAGAACACTATCCCCCCTATTACTATCCCAAGTAATAATAATATATAGTATTCTTACGATTTCAATAATAACTAATCATTAAGATTACACTAATAAATAAATCTTAATTCTTTTATTTAAACTAATTTATCTAAAATAAATCTCAGGTTCTTAAACTAATTTAAGTCAATTAAAAAATTACTGTAGTCAAGCATGATAAGGGATTTAATATCATACTCAACCACACCTAACTAGTAATAATAATAATAATAATAAATAATAATAATAATATTCTTCATTATATGATCTAATTTCTATATAACTTTTCATCCACTATAATTCTTATTCACTATAATAATAATAAAGAAATACTGTAACATAATCTTTTATCTTTCATATGATTTTGCAATAAAAATATGGTAGTATCTCATAATCTGAAAAATATATGTGTGGCAATGGATAGCATTATAATTCCTTATAATATTCTAATAATCAACTTATGACCACAAAGATAATGTAAAATGTAATTTCTTAAAAAATGATCTTAAGAAAATATTATCTGTGCAAATATTATGTTCGTTTCAAATCTTTGTTTAACATGTATCGTAATGTGGGCGAGAAAAACAATCTTAACACACAAATTTTGAAAACAAATTTAACGGAATTTTTATTATAACAAATAAAATAAACAATAATATATTTACAATATTTACAATTTGTATAATAAGTCTTGCACCATTATACATCTATTACTCATCGTAACTACTAATACAATAAAACATAAAATTAAGTCTTCACTCCGACTTAAAGAAAAAATATAATACAATTTTTTTATTGTCTTCTTTGTTAAATTTTATAATAAAATCACTTTACATTACTTTTAAAATATTATCTCTTTACTAAATATTATTATAATATGCTTCCTTCAAACATACATTGAAGCATAAAGCGGAAAACGCAAAAAATAACAATATTGAATATGGATCTTATTACTAAATAATTTCTCAATTTGCAATGTTATTAGTATTATACACAAAATATCCAATGTTGATTTATTAATACAATACATGGACATCATTACTAATCATTATTATACCCAATATCTCCTATTTAATATTACTTTAATATGGAATAATTGCAATTATTGATGTACTTCTTAATTATTAAAATACAAAATTGTACCTATGCTTATCTTGTACTGTTTTGTTTTACTACATTATCTATCTTGAAAAATATGCAATACTTATAAAGTAAAATAAAAATATTTGAAGTTATTTAAAATTTCAGAGCAACTTCGTTTCATTTATCCTAGTCATGAAATTTATTTTATGAACAAAATAAATATAGAACATATTCTATGATTCTTTATCATTTAGTTCCGTTTGATTATTAATTCCATTTTGCATTAACTCTATTCCTCCTTACAAGTAAATAAACCTATCTTATTTATCCAATAACAGTCCTTAAATTTTAAATTATTTATCATTTCCTTTCAAAAATATGATATTGTGCGATGTAATTACTTTGGAAAATCGAGATAGCGAATAATGTGTAGGCATAGGGAAAAAATTAGAGTCTTACTCAATAGTACATATTAGATAAAATATCATGGCACAGTGCATCAATAAAATAGAGGCATGACCTATTTGTCTAATGATCTCCACTACCAACAACGATGCCAAAGTTATTATTTCAGCTTTCTAGAACATCAATATTCAATATGAAATAAACACTGCCCACAAATAAAATATACCAGCTACAGGGCTTTGTTAACTGTACCTGTATACTTAATAAGATTACAAAATTTTATTCATATTCCCATAATAAATCCTACATTAATAACATCTCATTGGTTTCATATTTTTAAACCTACTACCAAGTCACTATTTTATGGAATTTCCTATAGATTTATCAAATCTACACTGACAAATGAAATTAACTAACTTAGTCAAAATAACAAATAAAATTCAATCGTAATTAAAATGATCTCAACTAATCTACAAAAAAAAAAGGTTACTTTACTTTCCTATCTAATATTCTTGAACAAAATACAAAATAATCATTATCCATACTTGAAATATCTAAAATATTAAAATCCTTTGTAAAAGAATCATATAATTATTCATCATCATGTTACATTATACTAGTAATATGAAATTAAAGTATGCATATCCTTAGAATAAATAAATTCTAATCCTATATTTTTAATGTGTTGTATAAATGCGTTCACATATAATTCAACATTCATACTTCAACATTATATAATTCATTGATAATCTGCAAAAGATAAAAAATACATCATAAAATATCAATATCCACAACTATTACCTAAGTGATATCAACTTGTTAATCACATATGACGTCTTCTTGTCCATCAATTAAAATAAACATTGCATAATATAATATACATTCATACTATCACAGGTAGAAATGTTAACTTATTTTAAAATTATCAAAATATTTATTATAAAACTATAATATCATCATCATCATCATCATTATCAACCATTATCAATCCAGTGCAGGATGAAGGTCTCTCCAAGTTTAATCCATCTTCTCCAATCTTTAGCTTCTCTTCTCCACATCACCCCTACACATTTTCTTATTTCATCCATCCATCTTACATGTGGTCTCCTTCTGGGTCTTTTACAATCTCTTGGAATCCAGTTTAAAATTTCAATTGTCCATCTATTATCATCTCTTCTAGCAATATGTCCAGCCCAACTCCACTTCAATCTTTTAATTTTTTCAATGAGGTCAGTAACACCTGTTTGTTCTCTTACCCATACATTGCGTTTTCGATCTCTTCTTGTTACTCCCAACATACATCTCTCCATACTTCTTTGAGTGGTCTGAAGTCTCTGTATTGATCTTCTATTAAGTGTCCAAGTCTCAGATCCATAAGTAAGAACTGGTAAAACACATTTGTTAAAAACCTTTCTTTTCAAACACATAGGCATATTTCCTTTTAATATCAAGTTATTTCTACCAAAAGCACTCCAACCAAGTTTAATTCTATGATTAATTTCCTCTATTATGTTTCCATCTGTATTAATAATCTGACCAAGGTATTTGTAACTCTTAACTTCTTCTAATTCATCATAATCAATCTTTATTTTCATATTTTGAGCAAATCGATTAAACATTACTTTAGTCTTTTTAACATTTATCTTTAGTCCTACTTTCATCTGATAACTCCTGCAACATTTCCTGCAGCTTGGAAGCATTATTTGCAAAAACAACTACATCATCTGCGAAATCTAAATGACTTAAATAATCTCCATTTACTTTCACTCCTTTAGTTTCCCATTTTAATCCACAAAATACTTCTTGCAGCACTGCTGTAAAAAGTTTTGGAGATATGGAGTCACCTTGTCTTACACCTTTCTCAATGTTGACTTTCCCAGTATCATTATGTAATCTAATTGTTGCTGTTGCATTTTTATAAATATTCTTTAAAATATGACAATATCCTGGATCTATACCTTGATGATCCAATGCTTTAATCACTGAAGAAATGTTTATAGAATCAAATGCCTTTTCATAATCTACAAATCCAAAACATAATGACAACTCATATTCATTTGTCCTTTCTATAACTTCTCTCAATACTTGAATATGATCTACTGTACTAAAACCACTTTTAAATCCAGCTTGTTCTCTTGGTTGGTGAAAATCCAAGGTTCTCTGTAGACGAGTTGTAATTATCTTGGTAAAAATTTTATATAAAACTGATAAAAGGCTGATAGGTCTGTAATTTCTAATATCTTCTTTATCACCTTTTTTAAATATTAATATTATTACTGCATTCTTCCAATCATCCGGTACATCTTTATCATTTAGACATTTGGTATATAGCTTTGCTAAAATTTTTTCTCTTCCGATCTCCTGCTTCTTTTAATATATCAATTATAATTCCATCATTACCTGGAGCCTTTCCTTTTTTCATACATTTAATTGCATTTCTCACTTCTTCATTTAAAATTCTGGGCAATTCGGAAGATGTAATAGATATAGGAGGTACTTGTTCTTTATTACTATATAATTCTTGATAAAAATCTTCTACCAATTTCATAATGTCATCCCTCTTTTTAGTAATAATTCCATCTTTTTTCCTTATTGCAGATATAAATTTCCTACCAATACCAAAATGTTGTTTTACATTCTTAAGACTTTTATTTTCTTCTACAGCTTTTCTTGCTAGTTCACAGTTATACTTTCTTATATCATTTTCAACTCTTTTCCACACCATTTTACAAAATTCGAGATATTCAATTCTTTTTAATGCATCATTCTTGCATATCTTCATATTCCTTCTTTTCTTCATAAGTTCTCTAGTCTCAGTAGAAATTTTATTAGTCAATTGCCGCTTTTTTCTACCAGCTATCTTTGTTGCAGTTTTTAAAAGTGTATCAGTTATTTTCATATTAATTTCATTCAAATCTGAATCATGTTCAAAATCTACTAATACTTGAAACCGATTTGTAAGTTCTAATTTAAATTCATTAGAATGTTTCTGAAGATTAGGAATATCAACTGTAAATATAGTTTTTCTTAATAATTTTTGTCTCTCTAGTTTTACATTAACATGTATCTTACCCCTTACTAATCGATGATCACTTCCTGTGTTAAATTTATTAAGAACATTACAATCTTGAAATATGTATTTCCTGTTAGTCAAAATATAATCCAATTCTGCTGTACCTTCATTTGGATGCTTCCATGTCCATTTCCTTCTAACACTTTTCTCAAAAAAAGAATTCATAATATAAAGTTTTTCCTTCTCTGCAAACTCCACAAGTCTATGTCCTCTCTCATTTCTATTACCATAACCAAAATTACCTACAACACTTTCATCTTTCATTTGTTTACCAATTCTAGCATTAAAATCTCCCATAACAATTTTAAAATGTTGTTTACTCTGATCAAAAGCCTTTTGTACATCCATATAAAAATCTTCTACTACTTCATCACTGTGAGAACTTGTTGGGGCATAAACCAGAATTATCTGCATTTGATATCTGCTATTAAGTTGTATAACTAATCTTGCCACTCTGTCTGATACACCATCAATCTCCACAATATTGTTCTTCCACTTTTTATTTATAATGAATCCTACTCCACTTGTATTTCCAATATTTGTGCCTTTATAATAGAGCATATGTCCACTTTTTAAATCAATTGTCTCTTCACCTTTTCTTCTAACTTCACAAAGTCCAATAATATCCCATTTAATATAAGAGAGTTCTTCTTCTAATTCTTGCAATCTTCCTTCACTTGAAAGTGATCTGCAGTTGTAAGTACCTAAATAAAAAGTCATCATCAAATGGCAGCCTGGGTCCGCCTTCAGGATATTCTTAGCACCCTCCGCCTTCGGCCACCAACCGCTGCCTTGGTTGGTGACTTTACAGCCTCCTGGGATTAAGGGCCATGCTTTATTTTTGTCTGTCATAATTGTATAATTGGGAAAAATCTTTATCATTTACACAAACATTCATTCTGCCTTATCAGGCACTGAGAAGAAAGACCATGGTGTTTCTTGATCTTAAACTCAGAGGTAAAAAGCCAATAAACTCACCACGCTGGCTAATGCGTGTTGGTGAGCAGCCCATCCATGTTCGTATACTATATGAATAAACATATAGTAATAACAGCTGCAACGACAAGAACGTATGGAGTGGACATTAGGAATTTGCCCTGCTCGGTTCCTTTAAGGCCTCCAAGAGGAATCAAAGGGTCTCCTTTCAGTTAATAGCAAACTCCTTTCTGCAGCCACTATAATATCATTAGTAATTAAATTAATATTTATGTACCTATTCTACTAATTAAATAATATTATGCTTAAAACTAAAATTAATAAAAAAAATCAAGACAATAATTACATATATCTTCTATATTGAGACGAATGTTCTTTACAGAATAAAATGTTTTTTTATTTTCCTTGAGCTTTTTTTTTTTTTAAAAAAATTTCTCTTGATGAGTAATTAAAACCACCAACCTTTGTTGCTAAGTTCTCTAGTTCTAGAGCTTGACGATGAAACAAGAAAACAAAACTTCCCTGAAATTGGCACATGCCCAGTATTCCTTCCAACATGAACAAAGTTTTAAAATAAATGATAAAAAAAAAATGCAATGTCTAAAAAATCTAGGAAAATTAACAAAATAATCATTGATCTGTTCTGGAAAAGTTTATAGAATAATAATAGTTCATAGTTTCTATTATCCAGAACAATGATAAACTATAATGTTGAAAAATAATATTTCGAAGCTTGTTTTTCTTAGGATCCTTATAGGCTTAGAAATGCATTATATATGGCGACTTGACTTCAGACATCTGGATATGACTTTTGTGCAATTTTTTTTAAAATTATTTCCATGAATTTATTAATTACTTATTTATAATTCCTTCATCTATAGGTTTTATTTGTCAGGATAGCTATCATATTTTAATCCAAGTATGGTTATTTACATTATTATTCAAATTATCAGTTTTTTGATAAATTATTGCAATGCGTATGATCTTATTAAATTTCCGATTTATTACATACACTTTAGAATACATTCATTTAGCTATTATTTCTGACAGCTTTTTCCTTAAATTATTCATAATGTTTTTCTTCAAAAAGATAAAAATATTTCACTTCCATAGCTTTATTTTTCACATAAAATTTATTACGAGTTTGTCGTATTATTTATCAATTTTGGATACGACTATCTCGCTACTAGGAAATGTGTTATAAATTTAAATTTCCGAGTATCTTTCCTGTTAAGTTTTCCATATAATGTCCAATATAAATCCTTATTTAATAAAATAGTTCTCCTTGTTAAAACCATCAGTACTATATTAATAATTAGGAATTTTACCTTTAAAATCTTTTTAAATAAGTACGTATTACTCTTTGGTATTTCCATATTTTTAATGTGAAATTGAATTAAGCTTTGACGAAAATTCTGGCAAGGGAATTTAGCTTTTAACAACGCATCCTTTAGGTAAAACGTATTATAATTTATTTATAATACGCTCTCTTTAAATACTTTAAATTGGTATCCTTATCAGTTACAAATAAATTATGAGAGAGCACTAAATTGACAAAAAATTTAAAAGAAGTATAAAATTTTAGAAATTACTAACACCAACCTAGAACTAATCATACAGCAGTATTTATACCCAACGAACTACATCATCTTATTGGTGGATTTTGCTTTTCATCTAATACTTAATTTGCATATGACTTTGATATTGCACAATTAATTTTAAAAAATAAAATATGCTTTATTCAGAATTAACTAAATACTTTAAAATGACTTTTAAAAACAATATTTTATCAATTTATCCCACCTTTTATTTTTAATTCATCTATTTTCTTTAAAATAAAATATTTAATTGTTATTAACTACATCCGTTTTATAATACTATTTTAAACACTTTAGAATAGCTAATTTTAATATTTGCCCTTGTGATAAATAAATAAATATATTCAATTCTATAGTGTAATTTTTTAAAGTAATTTTTGAAACGTTGTTAACACAAATACTAGTAAGCGCGTGTGCATGACTGTATTATACAGATCACATGACTTATAACTGAGACAGACGGTATCAAACTTCTGTCTGAAAAATATTAAATGTTAATTGCAACAAATATTATATTAAATAATATAATAAAATTTGAAATAATAATTTTGGAAACATAGAATTAATTATAAATTTTTCTACCACAAAGATTACTTTTAAAACATATAATATTAAATATAATTATTAGATATAATTTATACTTTAGAATATAGCATTTATTTAATTACAAGTTTTAACCATTAAAATTCAACTTTTAAAACATATTTTAAACATTTATGGCTGCATTATTTATTATGGCCATCTTTTCCAACCATATGCAATTAATACGTTTAGCTTTATTTAACTGTTTTTATGTTATTAATCATAATTTTAAGCATTACATATTTTTATTTGGCTTTAAATTGAACTTTTAAAAGATTATAAATATAATATAATTACTGTACAAAGAGAACATATCCTAAATTTAAAATTTTTTAGTAAATTGTTATGATGAATAAATTCGGTCCTATAGAAAAGGGCACAATATATATATACTTAAGTTATGAAAACCTAGTGGCCCTATTGGCATGGATTCACCATAATAAATTGCATTGCAAGTAGCTCTCTTGCAACTAATTTTGTAGATCTGGAGGGCTTATTTTACTGAGAATACTATGGTACTGCAAATCTTTTGAATAAATATTAAATCAGACAAGATAGTAAAAGTAATAGTAATGAGAATAACAATATATTCTTTGATATCACTGCATTAAGAACTTTATTCAAAAGCAAAAAATTCACTAAGCAGAATTTAATTTCTGACTTATTTCCTATGAATTTTTTAGTATAAGAAAATGTCTATTTGTCCTCTAAACAAGATATTTGTACAAGAGCTTCATGTATGAGTAATTTTTCACATCTCATAGAACAATGCTCAATCTACTGAGTTACCCATAAAATGTGAACTCAAATACATGTATGCAACCAAAATAATGTCATTATTATCTCCAGTGACTTAAATGATTATAAATGTGTTCCCATTGAATGTTTCCATCAAGTTCAATTAACTTTTGGTATGACACTTTCTATAAAAGAATGTTGTCCATGTTATCTATATTTAGTTTGACAGAAAATGAAAATGTTTCTGTTGATCAGCTCATCTTTTCCAGACCTAACCTAGTTACCTATAAAATTACAAATTCTTTGAAACTAATTAGCTGTTTTTAGTTCATATGAAATCATGTCAAAAATTTTATTGAAAATCATATCAAGCAATATACCCACAAAACATTTATTATGTTAAGCCTAGTGCTTTGATTCATAAAAAGTCTCATCATATTAAAATCTAAAATTATAAATTCTGTTTTCAAATTATTATTTATCAACAAGATTTCTCTGATCCCATAGCCCAGTGTTAAAATTTTCTTGTCAGAGATATACAATTGGCAAAAAGATCAAATCCAACATACTCTACACCATTTTCTTGTATTCATCAAAAATTCAATTGAAGAATCCTATCACTGTAACTGAGCCAATATTTTATGTTGTTGTCATTTTTATATACTTTCAAAATAGGTGCAGAAAATTTCGTATCCTGAATCATTATTGTAACATCTACCAGCAATTAGATTAAGATAATCTTTTTTACTTTCTAGATTTCTCTCCACTAATAATGAGACTATATCAAATATCATTACTTAACAATATATTTCAAAGCATGTTGTCTCTGAGAAATTCCAGGTAGGATTAATTAAGATTGATTCCTACAGTCAATTATAATCATTGTTTATGAACTAACTGCTGATATCATTTTCCTTTTGGTTATTTATCTCCTTTGATTATAAGTAAAGGTTGCAATAAGATTATGAAACTTTATGTCAAACCAGAGAAAATACTTTTGCAGAAAATAAATCTCTTTCAGTACGTATATTGTAAAAGTAAATCACTATGATGGTCAAATATCCAATATGATTTATTTGTCCATAATGTTGTCACAAACAGAAATAAATAAATAATCAATCAAACAAGATTGAAATAAACAACTATTAATAATTATATTTAAATATTTATCAAACCGGCTTTCATCTCCATTGAGACCTTCTCAAGATATTATATTATACAATTCACATAAACAAATAATAATATTCACTCCATCTACTGGACATTATTTACATTGTATTTCATTTTCTTTTTAAACATGTCCATATATTGACATGTTTAAAAAGAAAATGAAATATAATGTAAATAATGTCCAGTGGACATGTTTAAAAAGAAAATGAAATACAATGTAAATAATGTCCAGTAGATGGAGTGAATGTTATTATTTGTTTATGTGAATTGTATAATATAATACCTTTTGTTTATGTGAATTGTATAATATAATATCTTGAGAAGGTCTCAATGGAGATGAAAGCCGGTTTGATAAATATTTAAATATAATTATTAATAGTTGTTTATTTCAATCTTGTTTGATTGATTATTTATTTATTGTAAAAGTAGCTGCTTTTAATATTAGGACATTTAAATTTGCAAGAAGACAATTTATATTATGTACTGTGTTTAATTTACTATAATAATATCTAATTCTCATAGTATTAACTCTTTTCATAAAACAATGTAATTCTTAAGTACTCATTCACTTCAAGTTCTGATGAAAATATATAATAAACATAAACTAATTAAATGCACTGAGCCAGAATTTACAAAGCACTACCAGAACAGTGCTATAATTCTGGCAGTGTTTTTCCAAAAGCTGGCTCAGTGCATTTAATTAGTTTATGTTTATCATACCTTTTCATGGGAATCAAAGTCAACGTCTGCTTAGGAATTATATAGTGATATTTTTTTAGAAAGGCAAAAATATATACATATCTGAAATTCTTATAGTTTATCAGCAATGCATATAAAAACAATTTCTTCAATTCAATACATATAGATACCTATTCAAACAATCCTGAAACTTTAACAATTCAAATCATCTTTAGGTAAATTCAATTTAAATTTTCTTTACATTACGGTATATTTTTATTATTTTTCCATTTAAGAAAGCTGAAAATTTGATATTCATACTTCTCAAAAAAAAGTTTTATAATCTCCTGGATTTGGCATTCTATAGTTATCATTTTATGGCTACTACTCTTATCAAACAGATTAATACAACTTACTTTCTTTCACATTAGCATCTTCTTTAATTGAATATTTTAACTTTTTATTTCAGCTATAAATATTTTATTGATTTTTTTTATTCTCAAGTCACAATTTGATGCCTAGAATATATCTCTCTCACACATATTTTTTTCATTCATTTTTTTTTTCAAAAAGAATATTTCTTTCAACATCAGATCTTCAATTACCCACCAATCAAATTTTAACATTGCAGTGCCCTGTTATAATACTGTCACACAACTTTTCCTTTTTTTTTTGCCTAACTTATAATAAACTCATTCTTTGGACAATTTTTCAATCAATTTTTTTTTTTTACTATTTGTAAATATATCAAATATTAACAATACCTACCAATTTACATCTTTCTAATTATCTTATCAATAACCTCCAAAGTGAATATTTTTATATTTTGTCATTAACTTAACAACATATTGTTGTTACAAAAATTATAAAAAAAATGTTATCTCTCTCTCAAAACTTATGATAAATTATGAAAAATTTTATTTCTACATCCAAAATGTATTTTTTTTATTATCAACAAGCAATGATGAAATAACAGGATTATGTATTGAATCTACAATATGTCAATGTCTATTTTAGAAAATTAATCTTAAACTTGATACTGACCTCAATTAATGATACTGATATTACTTGAAGTTTCTTAATACACTCCAAAAAAAAAGAAAAGTTAGCTAAGATAGATAATTTAAATTTAAATGTAACATTAACCATATTTAATTAAAGCTATGTATTTTCAATTGCTCAATCAATGTTTCAGATAAAAAAAATTACATGGTTTATCTTCGTTAAAAGTGATCTTTTGGATAAAGAGAAGTCATTTTATTTTAAAACAATCACTCTTAAAGATTAATGCTCAATAATCTTTGAAAGAACCAAGAAAATTTGTTTCAACAAAATTGTAACTTGCACATTATACCCTCAAAGGCACAAAAAAGTAGCAAATGTTGTTACTATTTCAGAAAGCAATTCTTTGTAATAAGCAAGGGAGTATAACAATTTGTTATGTTGTTTCTGTTGAATTAATTAGGCATTTGGCTCATACTTTTAAAAAATCCTAATGAAGTTTAATATCCTAGCATTTTCATTTAATTTTACTGTATAAAATCATATAATAAATAGGTGTGATATATTTTTAAAAAAATTACGTTTTTTTTTATTTTTCTATAAATAGAGATATTCCATAAACATCAAGCCTGGTAACTTATACAATTTTCTTATTGAGAGTCGTGTAAATATTATGAAAGGTCTTTACATCATACATTTACAACTTGACTATTTAGGCTATAACTTTTGTTGATATGTTTTAATTTGTTGATATTCACTATTACTACAGTCAACTGCTAATCTAAGTGTATATTCTTGAAGTTGGTATTGGTAGGCTCATTCCAATATGCTTTCTAAAAGATATGACAAAAGAATTTTCAACACAATGCTAAACATTAAAACTAATACTCACAAACCGAACAATGTATTGATAGACAACTACATAATAAAATCAGGTGTCTATTCAGCAATTTATTTATATCAAATCACTGGGGCTTCTCCTTACATCTTTTTCCTAATACTTCATGTCTTCTAATCAACCTTGATAATTTGAATCATAACAGATAAATCTCTTTACTTTTCATATTTATTCTTATGTTCTCTCAAAAATAGATATTTAGCTAAATATCCATCTGTTTTCAGCTAATATACTAAGACAGATTTTCAGGTAGCTCTTTTCTTGGTAACTTTTTCATCACTTACAAAGATCTTATCATCAGAATGTTTGTTTTTATTAAATATATTCTATCTATCATTTAAGTATTTTAATGACCAATTTCCAAGCAACTAACAATACAATATTTTCCCATTAAAATGAAAAAACAATATATTAGAAGGCTTCCCTTTCAATAACATTTTGAAATATTTCCAAAGCATGTATTTGCTATAATCTTATTTAAAATTCACATATGATTTATTGGAACAATACTTATAAAAATCTTTTGATCTCCCAATTTACATTAACTTTTGATATAATTTATAGATTCTATATCAGTAACACATATTGTGAATTTAAGTGTTTGATATATTGTGTATCAATTAGAAATAGCTAATGACTAATAAGTTTTTGTAGTTCAGCACATATTTAAAGTGATGGAGTCTTCAACAAGCCTACTTTTATAGCAAATGTAATATTTTTAAAATTAAGAAAAGGAACTGATTTTATCTATGCAGTAACAGTGTTCATATTTATTGTAAACTGTAATCTAAATAATCTTATTTTTTGATTCATGAGTTGCTTGCTACTTGTGTCTAAATATATTCAAACAAAGAATAAAATCTAGAAGAATATAATTAGCACATGATTTTTTATTTATATAGAGTTTTTTTTTGTTAACCACATAATTCTCTTATGGAATAATTTTATTTTTAAGTTAATATTCTTATATCTGTACTATTTAATCTGGATGCACAGAACTGTGCTACTGAGAAGATCAGTGCTATATAGAATGTCTTTTCTTTTGCATCACATTAAAATAAGATTTCAACTTCTTGTTACTTATACTTACATTTTTGTTAAATTATTTAGTGGTTTACAAGTGAATATTATTTTTGAAGATGATCTATGATCGTTAATAATGGCCTCCTTATAAATGAAAATGACTCTTCTAATTTGAGAATAAAAGAACAGAGAGAGAGAGACAGACAAAGAATAAGAACAATGAAAGATGGAATCAGAATTGTTGTGTATGTAAATAAGTAAACATAAATCCTATTGCATAAATACATAATCTTATTGTCACAATTAATTCACAAATATGACTAATGGCAAAAAAAACTCTTTAAAATCATATTTTATACAAACCTAAGAATGACTCTATAAATACAGTGTATATTATTGAACTTATAGATGTAATTAGAATGGATTTGAACACAGACTTTCAAACTCCCTTCAGTTATCTAACTGAAGGATGGGGTGTATAATTGAAGGGAGTTTGAAAGTCTGAGTTCAAATCCATTCTCATTATATTAATCTAAGTAAACAAAATGAAAATAAAATAAAGATGATTAATTTAGTTATAAACATTAGTTTATGTGTATAAATTATAATCAAATGAATAAATATTGCTTTAATATTTTATTACATTATTAAACAACATTATACATATATGGTTGGTCTATTATTTTGCTTTTAAAAAATGAAATTATTCTCTAAATAACATTTTATGCAAAAACAGGAAGCAAGCTTTTGAAATGCTTACTATTGATAGTCCAATTTTATCACTGTTCTTTTGCTGACCATTGTTTTATTGTATCTATCAAAATATTTATGCTTGTTAGCTATTAAAGTATACATATTTAATTATCATATCACTAATTAACAATTATATTTTAGAAGCTTTAGCTTCTTATTTAATAATAGTGAAACTATATTTTATAGAATTTACCAATATTATTGAATATAACTTTCATTTAAAGCAACTGTAGGGAAGATGTATGAAGCAGCCATGTTCATCGAAGATGAGAGCAAGATTGATTTTAAAGCAAAAACAAGTTCTACTTATGACAAGAAACTAAAAGAATTGCATTCTGAAATTGAATCAGCAAACAAAGACAAAAACTTACTCATTACAAAATATATTATTCCATATTTTCAAGCAGATGATAGAGAAGAAATTAATTTTGGACAGGTAAAATTTCTGTTTTTATTTATTGCTTAATTATTTATTTAGACATTTATCTTCATTATATATATATATATTGTAACACTCCACATTCCCTTAAGGAATGAGGGTGAATGCATGTAACTATAGTTGAACTTAGGATCTTCATATAGGATGCCATAAATGATGTGATAAAAATTAAATCCACAATTGCATCTATTTCAAATAAGATAATTTAATATCTAAATATTAAATATAGATCCAACTTAGACCAATTCATCCAATCTTCATCTCTCAATTATTCCATTATATGCTTAGTATTTGAACTCAAAATGAATTTTGCACTTAACTCTCTTCAGGGGTCCTGTACTAATAATAATACTTAATATAATCTCAATAGATTCTCAAAATTACTTTCAACCAAATTATTATGATGTTAAGTTAGGGTGATATATATATATGGGTATGTATATTCAATCTTATTTTATTATGAAAATAAAATAAATCAGAGACTTTCTTAAAATAAAATAAAAATTAACAATATTTATTAACTGACAACAATTTAAATTTATCTTTATATATATCCAAATTTATAATTATGAGTGCTTTACATGTTACCTTCTCATATCTCCATAATAGATATGCATCATAACATATTTAATAAGTTGTAAAACAATATATGAAATTTTATAATTTCAAAAATTATAATAGTACTAACTAACTAAGTTTAGATTAAACAATATATGTATGAATGAAGACTTTTGTAATATCGGATCCTTTTGAGAGAATTCCATTTTTATGAGACCCTCTTTCCCCCCATCTATGTATAGTCCCTATGATTGAAAGAAAAGACCTTTCATCCAAGAATATTAATCATTTATATAGAAAAATAAATAAACAAATATTACAAAATTAATTGAATTAGTAATAAACAAAAATTCTATCTTATCATAAGTGAATGAATTTAATATGAAGAACAATAAAATCTTACCTTCATATTAAGTTTACTTATTACCCTCATCAAGTCACTTTACTAGAAAGATATAAATTTTATTAAATAAAAAAAAAAATTTAACCCAATGATCTTTCCATTTTCTTTTTATCTAATAATTTTCCAAAATGGATTATTCCAATGTAAGTAGATTTTAGAAGCAAAGAAAATAAAATTAGATATTTATGGATGTTGATATGCAAAAATGAGGTGATGTATTAAAAGTTAATGGTATTGTCCTATTCGATTCCATAATTTGAGTAATAATGTTCATTAAGAATAAAGTTCTTTTATTTTCCAATCATCGGTGAGGCAATCAATATACTCTGTTGTTCAGAAACATTCCTCTTGTGTGATGTTGACATCCCTTTTCATAAATCATCTTGCTATAAATTGAAGTTGGATATTAAATTATATAGATGAAGTATTTATATATTAGGCATTTCAGTAGAAATGAATAATTACACTGTTTCCGGTTAGGACAATGGCATTTGATCCTATGACAAATTGTCTTTATTCACAATGCATTTTATGTAACTTGAAATCTTCTTAAAGTAATTTTGTTTAGATATATAAGTATTTTTAATAATATATATCTTCCTTAAAATTCAAGTTTAGAACAATCTCATTAAGAATTTCTCTAAATTTTATATTAAAGATAATTTCATTTTTGAAATTATTATAAATGAGCAATTTATATACTCTTTTCTCAAGTGATATTAGAGTTCTCTGTTAATAAAGATTTTATAAACAAGGAAAATTCATTCAAACTATTGATCTATCTTTTTGATGTTCAGTATTCGGACACAGCAAAATAACTATGCATAGTGACTAATTTATTTGTAAAAGATAGAATTAATTTGGAAATTATTTGATTTATCTTTTATATTAGAATCACTTCCGGTAATTAGCATGTGTTGAATTACTATTTCATTTCACAATTTTGTATTCAATTATTGTTGAAAGCATCATAATTAATAATTGTATAAATGAGTTATAATTTTATTTCCTTCATGCTTAGTTGTTAAGACATTTGACCTAAGGTTATCTCTATGTTTTGCATCTTGATTAGTGTTATTAGTGAACTTAAATAATTTATGTATATATGAATGATTGAAAAATAATCATTTTGATATTTAATTTCATTAAAGCAATTATTTATTTGTCTTGACTTTTATTATTAAAATTTTATAGTTTAACATTTAAGTTATATATGTGTGTACATGGATATTTTAATGTAAAAGGATAACGTATTTACTATATATAAACTTACAATAATTATATATTGTGCCACAATAGTACCCTCTGGACATGTATCATCATACATATCTATTATTAAAAACTTTTTTTGCATTTGGATTTTAGATCGTTATTATATGGGGATTATTATTGTTGAATTGCTAATTTAGATGTCTTTCTAATTTCATTCTATGTATGCATTATCTTTGACAAGATTCAAAATGATGTTTTGTCTATTTTTTAAGACCTATTGTCAACATTGTAGAACATAAAAAACAATTTTCGATTTTTTTTTTATCTTTTGAAAATAATACTATATTAACTTCTTCAAAAGTTTTAAAACTACATCAAATTCCAAAGAAAATATGCATATATGTTTTGCTTTTAACAAATCAGCGATGTGTACATATTCTTAAATTTTATGTTCTAATAAGTAAATAATGAATCACGTTTTAAAAAATCAAATTAACAGTTTTGACTCATTTTATTTTATATCTTTTAAGAATAAGTTCATTGTTTATTTTAATTTATTTATAATAAAAAAAATAGTACACAGTAAAGTTTAACATTTAAAAAAAAAACACTGAGAAAAAAGATTTAAAACATTTGAATTTTTAAAAAAAACATTTTGCCTAAACTAACATTGCTTGTTTTATATATGTATATTTCAATAGGTGACTTCAACAAATTAATAGTCATATTCTCATAAGTATGAATCTATTTGTATGTGCGCATATTTTAAAATGTATTTACTTGAAGAATTTCCAAGTCAATCGGCTTGATTGTATTAAATAACAACAGTGATAGATATTACATCATTCAAATAAATTATCTGGAGATTCACGTCATCAAGCAAAAAAACCCTGCACTTTTATTTTTTTTCTTTTGAAATGCATTCATTTCATATATATTGCTTCTTTCAAAAGTAATTTCACTTTTAAAAAACATTTCTATACAATATGATTTGCTAGAAAGTAAAAGTTGACATCTTCTCATCAAAGTAAATGAAAATGTAGACCGAACCTTAATACCAGCTGAAGTATGGTTACCGTTTGCGTTCAAGAAAATTTATTTATTTAAATTGGAGATTTCAAAAAATGCATATATAAATTAAAGTACAATATATACCCATGTGCCTGGAAACAATATAAGTACTTATAAAATCACTAATATTACTAAAGATATTAAAGTATAATACCATTGTTTTAAAACTGGAGAAGTATTTATTCATTAAGGAATGATTTTCTATATTCTTGTTATTACATTCTCACATTATCTATTGGGATCATTTTATTTCAGCCATCTTGACAAAAGTTTTACCAATTTCACATCATGTTTACATGAATATTATAGTGCTCAAAGTTTATATTACATTGCTGTGTCTGCAAGTATGACTGGGTGGCCAGAAAATGAATATATGCAAATAAAACTCATAATATTTTAAATAATCAGAATAGTGAATAGTCTGCAACAACACTATCTCAACAGTTTACTAATGTTCAATTCCAACAATATACTTTCAGGATGGCTGCTACAAAAGTGGTTCACAATGGGCTAGGTTTATGCACACTCTGGCCCCATTCCAGTTTAGCTGTACATGAACATATCATAGTGTAGCACTGTGACTGACTATAAGATCCTTACAGCTTCTGTCTCTGCAACAGTCCACCAGTAACTCCACTTGAAAACCGCTGGAAACTCAACTCTTTATTTAGCTTCTTCCAGACTGTTTCCTCAGGCGACAGTTTCCCAATCTTTGTGGGCCTATTCAGCTATGCCCATGAATTATATTTCCACTGAGCAATGGACATTAACTGAAGCACTGACACTAGATCTCTCCTACCAGAATTGAACAGGAAAGTCAACTGGAGATGCGCTCAAAATGGCTTGACATACTTGTTACACACTCCTGTTATAGCTTTCTGATAACTGCTACAATTAATTACCTTCTCCCTATAAGGCAAGGTCTCTTATCTATAAATATACAGCAAATATTTCTTGGAATTTATCAATCACCTTAACAGTTATTACTTCATGATCTAAAAAAATATCTGTAATAAATTATAGTTTTTCTGGAGTGCACAAACTTGTATAAAACTTTTACAAAATACAACATACATCATGATGGCTGAAATAACAATTATTTTGAAAGTAAATTATGATAATGAAAAATTGGATGATTCTTGTAGAAATTAATATTTAGTGGTATTCGATGTTTGATATGCATGTCGCTAATGGGACTTATACCACTACCTAAATGGATTAACATGCACAAATACTTTTTCTGATAAAATTATTTTGGTAATCTAATTGGAATGAATTTTAATTATTTTTGGTTCATTGTTACTACTCAGATATTGATATTTTAATGAATTGTGAAAGCTTAAGTACCATTGGATTATGAATATTAAATATATCATCATCCTTGAAGATTATTCAATTCCACCTATAAAATTGTATTATATGTTAGATGTGATATGTTGGACTATTTCCATAGAAAATTTTAAACTTTATTTAAACTTTCCAAATACAAACAACTTGTGAGTAATAACACACAAATAAAAATTTTAAATAAAATTTAAAATTTTCTATACATTTAACATTCATTCATAATGGGAATAGTCCAACATATCACATCTAATAATATACCATCATCACAAACCTTCAGACAAATATATTATATGTGTTTAAAAGTTTACTTAATATATATATATATAATTAGAGGAAAATAATTAGTCAAATTATAAACAACTATCAATTAAAGATTCTTTATAAATTTTATATTCCTTTGATATAATTAATATAAATATCTATTTTTCTCTAGTTCTGAAAATAAGTTTGTTGTTTAGCATCACCATATGTATAAACGTTTACATTATTATTACACATTGAGTTTTATTTCTTTAGTATGACATTAATTTCATTTATTACTTATTATTATTTGGTGTAAATAAATTATCATTATTTATTAAAATGTAAGTCCCGAGTTTGCTTATTTTAATTAATTAATTAAGTGACAATAGCTATAAATTGTATTCGAAGCAATATAGACAAATGAACATTGACTAGCATATGATTTAACATCATTAATTCATACCCATCTTAGCTAATTAATATTTAAATGAATATTTTACATTTACATTATATCCATAGAGCTAGTATTCTTTATTATTCATTCTATTTTAAAATTGCATTGGTACAGATTAGGGACTTAAAACTAAAGCATATAAAGTCATCCTTTAATTTGCTTCAATTTTCTTTATAAATTTAATTTAATTTGGTTTCAATAAAGTCCTGTCTTTTGGGCATTACATCCTTCTTTATTCATCCTATTTATTCTGGTATATATATATAATAATATAAAAATATTGCAAATTGAAAAAAATAACAATAAAAGAAAAATAAAAGAGGTTATGCTAATATATAAATATAAACATGACTTAATTAACAGGCAAGCAGCAAACGTTAAGATCACGGAATTGTGGGAAAGTTAGCATTTCAAAGCTTTAGTTGACACAGATTACTGGGATAATCGAAAGTGCTCCTAAGTGGATAAAAAATTTTAATTATTTAGTTACAAATATTCAGTTATATAATTACATATATATATATGCAAAGAAATCAAGACATATATCACATGACCTAATTTAACAAGTTGTATTACAAATGTTATCTAATGAGCTTGCCAATATATATATAACTACTAAATGTATAACCTTATTATGATAGGAAAATAGGAAAAGGAAGGATTTATTACAGAGAGATGAAACTGTATTATCCAGAGTAAGGCAAAGAAAAAAAGAAACTTTCTTCTGGATCTGTTACAGTACAAGACTCTTTAACAATATTTAAAAAAAAATACACTGATATTCAAATGCATATCTAAGATTAGCAATATTAAAATCTCAGTTGATTTTTCTCTACTACATCTAAAGTGTAAATTAAACTTTAATGTATCAATTCTATATTCTTATATATTTTATCAAGGCTTGTAAGTAGATTATAAATTTGTATATTTCATTAATTAGAGTGAATATTTATCTCAGGGTTTTAACAACATATCATAATTACTATTCTTTTAAAATCATTAACCTTGAGAAATTATGAATTATTGATATGACCAAATAGCAAAGGGATTTTATTGTATCTACTCATATCTCAAATAAAAAAAATGTTATGATGAAAATAGTACAAGTGACTAAAATAAACATGTAATAAATTATAAGATCATATGACTATACTTTATTTAAAATATGTAGATGATGAGTTTAACTAATTAATGACAAACAAGTTGTATAATTAACAAATATAAAATTAATTTTATTAACAATAAAATGATATAAATGTTTTAAAAAATATATATAAGGGTAATAACAATAATGATAAGTTTTTTAAAAGATGATAAATAATATTGTAATACTATACTTAATAAATATTAGCTATTATAGTGATAAATATCTGTGTGGCATATAGAAATATTATGTGATAACAAAAACACCCCATTGGAGAAGGTTGTATAGCATTTAACCTAAAGTCTTAAGTAACCAAAACGTGAATATTTTATAGCATCATTAATTCAAATAACAATAATTTTTTTCTTTTAGATATCAAACTCATGAACTAAATTCTTATAAAATTATGACTTTAACTTAAACTGATTATCCCATGTAAATTGTTACATAATATGCTTATCAAACTTAAATTTATAATTAAAATTATAAGATATTGTTAGGAGTTAGTCACAATTAAACAATAATATTTATATGGTTATCAATGCCACAAGTATAATCAAATATATACAATCTATATAAACTTGTATAAATACTAACCTTAGTTAAAAAATAATAAGGGTAATCTTAATAAATATTTGAAGATATATTCTAAATGCCTTTATTATATAAAAATGAGGTTAAATCAAGAGATTAATAAAACATATAAAATATTACATATTATTTTAGTCATAAATGATTTTTAATTAATTTAAAATCTATCCAATCGATCTCTAAGATACAACAAATTACTAACACATATTTATACCAGACTACACTCCTAAATATATGTTACCTGTATCTTCTTTATCATTATCACACCTTTCTTCTTTGAGAACTTTTATAGAACAATAAAATTTTAAATATTATAAAATTAAACAAATTCAATAACTATTTTATATCCTTAAAATTATAATTTTTAGACTTTAAAAACATTCAAGGAATAATTATTCAGTTGCAATCATTTAAGTATTCACAAAATCATTGGTGTTTTAATATTGAAGAAATTTAATGGATAAGTTTGACAATGCTTAATCCTTATAGCAAATCCTTAGCAATGAAGATGAGTTTGTAAGTGTAAATATACTAATGGTCAGTTTCCAAATGTTTGACAAGCTTATAATTATTTTGTTTTATTAACATTAAGGTGTTAAACACAACAATTAATCATCTAAGACATAGTTTTCATAAATTATTGATGAATATAAATCTCTTTATTAATAGTCATTTTTGTAATAATTGTCAATAACCTTGGATTATTGTGGTTGCAGTGGTATTACGGAGTATTTAATCCACTGGATGCAATAGCTTTAAACTACTATCTAAAGTTTTAGGTAGATTTTTCATAAAAATAAAAAAAAATTGTAATCCATTAAACTACATTAGTTTTATAATACTCATCTGAAACTTTATGTTGATATAGCAAATATAAATTCCAAACAAATACTTTCTGGTTTGAAAAAGCAGTTCAAATAAAAATGTAGCATTCCATGAAGTACTCTTAACAATTCAAATATTTGATTTCATTTCTTTTAAATTTATTATTGAAAGATAAATGTTGTTATACATTTAGTTTCTCCACTCAGAAGAATATAGAGGAACATTTGTATTAAAAAGCAAACAGACATTTATCTTTCTATGTAGACATTATATTAGTGCAAGGTGCCAAGATTCTAATTTTGAATTTAAATCATATGCAGGTCATTCTGCATACAATTTAGTAAAACAGCAAACAATTTTTAACATGTAGATGTATTTAAGTTTCTGTTATATGATTTAATGAGATCATAAATTTTACCCAAAATCTTTGACTTTTTTGGATTTTTATGGGAATATTTTATCACTACCATTTAAAAGTGAGATGATATTTGGAAATTTTCTATGTCTATAGTGCCAAAATTTGTGATGATTTCATCTCTTCTTAAATTTTTAAACAAATATTATTTCAAAAACATTAAATACATTATTGTTATATGAATAAATTATTTATACTATTAAAATGTTAAATGATTTTTTTCTTTTCATTTTATTTTATTTTCTTTAACTTCCCATCATACTTAATAATTGATCTAATTATTACTTGAATAATAAATTTATTAAAACATTTTATGATTATACCCTTTAATTTTAAATACATTCAACCACATAAAACATTTGTGTACATTCATACGTGTTTGAATATTATACTAAAATCTTATATTAATATTAAGTGTAGTTTATATTGTCTAGCTGAAATAATAAAGTTACTACTATATCAAAAATATTTTTAAATATTTTATTCCTATTGTAGTTAATATTGTATCTTTTTATTATGTCTATTATTCTTTAAATTAACTTTGTAACAACAATACCAAACTCTCCGTAAAGTAGTGCCACCAGGTGCAAGCTTTCATAATCAATGGATTCAGGAAGGTTTGTGATAAAATCCCTATTTAGTGCCTAATTATCCAATATGATTGGACACTAGATAGGAATTTTATGCACAAAGCTTCCTGTATTCATTGATTATGAAGGCTTGCACTTGGTGGCACTACTGTATGGAGAGTTTGCTGAGATATTCTTGACTTCGTTTAAGGAGAAGTCACAATACATCACATCACATACTGTTATTAATAGCCTGTGTAAGCATATGAACTGGTAATAATATGATATTTTGGTTTTAACTTAATTTTGTGTGTGTGTGTGTATCTTTTTCAATGAAATTTTAATAATGATAAAAGAAAATTTGATACATATAAATTTTAAAAGATAAAATCTGCATGGGATCTGCTTCATTAGGTAGAAGAATCAATAATATTAATATTATTTTTAATCATTTTATTGGAAACAGTAATAATAGTAAGAATCAATAATATTTGCTTTATTGATAAGCCAATAAAAATTTTTAGAATTTGTAGTATAACTGTTAATTTAAACATTAAAACTATTGTTACAGTTACTTTTTTCTCACAAAAAAAAAAATGTCTTGGCTTATAAAATTTTATAACATTGCATAAAGTCAGTTATGGCTATAATAATATTAGTATCTTAAAATAATTATGAATATTATGATAAATTGTTTTATGGGAAACAGGGAACTTTTTAATATACATCATTGCTTTAAACTTTTACTGTATAATTCTAGAATGCACAATAATTTATTTATTTTAAGTTATTTATCTAAATATTTCTAAATGCATCATTTATCAATACAATGAATTTTTAATCATCTTTACAAAATATCAACTTTTTATCTATGATTATATCTGTAATAATTGTTTTTTATTATATAAAATTAATGCCATTTTTAGACTATAAAATAAATATATACATTTATTACACATATTGCATATGCCATAAACATTGTGAATTTTAGGTATCTCATATTCCATCCAGAGTTGCTAGCAAAAATGTATTATCTCTAGGTTTCATTTGGAAAAGTCCCTCATAAAGATTGAAAAAAAATGTTAACTATGTTTTTGGGGGTTACTAACCTGGAGTTTTGTGTACTAACACATAGAGGCCCTATTAGTTTAATACATACTTTTAGTTTTGGCCCCTAATACTTTCTTAGAAGTAGTTTGAAAGTCATTAGCAAAACAATTACCTGCATTACCAGTGTTTTAATTGGTTTTTAATCCCTCACAGTATTGAATTTGTACTATGCTAAGGAATTTATCTATCTAATGATGATTTTTACTTCTATCATATGTTTTACTCCATAATAATTGCTCAGTTCAGACATGTTTATATTAGCTATAGAGCAGTGAGAGAATTCTTTATGGTGTTTGTATTTATTTTTGGAACTTTTTTCACTAGTTTTTAATGTTTCCAATATTTCAAAAACTTTTTGGTTGTCTATCTATCAGCAGCAATAAGGGTTTGCTCAATAGACCTAGGTAAATTATGTTGAATTATTCTCACTATTTGGTGTTGGGACAAAAGAAATGTCATTAGAGTTTTTAATTTCACAGTCTGGCTTCTAAAGAATTGTATATAGCTTCCTTTAATAAAATTATATTTTTCCTGAGATACTTGATATCTTATATCTTGTTGATCTTTGTTCCACAAGCTTGTCCTAATGAGGTGCTTAAAATCCCCATAGATTATTGGTTTGTCATAAAGTGATTTCTTTCAATCTGTTCCCCAGCATATAAATGACTACTGGCAACAGTTAATTTTTTTTTTTCAGTTAATAGATTTAAATGATATAAAATATGTTTATAAACTTTATAGATTTTTAAAAAACTTTTGATCTTATTGATCATAAATTGCTTATGTCTAGAAAAATATGAAATTTATAGCAAGATTTTTGGCTTATTAAAAAATTCCTTAAAGGATATATCTTGTATTGTTAAAATTAATGGAGCTTCAAGTGGCAAGCATATTTTAAATCCTTTATTATTTTTAGGTAACCTGTGTCAATGATATTAGTGAAATGTGCAATAAAAAATTAATTAACCTGTATGCAGATGATACCATTTTTTATTCAAATAAATTCAAATCTAGAAGTTGTTAATTGGTGCTCTTCTAACAAAAATTACTATTAATAAAAGCAAAACAAAATTTGTATTAATATCTTCACCTACTCCAACATTAGTACTAAGTCTTAGAATTATCAATGTAATATTTTGCATACAGATTGAAGAGGTGGAAAAGTTTAAATATCCTGATGTTATTATTGATAAAAGAATACCATGGTCGAATCACACTAACCAACTTTTACAAAAATTCAGACATTTTAAATATGTTTCATAATTTTTTTTTCCTTCCGTATCATATTTAATAATAATTTACAGGGAGATTTGTGAGTCTCTGTTATAATATGGAGTTACATTACATGGTTTTTTAAATACATCAAATTTAAAATGGTTAAAGACATTCCAAAATAAGATTATTAATTATTAAGATAACTTAAATAGTGATTAATTTGATTTTAATAAACTTTTATATCTTATAACTGTTAAGAAACATTATTTAATAATACATTTAAGAATTATAAAATATATAATTATAGTTCTATATAATTATAGTTCTCTTAGAAATAAATATATTTATTTTAGATATAGAAACAAATGTGGCAGTAAATTAAGAATTGTATATATTTTCCAAAAATATTTAGAAAATTGCCACTTTATATGTTGAATCTAAGTAGTATGAGATTATTTTTTAAAAAAACTAAACATATATATATAATTAATTAATAAAACAAGTCATAAATTTCACGACTTGCTTTTAAGCTTGCATTTAAATGATCACTAGATGGAGCTTACCAATAGCTCTAAACAAGCTTTATTTTTATAAGTGCTGAAAGAGAAAGAATTCAAAATCTCTCCTCAGTGGAGAGCTGGGACTCCAGAAACTAGATCTAAAATACTAACTCAAAAGTCAGCATTTATAAAACACATTTCTATCAATTTGAAAGACTGAACATGTAAATATCTTCAAATCTAGCTTTTCAAACCAGATAGCTATATGAGTCTGAATTCATCTCAGTTTCACCATATAGTAAAGACCTCTGCAATATAGCCTTGCAAAAGCCTTCAATGGTACACTTATAATAATTAATAAAACAAGTCATAAATTCCATAACTTGCTTATAAGCTTGCATTTAAATGATCACTAGATGGAGCTTACCAATAGCTCTAAACAAGCTTTATTTTTATAAGTGCCAAAAGAGAAAGACAAAATCTCTATCGTTAAGCCCTTACCTCCAGACCAATTGTTTTCAAGCTTATGGCTCACTTCAGTGGAGGGCTGGGACTCCAGCAATTAGATCTAAAATACTAAAAATAAAGCTTGTTTAGAGCTATTGGCAAGCTCCATCTAGTGATCATTTAAATGCAAGCTTAAAAGCAGGTTATAAAGTTTATGACTTGTTTTATTAATTATTATAAGTGAATCTTTGAAGACTTTTGCAATGCTATATTGCAGAGGCTTTTACTATATGGTGAAACTGAGCTGAATTCAGACCCATATAGCTATCTGGTTTGAAAAGCTGAATTTGAAGACATTTATGTGTCTGAAAAGTTCAGACTTTCAAATTGATAGAAACATGTTTTATAAGTGCTGACTTTTTAGTTAGTATTTTAGATCTAGTTTCTGGAATCCCAGCCCTCCACTGAGGTGAGCCATAAGCTCGAAAACAATTGGTCTGGAGGTAGGGACTTAACAATAGAGATTTTGAATTCTTTCTCTTTTGGCATTATAAAAATAAAGCTTGTTTAGAACTATTGGTAAGCTCCATCTAGTGATCATATATGTTTAAATTTAGGGTACTGGTTTGGTTTTATTTTATATTGTATTCACTGTTTTTAAAATTCTTATCTCATATGTTAAATCTAAAAATATGATTATTGAAAGAACTAAAAAATATCTTTAATATGTTTAAAATTTATAGTACCATTTTAGTTTTATTTTGCTTTAGATTTTTTTCATTACTTTTAAAATATTATTTTATTATTACTTTATTATTGTGTATTCTTTTGTTATAAGATTATGTCAAATATTTTTAAGTAACAATTATATAATATTTGTAAAGACTTATGAAAAGCATTTGTTTTGCTTATTGGGTTTCATTCTCAGACGTAATCAAAATAAATATATATCATCATCATCATCATCATCATTACTATTATTATTATTATTATTATTATTATTGCTGCTCTAACAATTTCCACCACCTAACAGTCGTCATCAGAAACTTTTTTAAATATTTGGTAAAAGTTTTTTAGAAAAGATTCTTGGTGAAGACTGCCAGTCAGTCAAAACTATTAATAAAAAAATGCAATTTATCCATGTTACTTTGAACATGTTTTAGAAAAAAAAAAATTTTATTGTATATATGTACACAAAATCTTACATTTCAACTGTCCTGCAGTCTTCTTCAGAACTATGATATAATGACAAATGAAATAAATAACTCTATAAATAATATCATAAAAATGTAAACAATAAAATTAGCAAACATATAAAGAAAACATAAAATACAATAAGATAAATTATAACAAAACATACTAAAACTGAAATAAATTAAATATAATCAAAACCAAATAAGATAAAATAATTCAGGTAATATAAAATAAAATATACAACATGAAATATAAAATAAATATAAATTATGTGTGTATTCCTGACTGGTATATATAAATATTCATGACCAACTATAAATTTAAATAAATTATTTTTTTTTACTATTTTTAATAATGCCCTAATTATTATATTTTTTTATAAACTTAAACTTTAATTTTATTATCCCCACAATCACTCTCATACATTACAAAGAAAATTTACAAATTATTATAATGTAAAGTTTAGAACTCTGTAATTCTCACCATATTTCATTAAGGCTATTAAGAAATCTTAATGATATTTTATTTTTGGCAAAGATAGTCAAAGGACAAATCAACATAGTAAACTGCATTAATGAAATTTTTTATAAGGTTCCATACATGTGTTCAAAACACAGTAAGACTTTTTACATTGCAAAATTTAGAATAAATTGTTTAAGAGATTCTATATTATTTAGACTTCCAAAGTTGTTTAATGCCTATTATGGTTATGTTGATATTCATCATTTGTCTGTAAATGAAATAAAAATTATTATCAATATATATAAACAATTGTAAAATACTTTTGTATTCATATATATATATATTTGTTTTTACTTTTTCTTTTTTGTTTTTGTTAAATTGTTTTCTGTAATTAGGCTTTTTATATATACCTATAGAATACATTTATTTAAATAAATTGAATTGAATTATTTTATTTTTATATAATTTCCAATTCAATCATAATTCATTTACTAAGAATATTCTTTTTAATTTTTAAGTCATATAATATATATTATTTTTTTATTCATTTTTCTGTTATTATATTTATCTTCTTTTTTTAATATCTAAAAACCATAAATATTATAAACCTTTTTAACTTACTACTCCTATTTTAATTTTTTAAAACTGAAAATTTTTATTTTTAATTATGATGTGATGCACTGTGACTTCTCCTTATACGAAGTGAGGAATCTCTCAGCTACTATGCCCACAGAAACCTATTAGCCACTTTTCCTGCCCTAATTTTTCCCATATTCTTCTCTATCCTGCTCCATCCCATTTCTGCAACATAATCTTTGTCAACTCTATGGCCTTTATATCTAAATCCCCCTTATCTTTTTTCAAACCCAGTATAAAAACCAATAACTCACTTTCTGTATAATCACTTTGTTTATATTTATTCTTCCACAACTTCATTTTTTGTACCCTTTCTGCTTTCAAGCATTTACATTCAATTAACAGATGCCTTATATTTTATATGCCTTCCTTATATAACTTGAAAACTAAATCATCCATATTTTTCCATTTATGTGTATATTCCCTTGTTGCTAAAGATCTCATTCGAGCCTTAAACAGTAAACTACTTTAAACCTTGCTATTATCATAAATTAACTTCTATTTACTTATATATATATATATTTAAACTCTTTTTACTCTCCATTCTAGTTCTCCATCTGTCCCATTCCTTGCCACTATAACACTCAACAATTCTCCTAACACAGACATCCCACCTTTTGTAAAAATATATGGACATAAATTCTTTATCCAAATCTTCTGCATACCATACTACCTTTCTCACCCATCTTGTTGCCTGTTCTTTATTCATAACCCAATTAAATACTATTTTGGCTATTCTCTTATTATCCATAAACTGCAATCTACTGAACATTTTCATTTTGCTTTTTGCATCTCTCATATAAAAACTTGACTATCCCATTTTTTCCTTGAATTGCCTCCTTTGCCATCCACACATCTGCATCTAATGCATGTCTTCCTACTTCTCTTTGTACTTTTTTTAAGTAATCTAACATCCCTTTTTCAACACATAATGCATTGTTACTATATGTTAACCCTGCTACTGCCTTTCCCTTCCATACAATTCTAGCTACATCATATTTATTAAATGAAAACACTGTTAATTTCTTTATCAGGACCTTTCTTTTTATTGATTCATTAATCAATTTTTTATCCCATTCATCTAATACTTTGTCCATACTTTGTATGGTTAAATCAACCCTTCATATTGGACGTCAATTCCATAAAACTCAGGGTCTGGGCAATAATCAGGAGGAGCAAGGTAAGTCATCACAAAGTGAGGCCAACAATTCAGCCTCAAACCCCTTTCCAGTGTAGGAGCTTTCTATTCAGGAATGAAAGGGATCAACTTTTGGGGGCCAAATCAATAACTTCCATGTAGAATTGTAGATATAAGAGGAGGCCAAGTTCTGGTCCCTTTTCCAAATTTTTTCCATTTTGTTAGTATATAACTCGAGCGGATCCCTCCAGTACATGATTAAAGGTGAGCCAGCACTGCATGTATCATAGCAAGAACAGTACAAATGTTGTTAATCGTATCTCTGGGATGGATCCACACAGTATATTGTCAATGAGAGTCGACATGGAGGCTATAAGGACTCTGTAGAGGTGAAGGGAAACACAGTGGCAGAGGAGGTGAAGAGAAGTTTCATCCTCTCTGAGGCATAGTGAGCAAGTGGACTCTATGTTTGAGAATCCTAGGTAATGCACCAGAAAGTGTTTAGTAGGCAAGGCATTGAAATTTATCTTCATCAGTAAATCAAAATATTTGGGTTCAAGGAACCATTGCTTAAATTTCTTGATTAGCAGATAGTTGTTAAGCCTGAGAAGACTTGATCCTGCAAAAACATCAGGATTAAGGATGTAGTATGCATCCTAGAAAATGATTTTCATTGAGGACGATTTGTTAAGAAGCATAGTATATTTGGAGATAAAAGATGTGAGGGTTGCCAGACAACCGATTCTAATAGGAGGAGGCTTATCTGTGAGAGTGACCTCCTTGGATTGCATTGCCAAATGTATATCATATAATAAATCATCCATGTAATTTACTACTGTTATACAATGCCTTATTTACCACTCTCTTTTACAGTTTGGATTGCCCCAGCAATCTTCTTTAGAACTTTTATACCTCCTAACTTGAAGTGTAAAAGAGGATGGTAAGTAAAGCATTGTGTAATAGTAGTAAAGTGCATGGAAGATTTAGTACTATATGATATTTTTTTCAATTTGCTTGTTAATAACTTTTCTCACCATTTTCATAATCTTCATCTGTATATTATTATACTTCAAATTTGTATGCAACTTCCTTCTTTATTTAATGTTCATTAACATTTTTTTCATTTTCATTTAGTATCAATCACTAATTTTTTAGTTATGTATTCATACTTTTGAGTTGTTCTCAAAAAAAACTATTGAAAGACTGATAATATGTGCCATGATTTATCCAAGTTAAAAATTTTTGGCTGGGTTACCACTAAAAAAAAAAAAAATAGAAATATGAATTATATTTTTTTAAATGTTATTTTATCATTAACATGCTCATATGTATCAGATGACCACCTAATGTAATTTCATCCCTTAAAAGAATACGTTGTAGAAAAACAGTGCAATACTTACAGATAACAAACAGCATGACAAGAGATGATTCAACAATAATTGATATTCATTTTGTCACTGAAAGTCAGCATTGTTCCAGTTTTGTCGCTATGCAACTCTATTACCATACTCCAAAATTGGAATAACTTACTATAATAATTTATGATAGGGGTATCCAATGTGATTGGTAGCTTGGGATTTTACTCAAGTATGATGTCATGCTCAACTGTCTTATTGACTTCACTAGTTAGGTAGCCAGTAACCAATTAGCTGCACATAAGGTTATTCATCCAACTGCCAATTAGGGTAATAATAAGACCTAGGAATATTCAGCTTTAGCTACATGATAACTGCATTTTTTTATTGTATTGTTTAAATATAACATGAAAGATAGTCTTGTAGACTTCTTCAAATTCTAAATATTCTTATATACATTTCTTCCAATAATGAATATTTATATATCTGCTTCAAATTTATTTATCAAACAGAAAGCATTATATAAACAAAGAGAATACATATTATTTGAAATATTTTATATTTACTTTGTTACTTGCTTTTATCATTATTTTAAATAAAAATTTGATTTCCATGAATATTAATAAAATATAATGAAATTATATTTTGTCATCACTTATTATAAAGGATATTATTTTTTAATCTTTTCTATATTTGATTACTGTAATCTTATCTTACAAACATTTTGTTATGTATTTCTCCAAATAATGTTTTATTTTTATATATTTTTTTATTTCTTGGTTTTCTTTTTTATTATCCCTATTCTTTTATTTGTGTGGGTAGCTTGTATTTGTACAAGGAAATTATATTCCTTTGAAATATCTAAGAAATGTAGCTTTTATCAAAATTTTTAAATACATTGTACAGGCTTAAACCTGCATTTATATATATAATATATGCAGGATTTGAACTCAGACTTTCACACAACCCACTACTCTCAGTGTGATCTTATATTGCTGACTCACCTAATCACACACATGTTGAAAAGATAAATAATCACCAATATACGTATATGTCAACATGGGTAGGATGACAACCTTGGCACTAACAAGGGCTTTGAACATTTCATCATCAGATTTTCAATGAAATGGAAGGCTGAAGAGTTGTGAGTTGGAATAGTTTGAAGCCTGTCCATTAAAGTATGATGATTGGCTACCTTAATATAAAGCTGAGCACTGATTGTATATGTGTGAGGGTAGTAATCTAGACCAATTGATGATTGCTGGTTTAGCATGAAATACGTATATTGGTGATTATTTATCTTTTCAACATGTGTGTGATCAGGTGGGTCAGCAATATGAGATGGCACTGAGAGTAGTGGGTTGTGTGAAAGTCTGAGTTCGAATCCCACATATATTACAAAAATTTTAAAGTAATTTCATTCTTCTTTACTCAAAGCTAAAGAATATGGATTTTGATTAACATTTTGTAGAAGATAAATTGAGAAGTCAAACCATAATGAAACAAGAAATATTAGTTCTTTAACATAAAATATGTAAGGGAATTTAAATAATTTCTAGAAAAAATGCTAAGAGTTTAAAATACAGATATATTTTTTTTATATACTGAAAAAAGTGTGGTATTGATAAAATTCATAGGTATCATAATACTATAAAATTATTGAAATCTATTAATGTAATATTTTGATTTTACATTTAATGTAATATTTTGATTTTACTTTTGTTTTTAAAAAATAATCATTTTTTGTTTTTACTGAGGGGGGGGGGCTCAAAATAATTATTTTTATTATTGTTAAGAGACAACAGATATATTTTAACAAGCATTTATGAAGAATTATGTGCACAGATTGGGGGGGGGGGGAGGTATCCACAAATATTACACTAGGGGGAAAGCATTTAAAATAATTTTGAAGTTATAAATTTTTTGTATATATGTATTTTTTTTTACTTTGAAATGTCTGATCATGATCATGACAAATTCTTATTTAAAGATAGCTTTTCTGGGTAGCCTTTCCCCAGAAAAGCTTGTTAATATACAGAATTGCATTTCTTATATATTCATGTCTTGATTTAATATTCCTTTTGCATATACTAGTAATAAAATATAAAAAAATATGTAGAAGTTTCAACCAGGAGATAGATTTGTTAGTGAATTTATTAAATCCTTAAATTTTACCATTGTAACTATAGATTCAACAATCATTAACTATATATTTCATGATTTGTGTTTATCTACACATAAATAGATTAATAATATTCCTTTTATAAAGCTAATGATCACAATAATCATGGCTACTCCAGTAATGTTTAGAAAGATCAAATCTAGCTGGATTTACTCTATGATCTAAAAAAAAATTGTTCAGAATATCATAAGAATTTCATTTTAAAAGCTATAATTCTTTAATTTTAGATTTTGGGCTGACCATGAGGGAGAAGATGCAGTGGGTAAAATGCAACTGGGTCATGCTGCTTATAGGAACCCACTATAACAGAATTTAAAAAAATATATTCAAAAGGTTTTAAATAGCATAAAATCACTGATATATGTTTTATTTAAAACTTCTGCTGAGTTTCAATAATTTCCTCCTAAATATAGCCAATATGTAACATAATATGAGATGTGTGACATGTCATATAAAACTCAATAAACAATAACAAAACTGTATAAGTTCTATAGGTTTGCAATTACAATTCCAAATATTCCTCTGTGAAAGTCTAAATTTGTTCTCCATATTAGAAGCAGGTGTCATATTACAGGCACACAAAAAATGTTCTTGGAATTTGACGACAGAATTAATGATTTTGATATGACTACAACAATTAATAAACTATAAGACAAATAAGGGGTGGTATATAATGGGACGTGCTGACAACTGCAAAAGCAATGAAGCACAATTGTACAGAATAAGGTAAAAAATCATTTTATGTTAATTTAATATTTATAGTGATTAGCAATTATTGATACATTAGTCATTATTGTTATTTTGTTTGTTTGAGTAAACAAACTAAAAGCTTATTTGAATTTGATTGCATGTCTTTACAATCTGTATCAATCCTCAAGACTCCCAACAGCATATTACTAATATAATATTAAAAAGTAAATATTTTACTTTTTTTTGTTAATTCAATGGGATAAACATTTTTAATATTATTAGAGCTCATAATGTCCACACCAAGAAAACATCTTTCTGGATGTCAAAAAGAAAATTAGCAGAAAAACAAACTCAAATAGTAACAAGTAGAACTGCTTTCATGGCTACAAAATAAATCTGACAATGAAATTGCTTCAACTTCTGCAGTTCTGATGTAAGTTTCACTCAGAACAGAAAAATGCAAACAAAGTACAAAAGTTTGCAAACAAAATGTAGAATCTGTGGAAAACTTACTGAGTTGCCAGAAGAAGCATGTGTTTATACAGAAGTATTGGAAACAGCAAGTAATGATAAACAGTGTGAAAATCAAAATCTAGTGATAATGAATGTAGGGAATAATGATAATAAAGATGATTATCAAGTGAATAGAAGTGATCCAGGTTTATGGTCAAATGTTATAAGTGATACATTTAGAATATTGTGTATTAAAACTGGACCTAAAAAAAATAATCAAGATTTTTTTTTTATTTTAAGAATCCTGATCGTGGATTATTTTCTACATTTTACTATATCAAAAAATGCCAAATGGTGAAACCTAGCTTCACAGCTAGTTAGTTTACTCAAAATCTCAAGACTCTGTATATTGAATTTGTTGTGTATTATTACCCAAAAGAAAAAAAAATCAATCTACACAGTTTATAGATGGTTTTAATAAATGGAGAAAATTATCATCTGTAATTTGAGATCATAAGCTTTCTGTTTGTTACTTTAATTCTTTTATTGATAATAAAGGAATAGAATATTTTAAATTACTATTCCAAAGAACCATAGAGGTGATTTTATTTTTATTAAATAATAATCTGCTATTTCAAGGGTCTCATGAAATAGTAAGAGTATCAAATAATGGAAATATTTTAAGTTTAATCGAATTGTTAAGTAAATATAAAACTAAATATGATCTTGTGCTAATAGATTATATAAATAGAATTAAAATACATGCATATGTTCTTTTTTTTTTAATATTGCTATTTTTGCCTTTTAACAAAAATATATATTTTAGGTCCCCATAAAGGTTCTTGCACCCAGGCCCTTTTATGGAGAAGGCTACCCCTGCTTAAATGTGTAATTCTTAGGTAGTGAAACTATTTTGAATTATAGGCAAGTCTGAACTACTTATTAGCTTTTTATATATCTTCTGAGGTAACTTCACTTGTGCTATCTGGTAGAGGAATAAGAACAGAAAGCCACGGCAAAAGAATATATTTGTATACATTAATAATATTTCTTATGGTAATACTTAATTGATTATCCAGATATTTAGTGTGGGATTTTTTTCTTCAAATAAGCTTCAGTAGTAGAAAAATTTATATTTAACTTGTCTGTAAAATATTTGCACTGTAAGCCCAATTAGGGTCAGTCGTCTTTTCAAGAAATTATTCCTAGAAATCATTTTAGATCTAACTTTAGATGAATGAAGAAAATAAGTTAAGCTATGGACCAAGATCACTCTAAATAGCATGGTATAGGATTGTATTTCAGTTTATTATTGCAAAATATTACATTCAGATTACTAGTTGTAATTCTTATGCTTAGATGAAAAGTTAAGAATAGTATCTTTGTTGGATTAGGGATAAAATTCCAGTCTTTAAAATGATTTCCAATGTTTTCATATCTTTATTGAGTGACTTTTCTATTTCAGGAAAGAATCTCTTTTGTTATATCTATGCCATCAGCATAAAGTGCATGCATTATGTTTTTAAAAGATCACTTATGAATTTATTAAATAAAGTAGTTGAAAGATCTAAACTTTGAGGTAGTCCATTCTATAAGTTTTTTTTATCTAATATGATTATCATGTCACTTGAATTTTTCTATTGGAAAGCATTTTGTCAAGTAAATTAATGATTTTTTTTTTTCATTTATGAAATTAAAAACTTTTAGAAGATCATAAAAACACACCCTCTCCCCAAGCCGTAACCCTTTTATAAACTGTGTGAATTGGGAAAATGTATTTGTTGTGTAAACATACATGCTGTACTGTGATGCGACATAGCGGCCTGCAATCTGTAGTACAATATAAAAGGTTGTATTGTAGAAAACGCGGGTTCGAATGTGTCAGCTGCAGAAACAGCATTTTTATGTGTTTTAGCGTGAAAACAGTGCCATCCAGTGGGATATGTTGGTTCATCGATGACAACCAATCAGGTTATTTAGCAGAATCATAAGTGGAGATTAGATCAATTAAAAAAACTCACTTTTTAATTTATTTTGAGAGCCATTTCCAACTTAATTAAGTTGCTAAAGTTAAAATTTCTTCACAGCAGTTCTTTAGGTGGCCTAAACCCAGTTTGCTGGATATCAATCTTCTTAATTATTGGCAACACTTTTGTTAATATGATTCTTTCAAATGTCTTATAAGGAATACCTAATAATGATATTGGGTGATTATTTTTTGGATAAGGGTTATTGTTTTTTAAGTCTATTATAATTTTGCTTTTATGCCAAATTTTTGAAATAGTTTCTATATGAATAATGTTACTGAACAGTTTTGCTAACTATGGTTTGATTTTAGATTCTAAATTTTTTAGAAATTCTGGAAGCATTCACAAAAAAAAAGGACATATTGGTTCTCACAAAAATGTTAAGGATATGGTCAGATACCTATTTAGATTAGAAAATTAAAGTAAAAAATTATTGTAATTAGAAAATTCAATTTATAGAAAATAGTGACCTGGGCAGCTCTTTTAGGAGACAAAATTAAGAGAAACCATATCCACCACTATTAAAACTTGATTATTATTTTGGCATGAATTAAGATTTAATCAAGAAAAAATTTTTAATAAATTAACAGGCACTTATTTTCAAAATAAAACTTAAAAAACAACAACAAAATATTATAAATAAATTTATATGCCCAATAGATGTTTGTCTTTCCCAGTTTGTCAATTTTTTTTGTAAGACTAAACGATAAAACACAATTTATATGTCTCAAATTTATTTCAGTAATATTAATGCTATAATATTGATTATCCATTAATTAATTTATTTTGCAATTATTTCCAATAATGTTAATTATTATTAACTGATTATTAATTGATATTCAATATTAGCATTGACTATGCTAATTGCATCTTATATCAGTGATAATAATTAATTACTACTTTATAGATAAAAAAAATTATAATGTAGTTGTATGCACGAGGACATAAACAAAATGATAAAGAAACATAATTTACACCTATATTTTTATATACACAGTAGCTAACAAAATATGCTAACAAACAATCTTATATATAAATATAATAGTAGTACTATTTTTTTTTTTTTTTTAAAAAGGTCTCAAATATTCAAAAAATATCACATGCTCCTCTTTGCACTTTTTAAACATTCAAAAAATATTCTATCATGCTTTCAGCAATCCATAAAATGCCATGCTGATCCTGAACATTGAAAAAATATCATCTATAATTATAGTGATCCAACAACCCTGGTGTATAGTTACAGAAAAAATTGTAAAAAGAATACATTTTCTAATCTTAAAAAAAAAAAGGCAATCTAGTTGAAAAATAATCATTATTTATAGTTGTTTATCCATACCTTATCCACATATTTTTTTTCAATAGTTAATGTAATAAATAAATAACTTTTTAAAAATTACAAACAAAAAAAAAAAGCAGTATGGTAATTAAAGAATAATTTTTTTCCCATCATGATGTAGTCATCTTTCAACGAATGACAATCTTTTTTTTTTAAAAAAATCAATTCTTAGCATTTATTTTTTTAAAAAATAAGGTACTTGTGTATTTACCAGTAGAATAATTTCAGTTAATAGAAAAAAATATTAATAAATGAAGTGGAAATATTATTATAAAATTGTTTTTCTTTAAAATAATAGTAATAAAAAAAACAACATTGGAAATATTTAAATACCATCCCTCGGTTTCAGCCATTGTTTTAGACCAGGGGTCAGCAACCTTTTAATAGTGTGGTGCCGAACCTATGTTACAATGTTATTTCACGTGCCGACATGATTTTACCAATCTTATTATATTATCAAAATTGTTTCAGTTACAATGGGCTTCAAAGTTATATATATTATAGTATATATTATATATTACTATATAATATATACTTTTGAAGTCCATTGTAACTGGATCTTATATTATTGGTCATTCAATATTTTAAAATACTTAGAATCATGTGAAAAGTACCTTTTTTTTAATTTGTAATTTTTAACATGCTTATTAAAAATTATATTACAAATTATAAATTACAACTTTTTACCTATACAAAATATATAATTTAAATAAAAAAAATCATGAATTCTAATATGATTAGCCATTTTTTATTATTAAAATAAATTAATGTAAACATTGCCCTTGTACCTCTTTGCTCAATGTCAGGTATGAAATTGGTCACTTTTTGCTTCACGTATGCTTCTGAATGTTCAGGTGTTAGGCAACTTCTTTGTGAACTCAAAATATTTTTCATATGTGAGAAAATTTGTTCACATAAGTAAGTTGAACCAAATGCCAAAAGCAGAGCACAAGCAGTTTTTTTCAAAGAATTAAATCTTTCAGGTAATGATATCCAACAATTGAGAATGACAGCCGACTTTTCTAGACAGTTCCCTTCAAGAGTTTTCCACAATTCTACAAATTTAGTTTTCCACAATTCTGATGACATTAATTCAATTAATTCCATTTCAAAACTATCAATATCCATCCACTCAAAAAAAGATAAATCAAATAGTCATCTTTAAATCAAATAAGTCAGGTTTGATGAGGAAAGAAAATATGGGTGTGTGTATTTGGAAGTCTTCACATCGTTTGGAAAATTCTTCTCTGAGAGCTTCAATGTATTTTTGAAGTTCATCTTTGTTAATGTTAAATTGATTTGCATGGGCCTTTACATTTGGAAAGTACTTGTAGATGTTAGTGATAATATCATACCAAAATATATCTAATTTTGATGCAAATCCTTTCCAATATTCAAAAAGTTCTAGTACTGTTTGACCCTTCCTTTGCAAATGCAAGTTTAACTCATTCAAGTGTTGAGTTATATCAGTCAGAAACATCAATTTGCATAACCAGTCTTCATCATTTATTTCCGGATAATGTTGTTCTTTTTCATAAAGAAACATCTTGATTTCTTTCAGACATGATACAAACCTGTTCAAGACATTACCTCGACTAATCCAATGAACATTGCTGTATAGAGGAAGGTCTATATATGTACTATTCATTTCTTGCAAAAGAGATTTAAATTGCCTATGTGTTAATGAAGAATGAGAAACTATGAAATTAATTATTTTAATGACACTGTCCATTACAGAATTCAAGCATTGTGATGAGATTTTTGCAACTAAATTTTCCTGGTGTATAATGCAGTGGAAACTCAATATTTGATGTTTAATATGATTTTCAAGAAGTTTAACAAATCCCTTTTCCTTTCCGACCATTGCATGGCTGGCATCAGTAGTAACACTAAATATTTTATTTATGTTAATTTTCTGATTTTCAAAATAATTGAAAAATGCAGTGAAAATATCATGTCCCTTTGTTGTACCAGTAAGAGGAATCAAGCAACACAATTCTTCATAAATATGATTGTTGTCACAATATTGTGCAACTATTGCTAGGCACGCCACATCATTTACATCAGTGCTTTCATCAACAGCAACACTGAATGCAACAGCTTGTTGTAAACTGGTTTTCTGTTTTGTTGTTACATCTTCAGCCATGTCAGTTATTCTTCTTTGAATTGATCTTGCAGAAGCTGGTATTTCTCGAATTCGAGACAGTATTGTTTGTTTATTTGGTAGATCACTGAATAAGATTTCAGCACTTTTCAAAAACGTTTCTTTGATGAATTGTCCATCTGTGAAAGATTTGCCTTTCGAAGCCACACAATGAGCAATTGTATAACTACATTTGGTGGCTTTATTTTGGGTTCCAATTATTTGACTAAAATAAGTAGTTTGTTTCTTAAAGGCAGAAACAGCTCTTTTTATAGCTTCACTTTTCTCATCTGAGTTTTTAAACATGAACACATGTTTAGTTTGATAATGTCTTTGTACACTTGAGGTATGACACACAATACTTTCACAGCATAATGTACACACAGCACGATCTTTTTGCTGTACAAATCCATATTCATTTGTCCAAGAGTCTTGAAAAGAGCGAATATCACGTTTTTGTCTTTTGTGGGACATTTTGGGAATCTCTCAGTCACTATGCCATGATAATCTCTTTTTTGAAAGAAGCACCACCAATGAGCATCGATTATTTACCATTCAACTACCAAAAATAGCTTTCTAGAATTGATAACTTAATAAGCTTTTTATTTGGATTACGATCTCATTTTTTAATATTATCAGAAGTAAAATGTGAATATGTAGAATTTATTTCGCTTGCAAACAAAAATATCTTTTAAATGAAGTCAAGTGTATTATTTTTTGATAAATAATGATTTAATCGTAAATTCAATGTTGAATGTAAAAAAAAAAAAGACGCTATAATTAAAATATATTTTTTTACTATTTCAATTTACTCAGAGTGCCATTGATAATCCTTGGCGTGCCAAGCATGGCACGGGTGCCATAGGTTGCCGACCCCTGTTTTAGACAGTTAGTGCATGCCCCTGAAAATGTATAATTTAACAAAAAACTACTTTTGTCCTTCGTAAACTGGTAAATTCACAAGTACCAGAATAAGTAGAATGGAAGAAGAGTAGATTGAGAGAAGTAGAAGATTGTTTTGTTTTTTTTATTAAATCTGATTTAATAATAAATAAATAAAAACCATTCACAAAATAGCTATTATAAATATGATTCAGAAGAAACAAAGAAAATATAACAATGTGAGTGTGAGATAGTGATAGATTGGAAGGTAATGATAAATGAAGAAAAATTAGGAATTCTAATTTGACTGAATTTCCAAAATATGTTTTTTTGTATAATAAATTATACATAAAACTTACTCTAATAAATTAACATACTATTACAATAATAAAGCAAAAAAAAAAAAAAACATAAAATGAAGAAAATGTAATCAATATTTAAAAGCATATTTTATTTTAAATTTTTTGTTATTTACAATAACCTTATTGAAAACTAGCACACTGATTTTTTTTAACTATATAATTTTGCTCAGTGATAAATTAAACAGGAATTCAAATTGTAGCAAAAATATTAAAATTGATGATAATTAATATAACATCATAGAAATTTGATACACCCTTTTTAGGATTTTCAATGAAAATCTAAGAGTTTGACAACAATCTTGACTTAAAATAAATAATTTAATAAATCATTTATTAATATTTTTTGACAATTTGAAATTCATTCAGAAGACTTGTTGCTGGCAACAATTAGTTCTGAGTTTAAATTATTTGATAATTATTAGACTGGCTTGAAATAAATAAATAGTTAAAGCAGTTTTATTTGAGAAGACAAATGCATGTCATCCAATTACTGTCATAGAAAATAATATATTGTAGCATGAGAATTATAAAACATCTGATATAATTTATCTGTAAAATAAAAATGTCAGAAGAATTTAAATCTAAAACAGTGGCTGCAAGCCAGAATATAATTGATGCAGTTTTTTTTTTATCTGCCTCATGGATTAATTTGTAATTGAATATAAAAACATAGACAATGTCAAAAATATTTGCATAGGTGCAAATGATTTTTTTATATTTGATTGCTAATAAACATTCATCCGCTCCTTTATCAAGATATATATTTAATTCTTAAATATTTTAAGCATATATATATAAAGAGAGTAAAATCTATCTATAGTTCTTCATTATACCACTGAATTTTTAAGTCATTTTTTTGGATTCATTTGGTATGAGAATTTTTATTTTTTAAATATTAAATACAATATACAATGAACAAATTTATCTTTTATTTGTTCTATGTTTTTACTTTAATTTTAAGTCTTGAAAGGCCAGAACATAGAATTTTTATGACTTGATGTACATTTATTAGAAGATGAAATAACACATAATCACCATCTCTTATACTAGCACATAATTGTTTACAAACAAGGCAAACTCTCCATACAGTAGTGCCACCCTGTGCCAACCAGAGTAATCAATGGATGCCAGAAGGCTTGTGCATAAAATCCCTATCTAATGCCTACTCATCCAATATTCCCAGAAACTAGTCTGGGGATATTGGATGAGTAGGCATTATATAGGAATTTTATGCATAAGCCTTCTGGCAACCATTGATTACTCTGGTTGGCACAGGGTGACACTACTGTATGGAGAGTTTTGCCTTGTTATGAAATAACACCTCTACACTTGGAAAATCTTGTAGACCCCTTATCTAGATTCTCAATACATCGAAATATTTTAATCTGAACTTCATTTATAAATAATCCAGAGTTATTACTAAATTTAAGAAACCCAAGTATATAGCAAATTAATAGAAGACATTACAAGTTTTTCTGTTTCTGGATGTAGGGTGCCTATTTTTAATATTCATTGAATTACTATTTATTGAAGAAAAAGTTTGATTAAGGAATCATGTAATGATATCAATAGCCATACCTCCACTCTAAAGCTATTAAAGTAAATGTGAGTACTTGGCTGCATAAATCAATTTTTGGCTCTTACATTTCATTTTATGCCCACTGGTTATTTAGGCTTACATAAATGGCTCTAAATTTAGTAAAATGATATTACTTCAACAAAGTCAAATGTAAACAGAAAAACATATATGTTAATTTTATTTAGTATAAGGGAATCATGTGATATTTTGTTTTATAACTTTTATTACTTTATGAATTTTAATGAAAGTTTGCACTGTAATTTTTATAGTTAATCTTTATAGACAAAGTAATATTTATTATATTTATAAATAAAATACTTATTCACATTGAAGCTTATTTTATACCATATTGACATGTATATATGTTGCAGGATATTCCACAATATGAAGGTCTCAGAATACAAAAGACTTCTACAAAAGGTGACTTAAGATATTTATTTTCAAATGTTATTTATTTTTGAATATGGAAATAAAAACAATATATTTTAATATTTATTATTATTATTAAACAAGGCAAAACTCTCCATACAGTAGTGCCAACCAGGGTAATCAATGGATGCCAGAAGGCTTACTATATGGAGAGTTTTGCTTTGTTTAATAACAATTATGTGCTAATATGAGATAATGATCATGTGATATTATTATTATTAATGGCGAATCTCTTTTCTTCATTCTCCCTCTTCTTTCTCTTCCTCTCCTTCCTTTTCCCTCCCTTTTTTCTTCACTCTTCTATCTCTTTTCTTCCTCTTTTTCCATTTCTGCCTCCCCCTTTCTCACTTTTTCATTTTATTTAAATATGCTACAATGATTTTGGTGAGTGTATCTGAATTGTCCACTGCTTTTACCAATAGCTGTATATATACTTTTTTACCATCATGCATAGACTTATTTTGTTAAACTTCATAACTGATTTATCAATCTGTTGCCTTTTTTAAGTATTCAGAGTTGTGGTCATGTTTGTGATTTATAAATAGAATCAATTTGATAATGTTGAGAAGTTACATCAGATTTGTCATATTTAGATTTAAATTCAGTATATTTTATTGTTAATTCAGTTATCATATTTATTAGCATTACCAATAAATTGTTGCCTTTATCTTTATTTTTAATATTATATTTAACATCAGATCATTTATTTATTTTTTATTTTGAAGCTTTTATTTATTTCTATCAATATGCACTAACTTTGTTCATTGGATTCACCATTACTAGTTCAGTTGAGATGTATTACAAACATCAACCAGAAATATCCATTGTAATTTTTTTAAATATCTTGCATTGTACATATCTTGACAAATATGGTATTAAACTTTCCAACTTTTAAGCAGTTCTCTGATGAAATAAGAATGTTACATAATACGTAATTTTTATTGACCACCAAAAAGTATTTTGGCAATGACATTCAAAAGATGATATGTGATTGTTTTTCAGTTCTTGCGTGGAAGAGATATCATGCTAATTGGTTGTTAATGCATGTACACAATATAAAGGAACTGCATTTATAGCAGTAACTTTTTCTATTATCACTCTTCACTATAGCAATATATTATAGGCATGAGTAGATACTTGACTCTATATAGTAGTGCCAAATAAATTTCTGTCATATTTCTTATCATTGACTATGGGAGTGTTAGATTATACAGCTACTGATTTAAAAGTTTTAATACTCTAAGGTTTTGAATCTGAGCTGGATTAATTGTATATCTGTATATGTCTGACATATTGACAGCACATATATCTTTTAATAACCTCGGTTGTATGCTTATTTCACAAACATATTGACAGCACATATATCTTTTAATAACCTCGGTTGTATGCTTATTTCACAAACACTTTGAGTTTAAGAAATATAGATGGTATATATATATATCAAACAAATCATTACATTACTAGTCTGGGATTCAGTCAATATTACCTTCAGATGTCCATTAATTATGTAAGATATCAATAGATGCCTCTAATATAGAGCAATAGAATGTATTACTAATCTTAATGCCAGTAATAAATGTATGCTAAGCAAATCTTGTGATGCTTTATAAAGAAAATAATAGAATAATTAGAACTACAAACGCATTTAATGCTATTGAAAAGACTTTGAATAATAAAGTAGTATGCATATCACCAAAATGTTTTAAGAATGTGTATATTCAAACTTCTATGTTTCTTATATAGAAATAGAAAATTGCATTATTTAAATATATATATACCCTGTAAATAAATAATGACTATTAAATATGTAGTGCTGATAATATATAATTTTAGTCATGCAATAACTAGGTCCCAATATGCTACTATATACTAATCAATGATTGTGAACAGTAACATATTGGATTTAGTTGCTTCATGAATAAGATTATATATTACTAGCATTATAGCATTGTGACTTTAGTTATTTGGTTAATTTTTTATAAAGCATCATAGGATTTTCTCACATATATTTGCCAGTGCTATTAATATATTTTATTATTTTATTCTGGAGCACTTATTGGAATCATAAGCAATCAATGGAAACGAGATGACAATATTGACTAAATCCTAGACTAGTCATGTGATGATTTGTTTAGCATGTATACCATCTATTTTTTTTTCTAAAACTTCAAAATATTTGAAGTAAGTACAACTAAGGTTATTAATATATATATGCTGTCATTTTGTTAGGCATTACAGATTTACTAGCAAGCTGGCTCAGGATCAAAACTTTCAAAACAGTAGCTATGCAATCTATGTTGTTGATTGACCACAGTCAATAGTGAGAAATAAGAGCAAGTGCTGTTATAGCAGGGTTGCCTTACGTCATCATGAAAGATTAATTCATGTATTCCTAAGTTATGTATTTGTTATTTTCATGTACATAATGTTGACTAGTTATTTAAATTATCTTATTTATAACCTGGTTTTTAGATGCATCAATTTGCTTTTCCTCGATGTATTCATTGATAATTATTACATTTTGATAAATAATTACCAATCATCTATTATCCTATCTGAAATTATTAACTGTTCTTTAATCTCCAATATAAATCTTAATTTTTATTGAAAGTCAATTTTTTTTATTATTATTAACACAAATGATTTTCTTTTTTTTGTTCAATATTTCAATTTCTTTCAACTATGTCCAAGATATTATACATTTGTTAAATCTCAATTTATCATTTTCACATTTCAAACATAAACTTACAGACACTGGAGGGAGGGGATATAAATGAACCTTAAAGTATACACTTGAGTAGTCATTTTAATTAGCCCAAGCCATCACATTCTCACAAATATTTTTTAGCATTGCTTTGTATTTATTTAAAGTATATTTCCATTTTATTTTATTTATAAACATTATATTTCCCACGGTCTATAATGATAAGTTATGGGGTGCAAATTTAGTACGCGATCTACCGCCATTTTGAATTTCAAAAATAGCCAAAAACATCGTCTGACACATGTAAGTGATAAAAAAGTACGCGAAAACAGAAAAAATTTAAAACTTGAGTCACGTGACTTGGAAAAACCCCGCTAAAACGCATAGTTAAAAAAAAAAAAGCCAAAACACGAAAAATTAACATTTTATCATTTTAAATTATAAATCAATACATTTCAATCAATAAATGCTAGTTAAAAAAAAAAAGCCAAAACACGAAAAATATATTTAGAACTGTGGTCACGTGACTATAATGTCGATAAAAAGCAACATATATAAAAAAGAAAACTATAAATAAAAAAAAGCGGAATAGATCGCATAGTTAAAAAAAAAAAAAAAGCCAAAACATGAAAAATTTAGAACTGGTCACGCAAAGATCTGAGATTGCAAAAAAATATAAAAAGCTAATATGCAACAATGAACACAGATTAAATAAAAAGCATCACGTTTTATTAACATATAAAAAGCAGATATTTAAAATATATATAAAAAGCTAACATGCATTCGCAGGTCACAAAATCAACACTTGCATTTATAACTTGTAAAGCATTATATTTTTGTAAACATTTGAAAAGATCGATCGAAGGTATATATATAAAAGTCAAACTTTCATTTTACAATTGTATTTTTTCTTACCAGAAGATGTTCCCATTTTGTTTGCAAAATTTCAGATTATGCCTAGAAAAACATTCAAAATGAACAACCCGGATCATTTGATTCTAATATCAAATAAAAGCTTGTTTTTCTGCCTAGAAAAAAAAACATTAGATTCCACTATGTGCTAGAAAGTATATATATAAAAGTCAAAGTTTCATTTTACAATTTGTTAAATCCGCCAGTTATAGTAATCACTGGCGAACAATCTATGCAGTAAGCTAACCCTTGCACTGACTATATATGCATACAATAATTTTATGACAAAGACTAACGCCGGTGGAATAAGAAAACAGATTTAATTATAATACACTAATATATACATATTTACAGTAATACATTTAAACAATCATAATATATTTATATTAACAAACCCGAAGGCATACAAAAATAATAATGAAGATCTATACGACCTACTTTATAGTCCCTATGCTGACTCTTGGACGTTCGGAGGCCAGCTGTCCGCTCTGGGGCTACCGTGCTAAATAAGCGACGTTCAGCGCCTTTCCCAGTTCAACTGCATCGGTAGAGCTCCCAGTTTTAAGTGTCAAAAAATGCTTTACACTTTCACTCATTTTTTCAGTTCTGATTTTCTGGATTTGATTGGTCAATCTTGTCCATTCTGGTCGGATCAATCCCTCCCAGTTTACCTTTTGGTTTAGGTTTTACTTTGATTGATTATCCTTTGCAGTTGGATTGCTTTTTAATTAATCACCTTGTTTATCTGCAAAGTTCCTTCGTTAATTAATCTTGCTATCTAAAAGGATTTGTTTACATGTTGTTTTGAACATAACACAACTATTAAAGTATAATATTATTTTAAATTAACGAAGTATTTTTATCTTCACGTATATATGTAACTTAAGTACGTATATGCGATAAATTATACACATACATACGTTTAAATATTAAATCCCTATTTACACCATTTACTATTATTATTTTGTGTGTATGTGTATTTTAATTATACACATACATAACACAATTGTATTTTTTCTTACCAGAAGATGTTCCCATTTTGTTTGCAAAATTTCAGATTATGCCTAGAAAAACATTCAAAATGTACAACCTGGATCACTAGATTCTAATATCAAATAAAAGCTTCTTGCTTTTCTGCCTAGAAAAAAAAACATTAGATTCCACTATGTGCAAATTTCCTAATCCATTCGTAGGATAGCCACCCACCCCGCAAGTAAATCGATTTGCACTTTTTTTTTACCATACATTTTCTCATTTTAAATTATAAATCAAATAATTTATATATAGAGAGAGCAAGATTACTATATTTAAATCTTAATCAATAAATGCTAGTTATCATTGTCTAAAAAAGTACATAATAATAATACATTTTCTCATTTAAATTATAAATCAATTTTAAATTTAATACATATTTCTTAGAATCTAAACAATATGCGGTGTTTGATATGATTGCGGGGGCGGGGGGAGAAGAGAAACTTTAAAAGAATGTTTTAAATCTAAGAAGAGCAGGGCGGAACGAACAATTTAATTTTCATCCATTATTCAAAGTAAACTATAAGAAATCATTTTATAACTTTTTATAGATTCCAAAATTAGAGAAATAGTTAAGCCAGTATATATATAGCCTAGTTTACAATATTAATTTCAGCTACTTTATTAAAGATTATTTAGTTTTCATATGAATACCCCTATTATAGGCTGCTTACTTATACACAAACATATATATATATATGCAATGTCTTCATTTGCATTTCATGTATATTAGATCTACTCTTGAACATTAATACACCAATCTATATATCTACTAACATTGAAATGAGTTTTACTAGCAGCAAAGGAACAAAAAATAAATGTGAAAAAATTTTTTTTTAAAATATTTATTACTTTAATTTATAATAACGTGAAAGCTAAACACCTTCAAACAGATACGTTTTAAAAATGCTTAAGTGACAGCCAATCAGATGGAATAATGGCTTCACATGTGACTAAATTCTAAAGCACAAGCCAGAACTATTAGAAAAAGATGGGACCCATCTTAATCTATGCCTCAATTATATTTAAATAAGCCAGACTCAAGCATTTTGAACTAAGAGTGTGAAGCTTAAATCATCATCATCATTATCAACCATTATCAATCCACTGCAGGATGAAGGTCTCTCCAAGTTTAATCCATCTTCTCCGATCTTTAGCTTCTCTTCTCCACATCACCCCTACACATTTTCTTATTTCATCCATCCATCTTACATGTGGTCTCCTTCTGGGTCTTTTACAATCTCTTGGAATCCAGTTTAAAATTTCAATTGTCCATCTATTATCATCTCTTCTAGCAATATGTCCAGCCCAACTCCACTTCAATCTTTTAATTTTTTCAATGAGGTCAGTAACACCTGTTTGTTCTCTTACCCATACATTGTGTTTTCGATCTCTTCTTGTTACTCCCAACATACATCTCTCCATACTTCTTTGAGTGGTCTGAAGTCTCTGTATTGATCTTCTATTAAGTGTCCAAGTCTCAGATCCATAAGTAAGAACTGGTAAAACACATTTGTTAAAAACCTTTCTTTTCAAACACATAGGCATATTTCCTTTTAATATCAAGTTATTTCTACCAAAAGCACTCCAACCAAGTTTAATTCTATGATTAATTTCCTCTATTATGTTTCCATCTGTATTAATAATCTGACCAAGGTATTTGTAACTCTTAACTTCTTCTAATTCATCATAATCAATCTTTATTTTCATATTTTGAGCAAATCGATTAAACATTACTTTAGTCTTTTTAACATTTATCTTTAGTCCTACTTTCCTACTTTCATCTGATAACTCCTGCAACATTTCCTGCAGCTCGGAAGCATTATTTGCAAAAACAACTACATCATCTGCGAAATCTAAATGACTTAAATAATCTCCATTTACTTTCACTCCTTTAGTTTCCCATTTTAATCCACAAAATACTTCTTGCAGCACTGCTGTAAAAAGTTTTGGAGATATGGAGTCACCTTGTCTTACACCTTTCTCAATGTTGACTTTCCCAGTATCATTATGTAATCTAATTGTTGCTGTTGCATTTTTATAAATATTCTTTAAAATATGACAATATCCTGGATCTATACCTTGATGATCCAATGCTTTAATCACTGAAGAAATGTTTATAGAATCAAATGCCTTTTCATAATCTACAAATCCAAAACATAATGACAACTCATATTCATTTGTCCTTTCTATAACTTCTCTCAATACTTGAATATGATCTACTGTACTAAAACCACTTTTAAATCCAGCTTGTTCTCTTGGTTGGTGAAAATCCAAGGTTCTCTGTAGATGAGTTGTAATTATCTTGGTAAAAATTTTATATAAAACTGATAAAAGGCTGATAGGTCTGTAATTTCTAATATCTTCTTTATCACCTTTTTTAAATATTAATATTATTACTGCATTCTTCCAATCATCCGGTACATCTTTATCATTTAGACATTTGGTATATAACTTTGCTAATATTTTTTCTGTTTCTTCACCTGCTTCTTTTAATATATCAATTATAATTCCATCATTACCTGGAGCCTTTCCTTTTTTCATACATTTAATTGCATTTCTCACTTCTTCATTTAAAATTCTGGGCAATTCGGAAGATGTAATAGATATAGGAGGTACTTGTTCTTTATTACTATATAATTCTTGATAAAAATCTTCTACCAATTTCATAATGTCATCCCTCTTTTTAGTAATAATTCCATCTTTTTCCTTATTGCAGATATAAATTTCCTACCAATACCAAAATGTTGTTTTACATTCTTAAGACTTTTATTTTCTTCTACAGCTTTTCTTGCTAGTTCACAGTTATACTTTCTTATATCATTTTCAACTCTTTTCCGCACCATTTTACAAAATTCGAGATATTCAATTCTTTTTAATGCATCATTCTTGCATATCTTCATATTCCTTCTTTTCTTCATAAGTTCTCTAGTCTCAGTAGAAATTTTATTAGTCAATTGCTGCTTTTTTCTACCAGCTATCTTTGTTGCAGTTTTTAAAAGTGTATCAGTTATTTTCATATTAATTTCATTCAAATCTGAATCATGTTAAAAATCTACTAATACTTGAAACCGATTTGTAAGTTCTAATTTAAATTCATTAGAATGTTTCTGAAGATTAGGAATATCAACTGTAAATATAGTTTTTCTTAATAATTTTTGTCTCTCTAGTTTTACATTAACATGTATCTTACCCCTTACTAATCGATGATCACTTCCTGTGTTAAATTTATTAAGAACATTACAATATTGAAATATGTATTTCCTGTTAGTCAAAATATAATCCAATTCTGCTGTACCTTCATTTGGATGCTTCCATGTCCATTTCCTTCTAACATTTTTCTCAAAAAAAGAATTCATAATATAAAGTTTTTCCTTCTCTGCAAACTCCACAAGTCTATGTCCTCTCTCATTTCTATTACCATAACCAAAATTACCTACAACACTTTCATCTTTCATTTGTTTACCAATTCTAGCATTAAAATCTCCCATAACAATTTTAAAATGTTGTTTACTCTGATCAAAAGCCTTTTGTACATCCATATAAAAATCTTCTACTACTTCATCACTGTGAGAACTTGTTGGGGCATAAACCTGAATTATCTGCATTTGATATCTGCTATTAAGTTGTATAACTAATCTTGCCACTCTGTCTGATACACCATCAATCTCCACAATATTGTTCTTCCACTTTTTATTTATAATGAATCCTACTCCACTTGTATTTCCAATATTTGTGCCTTTATAATAGAGCATATGTCCACTTTTTAAATCAATTGTCTCTTCACCTTTTCTTCTAACTTCACAAAGTCCAATAATATCCCATTTAATATAAGAGAGTTCTTCTTCTAATTCTTGCAATCTTCCTTCACTTGAAAGTGATCTGCAGTTGTAAGTACCTAAATAAAAAGTCGTCATCAAATGGCAGCCTGGGTCCGCCTCCAGGATATTCTTAGCACCCTCCGCCTTCGGCCACCAACCGCTGCCTTGGTTGGTGACTTTACAGCCTCCTGGGATTAAGGGCCATGCTTTATTTTTGTCTGTCATAATTGTATAATTGGGAAAAATCTTTATCATTTACACAAACATTCATTCTGCCTTATCAGGCACTGAGAAGAAAGACCATGGTGTTTCTTGATCTTAAACTCAGAGGTAAAAAGCCAATAAACTCACCATGCTGGCTAATGCATGTTGGTGAGCAGCCCATCCATGTTCGTATACTATATGAATAAACATATAGTAATAACAGCTGCAACGACAAGAATGTATGGAGTGGACATTAGGAATTTGCCCTGCTCGGTTCCTTTAAGGCCTCCAAGAGGAATCAAAGGGTCTCCTTTCAGTTAATAGCAAACTCCTTTCTGCAGCCAAAGCTTAAATATAATTTAATATATTTACTTTAATTTATATAAGGGAGATGGGGATGCCTGAGATATCACGGAATAGCAGCCACATCAAAATGCTCATCTTCCCACCTTCCACGTCGAAGTGATAAAAACTAAAAAAAGGTTAAAAAAAAGTTTGTTTTACTTAGGTTACATATAATCTAATAAATTGAGAAAAAAATAATAATAATTGATCTTATTCATAAAAAAATTAATATAGAAATCATTTTTTGTTGGAGAAAAATATGGTACATGGCTATCGAATGAGGAAAAAAAGCAGAGAATGTTAGTATAGCTGCATGCATATTTCACTCAATTCTTCTCAATTTAAAAAAAAATATAGATTCAATCTGATTTATATCAAATAAGATAAACACTAACCTTTTTACTGTCAGAAGGCATCCTTTGCATCTTTGAGAAATTTAATAAATAAAGATCTCTCCTTTAGATGCTTTTTGTCCGTCCGCCAGCAAATTGTATCCAAATGAATTTGAAGAAGCTCCGATAATGTGCCTCTCATTTTTTTTAATATTTTATAAAATGCAATATTAAAATCCGCACACATTTGTAATAGGTGCGTGTGGGTATATGGCATCTTTCTAAAGCTAAAATCTAAATTATTTAAGATAAGCATTTTACAGTTAAAAGAAACATAAAAAAACTGAAAAACATCAAATAAGAATGTAAAAGTAGACAATGGGAGAGGGAAAGAAATGTATGTGCGTGCATCTTTATCCACAAAGGCAATCTTGAAAATAGCTACAGTCAAACACACCTTTGGATGTTCAAAGGTGTCAAATGTAAAATAAAACAAAGAGCAGGAAACCAAATGGTCGACTTGTAGGTGTGAGGAAGTAAAGAGCAAAGAGTACTGTAATAAAAATAATGGATTCGAAATCCATTAAGTCAAATTAGAAAATGTAACCCCTAGCAAAATTATAGCATGGGGCTTTCTTTGGGATTATTCACTTATATTTGTATTTATTTTTTGCATATAGTCCTAACCTAATAAATCATGTATTGTATGTTATTCATTAACTCATATTTACTGGCTTAACTATTTCTCTAATTTTGGAATCTATAAAAAGTTATACTGATTTCTTATAGTTTACTTTGAATAATGGATGGAAATTAAATTGTTTGTTCCGCCCTGCTCTTCTTAGATTTAAAACTTATTCTTTTAAAGTTTCTCTCCCCCCCCACAATCATATCAAACACCGCATAATGTTTAGATTCTAAGAAATATGTATTAAATTTAACCAAGGATGGCTAGCATATAAATTATTTGATATATAATTTAAAATGAGAAAATGTATTTATTATGTACTTTTTTAGACAATGATAACTAGCATTTATTGATTAAGATTTAAATATAGCAATCTTGCTCTCTCTCTCTCTATAAATTATTTGATTTATAATTTAAAATGAGAAAATGTACTGTTGTGTTTGGTCTGGATTACAGACCCAACTAACAGTAAATAACATAAAATAATACTGACACAAGTATTATAATTTAATATATTTATTATGTACAAATATATACAAACAATATACAGTATACAAATGCATATTTATAAGTTGAATCTTGGAGTTTAATGTGATCTCTGGGTTTTGCCTGCCACTTCCAGCCACACCTTATGGCTTGCCTCACGGGTAAGGTCTATGACTATTCCAGCTATGTAGTTAGCTTGCCTCGAGCTGAGGGTGATCTTAGCAGCGTCCGGTCTCTGTGGGACTTGCCTAGCTACGTAGATCTAAATAGCATAGTGCTATCAATGGGAATACTTGTTGCTGCTTATGTTAGCAGAGTTTCCCTGGGAGAACACAAAACGTCTGTTTAGGTTAGACATGTTCTTCCTTGATTCTCACAAAAGGCTGACTATTTATACCCAGATCCCTGACCTTATTGAAAATCTTCGGATTCAGCAAGCATTGTTGCTCATTGGCCTGTAATAATCATTGGCTATGCTTTTATCTATATATCAGCCTATTGGCCTAAGGCAAACAATGCTTAATCCGATCAGATAAGGTGGCATCTGGAATAGTCCACTTCTGAGAGAAGGGAGGACTATAACATCCCTCCCCCTGGCTAAAATTTAGCCTAGAGAACAGTCATGCAGGTGTGCTGGAGGATGACTAATGCGCTTTGGTGCTGGTTTGCTGCTGTCTTCAGTTTGTTGGTCCTCCTTGCTTGTACTGCATGTCTCTGTAGCTTCATTCCTTGTGATTGCATCAGTATAATACAGTCTAAGTTGTTTTCAATGGCGATGATGTTGACATCCATCTGCTGTTTTGACTATAAGGTTGTGTTGTCCTTTCTGTTGGATCACAACTGCTGGAATCCATTTTGTGGGTCCTCTATACATTCTGCATAGCACTTTAGTCCGCAAAGCTAGTGGTGTTCTGGCAATCCTGGTGTTCCCATTTTTCATATTCATTTTTGTTATCCATTTTTGTTATCAGCTTTGCCTGACATGCTATAGATTCTGCCAGCGTTGCTTGAGTTACAGCCTTTTCAAAATCCATATCTGGTGTCATTAACAGCCTTAGTCTTAAATTATGACCGTTCATGCCACAAATGAAATGATCGCATAATGCTTCATTTAAGAACTCTTTAAATTGGCACATAAGTGCTAATGTTTGGATTTGCATGGCGAATTCTCTAGCTTTTTCTTCCTCTGCCTGCATGCAAAGATTGAAATAATATCTCTGCATTATTGTTAGCGGTTTGGGGGAAAAATATTCCGTGAGAATCGCCAACGTCTTCTCAAAATTCAAGTCAGCCAGTGTTTCTGACCCAATTTGCGATTTTAATATATTATAAGTCTGCGACCCGATTATCATTATCAGCGTCACTAATTTTATTTCAGACTTTTTTATCTGATTGGCCTGCATATAAAAAATTAGGCGCTCTTTGTAGCTTGACCAGTTCTCAGGGAATCCTGGATCAAAAGCTTCCATCGAGCCAATTATACTAGCCATTTTTTTATTTTATTTTTCTCTGTTATCACGTGAGAAAAAATATTTTTTTTCGTATATTTACAATTGGCGAGTAAACACTCTATACGATTGTTCGACAGATTTTTTACTCCATTAGGGCGAGCTTCTGTCTTTTTAGCAATGCTAATTTTGATTGGTTTATGAAGCACTAATCGTATTTATGATCACTTTATGGTTCCTCCCAGAATTAAGTGATTTTGACACTGGCGATTTAGTAAATACTATCGTGTATTTTACTTATTTTGACAGAAATAAGTGATCTCAAGAATCACTGTTTAAAAAATATGTATACGTATTTTAATAAATACTTGGACCGTATTTAAGTGTGATTTAGTAATCACAGCTTCGTAACTTACGAGTGTGTGCGCACTCGCGTATTTACGTTTTCCAAGTTTTTTCTTTTTCCAGCCATGGGGAAAAAAAAAATATTTTGTCCAACTGCACCAAATCTGTTGTGTTTGGTTTGGATTACAGACCCAACTAACAGTAAATAATATAAACTAATACTGACACAAGTATTATAATTTAATATATTTATTATGTACAAATATATATAAACAATATACAGTATTCAAATGCATATTTATAAGTTGAATCTTGGAGTTTAACGTGAACTCTGGGTTTTGCCTGCCGCTTCCAGGCATACCTTATGGCTTGCCTCATGGGTAAGGTCTATGACTCTTCCAGCTATGTAGTTAGCTTCCTTGAGCTGAGGGTGATCTTAGAAGCGTCCGGTCTCTGTGGGACTTCCTAGCTACATAGATCTAAATAGCGTAGTGCTATCAATGGGAATACTTGCTGCTGTTTATGTTAGCAGAATTTCCCTGGAAAAACGCAAAACGTCATCTTAGGTTAGACATGTTCTTTCTTGATTCTCACAAAAGGCTGACTATTTATACCCAGATCCCTGACCTTATTGAAAAAAACCTTCGGATTCAGCAAGCATCATTGCTCATTGGCCTGTAATAATCATTGGCTATGCTTTTATTTATACATCAGCCTATTGGCCTGAGGCAAACAATGCTTAATCCGATCAGATAAGGCGGCATCTGGAATAGTCCACTTCTGAGAGGAGGACTATAACAGTACGGTAAAAAAAAGTGCAAATCAATTTACTTGCAGGGTGGGGGGTGGGTGGCTGTCCTACGAATGGATTAGGTAATTAGCACATAGTGGAATCTAATGTTTTTTTTCTAGGCAGAAAAACAAGAAGCTTTTATTTGATATTAGAATCAAGTGATCCGGGTTGTACATTTTGAATGTTTTTCTAGGCATAATCTGAAATTTTGCAAACAAAATGGGAACATCTTCTGGTAAAAAAAAATACAATTATAAAATGAAAGTTTGACTTTTATATATACCTTCGATCGATCTTTTCAAATGTTTACAAAAATATAATGCTTTACAAGTTATAAATGCAGGTGTTGATTTTGTGACCTGCTAATGCATGTTAGCTTTTTATATATATTTTAAATATCTGCTTTTTATGTTAATAATACGTGATGCGTTTATTTAATATGTTGCTTTTTATCGACATTATAGTCACGTGATCACAGTTCTAAATATATTTTTCGTGTTTTGCCTTTTTTTTTTTTTAACTAGCATTTTATTGATTAAAATTTATTGATTAAATTATTTGATTTATAATTTAAAATGAGAAAATGTTAATGTTTTGTGTTTTGGCTTTTTTTTTTTAACTATGCGTTTTGGCTGGATTTTTCCAAGTCACGTGACTCAAGTTCTAAATTTTTTCTGTTTTCGCATACTTTTTTATCACTTACATGTGTCAGACGATTTTTGAAATTCAAAATGGCGGTAGATCATGTACTGGTCTTAATATGTAATGTGTTTTAATTACATAATTGATTATATATAATATTATAAATTTCTGATGCCTCTAAAAATATTTGCAATAAAATGCATATTTTTTCTCCCTACAGTACTAATATTTAAGTAGATCTTGTTGATGCCTGTTTACTATGTTGAAAATAGCCAGAATTTTTCAAGTCATGAAATTTTTTATTAGTGACACATCCATGCATTAATCAGTAGATAATACTACGGCTATGGAATAACTATAATATATATATTATACCATTTCAGTACACCTCAACTACATATTGTCATACATATATACTACAAAAAAAATTATTTAAATTTTAGTTTATTATTTTATAGGATTATTAATTATTAGAATTTTCAATTGATGTCTTCTTTAACTTCATTCTAAAAATGTGTTTTCTTTGATAAGATTCAGAATGTTGTTTTGTCTAGTTTTTTTAACTTATTAGAAACATTTGAGAATATAAAGCAATTTGCCGATTTGTTTTCCTTTTTATCTTTTAAAAATAATACAATATTAACTTCTTTGAAAGTTGTTTATAAATTTAAAAGGAAGGCATGTATATGTTTTGCTTTTAATAAAAACAGGAATGTAGTATTTATTTTATATTTCAACAGTAATAAGTTTTATTCAAAATTACAGATTATATTCTTATGTATGTGAATATATATATGTTTGATGTGGATGAATTTTATAAAACAAACAAGCTCAAGCATGTCAAATAATAACTATCATTCAAATGGAGTATAGACAAATCCATATTCTCAAGCTAAAGCCCCTTTATTGTTTTGTTCTTTTTGCCTATATATATTTGCTTATTCCAGTGCTGTGGTATTAGAGCTGTGACATGAAGAATTATAATCGTTTAATCATTAAATTAATTAGATTATTAAATCAAAAACATATTTTAAAATCTACATTTAAAAAAAAAACAATTTAACAAAAAAAAAAAAATACGAAAAGCATTAATGTGAAGAATAGTTAAAATGCGTGTTTAAATCAAATTGAGTGTGTGTTTGCACATGCGTATTCTGCATAATCTATTATAATACATTGTACAGGCTTACACCTGCATTTATATATGTAGTATATGCGGGATTCGAACTCAGACTTTCACACGACCTACAACTCTCAGTGCCATCTTATATTGCTGACTCACCTGATCACCCACATTAAAAAGATAAATAATCACCAATATACATATTTCGTGCTAAACCAGGACTCATTAAAGTATGAAGATTGGTTATCTTAATATAAAGCTAAATACTAATTGTATATATGTGTGGAGATGGTAATCTGAACCAACTGATGAGTTCTGGTTTAGCACAAAATACGTATATTATCGGTGATTATTTATCTTTTCAACATTGTGTGATCAGATGAGTCAGCAATATAAGATGGCACTGAGAGTTGTAGGTCGTGTGAAAGTCTGAGTTTGAATCCCGCATATAAATGCAGGTGTAAGCCTATAAAATGTATTAAAATAGATTATGCAGAATATGCACGTGCAAACACACATTCACTTTGATTTAAACATGCATTTTAACTATTCTTCACAGTAATGCTTTTTGTATTTTTTTTTGTTAAATTGTTTTTTTTAAATGTAGATTTTAAAATATGTTTTTGATTTAATAACCTAATTAATTTAATGATTAAACAATTATAACTCTTCTTTATGTCGCAGCTCTAATACCATAGTACCCTTATTCCCATAGAAGCTATATTTAATAAATATTTGATTTTAAAATTGCAATGTATCTATTTCTAAAGATGTTTGCTACAAAATTATTATATGGATAACTAAAGGGAAAGTTGACATCTGCTCTGAGGATAAAGAAGAATTTGAATTTAGGTTTTTATACTGTCACCTTCGTGTTCTAAATTGTTTATTCTTTTTACTAGAAATGTCTAAAATTCTTGTTAGAGTTGAGATAAACATACACATATGTGTGGCTGAAATGTAACACCATGCTAATGCATAAAATTAATAATTTTACCAAGAATTTAAAAGTAATATCAATATCAATGTACTAAACTGGAAGGATTATTTATTAAGAAAATACTAGTTTAGATCTTTTGTATTTGTGTAGTCACATCCATGATACCTTCTATTGAGGTTGTTTTATAATTATGAAATATGGACAAAGTCTTTGTTAAACCCATATTGTGCTTAAACACCTATGGATTATTTAACATTTTAATGGATAAAATAAATGCCTCCAAATAAAATTATAATGACTGAAATATTGGATAAACTGCCCATGGTAATTAACACCTATTGGTATTTTATGCTTCATGCGTGTGTACATTAATGAAATTTAACTATAGGATAATATAGTTTAGGAAAAGTCATTCAAAGATGGATTAATATGCCTTCATGCTCTTCTAAAAGTTGTTTCTGGCAGTTCAATAAAAAAACTTCAAACATTATTTTGTGTTGTGTGATTAATGAACTATATTTAAATTTCATGAAAGGAACCTAAAGTACTATAGGACCTTGGATAACTAATATTTTATTATTACATGGGTTATTTAATTTCATTTAAGGATCATTATTACATTTATACTTAACGTTAATTCAATGTGTATGTGAGAACAATTGTGTCTACATATCCCTTAATCTGAGGAAAATTACAGTAATTATTTATAACATTAATAATAATCAAATAGGCTTTATCTGATAATTTGTTTAGATTTTCTTAGTATCTTATGGTGAACAAATAATAACTAATTGGATTTATTGTGTAAATTTATACTTATTTAACAAATCTCAAATTTAAACATATGTCTTCCTATGATTTTGGTAGCATGCATTTTGTGTAGCATCACTTATTAGTGTATACATGCAACATGAGTACAACACATTAAATTTTATTTTTATAAGAAGTTCTTCATCTTATTTGCCTATTATTATTATTATCTATTGTAAATAAATTGTTAGTATTATTTAGCAAACTGGAAGATTTGAATTTCTAATACTCTAATAATGTGAGTGTAATAATCTGAGCTTATGTTTAAATAAAATAGGATAAACAAACTTTAACTAACAATTAACACTCATTTTATTTAATTAATATTATTTGAATCCTTTTAATTTATAGTACATCCACAACAACTAGCATTCTTTATTATTTTATTCTTTTTAAATTGTGCTGGTATGGATTAAGGATTTAAAACCAGGATATATAACAATTTCAACATTTTTTTTACATTATATATTTTAACTTTTGATTTGTTAAAATTGATCAAAGAGTTTTTCTTATATTTTATAAATTTATTTATGTGATAGGTTAATATCTTAATTTGGTACATAATGGTGTCATTCCCAGTTTTTTTTATTTACACCAGTACTATATAGATTATAATGGAATGAGTAAGTTGAAGGAGTGAACTTGGGGTGATGGAAATCATTGTCAAGCCCAAGTTACAAAATAAATATTTCAATTAATGAAATTTAATATAAATTTAAAATACATTTATTAAAGTAATCATTATTGTCAAAAAATATATAAGAATGTTATATATTCTAAGAGCACATGAAATCATAAGATCTCTGAGAGATCAGTTCATTTAACTCATAAATCCACCAGCATTATTAATAAGTAAAAGTAAGTATAAGTACTACTCAAAAGTAACAATCATCCATCACCATGAATGATCAACAATAAAATAAATCAATAGTCAATCTTGTAACTATTTTTGAGATGATTCTTCTGTAAACCAGGCCAACTATTTAGCCATTGCCAGCTTGGGTGTAATTATTTAAAACATTAATTTGGATGCACCAACTTAAGTGCTAATACATCAGAGTACATAATATTAAAACATTCTGATCATCATCAATGCTCTAGACACATAGTACCATTAATGTCCTGGCCAACTATAAACTTAAATTCTGATAAAGACTAAACTAAAATAAAATACAGTGCAAGGGTTTTAAAGAGTATTCTTTTTGTACCAACTAGGATGATGATGATTGATAGGAGTATAATCATCATAACTTTATGCCTATAAACACTAATATATATCCCCTTCCATATAATAGAGTGTTATGCTCAAATCTAGCTCAGATAACATAAGCTGTATAACTTATTATGATTAAGAGATGATGCAAATATATTTTAAAAACCATTTAGAATTAAGTTCACTGGAATAATTTTAACAATTGAATACAAGTTTATTAATAACAATAAAAAAATAAATTGAAATTAAGGTCTTTAGAATATGGCTATGCACATATAAACCTTCTGATTTTGATTACTATACAAAATTCAGATTATTACATTGATTTTACAATACTTCTTAATGGGTTTCCATACAACATATATATATTCTCACAGTTTGTGTTATAATTTAAAAATGAACATGTTTGAGCTGACATTTAATAATAAAAAAGATTAAAATTTACATATAGTGTTGATTAACATAAAAACAAAATTCAGTTCATTATATTGTGATTTACATATATGTTCCAACAGGTTTATTTAAAACTCAGTCAGCATACAGACAGGTGGCTTAATAATTTCTGAACATATTTGAATTGTCATAAAATAATACAATAAATGATTAAAATTTGCCTATGTGTCTGACATGCATTGATATATATATATATATGCATATAGACATGTGGCATGTTATTTCTGAACATATTTGATTTGTTATAAAATAAACATTTTTAGTTATCACTTTTAAATTATATAAAATACTGCAATGGGTTTACTTAAAACATATCTATATAATTGACTAATATATAAATGAAATTCATTTTTATCATATTTAAATTTATCATAGAATTATTAAAAATATCTTTCATAATTAATTCCATTTATAAAATTCACATATGCATGTGTATATATAAAAAAAAAATTAATTTAAATCAGTTATCAAATTCTCTCTTTACTGATTAGTTTTTCTTTCTTTTTTTTTAAAAAAAAAAATAAAATAAAACTCAATTTTTTTTGGCGCATCAATTTTTGATTGTTGATTGATTAATTGACAATGTCTTTAAATTTAAAATGTCTCTTTTTTAAAAAAAAAATGCCCTTTTTGCTAAAGGAAATTATTTAAAATTTCATTCCCAATATATATCACTATCACTAGTTGCTTATTTTAACATTTTTTAATTTAAAATATAGGGTTACAAAATGTCATTTTTACTAAAGAAATTATTTAAAATTTCATTATCATTATATATAACATTATTCACTATTGTATATATGTTTATCTGTGCTTCTCTGCATACAGATAAATCAGCATATGTATAAACTAATTCAACAACTGATGGTTTCTCTTGATGGGGGCCAGTCGATGATTGTCTCATCAGGAAAGGTATAGTCCAGGTATTGTCATCAGGAAAATTATAATCAGTTAACTGTAGACATTTACTTGGTTCCACATAGACTTCATGTCAGCACACTGTTAAGACTATAGAGATAGAGAAGTGGGTCTTCTATGTGCATCTAAACTCCCACATAATGAACTAGCTAGCAGCTGTTGCCTCTTTCTGTCTTAACTTCAGTTACCTCTGATTCATGGAAGCTATCTATATAACTAATATATGTATTTCTTGCTAAACCAGTAACATCAGTTGGTCCAGATTGTCATAACACATATATGCAACTTATAATTGCTGGTTTAGCATAACCCCTTTATGTCGTGCAGCATTATTATCATCTGGATATCCATAATACTAAACTTAATCCAGCTCAATAAGCAAAAGCTCTATAACTGATATGTGAGCAAGAGATATAATCATGACATATAATGTTTTAAATCTATTCTAGGATTAATTAAATTCACTGGAATAGATTTGAAATATTATATGTTAGAATTATCTCTTGTTCACAGTAAAACCCCTTTTATATAACAGGCTGTTATGCATGAATGCACCTCAGTAAGCAAAATCTCTATAACTGTTACTGAGAACAAGAGATAATTTTAACATATAATATTTCAAATCTATTCCAGTGAATTTAATTAATCCTAGAATAGATTTAAAACATTATATGTCATGATTATATCTCTTGCTCACATATCAGTTATAGAGCTTTTGCTTACTGAGCTGGATTAAGTTTAGTATTATGGACATACAGATGATGATAATGCTGCATGGAATAAAGCGATTATCCTTTAAAATCCGTGCACTTCATTTCATTTTAAGTAGTTAAATTTATAAGTGACCAGTACATTAATGGTACTAAGTGGCCAGAGTATTGATGATGATCAGCATGTTTTAGTACTCCAGTATTATTGTTTTTATTGTTATATATTTTGATGGATTAGCAATTAAGTTTGTGCATCCAAGTTATTGTTTAAATAATCTGCCCCGAGCTGGAAAGGGCTAAATAATTAGCCTTGTCTATGGTAGTCCCATTTCAAATCCAGTCACTAGATTGACTGTTGATTTTTATTGTTGATCATTCATCATGATGAATGATTATTGCCTTTGTGTAATGCTGATGGACTTATACTTACTAATAGTTAGTGTTTTGCTGATGTCTCATGCTCATATTATTTATATACTTAAATTTTGTATTGACTTAGGGATGATGAGGATGACTTTTTTCACTCCAGGTCCCCCCTCTCCTGATTCTTTGTAGCATTACAATATATATATTTGCAAGTATTATAATAATCTAATTTTTAGATTAGTATTCATTTCCCTGTAATATATAACAAAATATAATATAAACAGCTTGAGATTTATTCTGCTTTATTTATTCATTTTTGAAATTATTAAGAATTTTATTCAGGATGTTCCATATTCAAAACTTAAATTACAACCATCAACATTAAATTTATAGTTTGGTACTTAACATCTACTGATTTCTCTAATATATTATTTGTATTACTGTTGTCAATTTGTGTTTATTATGTGCAGTAACAAAAGTCTATTTCATCCTTAATGTTTGTATTTATTATTTTACAACTGCTATTAAGTCCAAAAATTCAATCAGATAATTATTATATATTTTATCATGTATTTTTTGCAGATTGTTTAAATATTAACAAACATCATGGTTTTATTGTTTTTCAATTCTACTACTATATCATTATTATTATTACGGAATGTAATACTATGTTCATTTGTAATAGAATTATATTAGTAAAAACATATATATTAGATTTATATATAATCCTAAAAATGAAAAAAAAAAAACTTTTGTTATATTTTAGCTCATATGAGACAAAGTTTTACATTTGATGAAGTAGAAGAAAATTATAATAATGATGTATTTAAAGATGTTAAACCTTTAGAACTTTCAAAAGTTGTACCATATTCACAGTCTGCATCTATAGGTTATACAGGTATGTGTGTAACTGATATATTATATAGAATTTAAACCTGCAATATTATATATCATGGATCAGATAGTGACTTTTGTATATTAATAATCTAAGTTTTATTCTACATTATATATTACTTAAATAATAAAGCTAATAATGTACAAGTCTAGATAGGTTTACAAAAGTAAATTCATTGAAAGCATTCAACACTTAGACAATATCAATAACAATCAACCTTCTTTTAACAATAAAGTTGGAAATCCATTTATAGTCTATTATGTTTATATAGACATTAAGGATGGCAATTTGACTACAGAGAGTGAAATTTTTGATACAAAGAAGCTATAATTGAGTATTTGTTAGTTTGGATTTGGAAAAGATTATATTTATTTGTTTAATGAGATTTATTTAAAATTCTTTGTGTCAATAATTTCACTCTCTGTAGTCAAGTTGCAATCTTTAACTCTTTCCCCGCCTCTTACGAGGCTCCTCGTCGACATCTGACATCACTCTAACTCAGCCAGTTTTTATACGAAAATATTCGTTAAACACGTATTGAATTCATTTTTAAAAGTTCTGTAAGATGGTGCCATCTTCCGATTTATTTTACAAGTAAAAAATAAAAAAAAACGCATTTAAACCTAAACAAAGAAGGAACATTATTTGTGATTGGTTCTTAGCATGCTCTCAGCCAAAAAAGACATTCTGATTGGCTGGAAAGAACAAAGAAACTGCCTGATCAAAGAAAATAAAGAAAAACGCTGAGATTTTCATTTCGAATACGATTTAAATTATTATAAAATTATATTTATGGAAATTAAAAATTATTTTCAGAGAGAATAATAAAAAAACAAAATTATTTTCGAAAAATATTGAAGATTTTAGTAAAAATATTGAAGATGTAGTAAAAAGAAATATTTACTTTTCTATAACGTAAAAGTCGATCTTTTTGTTTATATTATAGCTTTTATGTTGCCGATATTGAATATTTTAGAATAAATAAATAGCAATTTATTTTTGAAAGAACTTTCGTTCTCTTCATAACCTGAAAAATTAATAATATACTTTTTATAAACGTATCTGAGTTGAATTTAATATTATAGGTGAATATGTTTTAACAATAGGCTTTGTCTTCAGTTTGTGAGTTGGCCAATTAAAAGATTTGATTTTTATCTGATACAACCAATAATAATAATTTCACTCTCTGTAGTCAAGTTGCAATCTTTAATGCCTATATAAACATATTGTTAAAAGGTGGTTGCCTTGACAACAGACGGAGATTGCTGATTGTTATTGATATTGGTATTGTCTAAGTGCTGACTGCTTTCAATTAATTATATATATATTAGTTAACTACAATATCATCTTTAAAGAATTGAAATTAGGGTTATCGGTATAATGCTAGGAAAATTATCTCCTAAGTTTAATTAATCAAGAAATAATTGATGTTGAAGGCAATGGCTGCAATTCGTCAAAAGTTTATTAATAAATGTAATAATATGTATAAGATGATTATAACAATTTAAACAAAATAAGATTAATCAAAATTAAGTGAAATAATTTAAATATAATATTTGATTAAAGTAATGTATAAACTATCATTATATTAACATTGATATTTCCTTTCGTTTGTATTTGTAATCCAAATTTGCAAATGTTTGTTCATCTGCATAATGAAATGATTTAAGAAATAAAATATTTAACCAGAAAAAAAGAAAATCTAACAAAAAGAAAGCACATTTACAATTTATATACATAGTTTGATGATGTAAAAAGAAATTTAAATTCTGGATTATAAATTTAATTTAAAAAAGTGGCAAAAATATATTAACAAAAAATATTCAAAAAAAAAATTACATTTTTATCTTTCATTATTTTGTTGCTAGCCACTAATACTTTTGTTTATGTTTCAGTATTTCTTTCATTTTTATTTTAAATAAACAAATAATGAATAAAAATAAATTATATATATATTGAATCTGTAATACTAAATACATTTATGTAATATTTACTAAGGCTGTAATCTTAGGAATAAGCGTCTGAAAAATTCGAAGGTAAGGACCTCTACAGCTCTTAAACACAAGCTTACACTATGAAGAAAAGAGCTTGTGTTTAAGAGCTGTAGAGGTCCTCACCTTCGAATTTTTCAGACGCTTATTCCTAAGGTTACAAGCCTTAGTAAATATTACTTAATATAATAATGTGCGTTTAATAAAATTTATAATTAAATACATTTATATATTTGAAGAAATTTGAATTAATTTTAGAAATATTAATATTCCACACTTCTTAACATCATTTAATAATTAATATTTAAATTCAAATTAATATCTAAATTACACAATCTTAATATGTAATCATAATAATTAACTTGTCATAATTTCTTTGTATTTATACAATTAAATTTTTTTTTCATCAAATTATCTGACATAATATATGCCTTTTTGATTTTTTTGTTATTTTAAATCATTCTCCGTGTATAAAATAAAAACATTATTAAAACAAAAAAAACCTTACTATTAAAGCACACATTACAAATATAGGTTTCTTTCTACCTTTGATATCAACACAATACAATATTTAATTTTCTGTACACTATTTTATATTCATAAACATAGGATTGCTAATATTCAATAACTATTTACTGATTTTGTCAACAGTATTTTTTTCATTAATAAATAGACTTAAACTATTAAAACATCATATGATCACCACTTCTTATGCTTACACAACTATCAAAAGAGTAGCAACTTCATATAATAGAACCACTTAGTGCAAGCTATAATAATCAGTAGATACTGGAAGGTTGTGCATTTAAATCTCTATATAACTTATTCATCCAATATTTCCAGATTAATTTCTAGTTTATATCTTTCATCAATGGGGAGCTGTGGTGACTATGATTATAAAAAAACTAAAAACATCAAAATATACAGGTCCTGGACTAGGTTCATATCTGTAGGACTATACAGGTGATTTAACTTGGATTGAAAACATTATTGTGTTTTCAATTTGGGCTCATTGCTTTGTAGTTAACTAAAATGGTAAAAGATAGCTTCTGGAAGGATGCATTAGATATTTTTAAGTGCATTGCTTTCAGATCTAAGGGCTCCTCACTGATGAAAATCATCAACTAGAAACTAGTCTGAGAATATTAGAGTAGACACTAGATAGGGATTTAAATGCACAAATCTCCTAGCATTTATTGAATACTATAGTTTGGAAAGTCGCACTATGGAATGGAGAAAGTTTCTACTATTATAATAATTAGACATCCAGTATTTGGTCTTATATTAAATATTACATTAAAATGTGACAACTGGTACAATTATTTTAAACATATCTTTTATTTATATAAGGTAATAAAATCCATTTTTTTATTAATCTCTTTTTTTTCAATATCCATGTGTAAAATTATTTAATATATTTCAATATTTTTATAACAACATATAATAATTCATTAGCATATACTTTAAACCCAGTTAATTTATGAGTAATAAGAACCTTTGAAAGAGATCAGTATGTTTGTTAAATTTTCTTTCCATAAACTTAAATCAAGTTACTATCTATTATTTAAACTATTCTCAGAATTATAAATCTATTTCAAACCTTTACTTACATCAAATTTATATAAAACCATTGTCTCAATAGTAAACCCATTAACCATGTATTTAAAATAATCTATATCTAACATTTAAAAGCATTTTCAAAATTTTCTCTCTATTTCATGATAAAACACAAATATAAAGAATAATTGAGATTCATAAACTCATTCTATTTTATATATATGACTTTAAAAAATTGCTATTAAATCTTAATAAATGATATAAAAAAATTTAATCTCAGTGATCTTTTCTTATTTCCTTTTATTTAATTCTAAAGAAAAGTTGTATATATATATAAAGTAATAATTTTTAACAGATGTAATTGTTTAAATATTTAAATAAGTGGGAATATCTGTTACATTTTCATATTTAGAAAAATTACCATGAGATGTTAAGATTATAATCACTGAAAATAGTAAACTATAAATGCTCACAACATTCACAAGGAGTGTCTCTTCTAAATGCAATCTCTTAGTACAGGGGTCCCCAACCCTATGCCCACGGGCACCATGGCACTTGCAGACCATTTTATGTGTGCCCACCGCTATCCGAACATGATAAAAAATTATTTATCTGATACAAATAAATTTAATTTTTAAAATTTCTTATAAATTATTGAGCCAATTATTGTATTATATTGTAATCAAATTGTAAGGCATACTATACTTTTATAGCATAAAAATATAAATGTTAATTATATGTTAAAATTTTATTTTTGAAATAAATATTTTTTTGTACATTATTAACAATATCTAACTATAAATTTACATTGAAAAAATAAATGGTGCCCACCATCTGGTTGAAAAAAATAAATGGTGCCCGCCACTTGACCGGTATTATAGAATGTGCTCTTGAGTGCAAAAAGGTTGGGGACCCCTGTCTTAGTATATATGGAGACTAAAGTGCTACAGTATTTATTTACAGTTTTTAAGGAGAGTTATCAACTTTTCACACATTCCTTAGTAATAATAGACCGTTCCATTGATCAATTAAAAATTATTAATTTATAACATCTAATTAACTGGTGGAACTGTATTATATCTAAGGAATGTGTGAAAGGTTATTTTTTCCCTTAAACTGTAAATTAATACTGTAGTGCTTTAATGTCTATATAATACCAAAAGATTGCATTTAAAAGAGGTACTCTTTTTGAATGCTAGGGGCATTTACAATTTACTATTTTCATTGATTGCTGTCTATTAACATCTGGTGGTAATTTTTATATGAAAATGTAACAGATATTTTCACACACACACATACATATGTACATATATTGTAACAATCAGCCCTTATTTGCTTAAATGATGAATAAGATGCAGTTGAAACCTGACCTTTTCTAAAACATGTCCTTATGTTTTGTATGAGCATGATGTACCACACAAAATTGTCATAACAATACTAATAAAAAAAACAATGATAATCATATTTGGTTACCTTGCCTCACTTCTTCTGTCCTATACCTTCATTAATTACTCCTCTGTTTCTTCTTTGTAACCATTCATATCAAACAATTTATTTCCAACATAGATAAACACATCATGAAATTCTAAGATATTATCTTTAAATAAAGCTGCTTTTAACATAACACAAGAGATCAATTTAAACTAAACTTGTTAATAATATTTATTGTATTAACATTTTAAAATATTTACAATTTCACAACTGGTTGATACTTTAGTAAAACTCTTAGATCAATTTATATTACCAAGGACTTACTTATTAATTTCATTTCTATACCAATTAATTCTAAGTTTAATTTTAATAGCATATTATTCTTTTCACTACTTATTTTCTCTTATTGTTTTACTCTTAAAAATCTAATTATCTCAAATTTAGTAATGCTTCATTATTATATTAAGTATGATTTCCTATAACATTATTGCTAACTATAAATTAATGTGTGTATGGTTACTTTTTTTTTTTATTGTATTTATCCTTATAGAATATTAACAACACATTGTAAGACACCACACCACACCTACTTTTTAGGAATTAATATGTATATGCACACATCTCTAGTTTTGGATCAATATTTTGAAAATGGAATTTTTCTTTCAGTATTTTATTAATGCTTCTTATGCCAAATTATTCTCAATTCATAATATTAAATCATCATATGTTTAAAATATCCTCTACGTCTTGATGTAGTTAAAAGCTTATGGACTTAGGATTAGGATCAAGAGGTTCCAGGATCAATTCTGGTGTTCACACTTCTGGTGCTTGAACTTCTTATGAACTTCCAAGCAATACAGCCATTAGCATTTTCTTATGTTTGAAATAATATCTTGTTCACAGTGTTGATTGAAAATTCAAATATGCCAAAAGTAGATTACAACATAGAAAAAAAATAGTAAATTACCAAGTATACATTAAATAAAATCAAGTATATAAGAGACTTCTCAATCACTTCCATCTAATACTTATATTCATGAATACAATTATTTTAATTACTATATTCCTCATGATTTAGGACATATACCAGTCTTTAACGTTATATAAATCTGACAGTGAATTCAAATATTAGATGGTTCTATTAAAACTAAAATTATTTTTCAGTATAATTGATAACATTGTATTTCATCTTTTAAATAATTTCATGTGCATTCAACACTGGTTATACTACTTTCAAAGGCATCCAATACTGATAATAAATATTATATTATTGTTTTTAAATAATAATTAAAATAATTTCTGAATATTTTATATTTTCTTTTTTTTCCTTAAATATATTGCATTTTAATTATCTATATAACTTTTTTTCAATGTTAATAATTCATTCAACATGTATCCAAATAATATTCTTCATTTCCAAAAATATACAATTAAGTACTCAAATTTTGTCTACACAACATATATACACCTAATAAAAAATTTTGCACTAATAATTTTTATTTTAATAATTACTAAATTTGATATAATTTAAAGTTTTTGTTTAGCTGATTTACAATGCAAATATTGCATTTAATCATTTATATGTTTAGGTATTATTATTTATGACAAATATTGAAGCAACTTATCTTTAAAAGTTTAAATCTTTTTAGAAGTAAATTCCTATTCCTCTTTTATAATGTCTTTAAAGTCATACCATAATACCTTCAACTTGTGATTAAATTTTTAAGTCTGGAAATATAGTGAAATATTAATTATCCTTTTAAATATACTGATATTAAAATAAATTAATTTCAGATTTGGATCAAATAACATTTCAAATCTTTATTATGCTTTCCATTATCGAAACTAATTATCAGTTATTTAAGTAATTCTTTATTCCAAATAGTATTTAAATCATTACCAGCTCTAGCTTTACCTCAGCCTTTTGTTTAATTTAATTATAATCAGTGTATTAGAATATATTATAACAATTCAAAACATAGCAAAACTCTCCATACTGTAGTGCCATCTTGTGCCAACAAGAGCAATCAGTGGATGTCAGAAGGCTTGTGCAAAAAATCCCTGTCTAGAGCCTACTCATCCAATATCCCCAGACTTGTTTCTGGCTTGTGGCCTTCGTCAGTGAGGAGCCTTGGATCTGAAAGCACTGCACCTAGATCTTAGGATCTAATGCAACCCTCTAGCAGCCACCTTTTAACTCTACTTAACTACAAAACTATGAGAATGAAATTGAAAACACAATATTTTCAATCCAAGCTCAATAGCTTATACAGCCATATGGGTCCGAACTCAATTCAGCATCCATACATTCTGGTGACTTTGGCTCTTCAACAATCATAGCCACCACTATCCTATCAGGCAGGATTGGTGGTAAACCACTAAACATCACACGATCACTATATCATACTAGCACATAATTGTTATTAAACAATTCAAAACATAGCAAAACTCTCCATACAGTAGTGCCATCTTGTGCCAACAAAAGCAATCAATGGATGACAGAAGGCTTGTGCATAAAATCTTGTGCCAACAAGAGCAATCAATGGATGCCAGAAGGCTTGTGCATAAAATCCCTGTCAGACAAGGATTTTATGCACAAGCCTGCTGGCATCCATTGATTGCTCTTGTTGGCACAAGATGGCACTACTGTATGGAGAGTTTTGCTATGTTTTGAATTGTTTAATAACAAGTATGTGCTAGTATGAGATAGTGATCATGTGATGTTTAGTGGTTTAATATATTATATTAAGTAAGAAGAAGAAAGTAACAATTTCGCTATAGCATGAGATTGATATTGTTTAAAAGAGAAATTCTGAAATTGTAATAGTAATAATCAAATTAAATATTTCAGTATTGTTGTTGTTTTTTTGTCTCTTTAAGTTTGAAACACAGTTTTCCATGATCCATACAGATTTGTTTATAAATAATGTAGATTTTTTTTACTTTTAAATCAAGTGTATTTTTAGTGATTTTTTAAAATGATAATATAAGGAATCATCTCTGACATCATTAAAAAATTTTAAAAGCTGAAATATTTAGACTGGAGATGCTGCTGCAATGAATAACAATAAATAACTGAAATTTAAAACTGGATTCCAAGAAGTTTTAAGAACTCCAAAAGATGCTGTATGTGAGATGTGTGAATGGATGAGATAAGGAAATTTTTCTGTAATGATGTGAATCATGCAGTGAATTTATAATGGTCAACAATAATGATGATGATAAACTTTAAAATTATAATAAAGGTCTAATTATGTATTGTTTTATAGGTGTTTGATAATTTTCTTTTTAACTACATTATGCATCTATATAAGATGCAAGATATATTTGAAGTTTATTAAGTTTAAAGTCTATGGCTAAATTGAATTAAATAATTTTTAACCTAATAAAGAATGATTGATAATTATTTAGGTTTTTAAAACCAACACCCCCCCCCCTACCCCCTAAGAAAACCCCCTCTCCTATTGGAAGTTTTTCTTTTTACAACAATTAATTCTAGTAAGGAAAGTGATCATGTGATATTTAGGTTTTTATTGAAAAATGGTTGTTATAAATGAAAATGTGTTTTAAAAAAACAATAAGCATTTGCAGGATGAATTTTTGTAATGTACATCAATAAATAGAGAACCATAAGTTATAATATTTTGGCAAGGGATTGTTGACATAGTTTTTTCCCACTGCCTGCAATTATATGTTTAAAATATAAAATTAATGACGATTGAAATTTCTAAAAAATATACTCTTTTCATACGATATTTTGAAAGGATGAATTTTCAAGAGAGATATATTTTTATAAACATATAAATAATTTTTATTTATGATTTATATTTAAAACTATTTTTCATTAGATAGTATCTTACACTTTCGCCCTGAGAATCCCACACCGTCACAAGCTTTAAAAGGTTCTGATTCTATTCAAGTGATGCCATCTCTGACCCCTTATTTAACTCGAATAGGTTATCTCAAATCAGAAGGTATGATGTTAATTTAAAAAATATTGCATATTTATAAATTTTAAATATGAGAATTAAATATATATATATATATTGTAATCATTCATTTACATAATTATATATCCAATACTGTATATAAATATAAACAAATGTGTTTATGTAAAAATAAATTGTATCAAATTCATTTTTAAAAATCTGTTCTATTCATTATATTTTATAACACATTTTAATAGATTGTTTGTATTTTTGTTTATTATAAGAGAAACATTAGATACAACGCAAATTTATAAAAATTTCAGCATTTTTATAACATTTAAAGTCATTGACTTTATAAAATATATATGAATACATACATTTATTCCTTGGAGTTTTTCTTTCCAATTATTCTCTTTCCCTTTTTTCTTTTCAGATCAGTTTATACCTTAATTTTTTTCTATTCAATCTTTGTACATTTATATGTAAACGTATTTTTGAATTTTTCTACCTATCAAAAATTAAATTCTCGTGTTTAAGGCATATCATTCATTTGTTTTATGTATATAGAAACAATGATAGCAAAAATTAACCAAGTAACTTCTTTTTATCACTGAGGGTGCCACTAGGTCACTAATTGCCTAGAAATTTAATTTACAGTGATCCAAAAGTTAACGATGATAATCAATGCTACCAGCTAAACTCAGAAAGAGGTCTTTAACATTGTTCAGACAATTTAAGAAAGATCACATAGACAAATGTCAGCCAAAATAATTTTAAAATTTATTAAATCTAAAATGTTTGTCAAACAAAATATGAAAATTTGACCTAAATTCCTCCACTTGGTTTATCAGAGAGTGTAGATAGTTTTGTAACATTAAACACTCTGGCAGAGAAGTTCATTTTCTCACTTAAAAATTAAAAGAGATTTATAATGTCTTTCTGCTAGTGATTTATATAAACAAATTCCAATTTCCTTTAGTTAGAGATTTAAAAACAAAATGATCTTGTAAAGAATACAATGAATCAGCACAGAGCAATCTTTTCCTACAACTCGACAAAACCTTGGAATATTATAGGAGTGCCATTTGCTCACAAACACTCATGTAAGGTCACATTTATGATCTTCAAGATTGATCCTGACAAAAAAAGAGAAAAAATTACAGTATTATGTAATCTGAAAGACAGGAAATCAAAACAATGGCACTTGATAAATTGCTAGCCAAAAGATTTACAGTTTTCCAGAAATGCAAATCAAGATTGTCTAAATTAATCATAATGAAAGAATAAGGGACAGGTGAGTTAAAAAGAAAATTACTAATATCTGCCCAAGCATTCATCAAGGGTTAATAATATAAAAATAGAAAAAACACTAAGCATATAAAATATAAACTCATCATGCACTCTCGGATAAATAAATTTAAAATATGAAAACTTAAAACTAAAATCTCAATACATATAACAACAAGAAAAAGACATACTAAAGTAATTAATGATATTTAAATGATTATACATTTTATTATAGGTGCAGGTTTCTTTTTAGATTAAGCTGAGACTTTAACAGAAATTTAAACAAGAGATTTAAGTCTGGTTATAATATGAAAATGTTTGTTACCTTAAGGCATAATATTCTGTCCAACTGATTTTTTCCAGTGGAGCATGCACAAATTATTTCTCTTTAATGTTCATTACAAAGGTTTTGATTTCTATTTCTCAGGTTGGAAGTATGATGGCAATATTCTGAATCAGTTCTGGACTAGGGCATTAAGGCATGTTCATGGTGACAATTATGGAGCTCCGGGGTTTGTCTTGAACAGGTTTAGAACAGCATATTGTTAATCTGGTTCTTCAAGGTAAGTAATTTCTGCATTCTGGATGGACGATCACTGTTTCCAATATCTTAGTGTATTCACTTCTGATAGTAAGTAGCTAAGCAGTTATTTCTGAGCACAGCAAGCTGCAAATACCATCCACAAGATCTCCAATTTACCAGTCCACAGAAAATCTAAATTTGATGATCTGTGAATATAAAAGTTATATAGGTTAACAGTCCACTATTAGTGAATATAAAAGTTAAAATAATAGCAGTCAAAAACATTGAGCTTTTATATCAAATTGTTATCTCCCATCTAATCTTGATTAAAAGGTATTGACCAGTGTAAATCTCTATCTCCCACTTAATCTTAATTAAAAACAAAATCCAACCAGGGCTTTTATCTATTTTCAAATATTAATTTAAAAAACAAGTCACAGCTTTTAAAATAAATTACAATCAACAAAATAAAAAGAAACTGATCACAATCAAAACTTATTTTAAATCAAAATGCTTTTACAATTTCACTCTTTAATTGAGTACATGTGTTAAGGCATGTACTCTTAGTAAAAAAAAATAAAGTACAAAAATTTTTAAATTCAATTTTCTTTTAAAAATCTTTAAAATTGTACATTCTAATTTAGAATTTTACAACATTGCTTTTGAAGCAGATAAAAGAAAAAGTATTTACTCAAATGTGCAGCTTATTATTTACTATTTCAACTGATGAGTGCTGGTTCAGCATGAAATGCATCTTGGGGGTTGTCTTTTATTGTGTGTTTATTTATATGAAATTGTTTATGAAATAAAAAAGAATGGAGAAATATGGAAGTATCTATAAAAAAGATATTACGCATGGGAGAAAGAGAAACATAAATAGCCATGTGTGTGTGATGAAAATCAGATATATTAATCTTTAACTTGGATTAAAGTTTATATCTGTGCTAGAGAAAATCTGTAGTTTAATAAATGATTAGTAATAATCATTACGTGTTTATCAAAAAGTTGATAACATAAAAGTTGGGAGTGAAGTAAATTGACACTTGAAAATAAAAATGAGACAATTTGCTCTACATAAATACTCTTCTTGTAATAGATATATATATATGAGAGATGATGACCTAGCCCAACTGATGAGTGCTGGTTTAGCACAAAATGCATCTTGGGGGTTATTTGTCTTATTGCATCTTTATTTATATGAAATTATTTATGAAATAAAAAAGAATGAAGAAATATGAAAGTAACTATAAAAAAAATTAATATTTCATCCAGAATTATCCACAGAAAGTAGAGCTAAATGAATATAAAGTCTGGTAAGCTTTAGTTGGTCACCATGAAAATGGTTCAAAAAGATTTCATCTATTATACCAACACCCTATTTGGTTTAGTGCAGTAGTAGAGTGCAGACTCTGGAAGTAAAGCTCATAGATTGTGATTCCATCTCTATCACTTTGGGTGCTCAATTGTCTTATGAAGCAAAATAACCAAATTGTTTTGTATATTTCTTCTCCCCAAATAGATTCCTTAAAAAGAAAATATATGTAGTTCAGAATTATCAAAAAGAAATATACATTAAGAGAATGAAATGAAATTGGGTTGGACTTATTGCTAGAAGAAATTATAATGGATGTCTAGTTGAAATCTTAAAGTTCCAAAAGATTGTAAAAGACCTAGAAAGAGACCACATGTGAGATGGATGGATGAAATAAGGTGTGCTGGGGTGAAGTAGATCAATAATTGTTGAAAATAATGATGATGACTATATAAGCTGTAAATTCATATTCATTTTTTCATAACATTTCATTGTGCTTTTTCATTTATAAATAAGATTTTAAAAATTTCATTTACCTTTTTTGGGGGTTTGAAATTTATTATTATTATCAGAATCGTCATTTTGGACAAACTGAATTAACCATCTTCAGAACTGAGTGTTATTTAAATAATCAAGCCATTATAGAACAAAATCCTATCAAGTTTAATATAAAATTTAATTATAAAATATTTAAATTTTAAATAAATAATAGCTAATTCTGAGGATGACTAACTACTTTTGGCCAATACTTCAATTATAATAGTAATAATAAATTTTTCCAGTGAAGTAAATAATAATAATAATTAAATAATATTTTTTTATAATTATTATGATTTATGATATATATAAATAAGTATAAAAACACAATGCATACCTAATAAATTTTAAGTATATTAATTGAATGCTTATATATTTATTGTAGATTATATTCATAAGTAGAAAAATCATTTTTATTCAACATACATGCAGAAATCTATAATGCTAGAATTTTTTCTAATGGATTTTTTTTCTTTTATCTTCTGAAGTTTACTTAAAATTACAGTCACTAAACATAACATGATAAACTATTCTTTATGCTTACACAAGCTGTTTACACAGAGGCTAAACTCTCCATATAGTAGCACCACTCAGTGCAAGCCAGAGTAATCAATGCAAGTAATCAATGCAAAGTAATGGATGTAAGAAGATTTATACATAAAATCCCTATCTAGTGCCTACTCATCCAATATCCATTAATTACCCTGGCTTGCACTGAGTGGCTCTACTGTGAGGAGATTTTAGCCTCTGTGCAAAATTTTAGTCACAAAATTTTTCTGTAACAAAGAGATAGCAATATTTTTTAGTTTACTGGATGGTCATTCATTTTCTTTAATGTTGAAGTTCAAATATTCTTACTTTTTTATAGTTAAAATATCTTTTCGCATTTCATTATGATTAGCAATACTTTTCTTTAGAGCTCTTTTTGTTTATTAGTTTTTAGAAAATATGCATTTTGAGATTGCAGTGTATTGATTTAGACAGGAAATGATTGATTAATTAAATATATGATATAAATTAATACAAAGTTAAAAAACAAAAACTATTAAGATAGTATTTCTAACGTTGGGAATTCTTTCAATTAATTTAAAGAACTTGAAAAATGTTTAAATATTTGAATGAGATCAATAAACAGATTGCTCATATTCTATTAAGTTCAACCACTTAGATAAGGATTGCAGAAAATGGTAATTCACCAATAAGTTTTAAACCGAGACAAAGCAATGTATATAAAAAGAATATAAAAATATCACATGATCACCATTCTTTATGCTTACACAAGCTGTTTTTCACAGAGGCAAAACTCTCAACACAGTAGAACCACTCAGTACAAGCCAGAGTAATCTATGGATGCAAGAAGGTTTGTACATAAAATCCCTATCTAGTGCTTATTCATCCAATAACCCCAGTCTTGTGGCTATTATGCCTCTATCAATATGCAAATATCTTTAAATAATTTATTTTGAAGAATTTAACTCTGAAATTGATATAGAAAAAAGTGCTGATATAAAGAAATATAATTATGAATTGGCAAGGAATAATATAGATGAGAATAAAGTCTCAAAAGTATAATACTTTTGTGTTGGAAACTAAGTTAATCTACCAATAAAAAAAAAGATGGTACAATTATTAAAAAATAGGATATTATACATACCTACAGAGAATTTTGGAACCAAATTGAATAAAGCAGTTTTAGCACAGTAAATCCCATCCTAATATTATGTAAAGAAGTTATTTTAAAAATCATATATATGAGTTGTTATTATGCTTTGGATTTATAGATTATGAAAAAGCAAGCGTTGTGAATATTTACTTTTCTTTCACTGATCCTCTATGAGGGCTATTGGGGGACATCTTTGTCCAGTAGTAGGCTATTTATTACAAAAAAACTGCAATAAGAATATATGTTAAATAAAAGAAACATTTTTTTAGAAAAACAAACATACAAAAATTATAAAACTAAAAACTTACAGGAAAATGAGACTAAATAAATTAAAGACTTATAGATTAAAAAAAATTATAATAAATCATTCTTTGAATTTTAGTTATAACAAATAGATTGATAACTTCTTTTTAATTTCTTGTTTTAGATGTAGCCTTTTCTGTAGAAATTATTACCAAATCACTTAATCGATCTTGTTGACATTGCCAAATTTATTTATTTTTTTTCACTATTAAAAAATTGTGTTTGGGATACATAATTTTCACCTGAGAGAAGATATTGTATAAAAAAGAGAATGAATATGAACATATTTAAAAATAATCCATTATAAGGAATTAAAAAAACAATTAAAATATGGAAATATAACTGAGTTGGCAAAGACAGTTATAAATGCGAATAAAAGCTAGAAATGAAAATAAAAGTCTCGAATTTATAAACAGTATCTAGAGATTGAAAGGAAAGTTATTTCTGCAATAGAAAGACCAGATATGAGTATAGAACAATTTTTCAAAAAAATTATAATAAGAAAACAAAGTAATCTACAATTATAATACTTGAATTACCAAGCATTTTAAATGAAGAAGTAATACATACCCTTAAATCTATAAAAAAAAGAAAATATATCTTAAAAGTATCATGAGAAGAAATAAAAAAGATTGTTAGCAAAACTTTATGTCAAATAATCAAATAAAAAATATATGCCAGATAATTGGAAGAAATTATTTGTGATATAATATTTAAGAAATCAATAAAGATAGAAAGAACGTACAGATTTGTCAATCTTTTATCAATTTTATGCAAGAGTTTATTACAACTATGTAAACAAACTTTGGACCTAAATCAATCAAAAGAACAAAATAGATTTAAAAGGAATTTTAATATAGGTGTCACACCCAAATATTGACTTTAGTTATAGAAAGAACCAATAAATATGATTTCATATTATACTTTGGATTTGTACATTATAAGAAAGCATTTTCACAGTGATTAAAATTTTGGACTATCAAGATCCAGGATATTGTTATATTTGGAACAATATTTAACAAAAGGCAAAAGTGATTAGATTACATGGGCACTGAATAAGATGTATGAGTGATTTCATACTTTCAAAACTTTTTATAGCAGTTTTATAATAAGTATTTTGTGGTTTAAAATGGGAATATGTGGATTATTTAAGTTGTTGACATGTGATTAAATTTATTAGATTTTGAAGATAATGTGATTATTTTGCAAATAACACTTCCAAACTTTTGGAGAAATGTTGAAAAAATTATTGAATGGGAGCAAGAAAGCAGAACAAAAAAAATTCTAAAGCAATGTTCAATAGATTTTTTTCCTAAGAAAATAAAGCTGGATGATCATGAATTAGAAAAAGTTAACGATCTCAAATACCTTGATCAGATTTTTAATATTGATGGCAATGGATGAAATTAACTATGGAATTAAACTTTTATCAAATTGCTTTTGATAGAAATAACTTTATATTAAAAGAAAATATACTTATGTGCTTGTAAACGAAGATTTTTAATACATGTTTTGCCAGTTCTTGGATCTGAGACTGTTATCAGAAAAGCAATAAAACCTCTTCAGATTAAACAACAAAATGTTATAGATGCATTTAGGGAGTAACAATCAGATATTATTGATATCACTGAAATAATTAGGAGTTGGTCTGGATATATTACTAAAAAAAAAGATGATAGATAAGCTAGCAAAATCTCAAACTGGATCCCAAGAGATTCTAAAAGACCTAGAAAAAAATGAATGGATGAAATAAGAAAGTTTTTTTTTTTGTATGATAAGAAGAAACCATGAATACAGTAATCAATTAAACTTAAAGAGATCTTTATCCTGCAGTAAATCTATAATTTTTGAAAATGATTCTGATCTTCAATCGTTATGTTTAGTAGAATCACTAATTATTAATTATTAAGTTATTTTTGTATCATTAAGTAAAAAAAGTCAATACATATTCTGAAAACAATTACTTGTCAAATTAAACCACATAAAATATAACAAAAATAATTTAAATATATAAATGAAATTATTTCTTTTTAAATTCATTAGACAATAAAAAGTTTTAGTAATTGAAAATAATAGTAAGAATAACTTCTTTTTTAAAAAAAAGGTCAGAAAAATCGCATAGTAGAAATCAAGTAGAAGACGTTTTGAGATAAATGAATAAATCTTCATGGAAATGAAGATCTCCTTCATTTACTTTATCTTTTTGTTGGAAAAAAGAAGTAATTTTGTTGTTGCATTATATTATGAGAAAATTTAAGAGTAAATAAAATATTTGCTGTAAAGTATTGAACCCCTTTTAATAAAAATAAGGATGTGGATAGGTATTATTTCCATTAAAATGTTTTCAAACTTTTTTAAAAATATTTTGTTTAGACATTTTTGTATTATTAATTTAATAAAAATTGTTTTTGAAAATATTAAGTACCCTTTTTGCACAACCATCTCAACTCTGCAAATGTTTTTTTTTTTTTGTTGTTATTTTTAACTATTTTTTTCCTTTGCTGTTGAGAAAATTCCCAGCAAAAGGGCATCAAAATCCCAATCATGTCACTATTGTATTTGAGACCTCATTTACAGCACTAGTTTTTAATGTCTTAAAAGGCAGCACTCTCCTTGTGTACAGGTTTCAGTGTATAACAGGATGGTTTCATATCTGAAAACTTTTTGCAATAATTTCATGAAAATCAAAAAGAATAAAAATAAATAAATGTTATTTAATTCATCTAGATTTTGCAGATAACATAGTTTTTTGAAAATAATATTTCAAAATTTGAGAAAATTACAAGAGTTACCAGATGAAAGTAAAGAAGTAGGATTAAAGGTAAATGCTAAAAGGACTTAAATAAGATAATGGTTTTTCAGATTAAAAAAAGTATTCATATAAAGAATTAGAAAAAGTTAACTATGAATAAGCTTGATTAGATTATTAATGAAATAGATGTAGAATTAAATTTGGATGGAGTCTTTTATGTAACTAGAAATATTTAACTTACAATGACTTTAATGTGAATAAACATTCAATTATCTAAGAAAAAAAATGAATAGATATTATTAAAACATCAATTATATTGGTTTGAGGATAAACACATGGGATATAGCAAAAAATATTAAATGCTGAAAAGATAAAGTATAAATAGACAAATATATACATATCAAATGCAGATATAAACATCTCGACTACAAACATACTCAAATGTTAATTAATGATATACATTAAACATTTTTTAATTATTAATATTATTAATTATTATTTTAGAGACTTTTTCTACATTTGTACCTCGGTCTCTTCAAATTGATATTACAGGAGCACCTCGCAAAACACCTGTAAAAATTCCACCTTCCTGTCGCATGAGCAGAAAATTTTCATTTTCTATAGAAAAGGTATTATAATGATTTGAATAGAATTGCAATAATAAATCAGTTTTATCAGTATAATGTTTAGTCATTAAAAATTTTAATGGAAATTTTGTTTAGCTAAATTATTTTAATAAGTTTTTAAGTTTTGAATCCAAAATTGGCTGTAACATATGTTATTTAGTACAATGATAGTGTTGTATTTTGTAAAAATTGAATACAAGTTTGTGCACTCCAGAAAAACTAGTATTTATTCAAGAGGTTGTTTTTAGATCACACACTGATAACTGAGGAATTTAATTAAGGCATTAATGTAATGGCGAATGATAATTCCAAGAAATATTTGCTGATTGCAAATATTTCTAGATAAGAGACCTTACCTTATTGGACAATGTAATTAATTGCTGCAGTTATCAGAAAGCTATAAAAAGACTGGGTAACAACTACATCAAGGCAGCAATTGAGTGCATCTCCAGTAGACATTCCTGTTCAATTCCAGTAGGAGATATCTCATGTCAGACTTTCGGTTAATGTCCAGCCCTCAGTGGAAATGTAGTCCACAGGTATAGCTGAAAGAGCCCACAGAGATGGGAAGACTAGCCTGAGGAAACTGTCCGGATAGCAGCTGAAAAAAGAGTTGAATTTCCAGTCGTTTTTTAAGTGAAGTATCTGAAAGACTGTTGCAGAGACAGAAGCTGTAAGGAGCTTAAGGTCAGTCACAGTGCTATACTACAAAGCATTCATGTTCAGCTAAACTGGACTGGGGCCAAGATGTGTGTAAACCTTGTCCATTGTGAACCATTTTTGTAGCAGCCAGCCTGAATGTACATCGAGGGAATTGAACATTAGCGAACTGTAGAAATAGAGTTTGCCACGGACTATTTGCTATTCTAATTATTTAAAAACATTGTGTCTTAATGTATATAGTCATACTTATGGACACATCAGATAGTAATTCAAGAGTTATAGCAAAGCTGATTGTGTTACTTCTGGCACTCAAAAGATGCATGATTTATTGATTAATATTATATATATATATTGTGATGGGATGGGGTGGTAGGAAGTAGAAGGAAAAGTGTGGTCATGCCTAGGGTGATGGAAAATTATCATCACTCCCAAGTCAACAATATTTCAAATAAAATGATTTAATATAAAATTTACAAGAATTATTTAAGTAATTTTATATTCAAGAGAGCATGAGATCAAGAGATCTGAGAGATCAGCCAGCTAACTCAGAAGAACAACTATGATTAACTATAAATCCACCAGCATTATAATTATAAAAGAAATAAAAGTACTCACTCAAAAGAAATAATCATCCATCAAGAATGATCAAAATCAAACTACATCAGAATAAAATCAACAGTCCATCTTGTGGCTGGATTTGAACAATAAAAAATATAAATCAACAGTCAACCTTGTGACTGGATTGCAAATGGGTCTTTTGTAGACCAGGCTAACTATTGAGCCTTTGCCAGCTTGGGGCAATTATTTAACCATTAATTTCAATGCACCAACTTAGTGCTCATCCATTAGAATACACAATAATCAGAAAATCTAAACAATAATGCTAGGATATTAAAATGTGCTGATCATCATCAATGCTCTGACCACTTAAGTATCATTAATATACTGACCAACTATAAACTTAAATTTTTGATGAGACTAAACTAAAATTAAAAGTAGTACATGGGTTTTAAAGAATATAATCTTATGTGCCAACCAGGATGATGATGATAGATCATCACTGGATGCCCCAAAAGCACTAATATACACATCCCCATTTTTATATTCATCCCATGCATGAATCTAGCTCAGAGAACATAAGATCTATTACTGTATGTGACCAAGAGATGATGCAGTACAATTTTTAACAATTGAAATGCAAGTTTATTAACAATAATAAAAATAAAAACGACATTAAAGTCTCTAGAATTAAGTTACACATATAAGCTCTCTGACTTTGATTTACATGATTAATAGATTAGGTTTACTTAAAATCCACTCAGCACACAGGTATGTGGCTTGATATAAAATGAACATGTTTGAATTGACATTTAATTTTAAAAAATTATCAAAATTTTACATATAAGTGTCTATCTGACACACACTGTTATTTACAATACAATTGACATATATATACACATACATACATGTGTGTACATGTAACTTCTGGACACATTTGACTTGTTACAAATAAACATTTTTTAATTGTCACTTTTAAATTATATAAAATACATAGATTTACATATATGTTCTAATAGGTTTATTCAAAACATGTATATGTATCAGCACAGACGTGCGTTGTATTAATCTATTAACACAAATTCAATTTTCTCAAAATAATAAATGACATCAATTTTTACCTAAATGGTTCTATCTGACACGCATTGATATATAAATATTCACACAGACTGCAGCACATATTTGAATAGTTATACAATAAATGATTAAAATTTTACATATATGAGTGTGCGTGTATATACTGTAACAGTCAAAACATGTCTATCTCACTAACACACTGCAGAATTTAAACCTGGGACATAGAACTCAACACTAGGAGAGTTACCTCCCAGAAATCCCAAGTTTGAATCCAAAGTCCAAACTCCATAATGCCCTCTACATGATAACACATTTGATGCTACGAATAGTATAATTTCATGCCGGTGCCGGTGATCAGGGAGAAAACAAAAGACTCTAAATCTAAAATAGCACTAGGTTCATTTAACAATAACTTATAGATGTGCCAGAGATAAATTTAATGTGCTATGTAATTTATATTGAACCCTGAATAAATAAAGAAAAGAAATAAATGTACAAATAAGATTTTAATAATTTGATTATAAAATAGTTTAGCGATATAAATTGGATAGCAATATACAATAAATAACAAGATAGCTGATACCTTGTACTTGGGTTCGATTAGATAACGTGTCTAAAATATAGTGACACGATAAGCATATACAAGTCAAGTAAAGTCTAACAGAGTTTGAAATATTCTAAAATATTTATAATTGGAAACTTAAATGGAGATTGAGAGTCGCTCGCGAAGTGATTAACTAGATTATAAGATCGAGCTATACTGAACGGACTTAAAATTCATTTAAATAGAATTCTTTTAATAATTAATAAGGGAAATATACAGTGGTGCCAGAGAATATATGCCGAGGAGGGGTGCAGTTTATGAGTATGCAACTTTAAAATATGACGAAAGGTCTTGGCATGGATAAGCATTTCGCCTTTTATTTGAGACATCTCTAGCCCACTCACAGCTCAAGCCTGGCCCGCACCCAGGAGCTTCGTAACTGTGGGGATGTATGCGAAATAATTCCCAGGTGCACTATACTGGGAACCGCGGAGTAAAATAAAGGGACGGATTTAAATGATGATGACATTTGCCAATAGTAGGATTCCAGCACCCATGCATATTTACTAGCAACACAGTTTAATTTTAAAAGACTTAATAAAATAAAAGGGCAATTTATTAAGGAACAGAAATAGCTCGCTCTCAACTTTCATATTTTAATGGCCAGCAGACTCTCAACAAACTTAAGATAAATAAATATTTATTCTAACAAAGTTATACTTATTAACAAACTTATTTTACACAAAATACTTTAAAACATATTTAAGAGATGGGAGGGGGGAAATGCGTGTTTGCGGTTTACAAACTAAGATGGCAACCACACATTATTTAACTTCCCTACGTAACTCGTATTTGCCTAAAGAAATCAATTAAATATTTCATTATAATACATTTAAATAAGACATTGATAAATAGAAAATCAACCCAAGCACAAGTTCAGCATGCATTAATAAGAAAACACTCGAATAATACATTTAAAGAATATACAAAATTATTAGCTATATAGCTTGGAGGTTTCTGAGATCTCAGGTTGATTTTAATTACCTTGTTCTTTCAAATTTGCCCGTGAGCATTTCCAAATTGTAACAAAGTTCTTTAGTAAAGTTTAGGATTCTTCTTGGTTCATTGTTTCACAGTAGCAGTTAGTAGATTTTAGGAGCAGCATTTCTTTGAATTGGTTCAATTGGATTTGATGATATGGTGACAGGACATTGGATTTTGAATGACGGCCGGCCAAGGCACAAGGCTCCTGAGGGAAAACAGCCCACTGCCCCATTATTCTGACATTCTGAGGTTAAACGATTTTAAAACTGGATTTACTGTCAAAGCAAGTTGGCCGGTCCAAAGATGCGAATAAACAAGCAATCAGAAAAATAGTTTCAAAATTTACAGAAAATATAACTTCTGCTGTCACAATCAGGTTGGTTAATTAATAACTCTCTCTAATAAATTTAATACAATCAATCAGCCCTATTTATAAGCTCTCTCTGACTACAATATAACGCTGTGGTGATAAAATCCGTTCGTTAGGTTATTAATACATTTGAAAACACGGACTGCATTTTCTAATTAAAATCTGTTCGTAAGCACTGTTTTAATCTTATCAAATCTACTAGTAAAACTGGCACCAATATGGTTAAAATAAGCCACTATTGTTCTTTCCTTACCCTCCCTGATTTAAAGAGAATGACATGTTTTTGAAAAACTAACTAACACTTTACATTTATAAAACTCTTTTTGATTTTAATTTCCAGAATATATTTATCAGTGATATCATTTTATTAAAGGCAAATAATTATAGCGAAATAACATCACAAAATAAACAGATTCAAAAAACAAATTTTAAATAAATATTTTGATAAATTTTAAATATTATCGCAGTATGTGTGTAGATGAGAATATGTGACCTACTTTACTATACAAGCATATATGTAATATATACTCGACGGTTTGAAAATAAAACCATTTAAAAACAATTTTAATTATTATAAAACCCCGGGCACCCCATTATACATATAAATTTAGGTGGGATTTTGGTAAATATACCCAGTACACACACAATACGATAAAATTAGGGTTTTAAATAAGGCATGAGGGTAGGAAACAGGAAGGCAAGGTGAAACTAAGATTAGTAGGGCATATCTTACTGTTTCACATTCCCTTAGTATGTAAAAAAAATTAAAAAAAAAAGATTTTACACCCAGTGTTTACTAGTATTTTTGAATATCAGCACAAAAAAAATTTGACAAGGGGCAATGAGATTAGATATACCCGAATCATTTTTCAATGCTTTCTCATGCAGGTGATCAAAAGGAAGGTTTCAAGCTTCTAGCATTATATGTCCCTTTAAGTGTTCCATTGTCCTCTAATTATAAATGTCTTTAAATTTAAAAATATATAGTTAAAATGCCTATCAAATGAATTATTGAAAAACGACTCACTTTTGTACACAAGTTTATCTGTGCTTCTCTGCATATTAACACCACAGCATAAGCATAACTACTTTATTCAGCTGGTGTTTCTCTTGGGCAAGCTGGTTTTTGGTCAATCCAGGCAAATGTTATCATCAGGTAAAAGTATATACTTCAGATATGGTTGGCTTTCTCCCTTCTGCAGTTGGTTCCACTTAGACTTGGATTTTTTAAGCTTCAGGTCAGCAAGCTGTTTTCCAGAACACTTTTAAGGCTATGAATTTCAACACAAAGAAGTGGTTTATTTTCATCCATGTGAATTCAAACTCCACTATTGAACTGAAGTGCAGCTACTTCCTTGCATTCTTACATCATCATGGCAGTTCTGCATATAATTCTACTAGCCATCTCTGCAGGTAGCTTTACTGTTACCATTCTCTACTACAGTTACCAACTCTTTAAAATTACTTTAGCCAACTTTGCAGCTAGCTCTGCAGTTAGCTCTTCTGCTAACCACTTCTCAGAAAATGAAAGCCAAAACTTTGTGATTGGCCTAGTTGGCCATTGCTTAAAATGTTAAAACCAGACTCGTCTGGCCAACTCTTACAAAACTACAAGCAAAAACTAACATATTTTTTCATCAGTCTTTATATAATCTTGGTTGGGTCATGTGATAAAAACATAGTGCTATTTTCAATCTATCTAATCCTTTTGAAAACAAGCTTGAAATTTTTATCAAAGTATGATTGGAAAAAGTTGATTTCAATTAACTTTAATCCTTTGGAATCTACATAAATGTTTTTACTCAGATAATAGAAATTTACAAATTAATTAAAAGATTTCAAAAATAGACGTTTTTACAATCATTAGAAAACATGCTTATTTTTAAATTTTCCAAATCAGAATAAAAATATTAATTTTTATTTATCAGAATATTATTTTAAATCCAGAGTTATTTAATCCTTTATTTATTATTTTTATTTCAGTGAATGTAGAAAATATGTACTACAATTTTTGTCTGTTTCTTTCTACTTTTCCTTTATTATATATATATGCACACACCCTATATTATAGTGTGCCATGTATCCCAACTGGTTACAATATATATAACTCTTCTTTCATTCATTTTTAAAAAGTTTTATTTTATATACAATTTGCTTGCTACATTTCAATCATATTTTAAGACCATTATCAAATAATATATATCATTAATGACTTCTTTAGAGAATTTGATTATTTTTTCTGTATGATTTAGCACACTGATAGGCTGGTGGAGTTGAAAGCTAATGATCATTATCATTTCTGGTTTTCAAAGGTTTCAAGAGCTCCTGAACATCTAACAATTTGCATTGGGATGGCCCATTTCAATTTTTAGTTGAAGAAAACCAAATGTTAGTCTGGGCATATGTCATGGAACTCCTTTAATAATTAAGAGGATTTTATCTGCTGCTAGTCTGATTTCTTGTGCTAGATAGATTTCAAAGCCATATTTTGGCACCAAAGAGAAAAATGGCAAACCATCAACTCAGTATCTTTTTTATCAGTGGCAAAGGCAGCATTTACAATTGTATTTTTATTTCATGATTAGCATATTAATGCTCTTCTTACCAATTAAATTTAATCTGGAATTTATCTTCCCATTACAAATATTTAAATATTAATTTAGCAATCAGTAATTTGATGTCTACATGTATTGGCTATGGCCCGGCAATATATAAGAATGTTTTAGATTGATTACAAATCTTTTCTATTTACTAAAAAATTAAAAAAATTTGAAAAGATTCAAGCATTATGATATGTATGGAGTTGGAAGTATTAACCACTGCAGAAGAAAGTCCTCCCAACATCCATGAGAGTTGTTTACTGTTCATAATACTGGACAGCACTATTTGTTTTAGTAATCAATAAACATCATTGACAAGATTAATGACTTTAGAAAAAATGAACATAAACAGAATATTTGTTAAAGTTTTTCCATTGTAACTTTCAATAGATCAAATTTGAGTAATGGCTCATTATTCAGGAATTTGTAACAAATTTGAGAACTAAAAGTAATAGAACTGGACTATGATTTGTGGATCTTGAACTTCAGAATTATGCACTCTATCACATTTATTACTAAAAATCTGTTCCCTTATTAATATATAAGTTAAGTCAATGAATCAAAAGATCTAGATGGTTTCTTTAACATAGATTATAAATAGCCTTTAATATGTTTAAATTTTCTTTTTATTAGCCTTTATTATGAAAACATGTTTACATATTTACCATAGATGGAAGAATTTAAATCATAGAAATTGTTCTCATTTGCACTCAAATGTATTAAGTAAAATAAATAATCACATAGCCATATTGCCTTTTCATAGGAAATTCTAACACCAGAAGTATCAGAACTTGACTGCAATATATGGACCTTAATCTTTAGAGTCATCCACTCTACCACTGCACTAAATCACACAGGGCTTTGAATGAATTATTTGCTCACAAATTTTTGCCATTGCAATTACTCTTTAAATTTAATGTTAAAACTGACAAACTTCCCATACAGTAGTGCCTCCCAGTGCAAGCTACAGTAATAAGTGATTGCAAGCTTTGTGCAAAAAATATGTAGCTAGTACCCATTCATTCAATATCCTCAGACTAGCTCCTAGTATGTGGCTTACATCAGTGATGAGCCTTGGATCTGTGAGAACTGTATCCATTGATTACTGTGGACTGCACATGGAGGCACTTAAGTATGGAGAGAGCTAAGTTTTAAAATCTTTAAAAAAAAAATTTATGCTATATGTTGCATGTGTATGTGATTGATCATCACTATAAAGACTAATTATTGTGCATGAAAGTATAAATTGTGGTCAAGAGAGTGAGTTATTTGAAAGATTGAAAATTTTTGTGTTTAATTGTTTGAAAGGTTTTCGTTTGCCGTTTTAGGTATAGAAGTTTTAAAAAAAAATTATTTTTTTTCCGAAGTTTAAAAAAAAAAATTTTTTTTTTCCTTGAATGTGTGTTAGTGTAAGGATATTTATAAAAAAAGTTATATGTAAGATTAATTCGTTTTTAGTTATGTTTGTTATTGAAGGCTTTTTAAACATTAAAAGTCATTTATTTTGAGAAAAAAGACAATGTTTGGGAGGCCTAAGGTCGGAAAACACATGGTTATAGTTTGATTGGTTTTGGGAAAAAGTACTTTTTTTTATTTTTCCATGTAAGGGGGTTTGAAGAATAGGAGAGGTATTATAAAGTCAAATATAGAATAGGTGACTTGAAAAATAAGAATATGAATTGTATTTGTATTGCACAATGTACATATAATTGGCAGAAAGGAATTAGGCAGGTGCTGGTAGAGTGTACAGTGTGTGCTGAGGTGTATCACTTGAAATATTTGAATAAGAATAGGAAGGATGTAACAGTTTTCTGGTTATGTAATCAGTGTGTAAATGTGATTAAAGAGGTGAGAAAGTGGTTTCTAATTGTAGGTAGTCTACAGAGAAAATCAGGGGAGAGGGAGAAAAATATAGTTAAGGAAGATGGGACACAGTATGGTTTTAGTGGAGTGTCAGGAGATATGGGAGGAGAAAGTAGTAATGCAATGGAAATGATTAGCCAGAGAATAAGTAACATAGAGAAAGAAGTGAATGATGTAGAAGTAAAATTAAAATTGTTAGAGATGAAGTGTGAGCAGATAAAGGAATTATTGAGTAGAAATGATAAGGAAGAAATGGATAAGGAGGTCCAGAAGATGGTAGAAAATGTTAGATGGAGTAGAGAAAGTGACTATGAGACAGTATTGATAGGAGATTCACTAATCAGAGAATGTGGGGATATATAATTGCAAGGGAAAATAGAAACAGGTATGTAAGAGTATGTTTGCCTGGAGCTAGAATTAGGGATGTAACAGATAAAGTAAAAAAGCAAGGTAGTAAAAATGTATGTTATGGTAGGGACTAATAATTTGTTAGAGCCATCAGAGAGAGTAATGGATGATTAGGAATTTGAGTGAGATTAAAGTAAGAGTAGGAGTAGTTGGAGTATTACCAAGATTTGACAAAAAGCATTTGTTAGATAGGGTATGTTCTATAAAAGAGAGATTGAAAAAATTGTGTGAGAGAAATAATGTTATGTTTGTGGATGTATGGGACTGGTTTATTGGAAAGAGGGAGTTATATAGTAAAGATGGATTGCATTATTTTCTGCAGCAATGTTATATTAACTAATAATAAATATAAAATATTATAAACAAAATAATATAAAATTTACATCTCATACACATATCCGCTGCATATATGTGAATGCACATACACAACTCATTATTTATAGATTTTATTATAATTAATTTTATAAATTTAATATTTAATAATACTTATTTAAATCATTTTTGAGATCTGGGTAGAGTTGTGTGGATGTATGTACTGACTTTCTACATTACCAGGCATGTAAAAGAATGGGTTTGAACCCTATTTGATGGTTAGTTAAGTTGGAACAGTGAATCATAAATTTGGATTACAGATTTACCACTTCAATATATATACTGTACTGCTTATGAACAGTGGTACATGTTCATAAATTTTATAAATTATAAAATTTTAATATGAAAAGAATTTGTAATTAGTTAAAGAAATTTAAACAAAAATACTGCGGATTATTTTATCAAAAAATGATTAAAGTAAACAAATTTCATTTGAAAGAACTAATTTATAAAAGTTTAAGAAAGAGAAGTATAATTTAGAATGTTTAAAGAGTTTTTTTATAAGCATAAATTGCCACAGGGCAAATCAACATGTCATGTATTAGTATAAGTTTTATCTACTTTACAAAATCCATATAATACAAAAATCACCATCTGGGAAGCTCACCTTAGAATCAACCCTGAAATCATTTTAAGTATGCCAATGCTTGACATCACTAATCATAGAATTACTTCAATTTTCAAGTTCTTAGCTTTAGAGCCTAAATTTTTAAACTACCTAGTAAAATTAAATCTGGGAGCCATGCATACCAACTGGTTCCTCCACCACAAGAGATTTCTTAACAACATTGGCCCTACCTTCCCAATCTGCAAGAGGCATGATGATATGTTTGACCACATAGTTCGCTCATGTACCAGACTTGGAAATATCAAAGTTTTAATTTTCCAAAATAAAAAAATTGATATTTACAGAATCCTCTCTCTAAAAGAATCTCTACAAAGTAAGCAGTTTCCAATTATAAGAATGTCAGTATTTCTCACCCACTCTATCTGGAATGGAAGATGCAAATTAGACTTACTCCTCCACCAGACTCAGACAGTCTATTCATATCTCTTTTAAAGAAAATCAAGCATAAAGGCATGACCCTTTCCTCCAAGTTTCTATTTGAAGAAACCTGGAATCTATTCCAAAGCCCAATACATTTCCAGATAGCTGATGACAACGATCTATAAACCACAGGATTAATTCCATACCCAGGATTAATATCTCTCAACCCAGTAGTAACATTATAGACTCCTGTTTAGTCAATGTACTTTAAGAAGTTAATGTATAAAAAAACCAATATTCTCTCTAAATAAAATTCTTTTAAAACAAATAATAATAAAACAATGTGAGGGGGGGAGAAATTTAACTAAATAAAAAAAGATTTAAAAACTATATTTCTCTTTTCATTTATTTAAAAGAAAATAAAAAAATGTGTGTGTTGATTTTAAAAAATACATTAAAATGTGTATATGTGTACGTATAAAAAAAAAGTTGAATTAAAAAAATGGAAAAATAAAGTTTGTAGTATAAAAGTTAAGTCAAACTCAAAGATTTCTCGGCTGATAAATCAAGATGGAATGGGAATAATTAATTAGCTATGGTTACAATTAAACAATGGGAATAATTAAAAGAGTTATATCTTACCCTAAGTAGATTAATCTGGAAGGAATGTGGACAGATAAACAATGGGAATTTAATTAATAAATTTAATTAATTTAAATGTTAAGCTGAACAATAAGAGGACCACATATAAATAGGTCTAAAAAACTCATCATCATCAGATCTTTCTTTTAGCAGTGTTATTCCAGTCTGACATGCATTGCTAATCAAAAGTCAAAGTATGCCGCTGAACAGTCTCTGACTGCCCTAAAATATCTGAAGATCTCTAATTAGCCACAATGAATATCTAACAACCTGAGCCATTTGAATATTTGTCTGCCAGACTGAAATGCAGCAAGAAATCACATTCGTCAACAATCCAAATTTCAACTGGTTGGTAACACACGTTCTTCACAAGAGAAAGAAGCAACCATCTATCCAGAAGAATGCATATCTGAAACCTATAGGTAATAATAAATTATTCTTTATTCCCATTCCTATTATGTCAGTAATTTATTATTGTAGCCATTGCAATCTTTGAGATATCCAGAGTCAACAGAAATGAACTCTATAACCAGCATAAAATGAACTATTTATGTGCAGGTTAATATAAAAACTGATAGTCCTAGAACTTGTCGAAGCATACAGACCAACAGCTTATATGATATAATATGTGTGTGTGGTATATAATGTTTTAATGCTTATGTTTGTTTAAAGTTTTATGTTTGTTATAGGGTGTGTGCCTGGGATATTATGTAATTATTTTATTCAAGAAGGGGAATGAATTAGTTTTCTAATTAATTTTAAAGTATTTAAAATAAATTATTTTTGGAAACTAATATTTGTTGGTCAATTTTTTTACTAATATCACTAATTAAAGCAATTTATTATATTACTTTTTCGATTGAGCTAGTTGGAATGTTCAGGTGCTGAACTAGTAGCTGTCATTCAGGGCATGTTAACAACTTAGCTGGTGCCTGAAGTTTACTTCAAAACAAATAAAGTGCTTTGAATGACAGGGTTTGAAGTCAGCAGCAGAAGTTCTGTAACTTGGAAATGTGGCTGTAATTATACCTTCTATAATTTTGCTCTACTTATAGATACCCTCTGGGTATTATGTTTCTCTGTCTGAGGGGACAGTGTGATACAAATACTAAATTTCAGCAGGAGTAGATTGAATTTATAATAAATAATTTGCCATATTTCATATAAAAAGAAGGCAACAATTTTTTTTTATTAAAGAGTAAAACATTTTATTCTTTTTTTTTAGTCGATATAACTCCCACCCGATTCAATATATATATATTAAAATGGAAGATTTTCATGAACTACAGATATGAAATATATTTTAATAAATTATACATCAATGTATCCAGATAATATTTCATTTACATATATGTATATGCAATATTATTAATGAATGTAAACTTCAAGTATCACAAAAATATCTACTGATGCATAGATTATTAACTCACATTTTAATTTATCTAATTTATTCACAAATAAAGTTTTATATTTGTAAGATATAGAGTTTAAAATCAGGTAAAAGCCAGAGTGTGAAAAAAATGACAATAGTGATTATTTTGGGGAAAAAAATTTGCATATACTAAAATGAGACTAGCAAATATGTGTATCTGAGCAAGTATATTCCATGATCTTTTTATGATGTGGGGAATATAAGGAATCTATATTCAAAAAGTGCACTTTGAAGGAATGAAAAGAATTGGTAGGAAAGACTTTGACCTTGACTTGAATTAATAAATCAGTTGTATTTATTTGAGGTAAAACTCTCCATATAGTAGTTCCATCCAGTGCAATGCAGAGTAATCAATGGATGCAAAAAGGTTTATGCATAACATCCCTATCTTGTGCCTATTCATCCAATATTCCTAGACTAGTTTCTGGCTTGTGGCTTTCATTAGTGAGGAGCTTTGGATTTGAGAACACTGCACCTAGGCCTTAGAATCTCATGCAATCCTCCAGCATCTATCTTTTATTTTTTTAATTAACTATAAAGTTGTGAGTCCAAAATGAAGTCACAATAATGTTTTCAATCCAAGCTCATTTTCTTATATAATCATATAGATCTGTACTCAGTTCTGCATCTATAAATTTTGCTCTTTGGTCTTTTAATAACCAGTCACTATCATGTTACTTGGCAAGGTTGGTATTAAAGCACTAAACATCACATGATCACCATTCCCTATGCTAACACAAGCTGTTATAGCAGTGGCAACACTCTTCATTAAGTAGTGTCACTCAGTGCAAGACAGGGTAATCAATGGATGCAATAAGGTTTGTACATAAAATCTCTATCTTGTTTCTAGCTTGTGGCTTTCATCAGTGAGGAGCATTGGATCTGAGAGCACAATACCTAGACCTTAGCATCTTATGCAACCTTCCAGCAGCCACTTTTTACTTTTTTAGTTAACTCTAAACCTACATGAATCAAGGACACCAAAATGTTAGATGTTAAACTGGGTTCAGATCTATATGACTATACAAGTGAATGAGCTTGGATTGAAAACATTATTGTGTTTTCATTTTGGACTCATAGCTTTATAGTTAATCAAAAAAGTAAAAAGTGGCTGTTGGAGGGTTGTATGAGATAACTAAGGTCTAGGTGCGGTGCTCTCAGATCCAAAGCTCCTCACTGATGAAAACCATAAGCTAGAAACTAATCTGGGGATATCGGATGAATAGTTACTAGAATAGGATTTTATGCTTAAACCTTCTTGAATCTATTGAGTACTCTGACTTGCACTGGGTAGCATTACTGTAATGAAAGTTTTGCTTCTGTTATAACAGCTTGTATAAGCAAAGGGAATAATGATCATGTGATGTTTAGTGGTTGTATTTATTTGCTAACATATAACACCCCCATCTAAGGTCTAACATTAGTGAAATAACTTTGAGAAATCAATATATGCATATAGATGTATATTACGTATTTCCATATAATTATATATGTGTGATTAGTCTAGATGAATCTAAAGAAGAATGCTCACTTTAATCAACAAATACTATCTTAACTATTTTTAGCTGGAGAACAAAAAAAAAGTACTATAATCCCACAAAGAGATTGAAAGAAAGTCTGGTTAAGGTTTTAACTTGCCAGTTTTATACTTTGTAATGTTTTAGTGCTTTTTATTGATATTTTTACTTACAACACTGAAAAGTTGTATATATCATTCAAAGTCAATGGCACAACTACTATTAAGCATGAAATAAGTATTTCTTAAGGATCCATAACATGGAGATGCCAGATTCTATGTATTGTACTTTTTCTACAGAATATTGCACATATTTTTTTAATTATATAAGAAAAAGTATTAGTATTCTCTGTATTTATTATGAGTAAAAAAAATAATTATAAATAGTCATATATTATTTATTTTAAACAGTTTTTACAGTTTATTTTTCAATTTCATCTATCATTTTTCAATAGTGAAACATGACATCATTTTAAGATATATTATAATTGTATGTGATTGGCTGATTGTTTTTGCTCTTTTGTTGGTGAAAGCATTTTTATTTTCCTCAGTAATACTCTATAGTTTTTAAAAAACAACATGAACTTATTATATTTAATTAATAAATAGTTAAAACTTAATTGTGTAAAATATATTCAGTCCACACTTAAAATCTTAGTGAAATATTTATTTATTTTGAAAATGTGATAAGGGAAAATTTTTTAAATGGGCAAGTTTATTAATTTATATTGTATAATAAATAATTAAAATTTTTAATGACAAATATATATATAACGTTTTGAAGCTGAAGGAATCTTCAGGCCTAATTTTTACAGCTATACCACAATTCACGGCTCTGAAAAAGACTTCTAGCCAATTGAAAAATCTAATAAAAAAGGATTGTTAAAAAAGCACTGAAAATAATATAGTGCTGATTTGTTATTATAAAGCTACTTGATACAGTATCATGAAACATTATGTGAACAAAGGAAAAAATAATGAAAGAATATACATGTTCTTACTTTTTTAACTTATTAAATTTGTACACTTTCAACAATCAGATGATATCCTGCTTATGTCAATAAAGGTAATCACAGAAGATAATTAGCATGTATAAAGAATGTAATGTATGAAATTGTTTACAAGCAAAAAATCTACTAAATCATATGACTTGTCTTAACTTACTTCAATAGAAAAACTTTACTTTCACTGACAGTCAATCATGTAAGCATTGATTTAGTCAACGCATATTTAATAGAACCTCTGAGAGAAGCCTACGTACCTCTGTAATATGATTGTGACAGAATTCACATTTCCTATTTAGAGAAGTCAATAAAGTCATGTAACAGTTGAACTAACATTGACTATTTTTTTAACAAAAACCAAATGTGCCCCATTACTTAACTTGCAACTGAGGTCATAAAAAATATGTTATAGAACTAATGTCAGGCAGTTAAAATGACTAAGCCCATAATTTAGGTATTTGAAAATTTTAACTTCTCAATTTGAATAATGTATCATTGAATGAATACTTTACAGGAGTTTCTCCAATATAAACAACAGTAAAATGGTTAGAAGCCCATTGTAAAGTATGTTTTTGGTACTATCATCTAAACTTTGTTGATTAAATCAATGCTTAAGTATTCTCTATGAGGAAAAACAGAAACTCTCCTTTCTAATGCAAAAGATATTTCTGTCATTACATTACCTAATAATTTTATAAGATATTTTTGCACTATCTTATTTTAATATTTATAATAATGTTATATTTTTGAACATCTACTCAAAGCATAAATTGAAGCAATCAATTTTCAATCATTACAAATGTGGATATATATTTTTTGTTTATTTTATTCAGGATTTAATTACCAGAATGCCATTGCAGCGACAAGCTTACACCAGTGCAGTTGCAGGTGGAATTTATCAAGGGTTTGAAAACAGTTTTAAACAAATGCAAGGTTTTGCTATGCTACCAGAATATGTGGATTTTGGTATTCTGAAAGAAGGCTTTTGTTACAACTATAAAGTTTTAATGAGAAATACAGGCTTGGAACCACTCCGCTTTAAACTCAAAAAACCACCAGGGCATTTAGGAATCTTTGTAAGCTATGTGCCTGGTCCTGTAAGTATTTTTATTATTATTTTAATAGGTTCTCATGTGTAATGTTGAAATGAATTAAATGCTAGTTTATGTCCAGGATTTAACTGATGGAAGTTCATTATATTTCAATTAGTAATGTGACAAATACTTAAAAAAACTTCTCTCGTATTATAACATGCATAGTCTGGCTAGACAAAATTTGGAAATTTTTCATATTTCAAAATATTCCCTGATCCAATCTATCTAATAAATGAATATCTAATTATTATTAGGTAGAAGGCAAAATAATAAGCAAAATTTTTAAATCATAATCACTTAATAGTGTCTAACTTGGTAAATAATGCCCTCCTTTTTATTTATATATATAATCAAAATATTCTGGAATAAACCCCTACAATATTTATTATACGAATATAAAAAAATCAGTAATAGCTTTATCAGTTTATGGTAGTGGATGCCATCCTGAATAACATTTAATAGTTGAAATTTAAGCAAAAAAAATCTCATTAAAATCACACAACACTAACATTATCATACGAATGGCCAACTTTCCATAATGTATGTATATTCACATAATCATATTTTTTATTTAACATGTTGTCTGTCATATTTATTATATATATATTGTAACGGGCTGGTGGATTCCAGAAGAGATAAGGGGGAGCGTATCTTACTATGGTCGAACTTTGGGTCTTCAGATAGGATGCAAGTGATTACACGAAATACATAACCTATGATTGTACCTACTTCCAATAGACTAGCTCTACCTATTTTTATTAACCTAGATACAATTTGGGTCAGTTCATCCAATTTTCACCCCTTTCTAGCCACGTTATACCACAGTATTCGAACTCAGGGAGTAATTGCTTGAGCTCTCTTATCAGGGAAGGAGATCACACTAATAGTAGTTATTGCACCTCTATGTAGGTGATAATTAAATTACCAAAAATTAATTGAGCATAAGATAAATAAAAAACATGTATGTGCAGTATAAGTATATATGTATTAAAAGTTATAATAAATGACTTAAATATCTATATGTATTTCCTCTATCATATTAATAATATTGATAAGTGTAAAACTAAATAAGATAATAATGTTTATAATGGGTATGTGAATAATGAAGAACAATAAAGCTGATGGTGGATATGGAAATAATGATGAGTTAGAGACCAGATTAAAATAACGAATTATATAAACATTTATTAACAAAAAATATAAAATATGAATAACAATTAAATCTGATACACTTGTAATTTATTTTGTCAAGGATGAATCTCTACCATATCGATATCTATAATGATATTAATAAAAATAAAATCCTTGCCCTAAACCCAATGGTAGAAGTTCATGTACTTGACTAATTATTTACAACAACGAATATGTAAAATTATAATATGTCATAACATCAAAAAAAAATATCTTTGTTGTCTAGATAAATCAATGATTATAAATCATTGATTTAACAGTAATATAAAAATAAGCTTAATTAATAATAAAGAAATAAAACTCTATCATTGTGTGTTGCTTATTGTAAGATAATATTAAATTTTTTTACCTTTCAATTTCCTATATGTTGTCAAAAGTCAGTCAGATGGGGAGGTCAAAACTAGTAATTTTTTTATTCTTTATATAATTAAAGATGATAAATATATATATTTAAATCTAATATTTTCCTCCTCATTACTCTCATACAGAATTTCTCCAAAATTATAACACATTAGCTTCCAATTGTAGAAAACGAAAATAATACATAAAATTTACAATAGACAAAATAATAAAACAAAAATCACAATTCTTATCCCATTTTGTTAATTAACGTCTGATGAATCTGCTGGAAAATGTTTATTTGCTAAATAAATTCCTATGAATGGAGATGAAGTTCTGCTCCCAAGGGATATGATCATGTAATTAATAAATAGTTATAATCTCATATTTTCTTTTTTATTATATATATAAAATCAATAGAAAAGTGAATGCCTAACAAATGATTCCCGATCCCGGTAAGTTTAATCCCTGACTAGCTCAATCAACTCATGATCTCGGGATGGTGGTTTGTTGCTTCGTTAACAGAAAAGGTCAAACAATAATATCATTATCAAATACACAGCACAATGCCGTACTTTAAAATTAGATGTTAAATTTATTAAGCCCTCTATGATTATATAAATATTTACAGAAATCAATAAGAGAATAAACACACACATAAACGATATTAATTAAAATTCAAGCGTATAAATAAATTTTAAATAGTTTCATAAATGGGAAAGGAATGGTCTGAAATTCTCCCCTGCTTACACTTTAAACCCAAAACTTGGAATAAATTACTTATACGAAAACAATGTGTATTGGCCATGGTATACATGTGTTTCATAATAATAAAAAAATGACCCTCACCCTTCCACTTGTGGTGATCTATACCTTTGTTTAAGTTAAAATAATGATTTAGCCACGAGTTAATGATATTTGAATCTTAAATGTTCCATAATATGAGTCCTGCATGTGGCAGACAATAATAATTATTTGGAACACTTTCTAACACACTTTTATTCCTTATGGAAACAATCCTGCACATAGCAGATGGAATAAATTTACTAGGGGGACAAACTCGTGCTAAACTACAATTTGAATCTTAAAAGTTCCATAATAGAAGTCCTGCACGTAGCGAACAATAATAATTATTTGGAACATTTTCTAACACACTTTTATTCCTTATGGAAACAATCCTGCACGTAGCAGATGGAATAAATTTACTATTATTACAAGGCAAAACACATACATCCAATGACCAAACCATCCAATTATTTCTATTTCACTATTTTGAAATATTTCCGATACTCCAATGAATTACGTGTACCTTTATGTTAAAATTACAAAAGAAATATTTATAATTGAATTACGCAATTCATTGGTTCATTTAATAATAGCAATATTAGTAAAATAATAAATTACTAGTAATAAGAAATAAAAAATAGATATAAAAACATAAATAATACTTCCCGAAGGCTTTGTTCTTCTCGGGGCTAGGATTTTGAGGGTGATATATATCTGCTGTGCAGGTGATTACTTAACAGGGCTTCAATAGAGGTTGGCAAATTGTCCATAGCAGGTACACTTTAAGAAATAAAAAGTCACATCACTGGCTAGTTGATAGTTGAAAGAATAATAAAAGATTTGTTCATTAATCTGGACAAACTCATGGTGCTTGAAAATTTTTAAAAAAATTGTGATAACATTGGTGTGCCCACTATCTATATGGAAAGCAAAATGAAACATGGACTCACTTTTTTGGAACTTATGGCTCTTCAGTTGCCTGAGACCATGTTTATTTAGTAGAATGGTTCTTAATATTAAGGACTAATAGATTAAAATAATGAAATATTCAAAAGTTACAATGCTATATCTCTCATGCATACTTTGTTGTGCTGTTTGTTTTTCTTTATACAAAATCATGTCAGTTCCTATTATAAAATAGCTACTGTATATATAACTGAGTATGTAAAAAAAAAAACTTTATCTAAAATTATAAACAACTAGAAGTTAACACTTTTAGCAATATCCAAATATAATTTTTTTTAGCAAAAGACTCTGTTATCATACATTAGGTTGGTCATTGTAAACACAATAAACATTTATTTTTTAATCTTTTTTATATAAATATTTCCAATTTGAATATTTATTCTGTAAATAATAAGTATTTAATTGCCTGAGAGATCATATAACATTTTGAACATTAAAATGAATAAAAATCTTTAGCTTTTCAGTGTCTTTTTATCATTGTACTAAATAGACAGGAACATACTTTACAAATAGATTCTGTTATTTAAATTTTTAATTTTCTATTATTTATAATATTACCTGTTCCTATGGCTTCGCTCATATTAGTGAAAAATTCCAAATTTTTAAAAATAATTAGCTACCATAAAGCATAAATCCATAACCTATGTAATTCTTCAAAAAAGTAGAAATAAATTTGTGTAAAATTCATCAAAATTGCTGCAATATTTGTTGAAGTAATAAACAAATAATTTTTCTAATATACATATAAGGATATCATTCTTATATATCTCTTAATTTTAATGCCTCAAAAGGTAGTTTAATATTTAAATTAATAGCAAGCTAATAACATACTGAAACACAGTCACAATATTTAGTGAACTCTGAAATTTATACCTTCTTTATAAAATAATGATGTTTTTTATATTATTAAAAAACATACTGATGTTTGAAGCTATTTGTTTTAACTACTGAAATCATGACAGCTAACATTTTTAATTTTAGAGAATTGGATTAAGATGCAATTTGTACAATAGCATCATTTTGAACACATGAGTAATAAAACATTATACATCATTAGAAAAAGCAAATTATCAAAGAATGTAATGAAACTGAGAAAATATAATTACTATCTTAAAAAAAACTAAAAACAAGATTTTAATACTTTTAAAATTCTTATTTTTATAGACAAGTGCAATTACATTTCTCTTCAAATTCTTAATAAAATGATATATAACATGACTTATCTGAGATAATTCTTTAAAATATTAATTATTGGCTGTCTTGGCAACTTTCATTTTTACTAGCAGTCCCATCAATCTTCAGCTTAGGAATGCAAATTTAAATATTAGACTTAGTTCAGTCAATTGGAAGGAATTATTGTTCCTAATCTGCTGCTAAGATTCCCAATTGTCACAGAATATGAAAATTTTTTAATAAATTTCTTAAAAGAAATTGAGGAAGTATATGACTTTATTATTTAAGCATTAATTTAATTAATCAAAAGTAGATGGCAAGTTTGGCAATATTGTTTGTGTTCAATTAATCTTCACTGAATTAGAGTGAATTATTTTAACACCTTCATCGGCTACAATGTTAATTAACATTTGGAAAATTTTCAAACTAAAATTTGTAGTCCATCCAACTTGTTTATCCTGTTTTTCACTTAGGGAGTCATTCTTGGATTTTTTTAGCAGTAATATAATGCTATGTGTATCAATCAAGAACTGGACATATGTTGCATATTGATGGTTTCTATCTCCATTACAAGCACTACTTAGCATAGTATATAAACTATTTTGTCTAAGGGTGTTTATCTAAGTCTATTGGCATTTCTCTTTAATTTTCCTTCACTAAATTAATGCTTATATAATTGACTACAAATGAAGATAAGATCATCATTTTGCTCTGTGTCATTTAGCACAGTGATAGAGGATCAATAAAGCCATTTGAATATTTTATTTTAAATTTCCTTCCACTTCTTCTTATTTGCATTGCTTAATTATGTATAATATAATACACCATATACTCCTTAAATTACATTCTACAATAGGAGAAAGGGTACTGAGATAAAAGTAAGATTAGTTAAAAGTAAAAATTAAGAGGAAGTAAAATTATATGGATATTATGTTAATATTATTGTTATTAATTAATGTGTAATATATAAATAATTAAAATAGAAGAAATAAATTAAATTAAAAAGTAAATTTAAATTTTAAATGATTAGAATATGGAAAAATAAACGTTAAAAATAAATAAAAAAATTTTAAATAAAAGAAGTGAATTTAGTATATGGGTGGGTAAAGAAGTTTTTAGATTATTTAGATATTAAAGATCCATATTTAAGTTAATAGTTGGAATATTTTGAATTTTTATATTTATATGTATATTTGTATATATATAGTGGTATGTGTATGGATAGATATTGTATATTAATTGTATATGTTTAAATGTTGTAGCTCTGATGATGACTGCTGGACAGTTGAAACTGTAAGGAAGGAAATAAAATAAATTATATGTTAAACTGCCTTGTAGAGTGTAATTTAAGGAGTATGTGGTATATTTTATTTTACTGAATGCATGCAATTGTTTTTTGTAATATCCAAAAACTGCCATCCCCCGGTTCTATTTTCATTACAATAGTATTGAAAATTATTAAAACAGGCAACTCTCCATAAAAGTAATCAATGGATGCCAGAAGGTTTGTGCGTAAAATCCCTATCTAGTGCCTACTCATTCAATATCCTCAGACTAGTTTTTGAATGTGGCCTTTAGCAGTGAGGAGCCTTGGATTTGAGAACACCACACCTAGACCTAAGGATCTAATGCAACCCTACAGCAGCCACCTTTTATCACTACTTAACTATAAAACTATGAGAATAAAATTTGAATACACAATAATATTTTCAATCTAAGCTCATTAGCTTATATAGTCATATAGATTTGAACTCAGTTCAGTACCCATACATTTTGGTGTCTTTGGTTCTTTAATAACCATAGCCACCACTATCCTATTGCAAGATTGGTATTAAACCACTAAACATCACATGAACACCATTTCTTATGTTTGCTAATAACTGTTATTAAAACAGGCAAAACTCTCCATACAGTAGTGCCACCCAGTGCAAACAGGGTAGTCAATGGATGCCAGAGGCTTGTGCATAAAATTCCTATCCAGTCCCTACTCATCCAATATCCCCAGACAAGTTTCTGACTTGTGGCCTTCATCAGTGAGGAGCCTTGGACACTGCTCTGAATGGTACTACTGTGAGGAGAGTTTTGCCTGTTTTAATAACTGTTATGAGCAAACATAAGAAAGGGTGATCATGTGATGTTTAGTGGTTTAATACCAATCCTGCTTAATAGAAAAGTGGTGGCTATGGTTATTAAAGAACCAAAGACACCAAAATGTAACTGAGTTCAGACCTATATGACTATATAAGCTAATGAGCATAGATTGATAATATTATTGTGTTTTCAATTTTATTATCATAGTTTTGTCGTTAAGTAGGGATAAAAGGTGGCTGCTGGAAGGTTGCATTAGATCCTAAGATCTAGGTGAAGTGCTCTCAGATCCAAGGCTCCTCATTGACAAAGGCCACAAGCCAGAAACTAGTCTGGGGATATTGGATAAGTAGGCACTAGATAGGGATTTTATGTTCAAGCCTTCTGGCTTCCATTGATTACTCTGGCTTGCACTGAGTGGCACTACTGTACGGAGAGTTTTGCCTGTTTTAATAACCGTTATGAGCAAGCATAAGAAATGGTGATTATGTGATATTTAGTATTGGAAGTTTTAGTAACCATTTCTATGAAAAAAGCTAATTTTTTTTTTTTTTTGTAAATCATAGGTAGCACCAGGAATGTTAACAAGCTTAACAATTCGCTTAAATGCAAAGGATGATAATCCAGGCCAGAGGTCTCTTCGATCAGTATATTCAGTTACTTATACATTCCAGATCATTTCAGATTATTTAAATACTTTTCTTCCACTTTCAGCAAGTATCCTTTAATAAAATGTTATGTGTGTGATTGTGGCAAATTCTTTATTGTGTATTATTAAATCTCTTTTATTTATTTATAAAAATATGCTACAACAAAATATCTCTTTGCTATATTTTTAGATCAGCAATCTTTTTTATAAGAAAAAAATAATTAAGCAATGAAATCTAAATTAAATCTGAAAATAGAGCAAAGAGTAAGAAAAGCTAATAATACTCATTTTAAATTACTACATATACTAGATGAGTTATTTTATTTTGAAAAATTTTAATAGATTCCTAATTCTTAATAATTTATAAATTCTATTTTTGATTAAATACTTTTTATTCACTTTTTTTTTTTGCAATATTCTTGTTTTTGTATGCAATTTATTTCACACTAATTCCTGAAGATATTATTAAAAATTGTTTTTTGATTATCAAGTATAGCAATTTTTTAAAATTTTGTTTAAAATAAATAAGGTTACCATTTGTCATTGTTTTCAGATTAATCTAAGATTCTAGAAAATTTCAGACATTATTAGGTATTATTAAAAAAAATTCAATTTTAAGATTCACATTACATTTTTTTCTAAAATTGTGATGAAAATTGCAAATTTTAGAAATAAAATCTAATAAAAGATAGAAAAGTTCATATTTAAGACTTAACAACCATCATATAATCCCATATTGCATAAATGTTTTTGAAGAATAAATTTGTGATGTGATACATGACTTCTCCTTAAATGGAATCACAAATCTCTTAACAGCTATGCCCAGAGAAATCTGTTAGCCACTTTACTTTCCCTTTCCATTGGCCACCCTAAGTTTTCCCATAATCTGCTCCATCCCATTTCCACAACATAATCTTTGTCAATTCTATGGCTTTTGTATCTAAATCCCCCTTATCTTTTCTAAACCCAGGACAAAAACCAATAACCCACTTTCTGTATAATCACTTTGTTCATATTTATTCTCCCATAACTTCATTATTTGTACCCTTTCTGCTTTCAAGCATTTACATTCAATTAACAAATGCTTAATACTTTCTATGTCTTCCTTACACAATTTGCAGACTAAATCACTCATATTTTTTCATTTATGTGTATATTCTCTTGTTGCTAAAGATCCCATTCGAGCCTTAAACAATAAACTACTTTCCTTGCTTTTATCATAAATTAACTAACACCCAATAGTCTGTTTACTTTTATATATATTTAAACCCTTTACTCTCTATATCAGTTCTCCATCTCTCTAACTCCCTATTCTTTATTAATGCATCTATTCTTTTATTGCATTCCTTACTACTATAACACTCTACAATCCTCCTAACACAATCATCCCACCTTTTGTACTAGTATACCGTTATAAATTCTTTAGCCAAATCTTTTGCATACCGCATTACCTTTCTCACCCATCTTATTGCTCTGCCCTTTACTCATAACCCAGTTAAATACTATTCTAGCTATTCTTTTATTATCCATAAACTGCAACCTACCAAATATTTTCATTTTACTTTTTGCATCTCTCATATAAAAACTTGACCATCCCTTTTCTCCTTGTATTGCCTCCCTTACTGTCCACACATCTGCATCCAATGCAAGTCTTCCTATTTCCCTTTGTACTTTTTCTAAATAATCTAATACCTCTTTACTAACAGATAATGCATCATTACTATATGTTAACCCTGCTACTGCAATTCCCTTCCATACAATTCTAGCTACATCATATTTATTATATGAAAACAATGTTAATTTCTTTATCAATCCCTTTCGTTTCTTTGCTTTTATTTATATTACTCCAGAACTGCCACCTATTGCATTTTTGATTAGAAAATATGTAAGTAAAATATAATTCACTGCAGATAAAGACTCCAATAGAAATTCTTAAAGAAACAATGAAAGTGTTATTCACCAAGCTTTCTAACTTGGGTGGTAAATGGCATTATTAGTTCTCCATTAATCTGGCCCAAATTCCAATCTTAGGACATGACTATTGCAGGTGGGGGTGTTAACAAATACACCATAAAATTTATGAAAGATATAAAAAAAATGATTTGAAGTGGTTTGAAATTATATATAAATTGTGTTACATATATTTAACAATTTTTAACAGCAGAGTTACCAGTCAGACATAAAATTAACAAATATATAAACACTTTGATAGTAAGTTAGTCACAAATACACAGATTTCTGTGAAGGTTTGTGATAATGGTATGTTATTAGATGGGATATGCTGGACTATTTCCATCATCTATGAGTGAATGCTGAGTGTATAGAAAATTTTAAACTTTATTTAAACTTTCCAAATACAAACAACTTGTTAGTAATAACACACAAATAGACAACACACATTAGTAATTACATGTTTCGAATAGTATTATTCTCTACTCTTCTTCAGGTGTTGCTGGCCTATATGCACAATAACAATAGGCCAACAACATCTGAAGAAGAGTGGAGAATAATACTACTCAAAATGTTGTGTACTTACTAACTTGTGTTGTCCATTTATGTGTTATTACTAACAAGTTGTTTGTATTTGGAAAGTTTAAATAAATTTAAAAATTTTCTATACATTCACCATTCACTCATAGATGGTGGAAATAGTTCAACATATCACATTACAGATATTTATTCTCACTGTATAATTAAATAATAGTGATAAATTATTTAAAGCCTGCCATAAAACCTGGATTTTTTTAATCAGAGGAAAAAAATATTTAAGTCACAAAACTAAAAAAATGTTTTAACCATCTTATTTCTCTCTTTATCATTTTAAAATTTACATAGCCATTCCAATTTAATCTATTTTATTTTCTATTCTATTAGTTCAATCAACAATAGTTTTAAGATTATCTTTAATATTATCCAATTCTAACATAAAAGCCGATTTACCCACCTTTGCATATTCTCTGAATTTTTTTCATAAATTCATTATGCTTTCTAATATATAAATGATTGATATTTTCAACATTTTAAAAATAATTTACAAATTAAATCCTCAATTATTTGGATTTGTGTATTTTTTGAATTTCAAGAATAAATCTTTTATACTTTCAGACACAAATTCTGCTAAGAGAGAATAAATGACTCGTAATTAGGTTTATTGATTTTTAGGTATTTTCTGAATGTTTTTTCTATTATTATTATTTTGTTTTCAAATGTGTCTACAAAATAATTTATTATGAGTAATTAAAGATCACCTTTGAAATTTTGTTTGGATAATAGATGTTTTTAAACAATATATATTTGGATTAATTGTATTCTATCCTTTGTATCATAAATATCTTACTTGTGATAATCTGCTTAACCAAACAAAATAATATAGCTATGATTTCGATGCTCAGCATCAAATATGCACTAAGACAAGCAAAACAAATGTTAATAGCTTTATTGCTAGGGAATTCATAAGTTTGAGCTCCAGAACTGCAAGTGTTGAAATTGATCCTGGGTCATCCCAATCTCAAGTCAGACACTCTACCAACTCCATCAAACCATGCAGGGCAAAAAATGTGCTAATGGCCTTATTGCTTGAGAGTTCATAAGACATTCAAGTAGCAAAACTGTGAATATCAGAATCGATTCTGGATCTTCTGATCCCCAAGTCAGATGCTCTACCAACTGCCACAAACTGTGCAAAGGGGAAAAGATGCTAATGGCTTTATTGCTTAAGAGTTTATAAAAAGTTTGAGCTCCAGAACTGTGAGATCTAGAATCAATCTTGGGATCTCCCGATTCTCAGTTGAATGCTCTACCAACTGTGCAAACCACACAGAATAAGACAAACAGATAACTGATGAAAGAATAACACGCTTCATCAGACATAAGTTGAAAATAAAATTATATATATATTCCAAACTTTTTGCCACATCTATTTTATTTCTTTAACTTTTTGCCTTTTATTGTAATATTTTCCTGATTACTTTAGCAATTAATAAATATTTTAATTCATTCATCCCATTTAATATTTGTCTAATACTTTAATATTTTGATTAAAATTGTTGGATGTTCTTTTTATAAAACAATGAAAAGTATTACTAATTAGCATCAATTAGAATTTGTTTACAAATCTAAATACAACGAATGAAATTTAGAATAATATTATCATGACTATTGCTGTAATAATACAGACACTTAAAAGTAATGTTATTTTTTATCTTTGATATGAATTAAAAATATAATCAATAAGTAAAGAAATGAGAAAAGGATAATGCTCAAAAGATTCCATGGGACAGTTTGAAAAAACATTGTTAACTCTTCATGATAGAAACATTAAAAATTGTTGTTGAAATATGGAAAAAAGAAGATGGAAAATCCATTGCAATCCTCTATCTAGCCTTATTACACATATGACAGCAGATTATTTAGAAAAACTCTGAACATTCCTTATCATTTCAGAAGCAATAAAATGACATACAACAGAATATAAAGATTTTAAAACAATAAGTTTAATATCTTTTGCGTGAAAAATATGTTTTTGTATCATCAAAAGAAGATTGGATCTATATACTGAATATCTTAACAAAATAATTTAGATTTAGAAAAAATATGTCTACCAAAGATGCTGTAGAGCATTTCATTAAATTGTTAGGGGAAATGTTATAGAGCCTATGATATGGCATTAAGAGACTTGGCTAGAAACTATGCTCATAGTGATTATTTAGGTGGTACCTTATTGGATCAACTACTATAGGGGTGAATGATGACAGACTCCATCAGCAGTGCTATCTCTGAATTAACCTATACAGAAGTGATTAAAATGGGAATTAGAGTTAGTAATCTTTAATATGAAAGAATTTCAAAAATTATATGCAGGTATCCTAATCCAAACATCAATCCTAAAAGCGAGCAGGGAAGAAAAAATGAAAACTCAAATTGGAAGCATTTTTGCTGCAGAAAGGCTAGTTACTTTGCATATGAGTGCAGCATCAAGAACATAAGATGTAATAATTGTGGAAAGGTGGCCAACCTATTGAGGATTTGCCATATTAAAACTAAAAAAGCTAAAGAAGCAAATGAATTTCCAAGAAACAAAATGAGAAATTCCAGACATCTCACAGAAATCCATGAAGCTGAGACCAACAATAGTAAACAAATAGTGCTGATAGTGAAAATATGCAGAAAATCAGTCAAAATGGAAATAGATAGTGGGACAGGCATATCTGTAATATGCCACAGAGACTGGGCCACACTAAGTGCAGAACTAAAAAGTACAAAGCCGATAATTGAAAGTACTGAGTAAATGGCATAGTCAGAATGATCAAAGTAGCAGTAACTACAAACACTTGTAGGAAAAAGTCAAGGCTAGTCATTGTAAAAGGAAAAATATCACCATTAATAGGTATGGAGTGGTTCATTTTTGGAATTGAAATATGTTATCAGAAGGGTAGTCTGACTGGAAATGCAGAGGCATCATCATTTCATGGAACAGAAAAAATAAATTTCTTTAGATCAATGGAAGCCAGAATCAATTAACTGTAAAACAGTAGCTAACTGTACTGTAGAGATTACAGAATACAAAACTCTTATTGGGTGCATTAGACATGGATGTCCCAGTAGTTGCCCAGCCTATCTAAACCAATCACTATGGATGGCTCATCAACACCTATTAATATTGAATGGATGTATTATAAAGAGCAATCAAGTTTTGATTCCATCTGTAGGTCATGAAAAAGTATTAAAAATAATTCACCAAAAACATCCTGGCATGGTGAAGGCAAAAAGTCTTGCATGTAGCTATGTGTATTGACTGGACATGAGCAATAACAGAAAAACAGAAAATGTGTAGAACTTGTCAGTCTACTGCAAACATGCCCCTCCCCAAAAAGTATTCACTATGGCTTAAAGAAAATAAGACCTGCAACCATGTACATATCAACCATTGTGGTCTGATAGATGACAACATAATATTGGTATTAGTAAATGCTGCCTGAAAATGGGCAGAATATAAATTTGTATTTACAATTGCAAAAGAAAATATATGCATTTTTAAAGAAATTATAGTTCTCTTGAGGTAATTGTTTTCAATAATGGGACTAGGTTTATTTTAGAAGAGAGTGGATAGTATGGCATGTACTAGCACCACTCTATCACCCAGAATCAAATGAAATGGCAAAGAAGGTGATGTAAAAACTGAAGTCAGCTCTAAATAGCCTAAATTACCCAAGCATTAAAGATCTTAACATAGTAATGCTGCACCAACACATCATGCCATCTATAGCCACTAGTAAAATGCCAGTAGAAATATTGATGGGAAGGAAATTGAGAAGCAACTGTCCATACTTCTTTCAAAGAAGGAACAACCAACAAAAATTCCAGTAAATAACTACACTTGTAAAGAAAAGATATGGATAAGAGATATTCTATGGAAAGTGTGAATCGAGGGCCAAATAAAGAAAGTAATATTGAACCACATCATAAAAGTGCAAATCTCTACAGGAATTATCTACAGATGCCATATAAATAACAAACTAGACTGAAACAAATGTAGACCTTAATGCTGAAAAATGGGAAAAGTCAACCAAAACTGGAAAAAACATTCAACAAGATTGTGCAGAGACCCATACCTTTACTGATACATAATCTGAGGAGGAACCTGATATGATAGACCCACAACCAAGTGTTATAGAATATCCGAGTACCAAAGGGCTTTGATGTCAACACCAACCCCCAGTTTATCATAAAGAATGTATTTGCTTCTCTGGAGAAAATTAGACAGTCTGCACAGTTTCTCATGATTAGGAGGGAGTAGTTCTGTGTGTGTGTGTGTGTGCACATCAGGACAAGAAGTGTTAATGTGTTAAAGAAGAAAAGTAAACATGGAAATAGAAAACGTATTAAGCAAGCAAAATGAACTAACTAATAATAGAAGAATTGAAAATTTTCTTTAAGGACCATATGTGTTCTATAAATATGTGGTTTCTATTTCTTCTAGGTCTTCTATATTGGTGTAAACATGCATTCAGATGCTGAGTGGACTTCAACTCAGTAGCATCCATGTTGAAGATGAAGAAAGATGATTTAGGTATGAAGATGCCACCCTGGTCTATAATATAATTTCTGTATGCCTTATGGCTAATTGTAACTAATGATGACTATACTAACTTTTATCTGTAATGTAATGCATTATAATTACATGTAACTAATTACCATATGTGTTGTGTTTGGCTGAATTGCAAGTTTCAGACCCAAACCAAAAGTAATATCAAAAAATTTAAATTCTCACAAAGTTAATATGTATAATTTATTCGAACAAATATACATACATGTTATACCATTAATAAATACAATTTTACATGTAATTTAGTCAATAATGAGCTGGTCATGCCCAAATGACTGAACTCACTTCCAGATGTATATATTAGCTTGTCTTATGAGTTCTAGTCAAGATTCTTCTGGCTGTACTGGACAGCTTGCCTCAGGTTGGCTGTAGTAGTAGCAGCTTCCAGTCCTATCATGGACTTGTCTCATTGCTTTGTAGTTGAAAGTAGTTTTAATTGAGAGCACATTCAGTCATTCAGGTTGGATAGACATTATCTCTCTCTTCCTTACCTCCAAAAAAGCTGACAATTTATAGTTAGATCCCCAACCTTACTGGCAGCAATCAGATTCAGAGAGCATCATTGCCTATTGGCTGGTACTAACAACCAATGGTTGATATTTATCCACATGTTTGCACATTGGCTATATGTTTACACTTTGGCCATATGTTTACACATTGGTTAGCAGCAATGAGTGTTCAATCCGATCAGATAAGAATGGAATCTGGACTAATTCACTTCTAAGGGCAAGATGAGATATGATGATCTGTATATAAATATATAAAAATACTATCAATTCCATTTGTATAAATTAATGGTTATTGTTATTAATAAATAATAGGTAACCAAACATACTCAGGTCCTCATTTTTTATTGTGCTAGTTAACTCATTATATACCACCCAGTCTAAGTTTTTTTTGCACCAGCTTTCTTTGATTAAACTATCTATTCAGCCAATAAAACAACTTAGTTTTACTGTCCCCTAAAATTAATAGTAGTTGAATTATAAATAGATTAATCAAAATTGATCTGCTTACTTCTACATTGCCAAATAATGTTACTTGAAAATCATTTGTATTTTACTTATAATAATAAGTTTTATAAACTTAAAGTGGGTTGGATAATAGATTGTATTATTTCTTTTTGAATTTCTTATGTTTATATTAATTAATCAGAGGAAACTATTATTAATAATAAGTGTAATTATCAGCAATTGTTTATTAGATATGTGGATTATTGTTTATTTGTGATAGAAAAGGATAAGTTGTTAAATAAATGTAATAGTTTTCATCCTTGTATAAAATATATTTTGAAAGACACGAGTTGAACTTTTTTTAAATTAAAATTTTTAGAATTTGTTATTAATATGAGTGCTAATTAAAGTTTGTGAAAATAGAATAGAAAAAGGTCTTAATTCAGTGTTATATATTTATGAGAAATATATGGACCATTATATTATATTTAAACAGATGAAGGTTATCTTTGAAAAGATTAAAAAAGAAGAATTATAGAACATATTTTAATTAAACAATTTGATTCTGAAGCTATGAATTTATTTAAGACTTCTTTTAACTTTTTCTATTAAAGATGTTTGTAATATTGGTTTGATTTGTTGGAAATTATAAATATGTTGTTTTGTATCCTTTTTACATTGGAGAAGTTTCTTTGACAAAGAAGCCTATTGATAGTGAATTTTTATTTACTGCTAGCTAGTATTTTAATTTTGAATATGTGTGTTTGATTATATACATATACACTATTTTAATTACACTCTCTATGAAAATTTATTTTATAGTAAGTTAGTCTTTTATATATCCATGTTTGATGAAAAATCAACTAAATTGCAGGGCATGTGCTTCTCTCAATAAATCTCAGCTAACTGCTCATTATATGTACAATTACTTCTCACACAACCCTCATATTTAAAATGTCATTAGAAAATATTGCAATAACTGTTGACAAGTAACATATAATAAAGAAAGAAAAAATTGAGTTTTTTTTATCTATTTGAAGTGTTGGCTTCCTGATCTATTTTTTGGGGATGTTGTATGCATGAAGACTGTGTGCAAATTATATATATTGATGAAATGAATGTTCTCATGGACAAAAGATGTTTTACAAACATGTTTTCAGGAGCAACAATGTTTAATAAAATAACATTAAAATAAATATATTAGCATTTTATCAAAACAACATTTGCCTTCAACTGGATGAAAAAAATAGTAATAATCATGTGGTTGTAGTGGAGATCATTGTATCATGTGGTTGTTTTATCATACGGTTGTTGAATAGTTTGAACAACATACAAGATTGGAAAGATATTGAGATGCTATGACATAAAGCAACATTCTCTACTGAGCAAAAGTTAAATAACATTCTGATCAAACCTAAAAATGTATATCCATCTGGAAGCCCAAAAAAGTCTATGAGATTCCATGTGGCATATGCCCAACTACATACATAGGAAGGAACAATCAATGTATACGTGGTAAAGAAAGATGAACACATTAATGCAGTAAAAAAAATTTCAACATCTTCAGCACTTGCTTCTTATGTCTTGGACAATGGCCATCATATAGATTTTCAAATACTAAAATCATATTTACATGCAATAACCATGATGACAGAGTATTTAGGGAGGCTATAGAAATGTTTAAAAAAATCCAAATTGCATTAACAAATGTGATGAAACAATAAAATTGCCTACTATTTGGAAGTTTCTTCATACAAATGAATATGAAAAATACTACCAAATTTAAATCAAACTTTTCAATAATCGTGTGATACAATTGTCTCTGCTACAACTCTGTGATTATACTGTTTTTTCACTCAGTTGAAGCAAATATCTCATCAAAATTATTGGTCTATTTATTTTAATATTATTTTATTAAATATGGTTGCTCCTGAAAATATGTTTTATAAAATATATATATTGAATTTATACTTTTCATGAATGTTTAGTTTTAATAAACAAAAGAAATTAAGCATTTATATCTATGTAAACAGAAATAACTTTACCTTTTTAATGTTGTTTTGAAATGGTCCATTACAGCTAATTGACAATCCTCCTGAGACTAAACAAGTTTTCTACATTAACTTATAATGCTAGGATTTATTAAAGTAAAGGCTAGCATATATATGTTAAAATATCATAGTTATAAGTTGTTAAATTAATAGATTACCCTGGAAGCCATCATAGTACAAGCATTCTGAAATTAAAATATTTTTTCCTGCTAATATTATTCTAATGTTCATAGTTCTATTCTGTTAATCAGCATAGAATAAAAATTTTGACTTTGGGTCATTATTCGCAATTAGGATTATTTTAAATATTTGAGTTATATAAATTATGTCTTGGAAAAATATGAAATAAATATGCAATTCATGAAGAATAAAGACAGTATTTTATTTTAAACAATCTTTATATTGATAATTCATTAAAAGTCAAATTAAATAAATAAATATTAAATGTGCACAGAATTAATGTATATTATAAACTGGAGTAAACAACAAATTCACCACTTCTTTGATAATAAAATGTATAAAGAATAGAGAAGCCATCTATTCATTGCATTATGGTACTATTAAACTTAGTCTTATAACTTAGTTTTTGACAATGAGTGGGAGTTTCATTAACTCCAGTTCAATTTATAATATACATCAATGCTGTGCACATTTAATATTTATTTAATTTGACTTGTAAAGTTTGTTTAAAATAAGGCACTCTCTTTACTCTTTACATAATTACGATCACCACCTGGCTTATATAACAATTTCACTATCATTAGTAGAATAAGTTTAATACCGTTGAAATATAAAAAAAAGGATGGCCACTTTATTATTTATAGTTTACTGATGTAGGGGTGTTGAGTTTGTTATTTTACAACTAGGGAATATTAGTCACAAACACTTCATTTTATAATATGTAGATAAAATTTAAATGTTGGAATAGAATAGGAAAATTTATATTGTATATAGGTATCTAGGGAAGATTTTAAAAAAAAATAGAATATGGATAAAGATAGTATAACAAATTAGAAAGTAATTTTTTAGTGATTGTGGCTAAAAATAATTATAAAAAAGAATATTTTAAAAAAATTAGACATTAATATAAAAATTGATTCCATAAATATGAAAGCAGATGAGATATAAAAAAGAAAAATTGAAAGTATTTTAAGAAAAAAGTTTTATGTACTTGCAGTAGTAGAGAGTCACTTGAGAGATGATGTTCAGATATGTAAATAGAAGATAGTAAATACATGCAATCTTTCAAGAGCAACCTTTATTATCAAACGATTACAGTTTATTTTGGGTCTACATTTTCGTTACAAATTATAAAGCATTTAATTTTATAAATATAACAAATTATTCATTTGATTACAATAGGCTATAAATTTCATAACAGTTATATCTATATAAGTGTATTCCAATTATATTTAATATCTATTTGTGTATCGATCAATATGATCTAGCCCCAGATGAGCAACTTAGAAGGCCCATGATTACCACATCTTGACCCCTAAGTATATGTGATAATGATAAAAAAGGAAGTTATACAAAAATTATTATTAAAGAGCATATTTTAGAAGAAATGAACGGAACCTATATGAGAAAAATTGAAAGTAAACAGAAAAATATGTGGAATAGCATATTGATCTACCGAAAATGAGAAGGATGAGCAATAATGGTTAAGAGTATGTAGCAATGTCTATTGAGGATGAGAATATATAAGAATGTCTATTGAATGATATAAATGAGATTAAATGAAATAATGATAGAATATTCATTTAATGTGATATGATTAGGCATAAAATAGCATTGGGTAGGGATTTATTAAGCACTATCATCTGTCATGTGTTGATTATTCAAGTCTACACTATGTGACAGAACTGGAAGATAAATAGATTTGCTAGAATGGTTGTATTGATAAAATTAAGAAAGAATATAAATAGGATCATACTAAGAAACAGATGTAAAATAACTGGCATGAAAATTGAAAATATGAATAGAACTTATAGTGGAACATTTGGTCAAGACATATTTGAAATGTAATGATAATTAGAGCTATTTGAAAAAAAAATGCAGAACTTTATTGAAGAGTTAAGAGATATGGGCATAAGATATGGAATGAATCTAATTGAAAAGTTTCAATAATGTCTTGAAAAGAATTATGAAATTCAGTGAACTGAAAATATATGAAGTATGAAATATGAAATCATGATTGCAAAAAAAAAAAAAATTATTTACATACAATAAATTATTAAGAAATAATAGAGAAAGAGATGATTAAGTGGAACATTTATTTTAAAAAAAGAAATAATTAGAGTGGAATTAAAATGAAAATAGATAGAACCCAACTGAAAATATGGATAGTTCAGAAAGAGAGGATTATGAATTTTAAGATGTGATATGTTGGACTATTTCAAAGGCAATATATAGTAGAAATTTGATCTATTTATATATGAGGGTTGGTTCAAATCCTCCTGAGTCCTTCAATTTTTTTTTAACAAAGGTAATTAGTTTTTTTTTCTATGAGCAAGATTAATTAGAGGCTTCCATACATTGTGTATTGCCACACTGGGTTGACTTATAGGATGTCATATGAGCAGCTTCTTTGAATTTTCTTTTATGCATTTTTTCCTCTTTATCCAATATCTTTGTATTTTCCCAATTAAACATATGGTCATTAGTACATACATGATCTGCTATGGTAGACACATCTGTTTTTCTCTTTTAACCATTAGTTTGTGCTCTTTCAATTGCTGTTCAACAGGGCAACAGGTCTCACTAATGTTTTTCCTTCCACATTCACATGGTATTTCATAGATGCAGTTTTTGTTCTTCAGCATTTCCAGTTTAGGCTTAGTAGAAGTAAGCATTCCTCAAAGTGTGATATGGCTTTGGAAAGCAGTTCTAATGTTATATTGACTGCAAATTTTTTTAAATTTGTCCACCATTCCTGGTATGTATGGATACACTACCATATCAATAATTGTTTTCGCTCTTGGTGTCTTTTTGTGTTGTCTATTGAATGTTTTACTGATGATTGCTGATGGATGACCATTTTTCATAAGCATTTGTTCTATGTGAATCTTTTATTTTTCCAAATCACTGGTTTCTGAACAAACCTCCTTTGCTCTGTTCCATAGTTATAGTACAATATTAAAGTTCCACCAATAGAAAAACCAGATATATAAAATTGGAAAAAATAAAAGTCAGAAAATTTTAAAAATAATATATATATTTTTAAAAATCTTCAAAATAGGAGGAAGCTTGCACATGCCATCACATTTTTGATACAATTTGTCTTTTTAGTATCTCTGATCTTACATTGGTAGAGAATGTCACATCTGGATAGGTTAGAGAAATCAGTATTGTGATCTAAATCCATAGCATAGAGTAAAACTGATGATGATGTTGCTTAACTGCATTAGCATATTCATGTCTTTTAGTACTGATGTGATGATCCTCATATCTACACAAGAAGCTTTACAAATGCCACATGAAATTTTATAAACTCAATGAACTCAAGAGGGATTGAATGATTAGGCTTGGTTATAATGTCATTAATTTTTTGATAAGTAGTACATGCTGTTTTTATATTGCAGCATTTTAGTATACATCCAATAGCCTGTAGTTCTTTTTATATAAAGAACACAAATTCTAATAGTTGTTTTTTCTTCTTTTTGTTTCTTATTTTGGATTAAGATTTGGTGAATAATTTCATTATTATAACCATTAATTAATAAAACACTATTTGCATGATTTATATCTCTTTCAGATGTGATTTATCTGAAAAGATTAATTCCTCTAGTGAAGAGTTTTGGCTACAAAAAAAATATGACTTGGATGATGATGTGATGAAAATTATAAGTATCTGGGTGCATTTTTTGTGAAAACTGAAAATGATAGATTTTTTTTTCCTGGTGATGAGTATATCAAGAAAGGGAGTTTTCCATCAGATTCTGTCTCTATTGTAAATTTAATATGAGGATGGATATTATTTAAATGTGAGAAATAATCAGCTAATTTATTTTTTTCATGCCATAGGATGAATGTATTATCTATATATCTGTGCCGAATAAGAGGTTTTAAAAGTGCTGATTCTAAAACATGGGTTTCTATATTTTCCATAAATAAATTATCTATTTCTCCTGAAACACATGAGGCCATCAGAGTACCAAAGGTTTATTTTTAATAATGTCTATTGTATACAAAATACATGTTTGAAGGCAATGTTTAGTTAAAGTAATTATACGGTCCTATTTTTTTAAAAGAGAAATGTATAGAATTTTTAATATATATTTTAATAGATGGAATTGTAGGTTTTATAAAATCAGATAAATATCTAGCTAAAAAGTGAGTGAGAGATTCTATTGCACTTACTATGGTTGATGGGAGGTGTCTGCTTTATGTATTTTTGGGAGACCAACAGACATCCTATTTGCAGTCACACAACCTAGCAACATCATTGAGAATTAGGCAGACATCTATCTGAGGAATAGAAATTGAAATTAAAGAAACGAATGAATGACTGAAAATGAGGAAAAATGAAGAATGAATGAAAAATGAATAAGAATTAATGATTATGATTGAAAGATGAATAAATCTGAAGAATGAGGAAGATGGAAAGGAAAGATTATGAGGATCATGAATAACTAAACTAATTTTAGGATGAAGGTGGAACTCAGTGAAAGATGAATAAATTATGATGATAAAAAAATATGATAACAGAAATTAGAAGAAAATGAGGATAAGGATGAACTATTATGACAATAATGGTGAATATGGTGATTAAGAATCAATTTGATGTTGCAAAAGATAATGAAATCAGATTTAATAATTAAAAGAGTGAGTTCATGTTTTGATAATAAAAGATTAATGTAATGGAAATATAATTAAACATTAATAATTAACAATCATAATAATATGAATCCTGAAAATAATATTGACAATATAAATACAAATAGGGCAACTAATAGTAGTAAGAATGTGAATTTATTTATGACATCTAAAATCTACAATGCTTGATGTCTTGATTCTAGTTCAGGGTTGTTTCCAAAATTATAAAAATCAGTTTAATAAGAAAGATATAATTCGGATAATAGAAATCAAATAGATTGGCAAATAAAGTTTAAGAAGCAGAATCCTAAAATTATTTATTAATGATTTCTCAGGGGGTATTAATTTTGTAAATTAGCGATTGAAATAAATAAAATAAAAAATTATTAATATGCTGATGCATTGCGGTGAAATTTTTCTATATAATAATTTTGTAGGCTTTCTATATCATAATTTCTGCAGGCTTAGTGCTCTCAGAGTTGTGTTAATCCATAATCATAGCCTCCTTAGATTATTGACGTCATTGTATGCAAATGTATGCAAAACTATCTCCTATATTATTAGCAAATATCTGATTCAGCATAATAATACAAATATTCTAAATCTCATAATAACTTAACAAATATCTCTCTAATGATGATATAATTCTAAACAATATCAATAATCAGATGTTTTTGAGAGACATTATATCATATTTTTGATCATAATTGTAATGATAATAATAGTAAAATAATAGCATAACACACAATTATTAACTTTGATATCCCCAGCCAGTATAACTGAGTTTAAATCTATTATTATGTCATCTAAACTATTATAGTATCACTTTATTACAATGAATTATTTTATTCTCAGGCTATTATTTTAAAATAACATACTATGATAATACCTATAATACTCATTATAATTTAATTCAATAATGTGATATCATATGTTTTGATGTAATAATATCTAATAATGTTTATGATGGCAATAACAAAAGTATGGATAGTGTCAAGCAATATCAATAAGATGATGAAACAGCTTTTTTTACATTTCAAAATAAAAGAAATTTTATTTACAAGTAATTATATTATTTACAAATCATTATTTATTAAATTTTATATATAAAAAAAATTTTATTATAATAAATTTAAAATTAAAATGATAGATCTACTTAGATCTTATATATAAAAAAAAAAAAAAACATTATTTACACTTTACCGGCTTATTTTCTCCATTTTTATACAAAAGAAAATATATATATAACAATCACAGGGTTATTACATAAGCAATGAGAAATAAGCTAACAAAATTGACCAATGGTAATATTAAGAGGATAATTTTCTAGTGCATTGATGATCATATTTATATCACCATGTTGTAGGATAATGTAACTTTCTTACTTTTACTTATATTTTAGGTTAGACTGGCAATATTCTTTTAAAACTTATATCCAGAATTGGAATAGTAGCATTTTAAAATATATTTTGGTAATCGATACTTTTATATCATACTTTTGTATACTATGGTTAGAAAAAATTAATACAATAATAGATTTAATTAAGAATAATAGTTGCTGCTAAAACGTATATTCCATATCACTCTGAGTCAATAATAATTTTTTTAAAAAATAATACAGTACTATAAATCAGTACTTAGTGTTAATAGTATTAAATTTTGCTAGTCATTTGTTAGTGCTGAAAAACAGCTCACAGGCCTATTCAGTACTTTCCCTAGGATAATATATTATTTTGACATATTAAACCATCAAGAATTGATGGGATGTAAACTGATGCTATGGGTAACATACCAAGAAATATGACAATAATGAGCCAAGGCAGATAAATAACCAAGACCATGGTCATTTCATGATCACATATGGTCTAATATCCAGGTGTTATTGGTTTGAGTACCTATAAGATATAAAAGAGAAGGAGTGGTTAATTCCTTTTTAATAATAATGTACACAAAATTTATTAATTAAATGGTATAGTCCTTGATAGACTCAAAATTTATGAGCATCTATGTGACTAACCCATAATAACAATTTAAACTTCCAAATAGGGCAAAGAAGAAGGACATCCTATTGTAAGTTTATATGGATATGCAAAATATCACAACTTATCAGGTCATGATTGGCCAACATGGCAACAATCAAAATCTGAAATCAATAATGTCTACAATACAGCTGTAAACATCAAACAAATGAAAATACTCTATAAACAATACATGGCAAGATTGAAACATTAATTATTGACTCAAAAATAATTAATGATAGATAATAAATATCAACAGTATACTAATTCAATAATAAAATACATAAAAAATATTCAATATACCTAAATTTAATTACTATTGAATTTTATCTTTTCATAATGTTTTACAACAAATGCATGTTACCAACCAAAAGGAAAAGTTACATAATAAAAATTATAAATTACTTTAAAATATATTACCTGTCTTGTGAACATATTTTACCAAAATATAAAATTTTAATTACTAGGTACCTTGGATCCTTTATATTTCATTTGCAAGTGGACTTCACAATAACCTATTAAACTGCACAGTAGCCTACTAACACTAAACACATAAACAAGATTATATATTATTTAAGTTTTTTTTTATCTTCACTCAAGCACAAGGAATTTGGTTAGATATACTTTCTGCAGAATCATTTCTTAATGCAATTATTATTTTTCTTATTCCAAAAATCATCATAATAAGCACTTGAAATACTTATGATATTGCTTCTTCCATGGATATCAAAATTAAGAACTATTTTTTGCTTCCCGCAGATGTACAAATGAAATTGTAGAAAAATATCAACATCCATTTCGACATTCAAATACAGAAAACACTTGAAAGGACATATTCCATGTTATTATTATTTTTTTTTTTTATGATAAGTATGTGAAAAATAAGCATTTTAAATTTATTTTAAGAAATCAAGGTATACTTGGCATTTAGTAACACACATTAATGAATAATCACTCAAAACAAAAGATTACATATTCTGAATGAATTGTTGATTATTGAAATCATTAAACTCTTTGTGATTTTTTTTTTTTTTACCAGAAGAAAATACTTGATGAATATTAACACTGGTTTTAACAATAATAGTAATATATATACATGACTTTATGCTTCCAGGTTGACAATTTAAATATACTGTTTGAAATATATTTTATACTTTTGATTATTGGGTTATTTTTAATGAATTATTAATTTTTACTTATTGTTAATTTGAAGAATGATAGATAAATATTTTATTCAATATCTGTAATAATTCAATTATAATTCAGCAAAAGTTATATTCAGTTTTATAGATCAATTTAAGGTGATTTATAACTTAAATGAATAATAATTCAAATAAAGTGTTTGCCAAGAATCTTTGCATTAAGTAACCTATATTTATTTATGACTAATTTGAAGTCAGAGATATATGTTGTTGTTTTTTTAAATAATTAATAAATTGCAATAATTTCTTTAACATATAATAATGCTATTTATAAGTAAATGGCAGTAATAAACTTAATTCAACATGGCATTTCATCTTTCTAAAGGTATTCTCACAAGTATAAAAGAATTACTTTAGCCTTTTAAAATATATAACTTTAAAATAGTTTGCATAAAATTTTCTTCTTGTACAGAAAGTTCCCAAAATATTCTTTGTCTTAAATTTGAATTTGTAACACCAGTATTTGCTATTAGTAGTACTACTGTTTTTGTAATTAAAAAAATAAATAATTGAGGAAAAAATATGCTTACTAACAAGTATAACTTCTCTTGAGTATTATAATTCTCTGGAGTCATTTCTTCTATTGTAGTGTTTTCTGAATTATCAGTGAGTGGTTACAATATTTTCTCTGTAAGGGTATATTTATTTTATTCCATATTCTGTGGGATAACTAAATAAAACATATACTTTTCTTTTAAAAAAATTAAGTTTTAAATAAAATTTACACACAGTGCTTAAGTGAAGGATAAATCTTCCCTTTGATATTTTAGAATCATCTCCCCCTCTATGTTTTTGCAGTTTTATTTATTAACATTTTAATTAAGGGCTGATTGCAAATTAAAAACCAATCAGATTTTAATTGTTAGCATAGATCTTTGCTAAAAATAGAAAATCTCCATCTTCTGACCTTAAATAAAACTAATTGAATAAAACTTTAAACAAGCCAAAATTAAAAATAATAACTTGGAAAAAAAATATTCAATTTTAAAATATTTTTGCTTTGCTCGAAACTAATTCAAATCTTGAGTCTTTTTCTTTCCTTTCTTCTTTTTTTATTTAAACCTATTACATGATTATAAAATATTTAAAATAATTCTCTGTTTTATTTTAAATAATACTAAATTATTATATTACATTTGTATTTTAAATACAAATATTAAAACTGTTTTAATTGTCAAACTATATGTAAGCATGCTCACATACAATTTGACAGAGAAATGTGAAACATTGGTTAAATAATCTGGGCATTTAAATTAAAGTATTTACAATTATTAATCTAGCCTAATGATTAAATAAAAGTAATTTTAAAGAAACATTTTAGAAAACTATTAATATTCTACACTTAGTGAATAAACCAATTATTACTAATTTAGTCCATAAAATAAATATTGATTTAACATTGTTTTACTACTATGACTATTTTTAATTACTAGAATTTAGGTGTTTTATCATTATAAGTTAATTTCTTAGAGAGATAAAATATTTATCATTAGAGTATTATTAAAAGATTAAGTTGTCTTATCCTCATATCATAACAATTAGTAACTACTAGAACGCACTATTGATTTTAACCATAAAATTAATATTTAAAATTATAGCTTAATAAAATTTTAAATCATCTATTAATAAAAATAGGACTTGATCAAGATCAAGCCTGACAATAAGGTTACAATGTATATTAAATAATTTCATATAGCAATTAAATGTATGTGAAAATATAAGAATGACTGAAATTCCATCTAACCATGAAATAACTAAACAAATCCATCAAACTACATTTAGAAAACTATTCTTTATTCTTTTCAATGAAAATAAACTAAATTTATATTAAAAAACATAAAAAAATAATATGTTCATTCTATTCTTTAGATTTCTAAACAATTGCATTGAAGGAACTTGGTTATCTCTGCTCTAGTTACATATATATAAAATTATGGATAGTGATAGGGCTGGAATAGATAAAGATAAAATCTTGCATAATTGTCGGAATGAATTTTATTCAGAGAGACAGAAGATAATTTATTTATTGCAATTCAGTTGATTGAAATGACTTATAGGGAAAATAAATAATTATTTGTAGTATTTTTAGGTATACAAAAGGTTTTGGGTAAAATGACTAGTAATAGATTGTCAAAAAATATTGAAAATCTGGAAATAAATTTGGGTTTGTTGATGATGATAAAAGATTTTTATGATAAAAAGTCTTTATAAAAATAATTTTTATAAATATCAAATGAGGATACTGAATCAAATGATGCTAAATATAAAATAGAATTGAAATAGGGACATCCATTGTCATTCTTATTATTTATTATGTTCCTAAGAGAACTGGAGATTATGATAGAAAAATTGGAGATAGTGATGGGAATTTTTATAATGGGAATCAGAAGAATACATAATGTGGTTCTTTTTTTTAATAAATATATTTCTTTGTAAATGGTATAAATGATATAGAGTTGTTGTTAGGGAAATATGCAGAAATAAAATAAATATTCAAAATTAAATTCTATACGGAAAAATTTAGAGTATTAATTAGTGAACATCACTAAAGGATGGAAAGTGGATATTATTTTTCTTGAAGAAGTGGAGATTTTATAAGTAATTTGAATATTTTGGTAAATGATAAAAGAAATTATATTGATAATCGGGAATTAAAGTAGAGTCAAAAAACAAAAAATAGAATTAGATTGTTTAAAAATCTGACACAGTAAACTATAATATGTGTAGAATAATCTGAAAAGTGATAATAGCTCATGGTTTAACATTTGGAAATAAAATATTTATTATTGATTCAAAGATTAAATGTTTTAGATATAATCCAAAAGGGATACATATTAGATGACCTTTTGTATATTTTACTACATATAAACAGTTTGTTTTGTATAAAAAATTTGTTATATAAATGACACTTATATGAATTCTGAATATATTACAATCTTGTGTTAAGTGCATAGAAGAGCATATTGGTATTGTTTGTTTATATTTATCAGATATTTTAGGATATTTTATAGAAAGAATGTTTGATTTGATTAGCAATAAAATTAATCTAAGCACAGATATATATAGCCTATGCATAGAAACTTCTGTTTACATCACATTATTTTTTAATAATAAATTATAATCAAATTATATGTAAAGACAATGCATTTACTGGTAAATTGAGAATAGTAAATGAAGCTACTCAATGTGAGAAATGAGATTTCTTTTTTTTTTTTTTCAAAAGAGAGTAGTTAAAAGAAAATTTAAAAATATTTCAAAGGCTACATTGAATGAAGGCTAAAAACATTTTGCAATATGCCAATTTATTTCTATATACATTTATTATGAGATGTAGAGGGGGGGGAGAAGTTATAGAAAATGAATAAAATGAAATAATTCTGAGTTATATACTGTGTATGAATTAAAAAGATGTATGATAATACTAAGGAAGTTTATTGTTATATGGAGCAAAGACAAGAACTTTAGATTTTAAGCAAAGGGGTAAAAATGACAGCAGACTTTTAATTGTAGATAAAGTTTAAATGAAGATAGGAGAATATTGAATATTTATGGTTTAATTATAGGTTATTAAAAAAGGATGGATAAGGATGGATAAATTGTATGAAGAATGGATTAAATATAAATGTAAAAGAGGAAACAAGATAGAAGATTTGTTCTTCACTTGTTTAGGTCTTTCTGGATCTATCAAAATAACTTTGATATTTTAATCAAAAAAAAAAAGTGTATCAGTACTGCCAGAATAATTTTAATGATTGTAAATTGAAAGTACTGGAGGGAGGTTTCTCAATAAATATAGGAGCCTGTAATAGTTTAGTGCATAGTAGTAGAATGGCAGACTCTCAAGTTCAAAGTTCATGGATTACTGCTCCATTTTGTCATTTCTGAATGCTCAAACTTTTTGTAAACTTCTGAGCAATAAATCATTAAATAATTTATATAGATAGAATTTATTAATAATTAATATGTATTGCATTCATTTACTTATTTGTGTCTAAATAGATTTATAATATTCTTGCTGATGCATAAGCATTTGTGTTATTGATATTTTTATTGAATAATAATTGTTATATTTTATTATCTTTAATTACTGTTTAGCCGTTTTAACTGCTGATGAACATGAAAAGAGAGGATATTTAACTCCAACCGGTGGCGCTACTAAAGGAGTGCAGCTACTCTGTCAACTTGAGACTGCAAAAGAACTGTATTCAGGCAGTTCTTTTGGTTCGGTCAAACACAGTGAAGAAGAATTTGAGTTTTAAAATTTACATTCTAGTATACAATTGTAAAAAATGTATATATTATTATATTTCTGCAATAAAATCAGTAATTAAATTTGGCTTTTTCTAAATTTATTATTTTAAGAATAGTACCAACACCAATACTTTATTTCAAACATCTATTTAATTTTATTATTCAGTAGTAATTTCTCTATTCAGTTTTGAAATTAAAATAAAAATTAAGTTATATATTTAGAAAATCCTTTTACACACTTTTTTTTATGATGAGTTATATACTTTTAGATTTATTAATATTTTGTCTATATATTATGGTTATTATGAAAGATTGTATAATATCTGAAAAAATGAAACTCAGAATTAAAATTGCAAGTTGAAGTATTGTTATACATCCATAATTAACAAATAATAAGTTACTATTATTAATATTTTTAGTTTTATATACTACTCATTAAAATGGATAAAAACAATTTTATATTATTATTGCTATATCTTAAATCTTTTCTGTCATAGCAATGTCATATTAAAACATATAAGAAATGCAATATCTCAAAGTTTACATAAATTATAAATGACCACAATTTCAATTCAAAATAAGTTTATTCATCAGTTGCAATATTGATATGAAAACCGAATTGGAATTGATCAACTTCCCTCTAACCGAGCAAACTAATCACTATTGTGTTAGTAAACTCTATAAAGGATAGAATGACCATTTACTTTTTGTATATTCAGTGGTATTATACTTAGTTTATTAACTATGTTGAATTTTAGAAATGGAATTCTGATATTTCAACCAAATCTAAATATGGCATAAATAATTATACAATAATAATCAATTTGGTAAAGGATTGACTATGTTTTAATTTAAAAAAACGTTTACACTAATAATCAATTACACATCATCACATGATCACCATTTCTTTTGCTTGCTTAAGATGTTAAAAATAGGCAAAACTCTCCATACAGTAGTACCCACTCAGTGCAAGCCAGTTTTAGACTCATAGTTTTGTAATTAAATAGAGATAAAATGTGGCTGCTGGAGAGTTGCATTAGATCCTAAGATCTAGGTGCAGTACTCTCAGATACAAGGCTCTTCACTGATGAAAGCCACAAACTAGAAACCAGTCTGGGGATATTGGATGAGTAGGCATTAGATAGGGATTATGTACACAAACCTTCTTGCATCCATTTATTACTCTAACTTGTACTGACTGACACTGCTGTATGGAGAGTTTTGCCTGTTTCAATTACAAGTTCAATTAACAAACAAATATATTAAATGCACCGAGCTTTGTATTGTATATAAACCTAACTGGAGTTAAGTAATTCCTTTGTAGTTATGAAATAAATAAACACATATCACATTTATGTCAGCAAATTATGCGAACAATAGAATGCTAATTTATTCTTTGTGTTTTCAGTTGAGACAAATTTAACATTGAAAACATCAAATTTCATGCTGAAAATACAAAGAATAGTTCAAATTTAACACCGAAAATAGAAAGAACAGCAACCATTTTATTCTTTATATGGTTTGGTAATATAAAGATGGAGAGTTTATTTATTTTATCACTAGAGGAAGCTTAATCAACTTTTGTTCAGTTTACATACATTAAACAGCTATGGCAATTTAATAAGATCATTATCATTTACTGAATTGATTGTTATTTTATAACTATTAATGCCATATTTAAACTCTGAATCAGAATTCCACTTGTAAAGTTTAATATCACCAAAACAACAATGGATAGATGGCCACTCCATTTTTATATAGTTTACATTAATCAGCTGACAAATATCTGAATTTGTTTCTATTATTCATTTTTCTAGTAGTTAATTTTTACTAATTAATTTTTTTATTACATACATTCATTTGTATAAATTATTCATGATATATATAATATGCAAAGTATATATATATGCACACATATAATGTAACTATCTTTTACTCTATAAAATTGGATTTTTGTGGTTATATATAAACTTTAAAGTAAGCTAGAGACCTTTCAGTACTAATTACTTAGCCAGGCTTGGTCACTTGATGGCATTGTTGCCAGTCAAAAACAATACAATGCAATGTTACAGGGCCATTTTTAAAAATACAGCAACTTTTGTTTTGGCTATGTGGCAATTTTGCGACTTTATTTTTGCCTATACATCGCTTATTATTTTTGGCTATACAGCGATTTTTTTATTTGGCTATATAGCGATTTTTAATTGCCTTTATTTGTATTATGCAATTACATTATTTTATCCTCTGTCTTTAAAATATTTTTATTTTTAGGGTTTTCAAAAAAACCTTACTACTAACAAATTACAGTAATAAAAATAATACACAAATACATCTTTACCACTGATATAGTAAAACGTTTATTTTTAAAACCAATTTCTATTACCTTTAAAAGCAAACCAAAAATAACTTTTGACTCAGTGATGACAAAGTATTTGTCAACCAATCCCTCCCCCACACTGATATAGTAAAAGTTTTTTTAAAAAAAAAACAATTTCTCGGTTACCTTTTTTTAAAAATAAAAACAAACTAAAAATAACTTTTGGCTTAGTGATGACAAAGTATTTCTCAACCCACCCACTCCACCCTTTCCCATGCTAATACACCTTTACCCCGCTTAGCGATTGGCTACTTAGCGATATTTCACGATAGTGATCATCATCAATTTGTATCCACTACTTCGATTTACAATCGATTATTCACTATAACGATCGGGGGGGGGGTTAATTTTTTTGGCAGCTATCTTCAATTTTGCTTCACTAATGACATCAGAGAATAGGTATTTTAAATTCATTTTACCCAAAAGCAAAAGTACATTACTGTAATATGTATACAGGTAATGACTTTGCTGTTATTATATAGCACAAACAATATTTTATTCATAAAACACAATGTTAGTGCTGCATTCAGTATTTTGATTATAAAACATATAAGATTAAAATATATATATAATTACTGAATCTATAATACTGTATACATATAAGTGTTGAATGTCTTTAGAAAAATTAAACTTTATTTAAATATAATGTACAGACTTGGATTATTTAAATAAAGTTTAATTTTTCTAGACATTTAACACTTATATTAGATGATGAAAACAATACAACTAAAATACCATCATCACAAACTTTCAGGAAAACTCTAAATACTAATATTAAATTGTGTGTGTTATTCCTTAAGTGTTGTTCCTTAATTACTTACACCAAGTGGTTTCAAATCAAAAGCAAAACAACATTTTAAAGTGAGAATGTTGAATTAGAAAAAATTTAAAAAGAAAAACGGATTGCATTTAAAATAAGTGTTAATGAATAATTTTTCTACATGAACGGGGGGGGGGGGAGGCACTATTACATTAGTAAAAATATACAGTAAGAAAAATAAACTTAGTGTATGTTTTAGAAAATTAGAACAGATTTTTTTTCTTTTAAAATAAGTTGATTTTTTCTTCTAAAGTTGACTGATTTACCATACGCATTAAGCCTTTTGTTACTCTGGAGTACAGTAATGAGTCTTTATGTTCAATTAAATAATTTATAATTAAACATTATTTTTTTTAATTTGAATAATTTCACATAAGTAATAAATGTACAGTACTGTAATACAAATGTTAAAAAAATGCACTTCAGTATGGATTTTTTTTTTTATTACGATGAAAAACTTCTGCAGAAGAATATAAAAACTCTTAAATTCAAATTTAGTTTCACTTTCTTTTTGCTGTACTGTACTTTTTAAACAGTGAAAATATGCTTTTTTTTCTTAGTGATATGAAATTTTTCTTTTAGATACCGTATTTAGTCATCATTGCCATGAAAAAAATCAAGAAAATCTTTGAGCTTGAAAACCAAAGTGGATATTTTACAATGTCGACTGGGATTGATCACCTTTTTTTTCCATAGAGCCCCATTATAAATATGTATTCTATATATGATATTCTTGCTTAATGATGAGTTTTGGAAGACCAATTGCCATCACAAAGCGGGGTAAAGGTATATAGTAAAACTTTTATCTTTAAAAACAATTTTGATTACCTTTTTTTAAATAAAAACAAACCAAAAAAAACTTTTGACATTTTCAACTTTCGTTTTCTTTTTTTTTGTACTGATTTATGTCATAGAACCACAACCTTTTGTTTTGGAAACATGTGCAATTGAATATCTTCGGTTGCAGGAGCCTTGGCAACTAGCATAATTTCAAAATCTGCTTGCTGCAATGCGCCATTTTATTGGTCTCATATATTTTCTTGAAAAAGCATGACTTTTCGCATGAACTTAGCCAAATTGTGTTCAGCCCTACGCTTTGAAAATGCTTTGCACAATCCAACTTGTGTAGAGAAGGGTGGATATGGTGTGACAATTCTTAATCAGTCAGACTGCATGATTTAAATAGAAATAAAATTAGTCTGCTATGGAGATTTCAAAACTTGTGGCCACTTAAAATCCAGACACCATCAAACAATATGGTAGAGAACAGTGAATTGTGCGAATTCACAAAGTGTCGTGAAGCACAAAATAGGCCATAATATTTCTGTGCAATACCATCAAGTGGCCTGCAGTGGATAACATAAACTCAACTGTTTTCTTAGCTGTAAGTGTAGACCACATAAATGGCATTTGGAGCTGTTTTGGACTGGCAACAATGCCAACAGGTGACCAAGCCCAGCTAAGTAAGTAGTACTGATCTTTCTATTTATCTATCAACTGAATCTTTCAGCTATTGTTATAATTTTTTTTTCTTTTCTAATGGACTTTTATTCAGCTTTGACCACTATTTTTGCTACTGTCTTCCTTTCACCATTCTCCATATTTCCAGGTTAAATGTTTTTCAATTGCATAACATCTGTTGTTGAATATGATTTACATATACAATACATAATTTTGTTTGAATTGCAGTTATTTTTTAATAAGTTTAGAACAGTTTCTTCTGCTCACATCTTTTTATTCAGACTTTCTTATCTATTCTTCCAATGCTTCCATACTTTTTCTTTTAGATAGTCAGTTTACTAGGTATATTTCATCCTAATAACATTTTTGGCTGAAGACTTCCTGATAACTATTGAGGTAATCATATGCTGATATAATAATATGATATATATCTTGATAGTATATTAGATTGATTTTACATAGTTTATTTTGGGAAGGTCAATTGATTGGAAATGACAGGGCAAAATACAATTATAATTTTATCCCCCACTTCATATGATCTTAAAAATTTGCAGAAATGAAACCAGTTCTATCGTCAGATATACCATAGTTTGCAAACATTTCAGTTTTGAAATAGTTTCCCTTAGTATTTGTGTTCTTTACTACAATAAATTACAAAATGGTTATTAAACCAATACAGGTTCATGGTTTTATCCATCCTGACTTTCTAACATCATGCTCTTACAAACTTGCAGATCTTAAAGCCTTTCTATATAGTAACTTTCATTTATGCAAGTTTGAATCAAACAGGAAAGACAATATCAGCAAATACATGTCTGAACTTACTTCTACAAGTGTAACACCCTCTACCCCCAACCGAATCTAAACCCTGGAAGTTTCTTCTCTATATAACTAATACAATCCATCACATTACTAAAATTATTACTCTCATCCATCAAGTCACTCTAGTACTGCATCTCCATTACATCGGTTTCTCAACAATGCAAAGGATAACTTACCAACTGACATCCATTCTTAAGTTATTTACAAGATCAAATGTCAGGAACCCATCTGCACCTCTGTTTAATACAGGGAATTTCAGGAAACCTGTCTACATGTATAGCCAAACATACATACTTATATAATAAAGCTAAAACAAATACAGACACACACTCAATATTTTCTGAACTATTTTTAGAACTGGTCATCCCTTTGTTCATTCATCTGTTAACATCATATGCACTGATCACAACAATTTTAAAGGAAAAATTAAAGAGGCATGGCATATATCAAATGATAAAAACTCTATCAATAGAAAAGACTCATGTGTGCTCCTCTCTAAAAGATGACCTATTCTCTCAAATTAATTTTCATATTTAAATTTTACATTAATTAGCAATAACAACATATATATATACTTCCACTTTCTAACCTATGCTACATCTATGACTTGTAATAGTTGAAAATCACTAAGAATATACTGTTTTTAAAAAAAGTACTTTGTGAAAGCTTTTCTCTATACAGTCTTCATATACTTATGATTACATTTTAGTCTGAGTTAAAGCTTATACTTTTTTAATTACATTATATATTTTGTCCATCTAGAAAATGCTTTATAAGAACCGAAGTATTTCCCTGTAAAAGATCTTATGTGATTTATCTGCATACTTTTCTAAGAATCTATATTGATGAACCATGATATACACTTGTTTTAGATAATAAATTTGCAGTTGGCTGACATGATTTACATCCCTTGATAAACTTTTCTCTCTTTAAATTCATCCTTTGTTACCATATAGTCTTTTCTCAATGATGTTAGGATGACCCTGATAAAGTTCAAGGACTTGCTTGCATTTTTCACATACAATTAAAATTTGTATTCCCCATAAGAAATACATCATTTTCTTACTGATAGTACTTGTAGATCTTCAAGAAACGTTATAAACAATTTGATTAGGTCATCCTTCTCTGACACATTTTATTAAAATTTGATAGCCTAGATCATTTTTGGTTTAAATTACTACTATTGACTCTTGATTTTAGTTTATTATCTTGTTTATATAATTTGAAATTTCTGAGTATTTTGACTTCATTTTATGTGGTATTCTAGAAACTGCATCATATGGTTTATTTGACTTCTTTTACAATATTCACTTTCATAATCATAATCAAGTAATAAATTTAACCAATTAATTATCTTTGGACTTATGGGGTTTGATGTTGGCACTTTATTCAATAAAATCCTAAACAAAGATTAACGATGAGTGACTACTATAAATGGTTAAACATGTAAGTATTGGTAAAAGCTTTTCATGCCAAATATAATAACCAGTGCCATTTTGACAATTTGTCACAGTTTTTTCAAAACTTTTCAGAGTTCTGTATGCAAAGGCTATAGTTGTTCATTATTTTTGGCAAGGTGCCATGAGAATACTCTTACACAGTGCTCTAATGTCTCCATTATAAGGGTTATGTTTAGAATGCTACTATAATGCACTAATAGGGTTTTAGACATCAAAAGAGACTTAGCTTTGATGAATGCCTTCTTTTGTGCATCTTCCCACACCCAGTTTTCAAAATAATTTACAAGATCTAGAAAAACATGTATTTTAAAAAAATTATGGCACCATAGGGCACTCCTAATTCAACTTATTTTATCAAGAATAAATTACATATATTGATCTGAAAAAATATGTTCCAGAAATTCCAGTTCACAAGTTTCCTCGGTGAATTTGCCTTTATTAGAATGTCACCAAAATACAAAATGGTGTCTTCCATGTTCTATAATATGTATAGCTATTTTAGACTGATTGTCTATTGTAAATAAAGAGACTATATGTTATAATAATTAAAATTTCAGCTTATTCTTTTGAATGGATTCATAGTTGAAATAGGCAGAAAATAAAATTATAAATAAACATGTGCTTAAAGAGAATTATCTTCAAACAAATTGAGACATGAATATTTTGGCACCATCTTCTCTGACAATGTCATGTTTGAACAATCTTTTCTAGAATATAAGGCATATTCTAATACCTATATTATCACAAATCAAATGGTGTAATAAAAAAAGCAGTCGAACAATTAAAGTTGGCACTATTCAAGATTAGGATCTCAAACTTACATGAGACAATGTGTTAAATTTCATTTTTCTAACATTGTAAACTGTCATACACAATGGGTAAATCTTCAGCAAAGATAATGTTTGGAAACTGAAAAATAAATTATCAATGCTTAAGATGGAAATGAATCAAATGACAGTAAAATGAAGAATTTAGGTTAAGCAGAATATGACAATATCTGGATTTGGAATAGTTTAAAAAAATATTGGATAAAAGTCAAAATCATCAAACTTCTGTCAAAACAGATGATGAAAGTTATGGTGTATTGTATATGGATATAAGTCATAATCACTGTCAAGCTATGAAAAATAATCAAGCTGACAATGCATTTTATTAAAATATCAGGTATCAAACATTAATCCATCTGTTCAGAAACTCTAACCGAAACAGAAACAACTGGCAGAGTTGTTGAGAATGTTAATGACCTGGAAGTCTTTTTTCTATGAGCACATGAGTATAGAAGAATTAAAAGAACAACTGCTTCTTTAAAATACTGTTACTTTAGAAAACAGAAGTTTCTGAACTAGTGGAGGTTATGTTAATTATGTAAATTGTTGAATATATATATATATGGGTGTGTGTAAATAGAAACAATGCATAACTCTAGCTGAAATCTATATAAAATATTTTAAACGCACCATAACTATATTCTTTCAGCCATACTCCTTTAAAATTCCTTTTGAAATGAGCTGCAAAATTCAAGCTATGGTGTGTTTAAAATATTATATATGTATATGATTGACATATATGCAATCATTTTTTCCCCAATTATAACATTGTAATTTATTCACAAATAAGTTATTTTTCTTAAATAAAAATAAACGGATTAGAAGTTAATTAAGGAAAATTAATTAAGATTAATTAAAAACTGCAACTAGAAAAAATAAGTTGGGCTTTTAAAACAAGGTAACTATTGTCAAAAGAAATAATGATATATAGGAGATTAAAAGTAAACAATGGAGAAAAGATGACAAAGGAGTTTTATTGTCATCACTAAAGAATGCAGCTATGATGCTATAGAGGCATAGACCACCATGTTCAAAAGTGAACTTACGCACTCATACAAGCTACACATCTTTATTATTATTGAATAAACTTGAGAATAATAAGTTGCAAGTAAAATTATAAAAATATAAATGTATATTCCTTTCTGTTAGAACTAAGTGTGTAATAAATTGTTATATATTTTATCTAAATCTTTGTTATTTGGAAAATTTACAAATTTATATTTATTGAAAGTTAGTGTATTATATTTAGACAAAAGCAAACTCTAATGAGATTTTTGTGATTTAGAATGAATCCGTAATGGTATAAGATCAAATTATATATATAAATAATATTAAAACACTGCAATTAGAGCATTTAAAAATAAAATCTAATATATATATATGACAACAGTGTTCGAAAAATAAATGCTTTTTCCCATTGTAAAAAGTAAATGTTAGCAATAATATATATGTAAAATTATTTTGTACATCTTTAATATAGTTAGTAGATTATTAAATGAAGAAAAATTCAGGAAGTTCAGGATTGAGGAAAGAAAATTCTATCATAACTTATTTAAAGACATCAGAAGTAAAAAAGTAATAATATTAATAAAAAGCATCATAGAGATGTATTTCTTAATGAGTGAAAATTTAATTATCAATGAACTGAATAATCAAAATGTACTTTTTATTATTTATTTCCCCCACTATTTTGTTAGTAGACACTTTTATTGATCCTTTCTCTTAATCTATTTTTAGTTAAATATATTAATTCCACTTTCATTAAAAAAAAAACCCTATTGAAAATCACTTATCATAGAAGAAGCTATTATTCCAAATTATTTACCATAGTTTATCTTATGTCTTTGACTAAAACACATAGATATAAAATTCAATCAATACACCCTTTTAAAGGTTTTGTACTTGGAGGGTTTGTAGTATAAACTTCTTTTGTCCAGTGGAAGCTTAGGGCTAGTTCAGCTGCATATCAAGACAGATACTGAGTTTAGGATGTCAAAAAACAACTACTAGAAAAGTTTATAAAGACAAAGGCAAACTAATTAAGTCAAGATATAATACTGAATAATATTTGAAAAAAAATTTACTTTGTGGTATCTATTACTAATTATTTGGGTCAATCACAGATGTAATTAGAATAAAACAAACAAACTATCCAAATATCTTGAAGATAGTCTTATCAAAAAGTCAGTAATCTTAATCTATTTAGATAGTTTTTCCTAATATTGTTTCAATCATCACCTGAAAAAGCTTTGTTTACATCTGTAGATCATTAATTTACATAGAAGATAATACAATTTATTCAATTTATACATTATTGTTTGTCTGATGAATTTTCTATTACTGATTTTAATTCAAAATTTTCATCATTAATCTCATTTATTTCACACATTTACATGCAGTTTTTTATTATTTTGCTATTATTGTCTGGTAGTTACATATCCTAGTGCAGTTCACATATACTATTAACACTAAATTCTATGTCTAGTTTTAGAATTAAATGGATAGCAATTATTGATATCTTGGAGAAGTATCCAGTAAACATTATCATATTAGGTAGGTAATTAACCACATCAATAAGATTCAACAAATCAAATTTTTAGAATGATGAATCCTGTAGGTAATTAGAAATATTTTCCGGATAGGGAAATATACCTACAAACTAGAGATAAGTAAAGTATTGTGATGTTTTTTTTATCTTGTATATTTTTTCATTATGGAATCACTATTGGATTTTAAAACGTTATACATGAAATATTAATTTTACTAATAAATTCAAAATAATGATTATATTAACAAAATATGCAATCTCTATCTTTGTAATTTAATCAAAATAAAGTTTTTATGTTTCATACTATCAATACGTGATTTTTAATACAGAAAGTTTTTCTTCATGAATATAATGCATTATTAATATAATGTTTTACAATAACATTTATTAGACTTGTAAATATTTTTGCATTTACAAACATAAGAAAATATGTTATTTTTTATTGACTATTTATAGTCTTTGCTTTAAGTTTTAAGTGATGTTATATTGCTAAAACTACTAATATATGGTTTGGCTGAAGATCTCTCAGCCCCAGATAGCTATTTGAGTTAGATAGCTGGGTTTGAAGACATTTAAGTGTTTGAAAATTTTAGATTTTCTATTCAATGGTTAACTTTTAAATAAATGATGGCTTTGAGTTGGTATTTTTAGATCTAGTGTCTGAAGCTACCTTAGTACCTCACTGAGGAGTGCCAAAGCACAAAACCATTGGTCTGGGTTTGGATGTGGTTTCTGATAGAGATGTTTTAAATGCTTTCACTTGCTACACATTTATCACAAAACTTGTTGAGCAACTAGCAAAGCTCTTTGTTTAATATGTTTTTATTGTCTTCGGGTGTTACATATTTCACTTTCTATACTTATAATTGTAAGTCATTCTTATGCCATACCTGAATGTAAATGGCTTTTTATTAATTTTAATTTAGAAAAAAATCTCTCCCTTGAAGCAATTGTTAATGGCAATGCTTGAAAAATACATAATGTGATTATTAAATTTGGAAACAATCTATTTAAATATGGCAAAAATAATTTAACAATTTTGGGAACAATACATGTAAATATGACAAAAGTAAAATAATTTTACAATTTCTAATAAGTGTTAGAAAAACTAATATAACTTCCTTCTCATTCAATAACTTGAAAGAAGTTAATAAATATTGTATTTACAATTTATGTTTTTAACCATAATAAAGCATTAATGATCAGATTGTTTATTGATGTTTACATAATTATTTTTTAATAATATATATATTACCATTGTCTGTAACTTATTAGGCAGTGAACTTATTTAAACAAGTAAATAAAATTAAATTAAATAATTTTTTTCTTATATTATATCTTCCTATAAATCTGCTATCCTTTAACTTGTGCTACTAAGCACCTTGCATTCTGGGATAAAAGAGATTGATATTGCAAATTTTTCAATAACAAATTGATTGTATAACTATTTTCTATGATAATTTTAATTGTATTTATAATGGACTGCCTCTTTCATTCTAGTTCAAAATTGGCCACTTAGTTCTAAAATTATTTTATCACAATCAATGTGTAATTACTTCTGTAGTTGGATTTATTATTCTGATCATCTTCTGTTTTTCAGCCATTTATTCACATTACTTGTTTTGAACATGGACATGATATAATCAGTTTGCAAAAACTTAACCAACTTATTTTTATGTACAGTTTTATTATTCAAAAATTGTTCCCTATATTCTTTAAGTTAATATTAGATCATTATAGGTGCTAATTGTTTCTTAAAAATAAAAGTTATTTTCAATTAAATTTTCTTATAGCCTTAAAACATCCTAAATAATCAAAAATCTTGTTAATCCATACTCTGATGACATCAATTTTATCTTTAATTCTTTTATGTTTTGAAACTACATGTCTTTTAGTATAAAAGTTACAAGCATGAATTTATCACATCTTCTGCCTTTTAATTAAAGGTATAATTAAAATTATTAAATTATGCTAACCATATATTCCTCATATTTCAGAAATCTATCTATAAAAAATAGGCCCAATCAATATACTAATCTCAATTATAGAAATTTAATTTGTAAACCCCGATATTCAACTAGCACTTATTCCAAACAATAATGGCTTATAAATTTAATTTGTATAATTTACGAAGATAAATACATAGCAGTGTTAGTAAATATATAAATATTGAGCATATAATCATAACTAATAAAAGCTGCTTTGACCCAATCTGTCTGTTTATAGTGAAATGTAGCCATAGAAATAATTGATCACTTATAATTATGTCATACAAAGTGATGTTGTCCACAAAATTTATTAACTAAAACAACATGCTTGCAGCTAAACTAATACCTGATACTGTATATAATTCTCTAGGCTTCACTTTTGTATTACCTTTACACACTTGTCTTAACTAGCTACATTCTGATAATCATATTTTGCTTCAAAAAGGATACTTCAATATAATAGATAATTGAGGACCAATCATGTGATATTGACCAGGAAATATTTACTCATGTCTTAAATAGGCTAATTTTATTAAAGTGGTCTATCTGCTACCATGTTATAAAAGGTTGGGTTGCCTTTTTCACTATTTTGTTGTGTGGGATCTTATTTGTTCTAAAAATAATTAAGTGCATGGATTTAGTTATTTGTTAGATAAATTTCAAAGTAGCTAAAGGTTTTATATATTTGAATCATTTGCTTTCCACATTTAATCAACTACTCTCACATCACTTTTAGTTGATGCTATTCACAATTGATCAACTAATAGGAACAATTATCTACCTTATTTACGGTCTAGTAGAAATATTCTTCAGAATCACCACTTGCATCCTTTTCTATCTAATATCCATAAATTATTTAAATAATTTTTTCCAATTCTTTTTGATATAATTGCTCATTCTACTTCCTTTGCCGATGGCTTCTTGAAGAGTTTCTGAGAACTCGTAAACATTCTACTTATTATATTAGATAATTTTTGATCTGCTAGTTTCTTTTATAAATCAAGTTATCATTGAGGCAACTCTTATGGGTAAATCTTTCCCAACCAACTTTAAAACTATACCATCAACAGTTCCACAAATCTTTTCAAAAATCAAGTTATCATTGTTTAAATTAATCATTATTTAAGAAATTTAATGATAGAATTAAATAATTTTCTCAAAAACTACTACATTCTATTATTAAGGCTGTAGCCTCAAGCACATGCGTATAAAAATGCGATAGTAGGGACAATCTACATGTCTTTAAACCATAAGCTTACTCTTTGGAAGAAAAGAGGGGAACCCCTCCTTACTTCAACCTATTTTCTATTTAAATAGGTGAAGCTGAAGCGGTTCGATCTGAGAGCGTGAAGCTATTCAATATTTCACTAATTAAGTCCACATTTCTTATTACACATTAATACTCGTGAAATCTTTCGATTTACAATGAGTCAATGGAAAGATTTTATAGTGAGAAATATATTATGATAATTTAAAGTTGTAATTATAAATTTATTTAAACGCACATTGATTACGTATGTAATATTCATTAAGGCTGTAGCCTCAAGCACATGCGTATAAAAATGTGATAGTAGGGATCTCTTTTCTTCCAAAGAGTAAGCTTGTGGTTTAAAGACCTGTAGAGGTCCCTACTATCGCATTTTTATACGCATGTGCTTGAGGCTACAGCCTTAATGAATATTACTTACGTAATCAATGTGCGTTTAAATAAATTTATAATTACATTCTATTATAAAAGTGTGAATTATTAATGCCATCCTTGATTAACTAATTAGCTCATTACAGTTTTTGAATGGATCTAAGGAATATTGCAATTAATAAATTATATTCATTGATACATTAATATATAGGAAATTGTTTATCTCACAAGTTATTAACCAGTGCAAACTTATTATTCTATTTAGGAATAATTTCTATCTGTCCTAAAAAAAATTTCATTTATTGTCAGAACTAGAATGTATATTATTACATTAACAACTAGCAGTTGTAATGAGCTTGTTAAATGGAATATCATGCACAAGAAAAACTTTCTCTACAGATTATATACTTAATCTTATTAATTAAATATGAATTCACTTGTAAGATTTTTTTTTTATAACAATAAAATGCAAAAATTTATATCAAAGACCATTTACTATTTCCAAAACTTTATTCAAATTTCAAAACCTTTATGTGAAACAATCGTTTTAAACTACTGTTTCTACTAAACAAAACGTTTTACATCTATATGTAAGTTCCATCCTAAAAAATTCCAGAAATGTACCCATATAACGTAAGCTTTCTGGGTTCACAAATAATCGTACTAATAATGGGTTTATAAAAAAAAAAAGAATGCGTGATTAAAATGGCACTGAATGTGGACAAAATGCTCTGTCTTTTTATTTAGTGGTTTTAAAAATGTATCAAAATAATAATAGATTAGTTTAACATATATATTTAATTTTAAGTTCTTGCTCAGAAAAAAATCATAATTAAAACATAGTATCACAGCACATTAATAATTTTTATCAGTCATTCATTAGTCCCTAATTTGTGTGAGGATGGTGTAGTGAAAATTACACTATGGAAATATTATTAAGTTGATTATTGCAGCATCCTTTATAATTAAACGACTTTAAAAATTCGTTTTTCTTTCAAATATTTATGATCTTCAGTTTTAATATTTTATTTATAAAACAAATTTCCTTGCTTTTGATAAATCCTTTACTTATGTCACAATTTGAATATACAGAAAGTACTTACTTCAGTTATTTTTTTACGCATACAATATATATATTAACCGAAGCGAAGCATCTCAATTTTAGAACTTTCATTATTATGGTAGTTTTATTTTTAAGTCTGGGCAAAATTTGATTGTCCTAATCTCATATTAAAATTTTTAATATATATAAAGGAAAAATTAAATATTTACAAACAATGAAATTAGTAATAATGGCACGTGCTTCAGTAAGATGTTAGATACTGTGTTCTTTATTTTCAGGTTTTAATACAAGTGTTTTTTTTAAAAATGACATCAATTATTATTCTGGCATATGAAACTTAATAAAATTGAATTTACAGGAAAAAATGTAGATGTTAGTTCTTGAAAAATGAAGTCATAATAATATTTTTTCAGTGGTGACATTTATCATATGATTTCATTTTTACAGCTGTAATTCACTGAACCTGAAAATGTGATGCATTTTGTTTATACTGAAATATTATTCTCATGTGTCATAGCATCAGCCGGGATATTATTGTTTGCAAATTTTACTATTCAGTACTTTTAAAGATTATAAGCAAGATCTAAATTGATTTTATCTCCTAATCCCATTAGATTTAAAATGGAAGTGGGAATTTGAGAATGTCAGCTGATGCTCAAATAAGAGACTTTTTAATTCTGTTAAAACATACTTTGGAATATATGCTTAATGAAAGCGATCATTATGGAAATGATGAAATTCGTCGTGAATTACAAGGAATTAGAGATGCCGTGGTACTAGTTCTTGACCGGGGTTTTGTTGAAACATTCAGAGACTGGACTACCTTTGGATGGAGATGGAAATTTGAAAGCATCCTTACGGCTACAGACGAAGAAACTATTACATTCACTTTTATAAATATGCTTTTTGAGCACTTAGCTGTTAGTCTCCCCCTTTACATATTTACGACTAATTATGGTGCTTTTATATGTTATTCAGTGTTTTAAAATGTATTAACCTTGAATGTGATTTACTAAGCTTTAAGTTCATATCCTATTCAATATATCCATTTTGTAAAGCTTTAATTTTATAGTATAATAATTTAATTAAAACATTCCCCTGAGTAGTTTAATACTGTGGTAGAATGGCCAACTCTAGAACTTAAGGAATGTCGATAGCACTTTCAGCTCAGTAACTTTCAGTGCTTGAACTTCTTTTAAACTCCCAGCAATTTACCATTTAATTATTTTTTATTAAAGCATAATGCTAATACTGTATAGGTATATATTATGTTGGATTCTCTATTAGAAATTTTAAAGAATTTTGACCAATAATAAGAAAATATTTGCTCATTGTCAGTGATACTTTCCATTGCTTTTCATTAACTATAACAAAATGTATGTCAACTTTAGTGTTCAAAATTCATTGCAAAGATATCTTCTTTAAAAAATAAGGTAATAATATAAATACTGAACCCCACAGCTTGATGGCATCGTTTTTCACAAAATTCACATCAATATAACATTTTAGCAGCCTTAGTTTACGGCTGACTCTACAATAGGTGTTTTTTGAGCCATAAAGGCTGCCTGAGGGCAATGTATTCTATGATTACATAATGAAATACTACGCCCATTGCATTGTGATAGTATTTGTCAAATGAGCACTCTTGAACTTTCACTACAGTCTGATTTAATGGTGGCTATATTTGAAAGAGATGAAACTCTGCAAATATTCATTGTCAGAAATTTATTAGAAAGCATAATGGAATTAATATTCCATATTAAGAATTGTCATAATGTCACACACGCTTCCCTATGCTTTTGAACTGCACACAACTTGAAAAGGTTCTTCTTTTCAGCAGAGTTGTTTCCAATTTCACGAGCAAATGCCTGTTTATGCGTGAATCCATGTGAGAACTGTAAGGGAAGTTGGTTCAAGGGCTCCAAAATCCCATTACTTACAGCTTTGAGGCTTCCCTGTTATTTTATTTGCATGTTACTTTTGGCTTTTTTTTTATGCCCCTGAAAATGGAGGTTTTTTTTGTTATTTGTTTTGATTCACAACTTGTCCAAAGTTTCGTTTATTTTTGATTCAATAAATTATTTTATGGGAAGCTGTTGTTTTTTGTTGTTCACATGATTAGAAAGTAGGTAGGTAATATTTGATAAGTTTCATTAACAGTTAATTAAAGTAGGTAGTATTTTATTATACCAAAATAAAAAAAGTGTTTAAGTGTTTATTCAAAAGGCCCCAACTCAAATATATATATAAAATAATAATAAAGAACTGTGCGGTAAAATAATAAAATGTTTAAAAAGAATTCAATAATTAAAAATCAAAACAAACCTTCCCTTCCACACCATCTCCCCCAGCTTAAAAAAAAAGTATTCTTTAAAAATGAACTGTTTTGTCTTTTTTAAAATTAAAGGCCCAAAAATTAAGGAAGAACTTTTCACTATCATATAATATAGCTTTCTGTAACGTAAAGATTTGAAACAAAAAAATAGAAAAGCCTCGTAATAAATTAACAAAAAAAATGATAACAATTCAAAATCAAAACAACCCCTCCACCCTCTAAAAAACCAAGTGCTAGTTTGTTCAAAAGTACTGAATTGTTGAAGTCTTTCAGCAAATCAAAACATCAACTAAAAAAAAAAGAAGATAAGTTCAAAGCAAACAACTACCCCCCACCATCTAAAAACAACAAAGTGTTTGTTGCCGTATTTTTGTGTAAATAAACCGACGGAGCATTAATCGATAATTTAAAACAAACCAACACCCCTAACAACTTCTAAAAACAAAGTGTATGTTTCTTAAAAAAATGAACCAAAAAAAAATTAAAAAAACGACTGAAAAAAAACTTTGGTTTACCATAAGTAATATTATGTGAAGAAACCGATGGACAGTTAGTCAATAATTTAAAAACAAACCAATACACCTAGAGCATCTAAAAACAAAGTATATGTTTATTAAAAAAAAAAAACTTGTGTGGTTTATTGTAATATTATATAAACCCAACAGGTGGGCCGATGATGAAAAAAAAATTAAAAACTGGTAGAAAAACAAAACAAAAAAAAACTTTTACCGTAATATTATGCAAACAGATCACCCGTGAATCGGTATATTGATGTGCATTAGGTGAAAAAGAGCACCATCGAATGGTAGGTGTCAGTATTCATACTACAGTATTATCAAAAATAATAATAATAATTTATAAATGAACAGAGAAAGGCAAATTCGTAATGTCCACTTCATACGTTATGTAATTATTCATATAATATATGAACATGGATGGGCTGCTCACCAGCATGCATTAGTCAGCATGTTTAATGTATTAGCTTTTTATATCTGAGTTTAAGATCAAGAAACACTATGGTCTTTCTTGTCAGTTGCCTGATAAGGCAAAATGAATGTGTGTGAATGAATTTTTTTTCTAATCGATATATGCAATCATGATAGACAAAAATAAATCATGGCCCTTATTCCTAGGAGACTGTAAAGTCATTAGCCAGGCCAGAAGATGATGTCTGAAGGCAGAGGGTGCTAAAAATCCCCTGATTGTAGTCACTGCCATTTGATGACAACTTTTTATTTAGTTACTTACAACTGCAGATCACTTTCAAGTGAAGGAACTTGCAAGAATTGGAAGAAGAACTGACTTACATTAAATGAGACATTATTGGACTTAGTGAAGTTAGAAGGAAATGTGGAGAGACAATTGATTTAAAAAATGGATGTGTACTTTACTACAAATATTGGAAGTGTAAGTCAAGTAGGATTGATTATAAATAAAAAATTGAAGAACTACTTCATAGAGATTTATAGTGTATCAGACAGAATGGCAAGATTAATTATTCAACTTAATAGCAGATACCAAATGTGGATAATACAGGTTTATGCTCCAAGTTCTCATAGTGATGAGGTAGTAAAAGATTTTTATATGGATGTACAAATGATCAGAGTAAACAACATTTTAAAATTGTTATTGGATACTTTAATGCTAGAATTAGTAAACAAATGGAAGATGAAAATGCTATAGGTAAATTTGGTTATGGTAATAGAAATGAGAGAGGACATAGACTTGTATTATTTGCAGAAAAAAGAAAAACTTTATATTAAGAATTCTTTTTTGAAAAAAATGTTAAAAGGAAATGGATATGGAAGCAAGGTACAACAGAATTGAATTATATTTTGACTAACAGAAAATACATATTTCAAGATTGTAATGTTTTTAATAAATTAAACACAGGAAGTGTAAGATATGTATTAATGCAAAACTAGAGAGACAAAAATTATTTTCATTTTTCTTCCACTTAACCTTTTTTTTAGCATCATGTTTCCAATTTACCAATTATTTTCATTGTAGGTTAACATAAGTGGGTGAATTATTACATAAGTTTTGTTAATTGTTTAGTAAAATTGAATTAAATAGCTGGGTCAACTATGATTAGATTTAGCAAGAGTGTAATTCATAGTTCTTAAAACTTTATAATATATTGCTTTGCAAACACTATTTCATTTTTTAATAAAAGTGAGTTCTGATTGTTAAACTCACCTTCACTAAACTATTGAATTCTGCTGCTCACACATTTCTTTTTAAAACAATCCTGTTTCACTCAATCACATAACTATCTCAGGAATTATTGTATTTACATATACCATTTCCCACTTTTTTATACACTTCACCAATACTATTTTTTATAGCAAAAATTTATTCTTACAATTTTATCTGTCTTGCAGTCATTATCAGAGCAATAATATCCAAATATATAATCATACAATTAATATATTTTATACATATATTTATATACATAATCAAAACATACATTTTAACATTTTCCATTTTATTATTTTACACTTAAATAATTTTTTTTTATTTAGATTATTTTATTTTTAAATTATTCTAAATCTTTGTATTATAATTCGATTTTTTAAAAATTTTAACTTTTAAATTGTGCTATTTAATACCTATCATTTTATTATTATCTTTTTACTTATATTTTTAATTACTTCAAAACTTTTGATTTTACATTTTTATTATATATTTTTTAATTAACTATTAACTTTTTTTACATTACAAATTACCTTTTTTTATTATGTTACAAAGTACTCACTTTAAAATCTATTTTTTACATATCCTATTTCTTAAAACCAACTGACAAATTTTCAAAAACATTTTTATACTTGCTTAACAACTCCTCTATCATCATTTTCTTCAACTTTATTTTTAAAAAAACTTTTTATATTCAAACTATTATTAATAATAATAATTGTTTATAAAATTATTCTTTATGCCAAAATCCCTATTCAGATTGAGTTGTATATTTTTAATCAATATTGCCTCTTTAATTTTCCTATCCCTTCTATTATTTGTATAATTAATCATTTTTATACTATCCTTCTCAAACCTATGACCTGTTTCTAATGAATGCAAATAAATAGGTGACCTCATATATTTATGCTGAATTAATCTTGTATAAATTGAATTCTTTGTTTGCCTTCATTATTAGTTTTTATATTTTTACTTTTTCATGACTTATATTCAATTTTATATACTCCATTTATGCATTTTCTACTTTTCTTACATATTTATTGTCTAACATCAAGTATATTTTTCTTCTTTTATTTATCTTAAATTTTATTACATTATTAAACTTATTCATACTTTTTACAATACTGTTATTACAAGTTTTAATATCTATATATTTATTTTTATCTTTTCTACATACTATCTCTTTATTTTTATTAAATTTTTCTTCGGCTATATTTTTTTCTATAACTCTCTCTGAATATTCATTATCTCTAAACTCTTTAATTATTGTAATTAATGAATAATTAAAAATTAATGAATAATTAAGATAATGAATATCTACAGAAAAGTATAGAAGAAAATCAGAAGAAAAATTTAATAAAAATAAGGGTACTCATCTTATAGGTAAAGACGCCAATCTATGGCACCATTTTCGCGCTAAAACACATAAAAATGCTGTTTCCATGGCCAACATGTTCAAACCCATGTTTTATTATAATACAACTTTTTTGTTGTGCTACAGAATGCAGGCCGCTATGTCGTCCCGCAGTACAGCATGTATGTCACATTGCTGCAAATACATTTTCCGAATTTGCACAGTTTATAAAATATTTACGGCTTGATGAGAGAGTTTGTATATGAATTCAATGAAAATGTTGTTTTCATTGGATTTTTATTTTTATTTTAAAGTATTGAAATGTTCAGATTTTTTAAAGTACTAATTCTGAGACTTTTTACAACATACTGTATTGAAGTTTTAATTGGGAAAATGTTAAATATCTATGTTTTTAGTGAGTTGCAATTGGGTAACATGTCAAGTAACGTACTATTCGTAACATTCCATGAGACAAAGAAGTAAAAAAGAATGGTACCAAAAAAATATCCAGTAAGACAAATACAAATATACACGATTTTTTGTAAATTTCATAAAAAGCAAATATTATAAACATGTTTAATAATTAAAGAAGACATTTATATGTGTTTGTTGTTGTTTAAAAAAGTTTGAGTTTCTTTATTTTGTCCGAGTACAGTTACGATTTTGAATTTTTTTATTTTAGCATTACAAACAACAGAACATTAACCCTAAAACTAACCGTAAACCTAACCCTAAAACTAACCCTATACCTAACCGTAACAACTTTTACTTTTTATTGTCATTCAGTTTGAAGTAAAAAATAGCCGTAATATCTCTTTGTCTGTAAAAAAAAATAAAAATGTAAAACGAAGACTAAAAAAAATAAAAAATAGACTAAGAAATTTTACTTTTTATTATGATTATTATTTTTTAGTTAAACAACAACAACAAAAAAAGTCGTAACACAAGTAAAAAAATATCCGATAGAAAATTGATAAAAAAAAGCCTTAACACAATTTTAAAAAATATACGATAGAAAAAACATGAATCAAATTGTAATTTGTTGATTTTATTTTACATTTATTATTATCATTTAAATTGTATACATTAATAAAAAATATTTATAAAAGATGATTTTGTTTTGTTTTTATTTTCGCATTACAAAAAATCACAGCAAAATTATTATAATAAATGGCCCAGGAATGGTCATATTTTATAGTTTTAGTGTGAAAATGGCACCATCCAATGGCATCTTTATCTATAAGACAAGCACCAAAATAAGAAATATATAGGTATTAAAACTTATTAATAATAGTATTGTAAAAAATATGAATAAAATCATTATTAAAATTAATAAAAAGTTTAATAATGTAATAAAAGTTAAGATAGTAAATAAAAGAAAAAATATATACTTAATATATTAGATAATAAATACATAAAGTAAAAAAATGTATAAATGATATAAAATTGAATGTAAGTCATGTAAAAATAAATATATAAAAACTAATTATGTAGGTGAAACAAAGAATTCAATTTATACAAGATTAATTCAACATAAATATGATATGAGTTCACCTATTGTTTGCATTCATTAAAAACAGGTCATAGGTTTGAGAAGGATAATATAAAAATGATTAATTATATAAATAATACAAGGGATAGGAAAATTAAAAATGATGAAAGAGGGAGTTGTTAATCAAGTAAAAATATTTTTTTAGAAAATTTGTCAGTTGGTTTTTAGAAATAGAATATTTAGAAAGTATATTTTAAAGAAATTAATATTTTGTAACATAATTAAAAAAGATAATTTATAATGTAATTAAAAAATATATAATAAAAATATAGAATAAAAAGTTTAGAAGTAATTAAAAAGATAATTTAGAAGTTAAAGTTTTTAAAAATTAAAATTATAATAAATAAATTTACAATAATTTAAAAATAAAATAATATAAATAGGAAAAAATTAAATTAGTTAAGAATAAAATAATAAAATGGAAAATGATTATTTATAATGGTCAGGTTAAAATGTATGGTTTGATTATGTATATAAATGTGTATAAATATGTGCATAAAATGTATTAATTGTATGATTCACACAGAGAGTGTGCCAATAGCTCAAACAAGCTCTTAATTAATAAGTGCGGTATGAAAAAATATTTAAAATCTCTACCCAGAACACTCTCACCTCCAGACCAACTGGTTTCAAGCTTATGGCTCACGTCAGTAAAGAGCTATAATATTTGGACACTAGACCTAAAATATCAACTCAAAAAAACCAGCACTTATTTCATACGTATATTTAAGATGAAACTCTGAAATTTTCAGACATAAAAATGTCTTTAAATCCAACTATCTAACTTAAATAGCTATATGGGACTGAACTAAATTCAGATCTACCATATTCTAATAGCCTCAGTATAGCCAAAGCCTTGAAGGTAAAATTATAATAATTAAAAAAAAACAAGTCATATATAATGTGACGTTACTTTTAATAAGCTTGTAGTTACAAAAATGCACACAGAGAGCATACCAATAGCTCAAACAAGCTCTTAATTAATAAGTGCGGTATGAGAAAATATTTAAATCTCTACCCAGAACACTCTTCTCCAGACCAACTGTTTTCGAGCTTATGGCTTTGGCTATGCTGAGGTTATTAGAATATGGTAGATCTGAATTTAGTTCAGTCCCATATAGCTATTTAAGTTAGATAGCTGGATTTAAAGACATTGCATGTTTGAAAATTTCAGAGTTTTTTTCTTAAATATACATATGAAATAAGTGCTGGTTTTTTGAGTTGATATTTTAGGTCTAGGGTCCGAATATTCTAGCTCTTCACTGACGTGAGCCATAAGCTCAAAACCAGTTAGTCTGGAGATGAGAGTGTTCTGGTAGAGATTTTAAATATTTTCTCATACCGCACTTATCAATTAAGAACTTGTTTGAGCTATTGGTACACTCTCTGAGTGCATTTTTGTAACTACAAGCTTATTAAAAGTAATGTCACATTATATATGACTTGCTTTTTTTAATTATTATAATTGTATGATTATATATTTGGATATCATAGCTCTAAAAATGATTGCAGGACAGTTAAAACTGTAAGAATAAAGTTTTGCTATAAAAATAGTATTGGTGAAATGAATAAAATAAGGTGGAAATGGCATATGTAAATATAAAAATAAATACGTAAGGAAGAAGAAGAAAATTGAATTATTATATTAAGCCTTGACCAATTGATTTATTTACTTTAAAAAAAATTCTATTTGTGTAAACAACCTTTCAAATCTTAATTGATTCTTTTTTTTTCTTTTTTTAATAAAAATAGTTAATTTTTTTGAGATAATGTTCAAAATCTCTTCTTGTTTTTTTTTATTTTTTGAAAAATAAAATATTCTCTTTATATTCCAGACCTTAATTTTTTTTTGTTTGTTTGGGGTTTTTTTCTTTTCAAAAAATTAATATATATAAAAAATTAACTACACAAGAAAATATATATATGTTTTTACAGCTAGATCCATTAAAAACTAAACATTTATTATGTCTCAGAATTTACCGCATGATCATTTCAAGTATGTAAATATTTTAATAAATATAACCTATTTACATTCTTATTTAACAAATAGGCTATCTTGTAGATAACATGAGAAAAATTTCTTTAATTCACCATCCTCAACTTAAAATATATAATTTATCCAAATGGGGGAAATACATCATAGGTATTGCTTTCCTCTTCATTTTGTTTACGTATATATAAAGTATAAGTTTATTACTAACATTTTTTTAGATACCTGGGCATTATAGATAGCATTGACACTCATTGCATCTTTGAACATGAAGAGATTTTCCCTGGTACTATTCATTACTATAGAGACCTTCATATAAATCTGTGAACTTGTAAATGCTTTTGTCTGGATTACTAATTAAACATCCTGATAAAACACATTATCATGGAATGTTGAACTTATGCTGACTCTGTGACTATCTTTTTTTTCCATCATTTTAGTTCTTATCAAGATAGACTTTTTGCCTATATTCCTATGTGTTTAAAATTAATATGTGTAATGTTGTTTTTAATAATTGTTAAAGTGCATCTGAATGGGTGTTAATCCTTTAGACTTTCTGGGTTCAATTTATGTAATTGACAACTTATTTGATCTGATTAACCCAGATCCTATGCCCAGAATTTTTGTACACTCTGAATAATTGATCCATTTCTCTCATAAGCTCACATGGATTAGACTGGATATTCGTGATTGATGTCCAAATATAGTGGATTTTTATCTGAGATATTCATGTTACTATTAATCAGGCATAAAGAGTGAACCATAATCTGTTAAAATGGCCTTAGCTTTCCCTATAATTGAAAATTGTTCTATTAAAAACAAAATAATACTCCTGGTATCAACTTTTTAAAAGAATATATGCAGCTTCATACTTAATAAATTCATCATAGCTCACAAGTAAATACTTCTTCCATTGTGTTGGTAGTAGTATCTAGTAGTTGGTGACCAATAACTTACTTGATGGATTAGGGATTATGGATTGCAATGTTCCCTTATAAGATCTGTCTTATTTGGATTTCACACATACTTAATTTCCCTAAAATAGTAACTACACTACTGTTCATCTCAAGTAAATATGACATTGTGAATCATCTGTTCTGTTTTCCTAAGCCCACAATGGCATACAAATAGTGATAAACAAATTCATATGTACAGATGTATATGCTATAATACTCTATAAGATATTCTTTATCTTTTACTCAATACATAAGTATGTTATCTTTCAATTGGTATCTTTTTAATATGTATCATTTGCTAGTTATATATTTAGTGTCTTCTAGTCTATCTATATTTTCTTCTAGCCTTCCTACAATATTATCATACATGGGATCATGTCTTTTATAATTCTTTTGCAATTCATGTTCTATAGAAGCATTTAATATACTACTGTGATATAGGGGTTCTTAACCCTCAAATGATTATGAGTAGTCTGAGGACTATAGTTTAATCTTTTATCTACAATAATCTTTACTCCTGCACAGAGTAGTTAAATTCCTGTAACAGCAAACTCCATCAAACTAATTAACTGCTTATTAAATAGCTGTGATTTAAGAATTCCAGACTTTTATGATCTGCAATGAAAAATCACTTCTGATCCTAAAAGAAATCTTTTGGAATGGTTGTATGGTTATCACATAATTTCTGGACTAGATAACAATCTATTGATGAAATAATTCCCAAAAGATTGTCTTCCTTGATATGAAATATCATTGCTCTTAATTCATAGCTACCATTGTCTGTCTGGATATAAAAGATTTTATAAAATCTGAAGAGATAATATAATCTCTTTTAGGAAATTCTCTTTAATTTTGTTGAAATCTTGATCATATGGGGCATCTACTTTTATGAGATATCCTTCAGAAATTTTAATATACACTATTGCAAACCACTGGTAGAATCAGTTGTAAAAATTATACAACCTCATCTCCAGTTGTTTGGTGTAAGAAAATCTCTTATAGCATTCACTTTAATTGGATGTGATCACATGCCTGTATTCCAATTATGTGCCACAACCACTACATTATTATTTGACAAGTCACTTTTTTTAAAAAATTGATTTTGATTTCTATGGCTTGGCATTCAGTGAAAAAAACTACAATTCCTTAACATGATCTTTTAAATTTTCTGAAGCAGTCGCTACATTGTGCACATACATTACCACAATATTTTTAATCACAGGAAATCTAGCTTAATTCAAGCATCTCAATAGATCAGCACAACTATTTTTTAGTCCAAAAGACATTCTATTGAACTGATATGACTAACCAGCATAGCAAAATACTGTGTACTTATGATTTGTCAGATGTTCTTTCTGCCAATAACATATTAGATCAAATGTAAACCACTTTTGAAATTCACTAGCAAGCATTAAAATAGTGAGATATTTCTATCTGTAATGGTAAATTTTATTTGTAATCTTATAACCAAACATAAGCAGAGCTATAATTTTTCTTGTTTACCACTCATTGGTTATTGTATAGGGATGAGATGACTCCTCATTCTTTCATCTTTGTTCACCTATTTATCAATTTCTGCCTAGTACTAGTGAAGTATTGGATAAGATTTTGCCTAAAAAAATTTTCATGTTACATACCTATCCTGCATGTAATCCTGAATCACTCACCCTTTCTGAAAAATATCTGTGTAGTACTTCAAACTAGCCTGCTATTCTTCAGTGGTCAACTTGGATAGTTTCAGTTTCTTTTGAATCTTCTGGTAATCTTAACTCTATCAAGCAACTGATTTCATGGGATTGATACAGTTGATAAGTTATTATCAACAATGACTCCCCTCTATGACACTTAATAAATTTCATAGTCTAAAACATGATGTGCATAAAGTTTGGCCCTAAAATGATTTCATGCATAAGCCCATAGTGAAAAGTTTTTTAATTTATTTGAATTTCAACCCATACTTATTTTGATTTGATTGGTCAAGAGGTCAAACAGTTCTTAAAATATCACTAATATCTGCCTCTCTAAATATGACAGTGCTTTTACTATTTTCATTTTAGGATAGCTTTTTAAAGCAAAACAGAAAACTTTATCATCCAAGACACAAACTAATTAGCTATTAACTTTGTTAAACCTTATCTATATTCCATATTCCTTTCCTTCATGGGCCTTGCAGGGAGAAACTCACTAATGAGGTTTCCTGTCATTTCTAGACCTTGTTCTTTATCTACCTGATCATTTTCACTTGCATAGGGTCGAGATGGATAGTAGTAAATTCCTGTTCATGTTGTTAACTGTTAATCCTCCAGGTTCTCTTTCATATATTGTATCTTATTTCTTTTAACAGCTATATGACTTATTTTGCCTTTATAGATTATTATCTAAGGCTCTTTATTTTAAAAATTGAATTCTTTTTGCATTTTATGTCTTATGTCTAAATAATTCAGTAATTCTGATATCTACTCAATAATTCTTCAGTCTGTGAATACAATTTATTTGATCTACCTTATATGGCATATGTCTAATAATTCTTATTATTTAGCCATGAGACAAAGTGAAAACCGTAAATGCTCTGCTTTTGTACTTTCCTTAATTTTACTCTATTGTAAAATCTCTTCATACAGTTCTTTCACATGCTTTTTAGTTTGAAATTTTCCCTTAGCTCTTCTTGAGTTGCTTTCTTGCAAACTGTGACTTAACATTGCTCACCTGTTTATTTCTCAGCTTCCTGTTTAATCTTTCATATTTGTCCTATTACTTGTTCAATCTTTCTGACTATCCTATCAATTTCTTCTTGCCATTCTTTCTTCTCTTATAAATTCCAGTTGTCCATCCTCTCTAATATTTGATCTATTATTATACCCTGTACATGATTCATAGGATACTTATCCATTTCCATTGATTGCATTATATTGTGCATAAATTTCACAACACTCTGGTTCATCTTTTGATTGTCTATTCCACTTTTCTGATAGAATTTCTTTCATTTTTCATCAACATTTTTTGATTGTCTATTTCTATTTTCCTTAGCAGCATTTCTTCTCTTTGTTGATTGCTTTCTTCTATTTTTTTAAAAAAATATAATCACTTTTTTTCCTTTATATTTGAAAATATAATTTTTATTACTGTGACCATTTTAACTTTGACTCATGCTAATCTATATCTTCCACAAGTCCTCATGTAACATTATTAACTTCTTTTACATTCTAATTTCTAGCTATAATGCAATCCATTAGTAATGGTCACTTTGAATGTGAATGCATCCAAGTTTCTTTATAGTGATTTTTCTGTGCAAACAAAGAGGTAATTCATCTATTGTACAAAAATTCAGCAGCATAAAATCATTAGATATAATAATACCAACACCATTATTTTTAATAACTTTGGGTCAAAGTTCCAAGATTTATTGTTCCCATCAACTAATACAATAAAGTTTCCCAAAAAAAATATTTAGTCTATAATTAGTATTGATGTAATGACACTATTTAACAAATATTAAAAGTTTTCTTTCTTTAAAATATCTTAATTTAATATTAAAGTATAAGCCTTGTTAAAATCAATTATTGTATAAAACAATTTTTAATATCAAATATATTTTGGAATTCAAAAATACCTCACAAATCGTAAACTATTTGTCTTCTTTTATTCAATTATTTATTATTCCAAAAACATCTATATCTATCTACTTATTCATTTCAACATTATTCTTGTGATAACTTTTACTAAGAGTAAATATTAAATTTTAAAACTTAACAGCTACTTGATCATAAGCACTGTTTATATTCAAACATTTAAAAAGTACATTTTGTGCACTTATATTTACAAAAAAATATTCAAATAGTAATGGTATTAATGTAAAACTTTTATTTATTGTGCAGTAAAACATCAAAAAATAATTGTTTTCTTCAATCACAATTGAAATAATAGTATGGGATGTCATAAATTAATTCAATCACTTGCTGCAAAAAGTAGTAATTGAATTAATTATTTTCTGGATATTCTCATGCTTGTATTTCTAGTTAAATACAAACACTGCATTTGTAATTGAAAGAAAAAAAAGACTTTGTTGGCCTTTTAGTGCACAGTAAATAAAAATATATATATTTAACTTTTTTATATTCACACAGTGAATAAAGTATTTATTATAAAATATTTTTATACACTTTTAATTTTTTATTATTCAAATATTTTTTTTTAATTATTTCTATTTAAAACAAAGAATAAAACACATTGTTGCAATATCTGTAATATTTTAATTAAAGGAAATTCATAGCACCTTAAAAATCAATTCCACTATTATTTTAATTATGAAGAAGCATTTAAAAAAAAAAAAAAAATTACAGTCAAGAGAAATAAAATTTCATCAATTTTAAAAGAATTTTACAATCAATTGAAAGTAAGATTTGTTTTTTTTTTCTATTTTTACTGATTGTTATTCTTTTTAGTGTAATCTTTTTTTTAAAAAACAAAAGGATTTAAAAAATATACTGCCCTCTCGTGTGCATTACTGAAATTTACTGAAGCATTATCAACACATTCAAAATTCAGACCATCAATCACTCTACAATATAAAACCAAAGTATCAACCTGAAATATTAATATAATCAATTATCTCTAATTGATTTTAAACTTTTAGCTACTGTATGAAACTAATAAAATGTTACTGGTATAACTCATCAACAAATTGAAGTTTCTTTATCTGGAAAAAATTATTTTTCATAATAGTAACTAATACTGACTTATAAATTAATTTACAAATTAGGTGTATAATTTCAAATCTTTTATTACTTGTAATTGACATATTTGTTTCAAATTTTTATTATTATTTGTCTTTAAAAAAGTTTAATTTCTTATTTGGTTTTGAAAAAGTGAGAGGAAAAAAAGGTCAATTGTAAATGTCAAGTTTAATGAAAACAATACTAAAGGCCAAAATAAAAATTATAAGCTACAAATTTTTATTTTTCATAAAATAAATTATTTTATTATTCAACACAAATTTACAATAAAACCAATAAAACAAAGTAAAAATAATGAACCATCTTTAACCAATAAAAAGGTTAAAATGATTTTTTTTATTACCAACAATAAAATGAATGAATGTCCCAAAGAAAGGTAGAGAGAAGCCCTCTTTACCACTGTTTAAAAGCATCACTGAATATGGATGATTGACAATATCAGTACACACAAGGTTTATTTTTAGATTTTTTTGTAAATAGTTTAAAAAAATATTGTAATACTATAAATGAAAAAGACAAAGTTTATTTTTAGATTAATTTGTAAAAACTAAAAAAAAAATATTTAATATTGTGATAATAATGATTCCTTTATAGATCTATTTTCTGCGCTATTTTACTAAAAAATGAAAGATACGTGAAGGCTGAATCTTAAAATTTATAAATTAGTTATCCCAGTATGTTTCATTAGCTCCATGCAGTATTTAGAAGCATCAACTAAATGTAAAACTGAATGTAGATATGTCTATTAGTCAAATTTTAATGAAATCCATTTGACAGAAGTCTGTTAAATCTTGATTAGAAAATTTATTCAAAACAAACAAGCAAACAATTTCAAATTTAAATAAAACTATTTAAAAGTCTCATTGCAATAATTTTTTTCCATTATTATGTATGAAAATACTATTAATAAAATAATAGTAAAACTATAATAAAAAGTGGGGCATTTATTTACTTATTTTTATCACATAAATAATCTATACAATTTAGCACAATGATGGAGCTAAGACTCTGGATTGAGGCCAATGTATGACTTCTGGTTCCCAAATGTTATATAATCTCCCAAAAAAAACTAACCATTCAACAACTTTTAATGGATCAAAACACATTTATAATATTGTTTCCCTTATTAAGATGTACTCATATTTAATTCTAACCCCAACTAATCAAAATGTAAAATCAGAAAAACTTTTATTAAGTATCAAGCCTCATCAACAGTAAGGTTTTTTATTGACTATTCATCGAACTACTATTTAGAACACAAAAGATGAGTAATTATATTAAATGCCCAAGAAATAGATGATAACTTTGACTTAAATTTATCAATTACAACTTCAATCTTTACTAGTTATGTTTCAACCATTTTTATGCAGCAGAGATCCAATGTTCTGATATCAGGTGTTCCATCTTTCAAAAACCAATAGATTGGTAAAGCTTAAATAAATAATTCAGCAGTTTTTGGCACATCTAGATTAATTTTACTTAATAAAAAATCCCATAAATATCATCAAACAGGGATAAAAAGTAGTTTATTACTATTTTTTCTCATCTATATTTGATATGATGATTAAACAATATGAATTTTAATCATTTGAAAGTCATATATTTAAAAAAAACGATTATAAATTTAAAAAAATTGAAAATTTAAATTGCACGAGATATTGCGACAATATTGAGTGACAAAAATCTGTGAATATTAGAAAAAAATGATGAAAGATTGGAAGCCAAACACTATAAAGAAAAGAGTATATGATACTATATGAAAAATTTATATACATAGGAGAAAAGATTTAAATGTATTGGAAAATTCATTAGTAAAATTAGAAAAATCATCTCTATTAAAGATTAGTGGATAAAAAACATGCTATTTTGACACAATTTATGCATTTTTAAAATGTCAAATAATCTTTATAAATTAATAAATCAAAATCTCTATTAAAATCATAAAATATGGTACTATAGAATGAAGATAAAATTAATGTTGATAGAGGAACTGCAATTGTCACTAATTTTTAAATTTCTATATATGCATATATAGAAATTTATTAACTTTTAATGTTATTTATTTTTTTCTTAATAAGAGAGACAAGTATACAGTATTTAAGATGAATAGAATAAGATTTTTTCTTACTATGATGGGCTTCATTAATGCAAAACTTGCTTTAATATAAGCTCTGAATTTAGTGTTAGATGAAATTTATTTTTTCCTTATACAAACTTTAATCAACAACAGTTCATTATTGTAGGAATCAATCAATGAAGAGGTTTAGACATAACCCTGTTGAAAGAATCAGGTTTACTTTAAAGTTTTAATTAAAATTGTTGAGAGATATTAGTGTTATTATTAAATGGCAGTAGGATTACATTATCATTAGTGGCTTCATTTCTACGAAAAATATCTCATTTTTTTAAATGGCAATAATCTTATTATATTTCTTGATTTTAGTAAATGAAAGAACAGCATTAAAAAAATGTCCTAATCATAGTTAACACATTTTCCTGTATTATAATTCTGAATAAAATGTGTGAAATGTGCAAACTTGATGTAATTGTAGGAAGTGTGAAAATATACTTCATATGCAATATTCTGAAAAAATTTATAACATCCAATACAGTACTGATTTTATCAAAAGATATTTGAATTCTTTTAGGTGTTTTTTAAATATATCTGGTATATTTTAAAAAAATATTTTATGCTTGGAATTAGTTATTAAAATAAATCTTCTTTAATATTTTTTTAATTAGTTAATTAATCTGTTAAACTTATAGTCAAAAGCATTTTATATATATACTAACACTGCTTATAAAGCATTTTGAGAAAGTGTAAGTGCTGTTGTTTATTCTTGAATATCCAGATTTTGTATAAGTCCATTTAGATTTATTTAATTATTTTTTCATTGCCATTTTTTGAGGATAAGATTTCTATGAATATTCATCCATATTAGGTAGCAAAGATTTTAGCTTTCGTTCCCTCTATATGGTATCACTACAAACCACATACACAAAGAGTTGCATTTTTTGGAATCTTTTTCTAAAAATCTTAACAACATACTTTGCATTTTTAATTTATTCATGGGGGGGGGGGGCTTAAAACTCAGCTTTGAAAATTGGAAATATTAAATTTTAATTGATAACTACTGTATTCTGAATTGAAAATTAGATTAGTAGTTTATTTCTAAATTAGATGTACAATCTCTATTATTCTTTCAATTTGATAACAACAGCATTTTTGTATTGTGAAATATTTTTTCTGATATTCAAAATAGATTTAACAAAGGTGAAAATACAAATTACATAGAAATAACTGTCACTATCAAGTACTGAAATGAGAAAACAAATAGGCTTCTGATTCAAAAAGTGTTTGCAGTTCCTTCCTAGCCCTGGGATAAATGAACTAATTGACTTCATATTCTTCACTATCACAGCAATCTAAATTGTGTTCAAAATTCCAATGCAACATATCATTTCATGCATACTTACACATCTGTAAAGCAACTGACAAAATATTATATTTTTATGAATTTTACTTATTACAAAGAAATGAATTTCTAATTTCCTAATCTAGAGAGAACTATTATACAAGACCAAGTGATGACATTTAACTCATTTATACCCTCAAATCAAAAATGCCACAATGTTTTGAACCCAAACTTATTTGCATAGTAGTTATATATTTTAGGTTGCATTACTCACCCTTTATTTAGCATGATATATATCAAATAATTTTATTACCTTTAACATTCTACTCAGACTTACAATAGATGGCTCTGGAATAGAATAGAATGAATTACTGTTCGTAATGCAAATGTTGAATGTAAGCAGATAGACATATTCTGATTTACTAGTTCAAAGAAATGTTTGTTTTTCTAAATTTTAATTTACTTTTTTTAGGAAATAATTGTATTGTCATTTGCTTGGTGGACCATAAGACATTCCACATCATAGTATAACAATTCCGTTTATTTGAATACATTGAATTTTTTGCTCGCTTTCTTTATATGGGGATTGGCAAGGAATTTTTAGCTTTTGATTTCCATACTATGAACCATATAGGATATTACGATTTAAAAGATTGTCAATTTTAATCATTGTTTGAGAAACTTTCAGTATCACAATGACTGAAACACAGAATTATAATAAGCACTATTCAGAGTGAGTTACTCAAATAATCAAATGAATTATATGTGAAAGCCATTATTAACCCTGCTGATTAAATAAAAATCAATGTATTTATTTATTTATTGATCCATCCCTGCGTTTAAATAAAATAATTTGTTTAAATAAAATAAATATAAAAAAAACTATGTATTCAACTCTTTTTCTGAAAATCTGACTGCAATTTCTAGTTAAAAAAAGAATTGAATAATGATTTGCAATACTTAGATGTGAAAAATATCCAATCACTGAACAATAAGATACACAATGTTAACAAATTAAGTGGGCCACCTCAATTTAAACATTATAACTACCTAAATCCTATAAAATTATCTCAAACCTTGATCTTAAGGATTTTCTGGAATTAGAAGCTGATACTATAAAATATATGAAAATTCAATATCTATTCTAAGACTTGCTCCTTTGATTCTTAAAGACAAATATATCTTCATCCAATCTTCAAGAATATTGCTTCTTCTTTTCTGCTCCATGTATAAATTCTTTCTGCAGTACATCATCATTATTTATTGTCTATAAATCAAATATCTACCACTTATTAACTATATTTATACATATAAATACTCATCACATACTTCACTATAATTAAACTTTCCATTCTTTGTAATTTTGCATAATATATTCCAGAGTTTTGTTTCTTATGTTTGCAATTAATGCAGCTATTTTATAATGCTACCTATGAAAACTCTGTCATCTTTGGATCTACAGTTGGATTAGCATTTGTAACAATATGTTTATAAGGAAACATGTAGAAGTAATCATAAATATCATCAGCTATTTTATTGAATAATAGCAAAGCAATGCAAAGATATATGATCAAAAGCAAATATAAGTAATGGACATAGCAGTAACAGCACATCCTTTGTGATTGGATTTGAGAAACATACTATAAAATTTTAAGTTAATCATCATCAGTGCTCAGGGCTATCAGGTGCCATGAATATACTTGCTATAAATTAATAATCCTTGTCATAAAACATAAGGACTTTCAAAGTAGTCTTTGATATTTTAACATCATCTAAATAATTGTAAAAATTATATAATGTCCACATACATATATCCCCATATTGTTATGTCCAAGCTAATTTGGGATCCCAAGGTTCAGGCATGTCCATACTCAATATTAGTATTAAATGATTAATAAATTTATTATTTAAAAAATGAAAGATAATAAACCATTCTGATTTTGATTTACTTACAAATATCAGATATTTCCATAGACTCAATAAAAACTGTTTAATATTGTTAAACTAGTTTACAAAAATACATAAATTATAAATGGACTAAAGTAGACATATAATCAGCCCAAAACATGTTAATACTGTAAAAAATATATGTATCTCAACACATTTTCTAATATTAAAATATTTCATTAATTTGCTTTTAAAATTATTTCCAATAATATAATTCTTCAATCTCGATTTTTTTATCTTACTAATCAATTAATAAAATAAATTTAAAAACCATGGGCAGACAAGAAAAACGTTTTCAATTATAAAATCATTCTAAATTATAAACAAAAGTTTTTAGGATAAAGAACTTTATTTAATTTAACTTCTTTGAAAGTTCATTTCAAAGTTATTTTCTCTTTAATATTTTGTTCTCTACATTTCAAAAAAGTTTTTCCAAACATATTTCTTCATGTTAACTGTAACTCCAGTAGAGTAGTTTTTTCCTTCGTTTTTTAGCATTGTATTCAAATAACATACACATATTTTTAATACATTTTTTTTTCTACTACGTATGTGAAATAAGTCTCATGCATGGATAATATATAAATAAATGACAGTAATTTCTTGTCTTTGCTTCTACACATATATAAAGTGGCATTATATATAAATTGCTTATTTGACCTATCTTGATTAACCAATAGGTATTGCTGGTGCTCCTTAATTCACTTCAGCATTGATAATTACAAAATTCATATACTGCAAAGTGTCTGCTGCATTTATAACATCACCACATAAAAATCCATGCAAATACTTCTCTAGGAACCCAACATCTACCAATGGGAAACTGTTAGTAACTGTCCTTTTTAAAGCTTTCTCCTCCCACCAAACCCACCCCAGTATTAATACTCATACTATGGAATGAATAAAAATTGACAAACATAAGATTAAATTTTTTTTTTCTTTCTTAATTAAAATTTGTTGTGCAGTGAAAGCATACTGCACTTTTCTTTTTCAAACAAATATTTGGTTTCAGTTTAAAATTGTGTGGAAACTGGACAGATTACAACATGTGTGAGTTATGTCATTTTCTTTAGCTTTTTTAGTTTCAGAAAATATAAGTTAAATTTTTCTACAACAAAAATTGAATTTTATGATAATTTTTCTAATTAACGAATTTTTTTTAATTTTTTTTTTCATTCTTATGGAATAGTTTACCCAGAAATGTATAATTTAGAATATTGCATTATTCAGTGGATTCACATGATGACAATGATTTCCCCATGGCAGAGCCTTGGATTGTAGATGTTCTTGAAACAATTCTTCTGATGAGTTTTCTGCTGTTTTTTCAGAAGAAAAATAGAAATTAGTAAAATTGATTTTTATAAACATAACAGGAATTACTTTTGTTTGTATTTAATTTTTCCCCCCATCTAACTACAAACCAACTTCCTTCTCAAAATATATATTGTATTTATTTCTATTATATCAGATATATATAAAAAAAAAATGTAACACTTTAATATCATTATGCAGCAATAATTTTCAGAAAAAATATATTTATTTATTTTAAATTCAAAATAAAACTTAAAGTTAACAATAACATTGGTCTTAGAGAAAAAAAAACAATCATGTACATTCAATTTTTTCCTCATTGATGTTTTCATAATCTGATTGTTCTGAAGATGTACTATCACTGGTTGATGATGATTCAGAGTCATTATCAGCACTGCTACAACAGGGTGAAGCAAAACAATTGGACTGACATACAATTTTTGTTTCATCATCAGATACATTATTATCATAATTGAAAGTTATATAGGGAGGACTTTTTTTCTGCTTAACTAATCTTTTCCATTTTAATTTAGGGAATACTTTTTCTAAAGTTATTTGAATTTCTGGACCTAGTAAAATATAAGTACTACATTTTGGAAAAATTTTATCAAAAAGTTCCAGTTTTAAATAAAAAAGCTGAGAATTGGAAACTGCATATACTTCAAGCTTTGTTGATGTTACATGCCATTCAAATAAATCTTCAGTAATATTTGCTACTTTAAGTGACAGTTTAATATAAGCACCAGTTTGGAACCAGGTGATGGATAGATTTTTTCTTTCCATATTAGTAAGAGATGGAAGATATTCAGTTTTATTTAGAAAAGGATTTGTCAAAGAATATGTATTCGAAAATGATTGACGAGGTAGATCTGTCAATTGATCAAGCAAACGAAAACGAATATATTTCAATTTCTCCGAATCAGTTTTATTTGATATCAGAATATCTTGTGTAAGATAATTTAAAAATCCAAGACTTTTTAAAAATTTTTCAATTTTGGAACTATCAGTTATAAGTTTATCAAAAATTTCTAAAATAATGAAATGAGCTTTCACATCATTAGACTTCAATATGTTAAATAAAATCTTCAAAATTCTTTCTTGACTCATTGCTCTTTTATTTGAATAATCCTTAGCAAATATTTGGAATACTTTTAAAATCTCAATCAAAACTGAATTAGAAGCATTTGCAATCAAAATGCCAAATTTACTAATTGTTTCACAGGTTTTCAGATCTTCACAATTTTTATAATTTTCTGATAAATCAATCTGTAACAGTGAACAAATTTCCAATTGTACAGATTCATTATCAATTGTAAACAACATGTGATAAAGAAAATTTAAAATTTCAGGCTTCCAATTAAATTCTGTAACTAATTCAGGATCAGCCATATTACTAAATGCATGGACTATTTTTATTTGAATATCTACACTATTAGTTTTTTTAGACACATTAGCTAAAATTTCCAATGCATTTTCTTTATATGCTAATTCATAAATATACTCACAGTGAAACAACAGATGGACTAAACATAGTGTTAAATGATTCATTACATCGATACTATTATCCAGTAATAAAAATCTGCATAACACTTTAACCAAACCTGAATAGCTGATAAATTTTAAATGAGATTCATTATAAAATTTTTCTTTCATCGCAGCACTCTGAAGTTTATCATATAAAATTTTGACTACGTTAAGTTTTTCTTCTGATGCCCAATAAAATTTAATCCATAACTCTTTTAAACTGTCAATGAGCTTCTTGTCTTCTTCAGATATGCCAGAAAAGTTTATTAAACTATTAAAGTATTCAGCTGTAGGAGAGGCAACATTAGAACATACTAGAGCCCAGGCAATATCTAAAGTGGCATTTTTAGAAGTACAAAATAATTCAATTAAATAACAAATTTGTTCATGACTTACCTTACTTATTTTTTTTTTAACTCTAGCAAACAAATATTTATGTTCATTGTTTTCATTATGGGTTAAATTCCAAAATACATCTGCTGCTTTATCATCCCATTCAATATTTATTGGATCAATTCCATATAAAGAACATTTTATTGCTTGAAATGGTAAGATAAAGTGTTCTGGTTCAACTAGACGAAGACAATCTCTTGGAACAGTGCTTTTATCTCCATGATCTACAAAAAAAACCAAATACAATGTTTCATTATCATTTATATTTATTGTTTCTTCAATCACAGCCCGATACCAATTGTCATCTTCAGGAAATTTAGCTAAGCAAAAACAACCAACTGACGGTAAAACAATTTTGTCTTCACATCTTGATTCTGAGGAATTAATTACATCCATTAATTCATCCAATGCAGAAATAGTATCTTTTCTTTGAACATAAAACAAGGATGGAGAAATTATACTTTCCACCCAAATTTCTTGAAAACCATCAAGAAATAAAAAAGAAAAATAATCATTAAATGGTTTCTTTTCTTTTTCAAGTGTACTTATTACATTTTCATTTATAGGTGGAATTTCAATTTTTCCACTAACTGCTGAAAACAAGAGTTTCATATGATCCTCATTCTCTGAAGCATATTTATAATTTATTAATTCATTTCTAATATTAAATTTATAAACAGTTGTGCTGACATTTTTTAAATATGAACGTTCAGTTAATGGATCCAACCACAATGTATTACTTAAACTGAGCACAATTTTACCATCTAATTCCTTATTGTATATTAAGTTATGAATAAATTCGCTAGCGTGTACTGTCCACTCACAATCATTGTCTACTGGTTTAATGTTACACAAATAGATTTCCACAGCTTGAAAAGGAATACTTTTAAAGTGATCTGGAAGAATTAAAAGTTCTGACATTTTATAATTATTACATTCCCCTTTATCAATTAAAAAAACAGAAATTTCATCATCTTTACAATTTTTTTGACTTTCTACTATTTGACCACGATAAAAAGCAAAATCTTTGTCACAAACTGCACACATTTCATTTTTATGGAATGTTTTAAGTAGGTGACAATTAGATTCTTTGCTGAAGTAATGATTAATATCTGCAGACAATTGAAAAAATGAATTAGAAAAATCAACAACTGACCCATTAAATGAACGATGTTTACATAATCGACCATAATACCTTGATGCAGTTATAACCTGTGTTATAAATATTTTCACATCTCCATTTTGAGCTAGCAATGGTTTGTCTTTTTCAGGATGAATAATATGTCGTTTTATACATTTCAAATTGCCACATTTACCATAAGCTTTAAGCTTTGGACAGAGTGATTCATTAATTTTATTTTTTTCCCGCTCATACAATTCTTTCCGAGCAGCTTTTAGTAACTGTTCTGGAATACTGGTTCTATATCGTGTTAACAATCTTACAAAAATAGATGAAAAATGCTTATTTTGGTCTGAAAATATTATATGACAAACAGGATGTTTAGAATTCTGTTGCTTTGAAATATTTTTTTTAATGTTATCCATTTGGCAACCAGCACGTTCTCCAAATATATACTTATTATCTGTAAAATCATAATGTATAGAACATTCAGCATCAGTTAATTTCAAATCTTTAATACAGCTATCTTGCAACACAAGAATACATTTTGAAGTGCTCGAAATCCACTGATCTTTAATATCATTTAAATGAAATTTCAACATACCATCATGAGCTGACAAAGTATAATATGATTCATTTTTTAAAAGTAATACAACTTCACTTACACTATTTTTGTCTTTGCAGTGAATCACTATTTTTTGAGAATCAGAAGAGGTTTCCAATATTCCAACAAAAATGGTAATTTTTTCTGCATCTGAACAAATATGGGGAATAATTTTTATTTGAGATGCAACAGCTATTTCTACTTTTGATGTCATCAATAATATAGGATTTAACAAAGCATGAAATAAGCTTTCAATACCACATGTCCATTTGCTTGAGCAGCTAATAAGCTGCTTAGGAATATCAGGATGTTTCTTTTTTACACTTTTTGAAAATTCTAATATAATCCCTTTAATTTCTTGGCTAAAATCTTCCAGTAATACATTAGCATCATCTAAAACAATATGGCAAAGCCTGTCAAAATTCATTACAATTTTACTTCCACCTTTAAGCAATCTGAGTAAGCTTTTAGGAGTTGCAATCAAAATACTGCATCCATTTATTAAATTAAATTCTCTCTGATCTCCACACCCACCATATAAGACAAAAGACTGAAGACAGCAATCACTAATACAAGCACACAGTGATTCGCATGTATTATAAATTTCTTGTGCAGTTATCCAAGATGAAGAAAGAATAACTGCAATAGGACCAGAACCAATAGGAAGTGTTTTGTATTTGTTTACATGACTTAAATTTGATATTAATGGCATCAAATAACTAAGAGTTTTCCCAGTTTGTGGTGGAGCCACAATTATGGTATTTCTACCTCTTAAAATAGAAGGCCATCCATAACATTGAACAAGTGATGGTTCTTTGATATAATCAAATTTTCTTAAAAATACTGAAAAGGGTGAATGGCTTAATTGAGTTATTCCATGTGGTAAACAATTACCATAAAAAAGAAAATCACTTTTGTCAAAACTAAAATGAAAATAAGAAGACATAAAATTGTATACTGATTTTAATAAAGAAATCTGCTTTACATTTTTGTTTTCAGTAGACTGAAAATCTAATAGATGATTAGGTAATGGATTATAATAAACCTTGACAGTTGTAGGTTTTGTCATTTTTATTGGAGGATTACTAATCTTACATTCGATTTGCTTTTCCGAATTATCCAAAGAATGTATTAAATCTAAGTTATTTGGTGCTGATAGAAAATCCTTTTTGTTATTGCTTAAAGAGAGCATTTTTACAGTCATTAATGTATTATTCACGATATTATTTTTTTTAAAACTGACATTGTTGTAGTCGGTATAGGTTTTGAAATCGATTTTCTCGTTCTGAATGAAATGACTTTTGCACATTAATTGATTGCTTTCTACATGGTTTAAATGATCTAAAATTTTATTGATAGTTCCCATTTTTGGAGAATTCACAGATACACTTTCATTATTAGGAATAATCTGTTTAGGAGGATTTGAGGACATTGTATCCACTTCTTCAATTTTACATTTTTCAGAATCATGAACAGATTGGAGACAAAATGGAGGGCAACTGTCTCGAGCTGCTAATACATTATCACAATGTTCATTATACAATTTCTGAAGTTCTGACTCCAAAGAAAAATTTATATTTTCTAATTTCCATTGATCAAACGTCAGCGAATCTAAACACTTTATTGCAATTTTTTTTTGATAATCACATTTACTGTTTACTTGTTTTAAAGTTCCAAATGCTTTGCCAATTAAATCGTCGTTTAAACAAAAAAAAATGCTATTTCTTTTTAAATAAATTTTGCTATGCATACTCCCTGAATTATCCATATATAAAACTTCTGCTCTGCCACAATTACTTTCTTTTACTAAATTTTCAACATATTCAAAGGCAGATATAGACCACTTTTGATTAGCATAAAATTCAGATTTAAAATCATCTAAAGATGTGCTAAACGGTTGTAATTCGTGTAAAATAAATTTTTTTGCTTGCCATGGGAGTCGTAAAAACTTATCAGATATATTCCGAATACGAGATTCATGGACGGATATAAAACCAGCGAAATCTAACAAATAGCACCTTGCAAAATAACCATGACTACTTTGCAGTACTGTTCGCAATTGGGCTCTACACCATCTATTAGATTTAGGATTTTGAACAATATAATATTGATCAATTATAAGATTTTCACTCTGTTCTTGAATTGATTCACAATGTGCATTTATCTGTCTAGATAGTTCTAAAAATTCTACGGATTCATCCGACGAATTACTTGTTGTTGACGGTACTATTCTTGCCCACAAACAGTTGGGGCTTTCGACTTTTAAAATAGAAATATCCATTAATGCATTAAATAAATAAAATACACATATACAAAAACAAAAAAGCTTATGTTTTTTAACTTCCTGTGCTAGGGAAATGTTTTGTAGAATTAAAAACGCTATTACTTTACGAAGTAGATTATATCCGTTTATTTTAATATATATATACGATTAAAATATTTTATTTAATTTTAGAAAATTTGAAACTTTCATTTTAAAGAGAAATAAACAGTTATTAAAATATAAAAGCATATTCATTAAATATTTACGTTTTAAATGTGGTTTACAAAAGTAATCAATATTTAAATATATGAATAATACTCCTAAACTCAGCTTATTGTGGCGTTTACTAATATTTTCCGACATTTTCATTTTTCCTTTCGCTTTATAAATCTTGTCATTTTTTAAGCAATATTTTATTAGTAGTAATCTTAAGATAATTTTAAAATATTTTTGTTTACCGGAAAACATTTAACTTTTGATTTTTTAATGCATTGCTTTTACGATTTTAAAATATGAAAGTTGTTTTTCTTTGAAGTGTTAAGCAGTTAATTACTTTTATGAAATATGATCATTTAATTAAGTAATATGTATGCAAACATCTGTAAACTTACAGTCTATATTTAATGTAATCTTGTATTTCACGTTTTTAATCCGAATGGTTTTTATTCATAAACCAATTATCAAAAATCTGTTGTCTACCAAAGGGTAGTCTTTCTATTTATTATTCAAGCATTGTTAGTATATTAATTTTTATTAATCTTTCATTAGTTTAGAGATATCTAATAATGAATACTTCTGTAGTGTAGTTTTCACTACACTCCCATATAAGTTAGGGACTGTGTTTATCTTTTAATATTTGTGAAGGGATGTAATCATAAACGTGAAAAAGATGTATGATAACCAAAATGCATATTTCGTGCTGAACTAATACTCATCACTTTGCCCATATCACAATCTCATCTGTATCATTGTTCAACATCTAGACAGTAAATTACTGCAGATTAATTGGTGTCAAACCTGCTACCCTCAATTTTTGACACAGACTACTTAATAATTTTTATTAGTTATTTATTAGACGAGATTATCCAATATCGAATAATATTTCCGTAGTTAAAAACACTTTTTTTCTTAAATTTCCTATACCTTCAACAGATTAATTTTATATCCATTTTAATTACTCTGCGATGTATAGAAATTAATTTTATACAAATCGTAAAAATATTAGTGTTTCCTGTTATATAAGGAACTAAAATTTTATACAAATTATGCTTCGTTAAATAATTATTAATTTTGTTTTAATAAAAGTAGCTATATATTAATACTTTTTCAATTAACACTTAATATATCCAGGGCCAACCATAGTATGGCTGCCGATAATTATATAAATAGTTTAAATAAACAAACAACAAAACTATTTTAAAACAGACAAAACTCTATATGTATTGCCACTCAGTGCAAGCCAGAGTAATGTCTTCACCATATTGTAGTATGAAGATCATTCTTATTAGGCTTTGATTTATTAAAAAAAAGTTCAGCATTTTGAAATTGTTATGGTCAATGTAATTAAAAATTGTTAACTACAATTAATGCTAGGAAAAAGTTCATTATATTCTGTTACTGTAATATACCTGGGACTTTGTTTACATCTTTTTTCCAAATTATTCCTTTTAAATATTTTTTTTAATAGAATCTTATTTACATCGTTTACACAAAATATTAGAAAATCTTGAACCTTATTCTTACATGCATAATTAATTTTAAGTAATTTTAGATACGTTTTTTAATCTTTTTTCTATTTGCACATTAACTTTATCAAAATATTTTTTTTTAAAAATCCATCTAAATTCTTCACAACATCCTTTGACACTTCATCTTCTACCAATTCACAAAACAATCTTTTCTTTTTAGTAATCTGAAATATCTGTGCTGTTTAGAGTTGGGCTGATCAATTTTTTTACAAGTCCAGATCAAATAAAATTATTTTCCAGAGGCTTAGAAATTTTTTCTTAAATAGATGGTTCATAGCTAACCCAATTAACTGTCCAACAATATTTGGTAAATAGATATCTTGCTAACTTTAGAAAAAGGATACAACAAAATTTCTCAATCCTTACCACCTAAAAATTACTAACCTTTGTGAATATTTACTTTTCCTTCAGTGATCCTCTATGAGGGCTATTGGGAGACATCTTTTTCCAGCAGTGGGCTATTTATTACAAAAAAAACTGCAATAAGAACATATATTAAATAAAAGAAACATTTGTTGTAGAAAACCAGACAAAAAAAGAAAATTATAACAACTACAAAATTGCAGGGAAATGAGACTAAATAATATTAAAGACTTACAGAATAAAAAAAAAAAGTATAATAAATCATTCTTTGGATTTTAAGTATAACAAATAGTTTGATAGCTTCTTTTTAATTTCCTGTTTTAGATGTAGCCTTTTCTGTAGAAATTATTACCAAATCACTTAATCGATCTTGTTGACATTGCCAGAATTTTTTTTTTTATCATTAAAAAATTGTGTCTGGCTGCTACTTGAGCTTTGATAATGTTAGTAAATTCTTTGAATATGAACATATGTAAAAATAATCCATTATGAAGAATTAAAAAACAATATGAAAATATAACTGAATTGGAAAAGACAGTTTCATACTTTCAAAACTTTTTATAGCAGTTTTATAATAAGTATTTTGTGGTTTAAAATGGGAATATAAATATGTGGATTATTTAAGTCATTGACGTGATTAAAATTATTAGATTTTGAAGATAATGTGATTATTTTGCAAATAACACTTCCAACCTTTCGAGAAATGTTGAAAAATTTATCCAATGGAAGCAAGAAAGCTGAACTAAAAAAAGTTCTAAAGCAATGTTCAATAGATTTTTTTTTGAAGAAAATAAAGATGGAAATTAGAAAAAGTTAATCACAAATACCTTGGTCACATTTTTAATATTGATGGCAATGGATGAAATTAATTATAGAATCAAACTTTTATCAAATTGCTTTTGATAGAAATAACATGATATTTAAAGAAAATAACTTATGTGCTTGTAAACAAAGGTTTTTAATACATGTTTTGCCAGTTCTTGGATCTGAGACTGTTTAGCAGAAAAGCAACAAAAACTAATGTGAAAGATGCATTTAGGGCAGGGGTGGGCAAATAGTGGCCTGAGGGCCACATCCGGCCCGCTAAGAGTTTATGCGGCCCACAAGACAATCAGAAAAATCCACCTTGGACTGAGATTTCCTTCCCATGCATGACCGAATATTCATCTCATATTTTCCACTAGGATGGCCACATCAATACACACGTGCAGGCTAGATACGATGTGCAGTGCTTTTCCAGTTGATCTGGCTAATTTCAATTTTGTCGTTGCAATATATACCATTTCCAACTTCAGTGAAACCATGAATCCTCTGAAAAAATGTAAAATCGGTAATGAATGTTATGTGTTTAATGAAAAATGGCCAAACAAATATTTCTTTGGTAATACAGGGAATAAAGCAGTGTTTATTGTGTGATGAAAAAAGGTGCAACCCTCCGCTAACCTTCACTTCCACAAAGTGGCCCCCGAGCCAAAACAATTGCCCGCCCCTGATTTAGGGAGTAACAATCAGATATTATTGATATCACTGAAATAATTAGGAGTTGGTCTGGATATATTACTAAAAAAAAAGATGATAGATAAGCTAGCAAAATCTCAAACTGGATCCCAAGAGATTCTAAAAGAGCTAGAAGAAAATGAATGGATGAAATAAAAAAGTTTTTTTGTATGATAAGAAGAAACTATGAATCACAGTAACCAATTAAATTTAAAGAGATCTTTATCCTACAGTAGATGTATAATTTTTGAAAATGATTCTGATCTTCAGTTGTTATGTTCAGTAGAATCACTCATAACTCTTTAATTATTAAGTTATTTTTTTATCATTAAGTAAAAAAAGTCAATACATATTCTAAAATCAATTACTTGTTAAATTAAACCATATAAAATATAACAAATATAATTTAAATATATAAATGAAATTATTTCTTTTTAAATTCATTTACATTAAACAGTAAAAAGTTTTGGTAATCGAAAATAATAGTAAGAATAACTTCTTTTAAAAAAAAAGTCGGAAAAATCGCATAGTAGAAATCAAGTAGAAGACTTTTTGAGATAAATGAATAAATCTTCATGGAAATGAAGATCTCCTTTATTTACTTTACCTTTTTGTTGGAAAAAAGAAGTAATTTTGTTGTTGCATTATATTATGAGAAAATTTAAGAGTAAATAAAATATTTGCTGTAAAGGATTGAACCCCTTTTAATAAAAATAAGGATGTGGATAGGTATTATTTCCATTAAAATGTTTCCAAACTTTTTTAAAAATATTTTGTTTAGACATTTTTGTATTATTAATTTAATAAAAATTGTTTTTGAAAATATTAAGTACCCTTTTTGCACAACCATCTCATTAACTCGACTGCAAATGTTTTTTTTTTTTGTTATTTTTAACTTTTTTTTTTTTTTTGCCTTTACTGTTGAGAAAATCACCAGCAAAAGTGCATCAAAATCCTAATAATGTCACTTGTATTTGAGACCTCATTCTCAGCATGAGTCCTTAATCTCTTAAAACGAAGCACTTCTTGTGTACAGGTTTCAGTGTATAACGGGATGGTTTCATATCTGAAAACTTTTTGCAATAATTTCATGAAAATCAAAAAGAATAAAAATAAATAAATGCTATTTAATTTATCTAGATTTTAAAGTAATATTTACTGAGGCTATAACCTCGACAATATACGTATAACATGCGATAGTAGGGACCTCTACAGGTGTTTTAACCACAAGCTTGCGCTCTGGAAGAAAAGAGGGGAAGATAATATATTTAGTTTTTTGAAAATAATATTTAAGAATTTGAGAAAATGAAAGTAAAGAAGTAGGATTAAAGGTAAATGCTAAAAGGACTTAAATAAGCTAATGGTTTTTCAGATTAAAAAAAAATATTCATGATAAAGAATTAGAAAAAGTTAACTATAAATAATTTTGATTAGATTATTAATGAAACAGATGTAGAATTAAACTTGGATGGAGTCTTTTTTGTAACTGGAAATATTTAACTTATAATGATTATTTAATGTGAGTAAACAGTCATTTATTTAAGAAGACAAATGAATAGATATTATTAAAACATCAATTACATTGGATTGAAGATAAAAGCATGGAATGTAGCAAAAAATATTAAATGCTGAAAAGATAATGTATAAATACACAAATATATACATATCAAACGCAGATATAAACATATCAACTACAAACATACTCAAATGTTAATTAATGATATACATTAAACATTTTTTAATTATTATTTTAGAGACGTTCTCTGCATTTGTACCTGTCTCTTCAAATTGGTATTACAGGAGCACTTCGCAAGACATTTAAAAATTCCACCTTCCTGTCGCATGAGCAGAAAATTTTTGTTTTCTATAGAAAAGGTATTATAAAGATTTGAATAGTATTGCAATAATAAATCAATTTTATCAGTATAATGTTTAGTCACTAAAAATTTTAATGGAAATTTTGTTTAGCTAAATTATTTTTAGTAAGTTTTGAATCCAAAATTGGCTGTAACATATGTGATTTAGTACAATGATAGTAATTCAAGAGTTCTAGCAACGCTGATTGTATTACTTCTGGTACTTAAAAGATGCGCTATTTATTGATTACTATTATATATATAACTTCTTTCATTCATTTTGTTTGCTACATTTCAATCATATTTTAAGATCATAGTCAAATAATATATATCATTAATGACTTCTTTAGCCGCTTCGTCGTTGTGGTTGCATAATACGATTTTGAATTTTCAAATTTGCGATATCCGGTTTCAGTTTAAAATCACCAGAAATCTATGTGGTCTGCAAATGTAGTTTTTGCATCTTTGTTACCATCTTTTTTTTCTAGTTTCAGAAAATGTAAGTTTTATTTTCTGCTATAAAAATTGACAATTTTATGATAATTTTTGTAATCAACTAAGTTGAATTTTTTTGTCTTTCTCTCACTTTTTTTCATTTTTACAGAATTGGGTTTGTCCAGAAATTTACATTGGAAAAATTGCAAGATTTTACCGATCTTCTCAATCAGATCTGAATAAGTTGCCAATGAATGTTATTGCGTTAAGCTTTCCACTAGTGAGTATTCAATTTTATATTTTTTTCAATTATTATTTGATAAAAAATATGAAAAAAATTATTATTGAAACTAATATATACACTGATTAAAAAATAGCTCATGAGTGGGTAAATTTTGCATTTTTTGGCATGGTAGTGGGCCTTTCCTCCAGATGTCCAGTACATAAAATAGATGATATCTGGAGTTTTGATATGAAACAAAGACAAACACATTTTGCAAATATTATGACCTGATTTAGATTTTCTTCTATAATGTCTTTCCTGTATTTTAATAATAATAAAAATATCAAATGCTAAAAGTAAAGATTTTGACAAAGTATATAAACTTAGGCCGATTATAGACTACTATAATATAAATTTCAAAGTTGCATATCAAATGCATAGAGAGATGGCAGTTGATGAAGCTATTATTAAATTTATTGGTCATAATAGCATGAAGCAATATGAGCCATAAAACCTATAAAGTGAGAATTCAAATGGTGGGTGTGTGTAAATAAACATTGGATATGTCCCATATGGAGTTGTTTACAGGCAAAGATACAAATTCAGATGTTGGCCAATGTCTGGGTACTCTAGCTATTTATCACAGTGAAAGAGTGATAGGTGATGCATATCAAACATCACAACACTTCAGCAGGAATGTCAACTAGCATGCCAGCTGAGCCAAGAACTCTCCATGTAAATGCTCATTAGTAGCTCTAATTAGTAAGTTGTATTTGCATTTGGTTACAGTATTATTTTAATTGGAAGTTATTATTTTGTACTAATCACTTGATTTTATATTTTAGATAAATTCTATCTAATAAGATGAATTGTTTGCCACAAGCTGACAGGTAGGATAAATAATACTACATTGCACTGATTCTAAACCACTAACTTATGTACCTCAAGTTTAACTCTATAATGAGTTTAGCATTTCATTCACTTTTTATTTTGTTTTATTATTTATTTTGTATATAGTGACTATTTCAGTAGTAATTTTTAATAAATTACAAACTTTATTGAAGTTCTTCATTATAATATTCAAATTGATCAATATTAACTATTTTTTATTAGGGATGACATATTCATTGCAAACCCCTGTATGAAAAAATACATTGAAGGACTACAAGGAAAAGAGACAGATACTAATATATTTATTCTACAAAGTGTTCAAATGATGAATTAGCTTAGATAAATGTTATACATCAATTTATTGGAAATTTAATGATGACTGCAAATTATTAATAAAAATATAGTTTTCAAATTTATACATGAAAATTTAGAATTAATGCAATAATATGAAAATAATTTTTAGAAATATTAAAATTTTGTTCTTTTTTTTAGTACTTTGAATATCAATGGCTATATTTTTTTGTTAATTACATTCTTTGGTGTTTTATGTTTCAAACAATATAATTTTTGAATAATACAAATTTATTATAAAATTTGTGGCTTATCATAATTTTTTAAATATTTAATATGGCTGTTTTGACACCTAAAAGGTTAGAGAATTTGATTATTATTTGTTTTTTATACAGATGGGCTTGAAGACTAAAGATCATTCTCATTTCTGGTTTTCAAAGGTTTCAAGAGTTCCTGACATCTAACTATTTGCATTGAGGTGGCCTATTTCAATTTTTAGTTGAAGAAAAGCAAATTTTAGTCTGGGTATATGTTATGGAACTCCTTTAATAATTAAGAGGATCATATCAGCTTCTAGTCTGATTTTCTGAGCAAGATAGATCTGAAAGCCATATTTTGTTACCAAAGAGAAAAAAGGTAAACCATCGATTCGGCATCTTTCTCATCAATGGCAAAGGCAGCATTTACAGTTGTATTTTTATTTCACTGATAGCATATTAAAGCTCTTCTTACCAATGAAGTTTAATGTATGATTTATCTTCCCATTACAAACATTTACATATTAATTTAAAAATCAGCAATTTGATGTCTACATCTATTGGCTATGACTCGGCAATCTATAAGAATATTTTAGCTTGATTACAAATCTTTTCTATTTACTAAAAGATTTAAATTTTTTCAAAGAATAATAACACTATGATGTAAGTATAGTTATATTAACCACTGCAAAAGAAGATCCTTCTAACATTCATGGAAGTTGTTTAATGTCCATAATACCAGTCAGCACTATTTATCTTAGTAATCAATGAACATCATTGACAAGGCCAATGACTTTAGAAAGAATGAGCATTATCAGAATTAAATCATTTGACTGAACTAATTGAATGGCTCATTATTCAGGAATTTATAACAAATTTAAGTACCAAAATAATACAACTGGACTAACTACCATCGGACCTAGGATCTTCATGTAGGATGCTAGAGATAACACGAAATACCTGACTCATGATTACATCTATCTTTAATAGACTAGCTTAAGCATAATCCATCAAATCTACATGTAATTTAAATCAGTTCATCTAACTTTTCACCACTCTTTCAAAACCATTGCCTCAGATATTCGAACTCAGGAAGAATTCACATTCGACTCTCTTAACAGATATGTATCTATGCAAATTGTTAATCAACAACTAAAATAATACATTCTATCTATTAGAAAGAAATAACCTTTATTTCACATTTTATTACATGCTTATCAAACAATAATGTGGATGTGTGCATGTGTAAAATATTGGTTATAGGATGGAATGTAAATGCTCGATTGAATGTACATGCTGGATTTAATATAAATGCTGGATCAACAAAACTACAGAGACCTTGTTAATTAACAAAACTTCATAATATTTATTTACAAAAAAAAAAATAAGATATATTCAAACATAAAATAAATTCTCAATCAATGTAGAAAAGAAAATTTAAAAAAAAAAAAAAAATTTACAAATGCAAATAAATTATTTGGATATATCCCTATGTACTTACAGTTTTTATGTCTATGATGAGTATCTATCATTTCTTTACTTAAACAATTTAAAACTATTCAACCTTACTTCCCATGATAGATACCCATAATATAGACATCTATATATCAAAGATAATAAAAAAAAATATTAATTAAAAATGAGATTGCTAACTCAATGAAAATTTAAATGCAACCTCAGATGTAGTATGCAATTTTAAGTGTGGAAAAGTATAATAAAACAACACAGAATATGATAGAACAGAAAATTATAAAGAATATTAATTTAAAAATATTCATCATTCATTCATTATAAAAGTCATGTAGCATTGATTATTTCAGTGACTTTAAAAAAAACTCTTACCATTTAAGTATCCTCTTAATGCACTTAACTTTATGCTCATAGTTGAAGTTTAAGTATTTTGAACAGGGATCACCTAGATTTTATTAAAAACAAAAAAAAAGACTTTTCAACCTCCCCCCCTACTCTCTTGATATTTTCTTATGTTGGACTGTTCCCTGTTGAATTAGAAATAGCATTTTCCAAATATAAGATTGAGATAATAAATAAAAATACAGATTTATACAACAGAAAATAAAACATAATTTTACAATCTTTTAAGAACTGATATGATCAGAAATTACTATTTTTTAGAATTCTCTTTACACAAACAGTTCTTACGGTTTATGCATTTTTTATTATAGATGTTGAAAAACTCCTGATTAATTTTATATAGCACATCCTGAATTAATTTAAGTTGGCTGTAAGTAATTTTATGTTACTTCTCATGTAGATTTTCATTTTGTGTGGATCCAACTTTTCAGGCATTTAAGTTATAGACAGTTAAATATTCATATGGCCATAGTGGATAAAAGAAAATGCTCCACCCCAATGACAATTCTTCTAGCCAATGTATCTCATATTTTAACTATATATATTGTAACCAATTGGATTACATAGACACACTAATATAGTATGAATACATAAATATATATAAAAGTTGAAAGGAAAAGTAGAAATAAACACAATAAATTTTTGTAGATATTTTTTTATATTTCCTAAAATAAAATAATAATAATTAAAGGATTAAATAACTCCGGGTTTAAAGTAAAATTTCATTGTGAAATTAATATTTTAAAAAGGTCTGAATAAATATAAATATTGCATTATTATTAATTATTACTCTGATTTTGAAATTTAAAAACACCCTATTGTATTTTTGAAATCTTTAATTAATTTTTATTGTCTAAGTGAAAACATGTATATAGATTCCAAGAGATTAGTGAGATAAAAATAAAAACTCTGTTTTTAATCAAGCTGCTGTTATCACCTTAGATGAGTCTATAAAAGGGCTGATAACAGGATTAGCTCTAGTCTGATTAATAGTTTTTTGTAAGAAGGCCAGCTGAAAAGTTGTTGAAGTATGCAGCAGTTGGTTTTAGCTGACTGTAGAGTTGGCAGTCCATCTACCATGAATTGATATAGCCCAAGATAGGACAGCATATCCAGAGCTGCTATTTTTCTTGCCAGGAGTTTTGATTTACTTGAAGCTGGGTCACTTCTAAGTCAATAGCCTAAAAAAAAGAGGACAAAATAGCTAGCAGAGTTATACAAAGCTCCTATGAAGATCTAAGGACAGTCCACTGCCTTATAGTTTACTGCAGAGTTTTGATGCATGAAGCCAGGGTCACTTCAAATGGATCAACTAGCTGCTTAAATATGTTCTAGAAGACAGCTTGACAATTGCTTGGACTACAAAAGGAACCTCATGGTATGCCAACAAATTACCAGAATTATATACTTTTACCTGATGATGACAATTTCCTGGAATGACCAAAAAACAGCTTGCCCAAGAGAACGGCTGAATAAAGAAGTAGTTATACTATGCTGCTGTGTCTACATATGCGAAGAGAAGCACAGATAAACTTGCATACAAAAGTGAGTTGTTTTTCAATAATTTATTTGATGAATATTTTTAAATCTATATTTTTAAATTTAAAGACATTGATAATTCGTTAAGAGGTAACCTAATAAAACCTTTCTAACCTCTGGAAAATTGACTATATATTTTTTGTAAAAGAATAAAAGAAAGCTATAATAGAATTTGTTAAACTGATTTTTTTTTTTAAATATTGATACACATGTATAAGTGTGAAATTTATGTGTTTTCCAAATGAATTAATTATGAAAAAAATATAATATTATTGTAACAAGTTGAAATAGATAAGAGTCAGTGTGCGTATATACACGCACACTCATATATGTAAATTTTTAATATTTTTTTTTGATTAAATGTCAATTCATTTTTTTTTTTTAAATATTAATTGCATATTATAAATCACACGTTTGTGCGCACATCAATGTAACAATTTAAATGTTGAATAGTAATTATTTAAATCTGAATGTGATCATTTGAAATGTTGTATTATAATCAAAATCAGAAAATTCACATACATATGTGTGCGTATATATGTCAATTGTATTGTAAATAACAATGCGTGTCAGATAGACACTTATGTGTAAAATTTTGATCATTTTTCTAAATTAAATATTAATTCAAACATGTTAATTTTGTATCAAGCCACATGCCTGTGTGCTGAAAGGGTTTTAAGTAAACCTAATTTATTAATCATGTAACTCGTATACTTTTCAAAATCAGAACCCTCATAAGACCTTAATCATTTATTTATTTTGTTATTAATAAACTTGTATTTAATTGTTAAAATTGTATTCCATCATCTCTTGTTCACATACAGTAATAGAGCTCCATGTTCTCTGGGCTAGATTCGGACACGGATAAATGGGGATGTGTTTAGTGCTTTGGGCATCCAAAGATGATCAATCATCATCCTGGTTGGCGCAAAAGAGGATACTCTTTAAAGCCCCTGCACTATATTTTATTTTAGTTCAGTCTTGTTAAAAATTTAAGTTTATAGTTGGCCAGTCCAAGTGGCCTGAGCATTGATGATGATCAGTATATTTTGATGTCCCAGCATTATTGTTTAGGTTTTCTGCTTATGTATTCTAATAGATGGGCACTAAGCTGGTGCAGCCAAGTTATGTTTAAATAATTGCCCAAGGTGGCAAAGGCTCAGTAGTTAGCCTGGTCTACAGAAGACCCATTTCCAATCCAGTCACAAGGTTGACTTGATTTATATTTTTTATTGTTCAAATCCAGCCACAAGATGGTCTTGATTTTATTCTGATTTATTGTACTAATTTGTTTATTCCCATCATTAATGATGATGAATGGTATTTTACTTATACTAATATTTACTGTATAATGCTGATTGATAAATAATTATGCTTTTAGTTGCTTTTCTGAGTTAGCTTCTGATCTCGCAATGTTCTCACAGGGATTCTCTAATCTCATTTTATTATTAAATATCTCATTTTTTATATATACTTTTATAAATTATTGATTTTGCATTAATCTGGGAGTGATGATGATTTGCCATCACCCCAGGTTCACATATTTTTATATACCACCCACCCCATCCCATTACAATATATATGTTTATATAAATATATATGCAGTTTGCATTTAATAAAAATATATTTATAGACAGAAGCTATTTACTATTTGTAATATTGGCTATATAAACTTTAAATTAAATCAACTGTTCTGATTTCTTTTTTCTTTCTTTAGTTTCTTTTAAACAAAAATCATAATACTTTTTTTTTAAATTTAAATTGATAAATTATTTTGGCATATCTGATTATTGAATTAAAATAATGTTCCATTCATTTCCTTTACTCTTTTCCCGAATGGCGAATTAACTAGAAAAACATTAATATTTGTCTGCTGTAAAAAAAAAATGTCCATTTTGCAGAAAAATATTGAAATAATAGTTCTAATAAAACTTGACTTTTCAGTTCAAATGCAGAACAAGAAAGAAAAATGATTTTTAATTGTTTCCTTTTTATATTGACGCTATTCCTATTGTTTAAAAACTAGCATTCCAAGCAGTTGCATCTTTTAAAATATTTTTATATCGATTCATTTAAAAAAAATAAAACAAATTATAACATAAATTTACAATATTATATTATTATTCTCTCTTATATTCAGATATTACAATACTTGATTTATTTTTTTATTACTATGATTATTTTTTTATTTAAGTCATTGTCTGTTTAACACAATTATCAATATATATATAAATTATGATTTTTTTTATCAAGGTTAATATTTTCTTAGTACAAAATTTTATTACTAATTTATATGTGTGTTTTTACTGTAAATTACCCATCATTCCCAGTACTTAATATGTAATTAATACACTGTTAAAAATATCAAAACTTTTTTTTCTCCAAAAGTGTTCTAACAAAAACTTATTTTATTTAATTTTTACATGCTAACTAAATAAAAAGAACATTCTATCATTTCAGATGGCTAAGGTTTGTTGTGGTAGTGATTTTGAGCTACCTTCACAATTAGATCAATGAAAATATAAACTCAAGTATAATAAAGGAACTTAAAAGAATCTTGGTAACAAATAGTGAATGGGACAACTATTTAAAAGAGTAATACATAGGTTCAAAATGATTTTAAGGTTTAAAAAAATGTAGAATTAGAGCAGTAATACCATATGCTGAATATATTTTTTGATTTAAACAAATAATTAAAAAACTAATAAAAACATATGTATAACATAAATATTTAAACAGCATATAATAGAATTCTATTTAAAAAATATGGGAGGGGATCTTAATTCTAAGACACTATAAAAGCATATATATATATATTCTGACCTATGCATGTGTAGTCTCACTTCCGGGCAATATAATGTTAAGAAAAATGGGTCTAGCTCAGTTAACGATTACGTTAAATGCAAATAATTGATAAATAAAATATTTTGCATTAATATTAAATATTCTACTAGCTCAAATTAATAAAAATAGTAATAAGGTTCAGTTTATAAAATAAATAAATATTTATTAAATCATAAGACTTGGAAGTGAGATATAGATGAGAAGAAAGATTACATTGAGCCAATATCCCACAGGATATAATATCAATGGCATAAGAACACTATCCCCCTATTACTATCTCAAATAATAAATAGCATTCTTACAACTTATATAATACCTAATCATTAAGATTAAACTAATAATTAAATCTTTTATCTACAATAATTTAGCTAAATAAAATCTCAAGTTCATAAAACTACTTTAATTTGATCAAAATCACTGTAGTAAAGCATGATAAGGGATTTAATGTCGTACTCTACTACACCTAACTAATAATAAATAATATTCTTCATTGTATGATCTAATTTTATATATCGTTTTTTCACTATAATTTTTATTTGCTATAATAATAATAAAATAATATAATCCTTTATCTTTCATATAATGTAATAAATATGTGTGGTAGTATCTTATAATCTGAAAAATGTATGTGTGGCAACGGATAGCATTTATAATTCGATGTACTATTATAATAATTAATTTACGACCATAAAGATAATGTAAAATGTAATTTCTTAAATAAATAAATTCCAAGAAAAATATTAGAATTCTTAAAATAAATACTTTATTTATTTCTGTGCAAAAATGTTATGTTTAGTTCAAATCTGTGTTTATTATGTATTGTAATGGGAAAGAAAACAATCTGAACACACAAATTTTTGAAAAACAAATTTAACAAAGTTTTTATTATAACAGATAAAATAAACAACAATCTATTTACACTTGGTATAATAAATTTGCACCATTATACATCTCTTATTCATTGTAACTACTAATACAATAGAAAATCAATTTAAGTCTTCACTCTGACTTAAAAAAAATATATAATACAATTTTTATATCTCTTTACTATCAAAGTTTATGATAAAATATACTCACTTTATATTTATTCTACAATATTAACTCTTTAAATATTTTTAGAATATGCTTCTTTCAAACATACATTGAAGCATAGAACGGAAAATAAAAAAATAACTATCGAATATGGATCATTTTACTAAATAACCCCTCATTTTGCAATGTTATTAGTATTATACACAAAATATCTACTGTTGATTTATTAATACAATACATGGACATCATTGTTAACCACCTAATATTTCCTATTTAATACTACTTTAATATGGAATAGTTGCAATTATTGATGTACTTTTTACTGGTTAAATAAATACAAAATTGTACCTATACTTATCTTGTACTGTTTTGTGTTACTACATTATATATATATATTGAAAAATATGCAATACTTATCAAATAAAATAAAAAATTTGAAGTTATTTAATATTTCATAGCAACTTTGCTTTATTTATTTTATTCATGAAATTTATTTTATTTCCAAAATAAATATAGAACATATTCTATGATTCTTTACCATCTAGTTCTGTTGGATTCTTAATTCCATTTTGCATTAATTATATTCCTCCTTATAAGTAAATGAACCTGCCATTCATTCAATAACAGTTACGATGTAATTGCTTTGGAAAATCATGATAGCAAGTAGATGTGTAGGCATAGGGAAGAAAACTAGACTTACTCATAGTACATATTAGATAAAAACAACATGGCATAGTGTATCTATAAAATAGAGGCATGACCTATTTGTCTAATGATCTCCATTACTAACAATGATGTCAAAGCTATTACTTCAGCTTTATTGAAACATCAGTATTCAACAATATAGACACTGCCCACAAACAAAATATACTAGCTATAGGGCTTTGTTAATTGTACTGTATGCTTAATAAGATTACAAAATGTTATTCCTATTCCCATAATAAATCCTACATTAGTAACGTCTCATTGGTTTCATGTTCTCAAGATTACTACCAAGTCACTATCTTATCAGAATTTCCCTATAGATTTATCAAATCTACACTGACAAATAAGACTAACAGAGTTAAAATAAATAAAATTCAATCGTAATTACAATGATCTCACTAATCTACAAGAAAGGTTTACTTTCCTTTCCTATCCAATATTCTTGAACAAAATACATAATCATTATCCATACTTTAAATATCCAAAATATTAAAGTCCTTTATAAAAGAATCATATAAATTATTCATTATATTGCATTATATTAATAATATGAAATTAAAGTATGCATATTCCTAGAATAAATAAATTCTAATCTTACAATTTAAATGTGTTGTATAAGTGTGTGCACATACAATCTAACATTCATACTTCAATATAATATAATTCATTGATAATCTGCAAATATATATATACATCATAAAATATCAATTTCCACAACTATTACCGAAGTGATATCAATTTGTTAATCACTTATGACATCTTTGTGTCCATCAATCAAAATAAATATTGCATAATATAATATACATCCATACTTCCACACTTAGAAATATTAACTTATTTAAATTATCAAACTATTTACTATAACATAATATTAGTACTAAATTAATATTTATGTTCCTATTCTACTAATTAATAATATTACACTTTAAAACTAAAGTTAATAAAATTAAATCTAGACATAATTACGTATATCTTCTATATTAATGAATGTTCTTTATGAAATTCAAACTTTATTTTCCTGGAGTTTTCTTTTTTAAAAAAAAATTTTTTTAAGAGCAATTTAAACCCCCGACCATTGTTAAGTTAGGTCTCTTGTTCCAGTGCTTGATGACAAATCTTCCCCGAACTTGGCACATGTGTTGTAAACTCCTTCCTGTGCAACGAACGAAGTTTAAAAATGAATGATAAAAAAATTATAAAGCGACATCTAAAAATCTAAATTATTGACGAAAATAATCACTGATCTACTTTGAAAAAGTTTGTAGAATAATAGTTCATTGTTTATATTATTCAGAACAGTGATTATTAAAATAATAAATAAACTATAATGTTAAAAAAGTATTTTTGAAGCTCTTCCATAGGATCCTTTATCAGCTTGGTGATGCATCTTATCCCGGCAACTTGACTACGGACAATCCAGATATGACTTTGTGCAATTTAAAAATATTCCCATAAATTTAATATTTCTGTTTACTCACAAATTCATCATTTATGGTTTATTTGTCAGGATAATTTATTATCCAATTATAGTTATTTTCATTATGATACAAATTATCGGGTTTTTTAATAAATTCTTGCAAATGTGTATAACCTTATATAATTCAGGTTTTATTATATACACTTTAAAATATTCATTTAGATATCACTTATAACAGTTTTTCTTTAAATTATTTATAATGTTTTCCTTCAAAAAAATAAACATTTACCTCCATAGCTTTATTTTTCATAAAATTTATTATAAGTTTGTTGTATTATTTATGTTTTGAATATGACTATCTCACTACTAAAAAAATAATGCATTGTTAACTTTAATTTACAAGTAGCTTTCTGCACAATGTCCAATATAATTCTTTGTTTACTAAAATAGTTCTCTTCGTTAATATTACATTAACAATTAGGAATTTTATCTTCAAAATTCTTTTAATTAAGCACATTATTTGTTGGCGTTTCCATATTTTTTACTGTGAAGTCGTATTAAGTTTTGATGAAAATTCTGGTAAAGGAAACTTTAATTTAGCACTGCATCCTTTTAATGAAAACATCATCATTTATTTATAATACACTCTCTTTGCAAATTTAAAATTAATATCCTATCAGTTTTCAAATAAGATATATGAGAGAACTAAAATTGACTAAAATAAAAATTTTTAAAGTATAATTTTAGAAATTACTAGCACTGACCTAGAAATAATCTTGCAGCAGTATTTATACCTTACAAAATACATCATCTTATTGGTGGATTTTTGCTTTTCATCTGATACTTAATTTGCATATTACTACAGTATCATACAATTACATTTAAAAAATAAAATATGACACCTATTTTAAAATATTACCAAAAATATTAATCTTAAATCAATTACTATACTTTATTAAAATTAATTAAACATTTTAAAATGACTTAAAAACAATATTTTATCAATTTATTCCACCTTTTATATTTAATTTATCTATTTTATTTTAAAACAAAATATTTAATTTTTATTAACTGCATTCGTTTTATAAAACTAAAACATTTTATAATGTCTTGCGATAGATAAATATATTCAATTCTATAATGTAATTTTAAAATATTTTGAACTTTGTTAACACAAACTAGCAAGCATGTGCGCATGACTATTATACAGGTCACATGACTTACAGCTGAGACATTGTATCAAAATTATTCCTGAAAAATATTAAATGTTAATTGCAACAATTATTATATAAATAAATAATATAATAATATAAAATTTGGAATAATAATTTTAAAAACAATTAAATATAACTTTTCCTACCACAAAGATTACTTTTAAAACATACAATATTAAATATAATTATATATAATTTACACTTTAAAATATAGCATTTATTTAATTACAAGTTTTAACTATTAAAATTCAACTTTTAAAACATTTTAAACATCTATTGCTACATTGTTTATTATGGCCAGCATTTCCAACCATATGTAATTAATATTTTTAGCTTTATGTAACTTTTAAGGTTATTCATCATAATTTTAAGCATTACATATTTTCATTTAGCTTTAAATTGTACCTTTAAAATAATATAATATAATTATTACAGAAAGAACAGATCCTAAATTTAAATTTTTTTATTAAATTGCTATGGTAAACTAATTCTGACTTATAGAAAAGGGCACTATATAGATTGTGACCTTTTATTTAGGTCCCTGGATTAAATCCAAAATTTTAAATGATAATATATTTGGCATTAAAATCTTAACAAGTGGCTTTCAATAAAAATTGTTTTGAATGCACTGGGAAATATGCTTGAGTGGAGATGGGATTTCAAACCCAGTCTAGGCTCTGACTAGACTAAAATAACAATTTAAAAATATTGTTATTAATTGGGAGATAAATATATTGCTATTTTATTATTGTTGAATAGCAATTGAAATAAATAATTAAATCAAATTTGTAAATCTTGTAAAATGAATTGTTATAGTAAATTACTTAAGCATATTTTTTTAGTACTGAACATAAAGCTGTCTTGGATAAGTATGAGTAATTATTAAAAATGAAGACAGAGGGGGTAATATTAATTATGCATACCAAGATTATTGGTTTAAATTGCTCCCAGAATTCATTGTAAAACAAGCTGTATATTATCTAAACAAAGTTATAGGGGGAGTGGATTAAGAAAAACAAGAACTAAGCAACCACAAACATCAGCTCTGATTTTAAATAAGGAAAAAAATTAAAAATCAGAAAATTCTGGAATCTAATTGAATAGAATTATAATATCTTGCTATCTAAAAATGTTTGAATAGAAAATCTTAAAACCTTGCTATCATTTTAAGCCATTTCCACGACCACATATTTCCTAGGATTCATACTGGAGAAGGAAATAAAACCATGGAAATAAGTCTATTTAAATAAGTATTGCTTCAAACCCAGGAAAATTCAAGAAAAAGTAAGCTTTTGCTTTTATGTTGTGTATATTTTTAAAATCATCTTTGAAAATGATGCACAAATTAGTTATAAGTAGACTAAAAAGTTGATAATTTTTGTATTTCATGCGCTATTCTTATTATCCAGCAGAACAAGATTGTGCTTGTAAAGTAAAATATCAAGAAAAAAAAATAATTCTAGATAATTTTGAAAACAAGTGTTATGTATGATATATATAGTAAATAAATTTAAAAGTCATTTTTGAATCATCTAACTTTTAATTAAAATAATAATAAAAACATTTGTGTGATTTTATTCTCTATTGTCTGCTGATTTTTATAGCAGGAACTTATGTAATGAAAGAAATAATCAATTACCAATTAATTAAAATGCTAAAGATGTCATAGTGATAATTGAATAAATTCTTTCTAATATTGAAAAACACATCATACTTTGCCAATAAGAATGGAATGAAATAAATATTTACTTTTAATGTTTTATTGACAAATATACGCCGTTGCAATAAGGTTTAACAATATTAAAAATACCCCAACTGTTTAAAGATTGTGACATATATTATCATAGAAGAAAGAATAGAACTAACAAAGAATTTTTTTAAAAAAAATAAAATTCTCATTTTTTAAGGAAAATTATTTGGATTTTAAATGTAAATAAATGATCTTGTTATACTTCATGTGAAACGCTTACAGAATAAATCAATAAAGGTCTTTAAAAAGTTTGCTTTGAAGATTATAATAATCTAAAGAGATATTCAGGAAAATTATCTAGAGAAAAATAGATAAACCTATTCTTTTAAAGTCTGCTACAATTGGAAGTGTGAATTTTACCTTATTAATTATCGGTACAGAAACCAAATAATTTTTGCCTTGGGATAAGTAGTGAATATTGTGTTATATATCCAACAGGATAATAAACATATGTACATGTTATCTGGAATGTTTGCTCATCACAATATCAGTTATTATCAGTTCAACTCATTAAGATGAAATAACTTGGATGAATTATGTAAAATTTAATAGAAGAAAATGTTTATTTTTTTTTTTATTACTGCTGTCTTATGTATATTACTTACGTAATGTATTATTTGGGAATTTTGTTTTTCCAAACATATATCTTTTATTGTGTCATGAAAAATATATATATTGAGTTAAAGAAAAATGTGTCAAATATATACATCTATTACAATATTTTTATATTTTTTTAGTTAGGGGAAAACGAGATTATATAGCGTTTATATAGAGAGAGTTGAGAGAGATCTTTACTTATCTCATATTTTAAAACAGATGTTAATGTATATTATTAAAGAGGTGAATATGCAGACATTTTATCAAATATATATATATTGGAATGACCGGATTATTTTCTTGTATAAAAGAAAATTTGATATAAACCTTTTTCATTTTGTATAGAAATGAACTTGTCCACTTTGAATACAAATGCAGGTTTGATCTTTATTGCTTAAATACGTTCTCTCTCTAACAAAAGTATAGTTGTCATTTTAAATGATTAATGATCAGTTGACATATATCTTGGTTTGTCTGTTGATATATTAATGGTTTTGCATTGTAAAAATGGAATATGTATATCTTTACTGATATTGTTGGTATTGTTTTACCTTGCTATGATATTGAGAATGACTAGTGACAGTTTTTAGTTGATAGGATGTTCCAATAGAATGGCATCTAATAGATTAATATTAATATTGAGCATGGGCTAATGGAGAGTCACTTATTGCTGATTCCGTGAGAGGAAAGATTGGTAGAGGCTAAATAGTAATTAATGCTTATAAGCATAAATAATCCTAAAAGAAGGGATATCCATGGTCTGGATTCTATTTTTTCATGATGAGGCAAAGCCCACACATGTATACCCATAGAGAGGTATAGAATTAACCATATTATTATACAACTGTCATGTTGTTTTTATAAAGCCTTCCTTTTTTAGTGTTAAATCCCTCATGATGATCTAGAGTTAGTTTTTCCACCGTGTATGGTAAAGTATAGTAATTCAAAAATCATATAGCAAGTATAAAATTAGGTTAGATTTAAGAACACTAATTTAGCTATAATGTTGGCCTAATTATAACAGTGTTTATGATATTATAGGATCATTATCAATTATAGACAGATCAAACTAAGATTATTAATAATGGTAGAATTTTAGATGTAAAAGCAAGAGATGCACATTGGCAATGTGGATTCATCCTCATCAAATAATGATTTGACAATAGATTGGTAAGATCAGAAGCATTCAATAATTAAGTTGTGGACATATGTAATGTTTTAGTGAGATCTATATGTATTTGACTTTTGATGTCTATTCTTACTTTAAGTCACCAAACCTATTCATTTCAAATTTGAATTAGATATTAATTGTGCAGAATATGATAATTGCCCTTATCATATTCTGATAAAAGAAAGGGCTTTAGGAGAATGCAATACTTTATAATTTTTTTTAATTCTAAACTTAAACTTGGTGCATATCCTAAAGTTCAAAAATATACTGTTGTAATTGAAGTGCTGGTCAGCTTAAATAAGTTTCATTATCCTATTCTATAAAATAAGCTAAACCGTAACAAGTGATACTTTAAATTTCATTCTATAAGCAGGTTGTATCATTTGCTGAGTATATAGTCAATGGGATACCAGGTATATTCCCGTCTATAAGTTCTTTTAATATATTAGCTTTGTTTCATGCCATGTCTTTGAATTAAAAATTTGTAAATATTGTAAATAAAGTTTGTTGCATTTTAAAAAAAAAAATTTCTTTAGTGCCTATAGTCTTATTGCTAATTACCACATATATACACTTATTGTTGTTGCTATCGACCTATCAGAAGATTATAAATTGAAATCATCATCGACCAATGTACTATTAAATATATTATGCTATATCATAATAATTTTATTAAGCCTTATAATTTGTTAGTACATCTATTGCATCATCACACAATAATCAAAAGATTAATAAACTTAGAGTACAGATTATTGTAAGTAATAGATTAAAATATAAACAATATTGATTCAATTGATTTAGTTAAACCTGCAGAGCTATCATTCACTGATCTTGATCACATGGTTTATCATTATCTACTAACAGAAATTTGGTAAGTTATTGTTTTTTAATTATTAAAAAGTCATTCCCAGTCATAAATTTTAAAGTTCATATTAGTTATAAAGGTTATGTGTAACTGCTAAATATAGTTCTTAATTTGAATTTAGATTGAGAGTTGTTATGTGCATTATGTTTGGGTAGTGGTAAAATCCATCTTACTGACCCAAATATATTTTGTATAATGATTTTAAGTGTTAGAAGCCTGAGAAGAATTAGTTGTTAAGTTTTAAGATAGAATTTAAATTTGTAAGAAATTTTATATCTAGTTAATTATTATAATTGGACATGAATAAATTACTTTCACTGTTTATAAAAGTCAATTAAACTTTAAGGTATAAATTATTTTTTTTATTGTAAAAGTATAGTTTGTTTTAACTTTATGATAAATATTCTGTTTGTGTCAAGCTTGAAATCCCTATTTTTATTTAGCTTATCTTTTTACCATTTAGTACAATATTAGTTTATAGTTTAAGATTTCAGTCTCCATTATTAATATTGTTCTTCGATTTCATCTTGATCGTTCTTTTAGTTATTCATTCTCATTTGACATTAATTCATTATCATAATTAATTAATCATACATTAACTTTTATTCTTTTATCATCGTAACTATTCATTAACCCTCATTCTATCATCATCTTAATCATTCACTATTCTCATACATCTTCATTCTTTTCTCTTTATTCTTAGACTCTTTTCATTCTACTATTTAATTACTACTTCTTTCCATCATCCATTTAATCATTTACATCATAATTTACTTATTATGTCATTTATAAGTTTAATTTTATAATCATTCCAGAGATATAAATTATTAATTATTTATTAATTTGTTGAACATCAAATTTAACTCATCACATTTTTGTTTGTGTAGATTTCAAAGCTGGTTTGACCAGAAGTTATTATCTTTATTAATCACTTTGTGATCTTCTTTAGATCGATAGTTTCATGCTAGTTTTATTCAATACAGGAATCATTTCATTAGTTTTACATTATTGTTTCTTTGTGCTTATATTCTTGATAATGAGAGTATGATGAGTTGCATAGGAAAATTTAGTTGCTAAAAATGTATGGCATGATTCGTTGATGACCAGTTAGATCAGGGAGAAGGTTAAAATATATATATATTGTAACCTCTGTCCTCTTCACTTAATCACTTTATTAGATTTATAAATTCCCAGGTGCCAATTCTATACAAGATAGAATAAAATTTATAATTGTAAATTGCTTTTAAACTTATTTAAAAGATTCTTATATTGCAATCACTCTATGGCTTAGCTCAGTTGAGGTTATAGGATATGGTCTTCGTATAGGATGCAAATAAGAGTAATAAAACATGGATAACAATTCTGTAACTAATATAATCATATGCCACACATTTATTCAATTATAAAACTTGAAAAATTATCAATTATCACATTTAGTATAGGATAGATAATGATGAGGATCGGGTACCTTTTATATCCACATCACCATCTATTCTAAGCAAAGTAAAATATATTATTGGCACTGTAATATGGAGATTTATCTCCAGACAAATTAAATAAAACTTGACTTATCCTGGCAAATTTAGATATTCTAGGGCTATGTTATGTTAAGCATATGTGTGTGTGTGGAAATGGAGACTTGAACATATATAATGAAGCAATTCATATGGGCTATTAATTCAAAACATTTATTAAAAATAAATAAAAATATTATTTTATGCACCTTTCTAACCAATTACATTTCTTCTACAGTAAAACCAAAATTGACTAATATTTAATACATGAATCATATTTTCGAATATGTGCATTTTTATAACATTGTAAATATAATTTTTATTAGCTCGTTTATAAAATACTTAGTGCAACAAATTAATCATTTTTTTATACGTATTACAAACATTTATAAAACACTTATCTGTTATAATCAGTTTATAACATCTAACATTAACTATACAAAAATGAAGAAAGGCAGGGGAAAACAATAACCAAACATTTACACTTATATATGTGAGGGTTAAATAATATCTCCAAACTCAAACTAAATAATATAATCATCCCTCGACCATTTCTACCTCCAAATACATTCAATACACTTCCTACATAAACAAACTTATAACAGACAAGATTTTAATTATTTATTTTAAATAAACTTCATTAATAAAATTGAAGCATAATAAATACAATTTTTTTTAAAATAATAATTTATAGCATCATGCACACACTCAAATATATAATTACCTATAATATGATTTCTAGATCATATAAAATAATAGATTATCATATTATAATAATAAGGTACATTGTTCTTTTTTTTTAAAAGAAAAAAAAACTGATTGTATACCTATTATAAGTGATAACGAAAAATACTTATCAATATCCAATCATTACATATTAATTTTTTAAAAATTTGAAAGTTGAAAGAAATATACATATCAATTTCAAAGACAACAGTAAATTATAACATTAAAAAAATGTCTATCCGATTGTTAAAGCATAATTTGTTAAGAATGACAATAGTCTTTTTTTTCCCCTAAAATTCCGTGATAGGCATTATAAATAACATTTGCATGCATTGGAATTATTTTATTATATATACGCGAATAGCAAAGTTATACAATATAAAATTATTCTCTTGATATAAGATCAAATGGATAAACTCTTTCATTTTAAATTTTATTTTGCAGAATATTGATAGAAATTCTTAAAATTGAAAATCAAGCGTTTAATTATAGCGTTTAATAAGAAAATTTTAGCTAGCTTTATTTTAAACAATTTTGTCATTTTAATATTATTTAGCTTTGGTAATACTTTAAAATAAATCATAATTACTTAGCTTACATAACATCCAGGCATTTTAAAGGTAGTGAATATGGATCATCATTTGACAGAAATTTGGAGCTGGCTTCCGTTTTGGGAGGTTTATCTCTTCATTTTTATATTATTCCAGTAGTATAATAGAAAATCCTCCACAGTTTATTATCAGAATCCTTGCGATGTTTTTTTTTATTTGTTCTAATATTTTTAGAGAGTTATTGATTGTTTTAAGCTTTATTTTTTTATATCTTCTTCCTTGGAATTTTTTTATACTTTCCTTCAAGTTTTAAACTTTCTGTCTTTCTCCACTCATGCCCTCTGTGTTTTTTTATTACAATCAACTTTGAAAGTGTGCCAGAATTTTTAATTATAAAATTTTAACAATACAATATTTGAATGGAATAAAACATAATAATAGAAAAAAAATATCAAATATTAATTTACAAATGTTTATTCACTAATATACAAATAATCTTTATCATTTTAAATATAAGATTATGAACAATACATAATTAGTAAATAATAAATAAAATATAGAAAAAATTCTAATTAATAATATATCTATGTATCTGCTTATTATGACATGTAAATTTTCTACTACATACAAACATCCCTGATGTTGTTCATCCTCCTCTTCTACTACCAAACATATATAATCCAAAACTCTACCAATCAGTACACCCAATTAAAGTTTTAATTTTTTTAAATCCTAATTTTAACTAGCAAATTACATCACAATTCATTTTTCTCAGATAATTATCTTTAGCCATTGTTACCACAAATGTGAACTTCCCACATTTCTTCCTGGTGCCAACCTGGAAGGTCACAGTCTTTCCCCCTTATGAAAGAAAAATGAATTGGATAAACAATAATAATTATTAATAACATCAAATTTTGCTCTAAGATTATTCCACAATTAGAAAATTATGTTGGTTGAATAAACATAAAACAATAAAAACATTTAATAAGTGAGAAAAAAATATATTGAACAATGTTGTAAAAAATAGCTTACAATGCACACATTCCTAAAAAGATCAAGCATATTTATTGAACCCAGTCCATTTGGAATTTATAGTAATGGTGGGAAGATTATTATTTGTTATTATTATTGCCTATATACATATAATACACAATAAATTATCATACTTATAAAATAAAATATGATCAATATTTTAGAAAGTACTATTGTATATATATTAAAAACTATTTGATTAAATAAACTAATGTATATATATATTTTTTAATTTAAAATTGAATATTAATTAATAGGTAAATGAATGCGGGATGACTTGAAGTTAATTAGGTGGATACATATGTGTGAAAATAAAACTTATTATTTTTTTTTTATTTATAATAAATCTAAATGTATTTAACAATAGGCAGTTAAAGATATGAGCGTTCCTGGAAATCTACGTGCGTGAAGATGTATAAAAACAAAAGACAGTTTACAAATCGTTCTTATTGTTATAGCAACTGTAACAAAAGGACAGCAATTAAAACTAAAAATTTAGAACACTAAAATGAATTTTTATTTCTTCTTTTAGTTAAATTATAAACATTTTAAAAGTCAAATACTGTAACTAAAAGTTTAGCAAGTTCAAAGGACAGAAAGTGAAAAGAAGTAAGAATAACTGATTAATTCTTAAATAATTAAATCATGTTTAAAAAGTTGTTGCAGTAAATTTGAATTTTTTAAATCTTTTCAAAAACAATAATGAGAATTAAATTTGCTAAAAATTGGAGAAGAAAGAAAAATGAAATAATTTTCTTAATATATATATAAGCGTTTCAATATTATTCAATAAAAATATATGATTATAAATAATTATTAATATACTTTAATATGAAAATGGGCTAGAGCAAAACATGGTATTGTGTGTCATGGTATTTTCCTGCCAGCTGCATTATATCTATATATATTTTTACTTTATTGTAAACACACAAGAAGATGCCTTTAGTCCAAAGTAAACAAGGATTGGAATACATTGTGGTGAATCAAATGAGGATCAAGATGTTTACCATTAAACACAACTACAGGAGACACCATTGTACATATCTATCCTTGCTAAGAAGAATGATTTACTAAGTGAAACTGCTTTGAAGAACAACTTGCCTATCTATCAGCTACTACTACTTCTATTATGATGATTGTTATAAACTTTGTTCCAATTACAATTTTTAATCAAAGAATCAATATTGTAAATTTTTGTTTATTATTTTATTTTTTATTCATACTAACTGTTGTATGTTCACACTCTGATGCTGAAGTCTCATTTTTTAGAATTAGCAAAGAAGAAAAGGGGGGATTATTCATTTTGATATTTTTTTATATTTTCATTATAAATAAAATTTAGGTAATATCACCTGCTTCACATCAGATCATCCACATAAATATTGAGGTAAGATTCTTTAAATTTATATATAGGTTAAATTACAACACATACAGAATACATATTATATGTTTTATTTTGTGATTAACTGTGTACATATATTTTCTAGTATGTTTGACTAATCAACTGGGATCTGTCTCTATCATATATATAAACTGGGGAAACATGTTAAATAGATTAACATTTGTAAATATATAATTTAGCTAGCCAGCATCTCAATTATATTAAATAACTAAAGTTGATTTTTCTATATAATTATGATTTGCAGAAAATGAGTGACATATGTGGATATCTACCATGGGGTATAAGGGTTGGATCTAGAGGATAATTAATTAGTAAGATGGTAGAGGTTCATTTGTGACATGTACATATGATGATTATTATATATATATTTTATCATTTCTATTGTCATTATACTTGATATTTATTATTGTTAATAAATGTTTGAGAGTTTATATTATTCCGGTCTCTGGTTTATTGAGTTGTACTGACATTCCACAGTTTATAAATAATTATACATGCACACACATCTATTTTTCTTATTATATAAAAGCTTAAAAATAAAATATAATAAATGCTAGTTGTAACCTATATATAGGTGCAGGAGTTGCTGTGTATATCTGTTCATACCTGCTAAAGGAGTTAAAAGCAATATTCTCTCTGGGCTTGAATATTAGGGAATAATGGAATTAAAAAGGGGAAAGTGGATGAAGTAACCTAAATTGCATTTAATATTAAATAGGGATAGAGTTAGTCAATTAAAAAGTATGCAATCATTGGTTAAGCATTTCATGAGGTTCTCATTAGCACTTTATCAGATGACCCACAGTCTGAACACAGTTGGATGCAACTTTCTTCCCTTCTAAGCTTCATAGGTCTCTGCAGATTGTTTCATTAGGGGTAATAAATTAGAGCACATTAACTTATCCCTACACCATATTGCTACATCTGCATAGTAGTACAGTCTGCAAGTTAGTTGACCATCCATTACATCTGGTGTTTGCAGTGTTTGGGGTTAGTTATAATTGTTCCATTCATTATATCTGGCATCATCATCTTTTGGGGCTAGTGGTCATTGTTCCATCCGTTATATCTGGCACCAGCAATGTTTGGGGCTCAATAGGTCTATCATCACATATAGACTTTGTATAAGTTGGTCACACATTGTGATTGAACCAGCTGATTGTTGACATATATCCAAGTGCTAATTGTTCCGTCCATTATAATACATATATCTCTTATTAATCATGTTTTGCAGGATACAGGATCAAACTGTGAGCATTATAGGTTCCTCGTATTCCTTCAGGTGTAGAAACTAAAAATGCATTTTCTACCACCTGTTTCATTATCTCATAGGGACCTTCATAGAGATTAAGAAATTTCCGGAAAGTGTGCTTCTTAAGATAACTAACATGGGGAGTTCTGATCATTAGGTGGTCATGAATTTTGAAACAATACGAACTAGTCCTATGATGGTGAATACACATCACCCATCTTTTTAAGATTGGCTTAGGCTAGTGTCAAATTGTGTGAGACATCAATGTTCTCTTGCACAGGAAGCAAAGGGGTTTTAATTAATAAGGGTTTCACTTTACCAAAATGTAAATGAATTGGTGACATTTTTGTGGATTCATTAATTGTAACATTAATATAATGTATAATCTGTGGCAATTGATGCACCCATTGCCTGTGGTCTCCACCTACATACACCCAGAATAATCGACTGAGTTCTCACATGATCCTTTCACTCGGATTGGACTGTGGGTTGTGTATGGAACACATGATGTGCTGAATATTCTTCTTTCGACACCATTTTTTCCAGTAGTCTGAAATAAAAGTGGTGGCATGATCAGTGAGAATAGAGGTAGGCTTACCTACTACAATAAATTGTGGCATCTCCAGGTGTTTCACAACATTCTTAGCATCAGCTTTTGGGACTGTAAAAGCTGAAACAAATTTTGAGAATACATCGTAAGTTACAAGAATAAAATTTTGTCAGTTACAAGGAGGAAGGGGCCCATAAAAGTCCAGGGCTAGTAATTCATTCAGTTGATTAGGCAAAATGGGGTGTAGGGTTCCCATGTAGGTTTTGTTCTGGTATTTAGTCTAAGCAGATCTCATAATCCTTCAATCTAGTCACAATATGTTCCATCATGTTCTGGAAGTAAAAATGTTCTTTGATAATTGGATGTATTTTTGTACCCCAAAATGACCATAATGACAATGAGCATAATATATTAATTTGTCCACTAATCATACTGGAATCATCACCCTTCATGAATCACCCTCAGTCCTATCTAATTTTCTCAATAAAATCCCATCATTCATTTTGTATTTAGCCTTAACCCTTTCAACATATCTTTTCCTTCCATTCATACTGGAAGAGTTTACAAACACACCAATTATTCTCTTTAATTCATTGTCCTGTACTTGTAATGTTGGTAAGTCCTTATAACTCTTAGTTATTTCATCCTCCAGTAAGGCAGTCAAATTACAAATAATATTTTCAGTACATGGATTATGATATGTTATAGTAAAGGGATGGCGACTTAAGATGTCAGCAACAGTGTTATTATGGCCAGAATAATAAATGATCTGAAGAAAACTGCTGAAGGTATAAGCTCCAATGAATCAGCCTGTCATTATGTAAGTAGCTTCTATTTAAGAACTCTGGGCTTCTATGGTCTGATAATATAGTTACTTGAGATCCCAATAGGACCTGCCTCAGTTTTTGGAACTCCCAGACAATGGCCAGAGCCTCCCATTCAGTTGTAGTGTAGTTTAGTTTTGGTCCCTTCAAGTGTCAGCTCAAAAAATAAAGAACCTGTGTTTTCCTGTCATTATCTAGTTGGTATAGTATGACCCCTAGTCCAAACCCACTACTGTCAGTTTGAAGGTAAAATTCCTTCTGAAAGTCTGGATATGAAAGTATAACTGTCTTCAAAAAATTATCCTTAATAACTTGAAGTTCCCCATCATGATCTTTAGTCCAAACCCAGGGCTCAGATTTCTTTAATAATATAGATAAATGGAGGGTATCATAAGAAAAATTCTTGTAAAAATGATGGTAATAATTACACAGCCCCAAAAATGACCTCAAGTGTTTCTTAGATTTGGGTGTAGGAAATTGTTGAATTGCAGATATTTTATTGGGATGAGGTTTTATTCCCTGACTACTAATTACATGGCCAAGGAAAGATATTTCTCCAGCCACTAGGGTGCATTTCTCAAGATTGACCTTAATGTTATGAAGTGAGCATTCTGAAAAAAATAAATTCAAGTGTTCCAAATGTTGGGTTAGATCATCCGATGCGATAACGATGTCATCAACGTAGATGACTATCAATTCTTTGAGCTTCTGAGAAAATATTGCATTCAAACATCTGATCAGGCCTGCCCCACTATTATTCAGGCCAAATGGCATCCTCTGAAACATATTTGAATGGCCTTGATGACGAAAAGCCATATATTGCTGATCCTCAAGATGTAATGGAATCTGCCAATAGCTTGCACTTAGATCAAATGTTGAAAAGACTTTCCTTCCCCAAAACCCAAGCAAAAATTCTTGTACTGGCATCAGAATATCACGTTTAGGTATAGTATGTTTATTAAGGGTACGTGAATCCAAGCATACTCAAAGAGAACCATCTTTCTTTTTCACCACAATGAGAGGATTTACATATGGTGAAGGGCCAATCTTAATAATTTCCCAATCGAGCATCTTTTGGATCTGTCATTGGACATCTGTTTGGTATTGGTGCAGGATAGGATAAGTGCACTGTTGGAAAGGTTCATTATCCTTGAGATTGATCCTATGAATATATCTCTTGATAACGCCGGGTACTTTAGAAAAGATAAATTTATACTGAAGCAACAATTGAAAAAAGGGTTCATGGTATTCTGATCCTATGATACCAGAACTGTCTAACTTCATCTTTATATTTACATCAACTGATTTCTCCAGCATAGCTATCAATTGACTACCCTGACTAATGAAATCTCCTATGAGAAGGCAAATCTCTCGGCACATAAAAGTGTGGTTGCCATAATTAATTGAACAGTGATTAAGGGTCATGAAGTCTGAGCCGATTATGACCTCATGAACCAGTCCGGGCATGATCAAGAATATGTGCATAAGCTCTAAGTTATTAATCATAACAGTAATGAAAATCTGTTTATTTGTCAACTTTACCTTCCTTCCATTTGCAAGGGTTACTTGAAGAGATTTAAGTGGTAAGGTAGGAATTGAATGGTCAACCTGCATAATTTTCACATACATTTCCTCTGAAATTACAGAAGATTGGCTACCAGAATCGACCAAAACATCCACAACAAACCCCAAAATGGTAATCCTAATTATTGGACAACTATATGAAATGGGAGGTTTAAGCAAACCTTCATATTTCCAGTGCTCAACATCAAAGTCAAGATTTTTAATTAAACAGCCTATGGTGTTCCCCAAATCTCTATGAATAGGGCCCAAAGTGAGGAACATACCATTGAGGTCCCCATTAGTTTAATGCTCCAGGTTTCTTGATAGTGGTTTCATCCCTTTTAAGACTTCTTATCCCACTTGTGGATGGTATATTACCATTGTCTTTCCTTCCCATATGTGGGTGAGGATGATGATATGGCCTGCCCCGAATTTGAGGTCCAGCCCTATATCTACTACTACTTCACATATCTTTATCTTGATTCCACCATGGCCTATCTATGATACTATTGCTATTCACATTTGGACTATGTTCTTTATTAATCTTGGCCCTAGCATCTCTTCCCCGATCACTAATCTCCATTGAGTCTAAAACATTAATTAATTCTTCAATTGTTTGTTAGTCCGATGCTATCAGGACTTGTTCAATATGTCTCGGCATATTATGGTGTAATATCCTAACTATTTGTTGTTCAGATAAAGGGTATGCAGTAAGAGTTCTCAATTTGACAACTTGCTTTCTAAAAAATTGAATATAACTACCTTTCATATGATTATACCTTTCCTGCGCGACTTGATACCTCAAGTTGTCTTGCTTATCTTCCCCCCAAAAACTATTTAATAATAGGTATTTAAAATCCCCATAATTATGTGGCCTCTCAAATAATGACTGCCACCAGTCCTTGGATGAAGAGTATAGATGATTGCTAGCAATAGCAATCTTCCTCTTCTGATAAGGGGCATAATGCAAACAACTCTTTTAAATTCTGCAGAAACTCATGTGGATTTTCCATGTGATCTCCCTTAAAAGGTTTAACAGACAAAAATTTAAGGGCCATGGAATCCTGTGAATCCTTCCCATAACTCATTTTTTCTCTATTTAAACCTAAATTCTTTGGATATGCCTTATTAAGCCTAGGATCTTTTAATAACTCCTCAGAACAATGGTGTGTCGGGTAACAACAAACCTCTTTAACCTCAGTAACATCTGTTTCCCTAATCTCTGGAATTCCTATTTCTATCTTTGTATTCCGATCCTGAATTATTTTTTCTCGCATAAAATTTTCTAATTTTAATTGGTGATTCTGTAACTCACAATTAAACTCTTTCCTAAGCTTCTCTTCAACCTTGTCTGAAATACCTTGTTTACCTATATCACTCCTTACACTATCTACCTCTTTTCTTAAATTTTGACATTTTTCATCCATTTCAATGAGCTTTAGCCCCATGGCTCGTACAGCTTCTCCTATTGTCAAACTATCTATTTTTAACCATTTGAACAACCTGATCATTTATGTTTTGATCAACACTATACTGGCCTTGAGTTTTTAAAATATTGTCATCAACTTTATCCTGACACTTTTCCACAACTTGTTTAATGGCCCCGAATTCTTCCTGAAATTGTTCAAATTTCTGTTGAATATACTCAAATTCCTTATCTTTTACCATGCTTTTGGTTTTACTAAAAAAAATTTAATCTCCTCTCGAAGTTGCGACACTGAACTATCACTTTCTAATTTTATTTGATGCAACTGAGTATAGACATTTATCTCTACAGTTTCTAATTTAGATGCTTGATTTTTAATTTGACCTCCTTCATCTCTGATACTTGACTTTCTATTTTGTCCTCTAAAATTTGCATCTGCCTAACTGTATTGGCTTTTATTTCTACCATTTCTGACTTCATTTCTGAAACTTCCAATTTTATTTCTGCCATCCTCTCCTCTGACTTATCTTGATTCAATTTTATTTCTTTTAGTTCTGACTTCAATTCTACAAACATCTCTTCTGACTTTTCTCTATCTTCTACTCGACCAGACTTTAGTTCTTCTCTTAATTCTAATTTTAATTCTACTTGACCTGACTTTACTTCTTTTAATTCTGATTTTAATTCTGTTTGACCTAACTCTAATTTTGTAAATATCTCTTTGAACCACTTTAGCAAGTCACCATCTGTGGTTTTAGGGATAGTATCTCTCATCTTACTAGAATCTCCATATGACATATCTATAGCTTCATTTCCTGAATCAAGGTCAGGAGACAATGCAGCCATGTCTGGAGATGGTGTCTCTTGAGACCCACCCAAACTATCATATAAACTAAACTCTTCCATTTTATAATCTCTTAAAAATTTATTAATACTACTTAAAGAGAATGAGGTTTACCAGCTCCAACCTCCACCAAACCAACAATCCAAATTCACCATCATTTTATTTTCCCAACCAACAATCCAAATTCACCATCATTTTATTTTCCCATATAATGTTCGATTTTCCACATACATATAGATAAGAAGACATTACGTTTTAACTAGATGACATTGGTCTAAACATAGCTGGAATTATAAATTAAATTTTACATGATCCATTATAGTTACACCAATTCAAATTATTGATAAAAGACCATATAGTTACACCAATTCAAATTATTGATAAAGACCAAAACGATTTAAACATGTTCATTTATTTTTATGCTGTGTTGGGTGCATTCAAATATTATAACCAGCATTTATAACCCCCCCCCCAAAAAAAATTTTTTATAATCAAAATAAAATTAATGATGACATGTATTTACTATGACAACTGATATACAATTTTTACTTAAATATGGTAGATGCCAACCTTTGCACAAGAATATAGAAAATAGCCTTTTAAGAATGAGCTATATATTCAAGTTATATACTCATCCATTCTTCTAAAGATCCAACAGATACTGACAGCCAAAAGAATAATTAGCAGTTCACAATTTTGAGATAGATAGAAGAATTCCATCACTGCTCTTAAAACAGACAATGCTCCATGAACACTCTGATGATCATCCCACTTTAGTCACTCTAAGCTACCACAACCCATAATATTTTACTACAAACACTATCACAATGCCCTGCTTACATCCAAGTCTTAGGGGCTATTTATAAAATATTGTCTTGCTCATCTTTGGGAGTCTTAGAGACAAATATTACATATATATTAGAAAGAACTATGCCTTGCTCTCTCTGGAGTCTTAGAGGCAAAATCATGGCAGGACTACTGTTAACTGCTTCATGATAACTAACAACTGATATCATAATTTGGGTTGGAGCAGTGAATGAGAACAATCAGTCACCAGTGACATGAATACACCATATACTTAAGACAATGACAGAAATTCTCCATCCATCACCAAAACTTGCAATACAACCAACAAAACTCCAACAATCAAGTATCCTATTTAACCTTCAAAATTATAGACTTTCTATAACAGAAATGTTCCCAATATGAACAACATTACCATTTTATAATTTAACATCATCAATAAATCTATGCTTATCTGGCATCAATGCTATATTTCATTGACAAGCAAAAGATATATATATATATAAATGTTATCAACTTTAACATTTACTATAAGTTGTGATATTTATATAACTTTAAAATTGAAATTAAGATGTTTCATGGCTGTATTTATTTATTTCACATAAAAAATGTTTTTTTTTAAACTATACAGCTGTCATTCATATATCTACTACACATCTTTCAGGTATTGGCTTATTTTGAACCTTAATTGGCTCATTTCAAACCTTAGTTAATGCTGCATTTACCCCTAGTTCCATTTTGTTAAACATTTTTATTAATCTTTCAGATTGATATCAAAAATCTTTGAATAAGAAAACTGCCAACTTGATTCTATTTTGTAACCAATTCTACAACAACTGTATATTTAAAACAGGAATAAAGTAATTCTAATGGCACTGGATTTTTTTCTTTCACTTCTCATCTCAGGTATATGACAATATATATTTCCAGTTGGGTGTCCATTTAACCCAATTAAGCCAACAAAAATAATAAACACTCTACAAGATATGAGACTTAAGTAATCAAGATCCCATGATTGGACAGCCATTTAAACCCTTGGCAGCTGTGGCCTCTATGTATATATCAAGCCATCCACATTGGTCACCACTTAAGCCACCCTGTAACCTCTGTACTCTTCACTTATTTACTTTATTAGATTTATAAATGCCCAGGCACTAATTCTATACAAGATAGAATAAAATTTATAATTGTAACTTGCTTTTAAACTTATTTAAAAGATTCTTATATTGAAATTACTCTATGGCTTAGCTCAGTTGAGGTTATAGGATATGGTCTTCATATAGGATGCAAATAAGAGTAATAAAACATTTATGGATAACAATTCTGTAACACTAATTTAATCATATGCCACACATTTATTCAATTATAAAACTATTGCAAAATTATCAATTATCACATTTAGTATAGGATAGATAATGATGAGGGTTGGGTACCTTTTATATCCACATCACCATCTATTCTAATCAAAGTAAAATATATTATTGGCACTGTAATATGGAGATTTATCGTCTCCAGACAAATTAAATAAAACTTGACTTTTACTGGCAAATTTAGATATTCTAGGGCTATGTTATGTTAAGCATATATGTGTATGTGGAAATGGAGAATTGAACGTATATAATCAAGCAATTCATATGGGCTACTAATTCAATAAAACATTAAAAGTAAAAGACAATAAATAATAAATAATAAAAAAATATTTTATGCACCTTTCTAACCAATTACATTTCTTCTACAGTAAAACCAAAATTGATTAATATTTAATATATGAATCATATATTTTCGAATATGTGCGTTTTTATAACATTGTAAATATAATTTTTATTAGCTCATTTATAAAATACTTAGTGCAACAAATTAATCATTTTTATACGTATTACAAACATTTATAAAACACTTATCTGTTATAATCAGTTTATATCATCTAACATTAACTATACAAAAATGAAGAAAGGCAGGGGAAAACAATAACCAAACATTTACACATATATGTGAGGGTTAAATAATATCTCCAAACTCAAACTAAATAATATAATCATCCCTCGACTATTTCTACCTCCAAATATATTCAATACACTTCCTACATAAACAAACTTATAACAGACAAGGTTTTAATTCTTTATTTATTTTAAATAAACTTCATTAATAAAATTGAAGCATAATAAATACAATTTTTTTTAAAATAATAATTTATAGCATCATGCACACACTCGAATATATAATTACCTATCATATGATTTCTAGATCATATAAAATAATAGATTATCATATTATAATAATAAGAAGTTACATTGTTCTTTTTTTTAAAAGAAAAAAAAATTGATTGTATATCTATTATAAGTGATAACGAAAAATACTTATCAATATCCAATCATTACATATTAATTTTTTAAAAATTTGAAAGTTGAAAGAAACATACATATCAATTTCAAAGACAACAGTAAATTATAACATAAAAAAAAATGTCTATCCGATTGTTAAAGCATAATTTGTTAAGAATGACAATAGTCTTTTTTTTTCTAAAATTCTGTGATAGGCATTATAAATAACATTTGCATGCATTGGAATTATTTTATTATATATACATGAATAGCAAAGTTATACAATATAAAATTATTCTCTTGATATAAGATCAAATGGATAAACTCTTTCATCTTAAATTTTATTTTGCAGAATATTGATAGAAATTCTTAAAATTGAAAATCAAGCGTTTAATTATAGCGTTTAATAAAAAATTTTTAGCTAGCTTTATTTTAAACAATTTTGTCATTTTAATATTATTTAGCTTTGGTAATACTTTAAAATAAATCATAATTACTTAGCTTACATAACATCCAGGCATTTTAAAGGTAGTGAATATGGATCATCATTTGACAGAAATTTGGAGCTGGCTTCCCTTTTGGGGGGTTTATCTCTTCATTTTTATATTATTCCAGTAGTATAATAGAAAATCCTCCACAGTTTATTATCAGAATCCTCGCGATGTTTTTTTTTATTTGTTCTAATATTCTTAGAGAGTTATTGATTGTTTTAAGCTTTATTTTTTTATATCTTCTACTTTCTGTCTCTCTCCACTCATGCCCTCTGTGTTTTTTTTATTACAATCAACTTTGGAAGTATGCCAGAATTTTTACTTATAACATTTTAACAATACAATATTTGAATGGAATAAAACATAATAATAAAAAAAATATCAAATATTAATTTACAAATGGTATTCACTAATATACAAATAATCTTTATCATTTTAAATATAAGATTATGAACAATACATAATTAGTAAATAATAAATAAAATATAGAAAAGAAAATTTTAATTAATATATCTATGTATCTGCTTATTATGACATGTAAATTTTCTACTACATACAAACATGCCTGATGTTGTTCATCCTCCTCTTCTACTACCAAACATATATAATCCAAAACTCTACCAATCAGTACACCCAATTAAAGTTTTAATTTTTTTAAATCCTAATTTTAACTAGCAAATTACATCACAATTCATTTTTCTCAGATAATTATCTTTAGCCATTGTTAGCACAAATGTGAACTTCCCACATTTCTTCCTGGTACCAACCTGGAAGGTCACAGTATACATATATAAGCATTACAAGCATAAAGCTAAACTAGTCAATATATAATCAAAACTATCCCAAATCCAAAATAAACCAGACCAGCATAAAAATAATATTAAAACACAACCTAAGGTTTCACTGCTACAAGAAGATTTCTCAAGTGTAAAGAACTACAAAAACTACACAATATATATAATATTAAAAACTACCCACAAATCCATTCACTTCCCAGCCACTCTTAATATTAAAAGAACTCTTAAATAAGTTAATTGCTTCAGAATAATAAATTTTCAATAATAAAAACTTTAATTCTTCTTTTGATTTCATTTCTCTCAAAGATGACAACCTTAGCTTCATCAAAATCAATAGTGTGGTATCTTTTTCATGGACATACAAAGCAGAACTAAGATATCTATTTTTAACTCTACTTTTATGAATCTTTATTCTTTCATTTAACTCACACTACTCTGACCTATGTAAACCTTATAAAATAAACAAGGAATAAAATATGCTACCTTAGGTTGTGTTTTAATATTATTTTTATGCTGGTCTGATTTAATTTTGGAATTGGGGTAGTTTTGATTATATATATATATATTGTAACCTTCCAGGTTGGCACCAGAAAGAAATGTGGGAAGGTCACATTTGTGCTAACAATGGCTGAAAGTAAGTAGTTGAGAAAAATGAATTGTGATATAATCTAATTTTTAAAATTGAGTTTTTAGGAAAACTAAACTTAAATTGTGCTAGTTAAAATTGAGATTTTAACAAAATTAAATTTTAAATGGGTATATTGATTGGTGGAGTTTTGGACTATATGTTTAGTGGTAGATGTTTGTGTACAATAGAAGATTTACATGTCATCATAGGCAGATGCATATGTGTATTATTAAGTAGAATTTTTTTTTTATATTTTATTTATAATTTATTGATTATATATTGTCTTAGAATCTTATATTTTAAAAATGATAAAGATTATTTGTAATAGTAAATGACATTTTAAAATTAATAATTAATGTTTAATTTTTTTTTTAATTACTATGTATAGTATATTCAAACATTATATTGTTTAAAATTTTATAAATAATATTTCTGGCAAGCTTCCAAAGTTGTCATGGAAACATAGAGGGCATGAGGAGAGAAATACAGGGTTTACAACTAAAAAGCAATAAAAAAAAAAGCTCCGAGGAAGAAGTTAAAAAAACTTAAATGAATCAAAAAACTCTCTAATAGTATTATAACAAACATAAAAAAAATCACAAGGATTCTAATAATATATTTATGGAAAATTTCTATTGTACTACTGGAGTAAATAAAACAATGAAGAGATAGACCCAAAAGGAAACCAGCTTCAAAGTTCTGCCAAAGTCATGATTTAAGTTCACTACCTTTGGAATACCTGGATGTTACATAAGATAAGTTATTATGATTTATTATAAAGCATTACCAAAAGTAAATAATATGAAAATGACAAATTTATTAAAAGTAAAGCTAGCAAAAGTCTTTTTGTTAGACGCTAAAATCAGACGCTTAATATTACATTTTAATCATTTTATATTAATCTTCTGCAAATTAAAACTTAAAGTGAAAAAGTTTATATACTTAATTTTATATCAAGAAGATAATTTTTTACCATATAACTTTGATATTCGTGTATTTACAGTGAAGTAATTTCAATGCATGCAAATGTCTTTTTTTTTAATGCACGTTACAGAATTCTATGATAAAAAAAAACAAACTCATCATTCTTATCAAGTGATACTTAACAATCGAATAAACATTTTTCTTTCTATCATAATTTCTATTATCTTTGAAATTAATATGTATTTTTTTTTTTTTAATTTTTAAATTTTTAAAAATTTGTTTAAATGTAATGATAAAATACTGATAAATATTTTCATTACTGAATACAACAGATGTATAATCAATTTTTATTTTTTATTTTTTTTGTTTTTTTTTAAAAAAAAAACAAATATAATGTAACTTCATATCATTTATAATATGATTATTTATTATTTTATATAATCTGGAAATTATATTATCGGTGGTTGTAGATTCGGATATATGCGTGATGTTATATATATATTTTAATTGTATTTATTATACTGAATTTCGCTAATGAGTTTATTTTTAAAAAATAAAAAATAAAAACCTTGTCAGTTATAAATTTGTTATATAGGAAGTAGAGTGAATATAACTTGATGATAGAAATGATCAGGGATGATTAGATTATTTAAATGGAGTTTGGGAGATATTATTAACTCTCATGTATATAAGTGTTTTATTATTGTTGTCCCATGCTTGTCTTTAATTTTTGTATAGTTAATGTTAGATAGAATATGTATTGGTTATAACGGACAAGTGTTATATAAAATTCTATAATATGTATAAAAGATGATTAATTTCTGTCATCATCAAAGTTTTATAAATAATCCAATAGAATATAGTTTAGAAATTCATGATATTTATTATATAAACAAACGCACATATTCGAAGATATATGATTAACATATTAAAAGTAGTGAATTTTCATTTTACCACAGAAGAAATGTAATTGGTGATAAAGGTGTATCAATAATATTTTTTTATTTATTTATGATTTATTTTTGATTTGATTTTTTTTTAATAAATATTTTATTGAATCAACAGCTTATAGGAATTCCTTGATTATATATGTTCGATTCTTCATTTCCACACACACACACACATCTAATTATCATAGCATAGTTATAGAAGATATAAGTTTGTCAAATAATTCAAGTTTTAGTTAAATTTGTTTAGTGGTAATAAGTCTCAGTATCACAATGCCAGTAATACATTTTACTTTGTTTAGAATAGATAGTGATATGGATAGAAAAGTACCCAGTCCTAATAATTATCTATTCTATATTGTAACAAAATTTAAAGGTCGTCGCTCACAGATCCTGTGTAACAAAATTGAAGATGGTTCAAATAACTATTACCATATCTGAGTTGTCTACAATATATATAAGATCATAATATTTAAAATAACGTTGGATTTCTCAAGATATCCCACTATCAATAATTATAAGCAAATTATTAATAACTCAGGTATATGAAATCACGTTGAGGTGAGTACACTAGCAATTCAATAAAATATAACTCAGGTATACAGACAGTGGATCTTATCCACTTTCATTTCTTGGTTTGATGTTAAGTGCATGTTTAAATAAATACTAAGTGAATATGGTCTAGCAGGGCGCCACTAGATTATCTGAATCTAGACACGGTTATATCTAATAACCTTTCACATGTACCGGGTTTGAATCCCCTTTTTGGTACTTTATTTCTAATAAAAATGGGAGATTTTGCTTTTTCAACCATATCACTATACGCACTAATATTTAGGTAAAAGTAAAACATCTTTAAACCGAAGTGGAGTATATTAGACATAAATCATTTCTTAGATCTTAGCATAACAAATGTGTTTCAACATTTTTATAAGTTTACTAGCTCAGATTATATATAACTAATTTAGGATGGCAATTCACTCATCCTTGCATGAAATAGATGATGGGATGTGGTTATAATAATACTAAGAAATCACTAAATATTATAAAATCAATATTTATTTATGGCCTTTAAACAGTTAAACAGCTCATTAATTAAAACATTGATGACGATGATGATGATGATAATAATAACGATAATGACAATGGTTTCAACTACAGCTCTAGGACTAAGCTTAAACATAAAACTAATTTTTATAAAGAAATTCATAATTATTGCTTAATTTTAGCATATTTACTTATATCTTAAATAACTAATATTCAACCACTGATGATGAGGAATGTTCACACTTAACAAAGACTACACTTCATGAAATATATACGCCTCATTTAATAAAACAAACTAATATTTATTACTGCATTTCTAACATATACATAAAATTTCTAGAGAAACATGAAAATTGATATGAATAATAATAACAATAATAATTGATTATACAACAATCCTCAGATTAATTTCAAGTTCTTCCCCTTTTCCCTTCAAATGTATTTTGGATTAAGTTGGATGTCACATTGACCATGATTTTCACTCCATGAGAAAAGTATTTCAAGAAAAAAAAATATCCGCTCATTAGCACACATACTTTATAAATCTAACATGTAAGTAGAATGTTAAAAAAAAAATGTTAATAGAATTGAAAGAGCAAGTTTTAGAAACAAGTTTTAAATTATTTTCTCCCCCTCTCTTCTACCTCTGAAATGCTATACTTAACTTGAAACAAAATAATCTAATATTCTAATACTACTTGTTACTTCACATTCACTCACAATTATACACATATAAAAATATTATTATGTATGTGCGTGTTTTATCCCATAATAAAATATTATTTAAAACCAAAATAATAATAATATATTAGTTAAAACTAAAATCATAATACCATAAAAAAAATTGTTTTACACATTAATATTTCATAACTGGAAAATTAATAAACAAATAATTTTGATACATTCAAGATAATTTATGAAGCTCAAAGTTATTATTAGTAAGACATTCTTGTTTTTAATCGATCTGAATAGTCTTTAAAAGTTCTTTAAATAAAATATACCACTTTATTGCTAAAATGTTTATTAAGACTCTGATATCATAAAGAAAATAGATATAAAAGGTCATATTACCGATCTTTTGTTTGTGGTGAATTTCCAAGGGTTCAAACTTGTCTTGTATAATGTCTATATTTCTGCAGCTACCATTTCAGTTTTACGTGGGAACAATCTCTTTCTTGAGGTGTATAACTATTTGATGATGATGACTCTATTGAGGTTATTTGCTTTAGTGGACAATTTGGAAATCATTATATTAATTTTTCTTCTCTTCCTGTCAAGCATGATTCTTTTAGTGGATGAAATACAGCAGTTGTTTTCACATTTATAAATTTTCTTGAGTTTAAAATCAGTTGTTGGAACAATTAATTGGACTTGATTAATATTTATCGGTAGATTAATTCATCTTTCATTGAATGCAGGTGAATGCTTTCTTCCTTCTATTAAAAAAACATCTTATTTCTCTGGTCAGTTGAAAGGTGTAGAATATTATTTTAGACACAACATCTTTTCTTTCCTATATGATGTGCAGCTTCCCCAGATGGTCCGGAAAAGATGGGACATACATATAATTTTTCTAGCCAGCCATTTCTTATATTTTCAACATTCAATTTAATAGTCTAATAATCTGAATCATAATCACCATAATAATAATTTTTCAAGACAGCTTTTTATATCCAATTTTTAGCTAACTTAACCAATCAGAGATAGCGTCACTTGCTATTTTTGGACAAATTCATTTTAATTAGATCTCTGATTTATTTTCAACTAAATTATTTTTCCCCTGAAAAGTTTAATCCTTTTTCCAGACACTTTTGTTTTAAAAAAAAATAGACTTAATCCTTTTTCTTTTCTTACACCTAGGTAACATTTCAAATTTTTGAGCTTCCTTCTTTAGATCTTAAGATAAGACAATTTCAAAATTAGAGTTTGCACCCAGATTAAGCTCCCAAAGTGACAAACAATCATTTACAAAAACAAAATTGCTACAAAAATAGATATCTGATTCAACAGATTTCCTCTTTTAACATAAAATTGTACAAAAAAAATAATTTGACAGATTTAACCCTTCCTTTTCTTTCAATATTTAATAAATGTAAATTTCTGTATGTAATGTACACACATACTTCATTATTTCAAATCATTCATAAACTAACATTAAATAATATAATTGCTAGCTTAGTAATTATAACCCTATTATTTAATTGAATCTGTAACTTTTAAATCCCAATTACAATTATAGAAAAGCAAAATAGAAGTATAGAATAAGATATTAGAATTGATCAAGCATAGGTTAGTTTTAAAAAAAGTCAAAGTGTTTGAAATATAAAACAAATAACTTATACATACACTGTTTATATGTATGCGTTATAACTTTAATTTTTAACAGAAAATTTAAATATTAAATGTGTGTGATGCTCATTTTGAGATTTATTAACACACAAACAAGTAAAGCATATAATTGTTGACCCACTCTCTTTCTATCTAAAGCTTTTAGAACTGGACCTTGTAGGGTTTGAACTTGGATGCCCTACAGCTTCATTTATTGTTATATAAAATTGTGATGATGATTTTGTTTTATATTTTCCTACATGCACATTACTATAAATTTAGCTAGTGACTAAATAGTAATGTCACAATATTAAATATGATACTTGATGATTGTGCAATAGTTTAGTATTGAACAGATGCTCTGAACATATTTCAATTAATCTTATAATATTATTGTTTATAGATGTTTTTATCATCCTTGTTGGCTTGATATATAAAGACCATACCCTATAACCTCAACTGAGCTAAGCCATAGGGTAATTTCAATATAAAAATCTTTTAACTAAGTTTAAATATAATTTATAATTATAAATTTATTCTATTTTGCATAGAATTGGTGCCTGGGCAATTATAAATAAGTGAAAATATGGAGATTATAGGGAGGGTTTCAATGGCTGCCCAACTGGGGCCTCGACATTTATGGGTTAAATGCTTGATATACGATTGGGTTTCAATGGCTTGCCCAATCATGGGGCTTCGTATATTTAGGGTTTCAATGGTTGCACAATTATTGGTGATCGATTCATTTTTGTTCATATATGTATTTTGTTCTTTGTTGGAGATTATATTTTGTACATTCTATTATGAATGACACATAAAGTGGCTACCCAATTGGAGCCTGATATATTTATGGTTAGGTGGTGGCATGCAATGTGGATGGCCTGATATACATGGGTTAAGTGGTTGTCCAATTGTGGATTCTTGATTAATTAAGTCTCATATTCTGTAGAATATTTTTCTTTTGTTGGTTTAATTGGTTAAGTGATGACTAGCGTGAACGGTTTAATATATACTTGTAGAGTATTTATATTTTTGTTGATATATATTGGCATATATCTGAGATGAGAAGTAATCCTGTGCTATTAGAATTTACTTTAATCCTGTTTAAAATATTCAGCTATTGTAGAATTGGTTCCAAAATAGAATCAAGTTAGTAGTTTTTCTTATTCAAGGATTTTTGATATCAATCTGGAAGATTAATAGAAATGTTTGCTAAAATGAGTTAGGAATAAATGGAGCATTAACTAAGGTTTGAAATAAGAAAATTAGAGTTTGAAATAAGCCAATACCTGAAAGATGTGTAACAGATATATAAATGTCAGATGTATAGTTTAAAAAAACATTTTTTTATGTGATATAAATAAATACAGCCATGAGACAGCTTAGTTTTATTTATAAAGCTATATAAATATTACAATTTAAAGTAAATGTTAAAGTTGATGTCAACATTTATATATATATATATATGATAAACAAAAATGCAAATTAAAAAACTTGCTAACACTTGTATTTATGTCCACAGATGGCGTTCTACCAAAAACGCCCATCAAGCATATGTTTTGTTTACATAAACGTCAGAGTAGTTAGTATTCACTATCTTTAACTATAATTCCACTTTCAGATCATGATTTTAAGCTATTTGCTATCGTCAGTGAAAGACAGGAATAAAGAAACTAGATCTAAATGCAAACTCTGAGCGTTTATGAAACAATTTCTATTCAGCTTGCAAGCGTGAATTTTTTAGACACGTAATGTCTTCACACTCAGCATAGCAAACCAGATAGCTATATGGGTCTGATCTCAGTTCAGCATCACCACATAGTAGAAGCCTCTGCAATCTATATCATTGCAAGAAAGACTTCAAAGGTACATTTATGATAAACAAAAATGCAAGTTAAAAAACTTGCTAATGCTTGTATTTATGTCCACAGATGGCGTTCTACCAAAAACGCCCATCAAGCGTATGTTTTGTTTACATAAACGTCAGAGTAGTTAGTATTCATTATCTCTAACTATAATTCCACTTTCAGATCATGATTTCAAGCTATTTGCTATCATCTCTGATGTTTATGTAAACAAAACATACGCTTGATGGGCATTTTTGGTAGAACGCCATCTGTGGATATATATATATCTTTTGCTTATCAATTAAATATAGTACTGATGCTAGATAAACATAGAATTATTGATAGTATTAAATTATAGTGTTAATATTGTTCATATTTGGAACACTTCTGTTATAGAAAGTCTGTAATTTTGAAGGTTAGATAGCATACTTGATTGTTGGAGTTTTGTTGGTTGTGTTGCAAATTTTGGTGATGGATGGAGAGTTTTTATTATTGTCTTAGGTATATGGTGTGTTCATGTCACTGGTGACTGATTGTTCTCATTCACTGCTCCAACCCAAATTATGATATCAGTTGTTGGTTATCATGAAGCAGTTAACAGTAGTCCTGCCATGATTTTGCCTCTAAGACTCCAGAGAGAGCAAGGCATAGTTCTTTCCAATATATATGTAATATTTGTCTCTAAGACTCCAGAGAGAGCAAGGCAATATTTTATAAATAGCCCCTAAGATTTGGATGTAAGCAGGGTATTGTGATAGTGTTTATAGTAGAATATTATGGGTTGTGGTAGCTTAGAGTGGTTAAAGTGAGATGATCATCGGAGTGTTCATGGAGCATTGTATGTTTTGAGAGCAGTGATGGAGTTCTTCTATCCATCTCAAAATTGTAAACTGCTAATAATTCTTTTGGCTGTCAGTATCTGTTGGATCTTTAGAAGAATGGATAAATATATAATTTGAATATATAGCTCATTCTTAAAAGGCTATTTTTTTTATTCTTATGTAAAGATTGGCATTTACCGTATTTAAGTAAAAATTGTATATCAGTTGTCATAATAAATGCATGTCATCATTAATTTGATTTTGGTTATGATTTTTTTTTTTTGTTATAAATGCTGGTTATAATATTTGAATGCACTCAATACAGCATAAAAATAAATGAACATGTTTAAATTATTCTGGTCTTTTATCAGTTGTTCGAATTGGTGTAGTTTGTAATATAACTATAGTGGATCATATAAAATTTAATTTACAATTCTAGCTACATTTTGATTAATTGTATCTCGTTAAAACTTAATGTTTTCTTATCTATGTGTGTGTGGAAAATCGAACACTATATGGGAAAATAAAATTGTGGAAATTTTATGACATTCAGGTAGTGATAGTGAGTTTGAATGGTTGATTTGGTGGAGGTTGGAGCTGGTAAACCTTGTTTTTTTAAGTAATACTAATACGTTTTTAAGAGATTATAAAATGGAAAAGTTTATACAATGGTTTGGGTGGGTCTCAAGAGACACCATCTCCAGACATTGTTGTGATGTCCCCTGATCTTGAATCAGGAAATGAAGCTATAGATATGTCCTATGGAGAGTCTAGTAAGATGAGAGATAATATGTGTAAAACCACAGATGATGATATGCCGATGTGGGCCAAGTTGTTTTTTGCAAAATTAGAGTCTAGACGAGTAGAAGATAGAAAAAAATCAGAAGAGATGTTTGCAGAACTAAAGTCTGGACGAGTAGAAGACAGAAAAAAATCAGAAGAGATGTTAGTAGAATTAAAGTCAGGACAAACAGAATTGAAATCAGAACTAAAAGAAATAAAGTTGAATCAAGATAAGTCAGAGGAGAGGATGAAAGAAATAAAATTGGAAATGTTAGGAATAAAGTCAGAAATGGTAGCAATAAATGCTAGTATAATTAGGCAGATGCAAGTTGTGGAGAAGAAAGTAAAAAGTCAGGAATCAGAGATAGCAATAGAAATAAAATTGAGTCAAAAGAAGTCAGAGGAGAGGATAGTTGAAATAAAGTCAGAAATGTCAGAGATAAGATTAGAAATGAAACTAGAAACAAAGCTAGAAGCAAGAGTAGAAATACCCAAAATGAAGCTAGAAATGCATGAGAATGTTAATGACCAAGTCATGCAGATTAATAAGAATGTTAGTTTAGCCAGTGATGAAATTAATGTATACAAAGAACTTAGAGAAATAGTTAATCAGGACTCAAAATTAGAGAAAATTGAAGATATAGACATGCGTAAGGATTTCAAGAAGAATCTTGATAAAAAGAAAGAAATTAGTAAATCAATGAAGACAGAAATAATTTCCTTAGACATGAAATACCTAGAAATTGTGGAAAATGAATTGCTTAAGGTTACTGATATTACAGGTAATAAATTTAAAAATAAAAATGAAGACATAATTCCAAAGTGTGTTCTGGATTATTTAGAACATAAGGTGAAGGTGAATGTTTTCAAAAAAATATTTTATGAAAATGTTAAACATGTAATATGTAGTATGAAATGTTTAATAGAAAGTGTTAGTCATGCTACAGAAGTCGGTAAAGTGAAAATAAAATGTAAAATTAAGAATACAGAGAAGTCTGATTTAAATTTTCTTAGAAAAGTTAGTAATCCGGATAAAGAGTTAGGCAAAGCCAAACTAAAGCTTAAATGTAAAAGTAAGAAGAAAACCAAAGTAGATTTTATGAGAGAGATAATTAGTCACAATAAACATATGAAGAAAATTAAGGTAAAATTCAAGAAGTTAATAAATAAAAAGATAGTTAATTTAACTTTTGGCAGAAAGGTTGTTGATGAAGAAAAAGAAGTTGGAAAGGCTAAGATCAAACTCAAAGGAGTAAAGGAAGAATTATTTAATATAAATCATCTTAAGAAAGTGAAGAATAAAGTAAGATATATTAAAAAGGTTAAAGTTAAATCTAGTAAAGTGAAAATGAAATCTTGTAGAGATAAACTTGTCAAAAGAAAGGAAATAAAGAATAATCGAGCAAGGTTTAAAGTAACCTATAATGCTCGCAGTTTGGTTCCATGACTGCAAGACATGATTAATAAAAAATTATACATAGTGTTCAATATAGAATGTAAGTATTATTATTATTATTATTATTATTATTATTTGCTTATATAGTGTTGCTAAAGTATAATATAAACATGTGTTTATAAAAGCATTAGATGTTTTATTGTTTATGTTTATTCGACAAACAATTTTCTAATTGAGGAATGATCTTAATGTAAAATTTAATATGTATTAATATTGATTGTTGTTTATGCAATTCATTTTTCTTTCATAAGGGGGATGGATTGTAACCTTCCAGGTTGGCACCAGAAAGAAATGTGGGAAGGTCACATTTGTGCAACAATGGCTGAAAGTAAGTAGTTGAGAAAAATGAATTGTGATATAATCTAATTTTTAAAATTGAGTTTTTAGGAAAACTAAACTTAAATTGTGCTAGTTAAAATTGGGATTTTAACAAAATTAAATCTTAAATGGGTATATTGATTGGTGGAGTTTTGGACTATATGTTTAGTGGTAGATGTTTGTGTACAATAGAAGATTTACATGTCATCATAGGCAGATGCATATGTGTATTATTAAGTAGAATTTTCTTTTTTATATTTTATTTATAATTTATTGATTATATATTGTCTTAGAATCTTATATTTTAAAAATGATAAAGATTATTTGTAATAGTAAATGACATTTTAAAATTAATAATTAATGTTTAATATTTTTTTAATTACTATGTATAGTATATTCAAACATTATATTGTTTAAAATTTTATAAATAATATTTCTGGCAAGCTTCCAAAGTTGTCATGGAAACATAGAGGGCGTGAGGAGAGAAAGACAGGGTTTACAACTAAAAAGTAATAAAAAAAAAGCTCTGAGGAAGAAGTTAAAAAAACTTAAATGAATCAAAAAACTCTCTAATAGTATTATAACAAACATAAAAAAATCACAAGGATTCTAATAATATATTTATGGAAAATTTCTATTGTACTACTGGAGTAAATAAAACAATGAAGAGATAGACCCAAAAGGAAACCAGCTTCAAAGTTCTGCCAAAGTCATGATTTAAGTTCACTACCTTTGGAATACCTGGATGTTACATAAGATAAGTTATTATGATTTATTATAAAGCATTACCAAAAGTAAATAATATGAAAATGACAAATTTATTAAAAGTAAAGCTAGCAAAAGTCTTCTTGTTAGATGCTAAAATCAGACGCTTAATATTACATTTTAATTATTTTATATTAATCTGCAAATTAAAACTTAAAGTGAAAAAGTTTATATACTTAATTTTATATCAAGAAGATAATTTTCTACCATATAACTTTGATATTCGTGTATTTATAGTGAAGTAATTTCAATGCATGCAAATGTCTTTTTTTTTAACGCACGTTACAGAATTCTATGATAAAAAAAACTCATCATTCTTATCAAGTGATACTTAACAATCGAATAAACATTTTTCTTTCTATCATAATTTCTATTATCTTTGAAATTAATATGTATTTTTTTTTTAAATTTTTAAATTTTTAAAAATTTGTTTAAATGTAATGATAAGATACTGATAAACATTTTCATTACTGAATACAACAGATGTATAATCAATTTTTATTTATTTATTTTTTTGTTTTTTTAAAAAAAAAAACAAATATAATGTAACTTCATATCATTTATAATATGATTATTTATTATTTTATATAATCTGGAAATTATATTATCGGTGGTTGTAGATGTTCGGATATATGCATGATGTTATATATATATATTTTTTAATTGTATTTATTATACTGAATTTCGTTATGATTTTTATTTAAAAAAAATAAAGAATAAAAACCTTGTCAGTTATAAGTTTGTTATATAGGAAGTAGAGTGAATATAACTTGACGATAGAAATGATCAGGGATGATTAGATTATTCAAATGGAGTTTGGGAGATATTATTAACTCTCACATATATAAGTGTTTTATTATTGTTGTCCCATGCTTGTCTTTAATTTTTGTATAGTTAATGTTAGATGGAATATATATTGGTTATAACGGACAAGTGTTATATAAAATTCTATAATATGTATAAAAGATGATTAATTTCTGTCATCATCAAAGTTTTATAAATAATCCAATAGAATATAGTTTAGAAATTCATGATATTTACTATATAAACAAATGCACATATTCGAAGATATATGATTAACATATTAAAAGTAGTGAATTTTCATTTTACCACAGAAGAAATGTAATTGGTGATAAAGGTGTATCAATAATATTTTTTTTTATTTATGATTTATTTTTGATTTTATTTTTTTTAATAAATATTTTATTGAATCAACAGCTTATAGGAATTCCTTGATTATATACGTTCGATTCTTCATTTCCACACACACACACACATCTAATTATCATAGCATAGTTATAGAAGATATAAGTTTGTCAAATAATTCAAGTTTTAGTTAAATTTGTTTAGTGGTAATAAGTCTCAGTATTACAATGCCAGTAATACATTTTACTTTGTTTAGAATAGATAGTGATATGGATAGAAAAGTATCCGGTCCTAATAATTATCTATTCTATATTAAATATGATACTTGATGATTGTGCAATAGTTTAGTATTGAACAGATGCTCTGAACATATTTCAATTAATCTTATAATATTATTGTTTATAGATGTTTTTATCATCCTTGTTGGCTTGATATATAAAGACCATACCCTATAACCTCAACTGAGCTAAGCCATAGGGTAATTTCAATATAAAAATTTTTTAACTAAGTTTAAATATAATTTATAATTATAAATTTATTCTATTTTGCATAGAATTGGTGCCTGGGCAATTATAAATATAGTAAAGTAAATTAGTGAAGAGGATGGAGGTTGTAGGAAGGGTTTTAATATATATATATATATTGTAAGGGTAGCTTACAATCCTATTGAGACCAGTCTTTATCCATCCACACCACCAAATCAAACCCATTTAAAACAAACTTAGCTTACAGGTGGTTGTGTGAAGAAACACACATGTATATAATATGACAAATGTTAGTTTATTAACTACAAAATTCAAAAAATGTTTCAATGAACTAATTTCTCTTGTTTAATGAGAAATAAAAAACAAATTCTTCCTATATATATTAAAGCCGTCAATCTTAGCTTAAGATTGAGCTTCATGGTTCTATCTACTAACCTGTATTCAAAACCTATATCCCATCCTGCTCCTTTAATCATGTATATGTATATATATTATGTATATATTTGAGATGCACGCCTAAGTTATAAAATTTTAATTTTTTTAATAAAATTTTTAAAAATTATCATTAATTCTTTTTTATTAAATTAAAGTATATAGGTGTGGCTCAGATATATATTATAGGCACAAAAATACTAACAAAATATTGATTTTTAAATATTTTATTATACGACATTTTTTAAACTTTTTCTTTTTAAATTGCTTGTTTTTCCTATTAAACTCTATACTTTATAAAATCCAAGATGGAAGATGCAAATGTTAATTGTCCAAAAATAATTAAAGGGTTAGAAACATTTCTGTTTTAATCGGGGAAAGGTATTTTTAATTAAAGCTTTTATTTAAAATAAAATGGGGATTAAATTAAAGATTTTCTTTTGTTATAAACATTGTTGCCAAATCTATAGGTTTGAATTTATTTTTGGACATTATCTAACATTGCATCTTTAAAAACAATGGATAAAGAAAAAGTAAGAATTTTTTAAGATCAGAGATTAGATTTTAAGCTAAAACTAAGTAATTAAAAGCATTCCAGAAATACCTGAGCAGAGTATAAAATGGCCAGATTTTAAATCACCAACAGATTAGTTACTACAGAGAACTGTGTTGTCATCAATACTCCATGCAACTTTGAATTTTAAGATAATGATAGAGTAGATGCCACTCACCTTTCTGACCCTTGTGGGTCATTTTTCCCACTAATGTACCATCTAACTGCTGCCCTGATGAAGGAAAAACTAAAGAAGAACTCTGGAATGCTAAATGGAAGCTTGCTGTCACATAAGAACTGCCATGCATGAGCTGGACTTTTTAATATGGACTTTTAAAATAGTGCAAAGTAAATTATTTTAAACCACCACCATTGAAACTAAATCTAGCTTGCCTGATTAATCTCTAATTCTACTATCAAGCTTTCTCATGTATTATTTAACTTTTTTTAAATATGTAAAGGTAATTTGCTCTAAATAATTTCTATAAATTTAATCTTATCTTATATGCTCTGACTTTCTTTAATTTTCGTGCAGTCATTTATTTGTTATTATTTATTACTTGATTTAATATGTCTATTTTAGTTATTAATATGCCAATCTCAAGCAATCTGACAAGTTGAATCTTTTCTTTTTAAGTAAACCTTCATGAGTCAAGGTTATTAACATTCCCTTAAAATATAATGTATTGTTAATTAATACACTCACCAGATTATTTTTACGAGTCAACATTTTGCTTACGTTTTAGTAGAAAATGTTGGCATTTGTTTAATTCTTAATTCCACCTGGGGTGAATTCAGAACTTAGTCTAGTTAATGCTTTGAAACCTTATTTATTTTATAAATGTTATTATTCAATTCTGAAAAGGTTGTCAGTGGTTTTTTATAACTGCTCATATTCTTTTATTTTTTCATACTCTTGAAATATATGCTTGAATATTCTCAGTTGTTATGAAATAGACAAAGGTGGAATTAAATTATTTTAAATAGTAGAAAAGGGAAGGGGGTAAATCTTAATGTTTCTTTTGCTAAATAAAATCTTAACATATTAGGGAAATCTCTCTCTCTCTCTCTCTCTCTCTATATATATATATATATATATATATATATATATATATATATAGATATATATATATATATATATAACTGCATAGCATATTATTTAAATTATGGTATTCAAACTAGGGGCATCTATTTTTAAAGCAGTTAATCTTATTCAATGTCATTTGTGACATTTATCATGACAGTGTTACTGACATTTCGCCTCTCTTCGTGTATATATATTACATGCTTCTAATCAGGGGATTACAACAAGTTCAAAGCCATAGATTTCTTTTCAAGCCTTACCCTGAGGATATTTGACCTTCCCAGGAACACTTATTTCATATAAAAAGACCTTTAGTAGTGATTCCCATAAGTCTGGCACATGCTATGCCTATCCACTTTCTTTATATAAAAGGCCTGCATGTCGATGACATCCACAGCATGCCTTATCCATATTTCTCTTAAGCACTGCCCAAGAAGGGGAATCTTAGACTTTATCTTTCATCCAGAAGCATGACCTTTCCTGTTATTTCTTGGCTATTATGTCAGCACTGCAAACTTCTTCATATTATTATTTCTTTTGCTTCATCACCCAGTTTTAATGCTCTAATATTAAAATTATGCTCTGCTCAAAATATATATAAAATGCTGAGTATCACTACTACTAATTTTATTAATTAATTTTATTTCAATCTTATACAGTCCCACCATCGTAATATATTACTATATTGAAGAGTATTTGCCTAGGGGAAAATAAAGTGTTTTTCTTACCAGTGCTAATTAAAGGAATTTTCATTAAGTATTTTATCATATAATCAAATACATTTTCAAATGTATTTTATTTATTTTCATGACTGTAATGGCATGAAAATAGTTTATATTATATCTGTAATGATCTCAGAATAATCCCTGAAATAATGTAAGTCACTATGTTTCAGAACCGTAACCCAAAGCATTAATAAGCAATTTTATGTAAATTATTTCTGATAATTGATTGACATTTTAATATTAGACCCACCAAAGATGTGTGTTTATTTATAATATATTATTTAATTTATAAAAGCATATGAGAAATAATAGCGTCAATGACACTATGTAATCATCTACAGCTTGGTAGACCGTTTGCTCATTCATGCATACACTAATGTATATAATTAAGTCATAATGTATAATAATTTGTCATTATGTTAAACTATATTTTTATTGTCTAACTTATTTGAGTAGTTTGAATTCCTTTTTCTCCACTTCCAAATGTACAGCCATGTATATAAATATTTTAGTTAAGTCATAGTTAATAGATGGCTCATTGTCTTTTTCACTCTGCTAGTGGGCCAGATTTAAAATTAATTCTCATGCACTATCATTGTTATGTTATCCATTAGGTGTTTGATCTGGTGCTTAGAGAGTGGGTTCAAATTCAGACTGGTATTTGACCTAAATCTCAGGCTTGACTGGGTTTGAAGTATATTTTGTGAGTTGCAACTCATGTTAGATGGATCAACATGTTTTGACCAGTATAACATGTTTTGACCAGTACAATATAGATCAACAATGAGTTTTTTATTAATGTGTTAAACATCATAATAAAGACTTAGACTTAGTAGACATATTGATGACTTAATGTCAAGCCAATCTCTAGGTAACCAAGTATAGAAGATAAAAGTAGAATTTAATTATGTAATTTTATTTTTACTTACAATCAATATGATACATGCAACAATAGATAGCTACAGCCATTGAAAAGGAAATGGAAATGCTCAAATACTAAACAGAAACTAAGTCCAGTATAAAAGCAAACTCAGTTCATTTTCATAATCTTTTGCTATTTTTCAAATGCTATAATAACTGCACAAAGTCAATCTTTAAAGAATGATGTATGAATCCAACAGAAAATGGATGACTCATTCAAACATTTCAAATTATTCATGTAATTTTTGTAGCACAAAATTATATGAAACTATAATCAACATTTAAACAAAGAAAGTTTGATCAATTTGTGCAATCTGACAAAAGAACTGAATTAATTTTAAATTGATATTTAAAAATTAAAAACTTATTATTTGAATGTGGAGAAAAAACATTGCTAGCATGTATGTATATAAATGAAGAAGTAACTTTTTTCTTATATAAATCATTAAATGCCAAACAATAAATTAAGAAAAGGTAAATCTATTATGAACTGCTATGCAATGCATTGTAACTAAGTTAAAATTGCCATAGGAAAGGATTGCTACAATCCTGCCATAGAAACATGATGATTTAACCTACTTTCCTATACAATACCTAAAGTAACATCAAAAGTTCTACAATAAGTGTCTAAATGGATCCAGAAGAAAAGCAATTGCAGAAAATAGAAACACCACTGATTCAAGCATGTTGCCAAAGAATTCTCATGGGTGATGAATAATTTACCAAAGGAGAATGATACAAAGGGAAATAGACTGTATCCATAAGAGACATTATCACTAAATTCGTGGCCAATAATAAAAATGAACTAATGAATGTTTTGATTTATTATATATATTATAACGATTGAAATGCAAGTGAAGATCGAATCTAACCAATAACTATGATATCTGCTCTACAAGGTGCCATCTAGGCATTTAAACCTAGAAAAATTTATAGAGTAGGCAGATACATGCTGTTAAGATTCCACTTTATTTAAATATTCAGATCGTTAGCCCAAGTCACTAGCTCAGTGGAGACGCGGAGATAAAAATCTATATCTTAATTTATATCTTAAATGTAAATAAATAAAAGCCACTGCCAGAAATTAACACATAAAAATATTTATTTACGCACATATAAAATAACATTTTAAATTTTGAGGAATAAATTCAACATTTTAGATTTTTCTATTAATCTTTGGTTTTACATTTAAGTAAATTACAACCATGAGTTTAATATTTTATTTAGATAGTCGAGTATGAATAGACTACATAGATCTGCATTTGAAAAGAAAATATTCTTCCCTGATTTAACCCTAGGCAACAAATTTCGCAATCAAACCGGCGCCAATCCATCTGATACATTTATGTATTCAATGTAGCATGAAAATACGACAACACAAAATACTATACTGTCAGGAATGTACATCTGATCAGTAAGTCAAATTAGAGAAGACATTGTCTCTCCACCAACAGGAATGTTACATCTGTTGGCAAGTAGAACAATAAACATAAAACTCCATAGGAATGGACTGCGGTCCTTTGCCATCTTACAAACCCATCCATAGGCAAACAGAAAGTGTGAGGCATATATATATAATCCTGCCCATAGCGGATCTCATACTACATCTACAATTACACAAATATATCCAATCCATTGAACCAATTCAACTACAAAATGAATAACCTAAGATTACCCTCCCTTAATATAACTTTACAAAACTATATAGCCATTCATGCCCGACTTAAATTTAACATTTAAATATGTTCGCACAGATTACTTTTATAAATTTGTTTTTAAAATGTTGAGTATAGATCGACTGCACAGATTCCATGGTCAAAAACATCCAAATTAAACACAATCGATCAAAATACAAAATCATCGATAATGTCAATTGCAAAAGGGAATACACAAAGCCCCATGGCATTCATCGTAAGATGCCCGCATTAACATCATTGACCTATATATTCTAATCAAATGTGAAAACTTCAACACAATCAACCGCTAACGAATCTATGCAACGTCTATACCCAACCTAAATTTCATCATTTAAAATTTGAACAATAAATAATTTATACAATAAGAAGAAAAAAAATGGAAATGATTTTTATCAATCGGAAAACATATAAAATTAAACATTATTAATTTGATTTTAAACTTAAAAAAGTCAGATAGAAGTTCATAAGCTTGAATGAAAGTTCTTAATTATTTTTAAATTTAGAGTTCATGTCAATATAGCTTATGGTAGAAGAGTCCAGGTTTCTGCTTTTAATTCCCGTGATGCCTCCATTGGAAGATAATGTTCTGGAGATGGCGATAGCTGGTCCAAGGTATCACAGTCTTTTCCTTTTTTTTATAGAGAGAGTGTGGTATGTGCGTCCTACCATATCTCTCAAACACAAAATGCTGGAACTGTCAGAAAAAACTATTTCCCTTTTTATATTATCCACACGGATTCAATCAACAAAACATCACTAATCCATCACTTTCGTTAGGGTCTGAGCCAAGGCTTAGTGCTTCCATTGGTCAAGCTAATTTCTCTTTATTTTCTTATCTATCTTCCATCAGATCATTTTAATTATACAAGAGCCCAAGGGCCAGTTTGGTTTTCGATAATTCATAAACAAATCATTTCCATTTACAGATTACAAGAATTAATTAATACCTGTTTTTATTTTTAAATCTTGTACTTTTTTTATAAAAAAGTACATTCAAATACTTATTTATTTGTTTGTTTGTTTTTTAAAAATATTTTTAAAGTTTGGCATCTGTGCAAATGTATATACGTTTAACAAACATTTTAATTTTAGCGTTTAGTTTTTTACTTTTATTTGCGAACTTTTAAGTTTTTATTTTAAATTAATGTAACGACATATTTATATATCATTACAATATATATATATATTTATTTGTTTTTAAAATTCTTGTTTAATTTATCTTCATACATGGTAGCTTAAACATGCTTCAAACTTAGAACTTGGAAGATTCCCTTATGATTGAAAGCAAGAAAGTAAAGGGGGAAACTATTTTTTCATGTTAAATAAAGTTTACATCAGCTCTCCCTCCATAGTAATTTGACATTTGATCATCACTATTATGATAGGGAATGAGGTAAAAAAAATTATACTATTCCATATTAAGTACATTCACTACTACAAAATGGGTTTGTGTTTTATTTGTTAATTGTTAAATAGCAATTATTGGTTTATTTTTTGGTGTGAATGATTAATCTTCTAGCATTGATGCTCTTTGCTATCAACTTTAAGGAATTGTACATACATAGGAAGGCCACCAAAGAAAATGGAACATTGATAACTGGAATTGAATGTCATAGGTATACTTCTATAATATTATAAATTAAGCAGCTTCATGATCATTTTGATAAAAAAAAAAATTTATTTTACTTTGTACATAATTAGTCCCTTGTTATGTACTTCTCTCATATCTTAAGAGTTGGAATAATAAATATATTAATCATTGATATGGTAGAAATGCATTCTTGACACATACAATTATAATTTTTTTATCATGTTAAAGAGTTTTTGAATTGTTATTTTGTTATCAATAAATGTTGTTAACTTGTTTTTCATTAAATTAGTTTCTAATTTATCAAGATTTTTTATATATTCATTCATCAAACTTATATATATATATATATTCTGCCCTCCTCCGTCCGTCCACGTCCTCTCCATTATTTATAATAGTGTTTAAATATATTCTGGGTTCTAGCTCAGTTTCACAATTGAATAAATGAAATAAAATATTCAGCATTAATTAAAATGATTACTGGTTCTAACTTTTAAAATACAAATACAGTTATATTTGTAAATGAATTAATAAATATTTATTATTTTCATGAGACATGGAGTGACGACACGGAGAACGAGACAGACTACATTGAGATATTATCCACATGATACTATCTCAATGGCATAAGAACACTATTCCCCCTTTTACTATACTAAATAACTAACTTATAGTATTCTTACGACTTTCTAAGCTCTTTTCATTACGATTAAAATAATAATCATGTCTTAATATTCTTTGTAATAATAATCTAGCTCAATTAAATAAGATTAAGTAAATAAATAGAATAAATAAAATAAAATAAAATCTCAGGTTCATAAATTGTATTCTAACTGATTTAAAATTACGGTAGTAAACTATGAAAAGGGCATTTTATGTCATAAATTCACTACGCGGCAACTAACAATAAATAATAATAATAATAATAATAATAGTATAATATGATCTTATTACTTCCTAAATGAAATAAATAATTACGTACGTGGTAGTATTTTAATAATCTGACAACAAAATACGTGTGGTAACATTAGCATATAATTTATTTTAATATTGTGGCAACCAACTTATGACCAATAAATGATATAATTATGATCTTTTAATTTTATCATAAAATCAAATTTTCTAAATTATTATAACACTTTTATGTTTACCTATTTTGTGCAAAACTATATGTCTGTTTCAATTATAAATGTGTATTGTGATATCATGCATCCATGTGGAGAAATAATAACGAAGACACAAAGCTTTATAATAAATTTACAACAAAGTTTATTAATAATATAAACAAATAACACTATTTTACATTATGTACATTGGATATCCTTACTCTCCTATCACAAAATTATTTTACTAGTTTATACAATAAAACCAAACTTCTACTTATTTTTCTAGTTAATTCCTATCTTTTAAATACTTAAGAAAGTACAGTATTATTATTATTAGATTTCTTATTTTAGTTTAGCTTGTTACAAAATGTATTTATTTATAATTATCACTAATACTTTGTATCCTTACTATTTTTTTAAAATTATATTTTTATAAAATTACATTCGTAGTAAACATTCTACAAAATCAGAAAATTCTAATTTTATATTAGTTATATGGAATCCTACAGATTCAAAAACATTCTTCTACATTTGATATTACGTTTTCTTGTTCATTATATAATGCTTATTAATCTAATATACTCATTCAAGCCTTGCTTCGGATGGTAATCACAATTATTAACACACCATGCACAAATATATGTGTCTATTACACATTATTGAATTATTTTCTTAACAAACATGCAATATTTATTTTCTAAATATTATTATAAAAATATTCAAATTTTATTATCACTTAAAAAAAAAACTTTGTTTTAGATTTCTCTTTAAAAAAATCTTACATTCGTTTCCAAATTGGTTTTAAACTGTATTATATGATTCTTTCTCTCTTTATGACTTTTGTACTTTCACTTTTAAAATTACACAGTTCTAACACATTCCAGTAAATAAACTATTCTTACTTAAACGATAACATACCTTCAATTCTATTTTATTCATTATTTCTGTAAAATATCTTTCTGACGATGCAGATTCACGAAACAAGGATAGCGAAAATAGATGCACAGGATCAAAATAACTAGAATATTATCCGTCATAAACCTTGATAATAATGGCACAGTGAATTCAAAGACACTATAGAGGAGCGACCTTTGTCTGTCTACCCACCTCTATCATAGGAGTGATGCTAAAGCTATTTCTTCAGCTTTATATAACATCAAAGAGTTTAAAAGATACGTAAAGACACTGTCCAAAATATATGTGTTCAGTGATAGTGCTTAGTTAGCTATACTGAAATCACACAAACTAACTATGATCCAAATACTTTATTTTTCTTATTTCTTAGCAAAACATCATCTTGGTTTCCTCTACACTAGTACTACCAAGTCACTATCCGATCTTATTTCTCTAGATTTTTCTATACAGTACATCGACAAATTCTTATCTGCATTTCTAACAATAATAAAATTCATTTTATTTCAAAACTATACAGCTGTTCTCTAAGAAAATCTTTTACTACTTTTCTCGTATATTTATCATATACAAACTATTTTAAAATATCTAATACTTTGTTACATGAAAGTTCAAAAGAATCACACAATTGTTTTGACAACTTATACTATTAATTATACTTGAAATAACTTATTGCATGCATATTTAAAATTATTCTTATCTCCGAATATGTTTTAATGTTGTATAAAATGTGTACTTATAATTTTAAAACTTTCACACATCATTCTTAATCAATCGATGATCTAAAAAAAATACATTATGCATTATGAATAAATACCAAAATTACCAAAACGATCTTGATCTTCTCGATCGTGTTCTGTAGGCTTCACCATTCCATTAATTCTTGTAGATATAAAAATTCCATACATACTTTTTATTTTTAAAACAATATTTCTATCATTCTATTAAGCTATTATATTTAAATCTCATTATTATTAAATTAATGTTTATATGTTTTCCCTAATCTAATATAGCATTTTATATTTTGAAATAAATTAGTAAAAATATTTAAATTATATTTACGATACTTCTTCACCAGACTTTCTTGAACTGTTCATATTTAAGCTAAAAAAAAATATATTTTATTTCTTCTTCAGTCACTTAATGTTCTATTTTACAGCAAAACAATTATTATTCTGTTTAACAAATATTCATAGACGACAATCCTTGGTTTTCACAATACTGTATATAATTATTAATTCATGGCATTCTCTTTTACTATTGTCTGCCAATATTTTCCCACGCGACTTTTCCTGATGCATCTTGTACGTACTTTTATTTAAAGATTCAGTAAAATTTTCTGTCTTCATGGATCCATTTTCACTAAGTAATTTAATTTTATATTTTATCAATCAAGCATTTTCTCCATTGAATTCTTTATAATATTTTTCTCTGATTAGATAAAGTTTTAGGCTCCTTTCCATAAAATCCATAATAGCACTTTCATATTTTTCTTTACTTTCTTTATTTCAAAATTCTTGTACTATATTTTTAATAATGTTTTCCTCTAAAAGATAAACACTCTTTCTTCATCATTATTTTCTTTATAATAAAACGCATATTAAATTTTTTCCATAGAGAAGAATAAAATAACTTTAAAGTAGCCTTATAATTTCTGTGCGTCATAATTTTTTCCTGACGGCAAATAACTTCTCTCTTAAGTTTTCATATAGCGTCCCAATTATATTTCTTTGAGTGACAAAATTAAGTTTCTGGTTGAGCATAAATAAAGTTGTATTAAGACAATTTCCAAATATTTTTCCTTCGGTAATAAATTTAGGTATTTTTCCTTGTACTTCCATCTCTACTGTAGGTTTTTGGTTAAATTCGAATAAATTCCCTGGTAAGATAACTTTTAAAATTAGCAATCCATATCGATACAGTCAAAATATATTATATGTTACAATAGAACTTTTTTAACATAAATACAAAATTTTAAATTTATATCACTTTTCCAGCTACGGTGTTATCAGCTACACAAATGTGTTACTTTCTCTTTCACTTACACATTCCTTCTCCTCGCTCTGTATAATTCCTATATTTTTGTCTGCTAATTTACCTCCATTGATTGGTTAATGACTTTTTAGCGCGAACACATTTATACATTTTAGTTTTATAACAGAATAGACGTTTAAAATAAAGAATTGATGACGTAATGTCTCAAATATTATTTAGACTAGTACTTTTTAAATTCAATTTTAGTTTCATCAAAATTATTTAAACTTTTACAATAATTATTAAACAATATTTAATACTTCAACTTGTACTTTAAGATCGATGGCAATTATATCTAGTTTTAAATTCACAAACTTTATTATTATTTTAACAAGCGTGTGTGTGAAGGTATATAATATACAGTCACGTGTTTACTAACTTTATCAAATGATTTTTTATTTACGTCTCGGTCTAAATTACCAAAACTGATATATTTTATAAAAAATTTGGAAAATAATTAAAAATGTAGAACTAAATATAATTCTCACCATCATAAAGTTTATTTTAAAATATACTCTATTAATTTTGACTATTAAATATAATTATACAATACAGAGAGCATTTATTTAATTTATTAGTTTTAAAATATTATATTCAAATTATTAATATACTTTTAACTATTGATAGCTGTATTATTTTATATGGCCAGCTTTTACAACCATAAGCAATGATATATTTAAGCTTTATTTAACTGTTTTCTTTTAAATAATCTATTACATTTTTATATACCAGGTATTTTCAGCTTTAAATTGTACTATAAAATCTAATTATCCTACTATTATTTATTTATCCTACAAACATATCTTAAAATTTAAAATTTTTTAATAATTGACCTTTCTACCTTATTATGACCTACAGATAAGGGCACAATATATATATACCACACATTTTATTCTTGTATGATAATACAGTAATATTATTGGATAGATATTTATTGAAACATATATAGAGGTGCAGTAGTTTCTATCTAGTGTAAATTCACCCCTGAAGAGAGCTGAAGGCAAAATTCTCCCTGAGTTTGAATACTGAGGTGTAATGGAACCTGAAAGGGGGGTGAAGTATGAATGAACTAGTGCAAATTATTCCAAATTTAATGCATAAACTTAGAGATAGCTTATTAGAAGTAGATACATTCATAGGTTATGTACATCATCATGTCATTTACAGCATCCTACCCAAAAATCCTAGGTCTGACCATAATGAGATGCATTCCCCCTCTTGTTTACATGTTTGTGGAGCCAATCATGGGCATCATAGATTTGAATCATTACTTTCTGGTGCAGCCAATCATGGGGCCTTGTATTGCAGATTTGGATTGCCATTCTGTGCCCAGACCTTAGGGGTTTAAAACAAGTTTCTAAGGAAGTCCAGCCATAGGATTGGTAAATTTAAAAAATATTTTTTTAAACTTATTCATCTTGATGGATTTATCTGAGTAACAACCAATTAATATACCCAACTATAGAAGGATGAGACTCATGAATGTAAACCTTTTTCAAACAACCATTCAAAAAAAGGAAAACTTCATATGAAACATTGAATATAAATTAACTGATGAGAAAGAAATGATAAACTGAGACCATAAATAAATAATTAACTAATTCACTAAACTAAAACAGGTCAATTAGGCAAATAAAAGACCAGGCTAAAAAGTAGGCATTAAAGAAAAACCACATATATACAAACCAAAAGTAAATATAGAGAAGTTAAATATAAGCATTAAATGGCAAGCAGAAGGTCCTATTACAAGTAATTATTTGTACATAAAAGGAAGGAATAACTTTGTATTTAACAAAGAAAAAAAATACTGATGATAACCAGAAGTGGAAAACATTTATTAGGAATAAATATGAAGTGTTCTGCGTAACTCAAAAATATTAGTGAGAGTGAAATAGAAGATGATACTAGTAGTATTGAGGAAGGGTCTTCACTGATTCAAATACCTGGGGAGTCTATGGCTGAGATTTATCACCCTCCACAAGCACATGTGACAGATCAGGTATCACCTCAGCCTCAAGGATCACTCAATGATGAGGTGGTCCATGTACCTGAAAGCAAAGTAGCGCAGGTTACAGGAGAGATGACAAGGATGGAGCAAATGCTACAAATGGTCATGAGCAGTATCAAGGAAGAGATAAACGGCATGAAGAAAATAATAAACAATAATATGAGCAGCATGGAAGAAAGATTGAAACAAAATATGAATAGTAACATACATAGACTAAGAGAAGAAATAAGCAGTGTGAAAGAAGAAATGAAAGAAGCGAGTAATAGGATGGCTAATATGGAGAACTTAAAACCAAGCAGATAATATCAGCAGACTTGAAGATAGAAATCAATGATATAGGAGCTAGGCTGTTCACTGACATGGAGCAGTTGTCAATAAATTTAAATTGCGTTCAGCTGGACAACTCAGAAATGAAACAAGCACTTGGCAATCTGAGAAATGAGATAGATAAGAAAGATTTGAAATGCCAACAATGATTTGAGGAGTTTAGGTCTTGTATCATTGGGCAGTTGAATATCAAATATGGTGAGATGTACAGAAGTGAGAAGACCTTTAGAGATAAGGTGCACATGGACCAGGAGAAGCTGCAAGCCAAGGTCCAAAGGAAATTCCAGAATGTACACTCAAGTATGGACCAACTCACACATAACAACATCGAGGCAGAGTCACATGACAAAACACTAGTGGTCCTGAATCATCATTTCAAATGACTCAAGGGCAATGTAGCCTCAATAGAAACTGATTCAATCATGGGCAAAATGACTAAAGGAACTGATGAAAAAGCAGCCAAAATGCATGATCAGATTGACAGGATGTATGAAGCCCTCAATCAAAGATTAGTGTTAATGGAGTTTCAGCTGTGTCAAAGGCCACCTGCCATCGAGTGTTATAAACTGAGATCAACTCAAGTATCCAGAATAAATGGGAGAAGTGGGATGACACAGGGAACAACCCAGAGATAGTGATCAAAGACCCAAATAAAATGAGTGACCAATGTCAATAACCTGAAAGACACTCCAAGCACAAGGTTTGCAAATACAATGGCAGCTTTCAGAATCTGTCACTATCAGTAAAGACCACTACAGAAGATAACTGCCACAACATCAATTTGGGAAGGTCAGAAGGAGACGATACATCTGACCATCCTAGATATCTAATACAGCATGTAGAAGATAATACAAATAGAGGAAGCTATTGGATCATAATAATAAATAACCCCCTACAATCCAAGAAAGAAAAAGTTCCACAGTTCCACAAGTTATGCAATACTGATAAGGCCCCTTCATATTCATTAAGCATAAGAAGTGAATGTTAAGAATGAATCTCAAGGATTTCAAGCATGGAACATGTAAACTGGACAAACCCCAAAGAAACAAATCCAGATATAACATTTAAAAAAGGAAAAAATGAGAATGATGACATCACAAACACAAGGAAGAGAAGTTCAATATAATTAGGACATGGATAGGTGCACCTACATGTTTCATTAAATTACAGCTTATGACCATCAAATGAAACAGGGGTTGGCCAGCTAGGCAACCCAAGAGAGCTCTGAATGCAATGAAGTATCAACCCATGGTTGAACATACTCAGTGCAATATGAAAAGCAATATACAAAAAGTGTATAGATAGCTAATGGATAAGGCTGAACAGAGAAACAAAAACAAGAAAAAAGTAAATACCATTTCAAGTTTGAAGATAAAGTTTTGTGTGAAAATGCCTCATCTCAGCAAACAGCTGTAAAATAAATATCAAAAATTTTATCACACATATGAAGGATCATTGACTATCATGAAATGATCAGGTCCAAATGCATTTTGGATAGATGTAAAAGGAGAAATTAAAGGGACATACAATGCTCATAATTTTGAAACCATATTTGGGTCAGTCGGAATGATTATATAACTAACTTACTTGGTAGTGAAAAATTAGAAAGAAAAGGGGAGATGACCTCAAAAATAGGGTCATTAATTTGGATGAGAGTATACCCAGGTAAGTGAAAAAGCAATTGCTGGGATACCCTAAAGCCAGTTCAGATATAGGAGTTGATCCATACAGAATGATGGATACTCCAATATTTTGCTTAGTCCTTAAAAAATCCAATAAGCCTTAAATAGAAGCAGAATCAAGGTTAATGAGTTTAACTATCTGCCATCTGCAATAGAGACACATTGCCAGTTGAGTTCAAATCTTATAATCATCATAAAAAGACCCATATATGAATCTCACTACAAAAGTAGGAAAATGTGAAGGAACTAGATATAGTAAGGAAATATCAGAAGATAAAATGAGTACCCTTTATAACCCTTCTTAAAAAAACAATCCAATGCCAAATGAGATATATATATATACAGTAATTTAGTATTAAAATTTTGATATTACAAACTTTTAACCCTTTAAGAATAGGGAAGTTGTAAGGGTAGCTTACAATCTTATCGAGACCAACTTTTATTCATCCATACCACCAAATCAAACCCATTTAAAACAAATTTAGCTAACAGGTAGTTAAATACAATATTATTTTTGTGTAAACAAACATATATATTGTGACTTCTGAATGGGCACAAGTAATTAAACTATATTGTATCAGTAGTGAATAACTGCATTGTACTAAAAAATGAAATAGCCCTAAAAATTTTAAATTTCTATTAATAGTCTAAAAACTTATATATGAGTCACTTATGCATTTCGGTTAGCAATTTTGCAAGCATTATTATTATTATATTTGACAGAGTGTTTAATGCAAGGAAAGGGGTGGAATATTATAGGAATTATTGTGATACCAGTTAAGTTGATGCAAAGTTGTTTTATTTTAGTGTTTGGTATTTGTTTGAATGGTTTTTTGACATTATTCATTGACACCCATCCATGTGCAGATATTATAATCAGTAAAAAGATGCTTAACCCATAGCCATATCAGTTATATTCAGTCAGGATAATTTAGCATTTATGTAGTAGCATATATGTATGTCTGTATCATCTTTCATTTCATTTCCATATTTTAATTACAGTAAATAATATTACATTTACAATAAAACATTTAAATTACAGTAAATATCTTTAATAATTTTGCAAATATATTTTTGAGTGATTAGTGGATATTTGAATTAGTAAATTATTTAGCAAAATAAATAATATTATCAACCATTTTATTTAATACTTAATTAATATTCATTTGTTTCAAAATTGTAAAAAGTTATTTTTTTTTGTTTTATTTGATTTGATTTAATTGTGAAGGTCAAAAAGAATTCTTGAATATCCCTTATTCATTACTGAGTGCAAAGGATGGAGTTGACCTTTGGAAGGTAAAAATGACCTTTTGAGTGAAGGAATGGATAACTATTTAACTAATAGTCACTAATAAAAATTGCTCATTATTATACTTATCTTCAATTATTGCTTTGTTCATTTGGTTTGTGCCAATTTTAATATCTTTTCCAGAAGTCAATTTAAATTCCAAAGTGAATTTTAAAAGTCATATGGGAATTCTAGTTACCAGAAAGTTTAAGTTAGGATGAACGGCTAATTAATAAAAAATGTATATCATTCCTTTAAACTCCTTGCTCAGTCAAATGTTAAATTAATTCTATTATTAATATTATTACTATTATTATTATTTTTCTTTAAAAATATCTTTATTCTGACAAATTCGCTCTACTTTATTTGCTTTTGTTTATTATTATAATTAAGAAGAAACTTAAAATGCATGAATATAATAATCTTTTAACAAAATTGTGTGAATAATATAATATCATGTGGAAAGCAATGCAGAACTATTTAACAAAATTTATAAACTCTCAGCTCAAGTTATATTCTGTGTCTATAAAAGTCAGAATAAAACAGAAGGACATGTGTATTTTATTATGCTATATTTTAAATTACTGCAGAATGATAACTTTGTTTTTTATTTATGCTTATAAAAATAAAAGGTTTTCCATTAAAGAAATAAATATGTGACTTACAAGGGATTAATTAATTACTATTATTTATTGAACATGCATATACTTAAGTCGGATTGAAGCATGTTAATATTGTACTTTTTTTTCTTCGACATATGGATTTATTATAACAAAATATTAGTGTTTAAGAAAGTGCAAATTTTATATGAACAATTCGCAATGACTAAAATTAATTATATGTATGCTTACTTACAAATTATGGGAAATGCTCTTTAGGAAACCTGATAAAGTCAATGTTAAATTAAATATTCCCAGAATTGATGAAATGATTATTATAAAGAAATATGTAGCTGAAACTAACTTTCCATATTATTGTCATTATAAAAATTTATTACTGCACATGCTATACCAGTAAACTCAATGAGCTTTTTGCTAAGAACATTGTAGTTTACTAAATTAAGTTTGAATTGTGAATGTTTTGTCCTACAAAAATTTGTTTTCATGGTTCATGTTCTTACTAACACACACTCATCTAAAATAGACTTTGTTATCTTCGTATTGTTTAGTAAACTTTGGAAAAGAAACTCTGCCAGTGAATTTTTCTTTTGAGTTAAAAGAAAAGTGACTTATTTTTTTTATTTTATTGTTAATGATATATCACAGATAGCTAGACAGATTTATTGTTATATGTTTGCTTATACAATTATGCTATTTTATGAACTTCTAGACTGTCATGGAGTAGTGTATTTGCAAATTGTGAATATTCTGGTAAATTGTATTATTTAAATATGACTTTTTTTATGTAGAAAATATATTCATTTTTTGGGGTATATTATTAAAGAAAGTGATTTTTTTATATGTTTTTTCCTTTTATCTCGAAGTGAGAATTTTCAGTTTTAGAGTAGTTAACGTATAAAAGAAATATTATGTTAGAGATAGCAAAAACCTCATTTATAATGATTATTACCACTTAAATTTTGAAACAGCTGATAGCCTATTCTAAGCTAAAAGTTTATATTTTCAATGTGCCATTTACTTCTCATAATATTTGCATATTATATAATTTGGAATTATTTTTCATACTTTTATTTATGTGTATGTGTGTATATCTTATGCAATTATTTTATTTAATTAATAAATATTAAGTTTTATAACTGTTTCTATATTAATTGCGGATAGTGTCATATTCTAAAAGAATTGAAGGAATGAGTGATTTACCTGTGTGTATTTATCAATGTATAGTGTGAAATGTAGAGAAGAGCTATGGAAAGAAGTTACGCTTAATATGTTCTATGCTTGTTGGGATGAAAGATTTTCTTCCATAGTATATTCTTAGGCATTTTGCCATGAGTAGAGATATTCTAGATTGTGTACGTATGTGTTATGAAATGGTATTTTATGAAGTTAAGTAATATTTTTCCCATTGTTCTGGTGATGAGAGAAGTTCCACACCAATAGTATATTTCAGAGTTTAATAAGTTCTTGGTTTATTAGCCAAAGAGTTTATTTGCTCCTTATGTGCTTAAATTTTTCTTGAATGTTTATTTCCATATTATCATGGAAACATAGCTCTGTGTAATTCAGTTAGTGGTGGATAAATAGTCAAATGTAATTTTTTATTGAATATTAAAGTAGATATAGTGTCATATTTTGTTGGTTTGTCTATGACATTGTCCAAAATAAAACACTTATTTAATAATTCATAAATAACTTGATAATATGTAAAAATATTGATTTAATTATTATTATTATAGCATAAGATGGCACACACACATAATTCCAATAATATCGCAAATATGAAAGTATCATACTGTTAAACTTATATATCAGGAAATAAATATTGTAAATCATATCATGTTAATTCACTGCAAGCTTAAACCATTAAATCATCAGAATGACTATTATTTTATTTTATTTTGAATGCATGAAAGGCATAGATATTCAAAAGGATTATTTAAGTAAGCTGGTTAAAGCTACTCTTTTGATAGCCAAGTTTATTATGTTGCTTTATTCTAATAATTAAAAGTGTAACCTCTCAAAATTGTATATTATGCCCAAAATATAATATTTTTTTATTCAGGGTTGTTTGCTGATGAAATGTTTAGATAACCAGATATATTCAAAATCAGAATATTAAGGTATTATTTATTTGTTAATTTATGTGCATAAATATCTAATTAATAAATGTTAAAATATGTAACAGAAATGATTTCAAACTTAGGTTAGCACAATTGTTTGTGAATTTAGAAATCAGGATGAATAATCCCATTGTGAATTGGCTATGTTAATTAAATTTCAAATGCAAATAAATGTTATGTTTATTTATTCAAAACTGTGTCTCAAGTTATTCTTATGTGCATTCGTGTTCTAATTTCCACATCTCATACATCTATTACAAAATAATTACATTATTTTATAATTTTGATAATAAATATGCTGAAATGTGATAATATTGTTTCCTTGATCCAAACATTACATGGAGTACTTTATCATTTGGTAAACTTATAAAAAGAGTGCATAGTTAGTTTATTATTTGGATAATGATGTGAGATTAAAAGATACCCATTATCTAATTGCTAACCCAGTAAAACATTATTCAATTTGTTTCATTATATTTTTATTATAAGTTAGAGTTATAAATTATTGGCTAAAATAGTTTCTTTAATCTAACTATGTTATAGATTCCCTGAGAACTGATTTTATATTTTTACATTAACACTAATTCAGCTATTTAGATTAAGATGTGCTGAATAATAGAGTTGTTTAGGGTTGTGCTTTTCTTTTGTAAAAGTTATATTGAGCTAATATAGAGTATATTTAGATGATGGAAGAGATCAAACTGAAATTATATTTTAATAGTTTGAACAAATAAAACTCTGCTGGCCTCTATTATTTGGTTGATTAATAAATAAGACCTATATTCTATTTAATGGTTTGTAGTATTTCTTCCTTCACTTATTTATATTCTATATGTTATGAATTTCCTGTAACCTCCCACTGAGCTAAGCTGTAAAATAAACATAAGTAAAAGAGTCTCAGTATTAATTCTAAATCAAATAAAGTGTTAAATTATTCTATTCATTAATAGAATTAGCACCCTGGGCATTTGCTCGTATATTGTATAGGAATGGTGTTGTGTGTGTGGGTTACAATATATATATACACACACATGACAAATGTTTACTTTATTAAGAACAAAATTCAACAAATGTCACAATGAACTAATTTCCCTTGTTAAATGAGAAATAAAAACACAGTTAAATAAATCCTTTCTATGTATATTGAAATGGTAAATCTGATTCAGATTCGCCATTTCACAGTCTGACCCACCCAATCACTTATTTTACTAACGTTTGTTTTTTTTTTTATTATTCTAAAAAACATTTTTTAACTATCTTGAATAAATCGCTAAAATTTGTTTTGGATAGTGTTAATCATATTTCATTTATATTATTTTTTAAAAAAATCAAATAATAAATTTTGAATTTTTTTTATATATTTTATATATATATGTATGTTTAAAATATCTAATTTTTCTTTAAGAATCCAAGATGATCTTTTGGAAAGATTTGTACCTTGATAAGAAATTGAAATTAAATGTTAAATTAAAGTATTGATAAATTACGAAAATCCATTTACTTTGGAATCTCTATTAATTAATTAATAGAGATTCATCTAAATTAAAAACTAACATAAAATTATACTGAAATCTATTGTTCCTTATCAAGCTACAAACTTTTTAAAATTAGAACAAAAGCATAATTCCTATTGTTTCATAAAACATCAAAAAGTTAAATCACTTCAGGCAGAAGAGAAATTGAATACCATTAGAAAGGTATAAATAGTGGTCCTTTTTGGAAAGACAAAAAGGAGAACAGAAAGACAAAAAGAAAGAGTTTGAGAAGTCTCCATGATTTTTGAAATGTCAAGTGAGTAGTAGAAAGGGTAGATCACCGCCCATCCCTTTCTGAAACCTGAAATCTTCCATTATGTTGCTGCTAGAATCTGCCTTCAAAGAAGCCATCTGCCAACAATGTTCACCCACAGAACTCATCCAAGGAACTCCAAGGTAAAATGCTGAAGAGCTTAAATACTTTTGTCAAGTTGTTAGAAACTATTATTAGAATGTAAATATAATTTCGTAAAGCTTTAAAAACATGTCAAAAGTTATTGTTTATTGAAAATCTTTTAACTGATTCTTTAACCCTTTTTCTTTTAAATTATAATGTTTTTAATAACTCAAGCTTACCATAATTTTCATATTTTTGACTATGAAACTATATGTTTTTATATTAAATTTTAGCATGAGATTTCATGCTTTGATTTTTTTTTTTTTTCGACAAACTTCACTCGCGGGGCCTCAAAGAGAGTAATTTGCTAAGAGAGCAAATTATGTTTACTAGGGGAAGGGAGTTTTTAGCTAAGAATGAATTAATTTTTAAATAAAAATAAGTTGATCATTTTTTATTTTCGCAAGTGAAGTTATGTCGAATATATATATCTCAAAAATAAACTTACCATAATTCTTTAAATAAATTTATTATAGATTTCCCAGGATGGGATTCTAGTATTTTATATTTCTGTAATTTGAAACAAAAGTAATATGCTATAGATTTTTGACCTAGTAACAATGCTGCTGGATAGCGTCAGTTAATTATCATGCCTTTTTTTTAAAGTTAGGAAAGTGGGAAGGGGGATTTATTCGAGAAGTAAATTTCCTTATTCTATATGTTTGATTTTTTGATAGTTAAATATTTACATAAAGTAGTTGGTTACACAGGTTGTTCTCTATGCAGTATTAGATCATTTAAGGCTATTTAATTGTAATTAGTTCATATTTAATGAATTATAATATCTCAGGTTAATAAAGAATGCTTGAAGTAGTGCGGAGACCTAAAACGGTCATTAATTTTGTGTTTGGAGTTGGCTCCTGGTTACGCATACGTCTGTGAGCGGAGATTATGGTTGAGGTAGAGTTGGTTAGCTGGCATGCTATCCATATAGGTGGACATGTTGGGGCTCTGTAATTCCTATCTTCTATTGTTATACGACCGTGACAGGCGGATGTATCAATTTCTCTTTTGTTCTTCGTTGGAATAGGGATGCGAGTGTCTGTAAACCAGCTCGTATGACCCTACCTACGTTTCTTCTTTCATTTGCATTAATATATTTATTAACCTGATATTGTTTTGCTTTTCTTTTGCCTATCTACTACATAAGCCATAGGGAAATGATTCTACTCAAGGATCTTCAGCCTGAGTAACCGATTCTTTTGTTATCTCTTGATTAGTTAAAATCTTATATTTTAGCTAATTCACATTCTAGTTTTATAAGGTATGATTTTAGTTGAAAGTCCAACTAACGCAGCTTGTTTGCTTGATAATTAACTGATCTATTTTTTTTATATAACAGCTTACAGTTTTAATCACTGTAAAGTTAGTTATAAGCTATTCCAGCAAGGTCCACTAATGTCATAAAACATTAGTTCTCTGAAATCTAAATTATTATTTATAAAGAGAAACAAAATCAATTTTTTTTCTCTTTATATGTCATTGGAGTAAGAAGATGAATTAGTCTTATTGTAATTGTTTATTTAATGTCCGTTTCAATTAAAAATGTTTTTTTAAATCTTTTGTAAAGAAGAAATAAAATATTTATTCTTTATATACATCAGTTAGGCAAATATTTAGACCTGCTGCTATATTAAAAGCTTGTACTAAATGTGCATGGATAATTTTAAAATCCGTGATCATTTAATTTTAAAATCTTTTTTTCAATAAATGTAAACAAAAATAAATTTGTACAAGCCCAATAATGTCAAAGATAACCACTAATGTAAATTCATCATAAACTTATATAATTATAAAAGTTAATTTAAAGATTGTGTTTTTTTTAAGAGCTTGAGTTAAATGTCAATGTAAAATACTTAATGATTTTAGAATATATATAACTAAAACAAACTTCCAGTGTTTCTCGAATCATTTTTATTTACTTTTATTTTAAATAATTTTTGATTTTAAGTTTATATATAAATCAATTACCCAAGTTCTCATTAAAAAATATAATTAAAAATGGATTTCATGCTTTAAGACACAGCTTCTGGCACAGTGAAAGTAAAAGAATTCGATGTTATCATTGAGAAAGGTTATTGATTAGATCTTTGACCTGGGGATATAGGTAAATAGGGCAGAATCCATGATGTACCTGACATATACATCTTGTATGTGATCGGATTTGAGGTACTTTACCTGTATTCTGGGTCTTGTTGGATCGATAGACATTTTTCGACCGGTACAATATATATAGACAACAATGAGTTATTTATTAATGTGTTAAACATCAAACTTAATAGACATAGTGATGACCTAATATCAAATCAATCTTTAGGTAACTAAGTATGGAAGATAAAAGTAGAATTTTATTATGTAATTTTATTTTTACTTACAAGCAATATGATACATGCAACAATAGACAGCTACCGCCATAGAAAAGGAAATGGAAATGCTTGAATACTAAACAACAAAAAATAAGCCAATATAAAAGCAAACCCAATTCATTTTCCATCATCTTTTATTATTTTTCAAATGCTATAATAACTGCACAAAGCAAATCTTTAATGTTCGAATCCAACAGAAAATGGATGACTCGTTTGAACATTTTAAATTATTTGTATAATCTTTGTGGTGCAAAATTATAAGAAACTATAATTAAACAAAGAAAGTTTCATCAATTTGTGCAATTTGACAAAAGAATTGAATTAAGTTTAAATTGAGATTTAAAAATTAAAAACTCTGCATGGAGAAAAGAACATTGCTAGCATGTATGTATATAAATGATAAAATAACTTTTTCTCATGTAAATCATTAAATGCCAAATAATAAATTAAGAAAGAGTAAATCTATTATGGACTGCTATGCAATGTATTCTGGCTAAGTTAACATTGCCATAGGACAGGATTGCTATAGTCCTGCCATAGAAACAATGATTCAATCTACTTGCCTATACAATGCCTAAAGTAACATCAAAAGTCCTACAATAAGTGTGTAAATGGATCCAGAAAAAAAGCAACTGCCAAAAATGGAAACACCACTGTTTCAAGTCTGTTGCCGAAGAATTATCATGGGTGATGGATGATTTACCAAAGGAAGATGATTCTAAAGAAAGTAGACTGTATCCATAAGAGACATTATCACTAAACTCGTGGACAATAATCCAAATGCACTAATGAATGTTTTGATTTATTATATATATTTATTTGTTTATAAAAATTCTAGTTTTATTTATCTCCTTACTTTGGTAGCTTAAACATGCTTAGAATTTAGAAGATTTCATTATGATTGAAAGCATGAAAGTAAAGGGGGGAATTTATTGTTAGACAAAATATTTTTTATGATAAATAAAGTTTACATCAGCTCTCTCTCCATAGTAACTTGACATTTGATCATCATCACTATTATGATATGGAATGAGGTAAGATTTTTTATACTATTCCATATTAAGTATATTCACTACTACAGGACACAGTTTGTGTTTTATTTGCTAATTGTTAACTAGCAATTATTTATGTTTATTTTTTGGTGTGAATAAATAATCTTCCTGTGTGGATCCTCTTTGCTATCAATTTAGGGAATTGTACATATTTAGGAGGGTCCCCATAAAATGGAACATCCATAACTGGATTTGAATGATAAGGCTACCATGGATATACTTCTATAATGTTATAAATTAATTAGTCAGCTTCATGGTCAATTTGATAAAAGATTTTTTTATATTTTACTTTGTACATAATCATTGCCTTAATATGTATTTCTCTCATAGTTTAAGGATTGCAATAATAAATATATTAATCATTGGTATGGTAGAAATGCATTCTTGACACATATAATTTTTTTTTTTTATTATTAAGTAAGAGTTTTTGAATTTTTATTTTGTTATCAATAAACATTGTTAACTTGTTTTTTATTAAATGAGTTTCTAGTTTTTCAAAATCTTTTACATATTTACACATCAACTTATAACTGGATATATATATACCCACACACACATTTTAGTCTTATATGATAATTCAGTAAGATGATTGGATGGATTTTTAATTAAAACATATATAGAGGTGTGGTAGTTGCTATCTAGTGTAAATTTACTCCTGAAGAGAGCTGATGGCAAAATTCTCCCTGAGTTTGAATACTGAGGTGTAATGGAATCCGAAAGAGGGGTGAGGTATGGATGAACTAGTTCAAATTGTGTCCAAATTTAATGTGTAAACTTAGAGTTATCCCATTGGAGTTAGATACAATCATAGGTTAGGTACTTCATCGCATCAGTTACAGCATTTTACCAAAAGATCCTAGATCTGACCATAGTGAGATGTGTTCCCCCTCCTTTGGTGGATTACCCAGACTGATACAATATATATTGTTAAAATGAGATTGTCTTGACAACAGGGTGAGATTTCTGATTGTTATTGAAATTGGGATTATCTAAATATTGATTGATTTTAATAACTAGAACATTTTCTGTTCAGTCATTGAGGAGACAGCAATACAGATTCCTCACTTCATCAGTGATTGTAAATTTTAATAACTTTTAATTTATTTATAACTTTATAAATTACTGAATTGAAAATGCCATAAAGTATATTTAAAACAAATGTCACATGATTTCTCTAATTTAAATTTAATCTGCATTTGATCATGCAATATTTTTATTGTTATACTCCAAAGTCCACCTGAGATATTTACTTGGCAATATCATCTGATTTACTTATTCTTGAAGATGGCTTTCTTTCTCCTTAATCTGGTGAAATAAATTATTTTCAAATTATAACATTTTTTAAAACCGAGTTTATAACATTAAGAGAAAACTCCATATAATATAATAGAGTTTTGAAAAATTACCTTCATAAAATTGATCTTCGTTTTATAGTGAAATTTATAAAATATAATATAGTTGGTTTTGTTTAATAAAATACTTGATTTAATTATGGATGTTAATTTTATAGTAACAAAAATTTCTTAAATATCAGAAAACAAAATAGTGGCTAGTTGATAGTTGAAAAAAATAATGAAAAGTTTGTTCATTAATCTGGACAAACTCATGGTGCTTGAAAAAAATTTAAAAATTGTGATAACATTGGTATGCACACTATCTATATGGAAAGCAAAATGAAACATGGACTCACTTTTTTGAAACTTATGACTCTTCAGTTGCCTGAGACTATGTTTATTTTGTAGAATGATTCTTAATATTAAGTATTAATAGATCAAAATGATGAAATCTTCAAAAGTTATAATACCTATATCTTTCATGTGTACTTTGTCTGTCATGCTATTTGTTTGTTTTTTTAACAAAAATCATATCAGTTATTATTATAAAGTAGCTTCTGTATATAATTGAGTATGTAGCTTTGGAAGTGAACAAAAAACAACTTTATCAAAAATTATAAGCAACTAGAAGTTAACATTTTTAGCAATACCCAACTTTGATTTTTTTTTTAGTAAAAGACTTATCATACATCAGATTGGGCATTGTAAATACAATATATATATATATATTTAATCTCTTTTGTATAAATATTTTCAATTTGAATATTTATCCTGTAAATAATGAGAATTTAATTGCTTGAGAAGTCATATAACATTTTGAACATTAAAAGGAATAAAATATACAGGAATATATCTTGTAAATAGATTTGTTATTAACATTTTAATTTTGTATTATTTATAGTAGTATCTGTCCCTTTATCTTTGCTCATGTTAATAGAAAATTCCCAAACTTTTAAAAATAATTAGGTACTATAAACCAGAAATCCATAATCTATGTAATTCTTCAAAAAAGAATAAATTTGTGTACAATTCATCAAAACTGCTGCAATATTTGTTGAATTATTAAATCACAAACAAATAAATTTTTCAAATTTATATATATAAGAATATCATTCTTATACATATATTAATTTTAATGTTTGAAAAGTTAGTTTAATATTTAAATTAATAGCAAGCTAATAAAACACTGGACCACTGTTGGAACTCATTGCTTTCAAAAATCATATCTATCATCTCATATTTAGAATTACATCATAAGATTTAGTGAACTATGAAATTTATATCTTTTTTATAATATAATGAAGTTCTATTATTAAGAAATATAGTGATGTTTAAAGCTATTTAATTGCTTTAACAGCTTAAATCATGAAAGATACCATTTTTAAATTTTAGAGAATTGAATTGAGATGCAATTTGTACAATAACTTCAATTTGAACACATTAATAATATTTTATATGTTAGAAAAAGCAAATAGCAAGGAATTTAATGAAGCTGAGAAAATATAATTATTAACTTAAAAAATTTAAAAAAAAAAACAAGATTTTAATACTTTTAAAAATTCTTATTTTTATATACAAGTGCATTACATTCCTCTTCAAAATCTTAATAAAATGACTTACCCTGAGATAATTTCTTTAAAATATTAATTATTAGCTATCTTGGCAACTTTCATTTTTAGTAGCAGTCTCATCAACCTTCAGGTTAAGAATGTAAATTTAAAGGATCAATCTTAGTTCAGTCAACTGGAAGGAATTATTGTTTCTAATCTGCTACTAAAATTCCTAAATGTCAGAAAATATGAAAATTTTTAATAAATTTCTTATAAGAAATTGAAAAAGTATATGACTTTATTATTTAAGCATTAATTTAATTAATCAAAAGTAGATGGCAAGTTTGGCAATATTGTTTGTGTTCAATTAATCTTCACTGAATTAGAGTGAATTATTTTAACACCTTCATTGGCTATAATATTGATTAACATTTGGAAAATTTTCAAACTAAAATTTGTAGTCCATCCAACTTCCTTATTCTTTTTCTCACTTAGGGAGTTATTCTTGAATATTTGCAATAATATGATGTTGTGTGTATCAAATCAAGAACTGGACATATATTGCATATTGATGGTTTCTATCTCCATTATAAGCACTACTTAGCATAATATATAAACTATTTTGTCTAAGGGTATTTATCTAAGTCTATTGGCATTTCTCTTTAATTTTCCTTCACTGAATTAATGCTTATATAATTGACTACAAATGAAGATATGATCATCATTTTGCTCTGTGTCATTTAGCACAGTGATAGAGGGTCAAAATCTTGAGCAATAAAGCTATTTGAATATTTTATTTTACTGAATGCATGCAGTTGTTTTTTGTAATATTCAAAAGCTGCCATCTTTTTGGCTCTATTTTCATTTCAATAACCACTTCTATCAAAAAGCTAATTTTTTTTTTGTAAATCATACGTAGCACCAGGAATGTTAACAAGCTTAACAATTCGCTTAAATGCAAAGGATGATAACCCAGACCAGAAGTCTCTTCGATCAGTATATTCAGTTACTTATACATTCCAGATCATTTCAGATTATTTAAATACTTTTCTTCCACTTTCAGCAAGTATCCTTTAATAAAACGTTATGTGTGTGATTGTGGCAAATTCTTTATTGTGTATTATTAAATCTCTTTTATTTATTTATAAAAATATGCTACAACAAAATATGTCTTTGCTATATTTTTAGATCAGCAGTCTTTTTTATAAGAAAAAAATAATTAAGCAATGAAATCTAAATTAAATCTGAAAATAGAGCAAAAATTGAGAATACCTAATAATACTCATTTTATTTTGAAGAATTTATAAATTCTATTTTTGATTAAGTATTTTTTATTCCATAATTTTTTTTACAATAATCTTGTTTCTTTATTCAATTTATTTCACACTAATTCCTGAAGATATTATTGAAAATTGTCTTTTGATTATCAAGTATAGCATTTTTTTTTTTAATTTTGTTTAAAATAAGTAAGGTTACAATTTGTCCTGTTTTCAGATTATTCTAAGATTCTAGAAAATTTCAGACATTATTAGATATCATTAAAAAAAAAATCCAATTTTAAGATTCACATTACATATTTCTAAAACTATGATGAAAATGGCAAATTTTAGAAATGAGACCTAGTAAAAGGTAGGAAAGTTCATATTAAAAACAAAACAATCAAGTATGTCAGTAAAATATAATTCACTGCAGTTCAAAGACTTCAATAGAAATTCTTAAAGAAACAGTGAAGGCATTAGTCACCAGGTGTTCTAATTTAGATAGTAAATGACTTTATTAATTTTCCATCAATCTGGCCGAAATAAAAATCTTAAGACATGGCCATTGCAGGTGCATGTGTTAACAAATATGCCATAAAATTTATGAAAGGCATAAATGGTTTGAAAATATATATAAATTGTGTTACAGCTATTTTACCCATTTATCAGTAGAGTTACCACTCTGACATAAAAATAACAGATATATAAACAATTTTATAGTTAGTGATTGACAAACATATTTCAGATTTTAATTCTCATTGGGCAATTAAACAATAGTGATGAATTATTTAAAACCATGCCATGAAAGCTGGATTTTTTTTAATCAGAGGGAAAAAAATATTCACAAAACTTTAAAAAAATGTTTTAGCCATCTTATTTCTCACCTTATCATTTTAAAATTTATATAGCCTTTCAAATTTAAATTTTTTATTTTAATTTTAATAGTATTGTTTTATCTTAGTTCATTCAACAATGATAGTTTTAAGATTACCTTTAATATTATCTGTCATATCTGACCTAAGTGGGCCAATCCAGATTCCTTCCTTATCTGATCAGATTGAGCATTCATTGCTGATAACCAATATGTAAACATGTGGATAACCAATCTATAAACATGTGTATAACCAATGTATAACCATGGCCAAAGGATAGAACATGTGGATAACCAATCTATAAACATGTGTATAACCAACGTATAACCATGGCCAAAGGGTAGAACATAAGTATGACCAAGGTGTAAACATGCAGATAAACCCTCCATTGATTAGTGTGGTCCAATAGGCAATGATGTTTTCTGAGTCTGATTGCTGCCAATAAGGTAGGGAATCTGGCAATAAATAGTCAGCCATTTTGGAGGTAAGCAAGAGAGAGAATGTCTATCTAACCTGAATAACTGAACATGCTCTTAATTGAAAGCACTTTCAACTGCAAAGATGTTTCTACCATAGTCATTACTGATACATCTATGCAATGAGGCAAGTCCACAAATATGACTATAAGCTGCTACAATTACAGCCTACTCAAGGTAAGCTGTCCAGAGCTGGAAGAGTCCTGACTGGAACTCACAAGGCAAACTAAGATATACAGCTGGAAGTGAGTTGTCATTCAGGCATGACCAGTTCATTATTGACTAAGTTATGCATAAAATTGTATTTATTAATGGTATAATGTATGTATATTTGTTTAATAAATTATAATATAAACTTCAAGGGTTCACATTTTTATTGATGTCATTGTTGTTTTGAGTTTGAAATCTGCAATTCATACCAAACAACATATTTGGTTCAGTCAGAATATATACATATTTCCACATGACTGGAAAAATACAGTCAATACATGAGTACCCATTTAGACATTCATCATATTAAAATCACTATTCTGTTTGAATAAAAATCAAAATAGATTCATCGTACTAAATTCTATCACTTAGATATGCCCGAATAAAAAAATATTCAGCAGATTCATAAGAAAAGTTGATACTGTTCTATTAGCTCGTGTCAGCCACTTGATGGCATTGATGCTATACAAAACACAGAAATATAATGTTACCAGGCGACTGGCATAAAAATTAATTTTTAATATGTTTATATATTGATGTAATGTTAGCCTACCTACAAAATCAACAAGTTTGTTGATTTGTTGTTCAGTTGATGATGTGGAATCATCATCATCAACTATTATCAATCCACTGCAGGATGAAGGTCTCTTCAAGTTCAATCCATCTTCTGTGATCTTTAGCTTCTCTTCTCCATCTCACCACTTTCTTATTTCATCCATCCATCTCATATGTGGTCTTTTTCTGGGTCTTTTACAATCTCTTGGAATCCTGTTTAAGATTTCAACTGTCCATCTGTTATCATATTTTCTAGAAATATGTCCATCCCAACTCCAGTCTTTTAATTTTTTCAATGAGGTCAGTAACACCTGTTTGTTCTCTTACCCATATACACCCGGGTCTCATTTTATGCGGATTTATTTAATGCAATTTTGAAGTTATGAGATTCATGATTCTTTTTAATATCTTTGTATGCAGTTTTCTTTTATGTGATAAAAATTATTAGATCAGAAGTTGAGCTCCGATAATGCGCTATTACTTTAAATATTATACATTTTGTGCACTCACGTCATATTTAAAGTAATAGCACATTATCGGAGTTCGACTTCCATCTAATAATTTCAATATTTTCAGCGCTTTATAATAGTACTGTAATAGATTTTATGTAATAAAAAAGTTCAGAATTCAATTAAAATCAGAATTTCCCCATTTTATAAATACACATTAAATTTTACAAGACTATAAAGTAAATCTGTTCAAACATTATAGATGAAAAATACTATGTTTATTTTGATGTTTATTAAAATACTATGTTTGTTGTTGTCTTTGCATTTTAAATCACATTCAATTTTTGCTTTTTATAAAATGAGTATGTAATCATTTAATCATTTAGTGTCCGCAAGTTTATTTTTAAAAGGTAACAGCAGTGGGCACAATTAATTATGACAATTAAAATCTGTTTTTTAATTGTAATTAACAATTTAAAAATTACGTAACGAGGAGATGTGAAACGATGAAATTTGATTTTTAAACGGAATTGAAAATTAAAAAATTAAAGACAAAAATAAGAATTTAATTTTTAATTGTTAGTTTTAATTAAATTTTGCCCAAAAATGGTGAGTCAGTGTCTTTTATTATCGTAAGTCTAAGTTTTTATTTTTATTTTAAACTTTTAGTTTACTCTAACAGAGAGAAGGAAAAAAACACCCAAGAAAATGAATTTCTTTGGAAACAAAAATTTCAATTTTAGATTGCTTAACAAAATGGGAATAATCAATAGCGATTGGAAAACGTTTTAGTTGTATTTCCTCTTAACTTCATTTAAGGAGAAGCTACAGTACCTCACATCACATCATGACGAATCTGACGTCTCAAATAGCGATAATTATTAAAATACCATACATGTATGAAAAAAATGTAAATTACACATAAAAATATATTGTTTTGAATAAAATTAAATACTGTAATTAATAAAAAAAGTAAAAAAAGTTTGTTTTGTATCAATTTTCTTCAAATTTGAAATTTTTTATTAGTCATATTTTATTTTCGTATTTTTTTTATGCGAATTTTAAAGTAATTTTACGCTGTTGCTTTGCTTTTATGCGATTTTTGGAAAATTACAGTACAGGTACCACAGTATGTATCCCACATTTTCAAGGTAAGTTAAGTCTATTTTTGTGCGATTTCTTTTGTGTGCATTTTCTGAGGAACCTATATACCGCATAAAACGAGACCCAGGTGTACTGTGTTTTCAATCTCCTGTTTAAGATTTCAACTGTCCCTCTGTTATCATCTCTTCTAGAAATATGTCCATCCCAACTCCAGTCTTTAAATTTTTTCAATGAGGTCAGTAATACCTGTTTGTTCTCTTACTCATATATTGTGTTTTCAATCCCTTCTTGTTACTCCCAACATGCATCTTTCCATACTTTTTTGAGTAGTCTGAAGTTTCTGTATTGTTCTTTTATTAAGTATCCAGGTCTCAGATCCATAAGTAAGAACTGATAAAACACATATATTAGAAACCTTTCTTTTCAAACACATAGGCATATTTCCTTTTAGTATCAAGTTATTTTTACCAAAAGCCCTCCAACTAAGTTTAATTCTATGATTAATTTCATCCATTATGTTTCTAACTGTATTAATAATCTGACCAAGGTATTTGTAGCTGTTAACTTCAATCTGACCAAGATATTTATAGCTGTTAACTTCCAATCTTTATTTTCATATTTTGAGAAAATCCATTAAATATTATTTTAGACTTTTTAACATTTATCTTTAGCCCTACTTTCCTACTTTCATCTGATAACTCCTGCAGTTTTAAAGCATTATTTTCAAAAACAACTATATCATCTGCAAAATCTAAATGACTTAAATAATCTCCATTACTTTCACTCCTTTAGCTTCTCATTTTAATCCACAAAATACTTCTTGCAACAGTGTTGTAAAAAGTTTTGGAGATATGGAGTCACCCTATCTTACACCCTTTCTCAATGTTGACTTTTTTAGTATCATTATGTAATCTAATTATTGCTGTTGCATTTTTATAAATATTCTTTAAAATATGACAATATCCTGGATCTACACCTTGATGATCCAATGCTTCAGTCACTGAAGAAATGTTTATAAAATCAATGCCTTTTTATAATCTACAAATCCAAAGCATAATGGCAACTCATATTCATTTGTCTTTTCTATAACTTCTCTTAATACCTGGATATGATCTACTGTACTAAAACCACTTTTAAATGCAGCTTGTTCTCTTGGTTGGTGGAATACCAATATTCTCTGTAGATTAGTTGTAATATATGTATATATTATACATTGTGGAAAATACGTAGATAAATGAGAAATTGGAGGATAGAAATTAAAATAAGTTCAAAACAATTTTTTCTTCAAATTTTATTCTCACCCTGCTACATAAGAGAAACTCATTTGTAAATAAATTAAACAAGTTGTATTTATTATATTTGTATACTTAATCAAACCAGATATGTATTAATTAATTACACATTAGAAGGTCAATAGTTATATACACATCTGCTAATTTAATATTTGGAATAGAGAGGTACCATACGATCTTTTTCATAAATTTAGATATTCAATAAGAATCAGATCTATGTGCATAAATAGTTTAACGATGATAGCTATTAATAACTATTCATGCTAAGAATAAAATGCTGGTATAATATCTGCATTTAAATTAATTAAATGTCTTTAAGGAAAAAGGGTTTTTTATTCATTTCATAATGGATTGCTGTTTTTTTTTTGTAGCATAGTAACATATGGGATGGTATACCTATATAGTAATGTTAATAAGGTTGTTTAACTGAATCTACAATACTATGTAGTCCTTGATATCGTGTGTCAATGTTCTTTTATTACTTTCCAAAATACTTCATCGGCCAATTCTTAAATACTGGAGATGCCCGGAATGAACTCCTTCTAAATGGGTCAACCAAAGAAATGGACATAAGCTATCTAAGCATGCTTCGTTCCTGAACCTGGCTCACACTAAGGCTTTCAAAATGAACAGAATCTTGGAGCCATAGAAGCAGGTCTCCTTTCGAATAGAACACTTTCACCGACAATCTTTTGGCATGTAGGATAGTTTTGGACATCTCCATTCTCATTTCACCACACACACACATCTTTTGGCATGTAGGAGTATGTTGTTGCACTGCACCCCTTTCTGTGGATGGCCGTTGGCACAATTTAACAGCTCAGTTTTGCAGCCAGTCATTTTATTTATCATGAATGTGTTGTCATGCAAACATGAGCAGGTCAAAATCTTGCTTGGACCTACCCTTTCCAAATTTTTTGAAGGTTCCACATTGAGTAGTGAAGCATGCTGACATGTTTACAATTGTTATGAGGTAATAGTAGATCAGATGACTTGTAAGCTAATTATTTTGACATGCATATTTGAAGAGTTGTGGCAGGCTGAAGTCCAGACACCCTCAGATGATACTGTAGCAAACTTTGAACTGTGAGCATTGTGATAAAGTGCGTAACATGAAGCAACAGGCCATCCACCTGAATGGCATGTAATACAGCCTCTTTCTGTGCTTTTGCATAGAAATAAGGCCTGTGATAGTCACTTAAATGGCATATTTATGTGTTTAACACAATGCCATCAAGTAGGCAACATTAGCTAATAGAACAGTACCAAAAAATTGGCCACAAATATAATAGGTGTATCAATTAAAATCATAAACCAATCAAGTGATAGAAACTCTCCTTAGTGGATTTTTAGCTTTGTTGGGACAGTTACAAACAGTATCTGTCAAAATTTAAAATTACAAATGGTAACTGACAAAAATAAAAAATAAGAATTGGTATTTTGTTTTTCTTATGAAGAAATGAGGGGAAATTTCAAAATGGCTAATTCTATTGACTCCATGGAAGCTTTTGATTCAGCCCATCCTGAGGACTGATCAAGCTATAAAGAGTGGTTGATATTTTACCTATAAGCTAATCAGATTGAGAATCCTTGGTAAAATTAGCCACATTAATGACCATAATAGATCTTCAAATTTACAAGATACTGAAGTCTCAATCTATGGCAGGAATATCAACTGATCTAGATTTTGACAAAATGTTAACAACTCTCACAGATTATTTTCCCCCAAACTGCTGACAATAATGCAGAGATATTATTTGAGAATCTGCATCCAATAGCAGGGGGAAAAGCTAGAGTTCACATTGCAAATCTGGACATTGGCATTAAAGTACAAGTTCAAAGATTTCCTGAATGAAGCACTTCATGATCATTTTATTTGTGGCATAAATGATCACAACTTAAGACTCAAGCTACTGATGATGCCAGATTTAGATTTTGAAACAGTTGTGGGCCAAGCAGTACTAGCAGAATCAATAGCTAGTTAGGCAAACCCATTAAAAAATTATTAAGTATGATGAGCAAAAATTTGAGCATAATACTGGGTCAGTCAGACACTCAGTCAGCTCAGATAATTCAGCATCAAATAGTCTGATGCATTGCTATAGATGCAATGAACAAATCACACACATACAGAATGCTCACACTGCTATATGACATATATGCTTTGCAAGCAGGTCAGACATATAAAGGCTGCATGTTTGAAATTAAAAAGGCAGCTGATATGAGAATGGAAAGATCCATTCCAAAAAACAGCAAAGGCAATTATAAGAAAAATAAGCAAATTGCCTGTATAAATCATATTAAAGGTGATCAATCTGGATTTATACATAGTATTATAATGATATGCCAGTTACAATGGAACTGGACACAGGATCTGCAGTATCCATTGTTTTAAGAAAGACTTGTGCTATCATTAGTAAAAATGAAGAATATAAGCTGCACCCTAGAAGCAAGACTACCAGGGTGATAAAACTGTTGGGCCAAACAAGTTAAAATTGCTATGTCTAACAAGACTATACATCTATTGCTGGTTGGTATCAGGTGATCATAGTAACTTATTAGGCCATGGCTGGTTCACTTACTTAGGCTTTGGAGTGACAAAAGTGAACTAGGTCACAACATTAAGCAAATAAATCAAAACATGCCAGCAAAAGACAAAACAGCTTGGTGGCCTAAACCTAACTTGTAAGCCCTGAAACCTGATCCAAACTGTGGTAAAAAAGGAAAAGATTATATAAAAATACAAATAGGCAATGAATTCACAAAATGGATACCAGTGGTGGTTAGACAACTGAAAGGACTCAAACAATGTAATAGCTGAAACAGCAAATGGGTATCAACATCATCACCACCTAAACCAATGGAGACTCAATCACACAGAAACAAGTACATCAAGTGAAAATGATAACCATCAAACTGAAGACAGCAACAACTCAGGGGAACACCCAGGGACAAGACTATCAAACGAGAATGATAAACAAGACAAGAACAGCAATAAACCTGAGAAACCAACAAAGTGAACATATTGTCCAGCTCATTTTGATGATTATGTTCTTCAGGGCTAAATTTAGCCAGGGGGAGGGATGTCATATCTGACCTTGCCTTCAAAAGTTGACTAGTTCAGATTCCTTCCTTATATGAACATATTGAGCACTCATTGCTGCTAATCAATGTGTAAACATGTGGATACCCAGTGTGTAAACATGTGTCTAACCAAGGTATAAACATGGCCAAAGATAAAACATAATTATGGCCAATGTGTAAACATGGGGACAAACCTACCATTTGTTAGTACAGGCAAATAGGCAATGACTGAATTTGATTGCTACTAGTAAAATAGGGGTTCTAGCAATAAATAGTCAGACTTTTTGGAGGCAAGCAAGAGAGAGGACTTCTGTCTAATCTGAACAACTGAACATGCTCTCAATTGAAATCACTTTCTGCAAAGGTGTTTTTACTATAGTCATTACCAATACATCTATGCTGTAAGGCAAGTCAATGATAGGACTGGAAACTGTTACAAGTATGGTCAAGTCAAGGCAAGCTGTCCAGTACAGCTGGAAGAGTCTTGACTAGAACTCATGAGGCAAGTTTAAGATATACAGCTGGAAGTGAGTTGTAATCAAGACTCTTCAGCTGTACTGGACAGCTTGCTTTGAGTTGGCCATAGTAGTAGCAGCTTCCAGTTCTATTGTGGACTTATCTCTCTGCATAGACATATTGGTCATGACTATAGTGGAAACATTTTCACAGTTGAAAGTCATTTCAATTGAGAGCATATTCAGTCATTCAGATTAAATATATGTTTTCTCTTTTGCTTGCCTCCAAAATGACTGATTATTTATTGCCAGATACCATATCTTAGTGGAAGCAATCAGATTCAAAAGCATCATTGCCTATTGGCCCATACTAACCAATGGTAGGTTTATCCACATTTTACCCATTAACCATACTTATGTTTTACACTTTGGCCATGTTTATACATTGTTTATACCTATGTTTTATAGATTGTTTATTCAAATGTTTACACATTGATTAGTGGCAATGAGTGCTCAATCAGATCAGATAACAGAGGAATCTGAACTAGTCCACTTCTGAAGGCAACATTACCCAATTCTAACATAAAAGCCAAACAACCACCTTTGCATATTCTTTGAATTTATATTTATTTTTTTCATAAATTCATTATTATTATTCTTTCTAATATATAAATGACTGGTATTTTCAACATCTTAAAAAATAATTTACAAAATAAATCACTCAATTATTTGGATTTATGTATTTTTGAATTTCAAGAATAAATCTTTTATGCTTTCAGACACAAATTCTGCTAAGAGAGAAGAAATGACTCGTAATTAGATTTATTAATTTTTAGGTATTTACTGAATGTTTTTTCTGTTATTGTTATTATTTTGTTTGCAAATGTATATACAAAATAATTTATTGTGAATAAAGAATAAAGATCGTCTTTGAAATTTCGTTTGAATAATAGATGTCTTTAAACAACATATATTTGAATTAATTGTATTCTAATGGAAACTTCGTAAATCAATTAAATATAGATGCTTTACTTACTTGGAACTATAGAAAATTTAAGCAATAGCAAAAAAAATCATAGATTATGAAAAACTCTTATTATTATAAATTTTACACAATCTTTAAGTTAAAAAATTAATGATAATGGGATTTCAATATATGCACATATATTATATATACACTTTGATTTATATATATCATGAAGTATATCAAATAACAGTGTGTATAAGGTAAATATACATTCACCCACGAGTTATACACATGTAAATCTATGTGTCATATTGAGAAGAAAAATACAATAATAATATTTAGTCAAGCCCACTTTCAGTACTGTGTACCTGAATCATGAAGAGCAAACTAACTTTCAGTGCATGCTCAGTGGAATACTAATATTTCTTAGAATAATAATGTTATTAGACTTGACTATAAACCAGGCCTCTTTTATCTTCTTCTTTCTATCATTAGGCTCATTCATGTACAAAATTTTTCTTGTGATTAGAGTTTGTCTCTCCATGATAAATAGCATTCAGCTTGGGCCTTGGCAAATAATCAAATATATGATTTCATACTTATTTTCCTTTTACATTCTATCTTTTTAATTGTTGATCGATCTGTATAGACATAAGGATGATCTGAAGCTATATTTACAAATTACTTCTTTAAATTTTATGTTCAGATTTGGGACATAAACCAAGGAAACCCACTCTTCATCCATTTTATTTTTGCGTCATGTTTAACATTAGTTTTCTCACAAAACAATCTTAATTGTCTATATAATATATACTTATTGTACTCTACACTTACTAAGTCATTAACATATCTCTCAATATTCTCCTTCCTGTCTATTTCATATTTACACAAATACAAATTGGGGTGTAGAAAACATTTAAATCCTGACAATTTTTACTTTAGAGGGATATATGACAAAGAGTATATATAATCTCTTACATTTAACAGCTTAATAATCACTTTATATGTAAACTCATTATGATCTCTATATATTTAGATCTAAATATTTTAATTCTTGATTAATCTCAAATTCCATAGTTCATATCAAATCTGAACTATTATTTGAATTCTTAAATAGTTTCTCAATTACCTTTCCTGGACCATACACAAAAATATCATCTACATATCTTCTATATAAAATATTATTAATATTCATCCACCATTGGCTGTATAATGTGATCCTCAATCTCTGACATGTAAAAACTACAGATAATCCTGATCACTGCCATCTTCATTGGCTAGTTCTTATCCATTTGGTAACAGTCCTTTATATAACTTGTAATAATATCCCACAGATTCATTTTAAAACTTTAATAATTTATTTGGACACATGTACACCATATTCTATCAAGAGCTTCATATGCTCTGTTCATGCATAAGTATAGGATAAAAATTTAGTACTTTTTTTGAGTTTTAAAGTATATATATTTCTACTATATATTCACTTCTTTTATTTGCTCCTTTTATATTTTTTTCCTCTAATTTCTGTTTTTCTATATATCCCTTATAAACCATGTTATAATTTTTATATTTATAATATCATTAATTCTAGAGTTAGATATTGTATTAATTAATATCTGGCTTATATATACTATGACACTGCCATATTTTATGGCATTTGTTTCTAAGACCCTCTGTCGGTTACATAAAACAGTGGATATTGCTGATTGTTGTTTAATTAAGTTTTCAATGCACATATATAATTTTAAAGTATAGATTTCAACATGTGTATGTAGTTTATATAAATCAGTTATTTGATAATTTCAAAATTACACAACATATTAAACATCAACAAAGTATATTTAATGAATGTATATAAAAAAAAACTATTCAATTATCTGATAATCAGATGATAATTAAATAAATCAATAGAGCAGCATAATGCATTGTTTAATATGAGATTGAGTACAAAGAATGATTATGAGAAGGTAATAGATGTAGAATTGTGTTAAATTGCTTGTGATGATGATTGAATTCAATAACTGGGTTGAAAACAAATAGGTGTATGACTATATATCTACATGGATTCTATGAATGAATGACAAACATTTACATATATGGTCTATGCTAACTTTGCTCTAAATAGATACTCTCTTAAATTCTTACTCATTCTATAATATAGATCAGAACTCTGTGTCATCAGTCATATTTATTAAGAGGTGTCCACTCCATGATTAAATTAAGAGAGCATCATATGTACCAAATCTTTAAATGTTATTATTCCTTACTGTTCACAAACATATAACTGAAATTAGCTTTAGTAAAATATAAAACTCAAGAGATTTTGATATATTACATATACAATTTAATAAATTAATATTGAACAGATATCAATTAATAGAGCTGTAAATAATGCTTTATAAAAATATAATTACTATATTTAAACAATGATATATTAATCGTTATATTTTAGATTAAATAAATAATTGTGAAAAACTTAACATCATGTTTGTGAAATTGGTAAAAATTCTTTTTTTCATCTCACTCTTTTCTTTAAGAACTAAAAGTTATGTTTTTTTTTAAAAAAATATCACTCATGAAAACTGAAAGTGAAAAACTTGTTCTTTTTTTAAAAAAAACAATTGATGGAGTGCCAGTCTTTTTAATAAATTTGTACACTACATATATGTGTTAATTTTATAAATGTATTTGACATACAGATCGAATAACAATAGAAATTAGTTTTAACCTCATTTCTGAAAGTGAAATATCTATTTTAAATATAAATGAGTAGAATTAAATGAACTATCATGAATGTCTTTTTAACAAAGTTCATGCAGTAATTAATGTCTACTGTTTACTAATAAGTTTTAATGTCTACTGTTATACATTTTTTAGAATTCAATACCAATTTTTTCCCATATGTGCTAACACAAATTTTAATATTTTCCAGTGCAAATAATTGACAGACCTGATTTTGCATTCTGGGATAAAACGGGTTGATCTTGCAAATTTCTCAGTGACAAATTGATTGTATAGCTATTTTCTGTGATAATTTTAATTACATTTATAACTAACTATTTTCCACTCTAGTTTAAAATTGCCACTTAGCTCTAAAATTATTTTAGCACATGTGTAATTACGTAGTTGGATCTATTATTCTGATCATCTTTTGTTTTTCAGCCACTCATTCATATTACTTCCTTTGACCATGGATATGATATACTCAGCTTCCAAAAACTTAACTTATTTTTATCCATAATTTTATTATCCAAAAACTATTCCCAGTATTCTTTAAGTTAACATTAGTCATTATAGTTGTTAATTATTCCTTAAAAATACCAAAGTTATTTTCAATTAAATTTGCTGGTAGTCTTAAAACATTCTAAATAATTTCTGGGTGCATTGGCTTATTGTTTTAAAATCAAAAATCTTGCTAAGTCATGCTCTGATAACATCAATTTTGTCTTTTAATTTTTTTATATTTTGAAGTTACAAGCAAAAGTCTACCATTTCTTGTGTCTTTTAATCAAAAGTATAATTAAAATTATTAAATTACGCTAACCATACTTCAGAAAACTATCTATAAAAAGTAAGGCAAACTTATTATAATTAATTGTCAATATATTTCCAATTAACATACTAATCTCAATTATATAAATTTAATTTATAAATCCTGATATTTGACTAGCACTTATTCCCAACAATAATGGTTTATACATTTAATTTATATAATTTACATAGATAAATACATAGCAGTTGTTAGTAAATAGATCAATATTGAGCACATAATTAATAAAAGCTGTTTTGGCCCAATCTGTCTGTTTAAAGTGAAATGTAGCTATAGAAATGACTGATCACTTATGATTATGTCATACAAAGTGAAGTTGTCTACAAAATGTATTGATTAAGACAGCATGCTTACAGCTAAACTAATACCTGACACTGTTTATAACTCTCTGCTTCACTTTTGCATTACCTTTACACACTTATCTAAACTAGCTACATTCTGATGCTCAATCTGTTCCAACATATTTTGCCTCAAAAAGGATATTTCAATATAGTAGATAATTTATACCAATCATGGTATTCACCAGGAAATGTTTGCTAATTTTATAAAAGTGATCTATCTGCTACCATGTTATAAAAGATTGGAGTGCCCTTTTTTACTCTTTTGTTGTGTGGGAGATTATTTGTTCTAAAAATAATTAATTGCATAAATTTAATTATTTTTTAGATAAATTTCAAAGCAGCTGTTGATTTTATGAATTTGAATCATTTGTTTTCCATATTTAATCAACTACTCTCATATCACTTTATTTAGTTCTTGCTATTCATAAGTATCTACCTCATTTATACTCTATAAACATCACATGATCACCATTTATACTCTAGTAGAAATATTCTTCAGTATCACCACTTGCATCTTTTTCTATCTAGTTACATCCATTTATCAAACAAGTTATTTAAATAACTTTTTCGAATTCTTTTTGATATCACTGCTCATTCTACTCCCTTTGCCCATGGCTTCTTGAAGAGTTTCTGAAAACTCATGAGCATTCTACTTATTATCTTAAATAATTTTTGATCTGCTAGTTTATTTTACAAAACAAGTTATCATTGAGACAACTGACAATTCTTATGGGGAAATGTCTTTCAACCAACTTAAAAAGTATAAACATCAGCAGTTCCACAATTTTTTCAAAAGTAAAGTTATAATTATTTAAATTAGTCATTATTTAAAAAATTTGTTGATAGAATTAAATAATTTTCTCAAAAGCTACTACATTCTATTATAAAACTTTCAACCATTAATCCCATCCTTGATGAATTAATTAGCTCATTACAGTTCTTGAATGGATCTAAGGAATTTTACAATGTAATAAATTATATTCATTGATAAATTAATATAGATGGAATTATTTATCTCACAAATTATCAACCAGTACAACTTACTAGTCTATTTATGGGTAATTTCTATCTGTCCTAAAAAAAATTTCATTCAACATCAGAACTAGAATGTCTATCATTACGATAATAAGTCCTTTCTTTAAAACTAGCAGTTGTAATGGGCTTGTTAATGTATGGGAATAACTTTCTCTACAGACTATACACCTAATCTTATTGATTAATTAAATATTAATTCACTTGTAAGATTTTTTTATAACAGTAAAACGCAAAATCTTTATCCAAATTTCAAAACCTTTATATGAAACAATCGTTTCAAACTAGTATTCCTACTAAACAAAAACTCACATTTACATTTAAGTTCCATCCTTAAAAATGCCAGAAAATATTTTCCATTTATACCTATCTAAGCTTTCTGTGTTTCACAAATAATCGTCATAATAATGGAATTATTAAAAAAAAAAAAAGGAATGCATGATTAAAATGGGATTGAATGTGGACAAAATGATATGTCTTTTTTTATTCAGTGATTAAAAAAATATGTCAAAATAATAATAATTATTAATCACTTAAGCTCCTGCTCAGAAAAAATCATAATTAAAACGTAGGATCACAGCATATTAATAATTTTTATTAGTCAGTCATTAGTCCATAACTTGCGTGAGGATGGTGTAGTGAAAATTATACTGTGGGAATATTAATTAAGCGGATTATCCCACCAGTATCTTTTATAATTGAACGACTTTTAAAACTTGTTTTTTTTTTTTCAAATATTTTTGAACTTTAGTTTTTTTTCTATTCATAAAATAAAATTCATTGTTTTGGATGAATCCTTTATAAATGTCACATTTTGAATATACAGAATAGTACTCTTCCAATTAATTATTATTTTTACACATACAATATATATATTTAACCGAAGCATCTTAATTTTAGTACTTTCATTATTACGGTACTTTTATTTTTAAGTCTGTGCAAAATTTGATTGTCATAATCTCATATTAAAATTTGTAATATATATAAAGGAAAAATTAAATATCTACAAACAATGAAATAGTAATAATGGCGCGTGCTTCTGTAAGATGTTAGATACTGTGTTCTTTATTTTCAAGTTATAACACAAGTGTTGCTTTTTTTAAAAATGATATCGATTATTATTCTTGCGTAGGAAACTTAATAAAATTGAATTTACTGAAAAAAATGTAGACGTCAGTTCTTAAAAAATGAAGTCCGAATAATATTTTTTCGGCGGTGACATTTTTCATTTAAATGATTTCTGAAATAAATTATTTTAATCGTTTTTACAACTGTAATTCACTGAACCTGAAAATGTGACGCGTTTTGTTTATACTGCAATATTATTGTTTGCAAATTGTACTATTCAGTATTTTTAAAGATTATAAGCACGATCTGAATGATTTTGTCTCCGAATCCCATTAGATTTAAAATGGAGGCGGAAAATGTGAGAATGTCAGCTGATGCTCAAATCAGAGACTTTTTAATTCTGTTAAAACATACTTTGGAATATATGCTTAATGAAAGCGATCATTATGGAAATGAAGAAATTCGTCGAGAATTACAAGCAATTAGAGATGCCGTGGTAAATTTAGTTCTTGACCGGGATTTAGTTGAAACATCCAGAGACTGGACTGCTTTTGGGTGGAGATGGAAATTTGAAGGCATCCTTACAGCTACAGACAGAGAAAGTAGGTGCATATTTTAGAAACTATTACATTCACTTTTATAAATATACTTTTTGAGCACTTAGCAGTTAGTCTCCCCTTTATATATTTACGTCTAATTATGGTGCTTTTGTATGTTGTTCAGTGTTTAAAAAATCTATTAATCTTGAATGCGATTTAAATTCATATCCTATTCCACAAATTCATGTTGTAAAGCTTTCATTTTATAATATAATGATTTAATTAAAACATAACCCTGCGTAGTTTAATACTGTGGTAGAATGGCCAACTCTAGAACTTAAGGTCCATTGATAGCACTTCCAACTCTGTAATCTTCAGTGCTTGAACTTCTTTTAAACTCCCAGCAATTTACCATTTACTTTTTTTTTTATTAAAGCATAATTCTAACACAATATAGGTATATATTATGTTGGATTCTCTATTACAAATTCTAAAGAATTTTGACCAATAATAAGAAAATATTTGCTCATCATCAGTGATAACTTTCCACTGCTTTTCACTAACTATAACAAAATGTATATCAAATTTAGTGTTCAAAATTCATTACAAAGATATCTTCTTTAAAAAATAATAATAATGATTTACACATTTAAACAATTTAAATTTATTATTTTAAGTTTAAGATCCAGAAAAGCGACAACTGGGAAGTATTTATTTTAAAAATGTTTGAAGCATTCTATCCCTAGAAGGCTGCAAACTGAAAGGAGACTCTTTGATTTCTCTTGGAGGCATTAAACAATTAGAGAAAGGCAAATTCATAATGTCTACTCCATATATTATGTAATTCGTATAGTATGTGGACACGGATGGTTGCTCACCAACAACATTAGCCAAAGTAGTGAGTTTATTGAATTTTTACTTCTGAGTTTAAGATCAAGAAACCGCATGCTCTTCTCAGTTGCTTGATAAGGCAGAATGAATGTGTGGTGAATGAATTTTTTTTCTAATAGATATATACTATCATGAGATACAAAAAAAATCATGCCCCTTATTTCCAGGAGGCTATAAAGACACCAGCCTAGCCAGCAGATGATGCCCGAAGGCAGAGGGTGCTAAGAATTTCCTGATTGCAGTCACTGCCATTTGATGATGACTTTTTATTTAGGTACTTACAACTGCAGATCACTTTCAAGTGAAGGAACATTGCAATAATTGGAAGAAGAACTGAACTATATTAAATGGGACACTATTGGACTTTGTGAAGTTAGAAGGAAATGTGAAGAGACAATTGATTTAAAAAGTGGACATGTACTTTACTACAAAGGCACAAATATTGGAAGTACAAGTCAAGTAGGATTCATTACAAATAAAAAATTGAAGAACCACTTTGTAGAGATTTATAGTGTATCGGACAGAATGGCAAAATTAATTATTTAACTTAATAGCAAATACCAAATACACAGTGATGAGGTAGTAGAAGATTTTTATATGGATGTACAAAACACTTTTGATCAGACTAAACATCATAAAATTGTTATTGGAGACTTTAATGCTAGAATTGGTAAACAAATGAAAGATGAAAGTGTTGTAGGTAAATGACTTGTAGAGTTTGCAGAAAAAGAAAAACATTATATTATGAATTCTTTTTTTGAAAAAAAATATTAAAAGGAAATGGACATGGAAACATCTAAATGAAGGTAGAGCAGAATTGAATTATATTTTGACTAACAGAAAAATGCATACTTCAAGATTGTAATGTTCTTAATAAATTCAACACAAGAAGTGTAAGATACATATTAATGCAAAACTAGAGAGACAAAAATTATTAAATTAATGCAAAACTAGAGAGACAAAAATTATTAAGAAAAAACAATATTTACAATTGATATTCCTAATTTTCAGAATTTTTGAACATGATCCAGATTTAAATGAAATTAATAGGAAAATAACTGATATACTTTTGAAAACTGCAACAAAGATAGCTGGTAGAAAAAAGCAGCAATTGACCAATAAAATTTCTACTGAGATTAGAGAATTTATGAAGAAAAGAAGGAATATGAAGATATATAAAAATGATGCATTAAGAAGGATTGAATATCTCAAATTTTATAAAATGGTGGGAAAAAGAGTTGATAATGATATAAAAAAGTATAATTGTGAATTAGTAAGGAAAGTTGTAGAAGAGAATAGAAGTCTTGTAAAACAACATTTTGGTATTGATAGAAAACTTATATCTGCAATAAGAAAAAAAGATGGAACTATTTCTAAAAAAAGAGATGATATCATGAACTGAATAGAAGAGTTCTATTAAGAATTATATAGTAATAAAAAACAAGTATCTCCTAAATCTATTATATCTTCTAAATTGCTCAGGATTTTAAATGAAGAAGTAAAACAGAAATTAAATTTATGAAGAAGGGAAAAACTGCAGGTAATGATGGAATTATAATCAACATATTAAAAAAAGCAGGTAAAGAAATAGAAAAAATTTGGCAAAATATATTCCAAATGTCTAAATGATAGACATACCAAATGATCGGAAGAATGGAGTATTAATATTAATATTTAAAAAGGTGATAAAGAAGACATTAGAAATTATAGACCTATCAGTTTTATACAAAATTTTTACCAAGATAATTGCAATTTATCTACAGAGAATAATGGATTTCAACCAACCAAAAGAACAAGCTGCATTTAGAAATGGTTTTAGTACAGTAGATCATATCCAAGAATTGAGAAAAGTTATATAAAAGAACAATGAATGTGAGTTGCCACTATGTTTTGGATTTGTAGATTATAAAACAGCATTTGATTCTATAAGTATTTTTTCAGTGATTAAAGCATTGTTATCACAAGGTATAGACCCAGGATATTGTCCTATTCTGAAGAATATTTATAAAAATGCAACAGCAATAATTAGATTACATAATGATACTAGGAAGGTTAACATTGAGAAAGGTGTGCTGCAAAAAGTATTTTGTGGATTAAAATGGGAAGCTAAAGGAGTAAAAGTAAATGGAGATTATTTAAGTCATTTAGATTTTGCAGATGGTGTAGTTGTTTTTGCAAATACTGCTTTAGAGCTTCAGGAAATGTTGCAAGAGTTATCAGATGAAGGCAAGAAAGTATGACTAAATGTAAATGTTAAAAGACTAAAGTAATGTTCAATGGATTTTTTCAAAAGATGAAAATAAAGATTGATTATGATGAGTTAGAAGTTAACAGTTACAAATACCTTGGTCAGATTATTAGTACAGATGGAAACATAATGGATGAAATTAATCATAGAATTAAACTTGGTTGGAGTGCTTTTGGTAGAAATAATTTAATATTACAAGATAATATGCCTATGTGTTTGAAAAGGAAGATTTTTAATAAATGTGTTTTACCAGTTCTTACTTATGGATCTGAGACTTGGACACTTAATAGAAGAGGAATAGAGAGACTCCAGACCACTTGAAGTACAGAGAGATGCATGTTAGGAGTAACAACAAGAGATTGAAAAAAATACAAGGGTAAGAGAACAAATATGTGTTACTGACATTGTTGAAAAAATTAAAAGATTGAAGTGGAGTTAGGATGAATATATTTCTAGAAGAGATTATAATAGATGGGCATTTGAAATCTTAATCTATATTCCAAGAGATTGTAAAAGACCCAAAAAAGATCACATGTGAGATGGATGGATGAAATAAGAAAGTGTGCAGATGTAATGTGGAGAAGAGAGGTTAGAGATCAGAGAATATGTATTGAACTTGAAGAGACTTTCATTGTGCAGTGGATTGTTAATGGTTGACAATGATGATGATCTCTAGAAAGAGCTGTTATTTAATTTGGGGAAAGTATATGCTACTAGCTTGCAGATAACAATGTGTTTACCTACTTATTCAGTGACCTGTGCAATTTATTACTGCTAGAGTAGCAGATAATGAGTTAAGAGTCCTTAATTAATTTTCAGCAGGTTTTTAATTTTAATAAAACTATCATTGCTCAGCTTGTCTTTTTGGCATTTGATCTACTAGAAACTATTTCTATACTTATTATTGTTTATTAAAGTGTTCAATCCTGAGTTACAGGAAATTTTTCAGCAGAGGTTCTTTACTTGATGGTTATTAATAAATATTAACAAATTTTGATTTAAATGTGCAGGAGTTATATATTGTAGAGAGTGGGATGCTGATTTGAAAGCTATTACTTGCTTTTGATAAAGATTATTTTATAGCAGTATTAAAAATAGTTTAAAAGTCTATTATGAAATTTTTTAGTCTTTTGGAGATACAACGACTTGTTGAACACTTAAAATTGATAAAATAAGTGTCAGAAACTCTTTTTTTTTTTCAATGAAGAATAACATTTTGGCCGGATAGATGTCAAGCGATAACTATGGCTTCCCCTTTATCGAAGTCAGGAATCTCTCAGCACTATGCCCAGAGAAACCTGTTAGCCACTTTACTTTACTTTACCATTCCCTACCCTAAGTTTTCCCCATATTCTTCTCTATCCTGCTCCATCCCATTTTCACAACATCATCATTGCCTACTCTGTGGCTTTTATATTATCTAAAATCCCCCTTATCTTTTTCTAAACACAACCTAAAAATCAAGAACCCACTTTCTGTATAATCAGTTTGTTTCTATTTATTCTCCCACAATTTAATTATTTATACCCTTTCTGTTGTAAGCATTTGCATTCAAATAGCATATGCCTAATATTTTCCATGTCTTCCTTACATAAATTGCAGACTAAATCACCCACATTTCTCCATTTATGCATATATTGCCTTGTTGTTAATGATCCTGTTCAAGTCTTAAATAATAAACTACTTTCTTTGCTATTATCATAAATTAACTCACACCCAATATTGTTTACTTCTATATAAATTTAAACTCTTTTTACTCTCTATACTAGTTTTTCATCTCTCCAACTCCCTAAATTTTATTAATGCATCTGTTTTTTTATCCCATTCTTTGACATTATAACACTCAACAATTCTACTAACACAGTCATTCCACCTTTTGTACAAGTGACATAAAGTCTTTATCTAAATCTTCTGCATACCATATTACCTGTCTAACCCATCTTGTTGCCTGTCCTTTCTTCATAACCCAATTAAATGCTATTTTGGTTATTCTCTTTTTATCTATAAATTGCAATCTATCAAATATTTTGATTTTGCATCACTCATATAAAAACTTGACCATCACATTTCTCCTTGAATTGCCTCCTTTGCCATCCACATATCTGCATCTAATGCATGTCTTCCTACTTCTCTTTGTATTTTTTCTAAGTAATCTAGCACTTCTTTACTAACACATAATGCATTATTGCCATAAACTTCTTTACTAACACATAATGCATTATTGCCATAAATTAACCCTGCTATTGCCACTCTCATATAATTCTTGCTACGTCATACTTCTTATATAAAAACACTGTTAATTTCTTTATCAGTCTTTTTCTTTTTTTGCTTCATTTATCAATTTTTTCTCCCATTCATCCGAGCAATTTCTCTGATTACTTAAGATAATTCTCAAATAGTTATACCTATTCATCACATTTAACTTTATATCTCAGAATAAAAATTCTTTCTATTCTCTTTCCCCAGCATTTATCATCATTACTTTTTATTTTTCTTCACTAAATTTAATTCCCCTTGTGCACACCTTCAGCATAACTTGCATATGTTCCCTACTTTTTGGGCACAAGAAAATATCACCAAATAAAAGACCTGATAATATATACCCTCTTTTGCATCTATTAATGGTAACTCTATCCCTCTTCCTAGTCTTTTTATTGCTCTCTCCATTTCTCTCACATATAACAAAAACAAAATAGATAACATAGGACATACTTGCCCTACTTTCATCCCACTTTTAACTCTGATACATATAGTAATTATTTTCATACAATCTCTTAATAAAATTCACTAAGCTCCAATCAATCCCAAATTTATTAAACTTACTCATAATCTATTTCTATTTACTCTATCTTATGTCTTATGTCTAGCTGTATTCCTACTCATATCTATAAATTGTGTAACTACAAATAAACTACCTTCTATATGCCTATGACTCACAAATAACTACCTGGTGTCTGTTTCAATAAACTTACTCATGACAACCTAATTCTTGCCTTTTTTTCCAACTAATAATAAACTGTCTTTTAAAAAAGAGATTAAAGTCTGTTGTTATTGAAACTGTGAGTTTGTATAAATAGATGTATATTGTGATGGTGGTTGCAGAAAGGAGTTTGCTATTAACTGAAAGGAGACCCTTTGATTCCTCTTGGAGGCCTTAAAGGAACCGAGCAGGGCAAATTCCTAATGTCCACTCCATACGTTCTTGTCATTGCAGCTGTTATTACTATGTGATTATTCATATAGTATACGAACATGGATGGGCTGCTCACCAACACGCATTAGCCAGCATGGTGAGTTTATTGGCTTTTTACCTCTGAGTTTAAGATCAAGAAACACCGTGGTCTTTCTTCTCAGTGCCTGATAAGGCAGAATGAATGTTTGTGTAAATGATAAATATTTTTCCAATACATATATACAATTATGACAGACAAAAATAAAGCATGGCCCTTATTCCCAGGAGGCTGTAAAGTCACCAACCAAGGCAGCGGTTGGTGGCCGAAGGCGGAGGGTGCTAAGAATCCCCTGATTGCGGACCCAGGCTGCCATTTGATGACGACTTTTTATTTAGGTACTTACAACTGCAGATCACTTTCAAGTGAAGGAAGATTGCAAGAATTAGAAGAAGAACTGTCTTATATTAAATGGGACATTATTGGACTTTGTGAAGTTAGAAGAAAAGGAGAAGAAACAATTGATTTAAAAAGTGGACATATACTCTATTATAAAGGCACACATATTGGAAATACAAGTGGAGTAGGATTCATTATAAATAAAAAGTGGAAGAACAATATTGTGGAGATTGATGGTGTATCGGACAGAGTGGCAAGATTAGTTATACAACTTAATAGCAGATACCAAATGCAGATAATTCAGGTTTATGCCCCAACAAGTTCTCATAGTGATGAAGTAGTAGAAGATTTTTATATGGATGTACAAAAGGCTTTTGATCAGAGTAAACAACATTTTAAAATTGTTATGGGAGACTTTAATGCTAGAATTGGTAGACAAATGAAAGATGAAATTGCTGTAGGTAATTTTGGTTATGGTAATAGAAATGAGAGAGGACATAGACTTGTGGAGTTTGCAGAAAAAGAAAAACTTTATATTATGAATTCATTTTTTGAGAAAAATGTTAAAAGGAAATGGACATGGAAGCATCCAAATGAAGGTACAGCAGAATTGGATTATATTTTGACTAACAGAAAATACATATTTCAAGATTGTAATGTTCTTAATAAATTTAACACAGGAAGTGATCATCGATTAGTAAGGTGTAAGTTACGTGTTAATGTAAAACTAGAGAGACAAAAATTATTAAGAAAAACAATATTTACAGTTGATATTCCTAATCTTCAGAAACATTCTAATGAATTTAAATTAGAACTTACAAATAGGTTTCAAGTGTTAGGAGATTTTGAACATGATACAGATTTGAATGAAATTAATATGAAAATAACTGATACACTTTTACAAACTGCAACAAACATAGCTGGTAGAAAAAAGCAGCAATTGACTAATAAAATTTCTACTGAGACTAGAGAATTTATGAAGAAAAGAAGGAATATGAAGATATACAAAAATGATGTATTAAAAAGAATTGAATATCTCGAATTTTGTAAAATGGTACGGAAAAGAGTTGAAAATGATATAAGAAAGTATAACTGTGAAATAGCAAGGAAAGCTGTAGAAGAAAATAAAAGTCTCAAAAATGTTAAACAACATTTTGGTATTGGTAGGAAATTTATATCTGCAATAAGAAAAAAAGATGGAATTATTACTAAAAAGAGAGATGACATCATGAAATTGGTAGAAGATTTTTATCAAGAATTATATAGTAATAAAGAACAAGTACCTCCTATATCTATTACATCTTCCGAATTGCCCAGAATTTTAAATGAAGAAGTGAGACATGCAATTAAATGTATGAAGAAAGGAAAGGCTCCAGGAAATGATGGAATTATAATTGATATATTAAAAGAAGCAGGTGAAGAAATAGAAACAATTTTAGCAAAGTTATATACCAAATGTCTAAATGATAAAGATGTACCGGAAGATTGGAAGAATGCAGTAATAATATTAATATTTAAAAAAGGTGATTAAAGAAGGTATTAGAAATTACAGACCTATCAGCCTTTTATCAGTTTTATATAAAATTTTTACCAAGATAATTACAACTCGTCTACAGAGAACTTTGGATTTCCACCAACCAAGAGAACAAGCTGGATTTAAAAGTGGTTTTAGTACAATAGATCATATCCAGGTATTGAGAGAAGTCATAGAAAGGACAAATGAATATGAGTTGTCATTATGTTTTGGATTTGTAGATTATGAAAAGGCATTCGATTCTATACACATTTCTTCAGTGATTAAAGCATTGGATCATCAAGGTATAGATCCAGGATATTGTCATATTTTAAAGAATATTTATAAAAATGCAACAGCAACAATTAGATTACATAATGATACTGGAAAAATCAACATTGAGAAAGGTGTAAGACAAGGTGACTCCATATCTCCAAAACTCTTTACAGCAGTGCTGCAAGAAGTATTTTGTGGATTAAAATGGGAAACTAAAGGAGTGAAAGTAAATGGAGAGTATTTAAGTCATTTAGATTTTGCAGATGATGTAGTTGTTTTTGCAAATAATGCTTTAGAGCTGCAGGAAATGTTGCAGGAGTTAGCAGATGAAAGTAGAAAAGTAGGACTAAAGATAAATGTTAAAAAGACTAAAGTAATGTTTAATCGATTTGCTCAAAATATGAAAATAAAGATTGATTATGAAGAATTAGAAGAAGTTAACAGTTACAAATACCTTGGTCAGATTATTAATACAGATGGAAACATAATGGAGGAAATTAATCATAGAATTAAACTTGGTTGGAGTGCTTTTGGTAGAAATAACTTGATACTAAAAGGAAATATGCCTATGTGTTTGAAAAGGATGGTTTTTAACAAATGTGTTTTACCAGTTCTTACTTATGGATCTGAGACTTGGACACTTAATAGAAGAGCAATACAGAGACTTCAGACCACTCAAAGGAGTATGGAGAGATGTATGTTGGGAGTAACAAGAAGAGATCGAAAACGCAATGTATGGGTAAGACAACAAACAGGTGTTACTGACCTTATTGAAAAAATTAAAAGATTGAAATGGAGTTGGGCTGGACATATTGCTAGAAGAGATGATAATAGATGGACAATTGAAATTTTAAACTGGATTCCAAGAGATTGTAAAAGACCCAGAAAGAGACCACATGTGAGATGGATGGATGAAATAAGAAAATGTGCAGGGGTGTTGTGGAGAAGAGAAGCTAAAGATCGGAGAAGATGGATTAAACTTGGAGAGACCTTCATCCTGCAGTGGATTGATAATGGTTGATGATGATGATGATGATGATGATGATTGTGATGGTACATAGTAAAAGGATACACCTGATGTGATGCAAAATCATAAGCCTTTAAAAATGAATAGTCACACACAAAAGCATTACTTTTTACTGAGTATAGAAACTAAGAAAAAAAACAGCATTGGAAGTAAATAATATAAACAACATACAAATGATAAACATAGCATTCCCAATAATATTCAGCAAGAGACAACACTCATCCTTGGTGAATGGATTTTAAGGACAAATGTAAAATCTTGAGCTAATCATTATCTAACCAATACCAAACTTAGGGCATCATTAATATTTCATCTGCATGCAGAAACCTAAGTGCTAATAGTAATTATAAAATTGATCCTACATTAAAATATTCACATCATTATATTAATGCTGATCATCATCAATGCTCTGTGCCATCAAGTACTATGAATATACTGTCTTAGTAAACTATTTATCAAATCTATAGAAATGAAGTATGTGGATTTTCAAAGTGTTTTTAACTATCTCAGCACCATCCAAACAATTTTACAGCAAACCATATAGATGTTCACCCACATTCTCTCACTTGTATATTGCAAATATCATTACATCCAAACTAGCTTTAGGATCTCAAAAACCCTAGATACTAAGAATAATGGAAAGTATGCACAATTCTTTATATGATTAAATAATTTCATTGAGATAACATGCAGATGCTTAAATCACAACTCTATGATTAAATCAGTTATACACATATTGGTAATTCATAGAACAAATAGATAAAAGAAGAAAGTCATCATAAAATAATTTCAAAAAGTTAACTAATAAGTAAAAGAATAAAAAAATTTAGAAAATGATAATATGACAAACCCAGTGTTCATACATATTGATTAACCTAATCCATGCAATAAAATTTTTTATGTAACACATAATAAATATTATTTCCTTCTGATCCTTCTTTATTAATCAACATTTAATCTAAATGAGCTATTCCCTTGAAATAATCAAATCCTAAAAAATATTTCATAATAAAGAAAAAAAACTCAAACTTTTCTCTTCTTTTGAAAATGAAAATAGCCCATGCAAATTTAAATATTTCACAATAAAGAAGAAAAACTTTAATTCAAACCTTTTCCCCCTTTTTATTTTGAAAATGAAGATATCCCACGCAATTGTAACCAAGTAAAAAAAATCTTTTTAATGAAATGACTAAAATAATTTTTTCAATATTTCCAATTATTACTTTACAGAGAATCATTTATATATATAAGATGTACACATTGCAATACCTCATTTTACCATGGATGTTTTACATTTCAGTCCTTTTGTAATTGCCTAATTGTGTGTCTCTCCTGGTATATCTTGTAAATAGTAGTTTGGTCAATCATTTGACTACAGGTTTGTTTGTTTTTTTTGTTATAGCTTTCTACATAGTTATTTTATCCATTTAGCCTTTTCTTTTTTTTTTATAGTTCCAGATTTTCAGTTTAACTATTATTTTCATTTTTTTCCACTTAGCCTTCTTTTTTTATCTTCATGTTTCCAATTTACTAATTATTTTCATTGCAGGTTAACATAAGTGGGTGGATTATATTACATGAGCCTTGTTAATTGTTTAATAAAATAGAATTAAATAGTTGTGTCAGCAATGATTAACTTTAGCAAGAGTCTAATTTGTAGTTCTTAAAATTTCATAATATATCGCTTTGCAAACACTATTTCATTTTTTAATAAAAATCAGACTTTTAAGATGATCTTCTGACTATTGAACTCACCTCCACTAAACTATTGAATTTTTCTGCTCACACACCTGTTTTTTAAAACAATCCTGTTCCACTCAATCACATAACTATCTCAGGAATTATTGTATTTACATATACTATTTCCCACTTTTTTATGTGCTTCACCAATACTATTTTTTATAGCAAAACTTTATTCTTGCAGTTTTGTCTGTCCTGCAGTCATCATCAAAGTTATAATATCCAAATATATAATCATACAATTAATATATTTATATACATATTTATATACATAATCAAAACATAAATTTTAACCTGACCATTATAAATAATCATTTTCCATTTTATTACTTTACACTTAAATTTTTTTATTTTTTTTATTTAGATTATTTTATTTTAAAATTATTCTAAATCTTTTTATTATAATTTTAATTTTTAAAAATTTTAACTTTTAAATTGTACTATTTAATATCTATCATTTAATTATTATCTTTTTATTTATAATTTTAATTACTTCTAAACTTTTTATTTTATATTTTTATTATATATTTTTTAATTAACTATTAACTTTGGTTCTCATCTGATCCTTCGTGTTAGCTGCAGGATGGCGCATTTTCTAACCAAAACCACATTAATATAATGTTCCCGGGCTAGCGATTCTCTATTAATATTGACTTTTTTTGTTGTTGTTTACAAAGTTTACTTTCTTTCGTTTCTGAATTATTTTCCCCAAATAATATTTTTGACAATGGGATAATAATAGTTTTTTTTTTAATTTTTATTGACAAGAGGGTCTTTTTTGGTGTGTGTTCAAATAGTAATTTGTGTTTTTTTTAATAGTATTACTGTTTTTGTAAAATTGGATTGACAAAATTCAAGAGAGAACGAGTTTTTTTGATGGATCTTTAAATAATAATTGACATTACTTTGATAGGTTTACATTTGATTGTCGACAACAATTAGTGGGAGGGGTGTTTTTGTGTACGATTAAATAATAATTTACATTGTTACTTTTATAGGTTTACATTTTATTGCCGACAACAATTATTGGGAGAAGTGGGGGTTTTTTTCGTGTGTGTATGTTTAAATAAAAATTTAAGTTACTTTTATTGGTTTACATTTGATTGACAACCGATTTGACTTTCTTTTGTTTATAAATTATGGTTTTGGTTCTACAAATAAATATTTTTGACAATGGGACAATAATAGTTGTTGTTGTTTGTTTAATTTTTATTGACAAGAGGGTGTTTTTTGGTGTATGTTCAAATAGTAATTTGGGTTAAGTTTTAATAATAAGTTATGGTCTTACTTTTATTGGTTTACATTTGATTGACACTAATTATTGGGAGGGGTGGTTTTTTTGTGTATGATTGTAGACAACAATTATTGGGAGAAGGGGTGTAAATGTTTAAACAATAGTTTATGTTACTTTTAGTGGTGGTGTACATTTGATTGCTGACAATAATTAGTGAGAGGGGTGGGTGTTTTTGGGTGATGATTAAATACTAATTTACGTTCCTTTTATTTTACATTTGATTGCCGACAACAATTATTGGGAGAAAGGGGTTGTTTTTTTTTGTGTGTGTATGTTTAAATAAAAATTGAAGTTACTTTTATTGGTTACATTTGATTGACAACCGATTTGACTTTTTTTCGTTTATAAATTATTGTTTTGGTTTTCCAAAAACCTAATATTTTTGACAATGGGGCAATAATAGTTGTTTCTTTCATTTTTATTGACAAGAGGATCTTTTTTGGTGTATGTTCAAATAGTAATTTGGGTTACGTTTAAAAAATTATTGGTTTACCTTACTTTTAGTGCTTTACATTTGATTACCGACAACAATTAGTGGGAGGGGTGTTTTTTTGTACGATTAAAGAATAAAGAATAATTGGACGTTACTTTTATTTTTGACATTTGATTGCCGACGACAATTATTGGGAGAAAGGGTTTGCATTTTTTTTTGTTTGTGTGTATATTGAAATAAAAATTTAAGTTACTTTTATTGGTTACCATTTGATTGACAACCGATTTGACTTTTTTTTTTTTCGTTTATAAATTATTTGGGTTTCCCAAATAATATTTGGTTTGACAATGGGACAATAATAGTTGTTTCTTTAATTTTTATTGACAAGAGCGGGTCTTTTTTGGTGTATGTTCAAATAGTAATTTGGGTTATGTTTAAATAATAATAATTTAGTCTTACTTTTATTGGTTTACATTTGATTGATGACAACAATTAGTGGGAGGGGTTTTTTTTTCTATATGATTAAAGAATAATTGACATTCCTTTTATTTGACCATTTGATTGCCGACGACAACAATTATTGGGAGAAGTGGGTTTTTTTGGGCTATGTTTAAAAAAAAATTTTAATTACTTTTTTTATTTTACATTTGATTGCCGACGACAACAATTATTGGGAGAAGGGATGTATGTTTAAATAAAAATTGAAGTTACTTCTTTTATTTTTTTTACATTTGACGAAGGCCATTTGGAATCCCTCAAACAAGCTGCCCTTTATGAAGTGAACATTTCTGTCGGTAATAACGAGACTTACAAATGAAAATCAAAAGATTTTTTGGACCTCAAATCTGCATATATTTGCTGCACAATCCAATCTTTTCTTTCAGCAGCCGGATAATTTTTTTTTTCTGCTGTAGAAATATTCCAGCACCAGCTTCCGTGTCTGGCAATTCCTATCTTTTCAAGTTTTCAGCATTGGAATTAACCATCTTCTTGGTCTCAGAAAATTTCTCACTAAAACATGACTCAAAGCGTGATCGTTAAAAATTTTACGCTACCCCACCCTAATCGAAAATTTAGGAGGCTTACATCTTTACGATGAACAATCACGACACTGTTAAAATTGTTAAAAGGTAACAGTACATCAATTTGTCTTCAAAAAAAAGGCCCCAATGAAAATTTAAATAATTTTGACACGATCAAATTAACACACACTCGTACAATATTGTTACATCAAATACATAACACAGCATTACGTTATAGTGCGTGACACAAACAACTATGGCATTTTCCTCTGCTATTAGCATCGGAAAAAGCCACACCATTAGCCGCTAAGCTGAGTTGACACTCTTTCTAGATTTTATTGTAGAAAGAAGACTTAACTCCGAGTTAACAGTCTACCTTTTAGCGTAGTAAGAAGACTTAACTCCGAGTTAACAATCTTTCTAGGATTTATTTTAAAAAGAATGCTTAAAGGCTTGGGTGCGGCCGCAGAAACAGCATTTTTCTAAAAATTTAGCTAGAAATAGCGCCATCCCATGGCTGACACAAAGAATCAGATGATAACCTTAACTTTTTTATGTTATAAATTAGTTTTTTTATTATGTTACAAAATACTCACTTCTTTAAAATCTACTATTTACATATTTTATTTTTAAAAAGCAACTGTCAAATTTTCAAAAACATTTTTATATTTGCATAACAACTCCCTCTATCATCATTTTCTTCAACTTTATTTTTTAAAAAACCTTTTTATATTCAAACTATTCTTAATAATAATTGTTTATAAAATTATTGTCTTTACTCCAAAATCCCTATTCAGATTATGTTTTATATTTTTAATCAATATTGCCTTTTTAATTTTCCTATTCCTTCTATTATTTGTATAATTAATCATTTTATACTATCCTTCTCAAACCTATGACCTGTGTTTCTAATGAATGCAAATAAATAGGTGACCTCATATATTTATGTTGAATTAATCTTGTATAAATTGAATTCTTTGTTTCACCTACATAATTAGTTTTATATTTTTACTTTTACATGACTTATGTTCAATTTTATATACCCCATTTATGCATTTTCTACTTTTCTTACATATTTATTATCTAATATATTAAGTATATTTTTTCTTTTATTTACTATCTTAAATTTTGTTGGATTGTTAAACTTTTTATTAATTTTAATAATTATTTTATTCATACTTTTTACAATACTATTATTACAAGTTTTAATATCTATATATTTATTTTTATCAATTTTATCTTTTCTACATACTACCTCTATTTTTATTACATTTTTCTTCTAGTTTTTTTATATTTTTTTCTATAACTTTCTCTGAATATTCTTTATCTCTAAACTCTTCAATTATTGTAATTAATGAATAATTAAGATAATAAATATCCACAGAAAGTTCTAGAAGAAAGAATAAGAAAATCAGAAGAAAAATTTAATAAAAATAAATAGATAATATATAAAAAAAATAGATAAGAATAAATATATAGGTATTTAAACTTATAATAGTATTTACATCAACATGGATAGGATGACAACCTTTGCATTTAAGTGGGCTTTGAACATTCCATCATCAGATTTTCAATGAAGTGTACAGCTGAAAAGTTGTGGATTGGAGTGTTTTGAATCCTGTTCATTAAACTTTAAAGATGGGCTATCTTAATATAAAGCTGAGCACTGATTATATATATATGTGGAGATGATAATTGGACCAATTGATAAGTGCTGGTTTCGCATGAAATTTGTATATTGGTGATTATTTGTCTTTTCAACATGTGTGTGATCAGGTGGATCAGCAATATGAGATGGCATGGAGAGATGAGTGTCATGTGCAAGTCTGAGTTTGAATTCCTTATATAATAATAGTATTGTAAAAAATATGAATAAACTCATTATTAAAATTAATAAAAAGTTTAATAATGTAATAAAATTTAAGATAGTAAATAAAAGAAAATATATATATACTTAATATATTAGATAATAAATACATTAGAAAAGTAAAAATATGCATAAATGAGGTATATAAAATTGAATCTAAGTCACATAAAAGTAAAAATGTAAAAACTAATTATGTAGGTGAAACAAAGAATTCAATTTATACAAGATTAATTCAATATAAGTATGATATGAGTTCACCTATTTATTTGCATTCATTAGAAATAGGTCATAGGTTTGAGAAGAATGTACAAAAATGATTAATTATACAAATAATAGAAGGGATAGGAAAATTAAAGAGACAATATTAATTAAAAATATAAAACAAAATCTAAATAGGGAATAATTTTATAAGCAATTATTATTAATAATAATTTGAATATAAAAAAGTTTTTTAAAAAAATAAAGTTGAAGAAAATGGTGATAGAGAGAATTGTTAAACAAGTATAAACATTTTTTGAAAATTTGTCAGTTGGTTTTTAGAAATAGGATATGTAAAGAGTAGATTTTAAAGAAATGAGTATTTTGTAACATAATAAAAAAGGTAATTTATAATGTAAAAAAATTAATAGATAATTGCTATCTATTTAATCTCAGGAGAAATTTTATCCAGGCATCTTATTAAATCAGGGTGACTGTTAATCAATCCAAATGGCATTTTATTAACCTAATAGGTAAATCTCTCATATTGGAATGCAGTGTATTGGCAATCTTTTGGATGGAGTTCTATCTATCAATAACTTGAGGTTAGATTGAAAGTAGAGAACACTTTATTACCAAATCTCATGAATAATTCATTTATGGGTGATGGTATATTCCTATCTTGAATGGTTATTTTGTTTAGTTGCATAGCATCTAAACAAAATCTCATCAACCCATTTTTTTCCTTCACCATTGGTGAGGAGCATTTTGAGATTATTCCCCAATCAGTCATTTTTTTAATCTGTTTATTTATTTCATCCTGATATTGGTATGGGATTGTGTATGATTTGGATTGAAATCCTTGGTTCTCAAATAGTTTAATTCTTTGATGGAATTCCTTCTATCACTCCTGGTATTTCTGAGAATATAATACTATATTCATTGATTACAAATCCCAATTTCTCTACATTATTACCTATGATTAAATTTGATTCTATGCATTTTTCTTTTAAAAGTGCTTTCAGGATGTTAGATACAATTCAGGCAATTTTATGTAGGTCATAATTCAGCAGTAATGTTATCTCTATAACCTCATCACTTACCCTGTCTGATTTATTTTGGAAATCAATTGAACATTTATTCATGTGTAGGAAATCTGCCCTTAAGGTAACTTGAATGAGGCCATTTAATATAAGAAAAACATGATAGATACATGTTTGGTTGATCATTAATTTGACCTGGATTTGTTTTTGAACTAATTTTGCCTTTTTTCTATTAGCCATGGTAATCTGTCCTGACTTAATGGATATGGTTTTAATCTAAGATCCTTTTATAAAATATATCAGAAATTACTGATATTTGTCTGCCATCTTCAAACATTATTTCTATCATGGAGCAACTTTGCAAAGTATGATTAGGTGCTTCATCTTCCTTGAACAAGTGAGATTGGTAATTTCCTTGGTTATCATGTTAATTTTGTTTCTTTTTTGATTTGGGTCCTTGAAGTGAGGAACTACATTTCAAGTCCCTTATCTTACTTTAGATAGAGTTTTGAATGCAACTTTATTATATCCAAGTTTCATTTGTTTCTGTTGGTTGTTTGAGGCCATGTCGATGGAGTTTGGTTTATCATTGTACTTATTGTTCATTATTGTCTTATCAACACTGCCATTGTTTATTGATTTTCCCTTCCAATGATGATGGCTGTTATTATTTTTTTCTTTTGTAACTTATTATATTAATTGACATTTCCTTTTTTCTTTTTTCAGGAAATTTATTCATGTTGTGGTTATTGATATCAATAGTGTTTAGCAAATCTGCTATTTGTTCAATACTTTGGATGTTATTACAGAGTAAAGATTGTTCTATTTTTTAAAGTAAATTGTGTTTAACAATTTTTATGATTTGACTCTGACTGATGTGGTATGTGTCCAGGTTTTAACTTTGTCACTTGCCTTCTAAAAAATTTGGTTAATGTTTCTCCTGAGGTTTATATTTTTCTTATAGTATCTGATAAGAATAACAATCACCAGGAGACTTTACTATATAATAAAGTTTAATAATTGTTAAAGGTAATTGATGCTTGGAATAATAATTTCCATCATGATAATGTGTCACCTTATAAATGACTATATGCCACTATTAATTTCTTGTCTTTGGATAAGTTGTTATTGACAGAAAAGTATAAATTTAGGCTTCATAAGTGTTCAATTGGGACTTCATTTGTTAAGCCTTTGAATATTTTTGAGTTTGACAAATTGGTTTATTGTATTTGTCTGAATGATATTATTATTACCAAATCCATTTGGGGTAATTATAGGTGGTTGTATTGTTTATCACTCAGGTCTTCTTTAATATGATTAAAGATATTTTCATCATTAGTCTACGATTTGGGTATATCTTCTATTCCCCTATCATTTTCATTGATTATTTGTTTTATGTGGTTTATTATTAATTATATTTTTTTCTAAAATCAGATTTAACTTTTCTGTTATTTCCTGTTCATTTTCTGTGTGTCTAAAGTTTTGGGAATTTTGGATTTGTTTTTCTTTTAGTTTTTCTAATTTGTTAGACTATTTGCTTTCTAAATTTTCCATCCTTTGATTTACAGAAGTGTTAATACTTTCTAGTTGGTTTAACAGATTATTGTAATATTCTATTAATTTTTCAGCACTATTTTTATTTTGTGTTACTTCTGTTTCAATTAAACTCTGCCTTATATTGAGGCATTTATGATCATTTTCTATTGAATTAAATTTTTTCTCCTGAATTTCTAACTTACTGTCATGTTCTTTTTGAGACTGATTCATTTCCATCTGTAAATTTTCTACTTGTTTATTGATCTTGATCTGGAATTCTTTCTGATTTTGTTCTATTTTGAATTCAAAGTCAATTTGCTCTCAATTTTCTTTTCAAATTCTTCAAATCTTAGTTCATACTTGCAGTCCTTTTCATCTATAACTTTCTCTAACTCTAGAAATTTACTAATAGTATTTTGCTTTGTTATATCTGCTTTTAATTCAATTTTCATACTTTCTATCCTTTTAGATAAATCAGTTGTTACATTTTCCATCCTATTAAATAAATCCAATTGTTACATCTGCTTTTAATTCAGTTTTCTTATTGTCCATCTTTTTAGATAAATTGGTCATTATTAATCATATCAGACAAAAGATTTGGGATTCACATATACTGACCACAAGGGCTCCACTAACCCAAAAATTTGAACTAGACATTTATTTTAAGGATAGGATATACGAACATGAATGCACCGGACTAGCTCAACTAAGCAAATAAGGTCTTATGTTTTGTTCTGAAGGTTGGAAAGGTAGCAACAGAAAACAAAATCAACTAAATAAAAATGAATAAATATTTTTAGTATGATTAAATAAACATAAATCTAGATAACAAACTTTAAAATTCACTTTAAATTCACTAATACATTCATCAAAATTAAAATATTTTAACATTGCTTAGAAATGATTTCTGCGCATGGTATAATTATAGTAGAAAGAGTGCAAAAATACTGACAGTAGGAAAAGTACTAGGAAGTATTCAGTGATCTCATGTAAGAAAAGTGGGTAGCTTTTTTCTTATGACCCATAGTTATGAAAAGAATGAATCTCCATATTTGAGGTTTCTTAGAGCTTATGTCGAAACAGGAGAAATATGAAGGTAGCTTCCAAAACCTTAACTTAAAAAAGAGCATTGGAAGTTATTACTTTCTATCAATTGACCTCCCTCTGAGTGATACAGGCTAGGAGCTCACAATCTACCTATTGAGAGGATTAAAATGATCTATGTGCCCCTAATAAATGAATGGGAAGCTTGAAGGAATAAAACTAAAAGCTATTATATTTTGTAATAGTCTATTACAAATAATTATAGTTTCATGACATAAGTAGGGCGAATAACAAAATGGATCATGAGCCAGAAGCTAATTAAAATAGTCTGTAATATCCAGACTGCTCTCTATAACAAAAAGGAATGTGAGATTACAATTAAGACTATACTACCTTATTTACTAAGACTTGAACAGAACATATAGCACTCATTTGAAACTAGAACTCATTTAAGAGAAAAATATCAATGCACAGAAACTGAATTACACAAAATAAAATGAAAACTTGAAACACATATATATTTAAAAAGAAAACAAATTTAAGACAATAAAATTAGTTAAATTGTAGAACATAAGGTACCTTAACAAATTTGTTAAATGCTAGTGCACTAGGCTTGTTGAGTGTGGTCTGTTGATCTGGATTCACTGATGGTAGACTTGGGTGAGTCGGTTAGTGGTTTCTTTGTAGTTGGTTCTTATGGCATTATGGGCAGTTAATGGAAACAGAGGGATCATGAACCTGTCCTGGCAAAAAGCTTAGCAAATCATGATATGAGAAAATATACTTGTGGTTTAGTGTTCATTTTAGGTAGAATAATTGCAGGATCAACTTTCTTTCAGAATATGCCAGAATTGTTCTCCCAGAGTTTTTGCAGGAATAATTTGTTCAAGAATCTCTCAGAGTTTGTGCAAGTATCTCCCAAAGTTGGTGCAACTATCTCCTTGGGTTGTTGTAATCTTAATACAATAGTCTGATTAAGTCCTTTAGAGAAGAATCCCTCATATCTGAACCAATTATAAAACTTTTTTTTCTTTTTTTTAAATTAAAATTTATAAAATTCTTCATATAGCTACAATAGCTATCTAATTGAAGAAAATAAATTGCCTTTTACTGATCCATACAGTAGTGCTATAATCTATTGAGTTTAGATTGAAAATATTATTGTGTTTTCAATTTTCTCATAGTTTTGTAGATAGGTAGAGCTAAAAGGTGGCTGCCAGAGGGTTGCATTAGATTCTAAGATTTAGGTGCAGTGCTCTCAGATCCAAAGCTCTGCACTGACAAAGGCCACAAGTCAGAAACTAGTCTGGGGATATTGGATAAGTAGGCACTAGATGGAGATTTTATGTACAAGTCTTCTGGAATCCATTGATTACTCTGGTTGGCACTGAGTGGTTCTACTGTATGGAGAGTTTTGCCTGTTTTAATAACAGATATGTGCTAGCATAAGAAATAATGATCATGTGTTGTATATGATCATCAAAATGAGATTTTTTTGGTGTTAATTTGACTTTTTTAAATAGTGAGTTCCAGTTCGTGCATTAAGTTGATTATTTATATCATGTGTTACGATTTATATATATATATATATATATGTGGCCTATCTATAGGTGATACGACCCTAAGCAAAGTTTCCAAGTCCCTTATATTAGGCCCTATTTGGATTCGGGTTAGGTTCTATTAACAAACTTACTATATCCCGAACATTTTCTTTAATTATAACAATTGAATTAAGATTAGTATTTATCCCAAGTTACTTTGACATGAGTAAATATTTCTAAAATAAGATATGTTTAAAATATAATCAATATGAGACTCGTTTACCTATAAACAGATTTCATCCCCTTAACATTAAACAAATACAAAATACTTGTTCAATGTCATAAGAATACCCAGATACTCCTCCTTATTAATTAAGTATCTACATACTCTAATGACTAACAATAATATCTAATATATTATTTTATATTTATAACTATTAAGTTTTAATTCAATCACTCATTAAATTAATCTGTTAGATAATTACAGATAAACTTTGATTCATATTATGTTTAATAATTAAGATTGGCAATAATCACAAGAATAACTTTAAAATAAGGAGATCTCAGGAAAATCATTGATTTATTAATTCTTCATACTACCTATGGAATATCAAGAGGGATTTTACAGATTTCCATGGATAGTGTACAAATTAAGAAAGGCTTATAATTTAAATTCATAGTCAAGCTTTATATGTATGCTCTTTAATACTGAATATTAAAATAATATTATTAACTAAACTGTGATTAACACTAATATTTTCACTAATAACTAATGTATCATTTAATTTTATATTAATAAATACACTTTAATAATTGGCAATATCATCAATGACCTATGTGATAAAGGCAGCATGTAACAAGTAAAAAAAATCTTTACTAAGAGATTTATGCTTATTAAACTGTTAGATTTGCTTTAAATTGAATTGACTTTTCATTTTAATTTTGACTGTACATTTTAAGTTGTGTGATGTGGTGAGAATGAGCCCAGAAAAGAAATGCAGCAATTAGAATTTAATAAAACTTTTAAAACAATAATTTTAATAACATTCATTACAAATGATAATAAACATTTCCATTAATATCGAATTTAGAATAACTTATAACAAAATAATACATATATATTATAATAATGATAACAACAGAAAATTAATCTTTGGAGTATTATTATCAAACAAAACTAACAATTTCCTATTATATGTTGAGATATTTATCCCTATGTATGTGAACTACATATAACATATTCAGTTTATTAAACAATCATTTTTTTTTCCATTCATGGTTCATTAGTTCAACCTCTACATAATAGTAGTACCTGATGATTAAGTAACAATACAAAAAAAAGAAAGAACATATGGTTATAATTATGGAGGTTAGTAAGCAAACAAAATTACTACTTTTATCTTTCACATAAGAACAAAATCATTGTTTTTTAGTTTATCCATTTGTACATGTAAATATAACCTGCTCTTTGGAATATGTATATATCATTTTAAATACCCTTTCATACTAAAATATCGAGTATATTTGTTTATTTAAAGGATTCATAATCTTTAAACTTAACCGAATTATTAAATAACTATTAATATAACAACACTTGAATTAATTCCATATTAAATTGATTTAGTTATCTTCCCCTCCCCTATTATACTAACAAATCATAGCTTAAAAATATAAATACCAACATTAGAAAGAAGTTCTCTTTTAACTCTCAGCTAAAGTATAAGAACAATTTTAAATCTTCTAGTTGTTCCACACTCCATAAACTTATCATAACGTTTTTATTTTCCCTTTTTTTTTTTTTTGAAGATTCTGCTTATCCTAAGATTCGCACAAGGTATTTGAGTTACTGCAACAATAATCCTTGTTTTGTTCTTTGTTTAGTAATAAAAATTTATTTGTGGCTTGTCTTATTTATTTTAGATGATATATATTTCTTTCTATAGTAAAAGGCACACTTATGATTTCAATTAAAAATGTGTCGTGCCACGTTTTTGGCTCCAAATAAATAATTCTATCTCACATTGTAATTAAGATTTTATATACATCCAGAATAATAATGAACACTTTTCATTTATTACTAATTTAGTTCCATTGAATTTTAAATATATATATACTTAACTGTTTCCAAGAGATTTACTATTCTTTTATCTATCCTTACTGGATATTTACGGTGTTTATTTATTTCCCTTTGTGTATTACTGCAGTTCATTTTCCCTATGGCACAATTATTGTTACTTTTCCATGAATATATTCGTTGATTATTCATCTCCGATTATTTCTTCAATACTTATTAATTTTCAAGAGATTATTGGGAATTCCGATTATTGACTTGCCCAGTAGAAAAACGATTAATTTATTCCATTATTTTAACAACAGAGTTTATAATTATCCATGTATATTGATATAGAGTTGCAAATCATAAGGTTTTAGGAATTTTTAATCCAATTTTATTTTTTTAAAAAAAAATAATAATAACACCAAGAAAAAAAAACCTTAGTTACTTATACTTTACGATCCAGAAGCCTTTTTTTCCCTCTCTCGAATTTCATAGTAAAAAAAATTGTTTGAAACTCTTTGATTGGTTATTTTTTCCCACTTTTTCTCTATGAAACAATTCTTTATTTTGAAAGTTTTTGGTTTATCATTTTAAAATGACAATTTATCATTTTTTTAAAAATAAAATATTGAAATATAATATTCTTTAGAAATTAAATAAAGATAGAATTTACTATTTTAATTCTAAGTCAGAATTTTGGTAAAATTAAACCTTATTTATTTACTTTTAAATATAGTAAGATTTGAAGATAAATAATTTCTATTTTTAAAATCAAATGCGCACCCACAATAATTATTAGTCCCTACTACACATTATGTTTACAAAATTACAATTTAAACTTCATTGGTTTTAAATACTAAATAATATTAATTGTTCATCCATCTCTGTAGGTTATTTTCTATGTGTATTTTGAGTTAAGATCATTTATAAATTTCCATTAGCTAAATTCGAGTTCAAACCCTATGATCTAATATTTCATTATTGTCTTCTTTTAATAAGTAAATATTATTGGATTTGTAAAATTTAAAATTATACACTAAAATTTAATTTTAGAATAGACTGAGCTAATAAAAGTGCACAACATCCCCTCCCTTCATTTAATTTTAAATTTTATAATACTTAACCTCTGAAAAAAAACTTTTATATTGATTTCTACTGCATGGCTTTCTACAATAAATAAATGAACAAAATTCCCTGTACTCTTGAATTTCACTATTAAGTCTATTAATGCCTTTGAACCATTCATAAACTCTAAATATCACACTTAATTTTACTATTAGGTTTATTAATCTGTCTTTAAATTAATAAACTGTAAATATCACAATAACTAAATTGATAATCCCTATTACACTAATTTTGACAGCTTCTGTTTTAGACTCTTACAGAATAAGGAATGAGGCTTCGGGAATTATATGTTCCTCTAACACCTTCTGGAGTTGACAGCAGGAAAGCATTCTCTCCAATCTGTTTTAGAATTTTGTAAGGACCCTCATACAAGCTTAAGAATTTTTTGTATTTATTCTTCTGAACATCACTGACATGAGATGTTCGTAATAATACTAAGTCATCTATTGTGAAGGAGTATGGCTTATTACATGACCTTTTAACTCTTTTCTTGCCCATAATTTTAAGCTTAATTTTTGCTTTTTCCTGATCTATTTGTATATCAATATTTTTCCTAACTATTGGAAATGGAGTTTTAATTAAAATAGGTTCGTGTCTCCCATAATGTAGTCTCATGGGAGAAAAACCAGTAGACTCGTGATAAGTTATATATATATAACTGATAATTTCAGGCAATTTACGAACCCATTGGGTATGATTATCTGGTACATAGACTCGAAATAATCTACTTAACTCTCTCATTGTGCACTCACAAGGATTAGATTGAGGATTCCTTATGGAGCACATAATGTGTTTTATACCTTGAATTTGAATCCAGTGATTCCATTGGTGAGATACAAATGCAGTTGCATGATCGGTCAATATATTATCAGTCTTACCAACAATAGGAAATTGATTTCCCATTAAACATTTGATAACATTCTTTGCATCAGCTTTTGGTACAGGATACGCTGCTACCCATTTACTGAAAACGTCATATCAACTAATATAAACTTTTGCCGGTTAAACGGTGGAAGGGGTCCATAAAAATCAATGGCTAACAGTTCGTTAGGCCGATCCGGGACTATAGGTTGCAGTACACCTGCATAGGACCTATTACAATATTTTGATTTAAGACAAATGTCACATGATTTAATACTTTCTATGATTCTCCTGTACATATTTCTATAATAGAAAATATATTTTAACACATAAAAAATTTTGGGAGCCCCATAATGACCATATTTATTGTGGGTATATACTATTAATTTATCTATTAAAGATTGTGGGACTACAATTCTCCATGATTCCTCATCATTGACATCTATCTTAAACATTAAGACATTTTGATATATCTTATATCTTTGGTACACTCTTCTGATATATTTATGAACTTGTGTTTTATTATCCTGATTATTTAAGATAGTCAGGATGCTATTTATTTTCATATCCTGACTTTGAAGCATAGAGAGATTTTTACAATCTTCCTCTATATAATCATCCTGCATAATATTCATACTGTTGATACATATGTTCTGAGTATTGGGGTTTCTAGCTACCAGATAGATAGGGTGGTGACTAAGGATATCCGCAGGAATATTCTTTCTCCCTTCAATATAAATAACTTTATAGTTATATTGTTGGAGATACAATCTCCACCTTACAAGCCTTTCATTATTTAAGTAACTGCGATTTAAAAATTCCAGACTTCTATGGTCTGACAACACAATCACTTCAGAGCCTAACAAGAACTGGCGCAATTTCTGGAATGCCCAGACAACAGCTAAAGTCTCTTTTTCCATGATGGAGTAGTTCAACTCTGCCCCTCTTAAGTGCCTGCTTAAGAAATATAATACCTGGGGCATCTGATTATCATTAAGTTAATATAGTACTACTCCCAGACCATAGTGGCTACTATTTATCTGTAGATAAAATGTTTTACTGAAGTCAGGATATGCTAAAATCACGTATTTAAGAAAATTTGTTTTAATCTTTTCAAACTCATTACTATGCTCAATGGTCCGATGCCATTTTTCACCTTTTTTTAATAATTTAGAAAGATATAAAGTGACTCCAGCAAAGTTCTCATAAATTTTATGGTAGTAGTTGCATAGACCGAAGAACAATTTTAACTGTTTCACAGTTTTAGGTATGGGGAAACACTGTATAGCAGCCACCTTTTCTGGATGGGGTTGGATACCATGCTCATTGACTAAGTGTCCCAAAAAGGTAATTTCTTTTTCTGCTATAGAACACTTCTCTAAATTAATCTCGATATTTTTGGAGGAACACTCTTGAAAGAACATTTGTAAGCATTCCAGATGCTCTTCCATACTATCTGACATGATGACTATATCATCCACATACATGATGATCTTTTCTTTTAATTGTCTTGAAAAGACCATGTCTAAACATCTAATAAAACCAGCTCCACTATTAATGAGGCCAAAGGACATACATCTGAAAACATACGAATGTCCCTTGAAATGAAATGCTATATATTGCTGATCCTCCTCATGTAGTGGAATTTGCCAATAGCTGGATGTTAGATCAAATGTGGAAAAAATTGACTTATCTCGAAATTTAATAAGGAGTTCATGTACTGGTGGAGGAATGTCACACTCAGGAATGGTCATTTGGTTTAACATACGAGCATCTAAACAAACTCTTATAGAGTTATCCTTTTTTATGATCACTAGTGAATTAACATAAGGAGAAGGACATTTTTTAATTATTTTCCATTCTAGCATTCTATCTATTTGATTTTGTACCTCATCCTGATATTGATATGGAATCGGGTACATCTTTTGCTGGAAAGGGTCATTACTTGTTAATTGTACTCGATGAACATATCCCTCTATGATACCAGGAATTTTAGAAAATATACATTTATAATTATACATCAATTGGAATAAATTTTCCTTAAATTTAGAATTGTCTTCACAAACATTTCCCACTTTAGCCTGAATGCTAACATCAATTGATGTATCATGGATACACAATAATTGATTAGAAAGGTTATGTGATCCATATCCAAATTTGAGCCTTTCTTCTCCACAATAAAAAATTTTATTTTGAAAATCCAATTTTACATTGATGAATCATCATGAAGTCAGATCCTATAATAGCTTCATGTATTAATCCTGGCATGATGAGAAACACATGTTCAAATTTGGCACCATTAACAATAAAGGTAATCAAGACTTGCTTGTTAAAGAGCCTAGTCCTCTTTCCATTGGCTAGAGTGACTTGAATTTGTTTTATGGGAAGGGATGGGATATTCCCTTGTATATCTATAATTTTCATATACATATGCTCTGATAGTATAGAAGCTTGACTTCCAGAGTCAATTAAAGCTTTAATTTTTAATTCACCAATATACAAGGTTACTACTGGACATTAATATATGATAGGTGGCTCACCAATGTTAAATGGCTCTAAGTAGTCTATGTCCAGATCTAATGTATTTTATTTAAAAGCCACATATTGTTCCCCTTTTGATCCACTAAAGGCCCTTGCATAGAGGAACACATAAACAAAGACCTCTCTAGTTTAACATGGTCTTGTCAACAGCTTTACACCCTGTCTTCTTTAAAATAGTGGTAATTCCACTGGTTGAAGGCTTACTATCCTGAATTAATGGTTTATTTCTACCTTGATTAACTATACTTGGATTTCTTGCCTTCGAAACAAATCTACTTTTTACACCAAAATATGGTTCATTTCTCCTAGCTCTCGGCGGCATATTGGACCTAACTTGCATTGCAGCTACTGGATAATTTAACTTTTCCTTCAACTGTCTATTTCCTCTTTCTAAACTGCCATCACTCAACTCTAAGGCATCTAGAATCTCACTCACTTCTTCAATAGTATATTTATCTGCAGCAATGACAATTTGCTCAATATGGCATGGTAAATTTCGTCGAATCAATTTGACAATTTGCATTTCCGACAATAGAAATGAAGTAAGGGTTTTTAATCTAACAGCTTGGTTGCGGAAAAATTTTGCATATCCACCTTTGTTAGCATTATACCTTTCTTGCATTATTTGGTATCTAATGTAATTCTGCTTGTCAGATCTCCAAAAACTAGACAATATCAAACACTTGAAGTCTCCATATACAATGGATTTTTCGAATAATGACTGCCACCAGTCTCTTGCAGCACCATACAAATGGTTACTTGAGATGGATAATCTTTCCCTCTCTGACATAGGACACAAAGAAAACAACTCTTCCAAATTATTTAGGAATTCTGAAGGATTCTCCATATATTCACCTTTGAATGGTTTTATCTTAATAAATCTTATAGCTATAGAATTACTTGCACTTATTCCTCTGTCTACTGATTGATCATCTCTATCAGATTCTATTTCTTGAAACCTACTTATTTTTTCATTATGGTTATTAGTAATATCTTCTAGTTGTTTTACCCTAGTACAATTTTCATCCATAGTTTTATTTCTTAAAATTTCACTAGAAGTTTTCTTTCCTAAGCTTTCTGACCATTTTAGTCTATCATGATTGCTGACCTTAATTTCATCAACTCTAATATCATTATCAAGTATTCTATCCTCCAATTTCATTTTACTAAACAAACTATCTATATAATTCTTTTGCTCCTCTCTTAATTGATCAATGTTTATATTACTCATCTCTTTTGAGCTATTATTTTCTTCAATTACTTCTTTATTCTTCTCTATTCGATCTATTAATTCTTTCTCTAACTTCTTCAACTTTTCTCCCATTTTAGATCGATATCTTTGATCTTCAGTTTTGTTAGATTTTATAACCTGTAAATTTTTCTCTATTCCTATTCCCAACTCTTTAAATTCTAGAGTACTGTTATCCATTTCTTCTTTTACTTCTGTTCTTAAAAATTCAAACTTGTTTTCCATTAATTCCATTTGATTCTGTATACCTTTAACACCATTATCTACATGTTCTATCTTCTCATTCAGTTCATCTTTACTAACGTCCATTGTTTGATAGCTTCTTTACCCTGAACTTGGAGAGCTTGAACATTTTTATTTTCTCTTTTACTACCTCTATAACATTGTTTTTTGTTGCAAACTTTTCACTTAATTCTCCAAATTTTTGCTGTAAATCTCCTTTTATAAACTTAATGGCTTGTTGATTTTCAACTATACATTTATTCATGAATTCTAACTTCTCACTTATCACTTTATTAGTTTCTTGCAGTTCTTCTCTTAAAGATTTATTACTTTCTTCTAACTTTCCACTCAAATCTTCTCTTAAAGATTTACTAGTTTCTTTTAACTTTTTATTTAAAGATTCATTTATTTTCATCATCAATACAAATAAATCATCTAAACTTTTCTTCTCTTCCACCACAACAACTTTCTTTTCTTCTATAACTTCACATTGGATATCCTTTCTTATTTCTCTATCTTTCGTATGACTCTCCCCTCCTTTTTCCATCCTTATTTCTACTTCTAACATCTCCTTGAGATCTTGTTCTTGGACAGAACAAATATTTTCTTCTTTTTCTGAATTCTCAGTTCCACTCATTTTTGGAAAAAAAAAAAAAAAAACTTTTTTCACTAAAGCACTTTGCTAATTTTTTCTTTAAAAATATGACTTAGTTCAACTTCATAAAAAAATATTTTTTACTAGGCTATTCCAACAATCAACAACTCTCTCAAATAACTTGACAAATCAATTATATTTCATTTTCATGATATCTATTATTAGATACCATAAACCATATTTATAACTATTTATTTACAATAAACTCAAATTCATATAAACAAGTTGCATACTTTCTTTTCTCAACATCATTACCACAACCACCACATGAATTATTCATACATAAACTATATCAATCTATGCATGATTTGCCTACTGATCACATAGTCATATTAGACTAGCCTTTATTTAATATTTTAACAAAATCAAAAAAAAAAAATTATTATTTGATCTAATAGTTCAATTAACACGTTAGGCATTTTTTATATAAATCAATCATGATAATCAATGATTAGTTTACTAATCCTGCCACTCGTATGGGCACCATAAGGGGATTTAAATACTGTGGCCTGTCTATAGGTGATATGACCCTAAGCAGAGTTTCCAAGTCCCTTATATTAGGCCCTAATTGGATTCAGGTTAGGTTCTATTAACAAACTTACTATATCCCGATCATTTTCTTTAATTATAACAATTGAATTAAGATTAGTATTTATCCCAAGTTACTTTGACATGAGTAAATATTTCTAAAATAAGATATGTTTAAAATATAATCAATATGAGACTCGTTTACCTATAAACAGATTTCATCCCCTTAACATTAAACAAATACAAAATACTTGTTCAATGGCATAAGAATACCCAGATACTCCTCCTTATTAATTAAGTATCTACATACTCTAATGACTAACAATAATATCTAATATATTATTTTATATTTATAACTATTAAGTTTTAATTCAATCACTCATTAAATTAATCTGTTAGATAATTACAGATAAACTTTATTCATATTATGTTTAATAATTAAAATTGGCAATAATCACAAGAATAACTTTAAAATAAGGAGATCTCAGGAAAATCATTGATTTATTAATTCTTCATACTACCTATGGAATATCAAGAGGGATTTTACAGATTTCCATGGATAGTGTACAAATTAAGAAAGGCTTATAATTTAAATTCATAGTCAAGCTTTATATGTATGCTCTTTAATACTGAATATTAAAATAATATTATTAACTAAACTGTGATTAACACTAATATTTTCACTAATAACTAATGTATCATTTAATTTTATATTAATAAATACACTTTAATAATTGGCAATGTCATCAATGACCTATGGGATCAAGGCAGCATGTAACAAGTAAAAAAAATCTTTACCAAGAGATTTATGCTTATTAAACTGTTAGATTTGCTTTAAATTGAATTGACTTTTCATTTTAATTTTGACTGTACATTTTAAGTTGTGTGATGTGGTGAGAATGAGCCCAGAAAAGAAATGCAGCAATTAGAATTTAATAAAACTTTTTAAAACAATAATTTTAATAACATTCACTGCAAATGATAATAAACATTTCCATTAATATCGAATTTAGAATAACTTATAACAAAATAATACATATATATTATAATAATGATAACAACAGAAAATTAATCCTTGGAGTATTATTATCAAACAAAACTAACAATTTCCTATTATATGTTGAGATATTTATCCCTATGTATGTGAACTACATATAACATATTCAGTTTATTAAACAATCATTTTTTTTCCATTCATGGTTCGTTAGTTCAACCTCTACATAATAGTAGTACTTGATGATTAAGTAACAATACAAAAAAAAAAAAGAACATATGGTTATAATTATGGAGGTTAGTAAGCAAACAAAATTACTACTTTTATCTTTCACATAAGAACAAAATCATTGTTTTTTAGTTTATCCATTTGTACATGTAAATATAACCTGCTCTTTGGAATATGTATATATCATTTTAAATACCCTTTCATACTAAAATATCGAGTATATTTGTTTATTTAAAGGATTCATAATCTTTAAACTTAACCGAATTATTAAATAACTATTAATATAACAACACTTGAATTAATTCCATATTAAATGATTTAGTTCTCTTCCCCTCCCCTATTATACTAACAAATCATAGGTTAAAAATATAAATACCAACATTAGAAAGAAGTTCTCTTTTAATTCTCAGCTAAAGTATAAGAACAATTTTAAATCTTTTAGTTGTTCCACACTCCATAAACTTATCATAATGTTTTTATTTTTCCTTATTTTATTTTTTTTTTGAAGATTTTGCTTATCCTAAGATTCGCGCATTTTTCCTTATTTTATTTTTTTTTTGAAGATTTTGCTTATCCTAAGATTCGCGCGAGATATTTGAGTTACTGCAACAATAATCCTGGCTTTGTTCTTTGTTTAGTAATAAAAATTTATTTGTGACTTGTCTTATTTATTTTAGATGATATATATTTCTCTCTATAGTAAAAGGCACACTTATGATTTCAATTAAAAATGTGTCGTGCCACGTTTTTGGCTCCAAATAAATAATTCTATCTCACATTGTAATTAAGATTTTATATACATCCAGAATAATAATGAACACTTTTCATTTATTACTAATTTAGTTCCATTGAATTTTAAATATATATACTTAACTGTTTCCAAGAGATTTACTATTCTTTTATCTATCCTTACTGGATATTTACAGTGTTTATTTATTGCCTTTTGTGTATTACTGCAGTTCATTTTTCCTATGGCACAATTATTGTTACTTTTCCGTGAATATATTCGTTGAGTATTCATCTCCGATTATTTCTTCAATACTTATTAATTTTCAAGAGATTATTGGGAATTCCGATTATTGACTTGCCCAGTAGAAAAACGATTAATTTATTCCATTATTTTAACTACAGAGTTTATAATTATCCATGTATATTGATGTAGAGTTGCAAATCATAACGTTTTAGGAATTTTTAATCCAATTTTATTTTTTTAAAAAAAAAATATCACCAAGAAAAAAAAACCTTAGTTACTTATACTTTACGATCCAGAAGCCTTTTTTTCCCTCTCTCGAATTTCATAGTAAAAAAAATTGTTTGAAACTCTTTGATTGGTTATTTTTTCCCACTTTTTCTCTATGAAACAATTCTTTATTTTGAAAGTTTTTGGTTTATCATTTTAAAATGACAATTTATCATTTTTAAAAATAAAATATTGAAATATAATATTTTTTAGAAATTAAATAAAGATAGAATTTACTATTTTAATTCTAAATCAGTATTTTGGTAAAATTAAAGCTTATTTATTTACTTTTAAATATAGTAAGATTTGAAGATAAATAAACAGTGAGGATTGCCAATTCCTCTACAAGCTTTATGATAAATGCTTAGCCAGAGCCAGCACTTAAAATATCTCTGTCAGGAACCCCTTCCCAAACCCCTGACCATGGTTTCATGCTCAGTGCCAAAGCACAAAACAATGGTCAAGGGTTTGGGGAGGGGTTCCTGACAGATATTTTAAGTGCTGGATCTGGCTAAGCATTTATCATAAAGCTTGTGGAGGAATTGGCAATCCTCACTGTTTATAACTTACAAGCTTAAGAGATAGGGTCATGTGATCTATGAATTGATCTATGACTCTTATTTTGACTATTGAAGATAAATAATTTCTATTTTTAAAATCAAATGCGCACCCACAATAATTATTAGTCCCTACTATGCATTATGTTTACAAAATTACAATTTAAACTTCACTGGTTTTAAATACTAAATAATATTAATTGTTCATCCATCTGTATATATATGACTCTGTAGGTTATTTTCTATGTGTATTTTGAGTTAAGATCATTTATGAATTTCCATTAGCTAAATTCGAGTTCAAACCCTATGATCTAATATTTCATTATTGTCTTCTTTTAATAAGTAAATATTATTGGATTTGTAAAATTTAAAATTATACGCTAAAATTTTATTTTAGAATAGACTGAGCTAATAAAAGTGCACAATATATATATATATTGGATTAATAATAATATAAGTTTATTTATTATGTTTTTGTGATTTTCTCACATCTAAATTTGATCATATTTTTTTAATATGTGTATATTAAATAATATTTAACAAGATGTTTTTATAATAAAGATAAGTATCAATATTTAAGATTTATGGTTTAGTTTAGATTATGTATTATATCACATTTGTTTAATATTTAATTATATAAACAATTACCTTGTGCAGATTTTTGTTTTTTATTTTTATTTCGGTAACATTCTCTTTATACATGTAACTTATTTTACATTATTTGTAGAGAATGTTGTTATTGTAGTTATTGGTGTTGAAGTAAACAAGGGTGTTTAATGGTTCTTGGTGGGGAGTAAGATCACATCTTACAATATATTGTAACGATCCGGAGAAGTTAGACTTAACATAATCTGCTCTACAGGCGCCATCTAGGCATTTGAACCTAGAAAAATTTATAAAGTAGGCAGATACGTAAGTCAAAAAAAAAATTTTTTTTATTTTATATATTTTGATATCTGGTCATTAGCCCATTATCACTAGCTCAGTGGAATAACAGAGATTTATATTTTATAAAAAATTCTTATCTAAGAATATATAAAAAAGAATAAAATAAGCCACTGCCAGTAATTATACAGACAAAAATTTATTTACACACATATATATAAAATTTAACATTATTATTTTAGTATGTTTACTTTAACATTTAACATTATTTTTAACTTTTATTTTAGATTTTAATTTACATTTTAATTTTTATACTATTATAGTAAAAATCAGTCATATATCACATGACCTAAGTTCGCACAGATGGATTTATAAAAGTTTGTTTATAATGTTGGGTATAGATCGGTTACATAGGTTACACGGTCAAAAAACATTTCAAAATAAACATAAACAATCAAAATACAAAGTCATTGATACCGTCAATTGCATAGGGAATACAAGTAACCCAATGGTATTCATCATAAGATACTGCATTGACATCAATAACTTAAAAGACATCCGAGTAAATACATTTTAGATACTCACCGTAAGGTATCATTATTTACCGAATGTCTATATATTTTGATCAAATATGAAAACCAAAAACATAATTAACCAATCACGAATCCATGCAACGTCCATACCCAACTTAAATTTAATGCATTTTTATTTAGAGTGTCAAGTATGAATAGACTACACAGATTTGCATTTGAAAGAAAATATTCTATCCTTATTTAACCTTAGGCCAAAAGTTCGCAGTCAAACCAACGTCAATTCGTCTGATATATCGATGCATTCAATGTAATATGAAATATGGCAGCACAAAAGGTTAAGAGAAGAAATTGCCTCTCATCAGATAGGAATACTACATCTATCTGATAAGAAGAGCAATATAAAAAATAAAAAACTCCATAGGAAAGGACTGCGGCCATTTTGCCAACTTACGAATCGCATTCCATAGGCCAAAAAAGAAGTGTGCGGCATATAAAGTGATTCTGCCCGTAGCGAATCTCTTACTACATCTACTAATTACACCAATATATCCAATCCATTGACCTAATTTAACTATGAAACAAATAACCTAAGATTACCCTCTTCTAATATAACTTTATAAATCTATATAGCCATTCACACTCAACTTAAGTTTAACATTTATATAATTTAATTTAATGAAAAACAAAACAGTCATAATAAAACTTAAAAGAACCAAAAACAAATAAATGGAAATGATTTTAAATAATAAAAAAATACATCAAATAACGTTATTAATATTAATTTACGTTGGTCAGATAGGATTCTATTTGTATTATTTACTAAAAGGTTTAGAATTTAGAGTTCTTATTGTCTTCAAATGAATATAAAGTTCTTACGATTTTCAAAATGTCCAGCTTTATCTGTTGCTTGCCATTTGAACATGAATTCCCATGCCATCATAAAGAGGTTGGTATTCTGTAAGCCATTTTATTTATTCATTCGGAGGTTTTTTATTTTAGCTGGTCCTCAATGTAGAAAACGATGTTTCATTTTTTTTAACAACTGAAGGAATTGAAAGTGCATCTTTCAATCCCTTCACCTCCAACTCCGCACTAACACATATCTGTCATCTCATAATAACTAACTAATAATTTCCAAACTTTTCCTTTTATATTAATTTTAAGGATTCAATTGACATTACATCATCAATGATGATGATCCTTCCATTGAGGTCCGATTTCATTGTTTATATCTCTCCTATCTGACTTTTGCTTATACATTTTAAATGCCCAAGGGCTAGTTTATATTTAACTAATTAAAATAATCATTTCCATTTTTCAATAACATTAATTAATTTGTTTTCAAACTTAAAGATATATTTTTATCTCTAAATCTTTTTAAGTTTTTGCTTTTAAAATACTTTTTCTATTTTTAATAAAGTTTTATTTTAATAATTTTTTTTTCCATCTGTGCGATTTTATATATATACGAGTTTAAGACATTTAATTTCAATTTTTTCATTCTTAAAAAAAAAAAAAGTTTTATTTGCGAACTTTTATTCTTTTCATGTTTTCTAATAATAAAAAAATGTAACGTCGTCTGTGCCCATTACAATATATATATATATCTTACAGTATATATATATTATATGTTTAAATTCTTTATCAATTTTTTGAAAAGACTTTCTTTACAAAATCTTCTCCTCTTATAAGACATTCCTTATACAACAATTCTTATCAATCAATCAATGACTCTAAACAATTCTTATCAATCGATGACTCTAAAATTACAAAAAAGTTACAAAAAACCTCTTCAATTTTTTTTTTTTTTAAAACTAAAACTATACATTATTATATGTAAAAAAAAAACATACACATACTATTAGATATAAAAATCACTATACAAATTTTACTAGTTCACATATAAAATAAAATAAAAAAACAAGTAATAAAGCAATAAAAAATAGGACACTAAAAAACAGTTCTCTAAGAAACAAAAAACACAAATAAATAAACAAATCCCTAAGAAACTCGATAATTCAAGGATTTTGTAGGGTTTTGTAAAGTTTTATAAGGATTACTCAACCGATGATGTTTTATACTTACCGATTTTCCTTCTGGCAAACATCATTGATGATAAGATGACAACGTTGTCATGTCAACCAAGACACTGACATGACATCCAATTTTTGGATTTTTTTGACCCGCGAGATTTAAAAATCGGAGAGAGCTTTGGGAAATTTTGTCATTTGTCTGTCTTTTGCTACTAGTCCACCGCAATGGACGCTATTTGTAAGTAATTTTCATTTTTGTTTTTAATAAATAATGCCATTTTGATGTATATTATTTTGTAAATTATTCTGCAATTATAAAAATTACAATTAATTAATTTTATTTTTAATTTCTGAATTATATCATACAGAAATTTTTTTTTTGTAAATTCATCGGCAATTATAAAAATTACAGTTATGAGAGTAATACAATGTCTGATACAGGTGTATGCCGAGCCTGTGGCTCGTTAAAAACATCGCAGGCCACTCCCCGCCAATTCCAGCACTACGCGCTGTATTTTATAATTGAGCATAATATAGGGTGGTTTTATAAATTATAATATAGTTTTTTTAGACTAGAACCTGTTTTATATGTTTTTTAACATGAATAATTGAGTTAAATCACATCGCAAAATTTGTAAAGATAATATATTTTTTTCATACAAGTACATTTTTTTAAAATTTTTTTTTTGTTAGACCATTTTAATTAATTGTCCAGTTCGCCATTAAAAATGCCAGATTCGCATTAAATTGGGAAAAGTGTTCTTTATTTGTATATTTATTTTAAATTTAAAAAAATGTGTACATATTTCTGCAATTATAGAATTACTATAATAATTATACAATTATTATATTAATTACTTTTAATTTCTAAATTATTTTGATGCATGCATGTACATTTTTTTTATTTTTTTTTATTTTTTTTTAGTATTTGACAACCGATGATGTATTGCCCTGAAGCCATATCAGTCTGATGTTGTAATTTTTAACGTGCTGGGTCCACGTGATCTGCGGACAAATTTTAGCTATTTCATTTGTCTGTAAATCACTTGGAGACCTTATCTTAAAGATCACAAAGTGAGACTGATATGGCTTCAGGGCAATACGTCATCGGTTGGCAAATATGGAAGAACCGTATTTTATAAAAAATTTATAATAATGAATTAGTTTTTTTGTTGTTGTTGTTTCAAAACAATAAGTGTGACATATTTATCAGTTAGTTGATTGATAAGAACTGTTGTATAAGGAATGTGTTAAAAGAGGAGATTTTGTAAGAAAATTTTTTTAAAAAAAATTGATAAAAAAAAGAATGTTAACCTATAGGCATTAATTTTATCTGATATGTAAATATTTGTAATTTTTTTAATGGGTGTTAAATTCTGGAAGTAGCCAGTTTGCTGAGCTTTCTGAGGTATACTAGTCTGCTGGTTGAAATATTAAAGCAGCTTTATAGAGAAGTAATTATGTGGGGGGTTTTTTTATTAGTATTTTATATATTTCCTTGATTTCACATATTTATTATTTTCATGAATATATATTGTAACCTTCTGGACAGGCACCAGAAATATTGATTGTAATTATGTAGCACTGTTTCGGTAACAGCTTATAGCATCTTACTAAAAAAAATGAAATAACCTGGAATTTTAATTATTTTTTTTATTAATGACCTAAAACTATGTTTGGAAACACTTATAGATATAATTTGAAGGTTTTGAGATGTTTAATAGTTTTGTTTAGTGAGTAATTAATGATAGAAAGGGCGGTGGCTTGTCACAGAAGTTGTCAGTTTAGTTTAAGTTGATTCCAAGTTTGTTTTATTTGTCTGCTGAACAGTGTTGAGATTTGTTTAGATGATTCTCTGGTTTATTTGCTTATAATATTTTAATCTATAGTGTAAATAGTGCAATATGTTTGGCTCATCATCATTCTACTGTCAGTTCAATCAGGTCAGTTTAGTACCTGTGGTATAGTATTTGTGAATGTTAATGTATGCTTGTGCCATCCTTCAGCTTCATTTTCCATTCATGTACTTTATTGTACTACCAAATATCATGTCTCATAGCAAAATATTTGATTTCATAACCAATAGCTTGAATAACCAGCTTAGTTACATTTTAAGTGAATTAATGGATTACTTGACAAGTGGTTTATTAAACAACAAATATACTATTAAATATTTTAGTTGCTAAAATAATTATCATTGGTTTTATTCTGTTACTTTAGAAATACAAAATATTTTATTCTTAGTTCAATTTAATATTTTTTTAAAGACAAAATGATTTTTTCCTTTTTTTTTTTCAAGACAAAAAAGTTTCTTGCATATTTTTCTGCTAATTAAGTTTCAGTGTAATGGGTGGAGCAATTCTGTTTTTAGAGACCTTTGACCTTTCAAATGACCTTGGATTATTGGAAGAACAGATTCCTGGGTAATGATTTGAGATACTTAAAGGGAGGATTTTTTTCACTTTATTTCACTTTGCTTTCTGATTTCATCATTTCTTTTCCAATAAAAGTTTTATTCATACAATTTTGATTCTACAAGCTGATTCTTCCATGATCCAAGTTTGAAAGTGAAAATTCATTATTAATTTTTTGGACAAATGAAAACCTAAATGACAGTAAAACAAGGTATATCTTTCTTGCTTTTTAATTGAATAGTTTAAATTCTAAAGTCATCATTTGAAATGCATATGTGTGCCTATATTATAAACTATTTAAGTATTTAATTTCTAATATTAAAGAAGTAATGGAAATGTGTGTTTATATTTCAAAATTATTTTACTTAAATCTTAATTCTAATATTAAAGAAGTAACTGGAATGGATGGATTTTATTATTTTGGGAAATTTTTGAACTCTTTCATTAAACATTTCAAGGACTCTTTATTAATAATTTTTGCTAATTATAAAGGAATGAAGTTTAAACGCAACAATGCGTGCGGATAATTTATTCTAATCTGCTTTATTATTATTATTGTTAAAATATTTACCTAACCATTTGTATCTAAAAATAAGGAACAAATGCATAACATATAATTTAATGGACTATTTATTAACTTATCTCTAAATATGCTGATAAATAAATGGGTAGAAGAGCATGAAACTGAATGTGGATTACTTTTCTTTTATTGTTCTCTTCATTTGCAGTTGATTTTAGTTTTAAAAAAATGTTATCAATAAACTTACCTGAATTTAAATTGATTTTATAAACTGATTAGTTATGTGCTTTGTGAATGGCTTTTAAAAACTCAGAACAAGTGCTTGAACATATCTAATGAATTAAGTAATAAATTATTTATGTCCATAATGAAGAATTCTTGTATGTAATATTGCCAGTGGTTTCATTAGCTATTGCTAAAAAACTTTGAAATGCTGCTAAATTGGATCCAAATTAATATTATTTATCTCCCTGCAGAAAATTGTTATATGTCTATCCATATTTATGATTATACCCATGATCATCATTATTTAGTACATAACTAAGATATATCATTTACAGACTATGAAAGAACTTTTGTTTCAACCAAGAAAAAAAAGCTTTGATGATTATTATTATTTTGTTAGCATTTAATAGATAGATAGATTTAAAAATTTGTCTTATGATTTTATTTTTATTATTTTTTTTTTATGTTTCTCTTCAAGAACATCTCAATGGTATAATATGGAAAATTATTATACTGGGTAATTAGTATTATTTTAATATAGTTTTTATTGTGTGCTCATATTTCTATATGTGTGTGTTAGCGATTGAAATATCCATTCGCTGTTAAGGGGTGAACAGCTCATTTTGAAAAGAGCTCATTATCATTGCATTTTCAAGAAGTTATAAAATAATTATTTCTTAACCTTTCTGCTGATCCTTATGAGTTGACTCATGTCAGCTTGATGTCACTTGAATTTCATCATTTTTAATACTACGCTAGAGATTTTACTATCATTGGAAAGGTTTTAAAAAGTTCTGTAAGATGCTGCCCTCTCTTGAATTATTTTACAAGTAAAAAATCAATAAAACTGCCAGTAAAGCTGTAACAAAGAAATAAGCTTCATGATGATTGGCTCTTAGCTGTCAAATACATTCTTATTGGCTGTCAAGGACAAAGAAAACTGCCTACTCAAAGAAAAATGCTATGATTTTTTTGTTTTATTTCAAAAATGATAAACAAATGTTTTAGACCATTTCAAAAATATTTTTTGACAAATTATAAATTATTTTGATAAAATATGAACTAAAAATAAAATTATTTTAGAAAAATATTTAAGATTTTAGTAAAAATATTTAAAATTTTAGCAAAAAAAGTATTTACTTTTCCATAACGTAAAACTGACAAAGAAATCATTTACGTCAGCAACTCTTTTTAATTGGTTACTAACTTTCATTTTTAAATTTGCTGCTATCGAATATTTTTTAATAAATAAATAGAAATTTATTTTCGAAAAAACTTTTGTTCACTTTGATAACCTGACAAATTATTAATATACATTTTACAAACAAAACTAAAGTGAATATAATATTAAAAGACAAATATATTTTGAGGCTTGAGTGTGACTTTGATCAATTAAAAGTTTACACTTTTACCTCGCTCGGCCAATAAGATATTGGCTGTCACAAAGATTAATAATTGTTTTACTCAAAATTTAAAGAATTATTGTATATCCCAAACCACACTTTTATTTTAATTTTGTGCTAATGCCAAATGCACTAAAAAATTATTTTGTCTTTTCTTTCTAGAAGTTATTTTGCCTTGTTTCTTTAATAATAATTAGTATATCTCCAAGTTAAAATATTATACTTGTCAGAAATGAGAGATTTATTCATTATTATCTTTATTAATTTATTAATTAATATTGTTACAGTATTTCTTTATCAACTATGATTTGAAATTGTTTATGCATTATTATTCTTATATACATGTCTGTTATTGAATCCAGCTATAATAATGTTTGAATTGAAAGTAGAAAGAATTTAATTCCCATCAGTTTCGAATGATAAAATATGCCAAGAAAAGTAGAAAATTTAAAGATTTATTTAAGTGTGAATTTATTATTTCTTTATTATGCTTAGATTGAAATGTATTTAGTGGCTATACAGAATTAAATTATTTATGTTATGTAGTATATTGCCATGATAGAGATAAGCTCTCCCTTAGCTTGTTGAAATATTTGTTAGGAGTAGATTATATCCTCCAGATTTAGTAGTTGTATTTTATGAATTATAGTATGAAAACCAAGTAGTGTATTTCCCTGATTTTTTGGTGATGAGACCATGTCCACACCAGTTTGTTTTAAGTCTCAAAAGTTAGGCTTAGGAGCTATTGTATATTGTTATTTAAATGATTAGAGTTATGAAAGTCTTTTATCCCTCATGTGCCCTATGGAATGTATTCCATCATTTATTCATAGCCAAGTGTAAGATAATTTGCTGATAAAAAAGGAAAATAAAGGTAGAATTGATTTTTTCTCACAGAACAGCTGAAGTAGATTAGTATTAAGGCTTGTTTGGCCATTATCATCATCCGTATTATGATATTTGTCCCAATTTCATAAGTAAACTGATCGGATGTAGTTATATTAATTATTTTGTAACAGATAGCATAAATTCAGACACATGCATAAAATAGTATTAATTTAGAAGGTATGGAGAAATCCATCATTAATGTGTAACTTTTTAATTATTGTTTCAAATCATATCATATTAATTACTTAGATTTTATGCCATCAACTCTCATAATGTTTTATCCTCATTTGAATGAACAAGAAAGAGAAAACAAAGTGTGGCTAATTAATAGAACTATTTATTTAATTTGTAAAGTATAGTTTGGCCTCTTACTCTTAGATTTAAACCCCTCTCATATTATGTGATGTGCATTTGAAGTAAAATGCCAAGAACTTTAGTTTCATCTTATAATTTAGTGTCAGTGTTTAATACAGTTTTATTTCTCATGAACATATCAAAGTTGATTGATAGCTTGAGTGCACTGAAAATAAAATACCAAATATAGAATAAGTTTATATTTAATTATCTTAGTGTAGTATTATAATGTTTCTGTGCCATATGTTTATCAGAATTGACTGATAGCTTGAGCCAATTTTGCAAGTAAAATATCAGTTTGGTTTGTGTTATCATTTAGTATTCACATTATAATGTTTCTTTTGTAAGTCTATCAGAATGCACTAATAGCTGGCATATGTTAAAATAAAATGCAGAAAGTTATCTTTATGTTATTTTTTTTCTGTAGATCATTTAACTATTGATGTTAGTAACATCCAAAACATGTATATGCATAAATTATAAGACCAAATGATTGTTTAAATTATCTTGTAAATAAATGTTTTATCTATTTAAAGTTGTGTTCAGAATTCTTCTTTGACATGCATTCCACACATGCACACACTTTTACATATTTAATATGATATAATTGCACTCTTCCATAATTTAATGATGAAAATGTCCAGATCTGATGACGTTGCTTTCCTTGATCCAAACACTGTATGAAATGTTGATTATTTAATGATTCTCTGAAAATTTTATCATTTAATTATTATTTAGATGATGAATCAAAATACACCCTGTTTCTTTCATTATCTAACTGCTACCATTTTATCAGAATAATGCTTAATTTGTATCATTACTATTATAATAGTAATTAGTAGTTTTTGGAAGTTATAGATTTAAAATTAAGCCATGCAATAAATTAATTCCCTGGGATATTCACTTATTATTTAGATTAGATATTAATTCAGTTACTTAGTTTAAATTACTGTACAATGAAAAGTTAAGTAATATTATATTTTATTTTGTATTTAACTCTAACTTACCATGCAGTATAGTTGATCAGTATCACATCTTTATTTTATTAATTTAATTTTATCACACAGTAGAGATTGTTCAATGCATGTGGATGATGGGAGGAGATAAGGTATAGACTATAACTTGTCAGTTTAAATGGTAGAACTTTATCAATTTTAATTCTTTATTTATTTTAGAATGTAATAGCTATGTTTTTTTATTAATCATAATGTTTCCTCCCATGTCTAATATACATTTAACGCCCTATAGACCTCTGTAGCCCCCAACTGAGCTAAGCTAAGTTAGAACAGCATTTAAGAGCCTCATTAATGATTTTAAAACAAGATCAGACTAGTAGTTTATTTTATGATCAGTAGAATTGGTGCCTCTGAGTATTTGTTGTTAGGAAAGGCAGGTGAGGTGTTGAGAAAGGGTTACAATATATACATCATTATGATATGATTTGAAAATCGCTATACAGTAGAGTCATGATATCCACTATATTTTGTGTCAAGTCTCTCTTATATACTACAAACATTATATCAAATAGCTGACATTTTTTGATAAGCTTTGATTACAATAGAATATGTATTGTTTACTAAACTATAGGTATATATTTATTTTCAACATATACATACAGAATGTTTTATATGTATAGTATTCTTATATCTTCTTTACTTTTTTTGCATTTCTCTTCATATATATTTAAAACACATGCAATCTTTTTTATGTAATTCCTTCTTTATTTTGCTTACAATTTCAACTGTCATGCAGTCTTTATCAGAGCTACAACATTTAAACATTTTATATTACCATTAAAAATCATATTTAATTTTAATTCTATATCTTTGCTTCTCTTATTTCTTACTTATATTTTCTTATTATTTTTTATTTATTTTTACTTTCAATATAAATATGTATATAAAATAATGGTTATATGATTATATGTTTAAATGGTGTAACTCTGATGAAGACTGCAGGACAGTCAAAACTAAGTGAAATAAAAAAGGAATTATATAAAAAGTGTATAAGAAAGAGATGATAAAAAAAATTTAATATATATGTTTATAGTATATAAGAGTAAGATTATAGTATAAACAAAAATTTAAAATAATAGGAAATAGAGGAAGTACATTTCCATATGTATTTACAATATTTGTGTGTTCAGTTATTCATATTTACTCTATGGAAATATGATGAACAGCCTTTTTGTCAGCAAATTATAGCTTTCTAGTTGTATTAATGTTTTTAAATCTGTTCACAATTTATACTGTCATTATGTGTTATCCATTTCAAAATGATTCTTAGTTAAGCTCTTCAAACTTTAAGCTTTCTAAGCAATATAGGAACATTTTACAGTGCTTTTTTTCAGCCATATGATATTGATAGCTTTTGTTTTATTGCTTAAGAAAAATACTTTATGAATTTTCTTAAATTTTGCAAAACTTTTAGCTTTATACTTAGAAAACATGCATGACATTCTATATGTCATCAAAATTCAGGAAAAATAAAAGTATGAAATGTAACCCAAAGAAATAATTAACAATAAAATGTGATCATGTACTATATTCTGAGATGGAAATTTGGTCTCTGGTGTTTCATAAAATTTATTAAATTTACAAACTTTGAAGTTTTTATTTTTTGTTTATTAATATATATATATTTGGATAACATAATTGAATTAGTGCACATCAATATAGTGCATATTATGGGTTTGCTGTACTACACATATTCTTATTAATCAAAAAAATTGAGAGTGCTTTTGTATTTAAAATCAAAATGTCATTAACAATCTCTGTATCTTTTATTTATGGCAGGACTGAATTAATAGTCTTTTTTTTTTTGAAAAAGAAAAAAAACTAAATTCACTGTAGTACAGCATATTGCAGCTATTATTTAAAATTTATAAACATGCTAAAAACTATTATATATTTATTTTAACTTAATTATAGTGCATCAAGTGTTGGTGGCCTAGCGATTAGTGTAGCTGCCTTCCAAGCAGTTGGCCTGGGTTCACTTCCCAGTCAACGCTTTGATATATATAAAAAAACTTAATTACAGTAATTTATCTCTCTGTCCCACCTTTATGAGTTAGAAATTTCAACATAAAACAATAGTAATGTCAATGAGAATTTTTTAACATGGTAAGTTAAGAAAAAAGATATTGTACTTAAGCAATTTAATTACATATTTTAAAATGAAAGATATGTAAATGCATTTGATGAAAACTTATAATACTAAAAAATACAATATTTAAATATTAAATTGATTAAGCACCTGGATAGAAGCCAAGCATTTGAATGGAAGTAAAATTTAAATTTTTTTTATTTATAATTTTTTTTTTTTTTTTTGGATAGCATGTGGATGTCATGGTCCCATTTAAGCTTAATTTTATTAGTTATATAATTAGTAATGTTAAAAACATCAGGTAGGTTTTATGTCAGAAATTCCATATCATCACTTAACATGTTATATTAAATAAAACTTAATATATTTTGTTTCTTGTTCACTGTTTTTTTTCATGTCTCATGAATGTTATTTTATTAGAAGACAAGTCTAGTAATAATGATAGTGTAGTAGAGATCTTATTTTTTATTTAAGTTATAAATAATAAATTTATAAAAATTTAATTATAATTAGTGCTCTATATGGTCTAGTGTAGTGGTAGGTAGTTGGATTTGATTTATCACTTCTAAAGCTTAAACTTCATGTGAATGTCCATGTAGTTCAATTATTTATTATTTTTATTGTTAAGAATACTCATCATATGACTAAAAATTCCTGATAAATATCTTCAGCCATATCATGAATTCTGCAAGAAACTTACTATCAATTTCTTGATGGGAATTTTTCATCAAACATACAAATGAACAATATCTTTGATATATGGTTTCATGAGAGTTTTAGGACTTGTATTTTATCTGTGAGTGCTATATTGTGGTTTACTTTGTAATAAGTCATTGCTTCCCTTTTGTTACCTGACATTTTTAGCCAAAATAAATAAATGGGATATCTTTATATTCTAAATGGCTTGTTTTAAAATGTCTGTACAATTTAATTAATCTAATCAACTATTTTGTAAGATCTTTTACATAATATACACAATACAATAAACTTTCAGGATTTATCATGAATTAAAGTAATAAATAAGTGACTTAGTGACGTTTCAGTGTTGACAAACAAACATCGGCTTTTTTTTGTTTATTTTAATACATCTTCTTTATTAATCTCCTTACCAGCAAAAACATAAATTGCTTGCTACAGTTATTTTAAAACTTTTTCAATGGATCTATATTTTAATGTAGATTAAACAGAATTGCTTATAAATTGTAATCTTATAATTTATAAAGGATCCCACACATTTGGTATATATTTAAATAAATTGTTTATTCTAGTATTCATGTTGAAAAGAATAAGATTTTTTATTTTGAAATTTTGCTCTGCATCTCACTAGTCACATGAATCTTAGCAGCTTTTATTGCATTTTTGTCACCAATCATGAAGCTTGATGTTATAACGATCCAAACGAAGTGGGAGATCGCATCGCACCGCACCGCACTACCAAAGGGTGCCATCTAGGCATTTGAGCCTAGAAAAATTTATAAAGTAGGCAGATATGCGCTGTTAGGATTCCACTTTATTTACATATTTAGATCGTTAGCCCATTGTCACTAGCTCAGCGGAGACGCCGAGATAAAAATCTATAAATTTTATATCTTAAATATAAAAGAATAAAATAATAAAAGCCACTGCCAGAAATTAACACAGAAAAATATTTATTTACGCACATATAAAATCATTCTAAATTCGAGGAATAAGTTTAACATTTAGATTTTTATCTTAATTTTTAATTTTACATTTAAAATAGCTTGCTATAATGTTTAATATTTTATTTAGAGGGTCGAGTATGAATGGACTACATAGGTCTGCATTTGAAAGGAAAATATTCTTCCCTGATTTAACCTTAGGCAACAAATTTCGCAATCAACTGGCGCCAATCCATCTGATACATTCATGTATTCAATGTAGCATGATACGACAACACAAAATACTATATTGTCAGGAATGTACATCTGAACAATAAGTAGAAATAGAGAAGACATTGACTCTCCACCAACAGGAATGTGACATCTGTGGGCAAGTAGATCAATAAACTAAAAACTCCATAGGAATGGACTGCGGTCTTCTGCCGACTTACAAACCCATCCATAGGCAAACAGAGGGTGTGTGGCGTATATCTATAATCCTGCCCGTAGCGGATCTCATACTACATCTACTAATTACACAAATATATCCAATCCATTGAACCAATTCAACTACGAAATGAATAACCTAAGATTACCCTCCCTTAATACAACTTTACAAAACTATATAGCCATTCGCGCCCGACTTAATTTTAACATTTATATACGTTCGCACAGATTTATTTAAAAATGTTGGGTATAGATCGATTACACAGATTCCACGGTCAAAAACATTTCAAAATAAACATAAACGATCAAAATACAAAATTATTGATACCGACAATCGCAGAGGGAAACTTATAAGTAACCCAATAGTATTCACCATAAGATACTTGCGTTGTCACCAATAACTTAAAAGACATCCGAATAAATACATTTTAGATACTCACCGTAAGGTATCATTATTTATCGAATGTCTATATATTTTGATCAAATATGAAAACCAAAATCTAATTAACCGCAAACGAATCCATGCAAGCGTCTATAGACAACTTAAATGTAATGCATTTAATAATTTCTACAATAAAATATTACTACACATAAAAATATTAAAAAGGAAATGATTATTTTCACAATCGGGAAAGATATAAAATTAACCATTATTAATTTGATTTAAACTTACAAAAAGTCAGATAAGAGTCCATTTTAAATAAGTCGGCTTGTTTATTAATTTGTTCAACTTGACGAAAGTTCTTGATTGATTTTAAGAATTGTTCATTTCCTATAGCTTACGGTAGCAGAACTCCCGGTTCCTGGTGTCAATGTCCACGGAGTCTTTAATTGAAAGATCGATCTAATGTTCAGGAGGTGGCATTTGCTGGTTCATGGTATCAGTCATTCCATTTCAGAGATAAGTGAGAGAGAACGATAAAGCGCGTCTTTATCGCTCGTCTCACCCAACCAAGTTGAAAAAGCTCTTCAACTCAATATTTTTTTCTTTTTATATCATCCACAAGGATTCACTGAACAAAACGTCACTAATCTGTTTTTTCGTTATGGTCCGGGCCAAGGCTTAGTGCTTCCATTTGTCAAGCTAAAATCTCTTTCTTCTCTTATCTAACTTTCCATCTGACTTTTTAATTAAACAGCTTTTAGATAATTAATAAACAATCATTTCCTTTTATAGATTACAGGAATTAATTAATACCTGTTTTTATTTTAACTTACGTTATTTTTTTATTAAAATATTTTTATATTTCAATCTTGTATTTTTTTATTTAAAAAAAATACATTCAAATACTTTTTTTTTTTGTTTATGAAAAAAAAAATATTTTTAAAGTTTAACATCTGTGCGAATGTATACACGTTTAACAATGTTTTAATTTTAGCGTTTAGTTTTTTACTTTTATTTGCGAACTTTTAAGTTTTTATTTTAAATTAATGTAACGACATATTTATATATCGTTACATATCAGTAAACTTCCTCAAAAAACAAAAAACATTAAAAAAAAAAAAAGAATTTACTTAGTGTTAGTAATTACGTTATACAAATTTGTTATATATGAAATTTCAAAAGGACAAAACTTTTTTTTTTAAAAGACAAAACAGTAATTACAAATATAATGATAAAAAAAAAGTTGACTGATGATTCCTTACTACCAGCTAAATTTCTGCCCCCTCCCTTCCAAGTTTCATTTCTTCTACCTTTAACTATTACTTAGGCAAGTTGAACGATTAGATTTTAATTTAACAAGACTTTTTTTTTTTTAAAAAAAAATTATGATTTATAATTATTATTACGTTTTATTTATTACTTTTTATTCCTCGTATTTCTCTTTACATATGCGCAATTTTTCTTACTGGCAGCACTTTTTACACAAAATTCATAACTTTATATAATACAAACAATATATTCTGATTTCAGAAAAAATATTACGGGCTTCATTTATTTTTAACATTCTCAGGGCACTCGTGTTTATTCAAGATAGGAAATTTCAGCATCAATTCCCCTTCTCAGGGTCAATCTCTGAGGTAAGGCCACACTTGGGACGCCAATTATAACGATCCAAACGAAGTGGGAGATCGCATCGCACCGCACTACCAAAGGGCGCCATCTAGGCATTTGAGCCTAGAAAAATTTATAAAGTAGGCAGATACGCGCTGTTAGGATTCCACTTTATTTACATATTTAGATCGTTAGCCCATTGTCACTAGCTCAGCGGAGACGCAGAGATAAAAATCTATAAATTTTATATCTTAAATATAAAAGAATAAAATAATAAAAGCCACTGCCAGAAATTAACACAGAAAAATATTTATTTACGCACATATAAAATCATTCTAAATTCGAGGAATAAGTTTAACATTTAGATTTTTATCTTAATTTTTAATTTTACATTTAAAATAGCTTGCTATAATGTTTAATATTTTATTTAGAGGGTCGAGTATGAATGGACTACATAGGTCTGCATTTGAAAGGAAAATATTCTTCCCTGATTTAACCTTAGGCAACAAATTTCGCAATCAACTGGCGCCAATCCATCTGATACATTCATGTATTCAATGTAGCATGATACGACAACACAAAATACTATATTGTCAGGAATGTACATCTGAACAATAAGTAGAAATAGAGAAGACATTGACTCTCCACCAACAGGAATGTGACATCTGTTGGCAAGTAGATCAATAAACTAAAAACTCCATAGGAATGGACTGCGGTCTTCTGCCGACTTACAAACCCATCCATAGGCAAACAGAGGGTGTGTGGCGTATATCTATAATCCTGCCCGTAGCGGATCTCATACTACATCTACTAATTACACAAATATATCCAATCCATTGAACCAATTCAACTACGAAATGAATAACCTAAGATTACCCTCCTTAATACAACTTTACAAAACTATATAGCCATTCGCGCCCGACTTAATTTTAACATTTATATACGTTCGCACAGATTTATTTAAAAATGTTGGGTATAGATCGATTACACAGATTCCACGGTCAAAAACATTTCAAAATAAACATAAACGATCAAAATACAAAATTATTGATACCGACAATCGCAGAGGGAAACTTATAAGTAACCCAATAGTATTCACCATAAGATACTTGCGTTGTCACCAATAACTTAAAAGACATCCGAATAAATACATTTTAGATACTCACCGTAAGGTATCATTATTTATCGAATGTCTATATATTTTGATCAAATATGAAAACCAAAATCTAATTAACCATAAGCGAATCCATGCAAGCGTCTATAGACAACTTAAATGTAATGCATTTAATAATTTCTACAATAAAATATTACTACACATAAAAATATTAAAAGGAAATGATTCTTTTCACAATCGGGAAAGATATAAAATTAACCATTATTAATTTGATTTAAACTTACAAAAAGTCAGATAAGAGTCCATTTTAAATAAGTCGGCTTGTTTATTAATTTGTTCAACTTGACGAAAGTTCTTGATTGATTTTAAGAATTGTTCATTTCCTATAGCTTACGGTAGCAGAACTCCCGGTTCCTGGTGTCAATGTCCACGGAGTCTTTAATTGAAAGATCGATCTAATGTTCAGGAGGTGGCATTTGCTGGTTCATGGTATCAGTCATTCCATTTCAGAGATAAGTGAGAGAGAACGATAAAGCGCGTCTTTATCGCTCGTCTCACCCAACCAAGTTGAAAAAGCTCTTCAACTCAATATTTTTTTCTTTTTATATCATCCACAAGGATTCACTGAACAAAACGTCACTAATCTGTTTTTTCGTTATGGTCCGGGCCAAGGCTTAGTGCTTCCATTTGTCAAGCTAAAATCTCTTTCTTCTCTTATCTAACTTTCCATCTGACTTTTTAATTAAACAGCTTTTAGATAATTAATAAACAATCATTTCCTTTTATAGATTACAGGAATTAATTAATACCTGTTTTTATTTTAACTTACGTTATTTTTTTATTAAAATATTTTTATATTTCAATCTTGTATTTTTTTATTTAAAAAAAATACATTCAAATACCTTTTTTTTTTGTTTATGAAAAAAAAAATTTTTTTAAAGTTTAACATCTGTGCGAATGTATACACGTTTAACAATGTTTTAATTTTAGCGTTTAGTTTTTTACTTTTATTTGCGAACTTTTAAGTTTTTATTTTAAATTAATGTAACGACATATTTATATATCGTTACAATGTTAATATCTTGTTTAGTGAGTTATGTTTCATTAATTGCATATGTGTACTATAGCAAATTCAGTTATATTATCCAAAAATTGATGCCAGTATAATAAATGCTTTACATTTTATTTTCTGGCATTATATTCTATGTTCAACCACCAAAATCATACTGAAAATACTAATCAACAATATAACATTCCTCTGAATTTTCAGAAGTAAAAATCAAACTTTGTCAACATCAAATTTGATTACAATCGTAAAATAATGAAAATTGTTTGATTTTTATAAAATAATATGAAAATAAATTTATTTTGCAATTAAAAACAAAAGACAAACATACAATTCAATCAGTTTTTCCACAGAAGATGTTTGTTGACTGGGAGGGGGGAAAGATTTAAAACTAAAATAGAGTACTACAAAGTGATTCAAGTAAATAAATCATGGGTGTTCAATTTAAAAGAGAATCCAATTGCTACTTCTTCTGTGTTTGCCATGCTGAGATAGATTGACTCTAATGCCCATAATCAGAAGAGAATGCAAATCTATCTTATTTATCCACTACCATTTTTCAATCCACTTCACCCTCAGTGCCAGGGAATTCCAACACTCAACCATCAAATGTATTATGCGATTCTAAATGACTAGAGCTCATACAGATATTTGAATATCTTTGCCATTTAGGCCAAATGTGTAAAATTTTGAAGAAATCACATTTCTGAAACTATTACAGTCTCATTTGGAACACATATAAAAAATTTTATGACAAAACCGTAGATCTCTTTCTAGAAGTTTCTTCAGGACATTTACACTATTTATCTTGTAAATATATTAAATTTAAGCGTAAACAGATAATATAATAACGTGAAAGCTAAACACCTTCAAACAGATACGCTTTAAAAATGCTTAAGTGACAGCCAATCAGATGGAATAATGGCATCACATGGGACTCTAAATTCTAAAACACAAGCTTTCACGTTATTATACTATTTATCTTGATAACTCCCCCCACCCAAAAAAAGGTTTACTTTTCAATTTTCTTCCTGGGAGGGGGGGGGAATACTTTGTTTCAATTTTAAAAAAAATACTCTTTATAATTTTGTTAACACCTTTTCTTTACACACATATTACATTAAATTCATTTTAGTTTTTATTGTTGTTTATTTAAATTCTTTAAAAAGTGGGGGAGGGAGATCCAACTTCATATTATACTATTCTCCAATAAAATTATGCAAATTTTTTATAATTTGTATTTTAGTATTATTTTTATAAAAGTAGACCAAATTTTAATGCACATATTTTTTTCTTTTTTTTTTAAAAAAAAAAAAAACAAAAGAAAATCACACGCTCCCATTAATTTCTATAAAACATTTTCAATTTTCGAAATTCTTATATTTATCATTTAATATTTTCTCTATGGTTTCAGTAATTCCACATGATATGTAAAACCAGAAAATAAAATGTAGAGCACTCACTAGATGCATACAAACAAGTAAGAAGTTTAAAAACTATTATTGAAATTCAAGGGTTATTTAAATCATAGTAATATCAAAAGTTGGTGACTTTACAGCCTCCAAGGAATAAGGGCCATGATTTATTTTTGTCTGTCATGATTGTATATATCTATTGGAAAAATATTTATCATTTACACATACATTCATTCTGCCTTATCAGGAAACTGAGATGAAAAACCGAGGCTGCCATTTGATGATGACTTTTTATTTAGGTACTTACAACTGCAGATCACTTTCAAGTGAAGAAATATTGCAAGAATTAGACGAACTGTCTTATATTAAATGGGACATTATTGGACTTTGCGAAGTTAGAAGAAAAAATGAAAAGATAATTGATTTAAAAAGAGAACATGTTCTCTACTATAAAGGCACAAATATTGGAAATACAAGTGGAGTAGGATTAATTATAAATAAAAAGTGAAAGAACAACATTGTGGAGATTGATGATAAATCAGACAGAGTTGCAAGATTAGTTATACAACTTAACAGCAGATACAAAATGCAGATAATTCAGGTTCATACCCCAACAAGTTCTTATAGTGAAGTAGTAAAAGATTTTTGTAAGGATGTACAAAAGGTTTTTGATCAGAGTAAACAACATTTTTGAATTGTTATGGGAGGCTTTAATGCTAGAATTGATAAACAAATGAAAGTGCTGTAGGTAATTTTGGTTATGATAATAGAAATGAGAGAGGACATAGACTTGTGGCATTTGCAGAAAAAGAAAAACTTTATATTATGAATTCTTTTTTTGAAAAAAAAAAATGTCAAAAGGAAATGGACATGGAAGCATCCAAATGAAGGTACAACAGAATTGGATTATATTTTGACTAACAGAAAATACATATTTCAAGATTGTAGTGTTCTTAATAAATTTAACACAGGAAATGATCATCGATTAGTAAGATGTAAGATACGTGTTAATGCAAAACTAGAGAGACAAAAATTATTAAGAAAAACAATATTTACAATAGATATTACAGTAGATATTCCTAATCTTCAGAAATTATTCTAATGAATTTAAATTAGAACTTACAAATCAGTTTCAAGTATTAGTAGATTTTGAACATGATTCAGATTTGAATGAAATTAATATGAAAATAACTGATACGCTTTTAAAAACTGCAACAAAGGTAGCTGGTACAAAAAAGCAGCAATTGACTGATAAAATTTCTACTGAGACTATAGAATTTATGAAGAAAAGAAAGAATATGAAGATATACAAAAATAATGCATTAAAGAGGATTGAATTGAATATCTTGGATTTTGTAAAATGGTGTGGAAAAGAGTTACAAATGATATAAGAAAGTATAACTGTGAACTAGCAAGGAAAGCTGTAGAAGAGAATCAAAGTCTCGAGAGTGTAAAACAACATTTTGGCATTGGTAGGAAATTTATAATGCAATAAGAAAAAAAAATGGAATTATTACTAAAATGAGAGATGACATCATGAAATGGGTAGAAGACTTTTATCAAGAATTATATAGTAAGAAAGAACAAGTACTTCATATATCTATTATATCTTCCAAATTGCCCAGAATTTTAAATGAAGAATTGAGACATGCAATTAAATTTATGAAAAAAGGAAAGGCTCCAGATAATGATGGAATTATAATTGATATATTAAAAGAAGCAGGTGAAAAAATAATTTTTCTTTTGCAACATTATATACTAAATATCTAGATGATAAAGATGTACCTGATGATTGGAAGAATGCAGTAATAATATTAATATTTAAAAAAGATGATAAAGAAGATATTAGAAATTAGACCTAATAGCTTTTTATCAGTTTTATACAAAATTTTTATCAAAATAATTATAACTTGTGACAGAGAACATTGGATTTCCATCAACCAAGAGAACAAGCTGGATTTAAAAATGTTTTAGTGCAATAGATTGTATCCAGGTATTTAGAGAAGTTATAGAAAGGACAAATGATTTGTAGATTATGAAAAGGCATTTGGTCCTATAAACATTTCTTCAGTGATTAAAGCATTGGATCATCAAGGTATAGATCCAGGACATTGTCATATTTTAAAGAATATTTATAAAAATGCAACAGCAACAATTAGATTACATAATGATATTAGGAAACTCAACATTGAGAAGGATGTAAGATAGTGTGATCCCATATCTTTAAAAAAATTTACAGCAGTGCTGCAAAAAGTATTTTGTGAATTAAAATGGGAAGCTAAAGGAGTGAAAGTAAATGGAGATTATTTAAATCATTTAAATTTTGCAGATGATGTAATTGTTTTTGCAAATAATGCTTTAGAGTTTCAGGAAATGTTGCAAGAGTTATCAGATGAAAGTAGGATTAAAGATAAATGTTAAAAAGACTAAATTAATATTTAATGGATTTTCTCAAAATATGAAAATAAAGATTTAGTCATATTATTAATACTGTAACGTTTTTCGTATTACTAGGCCACTATACGCCTCAAATTTATATTTGAGCGTGAGTTGATCAAGCTGTATCAAAAGAAAAAAGAAAGTTGTATTTCTATTCTCAACACAGCTATTTTTCCTGATCAACTTCGGCCTAGAACTATTACCGAGTACAATCGTGAGCAGAACCAGTTTTTAATTTCTACTTGAGGGCGCCAGAGTCGTTAGACCCACTGAGACTGCGTCAAACATATTGTAGCCCGTAAGGTAATAATTATACGATCTGAGTTAACATTCTCGTTAAGAAGAAGATATCCCCATTTTTTCTTAATTACGGAAATTAAATCTATCAAAAAAAAATAATTTGTATACCGATCTAAGTTAAATAACTAAAGGTAAAACTTAAATAGAATAGCATTAATTTTATACACGTACAATGAAAGTGAAGTTAATAATAAAGATTTATTCTAACTCGTCAAGCATTCAATATTTATGATTAAGACAAAATTATAATGTTGGAAAAGATTGTGCATATGAATTCAATAATTTGATTCAAATATTGGAGTAATAATTATTTAGTCTTATTTTCCGTAGTAACAGTTTGGTTCATTTCTCAGTTCGCAAATCTTCTGATCCAAGAAAAATTTATGGGATAACATTTCCATTCAACTCACTATTCATAAAGCTTTATGTAAAAAAATTATGGCCATTTACTTACCGGTAAGTTGACATTAAGTAGGTCATCGATCTTCCCGACGTACAATTCAGTTAGTGGGTAGTCCGCAGTAGTTGTTTTTCTTTTAGTTTTATTTCCGAATCTCCGATCTAATTTAGGTAGCCAGATGACGATCTAGGTGACTTTTTTCGAGAGAAAGTGTCGGCAAACGATAGAGTTCTACTCACTCATGGCGAGCGATTTCAGTTCGTATCTAAGTGGACACATTTTATTAAAAAAATACGAGGCACTTCAAATTGCTCAGCACTATTGGAACAATAAGAGAAAAAAGACCCCTTTTCAAATCTGTCGGCTCCTTTTATACTCCTAGATTCTTTTTAGAAGCTCTGCGCACGTTCTTTTTTTTTTTCTTTGTTCTACTTTATAAACTTCTACATTATTCTCCTTTTCTTATTACAAAGTCTGTTTTTCCGTTAAGAATTTCTGCCATTTTTAATTACTATCAGAAAGTTGTTTCTGATAGCAATCTTTCACCTTTTGAAATTTCCTTTCACTATTTGAATCAATGATTCAATATGCACTTTCCAACATTGAATTTATTTTAGTTAACTTATTTCTAAAAAAAAAAGAAAAATTAAACTTTCACTGTACGTTTTTTTTTTTTTTTAAAACATTATGTTACAAAAAAAAAATAAAGATCGTGTTCGCTCTCCTTTCTTTTTTTTATAATACCTAATATTAAAAAGTAATTTGTACCGTATATATAAATAAATGGTACAATACCACCGGGGCAGGGGAATGAGAATAAAATATGGGTTTGAACTAATTTTATTCTTAATAAGTCTTTATGGAGTACTTCTAACCCACGTCCTAGTCTTATATGGTTTCAGTGACCTAGCGTTATAGGTACCCCTTTCTCCTTCACCATTCTTTAAAGTGAAAGCATTTGGACCATCCTGTCGGCTGATTTGGTAAGGTCCCTCATACAAATTTTGGAACTTTTTAAAAATATGCTTCCCAGTTTGACTCACAGGGTTCGTTTTTACCCATACTGTATCCCCTGTTTTAAACTTATCAGTCAGGCCTCCTTTCCGCTGGGTTCGGAGCTTGGCACAGTGTTCCAATTTTTTTCTTGCTTCTTCATGATCTCTCCCTTTATCAATGTTTTCTGGACCAGCGGGTAACTTGGATTGGTACAATCTAGGTATTGCTTGTCCGAAGTGAAGTCTTACAGGTGCAAATCCGGTAGATTCATTATGAGACCAATTTATGAAATTTAACACCCTTGGGAGTTGTTTCACCCATCCTCTATGGTTGGATGCAGTATATACCCTGAAGAGGCGTCCTAACTCTCTCATCACCCGCTCACAAGGGTTTGATTGCGGATTTCGTATGGATGACAATATGTGTTTTACCTCCATCCTCTCTATCCACTGTTGCCAATCATAAGATGTGAACGGCGTACCGTGGTCCGACAAAATAGCTTTTGGTTTGCCTACCCTTTTAAAATATCGTACCTCAAGGGCTCGTATGGCATTCTTGGTATTGGCTTGGGTCACCGGATATGCTGACACCCATTTTGAAAAAAGGTCATATACTACTAGTAGATATTTCATTTTCCCGAAAGCTGGCAATGGTCCATAGAAATCAATAGCCACCAGGTCATTGGGTTCTTTAGGGATGATAGAATTCAATGGACCTTGATACGACTTGTTTGCTGGTTTTGTCTTCTGACACATTTCACATGAGCTTACTATCCTGGTGACCTGTGCTCTCATATTCGGCCAGTGGAACCATGTCCTCAATAAGGCTTCCACTTTATTTACACCATAGTGCCCATACAAATGATGTGTGTAGTCAATAAGTCCTTCCTGTAAACTTTCTGGTATGATCATTTTCCATTGATCCCTTCGAGGGTCGGTGATATACCATAGTATCCCTTCTTTCAGGCGGTATCTCTCATCAGTGTTAGCATCTGCTGTCTCTCCCGCTTCATCTTTGTCTTCTAGTTGATCAATAATTTTCTTGTAGGTCGGGCTTTGCCATTGTACCTTTCCTAAGTGTCTCAATCCTTCTTCTACTACAGCGTCTGTTTCTAATTCTACACTTGCCAAACAGATATCTTCCATCTGCAAATGGTCCTGGGTATCAGGAACAATATTCCGGCTCAATGTGTCGGCTACCACATTTTCAGTGCCCTTACAATACTGGATGGAATAATTGAACTCCTGGAGAAAAAGGCTCCATCGGATTAGCCTACTATTTGTTAAATAACTGTGATTTAAGAACTCTAGGCTCTTATGATCTGTCCTAACAATCGTTTCCGATCCTATCAAGAATTGGCGGAACTTCTGAAATGCCCACACCACAGCCAAGGCCTCTTTCTCTGTTACACAGTAATTAATCTCTGCACCTCTCAGTGGTCTGCTGACAAAATAAATTACACCCCAGGTACCATCCTCTTGAGCTTGCATAAGAGCAGCACCTAACCCATACCCACTACTATCTACCTGAACAATAAACGGTTTCCTTAAGTCAGGGTAAACCAACATCACTTGACTAAGGAATTTCTCTTTAATAACCCTAAAATTGGTCTCATGCTCTTCCGTCCATTTCCATGACGTTCCCTTACGTAATAATTGCAGCAGAGGCTCCATGTCTGAAGCAAAGTTTTTGTAAAATTTATTGTAGAAATTACACATCCCCAAAAACGATCTCACCTGTTTTGGTGTTCGAGGGGCTGGGAAATCTCGTATTGCCTGGATTTTGTCCGGGTGGGGTCTAATTCCATTGGCATTAATTAAGTGCCCTAAGAAATTCACTTCTTCCGCTGCTAAACAGCTTTTTTGCAAATTAATGCGAATATCCTTCATATTGCACTCTTGTAGAAACAACTTGAGGTGTTGTAAGTGTTCCTGGGCGTTATTGGATGCAATAATCACATCATCCATGTAAACAGTGATTAACTTTTTGATTTCCGGGCACAGCACACGATCGAGACATTTTAGCAGGCCTGCTCCACTATTCTTGAGACCAAAAGGCATTCTGTTAAATTGGTACGATATACCATTATATCGAAATGCTGTGTACTTCCGGTCAGCAGGGTGTAACCTGATCTGCCAATAGCTGGCAGTCAGATCTAACGTGGAAAATATCTTTTTTCCCCGGAATTTATTTACCAACTCATTAATTGGAGGTGGAACATTTTGATCTGGCCATGTAATCTTGTTCAATTGCCTGGCATCCAAACACAGTCGTATGGTTCCATCTTTTTTTTTTTACAACCACCAATGGGTTATTATATGCTGACGAACCCTTAGTGATAATATCCCACTCCTCCATTTTAGCTAATTCTCTCTCTACCTCAGCTCTATAGTGGTGTGGCACTGGGTATGATCTTGCCTGGTATGGTGTACTGTCAGCGATCTTGATCCTGTGCTCATACCCTTTAATAACCCCGGGTTTATCTGAAAAATTCGATTTATATTCATTTAAGACTTCTTTTAGGTCCTCTTTCCATCCTTCCTTCACTCCCTTTATTACTTCATCAATCCGTGCCTCTATTGAAGGCTGTTCTATCTCAACCTCCATATTACATACGTTTTGCTGGTTCATTCTCATCCGCGACCCAAACTCCACTTCTTCCCCATCACAGATAATCTTTTCATCTTTATAATTGATCACACACCCAGTTTTGTGCATAAAATCTGACCCCAATATGGCTTCATGTACCAACCCTTTTAGAATTAATAGCGTGTGGGGCATAATTTTATCCCCTATCTTAATTTGCACCCAAACCTGTTTTGAGCCCAATTGTGCCTTTTTGTTATTTGCTAATGTTATTAGCGTGCTTTTCACTGGTAGAGTTGGTATCTCTATGGGTTGGCTCCGCATGCGCTCATACGTTGTTTCTGACATTACCGATATCTGGCTGCCAGAATCCCACAATGTCTCTACTTTGACATCGTTTATTTGCAAAACAACCTTTGGGCATTCTTGAGATGTGTACTTAATCGATTCGCCATCCCACTCACAAATAAGATTATCTATCCTCTTTTCTTCTGTTGTTCTACTGATCACTTTATTTCTTTTCTTTTTCCTTTTTTTTTTTACTGGTTCTTTTATTTCTTCTTTTAATTCTCTGACCATCTCTGCCATTTCTTTTTTTATTTCTTCTTTGAATTCTGTCATGCATTCGTATAATAGTTTTTTTTTTATTAAGGGTTCCATGCCCTCTTTTAATTCTTCCGCACTTTCTGCCATATTTTGTATATTTTTATTACTTCTCAATTTCATATATGGCCGTGTTGCTTATTTTTGCTACAGTAAACAAAATCTTAACGCTATCAATTGTTACGATATAAATACAATATTTTATTTTGTTTTGCTAATAAATTCGTTCACCGACACCCCTCTCTTTTATCACCCTATAATCTCCCGTCCCCTTCTACCTTTATCGTCACTTCTTACCTTTGATCGGTTTTATTTATTATTTAATAATTTATACGCTATTATTTTCTTTCAATATAGCCTTCTTTAAAATCCTACTCTAAAAAAAACTTTTGTAATCGTACGCAATAACTTTTTAGATTTGCGCACTATTTGTGGTCATATTTATTTTCCGGCTACGGACATTAAATTCTCAATTTTATGCCGTTTTTAAATTTTCTCAGGTCGTGGTTTTTTTTTTCTTTTCGTAAGCCTCGAGTTGGGCAAGCCATTGTAACGTTTTTCGTATTACTAGGCCACTATACGCCTCAAATTTATATTTGAGCGTGAGTTGATCAAGCTGTATCAAAAGAAAAAAGAAAGTTGTATTTCTATTCTCAACACAGCTATTTTTCCTGATCAACTTCGGCCTAGAACTATTACCGAGTACAATCGTGAGCAGAACCAGTTTTTAATTTCTACTTGAGGGCGCCAGAGTCGTTAGACCCACTGAGACTGCGTCAAACATATTGTAGCCCGTAAGGTAATAATTATACGATCTGAGTTAACATTCTCGTTAAGAAGAAGATATCCCCATTTTTTCTTAATTACGGAAATTAAATCTATCAAAAAAAAATAATTTGTATACCGATCTAAGTTAAATAACTAAAGGTAAAACTTAAATAGAATAGCATTAATTTTATACACGTACAATGAAAGTGAAGTTAATAATAAAGATTTATTCTAACTCGTCAAGCATTCAATATTTATGATTAAGACAAAATTATAATGTTGGAAAAGATTGTGCATATGAATTCAATAATTTGATTCAAATATTGGAGTAATAATTATTTAGTCTTATTTTCCGTAGTAACAGTTTGGTTCATTTCTCAGTTCGCAAATCTTCTGATCCAAGAAAAATTTATGGGATAACATTTCCATTCAACTCACTATTCATAAAGCTTTATGTAAAAAAATTATGGCCATTTACTTACCGGTAAGTTGACATTAAGTAGGTCATCGATCTTCCCGACGTACAATTCAGTTAGTGGGTAGTCCGCAGTAGTTGTTTTTCTTTTAGTTTTATTTCCGAATCTCCGATCTAATTTAGGTAGCCAGATGACGATCTAGGTGACTTTTTTCGAGAGAAAGTGTCGGCAAACGATAGAGTTCTACTCACTCATGGCGAGCGATTTCAGTTCGTATCTAAGTGGACACATTTTATTAAAAAAATACGAGGCACTTCAAATTGCTCAGCACTATTGGAACAATAAGAGAAAAAAGACCCCTTTTCAAATCTGTCGGCTCCTTTTATACTCCTAGATTCTTTTTAGAAGCTCTGCGCACGTTCTTTTTTTTTCTTTGTTCTACTTTATAAACTTCTACATTATTCTCCTTTTCTTATTACAAAGTCTGTTTTTCCGTTAAGAATTTCTGCCATTTTTAATTACTATCAGAAAGTTGTTTCTGATAGCAATCTTTCACCTTTTGAAATTTCCTTTCACTATTTGAATCAATGATTCAATATGCACTTTCCAACATTGAATTTATTTTAGTTAACTTATTTCTAAAAAAAAAGAAAAATTAAACTTTCACTGTACGTTTTTTTTTTCTTTAAAACATTATGTTACAAAAAAAAAATAAAGATTGTGTTCGCTCTCCTTTCTTTTTTTTTATAATACCTAATATTAAAAAGTAATTTGTACCGTATATATAAATAAATGGTACAATACAGATGGAAATATAATGGATGAAATTAATCATAGAATTATACTTGGTTGGAGTACTTTTGGTAGAAATAACTTGATACTATATGCTTATGAGTTTGAAAAGGAAGGTTTTTAATAAATGTGTTTTACCAGTTCTTACTTATGGATCTGAGACTTGGACACTTAATAGAAGAGCAATACAGAGACTTTAGACCTTTCAAAGAAGTATGGAGAGATGCATGTTGGGAGTAACAAGAAGAGATTGAAAACATAATATATGGGTAAGAGAACAAACAAGTGTTACTGATCTCATTGAAAAAATTAAAAGACTGAAGTGGAATTGGGTTGGACATATTGTTAAAAGAGATTATAATAAATGGACAATTGAAATCTTAAACTGGATTCCAAAAGATTGTAAAAGACCCAGAAAGAAACCACATATGAGATGGATGGATGAAATAAGAAAGTGTGCAGGGATGATGTGAAGAAGAGAAGCTAAAAACCAGAAAAGATGGATTGAACTTGGAGAGATTTTCATACTGCAGTGGATTGATAATGGTTGTTGATGATGATGAATATCAAAAATCTAAAAAAAAATTATTTTAACAAACAAAAAAGTATTTAAAAAAATAATTTACAAACTTATAATGCAACAAAAATGAACATCATTATTTCTTTTCAAATAACATTTTTCTTCCTTTGTTATTGTGCACCTATGTTTTTTTAATTACAGTTCTTTTTGTAGGTTTGTGTGTTTCTTTGCTAGCATTTATAAAGAGTTTCAAAAATTGGTGTTTCAATGGATATTTGCATTTTCTTCCATTTTCTTTTGATTAACCATCGAGATGATTACTTATGCTAGTCTGCATATATATTTTTTCCATTCTCATAGTTTGTTAAATTTTTAATATATGTGAGCAATTTATTTTTTAAGTCTACTCATGGCTTAGGGAAGAAATTTAGTTGCTAAGACGAAAAATTCTGCCTCTCTTTCTGTAATACCTTTTTAGTCAGACATTTCTTAAATTAATGTGTATTCTCTAAATTGTATACTAGAATTTCTAAAGTGCTACTGTTATACATTTGAAAACAAGCACTAACGAATGTAAAATAAATATACAGTATATTATTTTTATTAATGTGCTCCTATTAATTTATTATCACAGACTTTTTTTTATTGTTATTATTTATTTTAAATATAATTATGTACTGCTGTTTTTACATTCATCTATAAATGTACATCCATATCTAATTTTTCTACAGACACATTTTCTGTTTATTATTAAGAAGAAAAATAAAGTATTACGCATAATTGAATTAATATATTATTAGTAAGGATATATTACTTAAATAAATAATAATTGCATATGATATAGGTCATTTGATCACAGTCTTCCAATCTCCCTTCAGCTATTCACTCTATCTCGTACAACTAATACACATGATCACACACATGTGAAAAAGATAAATGATCTCTAATATACATATTGTTTGCTGAATCACCACTCATCAGATAATCAGATCATCACCTCCCACGCACCCATACAGTAAGTGTTTGGTTTATATTAAGATAGCTAATCTTCAAACTTTAATGAACCGGCTTTTACCTATTCCACCCTCCAACTCTTCAGCAATCGATACCATTGAAAATATGATGGGATCCCAAACTCTTGTTAATACCAATATTACTGTCATACCCATGTTGACTTTAAGTCACTCCGACCTCTCATATATAGGACCTTTTCCATTTAAATACACAGAAGAGAGATGGAAAGGATAGTCTGAATTTGTATATTTGAATACAAGTATAATTTATATACTTGGAGATTTAGATATAATTATAAGAGATTTGAACATAAACTTTCAGTTCCCTTCAGCTATCCACTCTACCTCATACATTTAATACATATGATCATACACATGTGAAAAAGATAAATGATCTCCAATATGTATATTTCATGTTGAAGCAGCACATCATTTGATCTAGATGATTGTCTTCCACACACATATAATCAGTGCTCAGTTTGAAGGGTCAGAGTAATTTAAAGTCAATATGAGCATGTCCATAGCATTGGCATTAACAAGGGAATTGCATCCCATCATCAGATTTTGAAGGGTATGGATGGCTGAAGAGTTGAGGGGTGGAGTAGATTGAAAGCTGACCATTAAAGTTTGAAGATTTGCTATAAATTGAGAACTGATTGTATATGTGTGAGAGAGATAATGATCTGAACCAACTGATGAGTGCTGGTTCAGCACAAAATATGTATATTGGAGATCATTTATCTTTTTCACATGTATAGTCATGTGTGTAAGTTGTGTGAGATAAAGTGAATAGCTGAAGCGAGCTCGAAAGTCAGTGTTCAAATAACCTATAATTACATCTAAACTCTAGGAATATAAATTATACTTGTACTCAAATATTACAGATTCAACCTGTTTTCTGCTCATCTCTCTTCAGTGTATTTAAATAGACATCATTCTACACATGAGGGGTCAAGTCAACATGGGCATGACAATAATATTAGCAAACAAGGGATTTGGGCATCCTATCATCATATTTTCAATAATATGGATGTCAGAAGAGTTGATGGGTGGACTATATAGAAGCCTGTCCATTAAAGTTTGAATATTTGCTATTATAATATAAACCAAGCACTGATTATATATGTGTGTGTGGTAGATGATGATCTGTATCAACTGATGAGTGCTAGATCAGCATGATATATATTGCAACCAATAAAGAAATGAAGAGGAGGAGAAGGGGGGTGAAGGTGAAAAGGAAGGAAAGAAAGAACGAAAATAAAGAGGAAATGATGGAAGGTGAAGAAGAGAGAGAAAGAAATGAATAAATAGGATGAGAATGGAGTAGAAATATGATGATGATGATGATTAGATGGAGATGAATATAAGATGCAGAGATGAGCAATGAGAGAGAGAGAGATGAGGTAATGATGAAGTTTAAAAGATACCGAGATGAGAAATGAGGGAGAGATGATGAGATGAGGAAGAAAGAGAAATGATGATGACGAAGATGGAATAGAGATTATTATTAAAGAGAAGAGAGATGAAGAGAATGAAGATGGAATAGGATTGAAGATGAAGATGAGAGAGTGAAAGATAAAGATGAAAAAGAAGAAAGTGAACTATTAGTAGAAGAGACTCTTAATGACTCGACTCAGTGGGGTTACAATAAATTTAAGAAAAGAAATGATGATCCACAGATGTATAATCAGATAGAGACCAAATCCAATACTAAGGCAAATATAACTATTATGGTATATTAATGATTTACCACTAAGCAATACCAAAGATAATTTTAAATCATTAGTTAATAGTTATTGGAATTGGCCTACCATCAAATCACACTCTCTGAATAGGAATAAATAATATTTTGCTTGGAAGGACTATCAAATTACGCAGTATATTTCTTTCTTCTAAAACATTGTAGAAATAAGCATTATTAAAATAAGAGCATATTTTAAAGTCAACATTAGATATCAGTAATAAATTTCAGACTTAATTGAGCTTTAAATAAATTTTATTACAAGGAGATTGACGCATTTTTAAATTATAATACAGTTCACTATAATGTCTCAATTTTCCTTGCTTATGTTTTAACTTAATTAGATAAATACTGAGTTTCCTCCAGCTAAAATAGTTCATTACAATAAAGTTTTTAGCCATATAAATAAATTCTAATGGTTTGTATCTTAATTTTAGTTTCCAAAAAGACATGCAATACGTAAATAAGATAAGAGCTGCAAAACTTTCTTTAAACATTTTCGTCACTATAGTTTTTTTTTTATTTGACTGAAAGTTGATATCAGAAAATAGTTACCTTTTAAGTTTTAGCCATTCATACTTGTAGAGTAATTAATTATACTTTTTAATACATACTTTTAACTTTTTAAATAATAATTTATTTATTTTTAAAAAATTACAACTTTTTTTTTTTAAGAAAAGAAGAGTTTTCAAGAGCAGCTCACACGCAACAAATAACCACTGAACCACCTCTATTTATCTGATAACTTCTATACCTCCTAAATGTCAATTTTGTTTAAAAATCAATCAAATTATTTTATATTTAACTTTAACACCTTTGACAGATCATCTGTGAAATTGATTACTGATGTAATTGATCTAACATTGAAAATCACATGGTCATTAACGGTTAAATTAAAAGTTAATTATTAACTATTTTATGTAACATTTGAAGAAATATTACATAAAATAAAATAAAACAAATACAAAAATGAGAACTAGTTTTATTTATCAAAACTTCTAAATATTTAATTTTAATACTTTTTATTCATTCATTTTAAATCAATATTGAAGTTAAATTACAATTTATTCATTTTTTTAATACTTCTTCATACATGCACACACACACACACGGATGACCTATTAACCTGAACTGTACTGGCTCATTATAATTATTTAAAACTACAAAAATAAAAATACCAATGAATATTATATTTGAAATAATTTTTTATTTAAACAGATTAAAACTAATTTAGATTAAACCTTTAAATATTACCCGACTGCTTTCATAAAATTTAAATATTATTTTTAAATCAATTTAATACTATTTACTCTAGTTTATTTATAATATCAATTTATTATAGGTTATACATTAAAAATGAATAAAACAATAGTTACTTTATACATTTAATTCTATTTATTAATTTAAACTATCCCTAATATTTCCTTTAAGTAAACTTACTATCTTATATCTCTTATTAAACTAATTATCATATATCTATTGACTTTTCATAGCATAATCACACAAAATTTAATAAATATCACACTACTATAATTATTATCCTATACTATTTACTAATTAACTAATGTCTTCTATTTTTATCATTTTTTTTTTTTAAATCAGAAAAATACAAATAAAAAGTTAAGCTAAGATAAACTCTGGCACCTATTGGAGCCAGATGAAGTTCCACATATGTACAATATATATATATATATATGTAAATCATTTATTTTTTTCACATATGTGAGTTCATGTGTATAAGTTGTATGATATAGTGTATATATGAAGGGAGCTTGAAAGTCTGTGTTCAAATCCCATAATTACATCTAAACCCCAAGTATATAAATTATACTTATATTCAAATTGCATATGATACATATATAAGTTGACTAATACAAAAACATGAAGTAATTTAATTCTGTTTACTGCTGTTTTTTAATTAATCAACTGTTTAATCTTTGGTTAAATAGTACATGTTCCTAAACAACATCCATTTTCATATTACTAATCTATTTCTTTTGATTGTCTTTCTCCAAAGTTGCACTCTCTTTTTCTTCCTACATCTCAAAATGCCTCTTTTAATTTTGACTGTTCCAACTCAGTTTTTTTAGGATGCCTTTAATTGATCTGATTTAATTCATGTACTGGCTGCATTAATCAATAATTTTTTTAATCTCTGTCCATCATTGTCTCTTTTCATATGGCTGTTAAAACAAATATTTTTATTAACTTCTACAATAGAGATAGCTGTCTATTCATTCCAGTAGTATTATCTTATTGAAAAAGATTTCTATAACATATTTACAAATTCAAGCCTTGAAACATATATAAATATAGGATTTGTAGTTCAAAATATCGTTGCTTTGTGCTAAATCCTGTCAGCCTGACATTTACATATGTGTAATTACTTTTTAAAAGCAATCTGTTTCAAAATAACGGTGAAATGATATTTTGCACTCTGAGTAAAAATTATATTTTTATCTTTAACATCGGTATTTCTGAATAATTTTTAATAAATATACAAGATCATTTTAATGAAAATTCTACTTCAAAGCCATACAAACATTAACAACCCAAATTTCTATAGCTCTTCTGACAAAATAAATGAATTTGGAATCTCTGATGTTGATCACAAATCATAATGTGTGTCACTTCATCTATAAAACCATTCACTACTTATATCCTTAGCTCATATTGATTACTTTTTATAATAATATTATTACCTGTTATATCTGTAATATTTTTCTCTCGGTTTGCATCATTTAAGAGAAATTAGTATTTTACTATGAACTTTACTGGCTTCTCATTCTAATTCTCTATTCCAGTGTTTCCCAACCTTTTTTGGCTCAAGTACCACTTGGTAGTACATCACGCTAAATTGTACCACTTCATAAAAATGATTGTATTTCATGAAATTTGTTGTTGCGAGTGTATTTTATTTGCATTATAAATATTATAGGGTGACCATGTATATTCACATCACATAATGAGACAAATTACATTGAAACACGCCTAAACGTCACGCCGGATTATAAACTCACTGTAACATATTTATATGTATGTGTTTGTTCAAAGTTTCATATTTTTTCCAAAATAATTTATTAAAGATTACATTAAAGATTATTTGGTACATATTTTGTTCAAAGTGTTTTCTCGTTCCTTCATTTGGTTTTCCCGAATTTGATACCGTTTTCTCTTTTTCGGAGCATCTTGCTATTGGTTGGGCCATGGAGAGGATAAATCCAGCATGTCCCAAGTCATGGTAAAAATAACCTCAGGGGTTATCAGGCTATCTCTTGTTCTTGTTTTCTATATATTGTTCTGCATGAAGTTAATAGGATTAAAATTTTGATGATTAAATACTAGCTTACATCTAGTAATCCACAAAAGATGATCAAGAATTAATGAGAATCTAATTTCTGGGTATGATCCTTTTCTGATACATTCTTTCAAATTAAATAATTTAGATTGATTTGTCTTGATCCGACTCATTATTTATCTACTATTTTATTATATTTCGTTTATTAATAAATAGTTTTAACACAAAATTATAAAAAACCAATTAATATATTTTCTTATCATAATCAAATATTTTTATAAAATAAATTTAATGAGGTCCTTGTGCTTGTTTCGAACAACATAATTTTTTTGAAATTTGGTTCAAAAGATGCAAGGTATATACCCTTAAGTCTACAGCTGCATTCAATCTGTTTTGATATTTATTTTTAAAAAAAATATATATATGAAGAAAAAGCTCTTCCTACTAATTCCGTATTAGTAAACAGTAATAATAATTTAAGAGCTTTCTCAAAAAGTTGTTCATATTTTTTAATGTTTAACCAAAAATTAATTAGATTGTGTCGTTTGAATTCTACTTGTAAAGTTCTGTCACATGATAATTCTATTAAATTTTCTTTATTCTTTATATAGCTTTTTCTAAATTTTCTGCATAGAAGGGGTTTGAAATCCAATTATCATTTGTGTTTTCGGGTTTTGGAAAATATTTCATGAAAGACAATTTTAATCCTGTTAAATGTGCTATTATATTTTCTCGTATATCTTGAGACAGACTAACCTTATTTTCAAACAAAAAAATATGTAGAGTTTCGAATACTTCCGATTGATTGTTTTCGATACACTGTTTCCAAAAATCTAATTTCTTAATCATACTTTCAATTTTATCATTAACATTAAAGATCGTTATCGACTGTACGTATTAACAACTTTACTGTATAATATTATTAATTAAAATAATTTTTATGAATTATAGAAAAAAAACGTTTCTATATTTTTATAATTTAATTTTTTTTTATGTCCGCCATTATTGATTATTTTTCGTGTACCACCAACCAGCAACTCGCGTACCACCAGTGGTACGCGTACCACAGGTTGGGAAATACTGCTCTATTCAATTCTCTTCTTAGTAATATTCATATTAACATGGATATTTTATTATCATAATTTAATACAGTGATTAGTTCATTCATATACTTTTTTCCAAATTTCATGTCATTTTTGTCTTATGCCTAATATTAATGTCAATTCTTGAATATTTATGATATGCTATCTATTAATCTTAAGTTCAACATTTGGGCATTATGAATAAAATTTGATATGCGTACATACTTAGATTTTAAAATCTTATCATCCTTAGTTAAGTTTGTATAAGTAAAAATGTATAAATAATCCTCCATGCATTCATTTTCTTGTTAAATCTTGTTTATTACATGAACCAAAGTGTTTCCATATCCATTTATACAGTATATCATTATACATTGCTGCCTATGTTTCAACTTTATTCTATAGTCATTTTCAGGCTCTTTTGCTTTCACCCACTCAATTTCACTCCATTTTGTCACTATTAGATAAATTGAAGTAAAAATGATATTATCCATAGGATATGGTGAAAACCTATGTGGAGATGTATAATGATATACTGTATATGTGGATCTTGTAATGGGAATATAGTAAAAATCCAGGAACTTTCATAAATAATCAACATAAGTACCAAGGTTAATCTCTAAAGAGCCTTCATATTGGAAGCAAAAATTTATGTCACTGCTGGCTACAAGATCAGACTATCATCATGCTTTAGAAATCAAAAAACATATAAGCATGTATTACTACTCATTTATAGACCAAATTTTATGAAAGATTTGTTATTATCAACTTTGATGATTTGAATAATAAGCATGAGAAACAAAAGATATAATTAAAAAAATTAGCTTTAGTTTATTTAAAACATCAGAAATTCATTTTAAATGGAACTACAATCTAAATTTTTAGAGTGATTATATTTACTTGATAAAAAATATGTCTCCATCCTGATCCTCATTTATGTTAAGGCTTTAATGTTAATTTTTGAGAATGAACTATAAATTTAAAGAGAATCATATATATATTCAAAACAATACAATAATTAATACAGTAAAAAATATTTTAAATAACAAATATATACCACAATTTAATAGAAGTACTTTCAACTATCTATGTAGTCGTTATCAACTATATTCAAATTGTATTACAAAAAACCATTACAAATGTAAACAAAAAGTAATATGTCATGCATCAATTTTCCCACAATTCATTAATTTTTATATTGGCAGCCTGTCTATCAAATGTTGCTTTTCACTTTTTATTATGATAGCTTCTTTAATTTTGCGTTATTATTATTTCTTTCAATACACAAAATCTTAACTTTATTAAAATCAAAATCAAAACTATAATTACATGTTACATTATGATCAAAAAATACTGACAGTGATACATCATCATTTCTAACATTCTTTTGTTTTGATTTTTGTACTCGTTTATATAACAACAAATGCTCCTTTGATCTTTTCTCCAATGTACATCGAGATTCACCTATATATGCCTTTCCACAAACACACAGCCATTTATATATTGCACAACTTTGATTTAAAATACTACATCTATTTTTGGAATTATTTATTAATCTATTTAAATTAGTAGTATAAAATGCGACTCGACATATATTTTTATGTATCTGTTTTATAAATTTCACTTGTTCATTACAAATAAATGGTATTGATATCCAAGTATATTTTATTTTATCAATATCTATAGCACTTAAAATATTACTATTATTATTAAACTTAGTAACAATATTATAAATTAATTTATGATCATATCCAATATTTAACAAATTCATAGTAAACAGAGCAAAACTCTCCATACAGTATTGCCACCTGTGCTAAACAGAGTAATCAATGGATGCCAGAAGGCTTATGCATAAAATCCTTATCCAATGCCTACTCATTCAATATCTCCAGACTAGTTTCTGGCTTGTGGCCTTTGTCAGTGAGGAGCTTTGGATCTGAGAGCACAGGTGGCAATACTGTATGGAGAGTTTTGCTCTGTTTATCAACAATTAATGTGCTAGTATAGGAAATGTGATCATGTGATGCTTAATGGTTTAAATTCATAGTAAATACATTTATGTTACTTATTTTATCAGAACTATATTTACATAACTTATTATTCCTAAATAAAAATGATTTTAAACCTGATAATTTATGTACTATTGGCACATTTGAATACCAAGGAATATATCCTCTTTTTTCAATATCTTTTATTGCCATACAATAATCTAATTTATTTTTATTATGAGTAATTTTAATATCTAAATATTGAATTGACATTTTTTCTTCAAAAGATTTACTCCATTTTAAACCTTCTAAACTATTTAATTCATTGAATAACAAATGTATGATATCTAAACTTGCACAAACAAAAACATCATCAACATACCTGTAATAAATTTTAATACCTTGGTAATATATCTTATTATTAAGAATTATATTTTCATATCTTGATACTACAAAACAACATATTTGTGAAACTACAGGGAAGACCCATAGGCCAACCATTATCCATTTTATAATAATTTTCATTAAACATAGCATATATATTTTTATCAATAAAATATAATACATCATTTACAAATTTTACTTTCTTAACATCAACTTTTTTTAACATCAAAGCATCTAATATAATTTTTATAGATTTTAATCTATCTATTGAACCATATATCTCACTATCAAATGTACAAATACTATCATTTTCATTAATATTAATATTATGAATTTTTTTTACAAAATCAAACGATGAACTAATAGTATATTTTCCAAATCCAAGAACATTTTTTAATAATGTTTTTATAAATCTACAAGTTTCATAGTAAAATGATCCACCAAAGTCAATTATTAATCTCAAAGGTTTATCTTGTTTATGTAGTTTAATATTCAAAAAAATCCTAGAACAAATTGCAGCAGATGGATAAAGACAATAATATGTATGAGCATCTATATATTTATTTATTTTTTAGCTTTTTTAAAAATATCATCAATAAACTTTACAAGTAAATTTTCAATGTTTATTTTTCCAACCTTTTTAAATTTGAGCTTTTCCATTTGAATTAAAACTTTATCGCAATAATCAAGTTTTGACATAAGACATAATTTCAACCCCTTATCTTCTTTTAAACAAACAAGATCGTTATCATGAATAAACTTTTTAAATCTAAATATATGCGAATTCCAATTGCAATTAGCTCTGTTTTTAAATTTCTTAACATTAACTTTTTGTATTAATTCAGTTGATACTTCAGGAGAACATTTAATTACAGTTAAAGAATGTTCAACAGCGGCTTTTAACTCTAAATTACTATCAACCCACATACCACCAACGTATTTAGAACCATAATTCAAAATATACTCTTGTTGAAAATCAATATCCATGTTAGATAAATTGACATAGTTACTATTTTTCCTCTTATTTACATTTTTTACTGTATTAATTATTGTATTGTTTTGAATAATTATATATATATAATGTTTATAAAGAAAAAATATGTGATAGAAAAATTATAAGAATTTTATAATACAAAAATTGTTTAGTAATAATGTTATTAATGATTAATTAATAGTAAAAGAGACAGAAGCTATGAAATATATATTTAAAATAAAATTATATATAGTCTATCTGAAGGTTTATAATGATGGTATATTATAAGATGTGATATGTTGGACTATTTCCATCATTTATGAGTGAATGTTGAATGTATAGAAAATTTTAAACTTTTCAAATACAAACAACTTTGTTAGTAATAACACACAAATAGACAATACAGGTTAGTAATGTATAGAAAATTTTAAACTTTATTTAAACTTTTCAAATACAAACAACTTTGTTAGTAATAACACACAAATAGACAATATGGGTTAGTAATTAACCTGTATTGTCTATTACTTTTCAAATACAAACAACTTTGTTAGTAATAACACACAAATAGACAATACAGGGTAGTAATTAACCTGTATTGTCTATTTGTGTGTTATTACTAACAAAGTTGTTTGTATTTGAAAAGTTTAAAACATTCACTCATAAATGATGGAAATAGTCCAACATATCACATCTTATATATAGTCTAGTCAATATAAACATTCAAGCATATTATTTCATCTTTCTTTATAATACCATTTTATTAACAATTTATAATAAGCTTACCTATTGAAAATTTGACTAACATACAATTGAAGCCTGTCCATTAAAGTTTGAGAATTTGCTATCTTAACATAAACTAAGCAATTCTTATGTATATGTGTCAGAGATGATAATCTGGATCAACTGATGGTTCAGCACAAAATATGAATATTGGAGATGCCTTTATCTTTTTCACATGTGTGTGGTCATGTATATTAAGTTGTATGAGATAGAGTGGATAGTTAAAGGGAACTTGAAAATCTGTGTTCAAATCCCTAATAATTACATCTAAACTCCAAGTGCATAAATTATACTTGTATTCAAATATTACAGATTCAGCCTGTATCCTGCCTATTCCTCTATGTTTATTTAAATGGACAAGGTTCTATACATGAGGGGTCAGAGAGATTTAAAGTCACATGGACATGACAATAATATTGGCATCAACAAGGTATTTGGGCATTCCATTGCCAGATTTTCTAGGGTGTGGATGGTTGAAGAGATGTAGGGTAGAGTAGATTGAACCTGTTCATTAAAGTTTGAAGATTTGCTACTTTAATGTAAACCGAGCCCTTATTATATATGTGTGGGAGAGATGATGATCTGGACCAACTGATGAGTGCTTGTTCAGCACAAAATATGTATATTGGAGATCCTTTATCTTTTTCACATATGTGTGGTCATGTGTATCTATTTTATGAGATAGAATGGATAGCTGAAGGGAACTTGAAAGTCTGTGCTCAAATCCCTGTAATTACATCTAAACTCTAATTATATAAATTATACTTGTATTCAAATATTACAACTTCACTTATAATTAATTATTTTCCAATGATTATTTTAGAATCAGTGTTCCTTAAGTACTCACAAGACCTTTTCACTTTAAAAAATGAATTAATACAAATTCAAGTACAAAACAAATTCAAAAATAATTGAATATGGTAAAACTTTTTTAGCTATCTGTTCCTGAAATTAAAGTCTAAAACAGATATATAGTATTTTATTTTTCTGATTATTTTACTATGAAGATACTCGTTTTAATGTTGTTTGGTAAATAACTTAAATGTTCCAATTACCTATTTACCAAGAATTTAACTTTTAAAATAATTGTTTATTTATCAAAATAATTGCTTGTTTATGGGCTTGGATTGAAAACATTAAGGTGTTTTCAGTTTAAGACTCATAGTTTTGTAGTTAAATGGAGATAAAACGTGGTTGCTGGAGGGTTGCATTAGATCCTAAGATCTAGGTGTAGTGCTCTCAGATCCAAGGCTCCTCACTGAAGAAGGCCATAAGCCAGAAACTAGTCTGGGGATATTGGGTGAGTAGGCACTAGATGGGGACTTTATGCACAAGCCTTCTGGAATCCATTGATTACTCTAGTCTGCTGTGTGTGGCAATATATATAGTGAGTTTTGCCTGTTTTAACAACAGTTATACACAAACATAAAAGGAGGTGGTCATGTGATGTTTATTAGCTTAAAATATTCAGTCCTTAATTTACTTTTTGAAAATAAAAAGCATGCTTTTCTTTGTAACATATTTCAGATTTACTTTATTAATGCAAATAATCTATTTAAATATTTTATAAAATTTATTTAAAATAAATAAATATTATTTTATTTTTTAATCTCTTTGTGCTGCATCATTGAATATTAATCATGTACAGACAAATTTTATACTTAAAAATAATATTTCAGAATATCTAGTTTTTAAATCTATATTTTACCAATTGAAAATGAATTTTTTAAAAAATGTATTTTATAAGTATGTTGGAAAATAAATAAAATTACTTAGCATAATTAGAGTCTACCTATCTGACAGAAAAATATTAAGCATGATTGTGACTTGACAAAGTTCCAAAGTTCATCTGGCCTAGACTCAAATCTTGTGATTTGCATGTTCTAACTATTATGCATGTGTTTTTTTGTTTTATTCATGACTTATTTTGATTATCCATAATTTTTAGCATAATAATATTTATTAAGAATTAAAACAATAACTACTTCATACATTATAATACAAATCATAAAAGAAATTGTTTATTAATATTCTTATATTCTTTTCTGTTACTGTAGATATGTTAGCAGATGTAGAGCAAGCATGCAGAATAATGGCTGATATTGAATATGAGCTGCGCAAAAAGCATATTGAACGACTTACTGAAAATCAGTTGAAGGAGATGCACCATTGGGCTATTAAGCAATTAAAGAAAATAAATGCTGTGAGTTGTAATGAAATGTTATTTTTTAATGTACTGAAAGGCCAGTTCTTAAATAATATATATATATATTGAAGCTGTACATATATATATATATGCTGGCTTTACCATTCACTGTGGACTAGCCAAAGACCCTAAGTCTGATCACAGTGAATGTATTTTAAACCAAGTGATATAAATAATTATAAACAGACAGATAGATATACCATTGAAGCAATTATAAATAAAATATGTTTGAATAGGAAATTGAAGAAAAGATAGAAAAGTCTAAATTATTATTTTATTGGTATAAAATACAGTTGTATTAATTATTATTTTATTTGTATAAATAAAAAGATATTACATCAGTAAATAAAATGTAAATTCCTAATTATAAAATCAATTATGAAAGGAATGTAATATAAAAATCCATTAAAATAAGAATTAGTTTAAAATGTAAACTGTTTGTATAATGCAGGATATCATGGAAAATGAAACAATGGGGGCATTAGTAGTCACTAATTAGTAGATTGGAATGTAAAAAGTAGTTGAAAAAGAGTATAAATAGAGACATTTTCTTTTGTTCTGTCTCTTTTATCTCTTTTCCTTTTGGCTGAATGTCCTATTTGAGTTTGTAAAAAAATCTAGAAATGCACTGTACTTTAAACATGTGTGAGTAGAGCCATTGTCTCCACTCTCCTGTCCATCCTCGGATCAAAGTTTGGAACAATGAAGTCCAGCTGAAGAACCTAAAGAAAGTACCTGACCAATGCCTGATATTGGATGAGCCTAAAATATACTATAAACACAGAAGCCTAGGAAAAGCTGCCATAGCCATCAGAAGTAGAAGCTACATTGCCATACTTACCCGCGATGGATTATTTCTCATTGCCAGACCAACCTGCTGCATCCACACTCCTTAAGTTACCTTTAACTTCATTTCACTTGATTTATATTTGCACTTATAAATTGGAATCTTTTAATTGTATTATTTAAATTTTATAATTTAAAAATATATCTACACCATATTAGTTAAATTCTTACAGATAGATTTTAACATATGTAGTGGCGATTGCTCATTTTATTATCTTATATGTAAATAGTTACACATTAGCAGATCATCAATATATCCCTAGAATTATATAATCTTTTGTGTATTCTCTTAAAGAAATAAATAAAATGATTTCTTTTATATCACATGGAATATATATATAAAAGAGGGATTGGAAGGTAGTTAAATGAATAAACTTTAATTTATTTACATTTGTTTTTTTCCTCCTACCGCATCTGTTTTTACTATTAGAATTTTGTTGTGTTATTATTAGAAAAGAGAGAGAACCTAGAAAGCACGATTGTAATTTAAAATTGACGCAATGGCTTAAATTTGTAGTTGAAATAAAAGACAGGTATATATATATTTTCTACGATAAAAATTCAGGTATTTATATTTTAAAGGAATTTGATTTATGTTTTAAAAAAGAAAGATCCTCACTCACATTACATGTTATTCACATTTTAAGTCAATCTAAGGGTTACTAATACATATGTATCTTTATGAAGAACGTAACTTAAATTAAGCGTTCATAATTATTTTATATGTAAAAGAGAGTACAGTATTGCTGTATATAAATTAATTTCTGTTATTTAATAGCTCTATGGGAAAATTAGTTAAATAATAAATAAGGTGGTAAAGATTTACTTTAGCGGTCACGGGATGGTGTAGAGGGATATCATCATCAACCCCATGTAAATTAAATTATTCCAAATAATGAAATTTATTTTAAAAAAAAGTGTAAGCAAGATATTATTTTTAAAAAAAGTTAAAATAATGTTTAACATCCAGAAATATATAAAAAATATTATATATTAGAAGAGAGCATGAGATAGAAATGAAGCATGAGATAGAAATCTCTGTGAGAGATCAGCCAGTTCCTCCTCAGAGCAACCATAATAATTAACCATCAACCAGAATTATAAAATAAAATTAAAAATCAGTATAAGTAAGTATGAATACTACTCAAATGAAACAATCATCATGAATGATCAATATCAAATAAAATCAACAGTCCATCTTCTGGCTGGATGTGAACAATACAAAATATAAATGAACAGGCAATCTAGTGACTGGGTTGGAAATGGGTCTTCTATAGACCCGGCTAACTACTGAATATTTGCCATCTTGGGAAACTATTTAAATATAACTTGGATGTACCAACTAATTGCTAATCCATTAGAAGACATAAGAATCAAAATCTAAACAATAATGCTGGGATATTAAAACATGCTGATGATCATCAATGCTCTGGCCACTTAGTTACCATTAATGTACTGGCCAACTATAAACTTAATTTTTTAATAAAACTAATCTAAAACAAAATGTAGTGCAGGAGTTTTAAAGAATATAATCTTATGCACCAACCAAGATGATGATGATTGATCATCACTGGATGCTCCTAAAGCACTCAATACATCCCCATTTAATTTAGCTCAGAAGAACACAAGCTCTATTACTGTATGTGACCAAGAGATGATGGCAACAGATATTCTAAAAATATTTTGAACCACTGGAATAATTTTTAACAACTGAATAAGTTTATTAATAACAATTAATAAAAGAAGAAATGAAATTAAGGTCTCTAAAAATAAGGCTACACATGTATAAGCTTTCTGATTTTGATTACTATACAAATTTCAAATCATTACATTGTGATTTACATATATGCGATTAATATACAAAATTCAAGTTACTATATGGTGGTTTACATATATGTGTGTGCAGCAACACATGATTTATAATATACAATTAATATATTTCAATTGATATTCAACAATGACAAAAAATGATTAAATTTTACATATATGTCCTATTTTAATTTGTTACAACAATAATATTATATTTTCCTAATTAATTCCATTTGGAAAACATGCAGAAAATTTCACACATATACATGTGTATAAACAAAATATAGATATAATTTAAAATCAGTTATCAAATTCTATTAAATCTTGGTTTTTTTCTTTTCAAACTAAATAAAGTCAACTTTTGTTTGACAGGTACTTGTTGATTAATTAATTGTCAAGGTCTCTAAATATAAAATGTCTCTTTTTTTTCTTTAATAAATGAAAAATAAAATCGTTTTATATATCTGTCACTTCAGACCAAAGAAATCATTTAAAATTTTGTTATTATATATATATAATGCTGTTAGATTTCAACTCAAGCAAAAGTTACTTGTTTGTTTTACTTTAAGTTACTAAGTTAAAATGTCTTTTTAAAGGAATATTAAAAAATACAACTCACTGTATATATATTTATCTGTGCTTCTCTGGATATAGACAGCAGTATACATATAACTACTTCATCAACTGATAGTTTCTCTTGATGAGGACTAGTTCAGGAAAGTCATAATCAGGAAGTTATAATCCAGGTAAGTTGGTCTTGATTTAGGTTGCCTTCTGTCTCAGACTTGCAGACTTAAGGACAGCAAACTGTCTTTCTCTATATTTAAGCAGACTAGTGAATATAGAAGTGGGTCAGCTTCATGATTCAAAACTTCAGCAGTAAATTAGGGCAGCTGCTTCCTTGCATTCTTATATCTTCATGGCAGTCCTCTGTATAATTCTGCCAGCCATCTCTGCAGCTAGCTTTACTGTGGCCACTCTCTGCTACAGTTACCAACAAACTGCAGCTAACTCTTCACAAAATATTTTAGCCACACTTTGCAGCTAGCCATTAGCTAACTGCTTCACCAAAAATATTAAGACAAGAACTGTCTTAAAAAAATTAATATCCAAACATTGCAGCTGGCCAATTTGGCCACCTGCTTAAAATATTAAAACCAGACTCTTCTGGCCAGCTCTTACAAAAGCTACAAGTCAAACTGAACTGATATTTTTTTATCAGCCCTTTTATAGAATTGGTTTGGGGTGATAACAACACATTTAATTAAAAAGTGTTTTTTTCTTATCTTTTCAAAAAGATCACTAATCCTTTCAAATCCCTTTTAATTAAAAGCTACTTTTGAAAGCAACTTTGCAATTTTACCAAAGGTGTGATCTACATGTTTTTACTTAGATAGTGAAATGCATACAAGCATTAATTAAAAAAGATATTTTATACAAGTTTTAATTAAAAGATTTTTCAAAAAGAATAGATAATAGAAATATTTACAATTATCAGTTCTGTTTTAAACATAAAACACTTTATTAATTTTCAAAATCAGAATAAAAATAATTTATTATTAGACCTTTTAAAATATTTATTTCATAATAAAATTCTGTTTTAAATCCAGAACTATTTAACCCTTTGCATGTTTCCAAGTGAAATGTGGAAAAATATCTACAAAATTTATGTCTGCGTTTATTTCTACTTTTTCTTTACTTTATATATATTTGTGCACATACACTATATTATTGGGTACCATATAACAGACCTAATATATATATATATAACCATCATTAGTTAAATCTCTGTTGTAATTTTCTATTTATAAAAAATTGATTTTTATTTAAAATAACAGATAACACTATTCTTTTTTTTTTATTAAGTAAAAAAAACTTTATTCATAAACAGTAATAACTAACATTTCAGTCAAACTTCAGTAGCTATTCTCAGAATTAACTATAAAAAAAAAATAATAAAGGAAAATTGAAAATGAAAACTAATAATTGTATAAATAAATCCAAAAACATTAGTTTTGACCATTAACATATGTATATACATTCATTAATCAATATGTCTATAAAAATAAACAAAATATATTAATAACGTGCATACATAAATTAGCTTAAAAAATACAATTTTTAAATAATTTCCATATATTAAATGATCTCAGTATATAATAGAAAATAAATAACAATAATATTTAAGAGCAATTGTGCAAATTAAGATCTAAACTCAAAAATGAAAACTCAAAATTCTCTAGTATCTAATTAATTTATGATGCCATATAAGGATTTCTGATTTTACAAAATTTACCAATAAAATATTTGAAAATTCAAATATAACAAAAATTAATTTACTAAATGTAGTGTTTTGTAAAAATGGCAGACATGTTTGTGCACTCCAGAAAAACTAAAATTTGTTCGAGTGGTTGTTGTAGATCACGCGCTGATAACGGAGGAAGTTAATTAACGTAATGTCAGACGATAATTCCAAGAGATATTTGCTGATTGCAAATATTTCTGGATAAAAGATGTTACCTGATTGGACAAGGATTAATTGCTACAGTTATCAGCAAGCAATAAAAGACGGTGTAACAACTACCCAGAGAAAAGCAGTTTTTGAGTAGGCAGTTATTTGACTACAATGCCAGTAGATGTCTAGTAGTTTTTGAGTAGAGATATATCATGGTCAATGCTAGCAGTTAATGACCAGTGCCCAGTGGAAATGTAGTCCATGGGTGTAGCTGAAAGAGCCCACAGAGATGGGGAGAATGCAGCGGAGATATTGAGAGCATTCGTTGCAGAGTATTAGTTGCAGACCATTCGTTGGAGAGCATCCACTTGCAGACCATTCATTGGAGAGCAGTCGGTGCAGACCATTTGTTGGAGAGCATCTGTGGCAGAGCATTCATTGCAGACCATTCATTTGGAGAGCATCCATTGCAGAGAATAGAGTATATTCAGAGCATTCATTGCAGACCATTCTTTGGAGAGCATCCACAGCAGAGTAGGGCATTCATTGCAGAGTAGAGCATTCATTGCAGAGCAGAGCATTAGTTGCAGAGTAGAGCATGCATTGCAGAGCAGAGCATTAGTTGCAGGGCAGAGCATTTGTTGCAGAGCAGAGCATCCATTGCCAGAGAACTATGGAGATAGGGTATTGCAAACTATTCGCTATTCAGACTAAGTAAAATATTGTGTATATTTATTTGATGACCACACAGACATTCTTGTGGATATAACACTAAATAACTCCTTTATGTAGCCTATTATGAAAGTATATTTAAAATATATATATCAGTTTAGTCAACAATGGTAAGAACCTTCTTATAATCATTTAGAATTGGGTTTAACTTTTTATTATGTAGTGTTTACTTTATAAATCTTTGTATTTATGAACTAAGTATAATATTTTAATATCAATCCACATGTTAAGTGTTGAATTTTTATAATTGTAATATTACTATAAGATAGTTTGTAATTCTTAATATCTCCTAAATAATTTAATTCCTAAATCCGTACATTCTTGGCATATAATTGTATAAATTTCTTCTGTGTTATTTAAATTATTAACATTATCATTTCCATTGTTTACTCCTTTATTAAAAGAATTACCATTATTATATTTACCTTTATATTAATTATTAAAAGTACTATTTAATAGACTTTTTATATATTTTTTCTTTATGAAGGGGTGCTGAAAAGTAACCAGAATTTTATAATAAAAAATTATTTATTTATTTTTAAGTGTTATAAATTTAATCTCTTTCAAATTACTATTCATTTGATATGATACACCAGTCAAAAAATATTTTTCATTTTTCAAAGTAGTCTGGAAACACTTGCAAAGTGATATTTTTTAATACTTGCATTTTTTTTCACCACTTCTAAATCTACAGGAAAAAAATTGAGACATTTTTTTCATTGGAGAGATTTAAAAAATTGCACAAAGTGAGATCGAATCAATATGGCTGATAGATAAGCTGAGTCATGCTGAATTTGATTAAAAAGTGTTTCACACTCAGGGCTTTGAGTATGACACTTTGTCAGGGTGAAGCTTGCATTCTTTTCTTTGCCACAAAGTGGAATCTTTACATTTTATTGCATCATGTAAATGTTTCAGAACTTGCAAATAAAATGCTTATGTGTCAAAAAAATCAACATTGTTTTGACTTGGGATTTTACTTGTGATGTGTGTTAGGGATGTGGCAAATTTAACATTTCAATTAAACCACTTATAAACTTGTGTTTTTATTAGATCAGCTTACTTATAATCTGTTTCAAGCATTACAACATAATTTCACATTGTTTGAAATTTTTAGTCATTATAAAAATCGACAAATATATTAAATATACTTTATAAAAAAAAGTGCTACATGGAACCATAAATACACATGGTCATGTCATTTGGTAGATTGATGGAAAAAAGCTCCCACAAGAAGTATATAACAACAGAAGCATATACTACAACAGACATGCAAACTAGAGAACAATTCTGATTATTTTTGGGTCCTCCCTCATATAAAAAATTATTGGTTTAAATTTTTAAATGAATTTTCTATTTAGATTTGTTAAAATATTATTGATAGCAATATATGTAACATAATAATCTATATTAGTGTGGGCTAGAATAGTAAATTGTTCAAATTAGTCTAATAATTATAATTTTCATTTTCTCCTTAAATAGCAACTGGAGGGTGATTTTTTTAAAAAAGAATTATACACTGTAATCATTATCTTTTTACAACATATTTTTGTCATGTTCTTACTGTAACTATGTGTTATTAAAAAGCTAATGAAATCTTTACCATAATAAAATGTAAAAATAGAAAAAATATTATCTTTAATAGCTAAATGTTATTAAAAACAAACATAAACACCAATTGTAAGAATGCAAAATAATAAAAAAAACTTTAAGCATTATTGCAAGTATAAAAAATAATTTTATATGTGATATGCAGAATATATTGGAAATTTAATAAATATTAGTAATTATTATGTTTTAATATTAGAATTAATATTGATACCTTTAATATTTGCTTAAGTTTCCAGAAGCCTACTGAGCATTAAAGATACAAGAAATGTATTAATAAGCGTGTAATTTTGAATTACTACTTTATGGTAACTTTTAATCTGATTAAATCTGCAAAAGATAGTTAACAATTTGTCATAAAATATCTTTATTAACATGACATACATCACATACATATATGTGTGCGCGCATGTGTGTGATGTTTGAAAGTGATGAGCACTGATTAATTCAACCACTTGTCACCCCCACACTATGAAATCTAATTCATATCAAATAAACTTGGGTGATTTTTTTAATGTTCCAATCTGACTAATGTTTTTCAGATAACTGGTACATAACTAATCTAATCAACTATCCAGTTGATATATAAATGGATGTTTAGTTTTTAGCTAGAGATTGAAATAAAGTGAATTTCACCATTTGATAGTTTTAAAAAAATCTAATAATTTTTGCCTTTTCTTTCATTCTTTTTTGATATTTGGGGGTAGGGTTGATGAGTTATTTAAAGGCTATTTTATCTTCCATATAAATACAATAATACAATGCAAGGCAGCTTTTAATTGGCTTCTCCAATGTCTCTCTTTATTTAGAAACAATGAAGAAGATATCTGTTGGAAGATTTTTTTATCTATTGGATAGTGAGTTTGGGGGACATTATTTTTGATTCACTCTATAAAAAAAAGTTATGTTACTACATAGTAATATTTAATGGCTAACTAGATTGTTTTGGACTAGTTATCTGGAAAAAGATTTTTAGTTTGTTAGAACGTAAAAAATTTTATAATTCAAACTCCAGATCATTTACTTGCCTAGGCAAATGTACTAACTACTATGCATAAGATTGTTGATTGTTATTAATATTAGGATTGTCTAAATGTTGACTGATTTCAATAACAAATGTAAATGTGTATATGTAATATAGATATAGAATGTTAGTGAACTACAAAAATAATTAATTATAACTGCAGGAATATACTGACTTCCTTTATTAAACAAATCATTTTCTGTTTTTAGATTCTTAATACTCAGTTGAAGAATCCTTTCAACATTTTTATATATTAAGAATCTAAATGAAACAGGGGTTCTTTTTTAAAAGAAAGTAAGTATATTTAAGAAGTTATAATTAGTTATATCCAAAGTTCATCAAGCTTTTTATTTATCCAGAATAAATTGATTAATTTTTATAGGATCTATCTTTGTATGCAGATCGCTCTTACAATCGTTTACAAAAATATGCTGATAAAATTGGAGTTCATGATACTTATGAAAGTCTTAGAAGTAGATTGGTTCCTCGCTATACTGATCCTACAGTGACCCCATCATGGTTAGATCCTAGTAAGAAACCTATTGTTACATGGGGTAGTACAGCATTAGATTATGCAACACCAGGTAAAAAACACATATAAATTTTATATACACACAGTTTAAATACTTATTAGCTTTGAAAATCTTTTAATTTAAAGTATGTGATTATTCATTATTGTAAATTAGTTGCAATCTAAATAGAGACTGCTAATAGACTATATAAACTAAATTTTTGTTACAATATACACCTTATCTGAAATAAGTGGTGTAAGCAATAAGTGAATCAATGGTCTTAGAATGATAAAGTTTCCACAGATACGTTTTGGTAATTAGGATTTAATGTTGGACAGGTTTACACTTTCATATAGTGACAATTGGTTTACTTGTTTTAAAAAAATGGTTCTACTGTTTAATAGAAGATTGTTATTATCTTAATTTTTTTTAATTGGTGAATAAAATCTAATTATTCCTCACAATCAGAAATATCTAATCTCAATTTTTTATTATTATTAATGCATCTAAATAAGATAGTGTGTGTCCTCATATCAGCCCCTTTGGTCCTCTATTGGTTTCTTGATCTAATAAAAATTTATTTGCAAAGATCATTTTCTTGACTAACTTATTTTTGGATATTTTAAATATTCAATATTTTTTCTAACTTAAAAATGAATGATTCTATAAACATGGGATGTCTTTTTTTTTAATCTGGAGACTTTTGGTGAGCCATTAGCATTTAATCCCTTCACCAAAGAGCTTTTGCAAAGGACTTTTTTAGTATATGAATTAAATAAGATGAGGATGTATGTTTCACTAATATATTTTTAAAAAATTTATATCTTAAACCAGCCAATGGGAAAAGAACTCAACTGAGGAAACTGATACCAATATCCTATAGTTGTATTAATATTGTGCCACTACTTTTTTTGGCAATGTCCATAATTTTTTTTTTAATTGCAAAAAAAAGTAAGGTGGCCAAATGAGGATACTACTAGACATTACCAGATTGTGATCATTGCATCATCACATCACAGTGAAACACATTCAACAATCATGGAGATTTATTTATTTACGAATGGCAATCACCAAATATATTTCTTTTTTAAAATGTAATCTTACATGAACTTATTTCCACAAAATGGACACTTAACTATTTAAATGAGTAATATAGATTAAGACAGGTACTTAAGTAAAATTTAATTATTTATTATATTCCTTGTCTTATTGGAATCTTTCCTATTTCCTTTTTTTCTTTTAGCAACCCAAACTGACTCGATCTACTAATAAAACCAAAACACAAACGTAAATTTAAATGTAAACCTTATTTCTTTTTCATTTCAACAAAAATTTTATTAACAATAAATAGTGATTACATACTAATAAAGGATAGATAAATGAATAAATTGTACAATAATTTGATTGTATAATGTTCTATTTGTCATCTGGCTAGATTTTGTTATGAGAGTACAATTGTTATACTCTTATGTGGTTAGGTATAGTGATGAGATTCTAAGAACTTGTTTAATGGAATAAGCATTTTTTATATAAACATGAATATTTTCTTTTAGAATTTCCTATTCTATAATGCTGGGTAGGTGGGAGTTGATAATCAGGAAAAGGAAAGAGCAGTTAAAGACCAGGTGTCATCAAAGACTTTACTGGAGGCCAGGAGCTGGTCACGTTTCTTGATTTTTTTGAGTGTTTGATAAAAAATGGTATGATTTGTGGCAGGGGTAATTCCATAAGAGTTTTGCATCTCACTATCCATATGGAATAAAGGACAAAGGTAGAAAGCCTTATTATTGGAAAAAAGCCATTATGAATGGCATTTTCAAGTGAGAAAATCATATCAGGTCTTATGTTGGAATTGATTATAATTATATCTTTCAGTGTTTTAAGTCTTGGGCACCAGTGTATAATATGGTCTATGGTTTCATCTTCACGAGCACACAGACCACATATAGGGTCAATGCTGGTAAAACCTCTTCGGTGATAAAGGAACCAATTCGTGGGAAGCGCATTAAGATTTATTTTAATGATGAAGTCAAGGAATTTGGGTTCCAGACTCCATCTTTTGAAGTGTAAAATGAGTCTTTGGTTGGTTACTTTTAGGCTGGCTATGTCCAATGTAACTGCACTATTCAATTACATCAGAGGACATCGTAAATCAAAACCTATTGCTGTCCAGCTGGATGTTGCGGCAGCATTTGACTCAGTCCAGATAAATATCCTCCTGGATATTCTGTTGGAATGCGACATTCCAGCCGGGATTGTTCAGATGATCAGCAATCTGCTCAACAACAGAGAGATTTTTCTCTCTCTTGATGGCAAGATCACACCAGGCTTCAAGCCATACAAGTCGATCCCTCAAGGATCTCCACTCAGTGCCCTTTTCTTCACAGCATACATCAACCCTCTTCTGATGGATATAGAAAAAAACCTCCCTGGAATTTTCCTTCCCTCTCTCAATAAAAACTTCAATGTATTTGCATATATAGATGACATCATGGTTGTTCTTCCCACCATTAAATACCTTCCCCATCTCATGAACATCTTAAACAGAAATACAGTGAAACTTGGCCTACAAATAAACTTTAACAAATCTTCCATCTGGAAGATTATGTCTGGTAAACAAATTAACTCTCCCTTTTCTGCAAAACCCCAAAGATACCTAGGTTTCCCAATCTTCAAAACACCAACTGCAATGGCAAGAGAGATTCAAGATGCAATCCTCCATTCAACTGAAGCCATCACCACGTCACTCTCTAGAGTATACCTTTCATTATATGGAAAGGTTGGCCTCCTCAACATGATCATAATGCCAAAAATCTCATATTATCTTCCATTCGTAAAAATGTCTAAACAGTTTCAAAATAAAATCAACCGATTATGTACCAAACTTCTCTGGAGAGGAAGGACAGTTGCTATTAGCTTACGAGGCATCCAATGACCACGCAGGTTCAATGGACTCATTCCACTCAGTACAAGCAATCATTTTACAGAAAACCCACAACACTACATAATCTGATCCTCTCCTGCGGATACTCCAACATTATTAAAAAAATTACACCGACAGATCGTCCTCTGCCCTCTGCCAGTTCATGGATAGCCTCCCTAATAGACCACCTACAACTTTATAACCCAATAATGCCCTTTAACCTTAACAAAAAAATCACCTTATGGGAAGCATACAATATAATCAACTATAATCAACAACCCATTAAAACCTTATTTCTTTTTTAAATGCAATCCAAATTATTTAACAAATATTCTTTCCTTGAGGAACATGCACCATCACTTTCCATATGGATGATAGTGGTCCAAGTTGATTATGGCAACCCTAACCAAGTAGGAGTGGACTCAAGAGTGATTTACTATCAAAGTATGCCATATTGCAACACTCAAACCCTCTCTTTCTACATTAAATAAAATATATAAAACCTTAAGAAAATGGTGCAAATGTCTGCTGTTTGCTTGCAGTCTTTGCACATTCTTTTTCTTTCAAATATCAGGTTCCACCATAAGATTCTTCTGTTACTTATGGACAGACTTATTAACTAAACTTTTACCCTCACCCTCCTTTTTTGGCTTTCTAGATTGAGCAGTTAATATTCATTTCCATATACATACTTGAAATATAATAACAAACAGAGAATTATATTAACAAAACAAATTTTTGATTAATGAAAATTAGTAATATATAATTAATAACCCCTTGTAACAATCCTCTCTATTGTTAAAACTTTTTTCCTTTACAATTAAGTGAATGTATTCTATTACTCTATTATACCATAATAATAAAAAAGTTATTGAAGAAAAGTTTATAATTACCCTGATCAATCAGTGGTTGTGCCTTTATCTAGCTAGATAAAGTTCTTGTAATAACTGAAACACAGGCTTATTATATATTTGTGTCTATATATGTAATATATAGGGTATATGAGCACAGACTTTCACATGACCCACCACTCTTCACTCTATCCAATAACACTGACACACTCAAGCACATATATGCTGAAAAGATAAATAATCACCAATATTCATATTTCATGCTAAACCAGCAATCATCAGTTGGTCCAGATTATCATCTCCCACACATATATACTATAAGTGCTCAGATATATATTAAGATAGACAATCTTCATACTTTAATGGACAGGCTCCAATCTACAACACACTCCAACTCTTCAACCGTCCATCATTAAAGTATGAAGATTGTTTATCTTAATATATATCTGAGCACTTATAGTATATATGTGTGGGAGATGATAATCTGGACCAATGGATAATTGCTGGTTTATTTATCTTTTCAGCATATATATGCTTGAGTGTGTCAGTGTTATTGGATAGAGTGGAGAGTGGTGGGTCATGTGAAAGTCTGTGCTCATATACCCTATATATTACATAAAGTTCTTGTATAAATTTTTTTGCGTGACTGGCATGAATCCTCCGATAGTTCCATTGATTTGAATTGGATTCCTTGGATAGCTCTGCACATTCTTGTTTCTCTTGATTGGTGTTCACATAGTAGTTCCAGATGGTGATAGGAGATGTAATCTGAGGGGAAAGTCCTAATGTCTCTTAGCCGGCCAACATTTTTTTTATGTTGTATAATATTTTTAATTTCTCTTCACGGTGCTTAAGCTGTATATTGATATGAGTTCAACCCAAATCAAAATACAAAGCCAAATGCCAAGTGAAATGCCAAGTAGTCCAAACAAAAGCAAACTCCATAATTTATACATCGAGTTCTTTCAAGATCCAGATTCATACTTTTAATTTATTTTTAGCTATATTTTAGCACTTTTATTTATGTTTTTTTTTTTTTTTTGGTCATTCGGGGGGGCGGGGTTAACTAGTGAAAAGTTCTGTTTAAGTAGCATAATAGATAACAAAATACTTTTGATATCTGAAGTTTCAACAATAAGCTAAAAAAAAAATCTATACTTTTTTTTCTTTACCCATTCTTCTCTTTCCAAGAATTAGAATTAAGACAAAAAAAAAATCTTTTATAAAAGAAAAACTTTCAAAATCTTATTTTTATCTTAATTTAATTTATTTCATTAATTAAACTGAAGGAATGTTGATTCCTTCAAGATAAATAAATAAAAACGTTTAAAACAATATTTTAAAAAAAAATTATTTTAAACTAATATATGTGCACTTTTAATAAATTATATATATATGAGATGGCAGAAAATACCAGCTCATTGCACTTCTCTCAAAAAAAATATTAATAATAAACTTTTAAATACCCTGTGGGATCTTTTCCCCATTGTCTTTAAAAGATTTTAGGGTCCATGCATTATACATTCCCTTTTTTCCTTTGTACTATGAAAGTGTTAAGTTCACATTTTTGAATGATTCTGTTTGGATTATCAAGTAAAAGAAAAAAAAATTATATTGTTTATCATTCAGTTTACTAACTGGTTGGATTTTGACATAAACCCAATCTCCTATCCCAAAGTGTACTGGACAGATATTTTTTCTTTTTTCTCTCTGTTTAGCTTTCTTCTTTAATTTGTCTCTAGTGAAATTTTGATCCTCTGCTACATTCACTACTTCATTTTCTGCAGGAAAGTAACACTTGAGAAGACTTGACCCAACTGTAATGCAATTGTTCAGGAGTGAGCCCAGTAGATTCATGGTATGTACAATTGATGATCTTAATCATTTGTGGCAATATCTTCAACTCTTGGTCTGCAGACCGGTGTTGGGCCACAGAAGTTTTTTACCAGTCCGCAGTAGACTGGCGGGAAAGTTTGCAATAACAAAATAAGAGTTTAAATATAAATAATTTTTATTTATTTTTTCATCTCATTTTTACCCAATTAAAAAAAAAGAAACGGAACGAAAACAAAATCTAATCAATCATACATAAATTAATTTGTTTTTTTAGTTATCACAGATCTAAAAAAATTTAAAAAGTTTTTTTTATTATACAAACTCTATATATATTGTAAACCCCTCACTCAACACCACTCCTATACATTATATGAGCAAATGCCCAGGGCACCAATTCTATTAATGAATAGAATAAGTTAACAATTGTATATTGCTTGGAATTAATAATGAGACTCTTCTATTTTGCCTTACTTATAACCTAGCTTAGTGAAGGGTTAAAGAAAGTTTTAAAATATACAGAACATAAATAAATGAAGGAAGAAATATTTTTGATGATTAAAAATAAGATACATGCTTCATTTGTTAATTAACCAAATGATAAAAATTAATAAAGTTGTCTGATTTGATTTCTTCCACCATCTAAATACACTCATAGATTAATTACAATACAACTTTAACATAAATCAAGATATTGAATAACTTCACTAACTAGTACGGCTTAGTCTAACTAACTAAACTGATATTAATTTTGAATTAGAAAATCTGATCTCAGGGAATCTTTAATATGGCTTGATACTATTGTAATAATAATAAAACAGAAAAATAATGATAATAGTAATAATAATAATTAAGTGATGTTTCACTGGACTAGCAATTATATAATGAAGGAAATAGGGTACCTTTTAATCTCACATCATTGTCTAAATAATAACTAAGTATGTGACCTTTTTATAAGTTTACTAAATGATAAAGCATTTCAATTAATGTTTGGATCAAGAAAACAATGTTATCAGATTTCTGTATATTATTAAATTTACAAAGTAATGTACTTATGTTGTAATAGATGTGTAGAATGTGGAAACTAGAATATGAATGCATGTAAGAACAACTGGAGACAAAGTTTTAAATAATAAATAAAGCATTTATTTATTTATTTTAAAGCATTTATTTACATTTGCAATTGAAATAGACATAATTAACTCACATTGGAACTATTGTCCTAATTCTTAAATTTACACATACATTACTAATATGAGTTTAATATCTCTTTTGTTACATTTTTATCACTTATTATTTATTGACTAGGCACTTACAAGATACTGTATAAATTAATAAATAATTACTGCCCTCATATTCTGACTTCGAATACATTTGGGTTGTTAATTAACCCTAACAATTCTTTATTATTAGCAAACAACACTGGATAAATTGAATATCATATTATGGGTACAATATACAAGCTTGAGAGGTTACACTATTAATTATTAGAATAAAGCAACTTAATAAACTTGGCTGTCAAGAGAATAACTTTAAATAACTCAATTAAGTAATCCCTCTAAATACTTACACTTTTCACACATTCAAAAATAGAAAAAAAAAATAATAATCATTCTGATGATTTAAGCTTGTGGTAAATTAAAATGATATAGTTTAAAATATTTACTTCCCGATGTATAAGTTTAATAATATTATACTCTTATGTCAGTAAGATTATTTGCATTACATGTGTATGTGTGTCAACCCATACTATAATTAAGACAAAAATCAATATATTAATTTCTTGCTAGTTTTCCTATAAATTATTAAATAAGTGTTTCACTATGGGTAATGTCATAAACCAACTAACAAATACAACACTATATCTACTTTAATATTCAATAAAGAATTTAATCTGACTATTTATCTTTCCATAAACTAAATTACATATAGCTATGTTTCTATGATAACAATATATATATATATTCAAGAAAAATTTTAGCACATGAGGAATGTTTCTATGATAACAATATATATATATATTCAAGAAAAATTTTAGCACATGAGGAATAACTAATCTTTTTTGGCTGCTCACATGACAATGGCAAAAAATCCTATAAGCCAAGCTAGTGTGACTATACATAATGTATGAAAAACACTAATCAACTTTGCTCTTAAGAAAAAGTGGAGAAATCAGGAGGAATCTCATAGATAAGTATATGAAATTACTATATATTGTTGTCTATGGCAGGATGGCTCAGTTGGTTAGTGTTATCTTAAAATTCAAGAATCAAGAATCTAAGGTCACAGGTTCGAAACCCATGCTAGTACTGTCACTGGTCAGGCCAGCAACACCTAAAGAAGAGGGTAGAAAATTACCTCTCGAAAGGTTGTGCATATACTAACCTGTTTGCTGTGATATTACTAACAGTTGGTGCATATTGTGCCAATCAAATGATGTATATTAATTTAACCCAGTTTGAATACTAGGTGAAAGTACCTTGAGGTCACTCATACACATGATATAAGAATCAAGAATACTAAGGCCTCTGCCCTATTTGTCTATTTTCGAGTCTAAACACGAACCAACAACATATCTGAGACACGCATAAATTATTTTCTAACTCTGGCCCACAGCTTAGCATCAGGGAGAGACATGGACTAGAATACTTATGAAACTAACTAAGTTAAATGTGCATAAAATATAATATGAATTAAGTGTTTGTGTGTGCTTGGATCTTTGGACCACTAAATATAAAAGGTTAAGCTAATAAAAAGGTTAAAATAACATTAGAAGACTTAAGCTTTTTAGTTTAAATAATATATTTTAATAAATGTAATTTGAAAATATTAGAAAGGTTTTAATCATCTCTGCTATGCCTTGATTTATTACTGATAAATAACTTTATAATGAGGCAGATGGAAATTTCATAATATTTTGCAGTCTAAGTAATACTTTCCCACTTTAAATAACATTATTAACTCATGTCCCCTCTATAAAGCCAAATTAAAATAACTCTTTCACAAAGCATTTTTTAGTTGCTTTGTGCTTTATATACAATTTTAAAATATTTAAAAATTTCTTAAAATAACTATTATTTAAATGTGGAATAAATGCAAACAAAGTAGGTGTTATCGAGGAGACCAAGTTGGCAGACAAAAAGGAAACTTAACTATTATTTAAATGACAGATATTATTTTAAATTGGAAAGTTTTAAATGAAAAATAATTTAAACTGCAATAAAACAAGAAAACATTTATATAACATTTTAAAATGAGGAATAGCGAAGGGGAGAAATTTAAGTATAAAATAGATGATCAAACGATAAATATAAATCTAATTAGTCTAATAAAAGAAAAACGGTTACATTATAAATATAAATTAAAGTAAGGAAACATTTTACGAAAGGTATTTATAGAAGGTAAAGTAATAGTTCATGAGGAGATATATAAAGTTACCAGTCCTTGTTTCTTTGGTTCATTTCCCTTGACGTCCATAGCTTGAGTACGTATGTAGAATGATTTGTCTGGGCAAGGGATTTGATATATGCAGCATGTTTAATGAAGGGCACAGACATGGCTCATTGTTCCAGTTTACTATGGGTTGGACACTATGGCATTTTCATGGATTTAGGACCCCGATGGCAGGCAAAGCTGATGTGCCTAGCCGTTGACCATGGTCATGTCCACCAAATTTATAGAACCTTTAGCATGTTGCATATTGAAACTTTGAATAGGAATTTTTCCGCAAAACTGGGATCACTTTAAAGCACAATGCCGAATCTTCATGCCCAAAATCAGAATAGTTTTGAGGACCAAATCTGAATAATTTGAAAAGCAAATTTGAATAATCTCAGGAACAATATTTGACTGATTTTAAAAGTAAAATTTGACTTAGCAAAGCACAGGATCTGCATGAATAAGCATAAGATTTTAAAAGTAAAATCTGAATAATCTAAACACAGGATCTGCACAAATAAGCATAAGAACCCAGAGAGATCCAGTCTTTTGTTCTCCTCTCCCTTTTATATCTTTTTGGAGATACTTTTCTATTGTTTTGTGTATGATTTTAGATCTTGATAAGCCCCCTATGCTCCTTTGTTTCAAAGTAATTTTTTGCTAAAAATAAACTTTCATTTCTTATTATCGATTTCTGCATTTAAAAAGAAAAAAACCTTTGAATTTGATTTAATTAAAAAGGCCATCTTTAATTTGCCTTGAATGGACTAACTAATTGAACAAATGCCATTTCTTTAGAAATGCTAGCAGGCTTATCTTAAAATAAAATCATACGCCATATTTTAACAAAAATTAAAAGAAAAAAATATCTTATTTCTTTTAATAAAATAACATTTTAGTTCAACAGAATTTTGCATTTAATCATATATATATATGCTTCCGTATATATATGTTTGATTAATAAATTTTAAAAGGAAATTTTACTCACAATTTAATCTTAAACAGACAAAGAAATATTTTAAAATAAATAACTAAATTTAATAAGTGTTAAAATGTACAACATGAAACATGTTAATTTTATATTTAATGCAAAATCCTGTTGATACTTAGATATAAACTTAATCCAGGTTTACAATATGGTAAGTTTATAGAAGGCTGTGAAGCATGGATCGGACTTCCAGATCCATTGCTTCAATATACTCACCTGTTTGCTGTGATATTACAAACAATTGGTGCATATACTAACCTGTTTGCTGTGATATTACTAACAGTTGAATGTATTTGGAATATTTAAATAAAATTAAACTTTTCTAAAGACATTCGACACACATATTAGATGATGGAAATAGTCCAATATAAAAATACATTTAATAACCATATTTTGTCGTACATATGTTACTAAATATATATGGTATATATATTTATTATTTGGAATATTATTAATTTACATACTTAAGTGTTTGGATTGAAAGAATAGGTGGATACATTCTATTCTTTCACAAAGACTTTATCTTGTGTTGAAAGTGAGAAGTATCCATTTATTATTAAGATTCATAAAGCTCATGTGCATTAGCCTGAAATGCTGATCATTAGTTTATTACAATTTATAAACATCATGCTATATAAAATAACTAACTCATTTACATATGTTTAATTTCATTTAAGACTGACATATCGTAAATTCTAGTAAATTTTGTATGCGTCATTCATTCAGACATAGTACAAGTAATTTAAAGTGATTGGTTAATATCTCCACGCTCTCATTTCCAGTACAGTACTTAAGATTTGCCCATACCTAAGCATTTGGGTTGAAAGAATAGGTGGATTCATTCTATTCTTTCACAAAGACTTTATCTTGTGTTGGAAGTGAGACATATTCATTTATTATTAAAATTCATAAAGCATGTGTGCATTAGCCTGAAATGCTGATCGTTAGTTTATTAATTGATTAAATATATTTTTATTATATTTAAATTTTTCATCCATTTTTCTGTTCCATATATTATAAATATGTGTGTGACTGATTAAAAAAGATTAGGGAAACATTGTACTTGATGAGCTTAGGATAGAATAGTAACAAATAGGAAATCTAGTATAAGAATGTAGTTATGATATTATAAATTTTGCATACCTTTGCAAGAGGTTCTCTGTATAGTATGATTGAATATCAATCCATGAAAATAAATAAGCTGCTTTATTGTATTTACTTTTATACGTGTTGGTGGTGAAATAGTGTACCAGTCAAAACTATCTGCTCACTCAACACGACTCAAAATCCAAGCAAAAGTACCTCAAATCCAATCATGCTCAAGATACACAGGTCTGGAACAATCCTGAATTTTAACGTATTTGCCTATTCTTCGAACCTCTGACCCTATGAACAACAATCTCAATGATACAGCACAATTATTTTAATTCCAGACCCAGAAACACAGTGGTAGAGCATAAGATCAGACTGATGATGATGATGATATAAGAGTAGCCCAGGAATTGCATTTATTAAAGTTATATCTATTAATGCTAAGTTATTAGCTAAAGAAAATAATTCTAAATATTAATTAGAAGAAAATAATAATTCAAAAACCAAGATTTACATGAAATATATATTTAATAAAATATTAAGAAAACGCCTATAGGTGTTACAAAATGTTTCACGCTTGTGGTGACATTGTCTATTTACAAAACTTGGGATTTGTTTTTATATAATCTTCTTTACATTAGTTATTTAATGGATATAATTTTTGTGGAGTGTATTATAGCTTATGAGGGGCTAATATGCCAATTTAAAAATGTTTACAGATAAAATGCTGTGGATGCATAAAACAAATATAAAAGATCATGACAAGTTTAGATAATTAATGATATAAAGGGCAGTTTGCGATTTAGTAGTAAATGATTTTGTAAACAAGCAAAAATATACAATCTTAATCATTTATCTACCTTATAAAAATTGTTATATATGTTTTTACTGGCATTGTTTGGAAAAGACATCTTTGGAACATATACATAAGAAACAAATAATGTGCTACATTTATGAGAATAAATTATACAATCATTAATACAAATTGATTTATGAAAACAGTTTAAATCAATGAACTGAATAATTAACCTGATTGCGTATTTTATGAAATGAGTCATTATGCTCAACACACCATTGGACTAACTAAGGTTAGACAAACGGAGATCAAATTAATGAGAAGAGTAATGGTACTAGCATACAATAAAAAAATCTGGCCATCATGGCAGTTTTGGATATTTTATCATTTTAAAAATATTTGAAACGAACTTAGGTTTGGTATGTCTATGCATTCTGGCAGAACAGTACCAATAGAGAGGCTGGGTTTGAAGGTCCAGAGTCAGCACAATCAAAACCTCACACTTCACGTTCCACAGAAAGTAGCGTATACTTCTGATTACTAATGGTTTGGAGAAAGATACATAGGTAGCTTCGGACTTCCGAAGTTCCCACATGACAACGAAATGGAAAAGATAAAATATCATAATAGAATAAAATGTATGCCAGCAACATTATTAGATATTACATAACCAATATATATATAATTTTAAAACATTGAAATAGTCTAACCTCAGCGGAATAATTGGTATTAATTATGAGTCATTTAACAAATTATAATGAATAATAACTATTTTACTTATAACATTAAACTAACAAAATTTATATATATATATATTTTACATAACCCATCACCCACAACCCTCAACCAACTCTTTCATGTTAACTCTCCTAACAACAAATTCAATTCCCATATACTAGGATTATCCTTCCAGGCAACAGCAAAGAAGGGATGGTCCTAATTATAAAGTTAGTGGGTTTTTTTTAAAATGAAATTTTAAAGACAAATTCAATGCAATAAATTTAGTATTATTCATCCACAGTAAAAGATTTTAAATAAACACCAAGAATTTAAAATGAAACCAAACTAGCGAGCGATTTCTATTTAAAGTAAACAAAATTTTATTGATAGATTTTAATGAAGCCCCCACCTCTTTCCGAATCAAACAATTATTCCCTTTTTTTTTCAGACTCGCGAGTTTGATTAGTAGTGGCATATTAAAGAAAATAAATTACATATATATACATTAAACAAAATAAGTTAAATATTTAATGGAGTCGCACAAAGCTATATAACATAAATAAGCATAAAAGGGCATAGTTAGAATTACATTATACTAGTAAAGGATTACAGAGAGAGAGAGTTTAAGAACAAAATTAGCAGGAGTTCTACACTAACACATTAATGAAGTCATAGTTTCATTACATATTATACAAATTTAATGCTGCTCTTCATTAAGTAAGATTACCTCAGGAAAGTGCAGCATAGCAGGCAAGCAGTCAGGGATGGCATTCAGATAATCATCTAGAATGCTTGGTCCTCCAAACAGGCAGCAGGTGGATAGTTCTCCAAGAAAAGGAGAGAAAGGTGAAAGATTCCCTCTATTCAAAGTTTATAGTGCCAAACTTGTGTTGACTTCTTAAAATTTGAAGCTCTGGAAACACTTTTTGAATCTGAAAATTTGCTTACTGATTGAAAGGTTCTGAAAGAATTTACTAAGTAAGTGACTTCTTTTGTTCTATGGGCTCTTTTATACAATTTTTAATCCCCCCAAGAATGCGATTTTACTTGCCCACAGTTATCCCTCTAATCTTAATTCTAATTAACAAAAATATTTAATTAGCAAATTTTTTTAAAACAGATAAGGCTCGAAATACCATTTTAGATATTTGTTAACTAACAAAAGGATTCCTCATAATTTTAATTAAATTTTAGTTCTAATTAGTGAAAATAATCTGACTACAGATAAAGATCATTTCCGCTTATTAAGTATTTCGAACCTTCCCCATTTTTGTTTTTGTTTTTAAATTTCAGCATTTTAATTAAAACACATAAATATATAGTTACAATTTATATAAAGAAAATGTCTATTTACGCATGTGAAAGATTAGCAAAACTTTTATTTATTACCAACAATAATATTGTTTTTCATATACATATATATATATGCATCATGCACACTACTATTTTATTTTACTGAACATTTTTAATTTTATTAATTTTTTGGATCATTATGCATACAGTGTGTGGGTGAATAGCATATATCTATGGCAAGGTCTGAATTGTGAGCCCCACGGAGGTTAGTATGGCTGGCGAAGCATGAAGTTCAATGTAATTAGACATCGACTGCTTCAATAGGATAAGATGAAATCTATCTTAAAGAAAAAGCATTGCCTAGGTTTAGAAAATATGCTAATATATCTTCACGTTCTCATAAAAAGTATGGTAAATTTTAATTAAAAATGAAGTTTGATGGTAATTCTCAGTAAAAATACATTATCTTACAATATATCAACATATGACTTATATAGATAGAACTTATGTGATCATTGTTTAGAATTAGTATATTAGAAAAAAAAACATTTTCATTGTATTCTGATTGATTAAATGGCATAAGAACAAGTCATTTATTACTACCTAATACTATCAATATATCACTGATATTTTATTACATTTTGGCATGACCCAAATGGGAGTTGGAAAATTATACCCATAACAATAAAATGGTTTTCTGTCTTGTTGAAATGTAGTAGTTTTGATCAATTTTAGCAACCAAATTATGAGTTTGATAAAATTATAACTCTGACAATATTATTAAATACCAAAGAAAGAAAGTCTGTCACATATATATGAATAGTTTAGAATAGAGAATAAAATAAAACAATAAATTGGGTTAAATATTTAAAAGAGTTAGGTTGAGATAGTCAAATTCAAAAAAGGCAGATCTGGAAATATTTACATGAAGGAGAAAATTGATGGAGGGAAAGAGATATGAGATTTACAAAGAAAAATAAAACAAAAAGATATTATAAACTAATGTGGGCTAAAATAAGAAAATTGGAGCAGCAAGCTAATTAAAATCAAAGTCAACATTCAACTCCAAAAACAATGAGCAAGAAGAGATAATTACAGCAGGAAATGCTTATGAATTCAATAAAAGAGATCAATCAAAAAGCAAAAAACAATAGGCAAGAAAACACTCAAAAGAGACCACAAGAATAATAAATGATGATGAAGAAACTAGAAGAGTTTGAAGAAAAAAGAAAAGAACATCATCAAAATATAAATGAAGACATTTAAAAAAAGATATTATTGTCAGAGAATAATGAAGAAAATAGAAGAAGAAAGTTAGATAGTGATTTAAAAGATTGACAAATACAATCAATGATGTGGAAATAGAAAGGTTGAACTGAAAAGAGAAAGAAGATAATCAAAGAATAAATGAAAATATTCAAGAAGCTATAGAATCTAATTAGAGAAATAAAAAAAGGATTAGGATAAGAAAAATAGAAGATTATGCCAACTGCAAAAGTTAAAAGAAGCAGAGAGAACAGATCAGATAGAGAGAGTAAACAAAATTAAAATTGGAAGTTGAAAAAGAGTGACAATAAGATATAATTGAAGCAGAGAAAGAGGTGAAAAAGAAGTAGTAGTGCAAGTTATAAATCTTATGTAGAAAAATGAAAAGAAAGTTCAAAAATGGAGAATTAAACCATATCAACTATAAAGAATAGCAATATAAGTTGTATTTTTTAAACAAAATAAAAGATACAGTCTACAAGAAGAATCTAAAAAATGAACAAAAAATAATGGTAGCCCTGAGTATTCAAAAATAATATAAATAAGCAAAAGTGTAGAAAACTTATTTAGGAATTCACTACCACCATGTTCTGGTTCTATACTAGTTAGAATCAGATTCAAAATGAAGATTCATAGATCATATTTAAAGTTGATGAATTTAATAGCTACAGGAATATTGTCAAACAATCCAAATGGTATAAAGATCTATGAATAAAAGATTAATATTCTCATTTATTCTATGTCTTCAGTAATATGACAATAAAATAATGACAGAGAATTGTATGTCAGCCATGTTGGAAATGAGTATGTATCAACACTAAATCCAGTGCCTAGAGAAAATTTGATCATGATATATATCCAAATTAATATTTTTTCTCTCATTAAGAGAATATTTTAAAAGAAAATTTACATAGGGTATTAGATTAAAAAGAAAGAACTTGTAATATTTTAGAGTTGAAGAAAATAAGGGAGGATAATATTTATGAATAATCTATGAAGTCAGAATAGAATCCCAGATTGTATTTTGCAGTCAAGTATTTCTGGGGAATTTGATTGATGGACTATGTATTTGTTGATGTAGATTGATTATGCATTATAAATAGAAGTTATTTTTTAGTACTCTTGAATTGTGCACCATGGTTAGTTATTGTGTTAGATAATTCAAGCTTGGATATATCCATTCTTTATTGCTAGAAGAGTCATAATTTACCTGTAACCAGTTGTAAAGAAATCCTGTTTCAGAGTGTATTTTTAATTGTGAGAAGAATGATTTTGTTTTAGCTTAGCCATCCATAAAAATAAAAGAACTCTTATAGTTTATTTCTTATACCAGTAAAATATATCCTTGTATTTATTAGATGAATAAATCACAGAGAAGTGTAGTATGACTAATATTGGATACCAAATCACCACACTGTGGTGATTTAATAATCACATGGAATATGAACTATGGAATTTGATTAAAGATTGAACAATGATCCACTTGGTGAAAATAAGTGATATTTGTAGAAAACCACTAAACATTACATGATCACCATTTTTTATGTTTGCTCATAACTGTTATTAAAACAGGCAAAGCTCTGCATACAGTATTACCACTCAGTGCAAATCAGAGTAATCAAAGAATGGCAAAAGGGTTGTGCATATAATCCCTATTTAGTGCCTACTCATCCAATATCCCCCGATTACTTTCTAGCTTGTGGCCTTCATCAGTGAGAACCTTGGATTTGAGAGTACTGCACCTAGATCTTAGAATCTAATGCAACCCTTTAGCAACCACCTTTTATCTTTACTTAACTTCAAACCCATGAGTCTGAGTTCAGACTTATATGACTATATAAACTTATAAACTTGGATTGAAAATATTATTCTTTTCAATTTTAGATTCATAATTTTGTAGGTAAGTAGAGATAAAAGGTGGCTGCTAGTGGGTTCCATTAGATCCTAAGATCTAGGTGCAGTATTCTCAGATCCAAGACTCCTCATTGATGAAAGCCACAAGCTAGAAACTAGTCTGGAGATATTGGATGAGTAGGCACTAGATAGGGATTTTATGCACAAGTCTTCTGGTATCTATTGATTACTCTGGTTTGCACTGAGTGGCACTACTGTATGGAGAGTTTTACCTGTTGTTATATTTGTAGAAGAAAAATGTGTAAAATTGGCAAAGCATATCATCTGAATTAATGAATAACCACTTAATTAATAAATAAATGAATACTAGAAGATGCAATAACCACATTCAAAGGAAATATTAATAATAATAAGTATAGACAAGTAGGTTTAAAAGTAAGCATTTGCATTAAGAAATAAATATATATCAAATGTTTGATAATCATCTTCAAAGGTAATTTATTAGTAATAATAAATTTATGCAAATAAAGCAATCCTTAGATAAAATAATCATGCCATCACATCATAGGCAAGAACATATTAGAAATCATAATCCAAAATGGATTATCATATTTAAAGGGATTAGAAATTCTAAAAAATATTAATTCAAAATTAAATATTCTATTTAATAAGACTTAGATTAAAATATAACTTTAAGATAAAAGATTATGATATTTCTCAAGACAAAAATAGCAACAACAAAAAAAGTCAGTAAAATATACCTAGATTTTGACTTGATTTAAAAGATAAATAAAAATGATTATTGAAAAGAGGAAAATAAATGATCCAAGCGTTATCTGGAACAATCATTTTGTTTTCATTCTAGATAAAGAATAATGAAAAGAATTATTTTCTGCCCGTATTTAGAGAAAGTTGCTTAACTACATAAATATTTAAAATAATCCCCTATAAACACATACACTAATATTAATGTATATAATATGAAATAAAAATTAAACGCTGCCTAATGCTATAATAGAAATAATAAATAAAATAGAAAATGATATAATATTAAATACTAGCAAAATAATATTTATACCAAAATTCTCTCATGACCACAGTTTTGCCTATTATACACATATATCTCAAATGAAAATCATTTAAACATAACATACACTTATAAACCAGAATTCAACATGTGATTAAATCTGATGTATACAGGATCCAGACTTAACTAAGCTAAACTATACACTCATTAATTTATTTTTAGGAAATAAATATATACAATAAATCTAAACTTGAGAAAAAAAAGAGTACCATATATAAAGGTGGATTTCCATTTTTATTGTTTAAAGAATGTTGCCTTGACAACAGTTTGTGATGGTTGATTATTATTAATATTGGTATTGTTCAAGTTTTAACTGCTTTCCTGTATTTAGAATTAGTGAACTATTAGTAACTTTAACTAGCAATTTGCTAATTGCCTTCACAAATAAATTTGCAACTTTATGTAGGAAATCCTCTTTCATTCTCCAGAAATTATATATTGCTCTATATAAATCTAAGAATATGCCATAAATTTTATTATGTTAATTACAATGCTGCATTCTATTTCATGACATATTTTAAGCACTGCTGACTCTTCATTGTTAACTTTTTTGCATACTGGACTACATTTATGTTTAATAATCATTTTGTTTTGTGGCCTTGTTCACTACTTCCACACAGCCCTAATATACACATGCACTGTCTAATTCAGCAGTTTTTCATTTGCTGTTTCTAATTTGTTTAATTAATTACATTTTCACTGCTCTGTAAATTAATATATCACTTTACATTTTTCTTTTTTGCATAATTTTTAAGTATCATGCATACTAAATTTCTAGAGTGTGTTTATTGTCCTTTTATTTCTATTTATATCTGCACACACTTATACTATTTTATTTATCTTTATAATACATCATCAATGTACAAATTTTTTTATATTCAGAATATAATAAAACCTTTGTCTTTTTTTATTTTTAAATTAATAATATTCACTTATAAATCTTCCTTTCTCACTAACTAATTCTATTAACTTTCATTTACCATTTCCCCAATATATTGCTCATATGAAATTACTATTTCAGCTATATATATATAAATAAACTAATACACCCCACTTTATGTCACTTTGAAAAATCATTAAAAAAATTCTATAAATTACTAACTTAAATTAATGTCATTCATTATTGTTTTATATATAATTGCATTTTTATAGGCATAGGCAGATTCAATGCTGAATCAGGCATTGGCCAAGAGCGATGTCTTCCTAAAGATATGATGGATTTCAATTATAGAAACCTTAGTCAGGGAATTGTATCTGATGATGAACCTCCACTTGCCTTTTCAGGTATTACTTTGTCAAATTTTTATTTATTTTAAAATTTATTATTACTTATCATAACATTATGTTATCTTGTAGAAGAAAATTACTCTTCATACATGTGCTATTAGATTGATATTAAATTTACATGTAACTCACCTGACAATAAGTGTTTTAAAAGCATAAGTGAATTACTTATATTTCAATCCTATTCTTATGTAAACCAACTCTTATTGACTATGCTTAAATCAGGATTTGATTTAATTGTAAGCCTGATATTTCAATTGATAAATTATTTATACAGATTTAGTTTATATACCACAGGGAAAAAATAGGTACCTGAGACTTTGAATTAAAATAGTTTAAATATATGTAATAAATAATTTAGTGATTTATATTGTAATCTTGTGATAGGAAGTTACTCTTCACCTTTTGCTATTAGATTGATATTAAATTAACATCCACTCAGCTGTCAATATATATTCAAACTAATATAATTCAAAGTCACTTGTATTTAAAAATAAAAAAATTTCTCTTCCCTGTGATATATAAACTAAATTTGTACAAGTAATTTGTCAATTGAAATATCAGGTTCATAATAAGATCAAATTCTAATTTCAGCACAGTCAATAAAGGTTGGTTTACATAAGAATGGGTTCTAAAAATAAGTGATTCAATTATATTTTTAAAACACTTATTGATGGGTGAGTGGTTGTAAATTTAATATCAATCTAATAGCAGATGTGTGAAGAGTAATTTCCTTCTACAAGATTATATATATTGTGCCATTACAATTTGGTCACTAGCCAAATTTATAGTAATGTGCATGTAGAAAAGGTAAACCAAAAATCATCATCACATTTTTATATAACCATAAAAGAAGCTGTAGGGCATCCAAGTTCAAACCCTTCCAGATCAAAATTTCAAAAGCTTTAAACAGAGAAAGAATGGGTCAACAATTACATGCTTTACTTGTTTGTGTGTTGATAGAAAGGTAATACACACATTTAAACTATTTAATATTTAAATTTTCTGTTAAAAAGCAAAGTTATAATGCATACATATAGACAATGTATGTGTAAATTATTTAATTGTTTTATATTTCAAATATTAAACATTTTTAACTTTCTTTAAAACTAACCTATGCTTGATCAATTCTAACATTTTATTCTATACTTTTATTTTGCTTTTCTTTAATTATAAGTGGGATTTAAAAGTTACAGATTTAATTAAATAATTGGGTTATAATTACTAAGCTAGCAATTATAGTATTTAAGGTTAGTTCATGAATGATTTGAAAGAATGAAGGATGTGTATACATTACATACAAAATTTTACATTTCCTAAATATTGAAAGAAAAGGAAGTATTAAATCTGTTAAATTATTTTTTTTGTACAATTGTTTTTGTTAAAAGAGGAAATCTGTTTAATCAGATATCGATCTTTGTAGCAATTTTTTTTTTAGTAAATAATTGTTTTTCACTTTGGAAGCTTATAATGGGTCAGAACTATGATTTTTGAAATTGTCTTATCAAGATCTAAAGAAGGAAGCTCAAAGATTTGAAGTGTTACCTGGATGTTAAAAGAAAAAAAAAAAGAAAAGAAAGGAAATAAGGATTGAGTCTATTTTTTTTTTTAAACAAAAGTGTCTGGAAAAAGGATTAAACTTTTCAGTTGAAAAATCATTTAGTTGAAAATAAATTAGAGATCTAATTAAAACAAATTTGTCCAAAAATAGCAAGTGATGCTATCTCTGATTGGTTAAGGTAGCTAAAAATTGGATATAAAAAGCTGTCTTGAATTATTATGAGGATTATTATTGTGATTGATTCAGATTATTAAACTATCAAATTTGAATGTTGAAAATATAAGAAATGGCGGGCTAGAAAAATTATATGTATATCCCATTTGCCGGACCATCTGGAGGAAGCTGCACATCACATAGGAAAGAAAAGATGTGTCTAAAATAATATTCTACACCTTTCAACTGACCAGATAAATAAGATGTTTTTAATAGAAGGAAGAAAGCATTCACCTGCATTCAAAGAAGATGAATTAATCTACTGATAAATATTAATCATCAAGTCCAATTAATTGTTCCAACAACTGATTTTAAACTCAAGAAAATTTATAAATGTGAAAACAACTGCTGTATTTCATCCACATGCTTGACAGGAAGAGAAGAAAAATTACTATAATGATTTCCAAATTGTCCACTAAAGCAAATAACCTCAATAGAGTCATCATAATCAAATAGTTATACACCTCAAGAAAGAGATTGTTCCCAGTAAAACGGAAATGGTAACTACAGAAATATAAACCTTATACAAGACAAGTTTGAACCCTTGGAAATTTGCCACAAACAAAAGATCGGTAATATGACTTTTTATATCTATTTTCTTTATGATATCAGTCTTAATAAACATTTTAGCAATAAAGTGGTATATTTTATTTAAAGAACTTTTAAAGACTATTCAGATCAATTAAAAACAAGAATGTCATTACTAAAAATAACTTTGAGCTTCATAAATGATCTTGAATGTATGAAAATGATTTGTTTATTAATTTTACAATATTAATGTGTAAAACAATTTTTTTTATGGTATTATGATTTTAGTTTTAACTAATATATTATTATTAGTTTGGTTTTGAATAATATTTTGTTATTATGGGATAAAACACGCACATACATAATGGTATTTTTATATGTGTATAATTGCGATTGAATGTGGAATAACAAGTAGTGTTAGAATATTAGATTAGTTTGTTTCATTAAGTATAGCATTTCAGAGGTAGAAGAGAGGGGGGAGAAAATAATTTAAAACTTGTTTCTAAAACTTGCTCTTTCAATTCTACTAACATTTTTTTTTTTACATTCTATTTACATGTTAGATTTTTAAAGTATGTGTGCTAATGAGCAGATAATATTTTTTGTCTTGAAATACTTTTCATGGTCAATGTGACATCCAACTTAATACAAAATACATTTGAAGGGAAAGGGGGAAGAACTTAAAATTAATCTGAGAATTGTTATATAACCAATTATTATTATTATTATTCATGTCAATTTTCATATTTATCTAGAAATTTTTATGTATATGTTAGAACTGTAGTAATAAATATTAGTTTGTTTTATTAAACGAGGCGTATATATTTTATTAAGTGTAGTCTTTGTTAAGTGTGATTATTCATCATCATCAATGGTTGAATATTAGTTATTTAAGATATAAGTAAATATGCTAAAATTAAGCAATAATTATGAATTTCTTTATAAAAATTAGTTTTATGTTTAGGCTTAGTCCTAGAGCTGTAGTTGAAACCCTTGTCATTATCGTTATTATTATCATCATCATCATCGTCATCAACGTTTTAATTAATGAGCTGTTTAACTGTTTAAAGGCCATAAATAAATATTGATTTTATAATATTTAGTGATTTCTTAGTATTATTATAACCACATCCCATCATCTATTTCATGCAAGGATGAGTGAATTGCCATCCTAAATTAGTTATATATAATCTGAGCTAGTGAACTTATAAAAATATTGAAACACATTTGTTATGTTAAGATCTGAGAAATGATTTATGTTCAATGAACTCCACTGTGGTTTAAAGATGTTTTACTTTTACCTAACTATTAGTGCTTCTAGTGATATGGCTCAAAAAGCAAAATCTCTCATTTTTTATTAGAAATAAAGTACCAAAAAGGGATTCAAACCCGGTACATGTAAAAGGTTATTAGATATAACCGTGTCTAGATTCAGATAATCTAGTGGCACCCTGCTAGACCATATTCACTTAGTATTTGTTTAAACATGCACTTAACATCAAACCAAGGAATGAAAGTGGATAAAACCTACTGCCTGTATACCTGAGTTATATTTTATTGAATTACTAGTGTACTCACTTCACGTGATATTTTCCATATACCTGAGTTATAATACATTGCTATAATATATAATAATTTGCTCATAATTTGCTTATAATAATTCTTGATAGTGTTATATTTGAGCGACCTTTACTTATGATCATTCTATGGACTACTCAGGTATGGTAATATCTTTTGAACGATACTTTTATTAGGTTACAATATATAAATCACTAAATTATTTATTACTTAACATTATGTTATAATTTTTTAGAATTATATTTTACATCTACATTATTATTTCTGCCATTATTATAGAAGCATCATGTTTTTTTTTATGTGTGTGTAATAAGCAAACCATTACTTAGTATATAATTGATAAAAAATCAAGTCAGATGTCATATGACTTAATTTTAATAAAGCTCATATTTACAAATGTTATATATAGAGTACGTAAAAATACACACTCTTATCAAGCTTTTAAAAATACCCTCAACCCCAGACCGCGGTTTCTGCATCTAGCGTTGTCAGTGAGGTGCTAGGGATTAAAAACACTAGAACTAGTCTAATGCATAACTATTGAGAAGAAAATCTGAAACTTTCAGACATCTAAATGTCCAAAAATCCAGCTATCTAACTCAAATAGCAGTATGGGACTGAAATAAATTCATATGCACCATATATTAATAGCTCTAGCAATATAAAATCGCCAAAGCCTTAATAGCAAAAACTAAAATTAAATTGATAAAAAATCAAGTCAGATGTCATATGACTTAATTTTAATAAAGCTCGTATTTACAAATGTTATATATAGAGTATGTAAAAATACACACTTTTATCAAGCTTTTAAAAATATTAATTCAAAACAAAACAACACTCTCCATATAGTAGTGCCATCTTGTGCTAACAAGAGCAATCAATGGATGCCAGAAGGCTTGTGCATAAAATCCCTATCTAGTGCCTACTCATCCAATATCCCCAGACTAGTTTCTGGCTTGTGGCCTTCATCAGTGAGGAGCCTTGGATCTGAGAGCACTGCACCTAGATCTTAGATCCAAGGCTCCTCACTGATGAAGGCCACAAGCCAGAAACTAGTCTGGGGATATTGGATGAGTAGGCACTAGATAGGGATTTTATGCACAAGCCTTCTGGCATCCATTGATTGCTCTTGTTAGCACAAGATGGCACTACTATATGGAGAGTGTTGTTTTGTTTTGAATTGTTTAATAACAATTATTGTGCTAGTATGAGATAGTGATCATGTGATGTTTAGTGCTTTTAAAAATACCCTCAACCCCAGACCGTACTCTATATATAACATTTGTAAATACGAGCTTTATTAAAATTAAATCATATGACATATGACTTGATTTTTTATCAATTTAATTTTAGTTTTTGCTATTAAGACTTTGGCGATTTTATATTGCTAGAGCTATTAATATATGGTGTATCTGAATTTATTTCAGTCCCATACTGCTATTTGAGTTAGATAGCTGGATTTTTGGGCAATTATATGTCTGAAAGTTTCAGATTTTCTTCTCAATAGTTAGGCATTGATAAAATGCTAGACTAGTTCTAGTGTTTTTAATCCCTAGCACCTCACTGACGACGCTAGATGCAGAAACCGCGGTCTGGGGTTGAGGGTATTTTTAAAAGCTTGATAAGAGTGTGTATTTTTACATATTCTATATATAACTAGTATATAATAAACAGTACAATTGATATTAATAATGTATACCAGTTATTTTTAAATGGCCATTTTCAATAGATTATTTTTATTATTGCCATTTTACATAGCAGATGCTCTAGTAATTTTATCTCATGGATATTGACAATTAATTAAATATTCAGTTGTTTTATAGATAGACAAATTCCATATTTCTCAATTCTTTTTTATTTTATAAGTAATTTCATATAAAGATACAATAAAAGACAAATAATCCCTAAGGTTCATTTTGTGCTGAACCAGCACTCATCAGTTAGGCCAGGTCATCATCTCTTATATATATCTTTATTACATGAAGAATATTTATGTAGAGCAAATTGTCTCATTTTTATTTTCAAGCACCAACTTTTTGATAAACATGTACTGATTATTGTTAATAAAAACAAAAGGAAAAAACATTAAAAAGAAATTTTGTGATGACTATATAAACGGAATTTGTGTATTTTGAGTACTATCCACATTTATCACAAGCTGGATCTTTATTTATTTGACATTTTGAGATATCATCATGAGTAAAAAAAAGTTTTCTGAATGACTTTATTATCTTGCATAATTATAACTGCCTATTCTATTCTTAGCCATGTATTTCCCATGGAATCAGTTGATAATGCATCTTGTTTGGGCAACTTTGAGATAATCTTTTGAAATTCAAAGCTATTTTGAAAATGAGTTCACCATAGAATACTTGTTTTTAGAAAGTCTGCTGTTCTTTTTATATTACTTTGTATTTTTGGTCCAATAAATGTGGTACAGATTTAATATCTTCATATCTAGTAAACTGTGAAAATTAGCAATTGAATTTATAAGCTTATTACAGTATTGTCAAAATTTTATTGTGCAATTTAAATAGCCTTTTTTCAATAACTTTATTATATGTCACTTCAACTTGATGAATATGGAAGAATAACATCTCCTTCTATGACTAATTTAATTGGGATACTAATGACAGTATGATGAATGCAGTAACACATTGGAATGTGTACTATACTTTAACATCTAAGTGAGCCCATATATCTGAAACAGAGGGAAACCAATTTTTTATAGGACATATTCAGAACATTAGCTCATAATTACTATAATATTTCACTATATGGTTTGGTGCAATAGTAGATTCTAGAGTCAAGATTCATGGATTATAGCCTAACTCTGTCAGTTCTAGCATGTTCAAAGTTTTTATAAATCACTGAGAAATAACCTGCATGATTTTTTTTTACTAAAATATTATAATCCAATTAAAGAATTTATTTACGTATAACTAAAGGTCTTTTATTTATGATACCTTATTTCCTCCATAAGTTTTTCTTCATCTACAGATTAATTACAAAGAAAATAGATCAATTTTACAAAAAATCAATAACTAACCACATAATTAAAGATAAACCTCAAATTACCCTCCTTTACATCTCCAAAGTATCACAACAGTTTATAAAGACTTTAGCTGGTAAATTTAAGGTTGGCTTCCACATGCCTCAGACTGGATATGGTGCCACATACTATGGGGAAACCAAGGCCACTGTTCATAATAGAGCTGCTCAACACATGTATACATATAGAAGAGCAAAAAAGAATAATGATAACTTCTCAATATTTTTCGAAGATGAGAAGCAGGCTGGCCATGTGTTTGAACCCTGCAACCCCAAGATAGTGTGCTCCGAAGCCAATGATTGTAAAAGAAAAATCAAGGAGACATATTTTATTATCAGTGATAACAATGCCATCAATAGACGTGACATGTGTTGTGCTATTTTAAGAAAATGAACAAATTAATTTGCATATGCATTTGCATACATTATTATTTAGTAACATTACAGCAATGGTTTATAACCTATTTTGGCCATGAATATGAGGGAAAACCTCGAAAGTACTAAGCCTAGATTAATTTGATTTAATTGTTTTTGGTTACTACTAACAGCTTCTTCTTCAGCTGGTTAAATCGCTTATATATGCTATTATTATATTTTAATAAAGCGAAGACCTATTAAAGTTTGAGATAAGGCTTTAAAATTGAAATAGTAGAATAAATTACTTTATGAAATTGGCAAGCAATGCTAAACTATAATTAGTCATAAACAGGTATTATCATTTGATTGTAGTACTCTGTTGACTGATTAACTACTTTACCTTCTTTAGACAAAGAACTTAACATACACACAGAATATATATATTGAACTGAATTCATTGAAGTTTGTGGTTTAATTTACCTTTATATTCCCTTTAAATATTTTTTGGAATAACTTTTGCAGCCCTGCAGTGATGGATCAGCCCTCAAGCAGAGAAGTAGAATACCATTTATAAATGAATCATCAATGGTACCTATAACCAGAATGAGGTTATACAAAGCATAACCTACAATCACATTTCCAGGCTATAGCACTCTCTTGACTGCTAGATAAAACACCCTACATCCAAGCATTTTGTTTACAATATAAACTCAGGTGCCATTTGACTATATAAGCTATACAGCCAGCATGCTCAGACAATAATCCATGAATCAAGTACTTGAAATGTCCTATGGCTAACTCACACTCTGTCTCAGACTTCAGCACATTGACTTAATACAAAAAAGAACTCTATACTAATTTACTGGTGATGCATGACAAGAAAGAGAAAATGGACAAAATAACAATTAAGCAAACATTATTATATAATTACACACATATATATTTAACATAATATATCAATAAATTTTACACAAGAAAAATATAAATGATGACTTAGGCTATAGTTATAATAGTCTTTCATTTTATTTAAAATCAAGTATGTACACAATTATTTAAAAGTATATTTACCCAGATTTTGATTTTGTGCTTATTGTTCAATGGTTTTGTTTTCCACATGGTTTGACTTTCCAACTAGTTGTCTTTTTGTTTCTCCATTGATGGCTTCATGGCTCCCCTTCCAGATTTCTGTCAAATAATAAGAGAGAGAGAGTATGCAGCAGCTTCTATGTCATAATCTAGGCATTGTTTCCAGGCATTGATTTAGAGGGATAGCTGATAACTTTGGGGCATGAAGCACTGCCAATTACTCCTATGGCTTATGTGGCTTCTGCATTATGTAGACTGCAGAAGTAATGACTGGTTTGTTATGGCATTTAAAGTTCTCCAAAACTCTGAATCTGCATTCTATATAACTAGACTCCAAATTGAATGAATAATACAAACCTGACTCTATAGCAGTAACACTAATAACAATCCCAACTGACCAATAATAGATAGCTATAAGTTTTATATGCTTCCTCTTCCACTGTTTTCACAGTTTTCAATGATTATCATACTTAAATCTATTTTTAATTAAGATCATAACTTAAAGACTGTTTTTAATTAAATTTACATTTTGTTTTATCTAATCTTGTTCTCAAATTAATCTGCTATCTGATAGTTTACATAGCTTTTAATTAATTCAATTATTAATTATAATTTTTATCAGACATAAGTCTTTTAAGCTTATTACATTTTTCGAAAGTTTTTCTTTTACAACAAATTTTAGTCTGATTTTACATTTGCTTATTTTAATATGTCATTTTTTTTTATTTATAAAAAGGAGAGGCTGAATTTTAAATCTTTTTACTTTTATTTTAGATTTTCCTAATATTCTACTTTCCCACCCTTTTGCTAAGAACAGTTTTATTCTAAAAGAAAAATATGACACAATCTTTTTATTTTTACAAGTTTGTGTTTTAAAATCTACTTTAAAAACATACTATATTTTTTCTACTTTGTTTTTATTAATAATTTAATCATTTAGTTTTAATTACACCTGACAACATATATTTCATTAGCTTTACACCACACACTCCCAGTTTGAGAGATAAAATGCATCAGTTTGACCCATTTTAGCTCTGTCATTTTTATGTTAGCTTTACTATTCGATTTTCTCTTTTTATTTATTCATTATTACTATTATTTATTTTATTTTTTTATTCAATAAGTTTTAGATTGCATACAGACTAACAAGCTACAGGTGTGATCTTTCTTGTGCTGCCCTTCCCTCCAGGCCATAAACTATGTTGACTTGTAATGAATTATGTCATATGTGATGACCACCTGGGACAACATTCATCATTATAATGTGTACAGGAGAGGTTAAATGTCATGGACAGCAGAACATATCTGGTTTATATCTGACTTATGCAATAAAAATACTTTATTATTGAATGAGCCCAGGACTTTCTTCATTGGGTCTGCATCCTAGAAATATGAGATCACTGTAAATGGCAGTATTCATGCACTGATCATTTAGCTTATACTAAAAAACAATACAAGACTTACTTTCATCCAAGATGATACAGGGTCACTGCAAATGATAGTAATATTCATCCACTGACCATTCGGCTTATGCTAAAACAAGGTTTATTACAACATTTTGGAATTTTTTTTTCCTACAAAATTGATTTGTGACTTGTGGTGGTATTTTTCCAGTTGCACACATTTTGTTAGATAAGGGACTGGGATTAACTGCCAATGTATTGGGTGGGTCCAGAACTTTCTCTACTGGATCCTCATCCTGGAAATAAGGGAATCTATCCCCCTTTTTCTTTCATGCCCATTATGGGTCTTAAGTTCACATAGTGATATCCTATACTTTATACATCTTCCTCCCTTTATCTACACCTTCTCCCCTCCAAGAATATCAATCCAAACACAATCTATGCTGAAATGAAAAATTATTTTACAAAATTTTTATTCTTATTCTAGATTTTTATTTTATTCATTATACAAAATTCTATTTTATTTTTTTTATTTACTTCACATTTATTGATTCTAAAACACTTATTTTCTCTTATTTTATTTATTTAACTTTATTTTTATTATTAACTCTTGAAAAAAATATTTTATTTTTTTTATTTCCATCACATATATTAACTTTCAAAAATCATTCTCATTTTATTTGTTTTATCTACATTATTAACTCTCAAAAACATTATTCTATGTCAGTTATGTATTCTTTTATTTGCAATACTAATTCTCAAAAACAACCCCCCTCAGTATTCTCTAATTCCCACCTGACTATAAACAATCTCAATAATAAATTTATCTCTCTGGCCACATTTTCTGTCTCTCTCCTTTTTATGTACAATTAGTACTCTTTTTTATATTATTTTTAATTGTTATTATTTGGTATTTATTTTTTGACCATACAAAGCCGCTTGATAGCATTGTCGCTAGCCAATACTACACTAATATGCCGTTTCTGAGGCTATTTAAGTTAGCCTGTAAAACCACTGTTATTAGGGTTTTTGAGTTTGCCCTGTAAAAGCTTTACGAGTAACCTTTAAGTGGCCTAGTAAAATGGCTAGTTTAATGTGGTTTGTGAATTATATCACAATCCTCATTTGGCTAGCATTATATGCCTAGCGTAATATGTCTTATGACATCTTGTTTCATTGTTTCTGGGAACAGTTGAATTAGTACATTTTTACGGTATCATTTATGAGTGTCTGTTTTTAAATGGTAGTGTTAATTTTAAATCTGTATTTTAAATTGAAGTGACAGAGAATTAGTTTGTAATAATTGTAATGAGTTTAATTTTTTTGAAGACAGTAATGTTGAAAATTTTTTAGGAAAGGGTCTGGTGAAGCACGATTTATATTATATCTCATGACTATTCACACTCTTTTTGATAACACAGTATTGTTTGACAAAATGGCATATTTTTCCCATGACAGTGTTAAGTTTAGCCAATTGCCAATGACAGAAAAAGGAGTCTGTGTTTTTTTTTCATTATAAAAAAATTATACCCAATGCTCAAAAATGCATTTGTGGATGAGCCATGTGGTTAAGAAAATTGCAAACTTACGCCTTCGAATGTGAGTTGACATCCTGCTATCAAAGGTCTTCTTTGTCACAACCAGATGTGTTTCAATGGCTGTTAATTAATGCCTGTTAATTAATGATTTTGAGAGTTGTTATATACCTTTTTTGGAAATAATTTTTTTTGGTATTAAATGTTACGTCTGCTTGTTATAATACCTGCTGATGCACAATCTACGCAGGGAACTAACCTTGCCCTGCCTATATTGGATACAATAATTATACTCAATAAAGACTAACACTGGTAGAATTAGTAAAAACAAATTTAATTATAATACATGTGCAGAATATATTAGTTATACATTAATGTGTGTGTATATATATATTTACATGAATATATTAACATAATTATATGTTTACATCAAATAAACCTGAAGGCATTCCAAAACAATAGTAAAGATCAAATACAACCTACTTTGCAGTCCCTATGCTGACTCTTGGACATTCAGAGGCCAGTGGTCTGCTCTGGAGCTACCATGTTAAATAATCGATGTTAGTCACCTTCCAAAGTTCATCTGCATTGGTAGAACTTCTGGTTGCAAGTGTCCGATTCTTTACACTTACATTCATTTCCCCAGTTCTGATTTCCTGGATTTGATTGGTCACATCTTGTCCTTCCTGGTCAGATCAATCCCTCCCAGTTCACTAGCAGTAGCAGATTTAGACTTAAGTCTTAGTTTGATTGATTATCTTTGCAGCCTGATTACTTTTTAATTACACATCTTGTTTATTAGCAAAGTTCCTTCATCAACTAAACTTCTCATCTAAAGGGATTTGTTTTCTTGTTGTTTTAAAAAATAACATAATTCTTAAAGTTTAGTATAAATTAACTAAGTATTTTTTTTATCTTCATGTATATATAACTTACATATGTATATGTGATAAATTATACACATACATATGTTTAAATATTAAATCCTCATTTACAACATTTACTATTACTTATATAAGACTAGAAGTGCTTAATAAGAATTAATATTTATAACATTTACTATTATTACTTTGCATGTATGTGTATTTTAATTATACACATACATAACAATACTTCCTCCAAGTTCGAAGATGATTTGTTAGACTTCGAACTTAAAATGTGTTATTCAAATGTTTGTAAATATTGAAATTAATGTTAATTTAAAGAAAATAAGTTTTGCTTTTTTGTCAAAATGTTCATTTCTATTATTTCTTTTTTTTTTTAATGTATTAAAGACATGTTGTTATCAAAAATTGACGGACTATTTTTATAATGACATCTGATATTTTTTAAAAAAAGTAAATTATGCAAAAAGAAGTTGTAAAAAAAAAGTCAATCCAAAAAAAGAAATCAATCAACCAAAAGAAGTCCTAAAAAGAAATCAATAAAAGGTGTAAATTATGCAGCAACAAGAAGCAAATTACACTCTTTTTTAAAAAAAGAAAAAATGTAATTATGACGAAACAAGCATATATAAAAAAAGTAAAGAATCACATCTGATATTTTTAAAAAAAAGTAAATTACGAAAAAAAAATTGTAAAAAGAAGTCAATCAAAAAAACAAGTCAATCCAAAATAAAGAAAGTAAAAAAGACAATCAAATATTTATTTGTAAATATTGAAATTTAATAATGTCAAAAAGATCATGTAACTTAATATTTATGTGTATTAAAGAGTATAAAGTGCCATCAAGAGACTTGTATGGTCAAAACAATAACTACCAATTATTTTATCAATATTATAACTTGTTTGCCTTGGTCTATTTCTTTTCTCACACTGCTCACCGATTTCAACTTTTTATTACTACACAATTTTGCGTTTATTTTAACTTTTATTATTACACAATTTGGCATTTATTTTATTTTTAGCTTCGGACATTTTTAATTTTAGTTACAATTTAACTATTTTTTAACTTTTATTATGCTGGGTCAATTATGGCACTTCAGCATCCACATTGGATGACATTTGAACCAGGTCCATCAAAGTTATGGTTTAATTTTCATTTATATTCCTTTTAAATAATTTTTGTAATAACTTTTGCAGTCCTCTGGTGATGGATCGGCCCTTCAAGCAGAAAAGTAGAATAGCATTGATAGATGAACCATCAATGATATCTATAACCAGACTAAGGCTATACAAAGCATAACCTATAATCACATTTCCAGGCTATAGCACTTTGACTGTTAGATCAAACACCCTACATCCAAGCATATAAGCTCAGGTGGTGTCTGACTATATTTGCTATATGTCCAGTATGCTTGGATGATAAACCATGAATCTAGCACTTGAAATATCCCTGGGCTATATCACACTCTGTCTCAGGATCCAGCACATTTACTTAACACATAAAATAACTCTACATTAATTTACTGATGACCCAGTGACAAGAGAAAGAGAGAGAAAATAGACAAAATAACAATTAAGCAAACATTATTATTTAATTACACACACATATATTTAACATAATATAACAATAAATTTTACACAAAAAAAATATAAATGATGACTTTAGGCTATAGTTATAATAGGTCTTTATTAAAGTTCATTTCATTTAAAATTAAGTGTGTACACAGTTATTTAAAAGTATATTTACCCAGGTTTTGATTTTGTGTGAATTGTCCAATGGTTTTGTTTTCCATTTGGTTTTTCTATCAAACCAGTTGAGTTTTTGGTTCTTCATTCATGACTTCATAGCTCTCCTTACAGGTTTCTGTTGAATAATGAGAGTATGCAGCAGCTTCTACTTTATAATCTAGATATTGGTTCCAGACATTGATTCGGTGGAATAGTTGATGACTTTGGGACATGAAGCCCTGCCGAATACTTCTATGGCTTATGTGGCTTCTGAATTATGTAGACCACAGCAGTAATGACTGTTTTATTATGGCATTTAAAGTTTTCCAAAACTCTGAATCTGCATTCTATATAATTAGACTCCAAATTGAATGAATAATACAAACCTGACTCTATAGCAGTAACACTAATAACAATCCCAACTGACCAATAATAGATAGCTATAAGTTTTATATGCTTCCTCTTCCACTGTTTTCTCAGTTTTCAATGATTATCACACTTAAATCTATTTTTAATTAAGATTGTAACTTAAAGACTGTTTTTAATCAAATTTACATTTCATTTTATCTAATCTTGTTCTCAGATTAATCTGATAGTTTACATCGTTCTTAATTAATTCAATTATTAGTTATAATTCTTATCAGACAATTAGGCTCTAGGTTTAATAGTGCCTGGTATTTCAAATCTTATCAGACATAAGTCTTTTAAGCTTATTACATTTTTTGAAAGTTTTTCTTTTACAAACAAATTTTTAGTCTGATTTCACATTTGCTTATTTTAATATGTCATTTTTTTTTTATTTATAAAAAGGAGAGGCTGAATTTTAAATCTTTTTACTTTTATTTTAGATTTTTCTAATATTCTACTTCCCCACCCTCTTTCTAAGAATAGTTTTATTCTGAAAGAAAAATATGACACAATCTTTTTATTTTTACAAGTTTGGGTTTTAAAATCTACTACAAACTATATTTTTCTACTTTCATTTTTATTAATCATTTAATCATTTATTTTTAAATGAAAAATATGTAATGCATGTGCACCTGGCAACATATATTTCACTGGTGTTACAATGTATATATATATGGTTACATATATTTAGATATTAATTTATTATCATTGCAAACTAAAATTAATGTGATTTCTGCTTGTAATACCAGATTTTAATGAGTAGTTTGTATAGTTACTTTATAGATGGAATTTATATTTAAAAAATACTTAGAAAACCCATTAAATTATTATTATTGAATTCTAAAAGTCCTTGAAAATCTTCTAATTACTATACACATAGGCACTTCTAAATAATACAGAAATCTTAAGCATTTGAGTCACTTTTTATTTTAGCTGATATAGATTTATTTATTTAACAGTGTGTTTGTTGTATAAATATTCATTTTATAACAAAGTCTGTGTACTTATACATTTTGTATATCAATGTGCTTGTACATATATATATATATTGATTTTTCTCTTTGTTTGTATTTGTAATTCAAATTTGCAAATGTTTGTTCATCTGCATATCGAAGTGGTTTCTTTCTTCTTTATAACTTAATACTAAGTGCACTTTTGATAAAGTTCACCATCAACATAGCTCTCTTAAATTAATTATTATTGTTGCTTTATTTATATTGTAATTACACAAGCATTTATATTTTAATTAGCCCATTTACATATTCCATTTATTATATATCAGATGGTATTCATCAAGAAAACCTTTAATGTAATCTTTTTAATACATATTTTTTTTATAATATTGCTATATTTTGTAAAAATACTTACATTTACATTAGCATAAGTTTGTGCACTTCAGAAAAAGCAGAAAATATTAGAGAAAAATATTTAGATCGCGAACTGATAAGTGTTAAATTTAATTAAATAATTTACATTAATTGCGATCAAGAAATATTTGCTGATTACAAATATTTCTTGATAAGAGACTAATTAATTAATGGAATAAACTATAAATTACCTTATATGGAAATGAATTTAAGACACCAATTAATTAGTTATAGACCTAAAAACATTACTGTATATGGAAGAAAGTAATTAATTGTGTGAATAATTAAAAACTATAAATAGAGTAAGAAACAAGGTGTGTTGTTTATTTTCCAGTTCATTTTGAAGAGAGATATGAGTGACACTAGCTACAGTGAGTGTGCAGTGTTCTCAATGAAAATGTGTTCATGGGTAGCAGTTGAACAGGCCCAAAGAGTTTGAGAAACCAAGACCAGAAGAAACCATCTGGATAGTAGTTAGATGTGAAGACTTGATTTTCCAGTGGATTTTTAGTAGGAGAGATGGAAGTGATTGCAGCTTATAGTGACAGTTTCAGTACTTTATAATGAAGCCAGATGTGTTTGCATATAGCTGAACTAGATCGGGACCAAAGTATTTGGAAAACCAAGACCAGTGGAAACTATCTTGAAAGTAGCCAGTCTTAAAGTTTGTCAGGAAAAATGAACCAAAGAGTATATATATATATATAGTAACGGAAATGGTTTTTTGGAGGGTTGATTATTATTATATTATTTTCTTAGTTTTATTTTATTTCTATTATTTTACAACATTCATTTATTTATTATACATTTTATTTTTACAGCATTTATCTTTCCTTTCATTTATTTATTTCTTAATCAATTTTGCTATCAGTTTTGCTAATCGAAATATCCCGGCTTAGCCTCCAACTGTAATGGATATTGTTTATTTATTTATTTATTTAACCAATGCCATTACAATGCAAGCATGCAAGCAGAGAGCTAATACAGATACAAATTTAACTTTATATCCATACCCTTGACCGAACCCCAAGGCAATATGTACATATTATCTTGGTGTTATTTTTCCCGATCAAGAACCCTCAGCTGCTGAACAAAGCAAACTATTTTGAGAAATTTAACAGATGTCCAGCGCTTGCTATTTATTTTTTATAATTGGGAAATTCTCACGAACAAGCAGCACACGAATACCTTTATAAAATCAGCCTTACCCTTTAATCACTAAATTACAGTTTTCCCCCCTGTTGTAGCTTGGTGATAGGAGAATAAAGCAAGTATACACAATTTACGAATAAATATGTTTAATAACACTCACTTTTATATAAAAAAAAATACATGATAACAATAATAATAAAAAAAAACACACACTTATATAAATATGTGGCTATAAAAAAAATATAGCAAAACAGATCAAATATTAAAGCTATTTTGAAGTCCTATTGGGTAGAGTTCTAAATCTATCAAGATTGTTCCTTATTGATTTATTTACGAACATTAAAATTAAAATGCATGCATGCTTTTTACCTAGGTTTTCCTTGTAGTTGTTTCCATGGGTATTTCTTTCGAGAGCTCTTTACTGCCCAGTGGGAGATCATCCCTTTTTTTTGTATAGACGGTATGTCCTTCACTGTCGGTTGGATTGATTTTCTCTCTCAGTTTGTGGGGTTATTTCTCGTTCCAGTTTTTTACTTCTTGTCGATTCTTTAGGTAGATTTTTAAGTTGTCAGTCACAGAAGCAGTGGTCTCTTTAGCAGGTCAGGCATAGATCTTGTACATTGTGAGTCAGTAGTGAGACAGGTTGAATACAAACCCACATCCCTTTAATGCCACTAGCTGCGCACTTCTTTCATTTTCTTTTAGCTGTTGCTTCATGAAAATCTCTCCTCATGCTGATCAGATAATAATTGTCACTCTGGTCTTACTGTCTTTCTTTTTTTCATTGTTTTGTAAATTTTTAATTAATGTTTTAGATTTCTGACGAACTCTTATCAACCTATTTGTTTAATTAGTGGCTGGAATGTAGGTTTTAATTAATTTAGCTGTAATTATAAGCTTTTCCTTGTTATACATTTTTCTTTGTCCGAGGAATTTAATTAATCCAAAAGACTTTAACACCTCTAATTTATACGGCCATATTGTTTTTATATTTCATATTACATTTAATTCTTACTTAAAAGTTTACAATTCATTTTCAAATTTATGTTTATAATTTATTTTAACTTGTTTCAATATAGTTTTTAACAAGAGAGAAAAAAGACGCATTTCTTTATGCATCCCCTTCCCCTCTCCCACAATAAACAAAAATAACTTTCAAGCATTTGACTTACTAGTTTTTTTTTTTTAAAGAAAGAAAGAGACGCATTTCTTTATGCACCCCCCTCCCCTTTTCTTACTATTACAAAAATCCAAAGTAATTTCGACATTTGAATTTCAACTTTTTTCTTTCTTTTCCTTCCTTTTTTTAATTTTAGTAGCTAATCCATTTACCTTTATTACTTCTAGTAGCTAATTTATCTAATTTTTATTAATAAATATATACGTGTGACGACGACTTTACGTGGTCGTCACAATATATATATAGATTGTGTTATGTGTGTAGCAATACCTTGTCAAGGGGAAGTGAACTATACATGTGAATAGTATGTTATGTGGAAATACCTTGTTGGGGAAAGTTAACCATAGGGGAACTATATATATATATGTGTGTGTGTGTGTTGTGAGTATAGCGGACTGTTTGCTATTCTTATTATGTATTATTTTGTTTGTTAGTATTATGCTAGCACAGTCGCATTTCAAACCTGTGAATAGTGAATAGGTCTTAGCCACAGTCGAGAGAAATCTGGTGAAAATGGAAATGCCAGTTAGTAAAACACTTGGTGCAGTAACCATAAAACTGGTGGGTACACAAAATGCTGACAATGGAAGTGAAATTTCTAAAAATATTTGCTGCAAGTCTATATGATTCAATATGGTGAAAGTTAGTAAGTTTGTGCAGTCACCATTGGAAGTTGAGTCCCAAAACACTTGCACAGTTGCCATTGAATCTGTAAGTGGTGAAGAAGTTCAGCAGCAGTTTGAAATGGATGCTTCGAAAATGAAAGAATAGGAAAAATCAAGTGTTTCTCTAAGTTGGGAAAAAAGCACCCAAGTCAGTGAGAGATTGCAACAAGGGTTTGTCTGGAGTGGGGGAAGGTGCTATATTTCGTAAAAATATTTATATTTACATTAGTATAAGTTTGTGCACTCCAGAAAAAGTAGAAAATATTAGAGAAAAATATTAAGGTTGTGAATTGATAAGTGGTAAATTAAATAATCTACATTAATTGCAATCAATAAATTCCAAGAAATATTTGCTGATTATAAATATTTCTTGATAAGAGTCTAATTAATTAATGGAATAGACTATAAATTACTTTACATGGAAATGAATTCAAAACACCAATTAATTAGTTATAGACATAAAAACATTACCCTATATGGAAGAAAGTAATTGTGTGAGTAATTAAAAACTATAAATAGAGTAAGTAACAAGGTGCATTGTTCATTTTCCAGTTCATTTTGAAGAGAGATGTAAGTGACAGTGGCTATAGTGAGTGTGCAGCATTTTCAATGAAAATGTGTTCATGGGCATCAGCTGAACAGGTCCAAAAAGTTTGGAAAACTGGAGCTGGAGGAAACCATCTGGATATCCAGCTAGATATGATGAGTTAATTTTTCAGTGGATTTTCAGTGAGTTTACCAAGCAGACTGTTGCTGAGAGACACTTTCAGATAAAAGTAGCTCATAGTGATGGTTGCAGTGCTCTATGACAAAGCCAGATGTGTTTGCATGCAGCTGAACTGGACCAGAGCCACATCTTGAAAACAGCTAGTCTTGAAGTTCATTAAGGGAAATAAATCAAAGAAAACTATATAGAGAGATTGTACTATGTGTGTAGCAATACCTTATCAGGGGAAGTTAATCAAAGTGAACTTTATATAGGTATAGTATGTTATGTATGTAGCAATACCTCGTCGGGGGAAATTAACAATAGCGAACTATATATTTGTGTTACAAATGTAGCAGACTATTCACTATTCTTATTATGTATTATTTTGTTTATTAGTAATTGGAATGCTTGCATTTTGAATACACAGCACATATTGGTGAAGTACTAAAATAGAAGTTCTGAAATCAATCATTAATAATGATCAAATGATATTGATAGTCTGTGTTACTTCATCACCCAGATGCTTCACCTGCTCTCTGGCAGCAAACTTAACACGTATACATATATATATATATTCTTATTAGTCAATGAAGCAGAAACTTCTTGTTGCATATATAATTATAAATTATTTATGATTTTATAAAATCATTATTCTTACTAATCTTTTACAGTACAGTACATTCATTTTAAATTGTAAATATGATTTCTCCACTATATTTACTACTTAGAAATTGCTCTCTCTATTTTTCTTAATACAATTATAATATTGATTGTAATCTCTTTCCAAGCTTTCTAATGTCTTAACAATATATCACTATCATTTTTGCATCCATTCATAAAAAAATTATGATCCTCCTATTACCAGAAAAAAAAAGAACAAAAAGCTAATATAGGTTTTACAATGACTATATCAACCAATCCAAGAAACATAATTATTTTATATATATCATAAGCTTTTATTTTAATTTATTTGATGTATTGTGATGTTGCATTTAATTTCTGCTACAAACTTTTCTTTTTGAAAAGTTTTAATATTCTGCCTACTGGTTGGTAGCTCTCTTATTGTATCCCAGTGTTACATTTTCTCTCAATGAAAGCATTTAATATTGCATTTTTCTGACTATCTTTGAGATGATCTTATAATGCAAATACAGTCTGCTCTTCCATGAAAATCCTATACAAGTTGGATCTTATGATCTTGCCATTTTATTTTCAGAATATTACGGCACAATATTTTTAATTGTATATGTGAATAAGTGAATGTTTTATTAATAACAGATTGAATCATACAATCCATGGGTTTTGATTCTAGAGTCCATACCATGCACTACACATAATTAATTATTTCTATTTATTAGCTAACAAAAATATATTATTTTATAATTTCTATTTTAACAAATTCGCAAATTATTTTTTATGCAATTTCTGATATTTAACTGAATATTTTATTTATACTGCAATATTATCTCATTGGTTGGATGAAAATCTACTATTATTAAAACCTAATTTTTCACTTTTCATTAATTCAACAATGGCAATAATATTTTTATTGCCAATTAATTTTACAAATTAGTATCACTAATTATTCTGTTAATTTTGCTGTTTTTTACAGCTTTATTGATTACTTTCTTTGATATCACTCATCATTTCTCTTTTATATTAGGATTGTTTTAGTGAATATAAAAATTAAATTAACATTGCGAAGAGTATACCAGATAAAATGGCAAGATTAATTATTTATAAACAGGCAAAAACTCTTCATATAGTAGTGTCACCTTGTGCTGACCAGAGTAATCAATGGATGCCAGAAGGCTTGTGCATAAAATCCCTATCTAGTGCCTACTCATTCTGGGGATATTGGATGAGTAGGCACTAGATAGGGATTTTATGCACAAGCCTTCTGGCATCCATTGATTATTCTGGTTAGCACAAGGTGGCACTACCATATGGAGAGTTTTAGCCTGTTTACTAATAGTTATGTGCTAGCATGAGATGGTGATCATGTGATTAATTATTTAACTGACAAGAGGTAATAAATACAGATAGTCTACATTTATGCTCCAGCAAATTCTAATGAAGAACTGAACTGGTTCTATATAAATGTATACAATAATTTTGAAAAGATTAAATAACATTTTAAAGTTATCATAGCAAATTTTAATGCTCAAATTATAAAATGATAGAAAGAGATAGATGTGAATAAATTTGATATAAAGTCAGAAATGAGAAAAATTATAGATGTATAAAAGTTGCAATAAGAGATGTAATCTACTTTATTTATTCCACAATCATCTATTAAAACCTTGAGTAGTCAACAGACATCAAATAAAAATGCCACATCTAAATCCTCAGACTAGTCTTTATTTATTGACTTAGATCAACGAGCAGCATTGGATTGCACCCACAAACCCAGTAAACATCTTTACTTAGATTCAAAACTTTCATTTCTATGAATTTTTAAATTAGATTTATATAATATGGATATCTGAAAATTTCAGATTTTTTACTTAATAGGTAACTATTATGCTGGATCTTAACCTGATGTCTTTAAATCTAATATCTGAATGTCCTAGCACCTCACTGATGACAGCCAGAGCTAGAAAACGATCTGAAGATAGGGATATTCAGTAAAGCTTGTTAAAAGCTATTAGCATGGTGATTATATAACAGTCATTAGTTTGAATAATGTAAAAGAAGTAGTGGAGATGCTTAAAAATATGGATACAAGTCAACATTGATGAACACCAATAACCAGAATTAGTCAGGTTTTAAATGTGATGCTTTATCTAGTACCACTTGATTACTTAAGTTTGCATCTGATAATTCTGAAATAGAATAGACCAGAAATTGGCAAGCTGCAGCTCTTTGATCACAATCCTATGGCTCTTTTTATGTAGATAAATATAAACACTTTTCCCCCTTTTTTTTGATGACTCTATGAGAGAAAAAATGAGTTTTACAATGTTATTTTTTTAATTCAGTCTTAATAATAATTACTGTATATAATGAATGTTTAAAGAAATTTGTGACTAAATCTAAGTCAAAATATTTTTTGTTCATATTTATTAAGAGAATTTTTATTTTAATTAGGATGTAAATAGATTATTATGTTCTATCATTAAAATAAATGTTCAAATATATCCAGAATCATTTGGTTCTTTTATTGAGAGAGAGGAAATTTAAGTGAAATGACTTTTCATGTTGAAAAGAAAGCCAAACCCTGGAATAGACTGATTACTACTTCTAAAGCAAATGTTGAATGTAAGCTGTGGATCATTTCCTGACCTAACTTTTAATAAACTTTTGAGTAATAAATATTTGATTAAATTTTTTTATTAATCTGTCTTAAATCTGGAATTTTCTAATACAAGTAAATCTATATGACATCTGTTTTTTCTTTTATTAAATATATTTTATCTTTAACCAAATAAAGTATAAAATAAATTATAAGCTATATTTAAATTTATATCTAAAAAATGTGTATATGTAATTAAAATTATAAAATGTGCAATGTATGTCTTGCTCACTTGGTGAATGTTTCAAAATGCATAAACGTGGGCAAGGAAACTCAGGTGTTGATATCTCTATAACATTATAAACATACTATTCATTAAATTAGATTTAAATTGTATACTTGGGTAAAGATAATCTCTAATTTATATTAACATATTATTTTACTCATTATATATATTTCATTTATTTTGTAAATAAAATTGTTGTTGCATTTATTATGTATGAGTTGAGTTTTATTTAATTTATTAAAATACATAACAGTAACAATTCAAAGTCTCTATGCAATTATAAACATTTGAAATTTAAATAGTCAAAATAATATAGATTTTACACTTTATTAGAATTCAACAATCATCAAAAGTAAACCTAATGTTTTCATAGACATCAATTGGTTATTTGGGTATAAATAAATCATCGTTCTATATTTACATTTTTGATATTCATATTTATTAAAATATTGATATTTTATTTTATTAAGATTCAATAAAATGAATTATTGGTATTATTCAAATATAAAGAGCTAATTGATAATTGTTAATACAAGTTTCATATATAATTATCAAGTTTAAATAATTTTATTTCATTACTTCTCACTATTGTAAATTTTAGTGCATAACATAAAAGAGTTATTTTGTAAATTACTATTTAATATATTCCATTATAAATTTTAAATAAACTATTTGTTTATTTTGTTTATTATAATGTTGGTGCCCAGTAATGTTGGTATTTGTTTAATTAATAAATAAGTAGAGCAAATTTTTGATGTCTACTCCATACATTCTTATTCTTTCAGCTATTATTATCAAATAATTATTCATATGACATGGATTGACTGCTTGTTGATTTGCATCAGCTCCTGAATTGAAACCAGGAATGCATTATCATAGATAACTGACATTTTTAACTGATATTGATTTTAAGTTTTAAGACAGAAATTTTCTTGAAGGCAAGATATACTTATAAGTAAATAAATGTATATTATTTTAAACTATATAGTCATCAGCTAAACCTGGGGTTGATAACTAAAGGCTAAAGTATTAAAAATCAGTGAGTTATTAGTTGATGCATACAACTGTAGGTTACTTTCAATTAAAGGTGCATGCATTGGAAAAATAATTATCTAATATTTAGTGGGAGGAAAGGTAAGAGATCATTGATTTGAAATATGAGAAGACATAAATGTGGAATTTGTGGAAAGAAAAGCTGTATATTTCTTTAAAAAATAAATAGAAAGTAACAAGAAATTGTTCAATCTATGATTGTAATATGCTCAACCGATTCAACATAGAAAATGATTATCAATTAATAAGATATAGAATATATGTTAATGTAAACCTAGAAAGCCAAAGCTAGTAAAAAAGATATCAATTGTTGATATCCTAACTTTCAGAAATTATCCACTGAGTTTTAGCTAGGACTTGCAAATCATTTAAAAATTTTAACAGACTTTGAAAATAGTTCAAACATGAATGAAATCAATAAAGTAACATACATTAGAAACAAAAATTAGCAATTTACCAGAAAATTTTCAATAGAAACAAAACAAAGTATGAAATAAAAGAAGATTTATAAAAATATTTAATAAAAGCCCATATAGAAGAAGCGATGAATATTTGGACTTCTGTAAAAAAAAAAAAAACAATGATAACTTTGAAATAACTATGGAAAACTATAGAAGATATCAAGTCTCAAAAATATAAAACAACATCTTATATTGAAAGGTTAAGACTTAACATAAATAAAATACTTTTACAAAAAAGACATGACAACAAAAAGTATGTAAAAAAAATTGTACAAAGAATTATATAGCCATAAATAAAATATCTTTTCTCAAATGTCAAGTATTTTAAATGAATATACAGAATATAAAATTACATCTATGAAGAATAGAAAGCCATTAGGAAATATTTAAATCATTATAAATATTTTTTTAAAAAAAAAACAGATCAAGAAGAGATTAATGACAAAACTATACTCTAAAGGCTTAATGGGACTAAATATAAATACTAAAAGACTAAAATAATGTTTAGTGGATTTCACAAAAAAAGAAAGAAAGGAAGGAAGGAAAGAATAAATATTGATAATAATGTAGTAGAAGTTAACAATTACTATTTTGGTCATATTAATATAGATGAAATATAATGGAAGAAATGAATCACAAAATTAAACTTAAATGTAATGTTTTTGGTATAAATAATATTGAAAGGAAATATGCATATAAATTTGAAAGTTTTTAATAAATGTATTTTACCATGATTACACATCTATAAGACTTAGAAGCTTAGTAAATATTAGGAAATGTTTGAGTCAATATATAATTTTTAAAAGAAACAGGTGAAATAGATAAGTTTTTGGAAAAACAATAGTATTAAAGATAAATGATTCATAAAAACAATTGGTCAATGGCTTTTCACAATAAATAAACTTATATTGAACTTGGAATACTTTTGCTATAAATAATTTAATATTAAAAGAAAATATGACTAAATTTGAAAGGTACCAATGATTATATATAAAAATTAGAGTTGAACGATTAATAGAAATACAATATAGAGACATGAACAATAAAGAGATATATATTGAAAATAATAAGTAGAGAAAGCAATATATATATATAAGAAAATAAGATCATTTATATTATTGAAAAAAATTAAGAGGCTGAAGAGGTTATTAAAAGAAATGACACTACAGGGACAAATAAAATCTTAAACTAGATTCAAAAAAATTTAGAGATTACATGGGAGATTGGTGGATAATTTGCTAGAATAATAATAAAAGAAGAATTATGAATTGGAAAGACTATATTAAGCTGAGAAAAAAAGACAAATGATAAAAATCTTTTTATATATTGGTTAGTTTATTAATCTATTATGTGTGTGATGTGGAGTTCAAATTCAGATGACACTAGAAAAATGATTTTCAGATAACTGAAAATTTGGAAACAAGACTGGAAATTTTTATCAGATAATTGATCTAGAAAAAAGTATCAGCTATTTGTAATTGTAGGTAAGGGTCCAAGATTAATCTGGGTTACTTAGACGATCAGTGAAGCACATGCCATTAAACAAATATAATTGTAATGTAAAGCATGTTTTATAGAATATCTTATAATTATGTCACTAACCACTATATTTTTCAATTTATTTATTTTTTAGCAAGATTAATTAGTTTCTGATTTTATTATTCTAAAGTGTTTTTTTATTTAATTGTAAATTATAGTAATTAATCATTAGATTCCTCTATACCTTTTTTTCTGTCATTTTTTATTTTGTTCTCTCTCTTGCTTTCTCTTGCTTTCTCTCTTTTGCCCTCTCTCATGTGCACTTTCCCTTGGCTCTCTCTACTCTTTCTCCCTCTCTCTCTCACACACACACACTCTCTTTTGCTCTTTTTCTGTCATGCACTTTCTCTCTCTCTCTGCTATGCTTTCAATCCACTCTACTTTTTTTTTTTCATTTTTAAAACAACGCTAATGCACATTTGGCTTGAATCCATTTTTTTATATACTTCTTTACATATTCCTTTACATTAATGCATCTTTTACTTTTATTTCACAATAATAATATAAACAAATAAGAAACTTTTGGCTAAAAGTTTATTTTTTATATATAAATACATATTCATTTTAAATAAAACTGTCTCATCCATTTCCTTCTCTTGCACATGCAATATAAAAACTAAATCTCTCTGTAAAAAGCATAAAGTCTAAAACTTACATATATAAAAATTATGTGTAAAAGAGTACTCAAATGGTTTTATTGCTCAGAAGTTCTTAAGAAATTTGAGCACTGGAAGTGCCACAACTAAAATTGATTTGAGAACCACATGCTCCAGAGTTTGATACTATACCATTGCACTAAACCATACAAGGGCAAAATTATGTGTGACAAGATATCTTCAGAGAAATTTTAGATGAACGGGAATAGTAAATTCAATTTATGAACAGTGGCATGCTTTCATTAGATGTGGTAGATGGAGCACATCCCTTGTTAAAATTAATTTACTTATACTAATTTATCCAATAAATAATATTATTAGAATTATTCTATTCTTTCCTCTGTAAACACTAACAATGTTTTATAATAATTTTGTAGAGAAATTTATTAATAATTTTGATATCAGTTTAAAAAATGCTTAAATGTGTGTTTGGTTACATGATTCATTTACAGCATACAGTGGATGCGGAAAATGTCAAAACTTTAACTTGCATCCATGGCAAAACAATATCAGTTTGCAATGATATAGGCAAGGACTCTTCTTTTTGCATGCACTTTACAGAGTACAAGCATTATTTGTTTCAGCACATGGATGCAAAAGCATTTGTAAGACATGTTCAAAATGAGTTTTATGAATATATACTGTGGTTTTCTAGTTGTGCAAAGTTACAAAAATTATTTTGTTGGCCTTGGATATTATTTCTCATCAAATTAATGTCTGGAATAAAAATGGATTTGATGATTTGAACAATTTAAGTAAAACTTGAAAAAGGCATGAAAATTCAAAATTTCACATTGATTCTTTTGTAAAATTTAAACAGTTTGGAAATCAGTCTAAAATTGAATTTAATATTAATTAGCAATATAAAATTAATATTGAAAATTATAACAAAACAGTGCCAGTTAATAGATATGTAATTTCTAAATAAATGTTTTTTACCAAAGCAAGAATTATCAATATGTCGAACTTGTTTATTTATTGAATCATTGAATAATCAGTTGAAAATTCATTTAGAAAAGTCTGTATTTTTTACTGGCCTTTTAATACAAAATGATCTTATTCAATCAGTCACAAATATTTTATTAGAAGAAATTAGAAAAGAAATTAAAATATGCAATTCATTACTATCATTGTAGACAAAACCTGACATCAATCACAGAGCACAAATGTCTTGTTTTTTGCTATGTAACTGAAAATGGAGATATTGAAGAGAGATATATTGATTTTAAAAATATCAGTGAAAACAGGGATACAAATTCATTATTTACTCATGTTAGAAAATTATTTAGAAGAATTTAATTATAGTAAAAAGCTAGTAGTTTAAATATATGATGGAGCTGCTGTAATGGCTAAACAGCATAATGGCATCCAAGCAAAAATCAAATAAATTTGTGAACATGCTATTTTTGTTCATTGTTATGTGCATAGATTAAACTTAGTTTTTTCTCAGTCTGTTACTCATACCAAAAATGCAAAATATTTTTTCAAACTTCGGTAGGATTTTCTTTATTTTTCTCAAAATCTATCATGAGATCTTATGCTTTAGATCAAGCAATTAGAAGACATTTTCCTTCAGCAGCACCGACTAAGTTGAATGTAACAGTAGAATTATAAATTGTATAATGGATTACAAACAAGAACTGAAGCTTTTATTGTTAAATATAATTAAAAATTGCTATATCACAAGGTGTAGAATGTTATCAGCAGACTGATGCATATGTGGAAAGGCGGAGCAGCTCTAATCAGTAACACTAATTGCACCAGACTAAACCTGAAAAAGTACATTTTTAACAATATGAAAAGTAGAAATTTGTACACAAAACTAATAAAAATGCATTATAAAATCAAGTTCCAAATTTTACTTATAATTAAAAATACTATGTATATTAACTTTGGCAAGATATTACAAAATGAATTACTAAAGCAAAATTAACCAAAAAAAATACAACATAAGCAAAATTAAAAATAAATTTATTACTACATCTATTCACTTGTTTAAAACCAAAACATTCTTACCATCTATATATAACAGAAATTGTGAAGATGAAACAATTGTGTGTCTATCTGCAGAAGCCTTCTGAATATTACTTCATCATTTTAAGCACATCCTCCTCAGTAGTGGGAAGAAAATTGCAAAATTTTAATCACATTTACAAATCCCCCCCAAAAAAACAATAAGTATATTAACTACAAAAAAAAATACTATGTCTATTAACTATGACAGAAAAGTAAAAATTGGGCAGATCAAAAAAATAAAACCATATGTGGCTCAGATTTTTAAAAAATGTTATGCGATACAATGATTGCATGGGATCTTGATCAAGAAATGTCTACCTATATTTATTTTGTTAAAAAACAAAAAAATAATAAATTAGTAAACTTTTATCGAATGTAAAAAAAAAAGATACTTTGGTATTATTTTTGCTATCACATGATTCTGGTGATGTTTTCGTCCAGTAATAATTATTCAAAGTTTTTGTTTACGATGTCATGCCAACCTAGAATCCTGGTATGACAAATCCTTGTCATATAAATGTATGTCACCCACTTTTTACATGTACGCAGTATGATTTTGTATTTTTTTTTACTTTTATGATTTTGTGCTATCAAAATGGAGAGATAATATTCATTATGAAAAAAGGAAAAAACATGATATTAAATAAAAACATGTAGTTGTGAGTTTTTAATACAATACTTTCTGTGGGTTTTATTGCAACACTTTATGCCACCAAAAACATCTTTTCCTCTTTTGGCATAATATGAAACACCCAGCATGTGTAATGCCAAATAAATAAAAAAACACAAAATTTTATGTCTCGCATCATTTGTAAGTAATATAGTTTTATATTTAAATATATATTTACAGCTAAAACTTTATATATTTGTGATTTTTTTATTTGCTAAAATTTTATATATGTTTTTTTTTTTTAAAAAAAAATAAAATAAAATATAAGGTTGAACTTATAGTTTGCCAATTTTAGATAAAATTAAAACTTTATCTTACAGTTCACCTTTTTTTTTATGTTTAAAAAACAAACCATAAAGCTAAAACTTTGTTATAGTTTGCCATTTAAAAAATGCTTCAGGGTTCTTTTTTCGTATTTTTCCTTTTTGTATAATGAATATATTTCTTCATCATCAGAAATAAGATGAGTTTTTCTTAAATTTAAAATTTGGTATTACATGTGTTGGGTGTTTATGATGGCACAAAGTGATATATTATGCCAGGAGGGGTAAAACGTGGCTTTGATAGCACAAAGTGCCATTATAAAAAGTCATAAAAATATTAAAACCTCACAATATGTTTTTTTTTTCCTTTTTTCATGATGAAATATATCTCCATATTTTTCTTTAGATTTGCAGTTTGGTATTACACATGGTATGATGTATTACTCTTGTGATGTATTATTCTAAGTTTGCAATATATTTAAAATAATGCTTCCATGGGATCTGTGGACAAATTTTATCAATTATGTTTGTCCATACATTCTTGGGAGGCATTATTTTAAACATATCACAAATGTAAATATATTAAATTTATTAAGCACTAGCAGCTTCGACAGAAGTGCCTTGAAATGCTTATGTGACAGCTAATCAAATGTAATAATGACTGCATGTGGAACTCCCAATTCTTGTGTTCTGGCTTATGTTCTTGAATTGGGAGTTCCACATGCAGTCATTATTATATCTGATTGGCTGTCACATAAGTGTTTCAAGGCACTTCTGTCGAAGGTTTTAGCCTTTCATGTTATTATATCACAAACTTGGACTAATACATCACTGGAGTAATACATCATAGCAGGAATAATATCAAAGTACCAAAAAATAGTAAACTTTTATTAAAACAGAATCAATGAGATTGACATTTTTTTAATATCCAGACTGAAAATGAAAGTGTCATCTTCTTTGTGCAGCTGGCTGATCATAGTTCTAGTTTTATATGCTTTATGGGGGTGGGAGTATTTTTGTAAAGTTGTACAATGGAATTTTACCAGCCATCTTTGTCTTAATTATCCATTTACAAGGGCATCAAAAACATCTTGCAAACAATATGGCTGGATACAAGCTATCATATTTAATATTATTTTTTAATATGATTGTAAAAAACAAAAGAAAATACACAAAACTATAAATGATTGTAATTAACAAAAATTTAATATAAATAAATGAAAAATCTGGTCAAAGAAAATATAGGAAATGTGTGTTACAAATGTGGGTTTTTTATGCGGCAGGCAGAAATCCTTAAGAGCATGCATCTTGGCCACAAATGCATCTTCATCTTTATAAAATCAGAAATTCTGCTAAATAGGAATTGATGTATTGTCTCAAAGTTCCCCTGTACTTTTTGTTATGTCATTGAAAGATCCCAAATTTTAATTATTTCATCAAAAAATCAAGTAACGGCTCAAAAATAATATTACACTAAACATAATCAAATTCCACCAAATAATGACAACAATTTTTATAACGTTTATATTTAATTGTATCACATACATAAAAATAATTAGTAATTATATGTTGCAAAATGGAATTTATAAGTTATTTAGTAATATTTTTAAAGGTAATAGTAACAATTTATTTTCTTAATATTGTTTAATAAGTAACACACATTCAGTAAAATATTTTTTTGAAAATATAAACAAATAGTTGAAACCCCTGAAAATGGAAAACCAAACAAACAATTCCATTATACAACTTCTACAAAAGTATTAAAAAAAAATTAGAAAACTTTTATAAAACAGAATCAATGAGGTGGTCTTATTTTTTAAATATCATCTAGAATGCAAATAAAAACATCATCTTTGTGCAGCTGGCTGATTATAGTCTCTCAATTTTATATGCTTTATGAAAAATAAAAAAATTAGTAAACTTTTAATAAAATGAAATCAGTGTGGTGGACTGATTTTTTTAACATCGTTCATAATGCAGTATTTGATGACAGATCTTAGTTTCTCAGTTTTATAAGGTTTCCAGTAATCTGAATGAATTGTAGAGACCTCTTTCACATTTTGTTTGATTGTCACTATTCTATCTCAATGATGAAACAAAAACAAATTATACTGTTTTATTTAGTATTGTAATGAGTTTTTATTATTTTTGTTTACAAATCTATCTCTTAAGTTTGAAAAAGGTTCTGGTGTTCACATTTTTGATGAGATCACAGAGTTTATTTGACAGGGTCACAAGGTTAGAAATTTATGACCGCATGTGAAAAAGCATAGTAAGTCTAATATGTTAAGTACCCTCATTTCTTTTTCTTTTAGAGTAAGCTCTACAGATACTGCCTCCAGAAATAACTTTAGTGATTTTTTCCCATTCCCCATTAAACAATTTGGGAAATGTTCCCCTTAGTCTTTTTAACCGATGTAACAATCATGACCAATTTATTCGGTTTATTGAAGCATAAATTAAGTAGAGGTAAATAAAAAGTTTTACTGTTCATTTACTGACAGGAGCCTTAATTACTCTTTTGATTTTAATTGCATTTCTATTAACATCTAAAGCTTTTAAGTCAGTTTTCTCAATTATAAGTGACTTTTTACAATTAGTTTTATAGAACTCCATTCACATGCTGAAATCAAATATACACTGCTTCTATTGATTTCCACAGATATGAGCTTGTGGCATACATTTAACTGAATCATAATTTTATCAGAATTGATTATTAATATATTTTTTATATTGGCTGATTTTTTTTCTATTAAATACAACTTTATGGCTAATGCTGTCATTACCGGGCTTATCTATTCTTTTTTATATACATTATTTCGAAGTGCATTTTTTGTTACAGATTTTGCAATGTTCATTTTTGTGAAAACAGTCACTGACCTTATGATCAGCTTTTCTGTAACAAAAGCAAAAATAGTTTTATTACTACTATCAATATTTCTTAAATTTCTAAATTACTTTTTTCCAGTTTATTTGCCTTACAAATGTCCATTTATATTTTACCTTGGATTTTTACCACCATGAATTCTTTTGAATTCTCAAGAATCAATTCATGGGCTATGCCATGTTTTATAGCTTCACTACATTTAATTTCACTATCAGCTAAAAGCTGTTGTCTTATGTTACTCATCAAAAAATGCATAATTTTTTGCAAGATCATGAAGAACTATATCGTAATCTTTATTTTTTTCATTTTTGCTCTGATGGCAATTTCTGAAATGAAGTCTGATGATGGACCTAAAGGGACATGATCTAAAATAATTTTCCAAGCAATCTTTTATTTGATTGAAAGGATAATCATCAGAATATTAGGATCACAGAGCCTATTAGCAATCTCTATTACTCCTTATTCTGCAAAACAAAGTAATGATGCAATTTTTATTAATGAAGAGATATTTCTTTACATGTTGAATGTAAAGAGGCTAATTACTCGTATCACTGACATAAAATTCACTAAGTGATGATTGTATTTTATCAAATTGTTTAATACTTTTTACTCTGATAGTTTACCTTTTTAACTTGTTTCAGGTTCAATTTGAGACTGTGCCAAAACTGGGAGCAATTCCTATACTACCATACAGACATAGGACATAGGCTTATATATATTTCACCTAGTAAAAATAATGATACTACAGCAATTTGGGGTTATAGTTTAATAGATTAATAATACAGCCATTATAGGAATATTCACTACATATGTATATTATCTATTTATATAGAGCATATGTATGATACTTATATATCCAAAGGCATTCTCAAATCATAATAAAGATCAGTGTGACCTATTTAGTCCCCAGGCTTGTTTTGACACATTCAAGGCAAGTCTCCACATTAGCTATCAAGGACAACATATCTGCACACTTGTAGTTTCCATGAGCAAGTGTCGTTTCATTTCTCTTTCAGACCAATCTATCACTTATATTTAATTATTAGAACTCCTGTTCTAATTGGTTGAGCTACTTGCATTCTGCTGACATTATCTAATGTTATTTGTCTGTAGATGCATCTGGTTACTAGTAATATCTACTTTTTAATTGTCACTAATTAATTAGATTATTTTCTGATGGAATTCTATTATCACTTTTGGAGTTTAATTTTGTTTCCTGGATTTATAATGAATCTTTTAGTAATATTATTTCTTTTATCTACTGCTTCAATTAGTTTTAATTTTACATTTTACTAAAATTTATTACTCTACTTTTTATAACTTTAAATGTGTATTTCACACACACACACACATATATATATATATATATTGTAATGGGATGGGGGGGGGTATCAGAACAAGTATAATATTTTATAAGAGTATGAGACCAAAGATAATCTCTGAGAACATTGATCGATCAGCCAGTCACTAAAAAAAGCAACTATAATAATTAATCACCAGCACTATCATTTAAAAAATAAATACAAGTAAATACTTGAGAGAAATAACCATCCATCATCATTGATGGGAATAAACAAATTAGTACAATAAATCAGAATAAAATCAACAGACCATCTTGTGGCTGGATTTGCACAATAAAAAATATAAATCAACAGTCAACCTTGTGACTGGATTGGAAAATGGGTCTTCTGTAGACCAGGCTAACTTCTGAGCCTTTGCCAGCTTGGGCAATTATTTAACCATAACTTGGATGTACCAACTTAGTGCCCATCCATTAAAATACATAAGAATCAAAACAACAATGCTGGGATATTAAAACATGCTGATCATCATCAATGCTCAGGCCACTTGTACTGGCTAACTATAAACTTAAATTTTTAACAAGAAATGAACTAAAATAAAATATAGTGCATGGGCTTTAAAGAGTATCCTCTTTTGCACCAACAAGGATGATGATTGATCATCTCTGGATGCCCAAAGCACTAAACACATCACCATTTGTATGTGTCTGAATCTAGCTCAGGAACACAAGCTATGATGGAAACCATTTTTAACAATTAAATAAGTTTATTAATAACAGTAAAAAATAAATGATTAAGGTCTTATGAGGGTTCTGATTTTGAAAAGTATTCATTGAGTTACATGATTAATAAATTAGGTTTATTCAAACCCATTCAGCACACAGGCATGTGGCTTGATACAAAATAAACAAGTTTGAATTAACATTTAATTTAGAAAAATGATCAAAATTTTACACATAAGTGTCTATCTGACACGCATTGTTATTTACAATACAATTGACATGAAATAATTATTTAAAAAAATGATTAAATTTTACATATGTGTTACAATTGATAAGCATTGGTATCTGCAATACAATTGACAGATATAAGCATACATACATGCGCGTGATTTCTGAACATATTTAATTTTTATATAAAAAATAATACATGATTAAGCTTTTAAATTATGTTTTAAGTAATACAAATACTTAATGCTAGGTTTACTACAACACATATAGAATTGCACAGATTATTAACAAATTTAATTTTGTCACACAATACTTATATAATTAATAATTTCATAAAATTTACATACTTGTTATGACAATAAAAGTTATTTTCACAATTACTCGTTGTTGAAAATGTATAGATTGCTTTTTTTATTTTATAGTAAGTTCCACTCTTTATCGATTAGTTTCTTAAAAGAAATAAATACTATCAACTTTTTTTTCTTTTAAAAAAAAATTATTTGCTTGTTTGCTTCACTTTTAAAATGTCTCTTTCCTTTTTTAATAAACGAAAGATAATATCGTTTTATAGAAGCCAAAAAATATACAAATTTTAAAATGTCTTTCTGTTTGATTAGTTAATGCTGATGAAGTAGGCAAGGTGAGATAGTAAAAGTGAATACGTGAACTGCAGCTCCCCATGCCATGATAAGCAGAGAGCCAAGCTGGACTATCAGTACGCAAAGCTCCATGACGTCGCGAGAAAATACCTCATTTTTAAGCACTGCCCTTCTAAGTACCTAAACAGATCATCCTCAAAGAGTAGTATCCAGAAAAAAAATAAAAGGCATTGCGCCAACCCTGCTCATCTCTTACCATAAGCATAAAAAGTACAAATTCACGCATCACTTTCAAAATGTAATTTTACATGTGTGTGTGCGTCTGTGCACACGCTGACGTTTACATCATATTTTAACTTAACAGCAATAATATTATATTTTCATTATTAAATTCTTTGGAAAATATGCACAAATTTCATACATATACGTGTGTGTGTAAACAAACTATAGATATAATTTAAAATTAGTTTCAATCTATAAATTCTCTTTTTTTTCCCTTAAAAAAAAGTATAGTCAATTTTTGACAGGTATTTGTTGATTAATTATCAATGTTTTTAAATTAAATTATTGAATCATCGATTCTTTACTTTTTTTTTTTATAAATAATTTTTTTCAAAATAATGTCCAGATAATTATTGTTCAAAAACGTCTATTTTGCCTTTAAAACGAGATGGTCAATGAATTATTCTTGACTCTTAATTATAATTCAAGCAAAATTACTTTATATTCTTTTAAATATATAGATTTTTAACCGACTTAAAAATAATATTGTTCTATATATGTCTATTTTTATATGACTTATTTTAAAACAACTCACCAGCTATATATACGTTTATCCATGCGTAATTAACTCTTCAGCAAGCTAGAAGATTTTTTTCCTGGTGAGTTTGGTTTTAGTGATTGTCATCATCAGATAAAAGTATAATCCATGTATAATGTTGGTCCATAGTTGGCCTCCCGTCTGTGTAGAACTGTTCCAGGCAAGCAGTTGTCCTTTCCATGTTTAAGGCTATGAATTACAGCACAAAGAAGTACCTCATTTTCTTGATGTGAATTCAAACTCCTACCAGGAAAATAGTAGCGGTTCCTGAATTTACTGTTCTGCCTTCAGCCACATAACTTCATAGTAGCAGCTAAAACCAACTGTTGCAAACTTCATCAAGTTGCAACAAAATATTGCCACCAACTCTTCAGCTGGCCCTTCTTACAAAACACTATTAATCAGACTGGCTGATATTTTTTATCAGCTCTTTTTATAAAATCATCTAAGGTGATAAGATATTGATTAAAAACAGAGCTTTTATTTTTAGCTCTCTAATCCCTTTGAAAACATATGTTTTAATTAATTAAAAAAATTTCAAAAATAAGTATTGTGTTTTTACATTTCACAATCAGAATACAATATTTATATTTATTAAGACCTTTTTTGAAACATTAATTTCATAATGAAATTTTATTTTAAACCCAGAGTTATTTAACCCTTTACTTGTTATTATTTTATTTTAGAAAATATAGAAAAATATCTACAAAAATTTATTCTATGTTTATTTCTACTTTTCCTTTATTTTACATATATATATATGCACATACATTATATTAGTGTATGCTATGTAAGCCAACTGGTTACAATATATATATATAACACAAATGTTTATAATTCTTTTCTAGCTTCATATTTGTACCTATTTTAACAGACACATATAAACATTATAAAAATCTGAACAATGAGATGCTGAAACTGTAATTATTTCAAGAGATCTATATCATTATTTAACAGATTTTGACTTCAATATTTTTTTTACAAATTTTTGTTGAAATATTTTCACAAACTGATATTTTATTTGATATTTTACAGAAGAAAAATTGCAATATAACACATTGTGTGCTTGAAATTAATTTTATTGATTTCCTGCAAACAAAAGGGAATAATTTTGATTTTATTTGGAACAATTTACACTGTGAACATTTTTCTGATCCACAAAAGAAACGAATGAGAGTGGATGATGTTAGATCCAGAAAAGATTTACAAGTGACTATTTTTGGAAGTCATTGATATATTAATACAAAGTTGCATAGATAGAAGATAATAAGTCTACAATTTATATCACTATTAAATGGAAGAAAATTTACGGAATATGACAAAAATTTCCAGAAGCAAATTTTAACACATTGAAAGTTTTGTGGCCAGTTTTTTGATGCATATAAATTAAAGAGTGAATTACAGTATTAATATTCATCTCTAGAACTTGTAAATAAATCACTGAGTGATATCAAAAATATTATTATTGAAGATGTTATAGTTCTTTCCCTCTGAAGTGGACTTTTCCAGGTTCTTTCTTATCTGATTGAATTGAGTATTGTTTGCTGCTGGCCAATAGTCTAATGTACCAATAAACACATAGCCAATGATTAGTGTAGGCCAATAAGCAATGATGATCGTTGAATCTGAATGCTCTAGTGAAGTTAGGGATCTGGCTGTAAATGATCAGCCTTTTTGAAGAAAGGCAGAGAATGTCTATCTAACCTATGAAGATGGTATGCATTCTCCAGGAGAAACCCTGCTAGCCTAAACAGCAGTAAGCATTTTTATGATAGCAATATGTTATTTGTCCATGCAGCTAGGTGAGTCCACATAAAGACTGGATGCTGTTAAGACTATTGCTGACTCGAGGCAAGCTGTCTGGTACAACTGAAAGTCATTCTTCCTACCCGTGAAGCGAGCTATCAAACATAGCTGGAAGTGGTAAATTGTGAAGACTCAGGTCCAAGCGTTCACATTAGAAATATTATTCTGTATTGTATATATTTGTAAATATAATATTATATTAATTATAATACTGATGCTATTGCTATTTTCTGTAGGTTGGGTCTGTATTCCAGACCAAACACAACAGATTTTTGGCACAGTCAGAGCAAAGATTTTTTTCCCCACAGCTGAAAAAAAAATAAGAGCATAAATACATGCACACCTATATAGACACTCATTTAATTTTATGAATCGGTGATTATTAAATCACACTTAAATATTGCCCAAGTCAACAGATTCTGGTGCAGTACAATTAAATAATTTTTTCCCATGGCTGGAAAAACACAAACGACTACCCAAAGTGAAGTTTGACGCAGTCAAACCAAATGATATTTGTCCCCACTTCTGGAAAAATAACAAAGAAAAAATACGTGAGTGTATGGGGTTGTAGAAATTCGTTAGTATTTATAAAAACAAAAAAGCTCAGCCCAGCTAGATTTGATGCAGTTACATTTAAAATATTTCTCCCATGGCTGGGAAAATAAAAAATAAAATAAGTGAATACACAATTACGTAGTTGTCATGTTTTTTTTTAGAGGGATAATCAAATATCTCATTGTAACCCAAATGAAAAACAGATTCGGCATATTGAGAAAAAGTTTTTTCCCAAGACAGTGAAAGAAATTGACTGCAAATGCGATCGGTGGTTCATAGACCAATCAAAACTGGTCATTATAAAAAAAACAGAAGTTCATCCTAGTGGAGTAAAAGTTCTGTCAAAATAACAGTCATCATCATCAACAACCATTATCAATTCACTGCAGGATGAAGGTCTCTCCAAGTTCAATCCATCTTTTCCTATCTTTAGCTTCTCTTCTCCACATCACCCCTGCACACTTTCTTATTTCATCCACCCATCTCACATGTGGTCTCTTTCTGGGTCTTTTACAATCTCTTGGAATCCAGTTTAAAATTCCAATTGTCCATCTGTTATCATCTCTTCTAACAATATGTCCAGCCCAACTCCACTTCAGTCTTTTAATTTTTTCAATGAGGTCAGTAACACCTGTTTGCTCTCTTACCCATACATTGCGTTTTCGATCCCTTCTTGTTATTCCCAACATGCATCTCTCCATACTTCTTTGAGTGGTCTGAAGTCTCTGTATTGCTCTTCTATTAAGTGTCCAAGTCTCAGATCCATAAGTAAGAACTGGCAAAACACATTTATTAAAAACCTTCCTTTTCAAACACATAGGCATATTTCCTTTTAGTATCAAGTTATTTCTACCAAAAGCACTCCAACCAAGTTTAATTCTATGATTAATTTCATCCATTATATTTCCATCTGTATTAATAATCTGACCAAGGTATTTGTAACTGTTAACTTCTTCTAACTCATCATAATCAATCTTTATTTTCATATTTTGAGAAAATCCATTAAACATTACTTTAGTCTTTTTAACATTTATCTTTAGTCCTACTTTCATCTAATAACTCTCTGTAGCTGTAAAGCATTATTTGCAAAAACAATTACATCATCTGAAAAATCTAAATGACTTAAATAATCTCCATTTACTTTCACTCCTTTAGCTTCCCATTTTAATCCACAAAATACTTCTTGCAGCACTGCTGTAAAAAGTTTTGGAGATATGGAGTCACCCTGTCTTACACCCTTTTCAATGTTGATTTTCCTACTATCATTATGTAATCTAATTGTTGCTGTTGCATTTTTATAAATATTCTTCAAAATATGACAATATCCTGGATCTACACCTTGATGATCCAATGCTTTAATCACTGAAGAAATGTTTATAGAATCAAATGCCTTTTCATAGTCTACAAATCCTAAGCATAATGGCAACTCATATTCATTTGTCCTTTCTATAATTTCTCTCAATACCTGGATATGATCTACTGTACTAAAACCACTTTTAAATCCAGCTTGTTCTCTTGGTTGGTGGAAATCCAGTGTTTTCTGTAGACGAGTTGTAATTATCTTAGTAAAAATTTTGTATAAAACTGATAAAAGACTGATAGGTCTGTAATTTCTAATATCTTCTTTATCACCTTTTTTAAATATTAATATTAATACTGCATTCTTCCAATCATCTGGTACATCTTTATCATTTAGACATTTGGTATATAACTTTGCTAAAAAAAATTCTATTTCTTCACCTGCTTCTTTTAATATATCAATTACAATTCCATCATTACCTGGAGCCTTCCCTTTCTTCATAAATTTAATTGCATGTCTCACTTCCTCATTCAAAATTCTGGGCAATTCAGAAGATATAATATGTATAGGAGGCACTTGTTCTTTATTACTATATAATTCTTGATAGAAGTCTTCTACACATTTCATGATGTCATCTCTCTTTTTAGTAATAATACCATCTTTTTTTCTTATTGCAGATATAAATTTCCTACCAATACCAAAATGTTGTTTTACACTCTTTAGACTTTTATTCTCTTCTACAGCTTTCCTTGCTAGTTCACAATTATACTTTCTTATATCATTTTCAACTCTTTTCTGCACCATTTTACAAAATTTGAGATATTCAATCTTTTTTAATGCATCATTGTTGTATATCCTCATATTCCTTCTTTTCTTCATAAATTCTCTAGTCTCAGTAGAAATTTTATTGGTCAATTGTTGCTTTTTTCTACCAGCTATCTTTGTTGCAGTTTTTAAAAGTGTATCACTTATTTTCCTATTAATGTCATTCAAATCTGAATCATGTTCAAAATCTACTAATACTTGAAACCGATTTGTAAGTTCTAATTTAAATTCATTAGAATGTTTCTGAAGATTAGGAATATCAACTGTAAATATTGTTTTTCTTAATAATTTTTGTCTCTCTAGTTTTGCAATAACATGTATCTTACATCTTACTAATCGATGATCACTTCCTGTGTTAAATTTATTAAGAACATTACAATCTTGAAATATGTATTTTCGGTTAGTCAAAATATAATCCAATTCTGCTGTACCTTCATTTGGATGCTTCCATGTCCATTTCCTTTTAACATTTTTCTCAAAAAAAGAATTCATAATATAAAGTTTTTCTTTTTCTGCAAACTCCACAAGTCTATGTCCTCTCTCATTTCTATTACCATAACCAAAATTACCTACAGCATTTTCATCTTTCATTTGTTTACCAATTCTAGCATTAAAGTCTCCCATAACAATTTTAAAATGTTGTTTACTCTGATCAAAAGCCTTTTGTACATCCATATAAAAATCTTCTATAACTTCATCACTATGAGAACTTGTTGGGGCATAAACCTGAATTATCTGCATTTGGTATCTGCTATTAAGTTGTAAAACTAATCTTGCCACTCTGTCTGATACACCATCAATCTCCACAATGTTATTCTTCCATTTTTTATTTATAATGAATCCTACTCCACTTGTATTTCCAATATTTGTGCCTTTATAGTAGAGTATATGTCCACTTTTTAAATCAATTGTTTCTTCACCTTTTCTTCTAACTTCACAAAGTCCAATAATGTCCCATTTAATATAAGACAGTTCTTCTTCTAACTCTTGCAATCTTCCTTCACTTGAAAGTGATCTGCAGTTGTAAGTACCTAAATAAAAAGTCGTCATCAAATGGCAGCCTGAGTCCGCAATCAGGGGATTCTTAGCACCCTCCACCTTTGGCCACCAACTGCTGCCTTGGTTGGTGACTTTACAGCCTCCTGGGAATAAGGGCCATGATTTATTTTTGTCTGTCATGATTGTATATATTGAAAAAATATTCTTAAACTCGGAGGTAAAAAGCCAATAAACTCACCACGCTGGCTAATGTGTGTTGGTGAGCAGCCCATCCATGTTTGTATACTATATGAATAATCACATAGTAATAACAGTTGCAATGACAAGAATGTATGGAGTGGACATTAGGAATTTGCCCTGCTCGATTCCTTTAAGGCCTCCAAGAGGAATCAAAGGGGAATCCTTTCAGTTAATAGCAAACTCCTTTACAGTATCGAGTAGTAACTCGCAATAAATAAGAAATAAATATTTTTCTCATGGTATATCAGAGAAAAATAGAGAATGGCTAATATAATTGGCTCTATGGAAGCTTTTGACCCAAGTTGCCCCAAAAACTGGTCAAGCTACAAAGAACATCTAATCTTTTATATGCAAGCTAATCAGATTAAGAAATCTGAAATAAAATTAGTCACCCTGATGATAATAATTGGGTCTCAGACATATAGTATTCTAAAGTCTCAAGTTGGGTCAGAAGAACCACTGAAGCCATGTAGCACACCTGCATAACTATGTTCTCTAAGGTTAATTTTAGCCAGGGGAAGAGATGTTATAGTTCTCTTTTCCCTCTGAAGTGGACTTTTCTAGATTTCTTTTTTTTATCTGATCGGATTGAGTATTGTTTGCTGCTCGGCAATAGCTAATGTACTGATAAACATGTAGCCTATGATAAGTACAGGTCAATAAGCAATGATGATCACTGAATCTAAATGATTCAGTGAGGTTAGGGATCTGGCTATAAATGGTCAGCTTTTTGGAGAAAGACAGAGAACATCTGTCTAATGTACAAAGATGGTACATGTTCTCCAGAAGCCCTCCTAAACAGCAGTAAGCATTCTTATGATATGCTATTTGTCCATGCAGCTATGCAAGTCCACATAAGGACTGGACGATGCTAAAACTACTGCCGACTTGAGGCAATCTATCTGGTACAGATGGAAGTCATTCTCCCTACTTGTGAGACAAGCTATCAGGTGTAGCTGAAAGTGGTAGATTGTGAAGACTCGGATCCAAGAGTTTACATTAGAAATATTCTGTATTGTATAAATATAATAAATATATTAATTGAAATAAAATACTAGTTTTTTTTTTTTACTTCACCTTTGATTAGTAAATAGTTTAGATTGCACTTTACGCAAAAAAGTGAAGCTTGTCTCAATCTTATTACAAGTTATATGGCTTAGTGCTTTCAGAGACCCTGTATCTCCCTAATCATAGCCTACTTTTAACTGAAGTTTAGTTTTGGTTTATGTAAAATTTTATGCAAATTTATAATGACTATTTTCAGAAAAATATCCAATTTTTATCATCATCACTTGTATTAGTATATGCATACAAATATTTTTATATATTTTTTATTTAGTTGTATGTTTAATTGCTTGTGATATTTAGGCCACGTGCTTTAAGCAATATAGAGCTTAATTAATAGATAGAGATTTTCTTTTCTTTTTTATGCTTTCCACAGCTTAGAAAGTGTGCAGGTAATTCTTTTGCTTGCTACAAAGTCCCTCTGTTAATTGAACCAATAATTTAGGCATCAGTATTAATACAAAGATAAAAATACTTAAGTTTTTATATAACCTTTTCTATAGGTTGGGTCTGTACTCCAGACCAAACACAACAGAATATGAATTGAATACAAATGTATTAAAGTTTTTTTAAATTTAATTAATTTACACAGTACCTTCCACTAATATGTCTGCTGAGAAACATTTTAAACAATGAAACGAATTCATGTTTTTGTTAGAAATGCTCGATCATATGAAAGATTATCATCTTTGGCATTAATTTCTGTCGAAAATAAATTGTTATCTAAGTTAAGAAATAGAACTGAAAAGATTCTACTTTATAATGGTTACAATAAAAATGTCATATATAAAGTTTTACATAGCATTAATACTAAAAAGAAAAGAGATAATAAAATTGGCAACTCAATTAGTTATAGAATTGTTTTATCTTATATTAAAAGAAGTCATTGATATAATCAGTAGAAGATTATCTAAATTTCAATATTAAGTTTACCTTTTCCATTAGCAAAAAAAAAGATTTTTTCCATAAACAGAGTACATTTGGAATATCAAGGTATCTATGAAATTCCATGTTCACAATGTTCAAGGATCTATGTAGATCAATCCAATAGAAAAAAATTAGGGAGTTTAAAAATGCCTTCAATCAAAAGTTAAATACATCAGCTTTTACTTCACATTTTTTAAAAACTGGTCACATACCTGATTTTAATAAAGAAAAATATTTGCTAATATAGAAAAGTATTATTTGAGAACTTTTAGAGAATCTATTAAAATATTAAAAAGACCAGATCGTTTAAATAAATCTGATGAAGCAGAATGTATTCCAGCCTTGTGGAGACCATTTATTTTATCTCTTTATCAACTTAAATCAATCAATTGTAAAGCTGAAAAAAATAAATTTGTTAATCCACTTATTTTGAATAATCAACCATTACATATATATATACTATATGTCAACAGATGGCGTTCTACCAAAAACACCATCAAGCGTATGTTTACATAAACATCAGAGCAAGCATTCACTATCTCTAACTTTAATTCCACTTTCAGATCATGATTTCAAGCTATTTGCTATCTTCAGTGAAAGACAGGAATAAGAAACTAGATCTAAACACAAACTCTGAGCGTTTATGAAACAGTTTCTATTCATCTTGCAAGCGTGAATCTTTTAGACACGTAATGTCTTCAAAGTCAGCATAGCAAGCCAGATAGCTATATGGGTCTGATCTCAGTTCAGCATCACCACATAATAGAAGCCTCTGCAATATATATTATTGCTAGAAAGACCTCAAAGGTACATTTATGAAAAACAAGTTAAAAACTTGCTAACGCTTGTATTTATGTCAACAGATGGCATTCTACCAAAAACACCATCAAGCGTATGCTTACATAAATGTCAGAGCAAGCATTCACTATAGCTTGAAATCATGATCTGAAAGTGGAATTAAAGTTAGAGATAGTGAATGCTTGCTCTGATGTTTATGTAAACATATGCTTGATGGTGTTTTTGGTAGAACGCCATCTGATGACATAAATACAAGTGTTAGCAAGTTTTTAACTTGTTTTTTGTGTTTCATATATATATAAGAATGATTGTTCTTTACTTTAGACTCAATCTCGTTATTACTTAAGATCTAACAGTTCTTAATTAAGACCTTAACTTTGGCAATGATGAATATTTCATCAAGACATCACGGTTTAATCCAAAAAATACTTGATTTACATCATATAACTATGAAAATATTAAATGTAATATATATACATAGAAATGCTTATGCCTACATTAAATTTGTTTTTAAGCTTTCTAGTGAATATTTAAAACTCTGAAAAGTACCATAATCTACATATGTGTTTAACATATTTAGATACATATAATTTAATTTTTAAAATTTACAGGATAAGTCATAAAAAATAATTACAAAAAAAATCCGAATGTAATTTTTAAACAAGCAAATAGTATAGAATAAATACAGCAAGAAAGCAGATGAGAAGTATGCTTGTGAAAATACGAATTTCCATTTATTTATGTCTTCATACTAGATTAAGTAAGTTATAAACAAAAAAATCTGCGAAGATTATAGGAGAAATGTTAGATGTGTGATATTAAAATACAATTATATATGTAATAAAACTAGAGTTATCTGTATGAAATTTAATATACCGATATTAAATATCTAATTAAATATTAGCTACAACCAGCTTGAGAAATTTTTATTATCTACAGTAGCATATTGATATAATAAACTTTATAAAAATAATTCTTTTTTTTTTTTAGTTCATATGTAATTATACAGAGAGATTGAAAATCTGCATAGATTATATTAGCTAACTTTATTCATGTAGATATTGTTGTATATGTGTAGATTTATATTAAAATATTTTTTAAACCTAAACTTTTTTTATGTTTATGTATATATAGCAAAGAAGTCTAGTGATCCAAGCAAACAGAGAAGAATACCATTGACTAAAAATATTGATGATAATAAAAACTTCCCTCATTTAGATGAACCAACTCCTTGGACTGAATACATGGCTAGATTTTCTAGGCCAATGAGTTTAAAAGAACAAGAAAATCTTGCTAAGTATCCTCTTAATCCAACACCTGACTATCATTCTTATGGAAGACCTATTCGATTACGCAATCATTTAGGTAGGTTATCGGAATATCAAGATAAATATATTTGGCCAAGTCCTGACAGAATTATGAGATTACCATGGCTGACACAATAGCAAAATGAGAATAAAATCCTATGCAAGAATAAAATATGTTAAAACCAAATTTCAAAAATAATTTGAAAATGTGAAAGATAAATAAATAAACAATTAAAGTACTTAATTTAATGTATGTATGTATATAAATGATTATATTAACACCACATTCTGATATAAACGAGTTGTCATCATTGTTATATTCTTTTCTTTAAATAAAGAGATATTTGCATATTTTCCTACGTGGATGATAGACTGCTTAAATGTCATATGATCTCGAATGACAAATTGTTCAATTATTTTTTCAGTTCTCAACTACTGAATATGAATGTGACATACCCACACTGCCATTTCTAAATGTAAAATTTTTCTCATCTATCAAATATTTATAAAATATAATAATTGATTTTAACTTTTTTATTTTAAAAAAGCATCAAACACACAAAATAAACGTAGATAATAATTTCCTAATATTATTTAAAAGTAAATAAATATTAAGTAAAAAGAATGTTCTATTATTATTAAATTATTATTGCTATTCTAACCTATATAATTTCAGCTATTATAATTACATCTTATGAGCATGATACTTGGTCTGCTATGTTCAAGCTTGTCATTCCAATGTCCTTAAATTTTCTCCTTTATTCAGTCTATCCTTTTTATACAATCAGATTTTTAGTAATGTTAATCATTAAGATCATACAAAATTTTGCAATATTTCTAAATTTAAATATCATTATTGATTATTTTATTTTTAATTTTTTTACTCCTTTGTTACTTCCTTTTAATGTACAACCTGTAATTGTCTATATACTGTTGTTTAGCACTTAAATAAATGAAATGAGTTATTATTATTATTGTAGCTATTAAGCAACTTAAAACTCATTCTAGTTAGGATGTAATATTTTACAAAGGTCTAGCGAAATTTTTTGTTGCACCTTTTACCTTTATTTTAAATTTTCACTTAAGTGTTTTTCTTAATGTTCTTAAATGTGTCAAAATGATTCCAATTTTTAGGAATGATTCCCACAATTGTGTTAATAATTCTAGATCTATTTTTGTTTTCATACTATTGCTCAAGTTTCTGAGAAATGTGCTCATAAAATTATTTCTGACATTATTAGAATCATTTCTTCTTCACATAGTTTTATTCCAATATGTCTACAGAAACTAACTTGTTCATAATTTATAATTGTATAGCATATGGGATTGAGGATCGGCTGAAAGTTGATGTTATTTTGATGTATTAAAAGTCTTTGTTAAAATAGATCACATCATTCTCCTTTATAAATTATACAAAATAGTTTTTCCACTAAACTTATTTATTGTTTTCAATCCTAGCATATGTCATATTCAACAATAATATTTCATCTAATTTTGAATGTAATTTAGGTGATTCTCAGATTAATATTTTAGCACCCACGCTTTTTAATACTTATATTAATGGCCTTAAGGATTGTTTAAAATCTTATCTTCTGTGCTATGCTGATGTCTATAAAAATTTTGAAAGACCCTCTTCTTCAGAAATATATTGATAATTTTAGTGCTTAGTCTGACATATTGTAACGAGCACAGACGTTCGTTACATTGTTTTTTTTTTATATTTATTAAACATGAAAGTAAATCAAAAAGTTCGCATTTAAAAATTTTCTTTAAGAATTAAAAATTGAAATTAAATATCATCTTAAACTCGTATATATTAAATCGCACAGATAAAAAAAAATTATTAAAATAAAACTGTATTAAAAATAGAAAAGGTATTTTAAAACAAAAACTTAAAAAGATTTAGAGATAAAAATATATCTTTGATTTGGAAAACAGGTTAATTAAAGAGAAATGGAAATGATTGTTAATTAGTTAAATGTAAACCAGCCTTGGGCATTTAAATGTAAAAACATCGGTCAGAGAGGAAAACAATAGAAACTTTTAGCAAATGAAATAAATCCATTGGGAAATCGGACCTCAACGAAAAGGATCATCGCATCGATGACGTAATGTAAATTTAATCCTTCACATTAATATAAAAAGGACAAATTTGGAAATTATTAATTAGTGAGTTATTGATGATTATTACGATGTAACAGCTAGGTGTTAGTGCTGAGGGGATTGAAAAAGATGCACAGCTTCAATCCCTTCAGTTCTGCTAAGAAAGGAAGAAAAATGAACCATCGTTTCTACATTGAGGACCAACTACACTAAAAAATCTCCGGATGGATAAATAAATCGGCCAACAGGATACCAATCTTTGGACGACGTGGGAATTCACGTTCAAATGGCAAGGAATATATGAAGATGAACTATTTAAATAACCGTAAGAACTTTAAAATTTATGAACAGTAAATTAAAAACTTTCCAGATTTAAATAATTGCAATATTATTCTATCTGACCAACATTATTTATTAATTAGTTATAATTTTATTTAATGTATTTATTTTGTAAAATCATTTCCATTTATTTATTTTTTGTTCTTTTAAATTTTATTATGATTTTTGTTTTCCATTAAATTAATTATAAAAATGTTAAACTTAAGTCGGGCGTGAATGGCTGTATAGATTTGTAAAGTTATATTAGGGGAGGGTAATCTTAGGTTATTTATGTCGTTGTTAGATTGGGTCAATGGATTGGATATATTGATGTAGTTAGTAGATGTAATCGGAGATTCGCTACAGGCAGAATCATTTATATATACGCCGCACTCACCCGTTTGCCTATGGAAGGAATTATAAGACGGAGAACGCAGTTCCTTTCTATGGAGTTTTTTTTTTATTGTTGTTCTCGTTAGATAGATGTAATATTCCTATCTGATTGAGAGTCAATGTCTTTTCTTAATTCTTTTGGTGCTGCCGTATTTCGTATTACATTGAATACATCGATGTATCAGATGGATTGATGCCAGTTTGACTGCGAATTTTAGCCTAAGATTAAATAGGGATAGAATATTTTAATTTCAATGCAAATCTATGTAGTATTCAGACTCGATTCTAAATAAAAATGCATTAAATTTAAGTTGTTTATAGACGCTTGCATGGATTGTTTATCGGTTAACTATGTTTTGCGTTTTCATATTTGATCAAAATATATAGACATTCGATAAATAATGATACCTTACAGTGAGTATCTAAAATGTATTTATTCGGATGTCTTTTAAGTTATTGGTGACAATGCAAGTATCTTATGGTGAATACTATTGGGTTACATATAAATTTCCCTCCGCAATTGTCAGTAATCAATAATTTTATATTTTGATCGCTTATGTTTACTTTGGAATGTTTTTAACCGTGTAATCTATGTAACCGATCTATAGCAACTTATTATAACAAGCTTTTATAATCCCATCTGTGCGAACTTAATTAAAAATGTAAAATTAGAATATAATAGTAATTTAAATGTAAATTAAAGTCAAAAATCAAAGTTAAAAATAATGTTAAATGTTAAAATGTAAAACTAATACTAAAATAATTTTAAATCTTATATATATGTGCATAAATAAATGTTTGTATGTTAATTACTGGCAGTGGCTTATTTTATTTATTTTTTTAATGTTGAAATCTAATTAGATAAGATATTATATTATTTAATCTCTGCTATTCCACTGAGCTAGTGACATGGGCTAACGACCGGAACCAAAATATTTAAAAAAAAAAATTTTTTTTTTGACTTACGTATCTGCCTACTTTATAAATTTTTCTAGGTTCAAATGCCTAGATGGCGCCCCGTAGTGCAGATTTACGTTAAGTCGCTTTTTCCGGATCGTTACAATGGCGAACCAACTCGGGCCGATCTTTAATAAACCACGTATACCCTGAGCAAATTTTGTCAAAATGAAATGTTTTATCTGTTTACATAAGTCGTATATTTTAAATCTTATAAAAGCACTGCCAGAAAGAAATTGCGCATATATATTAAACACGAGAAAGTATAAATAATTTTAAAACTAATTTTTGTTAAAAAAAAAAAAAAGTCAAAAGGTTGCGATTGATATGTTTTTTTTTGTTGATATATATTATGCTTTTAGGTGTATAGGTGCGCACAGCCACGTAAGTTTATGATCGAAATGTGGTGCCTTACGATGAGTACCTTTGGGAATTACTTCAGTGTAACCCTATGTATGCATTTCAATCAGTCATAAATAAGTTGGTGGTGTTTATAATTGTGCTGCAAATATACACGTTTAAACCCATTATTTCTTAAAACATATTTATCTCAATGCAACCTTATTTAAATAAATAATTTATAAAATTTGCTTGTCATGCCGTGTGTAAAAATAAAATGGATAAAAAAAAAAGTTAGAACTCTGGTCGGGAGGAGGTGAACGTAAATGGTCCTTAGGTAAGCGATAGTAAACATTTTTCTTTTTGTATAGTCTTTTTGTAAAATTATTAACCGGATGTTTTGTAAATGTCTTCGGCAATCGTGTACCGTAATTACTAACCCTAAGTAAAATATTTTTTTTTTGATCATTTTTTTTTTAAGTAACTTTACTGATATGTAACGAGCACAGACGTTCGTTACATTGTTTTTTTTTATATTTATTAAACATGAAAGTAAATCAAAAAGTTCGCATTTAAAAATTTTCTTTAAGAATTAAAAATTGAAATTAAATATCATCTTAAACTCGTATATATTAAATCGCACAGATAAAAAAAAAATTATTAAAATAAAACTGTATTAAAAATAGAAAAGGTATTTTAAAAACAAAAACTTAAAAAGATTTAGAGATAAAAATATATCTTTGATTTGGAAAACAGGTTAATTAAAGAGAAATGGAAATGATTGTTAATTAGTTAAATGTAAACCAGCCTTGGGCATTTAAATGTAAAAACATCGGTCAGAGAGGAAAACAATAGAAACTTTTAGCAAATGAAATAAATCCATTGGGAAATCGGACCTCAACGAAAAGGATCATCTCATCGATGACGTAATGTTAAGTCAATCCTTCAAAGTAATATAAAAAGGACAAATTTGGAAATTATTAAGTAGTGAGTTATTGATGATTATTACGATGTAACAGCTAGGTGTTAGTGCTGAGGGGATTGAAAAAGACGCACAGCTTCAATCCCTTCAGTTCTGCTAAGAAAGGAAGAAAAATGAACCATCGTTTCTACATTGAGGACCAACTACACTAAAAAATCTCCGGATGGATAAATAAATCGGCCAACAGGATACCAATCTTCGGACGACGTGGGAATTCACGTTCAAACGGCAAGGAATATATGAAGATGAACTATTTAAATAACCGTAAGAACTTTAAAATTTATGAACAGTAAATTAAAAACTTTCCAGATTTAAATAATTGCAATATTATTCTATCTGACCAACATTATTTATTAATTAGTTATAATTTTATTTAATGTATTTATTTTGTAAAATCATTTCCATTTATTTATTTTTTGTTCTTTAAGTTTTATTATGATTTTTGTTTTCCGTTAAATTAATTATAAAAATGTTAAACTTAAGTCGGGCGTGAATGGCTGTATAGATTTGTAAAGTTATATTAGGGGAGGGTAATCTTAGGTTATTTATGTCGTTGTTAGATTGGGTCAATGGATTGGATATATTGATGTAGTTAGTAGATGTAATCGGAGATTCGCTACTGGCAGAATCGTTTATATATACGCCGCACTCACCCGTTTGCCTATGGAAGGAATTATAAGATGGAGAACGCAGTTCCTTTCTATGGAGTTTTTTTTTTTATTGTTCTTCTCGTTAGATAGATGTAATATTCCTATCTGATTGAGAGTCAATGTCTTTTCTTAATTCTTTTGGTGCTGCCGTATTTCGTATTACATTGAATACATCGATATATCAGATGGATTGATGCCAGTTTGACTGCGAATTTTAGCCTAAGGTTAAATAGGGATAGAATATTTTAATTTCAATGCAAATCTATGTAGTATTCATACTCGATTCTAAATAAAAATGCATTAAATTTAAGTTGTTTATAGACGCTTGCATGGATTGTTTATCGGTTAACTATGTTTTGCGTTTTCATATTTGATCAAAATATATAGACATTCGATAAATAATGATACCTTACGGTGAGTATCTAAAATGTATTTATTCGGATGTCTTTTAAGTTATTGGTGACAATGCAAGTATCTTATGGTGAATACTATTGGGTTACATATAAATTTCCCTCCGCAATTGTCAGTAATCAATAATTTTATATTTTGGTCGCTTATGTTTACTTTGGAATGTTTTTAACCGTGTAATCTATGTAACCGATCTATAGCAACTTATTATAACAAGCTTTTATAATCCCATCTGTGCGAACTTAATTAAAAATGTAAAATTAGAATATAATAGTAATTAAATGTAAATTAAAGTCAAAAATCAAAGTTAAAAATAATGTTAAATGTTAAAATGTAAACTAATACTAAAATAATTTTAAATCTTATATATATGTGCATAAATAAATGTTTGTATGTTAATTACTGGCAGTGGCTTATTTTATTTATTTTTTTAATATTGAAATCTAATTAGATAAGATATTATATTATTTAATCTCTGCTATTCCACTGAGCTAGTGACATGGGCTAACGACCGGAACCAAAATATTTTAAAAAAAAAATTTTTTTTTTTTTGACTTACGTATCTGCCTACTTTATAAATTTTTCTAGGTTCAAATGCCTAGATGGCGCCCCGTAGTGCAGATGACGTTAAGTCGCTTTCTCCGGATCGTTACAATATATAATGACAGTTAATATATTTGTAATGGGATTCAAAAATATAAAAACTTTACAAATTATTCTAAGTCTAATTACTTATTATTTTACTTTATTAAATCATATTAATCTTTAATATAATTTTCAAGACCATGTTATTCAAGCAGAGGAGTAAAATATGATCAATACTTACATACTAATTATACCACTAGTCAGACCGAGATTTAATAAAAGTATTAAAACAACTGTCACTTTTCCAGACCAATATAATTCTCCCTGGCTGCAAGGAAGGTGACACTTCTCATGGGGATTAAACCCTAGGGGAGCCATACAATATTGAGACTGGACCCCAAGACATAATACTGACATGCTTCAAGAGCTTGACCCATGTCTATCTATTAAACATGAGATCGGCATTATAGAATATATTTATTACTCAAATAAAGAGAGGGAGAAATGCAAACTACACTAAAATGATTTACATGTATTTATTTTATATATATATATATATATATATAACATAAAGAATATTTAAAAACATTTAAATAATAAAAATGAATACTTATTTCAGTTACAATATTCTAAAACAATCACATGGTCATTTACATATATTAAAAAAAAAATTAATAAATAGAAATGATATTTAAACAGTTCTAGCTAGCAATAAATATTAAAAGTTCACTTTTGAAATAAAATTTAAAAAGTTTTATCAAGACGTCTAAGCATATTTACCTAGGATTTTGTATAGTGTCTGGGTTTTAACACAGCATCTGGGTGATCACCCCTGGTCTGATCCTGTCAGATTCATAACAGGCTTCTCTTGATAGTTGGATGCTTCCTCCTGGTTTAATGTACCACAACTAGATTTGATTCTATAGATTCAGTTCATGGCAGATATAAAGATCAGAAAAAGGCAAGTTGGAGACATATATCACTTCATCTAGCTAATGATGTTCAGGAGGCAGGCAGTGTAAAAAAACGAACACTTAGTTTTAGTCTAGCTATGCATTTCTCACCAACACAACTAGATAAATATTGTTTCATTCTTCTGAATTCAGTCATTTTAGCTAGCTTATAGGTTCTTTCTTCTTTTGCTTCTTTGCTTTCTGCTGCTGCTATTCTTTCTTTTTTTCTCTTCTGAAGTTTTTATATGTCTGGATATTAACCACCGTCAATAATTTTTGAACAGTAAGTAATTTTAGTATATTGAAACAGTCAGTTTCATCCATCTGCCTGTTTCACATATTTTACCCCCACACCTATCTTTATGCCAGGTTTAAAGCCTCTCAGAGTACCCATTTAAACAACCTCAAATTACTATATATGCAAAATCATATTTATATATATATGTGTGTGTGTGAATGGTAAGTCTGTAATTTAATAGTATATGTATATATTACAGATATATATTCATTTTAAAAGATATAGTTTAAGAAATATTTTAGTTTAAATTATTTAGCCAATTTTATTGTTATGTTATTGAAATCGCATATGTATTTATAAGCCATTTCCATTGTTATTTTGCATGTATGGTAATAAAATTAGTTTTCTACTAATTATCAAGGCAACTTTTAGTTTTTACTGGTAAACAACTTTTAAATTAGGTCACACAATAGTCCTAAAATAGCATGAACTTGATTTTATAAATTTAAAATGCTAATAACAAAATTTGCAGAATTTTATAGCATTGTCACAATAAGCAGAAGGAAAAAAGCAGAAAAACAAAATCTAAATTGGTTGTCATAATTAAAAATGTTTTTTTTTAAAATGAAGTAATGGGTTTTTCTACTAGCTTTAGCAATTAAATAATTTTTTCTAAAATACATAAATGCGGACAAGCGTGTAAAAATAAATGGGTGGTCAGAGTTAGAGAAGTATAAATACTTAAAGTTTTGTTGCCAAGGATCGATCATATATATAATAAGTGAATTGTAAACAGAACCCATATTCGTTTACCTTTAAAATGATGAGGTAAAGTAGGCAATAACTCACCCCCTCCTGCCCTTTACTGGGGATGGAAAGACTTTGGTCTGATAAAACATGATGCCGCACACAGCAAAGCAGCCCATGAAAAAACCTCCATTAACTTTAAATCATCATCAAAAGTGTCAACTTATTATCTCCCAAGTGCTCCAGAACTGCAATGAAGACAACAGACTGGTAAATTGATAAATTTTCACTCAGAGCTCTGTTCATAAACTGTGACTTTCAATTCTTTCTTTTAAAAGCTAGCTATTTATTAAATCTGCCTTTCCAAGCATCTCTTCTAAAGTCTGCAAAAAAAAACTGTTAAATGCTAATGTTTAAATCTTGTCTGAATATAAAACTTGTGATATTGAATTCTCTGTTAAAATATAAAACTCTAATAATCTATTTTAAACTAAATGTATAATTTTCTACAGTCTTTTATGCTTATTTCTAATCTATTCAATTTATTCTATAATTTTATCATTTAGATATTATATGTATTTAATATGCCAAATAACTCGAAACTGTGAAAATTTATAAGTATAATTTTGATATTAAATAATTGAATTATTATTTTTCTCACTCGCTGTTTCGAGATCATATTATTATTTTACTGATTAATTTTTGGGTAATAATATTCTAATAATCAGTCATTCTCTAGTTAAAATTGTAGTTTGCTTAACTCTAGTTATGAATTATAACTATTTATATATGTAACTTGTACATCATAGGAACTAGATACAGAGATATTCCCAAAGCATATTTTAATGTTTTATTCATAATTACCCTGCAAATATGCTTTGTCCTCTTTAGATTTATATATATATGTTGAAACACAGGTGATAATCTTAAACTATGTTACTAATTAATTTAGTCTCTAAATAGTATATTTGAAATACTAAATTTGAGAACTGTATTGTATAGATATGCAAATAGATGCTATCTATTTTTAAGGCACAATAATATAATTTTATGTATTTGCATTATATATGTATAAGTTGCAGATGTGTCCTTACTAAGTACGCAATGTACAATTATCTGCTTGCTGCATGATTCTTGATGAGTTGTTGGTGGAGGTCACACTTATCCACCTAGTTTGGGTAAAGTGCACTTTTTTAGAACTAGGGCACAAGGACCTAGATTATTCATAATTAATGCTTATCCAACTCCCTGAACTACTAATGTTCCTATTCATAGCAAGTTGAATGGTTGTAGGGCAATCGAGCCTTTGAGGCTGAAGCCCATGAATAATGACCCATTCGCACCTTTTAGCTTTATTAATATTTTAATGTGCCATAGAGTATATAGGTAAACTTATCATAAACCAGTTTTCTCTCCCTTTATATTAAATGCTTATCTAGCATCAGTGTATATCCTAATCTAGGTTAACACGCTAACCTGTGTATCTCGGAGCCTGATTAAGTGCTCAACTTAACTTGATATGGATAGACATCATAGGAGTGCTATTAAGTTAGTTATATAACTTTGGCTATAAAATTCCGTATGATTTAGCAGACTACAAAAGAGCTATAAATTTGGCATATTGATATAGGCATAAACTTAAATACCGCACTACATTTTATTGAACACTTATAATGAGATAACATGCAACATTAATCTCATTAGTTATCCAATGCCTGCATACATAATCTTTCATGTTCTCATTACATAATTTTGTATATATTTGTTTTTACTATCTTCTGTTTTATTTATTAAATTAATAATATTTAAAATATAACTTGTTTTCAAATCTTTATTGTCCGTGAGTTCATTTTATCCAACTCTAGATTTATTTGCACATACATTATTGTGTTTATATGTAGATCATTCTATTAAATTTTATAATCAATCATTGATATATTAAATAATCATTTAGTCATATGTGTGTATATCTGACCAAACAGTGTTAAATTAGTTAATTTATGAGTCTTTTGTTCCACCCTGAATGACTGCTGGACTGTGGTTAAATTGAATGTCTATGTAAGTTGAGAAATGTCATCCATAGGGTATTAGATCATTGAGCAGAGGTGAAAGGATTGAATGTTGGCCAGATTCTGGATCCCAGCATCCAGATTTGATCAGCTTTAGTGTATTTTGCCTGTGTTCTAGATTTTGTTATGTGGAGGGACAATTCTTACCATTACAATATATACTCTCCGACTCTGCCCATCGCTCGATTTGTAACCCACATTATCAAATTCATTTGATCTTCATGTTTTTTTAATTAGTAACATTTTTTCATTCCCTTATTTTTCAATTTTAATTACATTGAAATTAGTTATATATTGTTTATTTAATCAGTCTGGAATCTTGATCTCCAGAACTTGATTACATACTGTACAAAATTTGTTTCAATTAATTATAAAACTTTAATTAAAATTGCTTTTAAGCAAAATTACTTTTGAAGGAATTATGTTAAAATAGAATACAAAAAAAAAGGATGTTATAATTAATATTTTAATTTATTTCCCAATATGTGTAATTTTCTTTTTATTTATTTATTTATTTTTCAAACAAGTATGGAAATATATTTATTTCCCTATTTTATTTTATTTTTTAAAAAATGTAACTCATATATATACATACATTTACGCAATGTGTATATATATATACATTGTTACATTACACTCCTCCCCAATTGAGGGTTTAAATGCATCAATCCCTTTACTTAGGATTCTTAGTAAAATAATTTTAATTATTTTTCAAAGTGTATGTCGATTTTCTTTCACTATTAAATAATAATGGTAATATCAAGAGAGGTATCCAGTAAAGTATTAGGCAATTCGCCACACAGATCAATTTTGTGTTGACTAAACCAATTTTTAATTTCCTGTTGACTAAACCAATTTTTAATTTCCTGTGGAAGTAGAGACTACACCATGAGCCAATTTTGTGCAGAATGGATCACGAATGTGGACTCTAAGGCTGCGAGTGGCAGGATTACTTCTACTGCAGATTTGACTTATGAAAATATTTATTTTATTTAGTTACTGGGGAATTTTTTTTCCAGATTTATTATACATGGCCAAGACTTTTTCTACTGGCACATCATCATCAATATTAAAACTTCACATACCCATCTGTAGAACAAAGTCACCACAAGAAAAGGCTTAATCCAACCCAAAATATGGTCTGAAATTTCTATCTTGTTTAATACACATGCACACACCTCAATCTTAATTCAACATTTTTTTTATTTGATAATGATTTATTTTCATTATTATTTTTATCGTTATTAATTTCACATTTATTTATTTGACTTTTATTTTGAATGCATTATTTTTAATCTATTTTATTTTTTCAATTTAAAAACATTTTATTTTTACGAGTTGGGTTTGTCACAACAATAAGGTAGACATAATTGGGGTGTTTTATCATTGTTTTTTATTTGTTTTGACATTTTCATAATTTATTTTCATTATTTAGATTTAAACTTTGGTAATCACTTGTTTTTTTTATTCACAATCTTTGATCATTATTAATTAGATCAAGCTGGTGAATCCATCAAATTACATATTTAGTTTTTATCTGGTGGCTCTTTATTCTTTCTTTTGAGTGTATAGCAACTCATGCTGGAAGATTGTGAATAACTCCTTGGCCTTTCTTTTTGCCTTGCATGACTGATATCAGAATCACTTCCAATTCTACAAAAGATTTTCGTTCTTTCGAGGCTATTGTCTCCACTCCCCAAATTTATTATATGGCTATATCTTATGAAATTTATAGCTGGATCTCTAGGTTAGGGTTTAAATCCCCTCTTTTGCATCATATATAGGTCTGATGCTGTCGAAAGCACTCGACAATTCTGCTATTTGCTCCATGGTTTTCCTCTCGATACCTATGCGCATTTGTTTGACATTATGAGGGAAATTATGACAAACCATCTGAATAATTTGTTGTTCGGATAGTAGATTGGATGTTAAAAAAATGAAAGGTTCATCAGGTCACCATTTTTCATGCGACACCTGGTGATGAATATTTTCCTGGCAATCCTCACTCCAATAACTAGCTAATAAAGCTTTTTTATATTCAATGAAAGTAATTGTTTTATGAATATATGAAGGAATGCAAAAAAAAATAAAGGTGAATATAAAAGAATAATGTCAGTTAATATTAGCAAATATTCCTTTGTTTCATATTTTGAGAAATCTGAAGTTTTAAATTTTTTTTATTTTATTAATTCTCACAAAATTAATTCTGTTGAATCCCAAGATCTGGAAGTCTTATTTTCTTGTAATAGATTCTTTCTTCCTCATTTAGAAATGTTTGTTTACAGAGCTTTTAAAATCATGAGTGCCATTTTTAGCCATGGTTATCATTTCAATGATGATAAAACATTTATTTTTGTCATTGATATTTCCATTATTGAATATTGTTCAATCATTTGGAATTCTAACTTAGTTTATTGCAATAAGTGTTTAGTAAATTCTCTAAATATATTTATCTGGAAAATAAAGTTGTTCTTCATCCTTCTTCTAGAAGGAAATATGAGATCTTAAATATCTTTACAAAATCATAAATCAACCAGTTATTCTGATATAATTTTAACTATTATAATTAGGTCTTATGAGCATGGCATTCAAGTCTGCTTCTGTTATATCCAAGCAAGCTTGACATTCCAATGTCAAAACTCTCTATACAGTAGTGCCACTCAGTGCCAACCAGAATAATCAATGGATGCCAGAAGACTTGTGCATAAAATTCCCATCTAGTGCCTACTCATCCAATATCCCCAGACTAGTTTTTGGCTTGTGGCCTTCGTCACTGAGGAGCTTTGGATCTGAGAGCACTGCACCTAGATCTTGGGATCTAATGCAACCCTCCAGCAGCCACCTTTTATCTCTACTTAACTACAAAACTATGAGAATAAAATTGAAACTCAATATTTTTAAATAGAGATAAAAGATGACTGCTGGAGGGTTGCATTAGATCCTAAGATCTAGGTGCAGTGCTCTCAGATTCAAAGCTCCTCACTGACAAAGCCACAAGCCAGAAACTAGTCTGGGGATATTGGATGAGTAGACACTAGATGGGGGATTTTAAGCACAAGCCTTCTGGCATCCATTGATTACTCTGGTTGGCACTGAGTGGCACTACTGTATGGAGAGTTTTGCCTGTTTTAATAACAATTATGTGCTAGCACAAGAAATAGTGATCATGTGATGTTTAGTGGTTTAACATTACAATGTCCTTATTTTTTCCCTTTATTCAGGCTATCCTTTATACAATCAGATTTTTACTAATACTAATCATTTTAATTTAGATCATAAACATTTTTGCAATATTTTTAAATTTGAATGTCATTATTGATTAATTTAAATTTATATATTTTTTACTTTTTTATTACTTCATTATATTATTGTCATCTGCATTGTGTTTTCCCTTTACTATTTTAGTTTGCAATCCTGTAATTGTCTATATGCTGTTGTTTAACACTTAAATAAATGAATTATTATATTTTAAATATTCCTCTACTAGATTGTAAATTTTAATAGCATATGGAAACTTATAGTGAATTGAATGCTCCCTTCATTAGCAATCCTTCATAAGAGACTCATTATATCTATATGTTGTCTTGAATTGATTATCTTCTGATATTAATACTATAATTACTGATATTGCCATATGAAATGAGAAAATCTACAAAGATAAGAAGCAAATGAAACTTGGAAAGCAGGAATATAAACAAAATTTTTGATGAAGCAAAGATGGAAATGGATCATTTATCAAAAATAAAATTATCAAATGGAATTACTTGCACAGAAGCAACAGGATGAGCCTTGATCCAATAACTTTTAGATGTTTAGTTTGTCCCTCTATCCCAATACTAAATTATAATTACATGTAATAACTTTTTTTCCTCTTCAGGCAATGCAAACATATTTTCCTCAAATAATTTTATTCCCTTAGTGTCTAGCAGTTTTCAGAGTTACAAAATATATATAACTATGTAGAAACAAAATATTTTACTATATATAAGTCATGTGACATCTGACTTGTTACTATTACTATTATGTAATATGATAGTAAATCAACTATGCACTTTAATACCATTTCACAATGCTTTAATTACAATTCTCTTTGACAGTTTTGATTGCACCAGCAATCTTCTTCAGAACTTTTTTTTATATCAGTTGAGATTTGGAGATATAAATAAGAGTTCTGAAGAAGATTTCTGAGGCAATCAAAATTGTCAAAAAGGGTTGTAATTAAAGCACTGTGAAACAATATTAAAGTGAATAGTTGATTTATTATTATATTATATACATTTGGCAATGCAGTAAGAAATATTAGTTATATTTTACTATAATTGTATCTAAAATATATGTATATTTTACATTTGTATAATATTCATATATCTTATAATTATATAGCTTAAAAATTTAATCTTAAGATTACATATTATTGTTTTATTAAGTATTTATAATATAAAATTTCTATATACATTTTTAATATATTATTTTTATTAATTTTTATCTTTATATTTTATAAATATATATAATTATTAAAATATCATATATTATAACAGTCGAGGTATATGTACACTTCCACTATTTGCTGTACAGGGTGCTACTAGGCCATCTGAATCTAGAAAATTTATAATGTAGGCAGATACACCTTGGGAAAAATCCAACTTTGACTGTTAATCCTTGTGACTAGCTCAAGGATAAGCAGAGATTTATAATCTAAATTCTTAAAACATATTTTTAATATTAAACAAATAAAATAAGCCACTGCCAATAATAATCACAAAACATTTATTTACTCACATATAACTTTGAGGAATAAATTAATATTGCTTTAGATTTTATTAATTTTTAATTTAGATTATTTTAATAAGTCCACATAGATGGACAGTTTATATAATATTTTTATTTTGGAATGGTGAGTACAGATAGGCTACATAGAATATGCAATTAAAAACTTTTCAAAACCTTTAACCTCAGGCTAAAAGTTCGTAGCCAAACCATGCTAGCTTTCTGATCTACAGACACAACCAATGCAATGTGAAAATGTTAGCATAATTATTTAAAAGAAATTATCCTCATCCAGTACAGGAGTGTGCATCTGTCTGATGAAGGAATCCTGTATGTAAAAATAAATGCTACATACGGAGGGAGAGTGGTCTTTGCCAACTTATAGTCCCTATCAATAGATCGAAAAGGGAAATCAATGGTGGGTAAGTACTCCACATCCATTGCAATGCGATGGCTACATCTTCGGGGCCATGCATTCATTTTGGCATGTTGCTCTGTATGTTAACATGCTTGACATTACATTGATATAAACAACCATATATCCCTCTACCAGCATTGATTCACCTATGAAACAGTCTGAAATTAACCCCAATGACCTAACTCCAAACTTAACGACTCTATGTAGCCATCTACACCCAACTTTAAATTTAATAATTTAATTAACACATGATAATAAAAAACAGAAATGGAAATGATTAATTTGCAAACGTTATACATAAAAAATATTAATAATTGATTTAGAGTTCTTTTAAATCAGATAAGAGTTCATACTTTAGGTTACTAATTGAAAGTTTGTTTAAAAGATCTATCTATAAGTTCATATTGATAAAAGTTTATACTTTCCAGAATAAGTATTTATGAATCCTCCTGATTGCAGCAGGTTTATGGAACTCCATCCTAATTCTCGCATTTTGTGTAGATTGTTCTCTTTGGAGATGAAACTGCTGCTTGCCAATACTTTCAGGAACTGTCATCGGGGGCCTGGTGCAAAGGAAACAATCTATTGCAAGACTCCTACATCATGGAGTCTGCAATACAACTGCAGTTCATAGTAGATCAATAGTCAATCCCCTTTATTTTTATTTAAAAATAATGTAATGGCATATGTATACCGTTACAATATATATAATTATTAAATTAAATTATTCACTTAAACTCTTTAAAATTTTAAATTCACATAATAAAATTGTGCATTGATCAATTTCTAGTTTATTAAATCATTACCTTTTTTAACTACAATGTTCACTGATACATAAATTTTTAAAATTTAAATATTTCTATCCTATATAATAATTCTATATTTATTTTTTGCAACTATGGCTTTCTCTTATTTATTTAATTTGTTATTTTTTATTATATTAGTAAAGTTTTTAAATCTAAATCTTTATTTAAACTTATGTTATTTTTATTAACTGGATAATATAACTTCTATAATTTTCCTATCTCTTTTATTATTACTACAGTAAATTATGTCCTGTTTCTACTGAATATATGTAAATAAGTAATCTTTTAAACTATTTATGTTGTTTTAATCCTGTATTAATTGAATTTATTTAAATATTTGACATTTGTTTACATAGGTTAAATGATTAATACAAAATAACTGTGAGTACCAGAATTGATCCTGAAACCTCTTGATCCCAACTGTGCCAAACCGTTCAGTTGTAAGCATGACATAAATTTGAAAAAGATTGCAAAAAATGATTTGTTACACTAATAATAAAAAATAGGAAAATTAAAGAAGCTATATTCATTTAAAAAATTAAGACAAGTTTAAATAAAGATTTAGATTTTAAAACTTCACAAATAAATTAAAAATTAAATACATGAGCAATATTTACTAAAAATAAGCATAGGAATTCTTATACAGGGCAGAAATATTTAAATTTCAAAAATATCATGTGGTGAACTTTGCAACTAAAGGTAATGATTTAAAAAAATAAAAATTAAATAATGCATAATTTTAGTACATGAATTTAAATTTTAAAAGATTTAAGTAAATAATTTAATTTAATAACTAAATATACTGTATATAAATATATGCTTCATCCTCTCTAAAAATGGACATTATAATTTACATAAACTTACAGCCTATATATATATTTATCTAAACCTTATTACACATACATTAATACTACTTTTTCGCATGCATTAGTGAAGCTATAATTATACTTAAAATAATGTGTAATAGATCTGCTTAGCGCTTTCGAGATTTAATGTTCAAATCTCATACTCATAGCTTTGTGAATGAATACTGTTGTTATTTATTGTACACATATGCAAATGAGTTTGAATATTTAATTAGTCCACTGTTTAGAGAGAGCAAAGCATGCCTCTCTTCTATTAATGGCACTGGGATCATTTGCAATGTAAAAAGCCTCTTTAACTTTTCTTTTGGCATCACTCTTCTCTGTACATACTCATTTGCATATGTGTACAATAAATAACAACAGTATTCATTCACAAAGCTATGAGTATGAGATTCTAACATTAAATCTTGAAAGCGCTAAGCAGACCTATTACACATTATTTTAAGTATAATTATAGCTTCACTAACGCATGCGAAAAAAGTCGCATATTTATAATTACAATTTTCACTAGTGAAGAGAAAAACAATTTATTACATTAATGCTATGAATATGAGGACATAGTTTGCCCTTGAAATGGTAAGGAAATAAAATTATTTGAAAAAAATATTTTTGCATTGTATAAAGTGGATATTAAATATAATTATATATGTTAATAATCAATGCATAGAAGTTAAAAGAGAAAGAATCATTCAAAAAATACTAGGTATTCATTTAAAAAAGCAACCCTATTGATATCTTTGTGCAAAATTTATCTTAAAAATTAAAGTGGATTTTATCATTTCACCATGCTGACTTCTATTCAAGCATTCTATCATTAAAATTGTATGTGCTTTTAATGACAATAAAAATATTGCAAAAGGTACATTTAAATGTAAAAAAATGAATATGATTTCATGAATGACCATTCAACATTTATAATAATATAAGTTTATGCCCAATTAAAAATTTTATATTCAGATTCATTACAGAATTGATAATTAAAAAGGAGTGAATATTAATAAATGCATAATTTAGTACTTAAGAAGTTCAAGATCTGGAAGTTCCTGAATCAAGATCCAACTGAGTAAAGTAAAAAACTTTTCGTTCAGTTGGATGAAAGTTTTGTGATCAACCTGTCATTTCCATGACTGACTATTTGACTTCCTTAGTGTCTATCTATATGATTGTTCTTTTTTTTTTATTAAGTAAAAAAATGCAGGTGACTGATCACCCACTACATGATGTAAATACATTTGTTTAAAGAAATCTTGAGATCATACCACAGTCAGTAACCCTAGTCGTCTCCATTGATTCATAAAAGTCTTTGAATTGCCAAGTCCTTTAATTCACAGATCCTTAGAACTTCATCCATGTTGCCATATCTTTGTATAAACCACATCTATGGAATTCATACTTTAAACTGTTTCTGAATTTCCATCGCCTTCCTGTTCAGAGACTTCTTCAAAATTTTCCTCTTGCGAGTTTATTTCTTCATCATCTGTGATTTCTTTTCTTTCATCAGTACACACCTTATTTGTTGATACTAATTGGGTTCTGCTTCCTATGATTGAATTTTAGGTCTTGCTTAGTAATCAATGATTCAGTTGTATAATCTGAAAGTTTGTTGTTAAACTTTGGAATGTTCTCAACAATTATTGTTAGAAAGAGGATAATTTGCAGCTTCAATATCTCTGTTTAGGTCTAAAACATCATTTGTACTAATTTTGTCTTTGAATTATTTTTTTGCTCATGAATCACTTCATAGTAATTCTGTGTTGATTTGAAAAAAAAATTTTTTTAATTTTTGAAGCCCCCAATCTACTGGAAGTGGGCTAATAACAATAACTTCTGTTCTGATCATCAAAGAAACCTGGTTTTTGTGCAGCGAGATAGCTTGAGTCATAATCTATAATGTTCAATTCTAAAATTGAGATTGAATTAAAATTTTAAATAATTTTCCAATCTACACTGTTTAGCCGCATTTGGCAACTTCCAGTTTGACATGACAATGTCGTATCTTTTTTCCTATGAACAATTTAACACTGGGATTTCTTTTTTCTTTTAGTTTTATGATTAATTTTTGTATCTATAATAATCCCCAGGCCATTTTCTGTCTTCCCTGACTGGTTTGCAGTCATAGAAACTTGTTTCACATTTCTAATATCTGATGCAATGATGAAATTCTTAAAACCATCTTTGTTAACATTTTATTTTCCATGTTTTCTATGAACTTTGATGTCCAAATGATTTCTCTGTTTATTCTAACAAAACCTTTGGATTTCTAGTATCTGTATTCTTTTTAGAATTATTTGGTTTGATTTAAAATTATTTTCCAAGGTTTTATGTTGTTCTAATGATTCCTAAAATTATTTAACATAGCTTTTGCCTATTTCTAATGGCAGCCATTTGCATAACTGGACTGATAGAAACTCTCAATTATTCTTGAGTGAAAACTGTTCTAAAATTTCTTATAAAGATGAAAAAACAATAAAACAGGTATTCACTTACATTTTGGTAAACTTTTCTTCTATGAATCCAAAATTGGACTATGATTTTGGTGAATAAACTCCTGATTCAATTTCTGATGATTAAAATTAAAAAAATATCAGTTTGTTTAGTTGAGAGGAACTGTATGTATGTTCAGTCTTTTACTTTGATACATTTGATCTTCTGAACAACCAACTATACGCTTATAACTACTAAATTTCTGCAAATTCTATTATTTTTTGTCATCAATATATTTTTAGATAATGATAAACAAAATACTATCCTTTCTTTTGAATATCATTTTTGAGTTAAATTTTAATAACAAAAACAGAGCCTGGAATAAGTTATGAAGCAGATCATTTGTTATCTGCACAAACTGAAAAATACCAGTAGTTATTTATTGGCTTAGAAAATACACCTGTTCCTTTTATAAAAACATCAGAAATTATTTTAAGAATTATGTAATTGATAAAGAATTAGTGATTATAGCTGGAAGTTTACAAAAAATGAGATAAGGCTAACTGAAATACAACAACTAAAGAAATCAAAGTGAAAGCCAGGAAGAAATGTGCTATATATGATTAAAAAACAAAACTAATACTGAAAAAAATTATGAATACAAGGATTTCAACTACTTTTACCAAGAATTGAAATGAAAATGTGGATATAAAAAATACAAGGGCCAGTTAAGATCCATGACATTAAAAGAAAGCTTTAGATTTGTTATTCTGATGTCAATAATTTTTTAATATAAATTAAAGGGCTTTACCAAATAAAAAAATAACAATTATGCTTTTTTGATAAGATTTTCTATACAATGTAACTTATACAAATGGTCATCATATAAATTAATTTGACATCAGAAAATCTACAATAGAAAATTGAAAATCGATCAAATTTTTTAATCTATTTTTACTGATCTATATAGTATATTAAAGAAAATGAATTTCTGCTCCAATATCAAAATAAGGAAACATAACAGAATATGTATTACATTCAACTTAATTCTTAAAATGATAATCTTTATATTAACACAGTCATCTATTATAATCTTAAGAAAATAATGGTTATGAGGTGGAAATATTATAATCCACAACAGCAAACTAGTTTCTGGTTAATAGTCTCAATCAGTCCATAATAGTGTAAAACTCCTGACTAACAAAGGCCATTAGCTCAGAAACTAAGGTGATATAGATTAAAGCACTATCACCTACTATCCATTGATTTTTCCTGTTTACAATATGGCTCCAATGTGCAGTAAACAAATAATACTTGATCCTAAAAGCATGTTTATTTACATGTCATGTACAAGTAATAAAATTTTACTGAATATCAATACAAGTCTGATCTTTATATCAACTAAAGAAATTGAATTAAGAAGAAAAAGTGTAAAAGGTAACATCTTGCTATATTCTGGATAAATATGAAAACAAATGAATATTAGAAGTAAGATTGACAACAGAAAAACATTAAATTTGAAGAATATAATAAATTAAAGAATGGTCTTAGAAATGTAGAGCATTTCATTGATCATATGAAGAATATAAGAAACAAATTGTTTTTATATTAACAAAGTTATACAAGGTTATATATCATCATTATTGCTCAACTTTTATATTTTAGTCACTCCAGTAAAAATCACATAAGATTCACTTTTTGTCTTTAGTGATTTATCTATATATATATAAATGCCGGATTATTTTTGAAACTAAATACATTACTATCTTGTCAAATTTCTAAATACAATCATAAAGACCTTTGATACACCTTTAAGTAGATCATCTACAGTTTCAGTAATGGTTTGAAAAAAATATTAAATCACTATTTCATAAATTGAATTTATAAATGTTGTAATGTGTGTCCATCTGTATGAAAAACATTATGAATTACCTCTCAACTAGTCATTCACTCATGTTGCAATCATGTAGTTACTATTATATAAAAATCACTATTTTATACTTACCAGTATCATTATGATCACCATTTCATATGCTTACACAGGCTGTAGTGCCACCAAGTGCAAGTCTTTATAATCAATAGATGAAAAAAGATTTGTGCATAAAATTCCTATCTAGTGTCTATTTACCCAATATCCCTAGACTACTTTCTAGCTTATGAATTTTATCAGTGAGAAGCCTTGAATTTGAGAACACCTCCAAACTACTGTCTAGCTTGTGGATTTCATCAGTAAAGAGCCTTGAATTTAAGCATCTAAAGTGCAGTGCTCTCAAATCTAAGGCTCCTCAGTGATAAAATCCTTAAGCTAGAAAGTAGTCTGGGAGTGTTGGTTGAGTAAGCACTAGATAGAGATTTTATGCACAAACCTTCCTGCATCCATTGATTTCAAAGGCTTGCACTTGCTTACTATATGGAGAATTTGCTACTGTTATCAGTATTATTGTTGTGAATTGATAATTTTTTAAAAATTAAAATAGCTCAGATATAAGATTAATTACTATCATAATTTTATGTGATAAATTGATTTAATAGAGTCATATGCTAAGTGAAAAGTCAGTTTTGGAGTATGAATATGCTCTCATATTATTACAGAACAATCTACTTTGTAATGCTTTAGTTTTGTATTAATTATTCTTGCTGGTCTTTGTATAATTTTTAAAATCAATTATACCTTAGGTATATGTATAGGTATAAAAACATATATTGATCCTGGATAGACAGCTACACCTCTCTCCTGTCTGATGCATGTTGTACCAACTTGTTGGATTCTAGATTTAAAGACGAATATGGTTCCTTGCTACATTTCAATCTGGCAGACAAATGTTTAAATGGCTCAGGTTGTTAGATATTCATGATGGCTAATTGGAGACTTTCAGATATGCTAGGGTGGTCAGAGACTGGAGTACAGCGGCATACTTCTTATTAGCAATGCATGTTTTTCTTGACATTCTCAAAATAAAATGTATTTGTACTCATTGGAATAACTGCTGAAAAATTATCTGATCTCTGATGATGACCTTTTTTCGGGCCTATTTATATGCTATTACTTTTATTGTTTAGCTTTATTAACCTTTTTTTTGATTAAATTTATTAATTAAATTCCCCATTATCTGTTCACATTCCTTACTAGATTAATTTTCTTAGGTTAAGATCTAACTTTTTAATTATTCCCATTGTTTATTTGTAGCCATCTTTGAATTTAACTTAATTTTTATATTACAAACTTTATTTTTTTTATTATACATTTTTTTTAAAAATTCAATCTTACTTTTATACACACATATATACACATTTAAATGTATCTTTAAAATCAACTCTTTTTTTTTATGCACACATATATTTTCATTTCTTTGCATATTTACATTAATTTTGACCCATATATTTTCTATTTCTTTAATTTAAATGAAAAAAAAGTAATTTTAATTTCATATAAACGATTTTTCTTATTTTTAACCTTACTTAATGATATCATTTTCCCCATCCCCCTTTTAATAGCTTTCCTATTTTTCTTTTTCTAACTTAGTAAAACTTTTATGAAGAATGATGCAACATTCAAAACTCTTTAACTTTTATACATTATTTCCTAATAACTCAATACGCAGTATTTTTTTAAATTTTTGTTTAAAAAATCTTTAAATGGCTTATAATTTAATTTTTCTTAAAAAATTAAGGATTGTAGTATTATGGACAAAGACGCCGCTCGATGGCGCCATTATCACTCTAAAACTATAAAATATGAACATTCCCAGGCCATTGATTTTAATCATTTTGATGTGTTTTTTGTAATGCGAAAATAAAAAATATCAAAATCATGTTTTTTAAACTTTTTTTTTATTAACATATACAAATTAAACGATAACAATAAATGTAAAATAAAATCAACAAATTACAATTTAATTCGCATTTTTTTTTTTTTTTGCTTTATTAGAAAAAACAATTTTCAATCTGATTTTTTTTTTTGGGGGGGTACGCCTTTTTTGTTGTTGTTGTTTAAAAACTCATAATCAGAATAAAAAATAAAAGTTCTTAGTCTTCATTTTACATTTTAATTTTTACACAGAAACAGATATTATTGTGTTACCACTATTTTTTACTTCAAATAGAATGACAACAAAAAGTAAAAGTTGTTAGGGTTAGGTTTAGGGTTAGATTTAGGGTTAGGGTTATGTTGTTTATAAATCCTAGAATCGAACAAGATGTGTGATTTCCTGCAACATATTGTTGGTCTCGTGGAATGTTATGAACAGTACATTACTTGATGCATTATCTAATTCCAACTGCCTTTACACATCTATCTGGACAAGATTTTGCCATTTAAAACTTCAATACAGAATGTTGTAAAGAGTCGGATAATTATTACTTAAGAAAATCAGAATATTTCAATACTTTAAAAAAATTCAATTAAAACCACATTTACATCAAATTCAAATACACACTCTCACACCAAGCCGTAATAATTGTACGAAGTTTGTGAATTCATCAAATTTATTTGCTGCAATGCAAATACATGCTGTACTGTGATGCAACATAGCAGCCTGCAACCTGTAGCACAACAATAAAAGTTGTATTATAGAAAATGCGGGTTTGAATATGTTGGCCATGGAAACAGCATTTTTATGTGCTTTAGCATGTAAACGGCGCCATCGAGCGGCATCTTCGTCCATCATACTTCAACCAAATTAAGAAATGTGATGCTTTTTATTAGGGGTACAATACACCCCTCCCCCAACAAGAGTAAAATGTGTCATTTTGACCATTTTATCTCTCGAAACTTCCTTAACATATTTTGAACTATTTATATTAATTGTTATTTTTCTAAGTTTATTTTCTTTATTGGTGATCTGGAAGTACATACACTGAGGGCAATCTTCTTTGGTTATACTTTTCTTCTTTCTAGGCTGACAACATTGCTTACAATGATCTTGTACTGGATGATGACCACAAGGACAATACTCCTTTCTGGTAAGACAGGGATTTTAAGACAAGGCAGATGCAGAATTTGCTGGCTTATACTGACTTACATGTGTATGTTTGAAATGAAGGTTCATATGCCGGGTTTCTACCAGATGTTTGGAAAAGAAAAAGATTGCTGCAAATGGCAGGATTCATTTACTGTCCAATTCAACTTGTGCTTTGCAAATGATGCATAAGATATGGAGACTCCCCCCTCCAAAGAAGTGATCTGCAGCTTATCTGGTTCCCAGTGCACATATTTAATATAAGAATAATTTATGAGCTCAGAACTTTCTGATAATCCTCATCCTGAGAATATTTTTCTGATAGTCCATTACAGGTACTATTTTCATCCAGCCTACAGCCTTATACTTTTACTCCATCCCTATAACTCAATTCTATACTTCCAATCTTCCTTTCTTTCAATTACAATTCCTATAACATTGCTGACTTAAACTTAGATTTATTTATATTATTTATTAACCTTACAATATTATTTTAAATCCTTATGAATGTTATTTTAACATATTTATCTACTTTCTTTTATTAACTTGCATGTATTCAAAAACTATTCTATTTTATTATGGTATTTCCTTTATTATTTTTTTATATATTTATTTAACTTGATTTTATTATATGAATTTTGGAAATATACTGGCGATCTATTCAAATAACTATTTACAAAAAAGTAATACTATTATGATCACCACTATACATTTTTTTAAACAACCATAATTTAAAATATCAAAATGTAATATTGTTTAACACAGACATATATAGTTGTGATTATATATTATTTACAAAATTCATTCAGGCTTATCACCTACATCAAAAGTTTTATTCAAAGTCATACCACCAAGTCCAAAACCTTTTAGTCCTATCATCTCTACCTGTCCCCAAATGCACTAGCCTGCCCAAACACATATCTGCTGTTGATTATATTATATACATAATTATTGATATTCATTTTAATTCTTTTAATTTCTATAAACAATTCTATTTATTCTACTCTTTACAGCTAAGGAACATTTTTGTATTTTGATAATTGGATTCTAAAGCTATGTTTAAAAAAAAGTTAAAACCCAATTAAACATTTTCTATATGAATGGACCCAATTCAAATGGTTTCCAACATGGGGCAGAACCATCATATGACAGTAATTAATATGTCAAATAAAGTTGAATAAAAATTTAAAGAAACATCAAACTGCATGTAATTAAGAGTTTCATGTTTCTTTAAATTTTTATTCTTTAATTTTATTTGACATATTATTAATTACTGTCATATGATGGTTCTGCCCCACATTGGGATCCATTTGAATCAGGTCCATTCAAATAGAGAATGTTTAATTGGGTTTTAACTTTTTTAAACATAACTTTAATTTTTTATATTATAAATATAATGTGAATGGATTGGCCCTTAAACAGAAGGGAGAATACCATTGATAGCAGAACTATCAATGATACCCAGTCAGACTAAACTATGCAAGCATGACCCGATCACATTTCCAGACCATGGCCCACCTCAACTTCTAGATTCAAATCCCTACCCCAAAGCATTTTATTTGTTTAGAGGTAAACCTCAGGTGCCAGATAATTACAGAAAGTAACTAACATGCCTGGATGGTAGGCCCATAATCCAGCACTCCAAATATCCCATGACTAGCTCAATCAAAAAAGTAATATAATAAACTGCTTTAATTAGTTGTATTAGTAAAAGAATTGACTGACAACTACTAATTTCCAAAAATAATTTATTTTAAAATTAACTGAGAACTTAATTTATGAACATTTCTTTTCTGAATAAAATAATAATATATATCATGCATACATATTATCAATAATGAACAATATTAAATAAGCATTAAAACAAATCATGCACACATTTTCACATGAGCTGTTTGTATGATTTGGAAAGATTCTGGGAATGTTTGCTGCTTACACTAACTGCACATAAATGGTTCTTTTTATGCTAGTTATAGAGTTCATTTATTACATTGACACTGGAGGCTTTAAAGATTGCAATGGCTACAATAATATACTATGACAATGGGAATAAAGAATTAATATTACCTATAGGTTTTCAGATATGTGATCCTGGATAGATAGCTGCTCCTTTCTCCTGTCTGATGCATGTTTTACCAACCGGTTAGATTCTAGATTTAAAGATAAATGTTTAAATGGCTCAGGTTGTTAGATATTCATGGTGGCTAATTGGAGACTTTCAGATATGCTAGAGCAGTCAGAGACTGGAGTACAGTGGCATACTTCTTATTAGCAATGCATGTTTTTCTTGGCATTCTCAAAATAAAATTTATTTGTACTCATTGGAATAACACTGCTGAAAAATTATGATCTCTGATGATGACCTTTTTTCCAGGCCCATTTATATGCTATTACTCTTATTGTTCAGCTTGATTAATCTTTTTGATTACATTTATTAAATTCCCCATTATCTGTTCACATTCCTTATTAGATTAATTTTCTTAGGATAAGATCTAACTTTTTAATTATTCCCATTGTTTATTTGTAGCCATCTTTGAATTTAAGTTAATTTTTATATTACAAAACTTTATTTTATTATAATTTTTTTTATTCAATCTTACTTTTATATGCACATACATACACATTTAAATGTATCTTTAAAATCAACTCTTTTTTTACACACACATATATTTTCATTTCTTTGTGTATTTACATTAACTTTGACCCATATATTTTTCATTTCTTTAATTTAAATGAAAAGAGAATAATTTTAATTTCATATAAAAAAAATTTCTTATTTTTAAACATAATGATATTATTTTCCCCATCCCCCTTTTAATAGCTTTCCTATTTTTCTTTTTCTAACTTAATAAAACTTTTATGAAGAATGACACATTTAATTTTCCACCAGGTTAACTTTATTTTCTCTTAATAAAACTCTTTAACTTTTATACATTATTTCTTAATAACTCATTCTGCAGTAGTTTTTTATTTTTTGTTTAAAAAATCTTTAAATGACTTACAATTTATTTTTTCTTAAAAAAATTAAGAAATGTGATGCTTTTCATTAGTGGTACAATATGTACACATACATGGTTTCAAGCATCTTAATAAAGTTTGAATCAAACAACTATGGGTTTGTAATGTGCATATTACAAGAAGAAAAGAGGAATTGCTGGTATGCAATGCCAATTTAGATTTGATATAAATTGAGATGATTAACTATAACATCTATGCATAGTATTGATTATTGAATGTCATCACTTAATAGTCATGACTCACTAAATTTCTTTAAAAAAAGATGGAAATAATTTTATACCAAAAACCATCTTCTTTATGCTCCATCTCCTTTACGTGTATGGTGATCTATTTTAGTCTAAACATAAAAAATTGGGCTTTATGCCATGCAAACATATACCAAATTAATGTGAATATAGATAAATGACAGCAGATTTAATTTTAAATTATATAATCCTTTTTTAGATAATTCCTATTTTTGTGCTATTTTTTTAAAGTTTTTTTTCTCTACATTTTCCAGTTTTTTCTTATTGGAAAATTTTCTTTTTTAATTCATTGTATCTCTATTCATCTTCATTCGATCTCATGTTTTTTATACAATTTCTACTCATTTTTTATTTTCCATCAACTCCACCTGGATCTTTTGTTTTTTATTCTTTACTTTCATATATATTTTTCTCAATGTGAATCGCTTTTTCTCTTATCTTTGCACTTTCTTCCTTTAATTCTTTTCTTTTATATCATTTGTTTTCCTTTAATTGTTCTATTATTTTTAATGTATCTACAAGATACCATTTATATTGAACAGTCTCTTGTGATAATCTTATGCTTTTTGTAATGATAGTCAAACAATCTACTCTACTCCAGATATATTGCACTAAGATCAATAAATAAGTGAATTCAGAATTTAATTGGTGCTACCAACTGATGTCCATTGATTATTCACATTTACAATAAAACAGAATGTAGAGGGGGATGTATTAGTGTTCATAATGTAGTTATTAATTAACAGCATAACCATTAAGAAGTGTGCTATGTATATAGTAATCTAGATACTACTAAGATTTTATCTAATATAAATATAACCTATAGCTAATGGATTGAACTACTAACAAATAATAAAATCATGACTCAGTACCGTAATACAATTATGGGTGATGATGCAATAAATTTTCATATGCCTTATTTTCATATAATTTTTTTAATTAAACATTTGTCCGTTTCAAAAATCAAATTATCAGTATCTTATACTATTTGTAGTGTCTAAACAATTTTATTTCTCAATTTTTTTTGCAATCTATGGCGTTTTTTCTTAAACAAATATTTTTGTAACTAATGCATACAAGAAAAAAAAATTAATTTTATTTTATTATAATAACAGATGGTAATTGACTTAAAGAAAGTAATCAACACATTGCAATTGGAGCAATATAAATAAAAATTGTATTTCTCCATTGCAAAAATAATTTTATTTTCCATTTTTGCGATTTTATGGTTACATTTTAAAAATTTTTTTAAACAAATATAATATTTATAGTAAATAATGCTTATAATAAAAAAAGTCAAATTTGGAATTATAATCATATAAAAAACTTTTCTTAGCAGCAATATCAGATAATGGTTGTAACATTTACATCACAAAATCACATTGTAACCACTGCAGATTATATATGTTGAACAACTTCTTGTGATAATCTCTCATTTTTGCGATGGTAGTTATAAACAATTTATCACGACTTTATCTTATATTTAAAAATCAGCATTATGAAAAATCTACTTTATTCCAGAACTATCTCAATCAATAGAAATGAATTGAGAATTTAATTAATGCTATGATTTTCTTTATCTAATATGAGTATAACTTCTGGCAAATGAACTGAAGTATTAACTAATGATAAAGCCATGACTCAGAATCATAAAACAACTATGAAGTTATTGTAGTGTGATGCAAAAAGCAATGTTTTGAGATATTTTCCGCAATTTCACACGTAAATATATATATATTTAAGTTAGTAGTAATTTCATTAGTTTATAGTAGAATTTGACAAATATATATATAACACTAAATCAATTAATTTTTTTTTATCTCAAGAAGAAATCAGAAATTCAAGTTGATTTTCTTTTGGATTTATTTAAGTTGATTATAATTAAAGATAAATTAGTGTCTTGAAGTATTTTTTTTTTTTTTGTATTTCTTGGGGAAAAGTGGATTGGGGGGGGGGGAGGTAATTAGGGTCACAACTAAACTCTATTGTTGAAATCCAAGCTAACAAAGAGATTTGTCATTAAAAGTATTGTTAGGGTCTATATTGCACTAATTAATTAAGAACTTTTACTTAAATTAAAAATTATGAGAGAAGAAAAGGACAGAAATTTAAGTGACAAAATTTGGCTAAAAATAATGATCCTACTCACAAATAAATTAATTAAAAATTGCGAGATGGAGAGAAGAGAAAAACATAAATTGCAGAGGGTACTTGAGTATTAGTTCTGCAACATAGACTAGATGACACACATTTTCACATCTGCAATAAATGTGTAATCTTGCAATGACATCAAATTTAAACGAAATAAACCCTGCAATGTAATCCATCTTGTGTGAAAATGTTTATCAAAATGTGGTCTTTTTTGTGATATTTTCAGTTATTGTCCAGATCTTTCTGACAACAGCTATTGCATTTTGCATGCACCTTGGATAAGCAATGGCATGTTCATGGCTGCAATAGTAAAATTGCCATTTGTAAGGAAATGTGGTTGGAAGGTTCTAGAATTCCATATTAACAGCGATCTGCTTCATTCACAGTTGGGCTTGTAAATTAAGTTCCATAGAATGGAGAAAAACAAGCAGCGAGGAACATCAAGGCAACACCTCAACTCATATTTTGCCAAATTTGTGGTGCAATTTCACAAAAATGTCACGTTCATTTGCATACTGAATGACATAAAAAAAAATTTTCCACCAGGATAAAAAGCTGATAAAATTGTTATAATTTATATTTTTGTGCATTTTAAAAAAATACATTTGTTTATTAGCATTTCTGTAGAAAATCCAGTTTAGCCAATGTAGTGTGCAATCATGTCAATAAAACTCTATGGGAGGGGGGGGTCAGTCAAGATCTCCATTTTGTAGTAAAAGTAAATGCCAAATTGCTTGTTTCAGTGTGACAATTTCTGTTATATATTAGATGGTAAATAGCGTATGTGTATATTTAATGTTCCTTTTTAAATATGCAAAAAAAATAATTTAGTAATTGTTTTGTCCACATTTAAAGTAACATCTGGGAATTGTGCAATGGCATCAATTTTTAGGGGCCAAGAATATGTACTGTTTAAGATTGCAAATCAATTTTTTGTGTAAAATGTTTTTAGTATCGATTTATATAGTTATAAATTTTAAAGTCTTTAGTGTGAAAATCATATATATTTGTATATGGCAAATCAAAATATTTTTTAAATGGTCTTTTTAATATCCACTTCTTGTTCAAAATCATTCATATCTTTCTTATTTTTTATACTTTTAGTTGTATGTGAAAATGTTATTTTTAGTTCTGCAACATGAGCAGTACCTTTCCATATTCATACCAACCTGCCGATAACTTTGTCAATCTTACAAAAATTTGTACAAGATCCATGTACACATTATTTTGGTCAGATCACAAGATTAGTTATCAGCAGATTGGTATTAATGTGAAAAGGTGTAACAGATCTAATACCTGCTCCATGTTGTGGGACTAATACTCAAGTACCTTGTGGAGTTTTCTTTTGTTAGAATTAAAAAATTTTTCATTGAAAGTATACTGCATATCACTATAAAAAAATTTTCAGTTAGAGAATCAGGACTGCCCTCCTGGGGGAAACCAGCTACACCTAGTCTCTTGAGTGGATTCCATCTATCGAAAGCATAAAGCCAGCCAACTAGATGAGGATGTGTTCAGAGCTCAAGGACTTAAAGAATTCACACCAGAAGTTACAAACTATGATCAACCAAGGACTGTACTCTCATTGTGAAAATTTAATAGCCAATCAACCAGTGGTAATTATATTGTTTCTAAAGTGAACTTTTATACTATAATTAGCATAATACTAACATACTCAGTTAATTGTGTTTGATGTATATTAAAAGTTTCAACAAGAGTATGGAATTATTTGAGTAGTATTCATCATTTTGTTTTGACATAATTAAGAGATTGCTGTACTGTTCCCATTTTATTTTATTTTTATCTTTGTTATACTCATGCATCTGAAACTGTTTGTTTCCCATATGTGAACTGCTTGATCATGAAAAAATAGGGGGGCAGGGGTAACTAAATTTTCAATCATAAACAAACATAAAATACTTATGCCAGAAAGTGTGTCCAAGTAAAATCGATAATTGTAAGCAAACATAAGACACTTATGCGGTCATTTAATGATCAATATAAATTATTTAACATTAGTAGAGGTAGCGGGTCTGAGTGCAGCACTATACAGCTCACTTTATTATTAAATTGCCTAGATGTTCACCACTATTTGGACAGATTTTCACCAATAAAGTTGGGCCTTTGTCGGCCATAGAATAGTAATGGAGTATTTCCTCAGGAAAGATTATTAAAATGTTGAATAATAGTAGTTATAAAATTGTTAAGCAGTTGAGTAAATTTTGTGGGTATTTGCTTTTGAAATTGATTGAAGCTGTTCAGATTACAGTGAGGAGAGGATTAGGAAAGGACACTAGTAAAAAGGTAAAATAATGATTATTGAAGCCATACTTACATGTCTCCTTTATTAATTTATTATATAGGGTATATGAGCACAGACTTTCACATGATCCACTACTCTCCACTCTATCTCACCACAATTGGGTCATCTGGAGAGAAAACATCATAATTATGAGTCCATGAAAGATTATGCTATAAAAAATTGTGGCCATGTTACATAAATAAATAATACGATCTAGTGATGATTTGATGTAATGTGATGTACTGTAGCTTCTTCTTAAATGAAATCAAGAATCTCTCAGCAATTATACCAAGAAAAACTTGTTAGCTACTTAATTTTACATTCCCCAGTCTAAGTTTTCCCATATTCTGCTCCATCCCATTTCCACAACATAATCTTTGTCAACTCTACAGCCTCTGTATCTAAATCCCCCTTATCTTTTTCCAAACCCAGCATAAAAACCAAAAATCTACTTTCTGTATAATCACTTTTTTCATATTTATTTTTCCATAACTTCATTATATGTGCCCTTTCTGTTTTCAAGCATTTACATTCAATTAACAAATGCCTAACATTTTCTATTCCTTCCTTACATAATTTACAGACTAAATCACCCATATTTTTCCATTTACATTCTCTTGTTGCTAAAGATCTTGTTTGAGCCTTAAACAATAAACTACTTTCCTTACTATTATCATAAATTAACTCATACCTAATAGTTTATTTCTATATATATTTAAACTTTTTACTCTCCATACTAGTTCTCCATCTCTCTAACTCCCTATTCTTTATTAATAAATCTATTCTTTTATCCCATTGCTTACCACTATAACACTCAACAATCCTCCTAACACGATCATCCCATCTTTTGTACAAATATACAGATATAAATTCTTTATCCAAATCTTTTGCATACCATATTACCTTTCTCACCTATCTTGTTGCCTGCCTTTTACTCATAACCCAATTAAATACTATTTTAGCTATTCTTTTATTATCCATAAACTACATTCTATCAAACATTTTCATTTTACTTTTTGCATCTCTCATATGAAAACTTGACCATCCCATTTCTCCTTGAATTGCCTCCCTTGCTGTCCCTATATCTGCATCCAATGCATGTGTTCCTACTTCCCTTTGAACTTTTTCTAAGTAATGTAATACCCCATTACTAACATAATGCATCATTACCATATGTTAACCCTGCTACTGCAACTCCTTTCCATATAATTCTAGCTACATCATATTTATTATATTAAAACACTGTTAATTTCTTTATCAATCCCTTTCTTTTCTTTGCTTCATTTATCATTTTTTTCTCCCATTCATCCAAATTTTTCTGATTACTTAAAATAATTCCCAAATAACTATATCTATTCACCACATTTAACTTAATATCTCCCAACAAAAATTATACATCTTCTCTTCCCCCAGTATTAACCATCATTATATTTGATTTTTCTTCACTAAATTTAATCCCCATCTCTTTACCCACCCTTGCATATGTCCTCAACATAACTTCCATATCTTCTCTTCTTTCTGCACACAAAAATATATCATCCACAAAAAAAAAGACCTGACAAAATATATACTCTTTTACTACCCTATTAACGGTATCTCTATCTCTCTTCCTAATCTTTCTATTGCTCTTTCCATTTCACTCAAATAGAATACAAACAAAATAGGTGATAAAGGGCGTCCTTACCTTAGTCCCACCCATTTTTAACTTTAACTGATTCTATATTCCCTAATTGATATATATAATAATTATTTTCATATAATTTCTTAATATCTACTAAAGCTCCATCCCTTCCCAAATTTCCTAAACTTATCCATAATCTATTTATTCTATCATGTGCCTTCTCTATATCTATAAAACTCATATATAACTCTTTACCTGAATTCCTACTCAAATCCATAAGTTGTGTAACTACAAATAAACTATCTCCTATATGCCTATCTAATCTAAAACCTCCTTGCATTTCACCCTTCCATCCATTTTACAACTCTTCTGGTCACCATATATGAAAAAATTTTATATAAAACTAATGTTACCATTATCGGTCTATAATTATTTAACTTTCTATGATCCTTACCCTTTCCTTTAAATAATATTATTCTTGTATTACTCCAACTACTTGGGAAAACTCTATTCTGTGCCATCTTATTAAAACAAGATAACTTTACTTTTGCCCTATATCCTAAATTCATTACCATCTCTGCTGGCCATCCATCTAAAGCTCTTGCCTTTCCACTTTTCATCTTCTCTACCTCATTCAATTCATTTTCTGAAAACCTAATATTCCCATTACTATATGCTTTCATATTTTCTATCACTCTATCCTTCATATCTAACATCTTTTCTATATTCATTACATATCTATTTAAGATTCTCTAAATCTTCTATAGAGCTACAATCTATTCCCTCATCATCTAGTAATAATATCTCTCTCCCCTACATTTTTGCTTTAATATAATTCCAATTTTTTTTATTCCCATCTCTTCCACTTTTATTAATATCCTTCAACAATTTACTATTCACTTTCATTCTCTATAATTACCTATTTTAGCTAACTTCTTTTCTAAGTACTTTTCCCATTTAGCATTAATATCTTTTTCACTTTCCTTATTCTTAATAGCACACTTATATTCTCTCATGCTTCTTTCCTCTCTTTTATACTTTTACTAATTCTCAATTTTTTATTACTTTTATTCTTCTGAATATTCTTACCTAAAACCCTATTTGCCAGTCCTTATACTCATCCCCAACCCACTCTTCTATGATTTCTTCAACTTGTATTTTATACTCTTCCAACTTATAGTGATGTGATATGATGTATTATGGCTTCTCCTTAAACAAAGTCAAGAATATCTCAGCAATTATGCCTAGTGGCTACCATAACGTGTGTAATCCTGGTAATTTTGCAGCTCTAATTGCAAGCTGGGGTGGAGAAAAAGTTAGAAAATGGCTTTCCAACTTGTCTGGTTCATTAACATAGAGATCAGCCTGAGGACAGAATAAGAAGTGAGTAAAGGAAGATGTTCAGATGTAGGCAGGAGAATGAGATAGTATCCTGGAGCGGATGTTTTTAGGATTTTGAGATAATTGTAAAAAATAGACAATATGAATGAAAATAAAAGTTCAATAAAAAGCCCGGTGATAACATTCAAAAACCCTGAGCAATGTAAGAAGAAATATTAAAAGCTATTGCTGACCTAAAAGAAATAGTTGGAAATAGTAAGGAAATTTAAAGAAATGAGAATTATGATAGAAGACCTTAGGAAGGATGCGAATAAATTAAAAAAGAATAGAAATCAGGAAAGTAAAGCTGAAGGGTAGCTAGAAAAGGTAGACCCTGAAGTTAGTAGTAAGGATATGGAAGAAGAGATAAAAAAGAATAGAAAGGAAAGAACAACCCATAGGCGAAATAAAAGCTATTCAAAAAAGAAAAAAATTAGGAATAGAGTTAAAAAAAATAAATATGGAGATGAAGCTTAATAAAGGGGATGCTAATCCAAAAAGGGCTTTGTTAGCAAGATTCATACAGATCAAGGTTTTCAAGGGAAATGGGAAAGAAAACCCATTTTATTATCTTGACAGTCTATGGGATTTCTTTTATTTTCATAGATCAAATGAGAAAGAGAAAATTATCATGACTACCAACTGTTTAAGTGGTGCTGTCCTGGAGTGGTGAAAGGCAGTGGAATATAGCCCACAAACATTTCAAGAATTCAAAAGAATGATTCTTGGGAGTTTTTGGAGCATCTAAAAGCAGGAAGCAATCCACATCGGAATGTCCCAGGAAAAAATATGTATCAACCAGTAGTGAAATCTAGTAAATTTTTCTAAAGGCAGACCTCAAAACTCAGAGTGCTGGAGGTTTAACCAATGAACCAATACCAGATTGTGAGGATAAGGTATAACTTACCACTACAAACTGCAGGTTATCCATTAAAGTGCTGGAAATGTTAGTCAACATGGAATACAACAATCAAGTGAAAAGGGAAGTCTAAAATTAGATGCAAGAATTATAATGAACCTACGATCAGGACCATCAATACCTTTAGGAAAGGAGAGATTATACAAGGTAGTTGGATTGTTTTTTTCCTCCCAAGAGAGAAGTAATGAGATATTTTCTGCCATCTCATATGTAAATATATATTTAAATTAGAAGTAATTTCAATAGTTTATAGGGTAGTCATGGAGGGACTGTACTATCGCTGGTAGATGGCGCTGTGACACCATCAACAACCGGCCTGAAGCCTGTAAGTGATAAATTTATATATGAAAGTGGCTGAAAATTGACAAATAAAAATGTCCGAGGCAATATATATCCAAGAAATACATTGAAAGTATAAATTATTTAAAAAAAACAAGAAAATGCTATAAAATTCAAATTAAAAATCGATGAAAATATGAGATAGACCCACCCCCTAAAATCAAAATTTCTTCACTTAAATCAAAAAATAAAACTACCTGAATATATATATATCCAAGAAATATATCGAAAGTACAAATTATAAAAATAAAAAAAAGAGAGAAAATCCTATAAAATTCAAATTAAAAAAAAAAAAGAAATCAATGAAAATCGACAAACTAAGAAACATGGCAGAGAGAGAGTGGGAAATCCAAAAACATCAAATTATTTACCTTTCAACATTTTGCAAATATCAATCAGCAAATTAAGTAGCTTTCAACATTTGCAAATGATCAGATTTAAAAGCAATGGTTATATAAAGTAAAAAGAATATTACTGGTTTGAAATTATGGTATCTCATCCAAAATAAGGCAAACGTAAAACCTACCCCCCTCCCCCAATGAAGAATTTTTATCCAAAAATAACTGAAATGGACAAATTAAATCAAACAAATACTTTAAAATACAAATTTAAAAAATTCGATTAAAAATAATTAAAAGCAATGGTTATATAAATTAAAAAGAATATTACTGGTTTGAAATTATGGCATCTCATCCAAAATAAGGCAAACATAAAACCTACCCCCCTACCCCAATGAAGAATTTCTATCCAAAAATAACTGAAATTATTTAGCTTCAAACCAATTAATTGTTATCTGGCTTTCAAATTATGGAATATCTAAATTGATCAATATTTAAATAACTAAAAAGCAATACACAAAAAATGGTAATCAATGTAAAAAAGCAATACCCAAAAAATAATTACCAAAGTCCTTCAAATCATTTGTAGTAGGCACTTGAATGTGTTCAGCATAAAAATCCATTAAGAACATTATTTTGATTTAGAATTTTGAAGCTGTAAACACACTTGATGGCAGTATTTTGAAGTTTTGGACACACTTGAATAGTAACAGAAGAGTAAGTAACTGTGCTTATTTTGTGTAAAAAAAAATACACCAAAGATGGCAGAATTTTGAACACACTTGATGGCATTTACACAATTATGAGTTTCTCAATGTCCTACCTTGTTTACAACTCTTTTTAATTAAAATTATCAAATAATAAACGATTCTTCAGCATTTTGACAAAGAGAAATGATTTTCTTTAAAATATACTTTAGTACCATATTTTGGAAATTATATATGATGCATATTTCATTGTTTTATTTAAACAAAGTTGCAAATTGAAATGTGACATAATAGCTCTTTCTTACATTAAAAAAAAATTTAAAAGTATATTTTAAAGAAAATCGTTTCTTTGTCAAAATGCTGAAGACTCATTTATTATTTGATAATTTTAATTAAAGAAAATCATTTTGTATTTTGAATTGCATTGCTGGTGTTATATTTTGTGAAAGGGCATTGTTTGCGCCTATATTTTAATGTAAGAAAGAGCTATTATGTCACATTTCAATTTTGTTTAAAACGTAATGAAATATGCATCTTATATATAATTTCCAGATTATGGTACTAAAGTATATTTTAAATAAAATCATTTCTCTTTGTCAAAATGCTGAAGAATCGTTTATTTTGATAATTTTAATTAAAGAGTTGTAAACAAGGCAGGACATTGAGAAACTCATAATTGTGTAAATGCCATCAAGTGTTCAAAGCTTCAAAATTCTGCCATCTTTGCTGTATTTTTTTTACACAAAATAATGATCATTACTTAATCTTTTGTTACTATTCAAGGGTGTCCAAAGCTTCAAAATTCTGCCATCAAGTGTGTTCAAAGCTTCAAAGTTTTAAATCAAAATAATGTTCTTAATGGATTTTTATGCTGCACATTCAAGTGCCTACTACAAATGATTGGTAGGACTTTGGTAATTGTTTTTTGTGTATTGCTTCTTTATGTTACCCTTTTTTGTGTATTGCTTTTTAGTTATTTAAATATTATTGATCAATTTAGATATGCCATAATTTGAAAGCCAGACACAATTGGTTTGAAGCTAAATAATTTATTATTTTTGGATAGAAATTCATTGGGGTAGGGGGTAGGTTTTGTTTGCCTTATTTTGGATAAGATGCCATAATTTCAAACCAGTAATATTCTTTTTAGTTTATATAACTATTGCTTTTAATTATTTTTGATCAAATTTTTTTTATTTGTATTTTAGAAGTATTTGTTTGATTTAATTTGTCCATTTGTTATTTTTGGATAGAAATTCTTCATTGGGGGAGGGGGTAGGTTTTACATTTGCCTTATTTTGGATGAGATGCCATAATTTCAAACCAGTAATATTCTTTTTACTTTATATAACCATTGCTTTTAAATCTGATCGTTTGCAAATATTGAAAGCTACTTAATTTTCCAATTGATATTTGCAAAATATTGAAAGGTAAATAATTTGATGTTTTTGGATTTCCCGCTCTCTCTCCACCATGTTTCTTAGTTTGTCAATTTTCATTGAAGAAATTTTGATTTTAGGGGGAGTGGTAGGTCTTTCTCATATTTTCATGAAATTTTTTTTTATTTGAATTAATTTATAGCATTTTGTTTTTTTATATAATTTGTACTTTCGATGTATATCTTGGATATATATCCTCAGGCAGTTTTATTTTTCTATTTAAGTGAAGAAATTTTGATTTTAGGGGGGTTAGGTCTATCTCGTATTTCATGGATTTTTTAATTTTTCATTTTAATTAAATTTATAACATTTTCTTGGTTTTTTTTATAATTTGTACTTTCGATGTATTTCTTGGATATATATATCCTCAGGCAGTTTTATTTTTTGATTTAAGCGAAGAAATTTTGATTTTAGGGGGGGGGGGTAGGTCTATCTCATATTTTCATCGATTTTTTATTTTTAATTTGAATTTTATAGCATTTTCTTGGTTTTTTTTATATAATTTGTACTTTCGATGGATTTCTTGGTTATATATTGCCTCAGGCATTTTTATTTGTCGATTTTCAGCCACTTTCGTATATAAATTTATCACTTGCAGGCTTCAGGCCAGTTGTTGATGGTGTCACAGTGCCATCTGATGGTGGCAGTACGGTCCCTCCACAACTACTGTTTATAGTCGAATTTGACAAAAATATATATAATGTATTAAATCAATTAAGTTTTTTTTATCTCATGAAGAAATCAGAAATTCAAGTTAATTTTTTGGGGGAATTTATTTAAGTTGATTATAATTCAAAATAAGTGTCTTGAAGTACAAGTTGTTTTTTTAAAAGCTTTTTTTGTGTGTTCCTTGTAAAAATGTAGATTGGGTGGAAAATTAGAGAGTCGCAGTTAAGCTACATTGTTGAAACCCAAGCTAAAAAATGGATTTGTAATTTAAAATATTGTTAGGGTCTATCAGTTATATATTGCACTAATTAATTAAAAACTTTTTCTTAATTTAAAAATTCTGAGAGAAAAACAGAAATTTATCTTCTCTTTATTATTTATAAAAAAAAAAAAAAACATTTAAATCCATATATAATTGTTAATTATCACTAAGTTAAACAACCACCATCAAAACAAACATGGCTCCCAAAAAAAAACTGTCACCTCAGCAAATTCAGTCATAGCCTCTCAAAGGGAAGAGGGACTACTTTTAAAAAGTAAAAACAACTCAAAAATCCCTAAATTCAAATTGCAGGACAAACCAAAAGAAATAACTCTTCCTTTGACCGAAAAAAGGAAAAACCCTTCAAGGAAAAAATCTACTGAGAAAACAAATAGAAAATGTGAACTAGAAACAGATTTTGAGGAGCCTGAAAACAATCTTTCAGATCAAACTTCCGACGACAATGATTTTATAGAGAATTTTTCTACCTTTAATCCAAAAAAAAAATTAGATCCCCAGAGTCAAAAACAAAAAAGTTATGCCCCCAAAACTGAACAGGAATCTCGAAAATATAATACTTATAACGTAAACATCAACCGCAATTTTGCCGTTGGCGATGAACTCACATATCCAAAATTAGATGAAGCATTGCGTCATGACCCCGCACAGTCGAAGGAAAAAAGCTATATAAATACCATAGAAAATTTCAACAGCTATAATCTTGTCCCAAAACTAGACTTCCAACTTGAAAAACGAAAAAGTTATAGTCAAAAAACCAAACCGGAAGCTAGACACGTTCACACTCACAACACGGAAAAAGACGTAAATTCATACTCTAACTTCACAGAGACACAGTTGAGTGATTCCGTAGAGTCGGAAACAGAAGGTTATACTGATTTGACAGAGAATTCCACCTGCTATAATACCCGACAAAAATCAGACTCCCAGCACGAAAAACAAAAAAGCTGCAAATCTAAAACTAAACCGGAAGCCACACTAAATCGCCCTCATAATGCAAAAAACGACTTAAACTGTAACTCTAGCGATTTATTTACGCATTCCAACTTAGGGGGGACACAACTAAATCATCCGGCACAGTCGAATACACCATTTTATACCAATTCTCCAGTTAATTTAACTACACATAAAGCCAGCTTGAACTCCCCTTTTCAACCTCAAAAACAAACAAGTAGAGATTTAAAAACAAAGCTGAAAACTGCACTAACACTAAATAAAGATAAAAACGATCCAACCAATACTAATAGCAATGGAAAATCAAACTTCAATCAAATTAAAACAAACGCTCCAATCCAAAAGACATCACCTACTAACACCAACTTCCCAGGAAAATTAACAAGCAGCAATACCACAAATAAACCAAACTCCCAGAAACCAAAACAAACAACACAAAACGAAAACAGTGAAGAAAATGATACAACATTGGACAACAACAATGATCCTTTTCCAAAACTTCAATGCAGTTCCAAATTCACAACCCAAGACACCAACAACCCCCCAGAACCAGCACAGCAAAACAATGCTGACAACTCAGGACATTACCATGCCATATCCCCACATCTCCATCCACAATTCTCATATGCTAATAGCCTTAGGATAACCACTAGGCAATCAACCCAAGCCAAAACTCAAGCAATCCACACACAAACTACAGAAGACCCATACAATAAATTCATCCAATTAAGAGACGGGGAACAAGAACAAAATGAACATGCTGACCTGCAACAACCAGTTAACATAGACTACCATTCTTCAGTAACAGAACGCTTTAATAGAACCATACCAAATCTTCTCTTTCGCTCCTTCACAGAGTACACCAATGAATGTACAAGTATCCTAACAACAACAGATATCAACTGCTCTTTATACAAATTCCCAATACTCTCACTCTATGATCTACTCACTGATCACAAGTTCTGGTCACCAGTTTATAAAATACTGTTCCACACAAATAAAAGGTATATTGCAATTCAATTCAAAGACCTAGCAGGAAAGCAACTCTTTGAAACTAAATTCAAACAGTTAGACAACAAATACCTGGTCCACATTAACATGAACAAACCACAGATTCTTCAGGGCAGAGTGAGTAACTGTACTGTCAACTTTGAAGAGTCCCACTTACAACAGGCACTTGCCAATTATGGTACAGTTGAAGGCTTTAAATACATCCAAGAATCAAGAGCGGAAACAATGGTATTTACCAACACTGCAGTCTTCCGTCTAGTCCTCAAGACAGGAATCCAGCCACTTACACTACCAGCAACAGTCAGCAACAACAAGGCTACAATCCTTATCAGCTTCCGGGATATACCCCCATTGTGCTTCAATTGTCGGAACAGAGGACACATAATGAAGGAGTGTCCCCTCAATACAAGCGATATAAGCAGTCAGGCATATCCAAAAAATCACAACAGCACCATCGAAGACCCCACTGATTCTACACATCCAATTAAAACCTACCCAAAACCACAAACAGAAACAAAAAACACACATCAGTCCATACCCACTCCAATGGGAACAAACCATAGCCACACAAGCATCCCAGATACTGGAAAATCCCTAATCCACCACAGAATGGCAGAGGACTCAAAGCTCACTAGATCGCGGTCATCATCAGAAACCATGATCGAATCAGAAGATGAGGGACCCACAAAAACATCTAAAAAACACTCCAAACCACGCAACCGCAAAAGATCAAGACAAAATAATTCTAGCACACAAGAAAAATCAACTGATGACTCCAGTACCTCAGACCCAGCCAAAGTGGACCTCAGAACAAAAACTACCAGATTACAGGAATCACGTAAACCATCAGACAAAAAACGACGAGAAATTCAATCAAGGGAAGATGAGACTCTACCAAAATTCAGACCATTTGTAAACTCTATGCTGACAACCACCAAAAATGAGACTCTACCAAAAGTCAGACCACCTGAAGACCCTATGCTGACAACCACAGATGAAGATACTCTACCAATTTTCAGATCAACTGAAGACCCCATGCCGACAACCACAGAAAATGAAATATTCCTTATCTCATTTCCTGAGTCAGAGAACAGCCCCTCAGAAAAACCCCTACCAGAAGACGCCGTCCCAGAAGATACCTTCACCTAAAAAAAAAAAAAAAAACTCACCACACCATGACTATTACAATCACAGCAGTAAATATCAGAGGCTTAAACTCCAAAGAAAGAGTTGAAGCACTTCACAGATGGTTCATTAAACATCAACCAGATATCCTCTGTCTCTCCGAAACAAAACTACACACACAGTCTGGCCCACACACCATGAAACTAAACTCACTGGGCTACTTTCACTACTCCATAGCCCAAACACCAGGATCCGGAGTGGCCATACTAATTAACAAATTATCTCCCATAACCTTCTTCAAAATACTATACATAGACAACCACTGTCTCATAGCCATCCTTCAGTACAACAATTGTACCATCAACTTATGCAACATATACATGACAAAGACTCCTGACAACATCCGCAGAATTATTCACACAATAAATGCGACACTTTGAACCAACCCATTTCCTTCCATCCTGATAGGAGACTTCAACCACTCCTATGAAACCTTCCAGTCCAACTACCTCCCATTAATCAATCTAAAGCTAATGAGTGCACGAAACCTGCTCCCTGAGACAGCATTTTCATTCTACACAACTAAATATAAGTCCCTCATCGACTTAACCTTTTTTTCACCAAACTTACTGCCTACCACTCAAGCCAGACTCTGGCCAGTGGTTTTTTCAGACCACCTATTACAAGAGATAAAACTTCAGGTTTCCTCAAGCTCCCCAGACCCAAACAACTACCAAAGAACAATAAGACTCATAACCAGGGAAACTACACCAGCCTGCCTGTTCTCAGAAGCCTACATACAATTCCATCAAACAAACATACTCTCCAGGCCAATCACAGAGGCATGGCCTCTATTCACAAAAACACTACAGAAACTAATAACCACCTACTCTTTCCGAAGACCAGGACCCCTGAAACTTTTAAACAGCTTAGACAACATTGCAGATACCCTCAAGCACCTAACACTGGAAGGACAAAACATAGAAACAATCTTACAACTAAAGACTAAATATAGGACCACCCAAAAGATTCTAGCAGAACACATAGCAACAAAAAGAGCCCGGAGCTACCTGGTACATCAACACTGCTGGACCAGAGGATACATCAGATGGGCCTTAGGATCAGGAAAGAATAGAAAAGGCCCAAGCGACATCACCATTGATGGTAAACAATACATTGGCCCTGCAATGCTAGGTAAACTCCAAGAACATTTCAAAAAAAAGTTTCAAAACCAAATCACACCCAGTGACAGAAGAACTTTCAAAATAAATCCAGACAACACTCATGACATTACCCATGCTACAATCCAAAAAAAAATTAAATGCGATGCCAGACAAAATACATCCTGGACTACATGGCATCCCGAAGTTCATTCTACTCCACCTGAGCAAATATACCATCCCAATCATCAAGAAAATGATTGATCTACTCAGCAGTGGAACTTGCCAACTTGAATTTCTATACCCGATCGCAATGGTGCCACTACTTAAAAAGAGTGATGCCGCAACTGAACTGCAAAACCTAAGGCCTATCTCAATGATCCCACTCATGATCAAGATAATTGAGTCTATAATCAAAGACAAAATGCAAGACAATGTCCTCAAGCACATCTCAAAATACCAGTTTGCTAAGAAGGGTGCAGCCACATCAGATGCAATAAGCCGCTTCCGTCTAGTAATAGACCAAGTGCGCACAAAAAGAAGGTCCAAGCCAGTTGCCATTCAACTTGACATCGCAGGGGCATTCGACTCGGTACGCATTGATGTGCTAATTAAAACACTTGAACAATACCAAGTACCTCAACCGCTTCTACAAATCATAGAGAACCTTTTAAACAACCGGGAAATTTTCCTCACGCTAGATGGACGCATAGCTCCGGGATTCAAACCAAGTTTATCCATCCCACAGGGATCCCCATTAAGCACGCTGTTATTCACAGCTTACATAAACCCTCTCCTACTCCAAATAGAAAACACACTTCCAGGCATCCAAGTAGATTACATCAATGAAAATATAAAACACATTTCCTACATGGACGATGTTGTCGTCTTTCTTCCCTCCATCGACCACCTTAACAATCTAGTAGAAATACTTGACAGTTACGCAACAATGCATGGCCTCACATTCAACAGTGAGAAGTCAGCAATATGGTCATTACTCACAGGAAAACAAATTCCAGCCATGTTCAATGCCCAACCACAGAAGTTCTTGGGATTCCCTGTAGCAAAGTCCTACTCACTCATGAGACAGGAAATCCAAAACTCACTGCTGGAAAAAACACAAACCACAATAGCATCAATATCAAAAATTTACTTGTCCCTCTTTGGAAAGGTCGCATTACTAAATGCCATCCTGCTTCCCAAAATAACATACTACCTTACTGGATTCAACCCCACCAAAGGATTCATAAACAAAATAAACTCGGCATGCACCAAACTTTGCTGGGGAGGAAAAGTCGCAGCCATCAGTATCAAGACAATGCATAACCCCAGGAGAGAGAATGGTCTCTCACTCCACTCCATTGAAACAGTCAACCTACAAAGAACACACAATGTGCTTCACAAACTTTTTAAGGACAATGATGCCATTGAATGCCCACTACCTGTCGAGCCCACAGATAGGCCACCACCCTCTAAACAAAACAACTGGCTTCGACAATCAGTGACTCTAATCCTGAACCATCTTTCAGCCAATGCAAGCCTATTCACAAGAAAACTCACATATTGGGAGATCTTCAATATTACACACCGCAAGAGTTCCACTATCTCTGCCTACCTCCATATTTCCAACCAAAGACTCATCAAATTAACGAAACACTGGCACCTTCCCCCAAAGTATGTTGACTTCCTCATTAAAGTAAATCTGGAAGCCCTTCCCACAAATGCCTTTCTCTACTATAAGAGAGGCTTCAAAAATCTAGCAAGCACATGCGCACTCTGCCAGAGAGAAGATGAAACCACCAACCACACGCTAACAAACTGCCCAATTCTACAAAAGCTCCAATCAGCAATACGGAACCGATTCAAGAACCAAACCCACAATTCTTTGTCTCTGACCAATGTGATAGAACAAGGAACTTATGCACATCTTAGACTGGCAACATTTGTGAACTTTACAATCTGGTCTCTTCGATGTAAGCTGGTCATAAGCAAGTCTGAATACCCGAACATTGAGACAGCCTTCTATCATATGCTGAATAAAATTCGCAAAACAGACTTTTCCACAGCCTACCTTAACATTGCAGAAAACACATGGGCCCTAGTTGATCTACCCAGTGAAGAAGTACTCTAAGATTACGCCTGAACACAACACCACAGAACTTTATAATACATGCATATAAATCATTGTAATAATCTGTATAATCCATAGTAACAATATGTAAAACCAATGTAACCATTGTATAATTCCTCAATAAAGTTTGGAAAAAAAAAAAAAAAACAGAAATTTAAGTGACAAAATTTGGCTAAAAATAAACCAAAAAAGATGTGAATCCTGTTCACAAATAAATTAATTAAATATTGTAGAGAGATGGAGAGAAAAGAAAAACATAAGTTAGTTTTCTTTTGTTAGAATTATTATTAAAAAAAATTTTCATTGAAAGTATTATTGCACATTGCTATGAAAATGTTCTCTAACTACAGAATCAAGGACTTCCCTTCCAGGGGGACCATATCACAGCCACACCTGAAGTCTCCTGAGTGAATTCCATCTACAGAAAGCATGCAGCCAGCCAGCTAGATAGCTCAGGACATATTCAGGAGCCAGAGGACTTAAAGGATTCACACCAGAAGTGTCAAATTAATGTCATCCATGGACAGTACCCTCATGATGAAAATTTAATACCTGATCAACTAGTGGTAATTATAAACTTTCTAAAGTGAACTTTTATACTATAATTAGTGTAATACTAACATAGACTCAGTCAATTGTGCTTGATGCATATTAAAAGATTCAACAATAGAGAATGGGATTATTTGAATAGTATTTATCATTTTGTTTTGACATAATTAAAAAAAGGAAGGGTAGTTTGCTGTACTGTTTCCATTTTTTATCTTTGTTATACTCATGTATCTATAAAGGTTAGTTTCCCAAATGTGAACTGTTCGATTGTGGAAAGGCAAAAAGGGGAGAGGGTAAAGTCAGTTAAAATTTCAGTCGTAAGCAAGCATAAGATACTTATGCTGGAAAAAGTGTATGTCCAAGTATAATCGACAGTCATAAGCAAGCACAGGACACTTATACTGTCATTTAATAATCAGTATAAATTATTTAATAGTGAATTATAAATTATTTAATAGTGACAATAGAGGGAAATCGCCTAGATGTTCACCCCTATTTGAACAGGTTCTCAACAATAAAGTTGGGTCTTTGTCGATCATAGGGTAGTGATGGCATATTTCCTTGGGAAAGATTATTAAAATATTGATTAATAGTATTGTTATAAAATTGGTAAGCAATTGAGTTAATTTTGCAGGTATTTGCTTTTGATATTGATTGAACGAGTTCAGATTGCAGTGAGGGATGACTGGGAAAGGAGATAGTAGTAAAAAAGAGTATAATAAAGATTATTGAAGCCATACTTGCATGTCTCTTTTATTAATTTAAATATAGTATTAATCGCAATTGGGTTCTCTGGAGAGAAAATTATAATTATTAGAGTCCATAAAAGATTGTGTGGCTGTGTTATATAAATAATAATCACTACACTCATAGAATAATCTTCTTGATCTAGTGCTAGACTATATGCCTAGTGGCATCCTCATACTAGCTACCATAATATGTGTAATCTTGGTAATTTTGTAGCTCTAATTGCATTTTGTAGCACCACAATATATTATTATTGTCAGGAGAATAAACTTAAAGGTGAGTGCTTCATAAGAGATGACAAATTTCATTTAATCAAGTCATATACTAAAACATTTTACAATAAAACTCAAGTCAGTTTTAAAATTTTAATTTTATTTTGTGAAAATTAACATTAAAAAGTGACATGTGAGCAGTTTTTAAAAATTATTAAAAAAAAAAAAGTCTAAAGCATTAAAGCAAAAAAAAAAATACTTCAGCCATTTTGACATTTTGAATAAAGCAGGAACAAAATTACAAGTGACAAAACTTTCATTATTCATATTATAATGATTTTTTGTATTATAAATTCTGATTTTGATTATTTGACTTTGATAAATTTCATGTTACTTAATTATTCAGAAACAATTGAAATTTACTGACTAAATAGATAAATAAACTCCTATTTTCAATAACAGTTTATTTTAAAAAAGATTATCATCAGTTATCTGCCAAAAAGCAAATCCCAGATTGCCAGTTTCATAAATTCCTTTTTAAAAACTTATAACTATTATTTTTTTGAAGATCAAACATGATCTTCCTTATTATCCTTTAATCATTTCCCATAATCCTTTAAATACATCATTCACAATTTCTCCTTTAGAAATAATCATTCCAATTTGTTATCCATTTCTTCATTTTTTTTTATTCAATAAATAAATTTTAAATTTTAATAGTTCTGAATTATAATCTTTTTTTTTTCCAATTTACTTTCTCCATTTTTTACTAGTCCATATTTTTAAAGCTTCAAATCTTTTTTTAATTGTCTAAGACTTTGCTTCATTTATGATATATTCCAGGAATATACCAAAATTTACTTTGAGTCAAGATACAATCTTTGACTTTTCCCATTTCTTAGTCTTAATCCATAATCTCTTTTAATCCTCTCTTTATAATGATTTGAAATTAGTATGAAATTGAAAATTTTTTAAACCAATACATGCTGGTTTTTAATGTTAAATAATTAATTTTAAATTAAAAAATAGCAAAATTTATTAAATAAATAATATAAAACCTTTTATTTATTATATCAGTTGCTCAGGAAGTTAAATAATGTTCAAAATCTTTTGTTCAACAGCTAGCTACAATTTCTAATCTAAACTTGTTCAGATTAAAAGTAATTGTAAGTAATTAATTTTAATGCCCATCTTATATTTTATTCACATTCAGTAGTATACTTATATATTGTAATTAAATAGATGATTAATCCTTTGAATACAAAATATTATCTTAATTAGATATATGTTGATAAAATATGAATAATATATTCTGCCTTCATTGTGATTTTAAATAAACATTATGTAGAATGAAGCATTATATCTCTGTTAGATAGATTTAAATAAAAACAGATTGAGTTGTAATGTTTTTTTTAGTAGATTTTGAAACAGAGTTTCTAATGAATTGACTATGTTCAATTGATCATTAACTTGACAATGATTTCCACTTAATAAAAAATATATAATTTAGAGTATCTTTTCAGAATTTGGAAATTCAAACCCATTCGTATACAATAAACATGTTTATGTATTGTACACAAACATACATGTATATTGGATCAGTTTTAATCTCTTTAACTATGAGTATTGCCTAATGTCAATTTTGTTCTCATAAAATTATTAATACCTTTTAATGGCATTACTTAAAAAATATTTTCACTTTTTTAAATGCGTATTCAATTACCAAAATCATAGCTTTTAATAATAAACTATGAAAAATATAAATTTAGCTGCAAAACTATAGTAAAATTGTACAAAAATAAGATTTTTTTTTAGAAAAATAAATGTTGTAAGGCATCTTAAAATGGTGATAATATTTTTTCATTAAATATATCTAAGCATGGCTAGCGGGAAGACTTAAAATCCTCGAGCACGATTAGCTTCTTCCACTTCTCGTTTAACATCATCAAATGTTTTTACAGTCTATAAAAAAAAAATATCAAATTTTAAATGTATCAAAATAACATAAGAACAATAATATTTATATTGTTGATATTAAAGTTCACACATATTAGAAATATCAATAGAATCACACAAAATGCAATAAAAAGTTTGAAACTTTAATATATTATGACATTTCTATTAGTATATCATCTGAAATTCATAAAAAATAAAACCATTTTGCTGAAAACAAATCATTCAGAAATAATGATAAAATATTAAGACTTATGCAAAGAATTTTTATTCATACTTTTCTGTTTATACATTCAAACATATATATATATGCACATGAAATGACAAATGTTGCAGTTAATAAAGGTGAAAAAAAAAGTTAATTAGTAATTATCTTAAGTTTCTAAATAATATTTAAAATATAGATAAAATTATTTTTTTATGTGTCAAAGCATTGACTGGGAAGCGAAACCGGACCGGCTGCTTGGAAGGCAGCTATGCTAACCGCTAGGCCACCAACGCTTGACAGATAAAGATAAAAATATTTTGATGTTAAAAAATTATCTTAATACATTACTGACTCTCATCACTAGTTAATCACTATTGTCATAGATTAGGAATGATAGTCCAGAGAACTATGTCAGTGAACTAATAAACTGCAAGAATAGTCACTTTTGGTCTCTGGCTGAAAGTGAGACAACTAAACTTTTTTTAAAAAAAAAAAACATTATTGTATTTGGATAACAAATTTGGCTTCGAAAAAATCTATTTACATAAATAGTTATTTCAGAAAGATTGTAATTTATTCCCTCTAGGGTAATCTACCAAATTCATTAAGTAAAAAAAATTTTTTAGGGAAATCTAAGAGAATTTTTATATTTTGTATTCAAACTGAATATAGGTAGATCTTTTAAAATTATGTTTTCAAAAAATATCAAAAAGATTCTCGTGTATTTTATGTGTTTACTACAAAAAAATGGAAAATTCCGAATCAATAAAACTGTCCTCAAGATTTTATGATTCATAGCATCAGGTAACATTATTAAAGATCTTTGTTAAAATTATCAAAAATTATATAGATGAAAAACACATGTAAGCAAAGTTTCAGTTAAATTAAGAAATGATGATTATGATTGAAAGTAGAATTGAAATCTTCTAAGTTGAAGTAGAAATTTAAGCTGGATATTGTCGAGAATTTAGAAAAATATCTTTATAGAAATTATCTTTGTCAAGGCTTAACTACTGAATAAATCTCTACCCAAATAAAAGAATACAAAACTGTCCTTTGCAAAATAAAGTAAAAGATAGTTCATAAGACCATAGATCTTACATATAAACTTCTTGCTAGGAATAAAAAGCTGCATAATGATTATAGTAGTGCAATTTTGAATAATTTATCAACTTAAAACAAGAAATAAAATTAAAACAGGAAAAAAAGTGACAGTTTCTGATGAATCTACCAACAGCATAAACAAAAATATATTAACATGTAAGCTTCCATCTTTTAAAAAATAAACTAAGTGGCAAGCCATATAATTTAAATCCAATAACTAAAAATAATGCAACAAAATAAAATAGACTATCTGCAAAGATTATGCAATAAAAGCAGATGATTAAGTAATGTTTGTATAAGAAAAGACATGATAAAATCTAATATAAAATTTACTATTGCCAAATTTAATACTATAATATTTCCACAGATCTTTAATTCACTTAATCAATATTAATTATTATCAAGTTGTCTGTACTTAGTGAAGAAATCAAAAAGAATCATCATGAAGAAAAAACAAGTTTTTGTAAATTGAACGATTTCTGTTAGAACATTTTTAATGAAAACAGGACTTTCAATTATTTGATCTTCATTCTAATATAATAAACTATTAAGATGAATATCAGTATTTACTACCAAAATTCTATTTAAACACATGGGACTTTCTTAAATTTAGTTAAAACTACTGAATACATTGATACCTTTTCAATACTCATTATTCTTTCAAGAAAGTACTACACTAATCTACAGATTAGCATCCAGTCCTAAAGGATTTTCAATGACAGATTGTTCCACTCAAAAAAAAAGGCCACTAATTATAGTTGTTTACTGGATATAATATTTCCTTATCAATTTTTTTCAGTGGTAATTTTAATCATTGACAAAATAGGTTAAAAAATAAATCACTGGTATATACTACTCTTACCAAATTATTAGTGCAAACATTTTCAGTAATAGTCACATCCTATGATTAAATCAACTAAAAACTAATATAAAAAAAGCAAATCAGATCACAAAAACTTATCTTTGAGAATATTTGTCTCTTTTATTATCTTTTGCAATAGTCAATTCTCTGTAGATTACTGGGGGAGGGGGGAGGCTTAATTTAATCTATTTAAAACTTAAGGTTAACTATAACATGGTCAAAATTAAACCATTCTAATTATAAATTTAATGTATGTCATATTCAAATCAAATTACTCTACATAAATACATTTATCATAATGTATAAAAATCTTTAAAAAAAAGTAAAAGTACTAAAGTCACCCCCAGAATAATTTTATTTCCTCAATAATTTCAACAAAATCACTGTTATTCCAGATCTTTATTTCTTCACATGATCACCATTTCTTATGCTTGCTTATAACTGTTATTAAAACAGGCAAAACTCTCCATACAGTATTGCCACTCAGTGCATGCCAGAGTAATCAATGGATGCCAGAAGGCTTGTTCATAAAATCCTCATCTAGTGCCACAAGCCAGAAACTAGTCTGGGGATATTGAATGAGTAGGCACTAGATGAGTATTTTATGCATAAACCTTCTGGAATCCATTGATTGCTCTGGCTTGCACTGAGTGGCAATACTGTATGGAGAGCTTTGTCTGTTTTAATAACAAATTTTTATTTGAAAGATTAAAGTTTTAAATGGAGAAGACAACAATTTGACAGTTGTAATAGCAATTAATTATAAATCCAAACCAATATATATGGTAAATATGTTGTCAAACTTTCAGTATTGGTATATATTATGTTTTAAAAATGCAGGTTTGTATTTAATAAAAATATAATATTCTTTTTATAATAAATCATAAAAACAATCTTAGAACACTCTAAAAACACAAACAAAATATTATTATCAGCATTTATTTCTCTTCCTTACCCTTTTATTTCAGTTTAAAATATGGATAATACTTCATACCTAAATCTTAATTTCCTAAATTCAGCTAAAAAATGAATCTAATTAAAATTTTCTGATATTCTACCGAAGTATAATTATTTAAGATAATGACATAAATTTTTCTCTCATATTTCATACTTTACTTTCGTAAATCTTTTGCTTTAACTAATATTTATTTACAAAGATATTGCAGTAAATTAATCATTTTCAAAATGTAAAAGAATAACTTAATGTTAAAATGTTTAAAATTTACCTCTTATCACTATAGAATCATTCATATTTTCTCATCATTTGGATTACTAAAAAGCAGTGGATTTTAAACTGGTAAAATCTATACATTTAAAGAGCATTATTAAATGCAAAAAAAAATTATGAAGAGTTATACAAAAAACAAATTTTATTTAGAAAGATATAATGGAAGTGTAACATTAGTCAGATCTATCGAATAATTGACTGAAAAATAAACAACAAAAAGAGAAAAAACTCAAAACATGGACAAATAATATTAAAAAATAATTTGGATTTAGGGTGCATGCTATCAGCCTATTCACAATAAACTAATAAAATTAGATAAACTGAAAAAAATATATATAATTCTGCTGGAAACATATGACAATGATGATATATGTTGTACATAGCAAACAATCCTATTGGATTAAAAAAAATAAAAGTGGAGATTTTATCCCAAATTCTTTTTGCATTAAATTATTAAATGTCATTTTATTTTTTATTGTGATTTATCAATTTAATCATTTCATATGAAGTCATAAATATGTGTGAATGTATTACAAAAATCAATCATTTATATATAATCTACGTAAGTATACGTGTTAAATTTTCTGCATGATAGTAAGTGAAACAGCTAAGCAATGAAGAACTAATATATGCTAAATCATCAATAATATTTCATCATTGCTTGTCACCCATTTAACATATTCTGGCATCTCAACATTTAGAGCTATATCAAAAATATTAATCATTATAATGCATATATATATAGTAATTTATTCAGTCAAAAAAAAACAAAAAACTGAAGTTCTACGGTGCAATTAAATCATGCAGAATATTGTCATTAAGCAAAAATTAGTGCATGGCAAGAACAAGACCACCAAAAAAATAGAGAATTAAATGAATATATAAAAAAAACATTCTTTAACTTTTAAAATTATTTACAACTAAATTAAAAAAACTAAAAAATATAAGAGAAAAAGGACAGAACAAATTTATGAACAATAACACAGACATGCGCCCAGTTTTTTGCTGCCTCTATACTAAATGTATTAAAAACTAAATACATTTATTAATACAAGTAAAAAAAAAAAAATCATACTTGAAATTCTTCTAAAAAAATTTTCATATTAAATAATGAAACACTAAACAAATAAAATAAAAAGGTAAATCACTTGAAATCAAGGGGTACATGGACTATTAATTTATTGATAAAGATTAAAAAATATAATGTGAAACTTACACAATGTTTATAAAAGTGGAAACTGTTAATAAATAACTCACCTTCAGAATTAAAACTAAATATAATGATAGTGGTATAATTTTAAAAGTAAATAATGATACTGCAATGTACATATAAAAGATATAATAAAATCATACAATCAGCTAGCTATATGAAAGATACTAAAACCAAATATACTGTACTTGCTCTTTTTTACTTTATTCTTAATGAACCAAAAAAGTACAGTTTTGTAATATTATCAAATTAGAAAGCAAATTATACCATTAAAATTCATATATGTATCTTCATTTCTGCTTAATTTCCCTAAATAATACACTGTCAAGTATAATTTCTCAATCATATTGACTTATATTCTTTTTTTGAAAAGGCTATTGTTGGACTCATTACTCTCTATATCAACAATCATAATCATGCTTTTTTGTAATCATCATATAACTGATCCAAATTATTTCAGGACTTAATTTATGTCTAACATAAGAATAGTTAGACATATTTCCTGACCAATAGTGTTATGGCTAGGTGGATTGACTTTTAAATTGTTCTCAATACATATTATATGTCAACAATAATATCACAATTTCTTTCATATGCTTTCAAGAGCGTTAGTTATAGCATTAGAGTAATATAAAAATGTATTATATATTATTGATTGCATGAAATATTTGATATCCCTATATATTTTTTACCTCAACACACATACATATCCATATATACTGCTCTTATTTCCATATATACATTTGTATTTACATAAATAATGATTATTTAATGTACTTACATAATATTGATTTTCCCCTGCATTTGTATTTGCAATTCAGATTTGCATAAGCTTTTTCATCTGCGTGTGATTATGGTGAATTTCATTGAAAGTGCACTCAGCTTTAGATTATAAAGAAGAAAGAAACCACTTCGTTATGCAGATAAACAAACTTATGCAAATTTGAATTAACATACTTATATTAACTTGAATATATAAATATTTATATGTATTCATGTTAAAGTTTCCAGAGATCAGAGCTTACAATTCAGAAGCAATTCACTGTACAAAAAAATGAAAGTTTAATTTGTAAATCAACAAATATACTATTTATTTTTCAAGTGACATTTATTCTTTGAAAATTGTTTTTGTGCTAAAATCTAAAAAAAATATGTCAAAATCTTATTACAGAATATGTTTATAAATATTATTAATTTATTTTTTATAGTAAACAGATCGAAAAGACTTCTATTCTAAGGCTAACACAGAAACCAGTTTAATTTAGCATTATTTCTCTCATATTTTCCCCAATTTTCATTATAAAATACAGACTATAATGCTGCATTTGAAACTTCAAAATGAAAGATATAAATAAGCAAAAATAAATTATTTAGTGAAATAATAGCAAAAAAAAAAAAAACAAATAGAATATGAAAAAAAATATACTGAAATATAAATGAAAATTAAAAAAAAAAAATTTGCAAGTGGAAATTTTACACTTCAATAGATTACATAACCAAAAAATTATTTACATAGTTTATTGGAATTGGCTATCTTCAAAATATGTTTCAAAAGCTGTTTAACACCATTACTCATCTGATAATTTTACTTGCAACATTAATAAAATCTCAATCAATTTTGTAAATTTTTTTTTTCTATAATGTACCTTTAAAATACTTTTTAATTTCTGACTGTGATATTAAATAATTTGTTTCAGTTTAAAATAAAACAACTTTATTTCTTTAACTTAAGGAAATATATACATTAGTGAGATTTAGATAAATTTAAAGGGGAGAAAAAAAACAATTCAGTTTATGGAAAAAATTAATTACACAGCAAAGTAATTCCATAAAACCCAAATTTTAGAAAGAATAAATACAATGATACAACAACAAAAAGTAGAAAGATGATAACTTCAAATTTTATTAGTAGATATTTTACATTTTCAAAAATTTGATTATTAAAGATTTAGTTCAAAAAGCAGGGTATTATATCTTATTATGTGAATAAGAAAATACTCTTGAAATAAATAATAATAGCACAGATTATAAACCAGCTTAAAATGAAAGTTAAATCTATAAATTTTTTCTTGAAACATGAATGTAAACTTCAAAATGGGATTGCAGAATTATTGTACTTTAAAGAAATTTCATTCATTTTTTTAAAAAACCAGACCAAATCAATACTGAATACATACATTTTATAATGAGGATTAATTCAAATCATCTGTTAAATTATTTTAAACAATTGCCATATTCATTATTAAGGATCTTCTTGATTTGGGGAATTGTAGATCAATTTGGAGTCCGACAATTCTGAATTTTTGATTCTGTAACAATAATTTTTTTTTTTTTGCTTTACATATATATATTCAATTAAGTCTAGCATAACTTAGGGTCAGTACTAAAGCAGATAGTGACAGCAGTCATGAAAAGTTGTTTTGAATATACTATTTTATTTAAACATTTGTAATAATAGATGGAACCATGCAATATAATAATTCACAATATTGGCACTAAATATTTTTCATTTTATAATTTGCTAATGGCAGAGCACAGTTATATAAAATTTTCTGCAATAGATTTTTGAACTAACATAAATTTGGAAGTCACCCCCCCCCCCTCTTTTAAATGACTTCTGACATTTGAATAATTATTTAGACTTTCCCCTCTTCCATGCTAATGCAAAATTAAATCAGTACAATTTTCACATGTTCAGAGTTAAGACTGCTTTAATGACATAATAATGCTTTATTATTTATTTCCATCAATTATACAAAATATCTAATTTTTAAAAAAAATATTTTAGAATTTGTGATTTATTTTCCTGCAAATAAGAATCTTTTATTAAAACTTATCTGGTAATGTAATAATAGATTTTACTTTTAACATTTTATCTAAATATTAAAAGTTACCTGAAGTTAATGCCAAAAAAAAAAAGACATTCTTATGAGAAACTTTCAGAAATTGTATTAAATGGAAAAAAAACTAAGCTTCACTATTTATTCAGATAAGAATATCCATATGGAAGAATACATATAGTGGGCAATAAATATCCTATAAGAAAAAATTAATTACATAAATGGGTAAAAGAGATCACAACTGATTCAACAGATGAATGTATTAGACTTAGCTTTTATATCCTTACTAATACTGCAGTTATTTGAGCTGGATAATTGATCTTATGGATAAATATACGAGTGATCAATAGTGTCCACATAGGGTACAAAAGTTATTTAAGAAAGAATTTATAAAATGTTTTAATCATACTATTCAGCAAAAAAAATTAAGATCATAAACACTGATCATTGAAATATTTAAAATATGCACCATGTTATTTAATAGAGACTTTCTGGTTAGGCTTAATAACATATGTTTTTTTTTCAGCAATTATTTGCATGACCAGCTAACATATTTAGGATTACGTCATCAGATTTATTAATTGTTGTTCCTAATTATAAAAATCAAATGACATATTAACTAAATTTGATCTTAATTCTGTGACACAAAAGATAGGTTATCAGGCAACACTGAAGTTTCATTACTATATATCAGGAGTGGTCAAACTTTTAGACATTGGAGGTGACTATGTTTTTTTCAGGGCTTCGAACTGAAAACTAGAAAAAAAAACAAAAACATTTTTACCAGAATGAAAAAAAAATAACGGTTCAAAGTCCTGTTTTTTTGAGAATGTACTTATGAATTGGGTATTGTTGTTTTTTATAAGGGCTTTTTAGGTTTTCACAAATATTGGTGACATTTTTAGAAGATATTTACGAACTGGTGATTTTTTTTTTTGTAAGAGTCAAATTGTCAAAGACATTTTACTATGACTATTATTAAATTACCTCAGTTCCCTCTACTATTACAATTTGTCCATGTGACTTTATAACATATTTATTAAATTACAATTATTAAATTACCTATAAATAATTATTTTCTAGAGCTGGTATCAATTTTTAAAAAAATTCAAGAAAATATAGAGAAAAAAAAAATATTGTTTAAGAATTATATTTAATTCTTTTCAGCTTCTTCTAACAGGTATTATTTTAAATTTAACTATTTTTAAATGAGAATAATTTTGAATTTTTACTTTTTTTATTTTTTATTATTTTTTATACTCAAATCAGCTCTAAATTTATGACTATAATTTGTTAATGCTCACACCAGCTTTGCGGTCAACCACAGACGGTGTCTTGGCCACCCCTGCTATATATCAATGGAAAATTATCTTGTTATAATTTACATTTTTTGCACTAGTTCAGGCTAAAGATTATTATTAAAGTTAAAGTACTGGAGTTAGTATAGAAGTGAAATATAATGTAAGTTGATGTAAAAAAGTTTTTACATTATTGAATGATAACATTTTCTCCATGATTTGTTACAGACCATTACATCAAAAATTAACCATTATATCATTATCATAGATATGCGATTCTTACTTAGACTCAGAGGCTGATAGTGATTGAAATTGATATAAATGTCCCTGTTTGATTATATTGAAGACTTTTCCACACATTAGTAAAAATATCAAATGATTTTTTTTTAAGAATTCCTTCTTTAAAAATATTATTAAGTTATAATAGCTGAAACACCCAGGCTTATATATACCTGTGTCTATATATGTAATATATAGGGTATATGAGCACAGACTTTCACATGACCACCACTCTCCACACTATCTTATAACACTGATAAACTCCAACACATATATGTTGAAAAGATAAATAATCACCAATATACATATTTCATGCTAAACCAGCAATCATCAGTTGGTCCAGATTACCATCTCCACACAAATATGCTATAAGTCCTCAGATATATATATTAAGATAGCCAAACCTCATACTGTAATGGACAGGCTACAATCTACTCCTCACTCCAACTCTTCAACCGTCCATCCAATTGAAAATCTGATGATGGCAGTGATTGCAATACTTTTTTGAATGAAATTATTAGCAAAATCAAAAGGAGCATGCATCAAAAGTCACTGCATTTACATCTTTCATAACAGCATATTTTTTTCAGACTGAAAATTTTAATTACATGCTCAGGATGTACAAACTAACACTTGATAAAATATTCTAATGTTACAAAAGATTTAATTATACTGCTATGGATTTTACTGTCTTAATGTAATTCAATGAGATAATTTTCTTGAAAAGAATGAGATTGTATATGTTGATCATCCATACAATTAGTGATCAATTCATTTATCCATTCATTTACTGGTTAAATTTATTTCCCATTAATTCATTGATTAGTTGGAATGAATGCTGAATTAGGTCAAGTCCATTATTTGAAGATACCCCAAGATACATGGATGGATATCTATGTTGCTTTCTGACTCCTCTAAGTCTGGTTTCATTATTGCCAGGTTTGGTGTCTTCATTAGTAAGTGTGGTGTCTTCATCAGTAGGTCTAATGTCTTCACTTGTAGATCTGGTGTCTTCATCAGCAAATCAGGTGTCTTTAAACATAGCAATATAAGTTTTAAATTTTTATTACTCGTTTCATTAGCTTTTATTATTACTTCTTGGTATAAATAACAAAACATTTCGAAAATTATTTATGCCTTTTAAATTAGATAGTTATCAAGATTTTTAAAAAAAAATTTGAAAGAATTTGGAATAGATTTAAGCTTCACTTTTTTTAAAGAACACATTATAACCATTATCTGAAATATATGTTGCTTTCAACTCTTCAACTAGGTTTTACTTATTTGGGATATTCATTTAAAGGAAATAAAAATAGAATTAACAGCCAGAAAAATAAGATTAATCTAAATTAATATTAACCAATAAATCTTTTTGTTCACTTTTTAAAAGTAATGAAAAATTTCTTAATTTTAAATTACTGAGTCAGCAAACAAACAGTAGAAGCAATGGATCCAGTTGAGAGAACAGACAATTTTGCATGCTTACTGATTTAAATTTCTGCATTTTAGAAAATAAATTTACATTAGCTTTAGAAAGAGCTTTTTTTTTTTTTTCATATGTCATAGCATTTTTAAATATATATATATAAAAAATCATTTATTATAGCTAAAGATAAATTTGCCTTAATAACAATATTTAATATGAGTAACTATAATGGAAAACAGTGAAACTAGAAAAAAAATGAATATACAGGCAATCCTCTACTTTCATACAATTCGCTATTTTATACACATTTCGTACTTTCAATATTTATCTATATATATATACAAAATGTGCATACTTTCATGTAATGATTCTCTCTTTCTCATGGACTATTAGTCACTAGTCCCTCCCCATCGCTCTGACATTAATCACATCCATTTTCAGCACAGGTGCATATATATATATGTAGTAGAAAAAACTGCAGACAAACCTTTTAAATGTATTATTTTTTAGAGGTGATGGAAAATATTAAATATTAAAGTAGTGGAATTTTCCAGTTAAATTATTGATTTCTGTTTTTAGTTAACAAAATGCTAGAATAAATAGAGAGGGTATTTTTTTACTTAGTTATAAAAAAATAAATGTAGCTTGTATTATAATTGATTGTTTTGATTTCTTTCTGTTTGCAGATTAAGATCTCATTTAAATGGCAAACAAAGAAATCACTTCTGTAGAGAGATTCGTACCCTGCCATTCCAAAGTGAATCTAGGAAATTTATTGTAATGGCTACCCTGGTCTAAATTATAATTTAAATAAACTTTCGAGCAGATAAAAGAATTAATTAGAATTTGTAAAAAAATTACTACTGAAATATTTTTTGCCTATAAATTCATTTCCCTCATTAATAAGAGAAAAAGGTAATTAAAGATCTATACGACTGCTAATTTTTTTAGTTTTATTTAAATGATAAGCATATGTATTGTGGTTATATAATTTATTTCTGTCTACTTTTTAAAGAACTTATATTCTTCTTGTAAATACAATGAATAAAACCTGTATCAAGCTTTCAAAGAAAACTTAACCTAGTTTTGTCTGACATTCTGAAAGCAATGATTATTTTGCTTCAATCAGTCGTTCATATAATTTAAGCCAATTGACAATATGTTCTATGTGAAAAACAAGAAAAGAAAAGTTCAATTCAATTATCTCTTGACAAATTTATAAAAAAAACACCAGATACTAATCGATAATATATATATATATGTATTGTGCTGTATTTTGAGAACCATTTTTGATGTTTTTTTACATTGATCTACTTTCATATACACTTCAGAAAACAATTAGGTACAAAAGTAGAAGAATGCCTGTATTTAAATAAAGCCTAATATAGATTAGGAATTGTTAATGATTAGTATACTAGTCAAATGATGCTACTTCTAAAATAAGAATAAAAAAACTAACTAAATATTTATTTTATATGCAATTGATACTAAATATTAAAAACAAAAAATATTTATACATAAGGAAAAAAATTACTAAGATAATTATTGAAATACTTTGCTATACTCCTCTTTATATTTTATAAATACAATATAAAATGCAAACATACTTATTAAATATAAAAAATACATGCATATTGTGTTTAATATTAAAATGTTTTCTATCCAAAAAGTTAGTTTCTTTTGTACAGTTATAGCTTATTTAAAGATATTTATGTTTTTCATCACTGTTGACAATGCTTGATTAACTTTCAATATATCATTTCTTTAGTCATTGGTAGTATATTTTATCATTGATTCACATTTCTATCTCTATCTCTCACAAAGTCCACCTTTATATATATAACAAACAATGTGATTTTATTTGTCCATTTGATGATTATCTTAACACTCAGAAATAAGAAAAATTCTGATAATTCTATCAATTTCTAACATTAGAAGATTTATTATGATTAGCATTACAAAAATATTCTTTTTTAGTAATATAAATATTTATTTGTTAATGTTTTTATCCATTTCTAAAAATGATATTTACTTTTATAAATTGTATTGCTTTCATTGCAATGCAAAATCAAGTATACTTTTAATCATATTTGCCTGAATTGTTTTTTAATTTTCATAAAATTGTGTTTATTAGAATAAATAATTTATTTATTTAATGATAATAATAAATTAACCCTCTTGATCGCTAGAGCTGAGCTATTTCAATTTTTTGCTTCCTAGAATCACTTTAATTTAAGCATAAAGCTACTTATTTGTAGTCTTTTTCTGTTTTATTGATTATACTTGATAGTGCATATATGTATAAACAAAATTTAAAAAATGACATTTAGTTCTTTTTAATATTAAATGTGAAGAATTTTTTTTGCGTAGATATCCTATATTTGCATTATTTTTTTAAAAACAAAAATCAGCTTTTCATTATAAATATGGTTTAAGCTGTCATAACATGCTTATTTCAGTTTATTCTCTGAGAAAAGTTTTTATTTCAATATTTTACATATTAATGTCGTTACCACATTTCCTTTACCCTCATTCATCCAATGGTCTAAATATTTAGGCTGAAACTTTCTATTATCTTTTATCTGACAAAATAAATTGGTATTGATAAAACAAAAGGTGAGTATTATTTACAGGTTTTATTTAAATGATTCATAGAGATATATATGGGAGATAGTGACCTGGGCCAACTGATGAGGGCTGGTTCAGCACGAAATGCATCTTGGAGGTCATTTGTCTTTTATTGCATCTTTATTTATATGAATTTAAAAAGAATGGGGAAGTATGGAGGTTGTTTAATATATCTAAAAAGATATTATACATGGGAAAAAGAAAAGTGAATAACTCCATGTGTATCTATGTATGTTTAAAATTAAAAAAAAAAAAAAATCAGATATATTAATCTTTAACTGAGGCTTAAAGTTTATATCTGTGTTAGAGATAATCTCTAGTTTAGAAAATGATTAGTAATAATCATTATTGTATTTATCTGAGATGGATGGTGTCAAAGTTGTGAGTGGAGTGAGTTTGACAATGGTAAATAAAAATATAACAATTTACTAACATATTCAGAGTTGCATGTTCTTTGAATTGATTTATATTCTTGATGTTATATATTTTATAGCCATAAAATTATTTGCAGTGCAATTAAAATTGTTAATAAAACTATCAAAACATCACCTCACCACTGATGTATGGATTGTTAATATATATATATATGTATGTGTTAGCATATATAATTATTTGTAAATACAATATTTATGTTGGTATATACATATACAAATACAGTTCAGCGTGGAATAAAATATTTTGCTTAAATGAGCACTAGAATTTTTGCTATTATATCCTTAAAAAAAAAAGTGTGAGGGGGGTGGGCAAAGTCACAACAATATTAGAAATAGACAAATCAATATATCTACTACCAAAAAAGATTGTTTCTTAAAACAAGAAAATACAGACAAATAACATATCAACAGCAATGGGCATACAAAGAATACATTACACACTGTACTGCACAAGATATTATTACAGGATTATGAAACAATTACCTCAATGGCTGAAGTTGCAGTCTAAGGTGCATTAGCATCCTACATTATTTTTTCTGCTTTTAACAAAAAAGAAAAATACAGCATTAAGTAAATAAATAAAATGATAAATTCTAAAAAAGAATTTAACAATTGTAATACCAGCTGCAGACTTCTTAGTAATCCTGATTCATTAAAATTCAAAAACTTAATTATATTTCTAAAACTTTAAAATTAAATAATTTTCATCATTAAATTTTAAAAAAAAATACTTAAATTATAAATATTGTTAAATAATAATATTTGTTTTTTAACTTAAAATTACATTCCATTGCAACATTGACATACGAGCCAGATTTGCTTCATTTATGCTTCTAGATAGAAATTATTATGCTTTCCCCTCCATAAAAAAATTTAAATATAAAAATTACTAATGGAGAAAAAAAAATACAAATAACTATATTTATAATTACAATTATATATTTGTCTACAATATAACAACTTATATAATACTATAGTTTGTAATCTTTTTTTTTTTTTTCCAGCAAAAGCACATTTTAAATTGTTATAGCCAATACTTAGTAATATTAGTTTCAATAGATATGAGTTTGTAGATGATAATAGAAATGATTTCAGTGACATTCTTATTTTTTTCTTGAATTTCAAGATTACTAATGTATAATTTTAAAAAACAGTCAAATTAAAAAATTCTAAGTTGTTCAGCATATCTAGGCTACTGGCTAAGTTTATCTTTGCATAGATCCAATTCTGAATCAAATATATATAAATAAATATTTGAGAAATAATTATTTATTAACCATGAATCCTCTAAAAAAAATATGTTATTTTAAATTGATTTTATTTAATCTATAAAATTTCAGATTAATTAGCCTAATTTGATTAGTACTATGATTGATTGTTTGACAAGTTTCTTGAAAATTTTCCATCAATTCTAGTGGCAATATTATCTTCCGTTATTGAAGGATCTTCAATGTAGAATTCTGTACCAAAAGAATCTTGATTGAGATCTTTGTGAAAGTTTTTCTGTATAGTCCTTTCATCTCAAATTTTGTTATTTCTATTACATGCAGTCCATTGGCAGTTTTCAGAAATGTAGTGAAACTATCTTCTGATTCAATAATTTCTTTGAAAAATATTTATTGTTTTTCCATACGTGTTTCTATTTTCAATGGATATGAAAATATTGTAATATTGTTTCTTGTTTTATTTGGTCACTATTTGGAATTTTTTATTTAGTTTCCTTAAAAGATCTTTATTTATCTATTTTAATTTTATTTTCTCTTTTTTTTCCTTTGCAATTATCATTGTATCTTTCAGTACTTATTTTTATTTCATTAACATTCGCAGGCTCCTCTGTAATTATTACCTTCATTTCCACCTATAGTTTTATATCAGTTTCTAATATTCTCTCCATTACATCTAGAATATTCAACAAGCTTGTCAATCTTTTTCATTTTTATGTGAAATTAAACATGAGTAATTTAATCCACATCTAGCCATATTTTTGTTATTAAAATTGAACTGTAATACGATTTCTTTGTATTCCATCTAATAATGTCTGCACGTATAATTAATGCCTAGACTGCTTATAAAATATATTGGCAGTAGAAAATATATAAGAACATTAATATTTTTTAAGTTCTATTATTTCTTTCAAATTCATACTAACTAATAACATATAATAATCAATCTAAATAAGATTGAAATAAATAACAAATTATAATTATTTAATTGGCAATCAGCTTTCATCTCTTATTGAGACTTTTTCAAGATATTAAGTTTTATAAATCAAATGATCAATTAATTACATTCGCTCAACCTATTGAACAATATTCATCTTAAATAATATTATTAACACTGTATATATAAATCTATAAATAAATAAACTAAACTACATAATAAACTTTAAAACCATACAAATACACATATTTTTATATACTTATATAAATAGACTCTAATCCCCCCCCCCTTTATAGATTTCAATTTATAATTTTTAAATTTTCCAATTATCTGATAATGTCCATTTTATAGGTGTGTACATATAGTTAAAAATCTAGAAAAATTAGGTGACAAATGGACATTATTAGATAATTAAAAGATTTAAAAATTATTGTAAAATTACAAATTGAAATTTATAAAGAAAGAAAAAAAAGGGGGAGGAGAGTAGAATATTTATTTATTATAAGTATATAAAAAATATATGTATTTGTATGGTTTTAAAGTTTGTTATATAGTTTAGTTTGTTTATTTATTTATAGGTTTATATGTATAATGTTAATATTGATTAAAATATATTTTGAAAAGATTTTAATAAGAAATGAAAACTAGTTTGATAATTAAATAATTATAATTTGTTGTTTATTTCAATCTTATTTAGGCTGATTATTATATTAATTATATGTATATAATAACATTGTAGACAAATAATTTTTATAATGAATATTTGACCATTATATGTATGAAATCAATAGCATTTTCTTTCTTTCCATTTCCAATTTTGAATTTCAATCATCAATCTCTAAACATTTAAGCTTTGTCATATTCTTCCTGCATTTGAGTGTAAATCTTTCAATTATTTTTTTTTATTTGCTTGAGTCACTTGGTATGAACTTGTATTGTAATAATGTTGTATGAGTTTCCATTTCATTGAATAGATATGAATTGACTATTCACAGAATTATATCCAATAAATATTCTTACAATTTTGTTTCTAAAAATGAAAGCTTTAACATTTTCTTTGCTATTCTTGACCTCAATAATAGTCTCATAATTAAAAATCTTCTGGTCCAGTTCACCTTACTTAATTAATTTATGAATTATCAATGATTACATGTCCATCTTTATTAATCATACTTTCTTTGATTTAGGCTCCCATACTCCAGATTCTAATGGTAATCTCTTTGCAGTTTCAGATTTTTGATTCATATACAATAATCTCACTTAGTTGTAACCTAGAAGTCTCATGCAAGCCAGCAATATTGGGAAATATTTCTTCTTCTTTTTCAGTAACATATTGAGTGCCTTCAGAATTAAGAGCACTATAGTATCATTATCATATTTTACTACTCATGATTTTCAACAGAGTATATAAGAATGGTTAAAATTTATTTTTTTCACTCAGTAATTAGTTTTTAATCTGAATATTGAACTACTATCAATATCATTCTACATTGTGGCTACCTATTGCAAATTTTAATACTAAAACATTAAGAAATATAAATGAAACAAAAATATTTTAATGTAAGAATAAACATAAAAAAAGTATAGACCTGTTTAGAAAGGTTACTAAAGGAGAGAAGGTGAAATAGTATAGATGCCAGTCTAAAATGAGAAACATAAATCTACTGATGAAAAAGATTAAATCTAACCATGATATTTTTTTTGATTTGTTAAACCTATATCCATTGTTTAGATTATTACATAACATTTTTATACATTAAGAATTTGCATGTATACTAAAAATATTTCAAATATTAATATAATAATTTATAAAAGTAAACGTAAAATACTAGTCAATATTACGCTTATACAACTTGTGTTAAATTAAGTGCTTGAAGTGAGATTGATTTAAAAGCTGAATTACCTCAAAATGTAAAAGATGAATCATAAATAAAATACATACTAGACATCTTCTTCAAAATCACTACTATCTCCAGAGATCATTTGAAATTTATCAGGATCCTAATATTATAAACATATAATAATTCTGAAATTATTACCATTGTAATAATTTCAGAAATATAATCTCAACCTCTCATGATAGTTGAAAGATTGAAAAGTTCAATACTTGTACTAGCCATTAGCTTATATTCTGGTTTCTTAGATAAGGTTGGTATTACATCTTGAATATCTAATGTGAGAAAAGTTTACTTATATGAATCATTTACAGACATATATAATAACAAATAAGTATAACAATTTAAACTATATATGGATACATATATTAAATAATATATATATATATTGCTTCTGAATGATATTGATATTAAATAATCTTTAAAATAAATAATCTAATAAATATTTAGGTGCCTGTTATTTTTGTAAAACCATTATAATAAATACTTAAAAAGAAAATCATGATCTAATCGACACAAAACTCTTCACTGAATTTATTAAACCAATAAATCTTTTTAAAACTTCTTTCCATAATCATTTATAATTATTCTTACAAGTCTGGTTTATTCTTTCTGTTAATAATTAGTTTATTGAATTGTTAATAATTGGCTTATTATATTCAAATATTATAAAAGTTTTATTAAATATCAATTCACATAGCTCCAAAATACACTACGTTTGGCTTATGATGGCTGAAAAAAAAAACTTAATAATCAATTAATGATTGAAATCTACCAGAAAAATTTTGCATAGTCTTTAATCCATCTCAAATTTGTTAACGTAATTATGGCATATATCTATGGCATTCTTATGAATACCTGATATATACATTATGCAATATAACAAACAATGATTTAGGTATTGTATGGACTAATGTAATAAATTTTTAGTATTAATAATCAAAACATTATCAATACCAACAGCAATATCACATAAAAATTTTCATATTTTTCCTTAAATCCTTCCAAAAGCAGTTCTCTTCAAATGGATATGGGTATTATAGCACTATATCATTTAGAACTGTTCTTAAAAACACTATCAACAACAAATTCACTTTTCATCAAAACTTTTAAAAAGCTTTGCTTTCAAAATATTATATTAAAGTGTTATTTTTTTGAATAATTTCGTAGTTTTATTACAAAATATTTTACTTTTCCAAAAATAAATCTACCTTTTTATTGTCTATATTGACATGATTACATTCTTATGTATACATCTAAAAGTATGAAAACCAACTGGTCTCTGTAAAGGATTTCATAAAATTATTGCAATCATTAAATCATTGAAGATTATTTCCAATAATTATCAAAATGAACTGTAAGTTTTCACTCCGCTGTATTAATTTGAGTGTCCAAATAAATATTTTAGCATAGTAACATATCTTAAGCCTCATCTTCCACTCCCAATTGTATATAATCATTGAATAAAAAGAATTGTCATAAAAATATTTAGTAATAACTATCCTTAAACAAAGCTTCTGAAATAATTTTATTAAATAAATTTCCAATATACAAACAACAAACAATATTTAACTTAAAGTATATTTAACTTAAAGTAATGTGATAAATTTTTATAATATTCAATAAAATTTATATAAAACACTGCAAAATACTAAGAGAGATCAACAGAAATTCCATTTTAATGATAACTACATCATTTGTGGTCAGTAGGACATCAAAGCTTCTGAATTCATTGAATGCCTGTATCAAAACCTGTCACATTGGTTTCAAAACTAATTTCATCTTAGGTCTAAAGAGAATGTTCTCAATAGTAGCAACATAACATCTAAATTGTAGTCTAGTGAACAACTAAAGATTTTCATTAAATGTAGCATTAACTAAAGGAAGACATGTTGAGATCTAATATGTAAGAAAAAACTATCAATTTCTTTATCGGAAAGTGTTATGGTTTACATTAACATGAATTAAGTCCTCAAAACAGATTTTTTCTTTCATTACCTTTTTTAATTAGAAACCTATATTGAACATACCGAGAATAAATATGGGATAATCATGCCATTCATAACATATGCAGAACAAATGCACAGTGATTTTGTCTGCTTTAAATAACAGCTTTCCTATGCAGTTTAGGCAATGGTAAAATAGAAGACCCAAAATTAAAGACTTATGGATCGTTTCTTCAACTGAAACTGAGTGGTGACTATTGCTTAGTCTGTTATTTTGATGTTTGAACATTATATGACCTAATGAGCAACAGAGCTTATAATCATTTTAATTAATAAAATTTTCATCTTGCACACATTATGGATGATACAGTTATATCTCTAGATTTATTCCTAAACTAAGTGCTCACAAATTAATGTTAACTTTTTTTCTAATTCAATAAATTTTCATGCTACCTGATTTCAAGTTCAATTACAAACAAATAAAAAAATGAACTATTCAATTTCTTATCCATTCAAAAGTAAATTTGAAAGCAAGTAGTGAGAAAAACTACTAAATTGAAAAAAAAAAAAAAAAAGACATTAAATAGTTTCTGAAATAAAATAAAGGAATTTATTATTTAACATTTACTTAAATATAAATTAACAAAGCAGTAAATGTTTAAGCAAAAGCAGCAACCAATTAGCTTTTAATTATCATGCTAAAATGTTCAAAAAATAAATTAATTAAGCAGACAAAAAAAAGTAAAAATATACTATAAATCAATATATATTAAACAAATACTTATATAGAATTAAACAAATTATTGCAAATCTATTATAATTACAATATTTTCCCTTAAAAATACAAGCAGTTGAATATATATATATGATGTAAACAAAATAAAGTGTGGAGCTATTTAATCTAACATATATATGCATACATACTTAGTATTTCATAATTTTATAATATTAAAAAAATATTTAACCTAATGATTATTTAATAATTTCTAACATCTTAAAAATATTGGTATATAATTCTAATATAATTTTCATTTATTTTATAATTTATAATTAATGAAATCTATGCAGATGAAAAATTTCAAAACTTTATTAATTGTGAGCCTCTATTGATCAGTATATTGTTAAATGGCATAGTCAAGTAGTGGTCACAAAAACTGAAATGTGTTCTATGAATTTAATGTTTGATTATTGATCTAAAAAGAAAATTAATTTTTACAGAAATAATATTAAGAATCTTTGGATTTCATAAAATCGAAAAGCTATATTCTTATTTTTATAATAATGAAAATGAATTTTTTAAGCTAAGTTATTCCAGGGAGAATAGATATATTCATAGTATATGTAGTGTTCTTAATGGTTTAAAGCAATATAGAATGATATATCCAAGAGTAAAACCTTTGGTTTCCTTAATAAAAATTAGTGATATATATTTTTAATCTTTATTTGATTATGTATTTAAAATTGTATTTTATAGTTTAATTTAATGTTATGGTGAGTAAACAAAAAAAGATTTATCACTTTTTAACATTATCTTAATAAACACATATCATTGACTATCAACCTAAATTCCCACTATTTCTCTTTTCAGTTTCCTTGGTGACAATTAATGATACATTTTTATCTATCTTTATTTGATTGTGTATTTAAAATTGTATTAACCGTTTAATTTCATTTTATAATGATTAAACAAAAAAAAAGAAATATTTATCACTTTTAATGTTAACTTAATGAATACATATCATGACTATCAACTTATATTCTTACTATTCCTATAATTATTTTACCTTTAAAAAATTCAGTTCATATTTTTTTTAATTTTATTTTTATTTTACTCTATTCCCATTACACTTAATTTCATTTTTACTTTATTCTAACACTTTCCATGTACTATCTATATGCATAGTAAATCCAATTACATTAATTATAAATTTAATAATTGCATTTTAAATTATATAATTCGAGCCAAAAGTGGAAAAAAAAAAGTTACTTCTACATATAAAAATCCATATAGAAAAGTTCCTTAGATGTTGTCATTTAATGCTTAAAATCAAAAAAAAAAAAAACAGGAAAAGCATGGATATATATATAGTATTTAGAACTGTTGTTAAGCATTAATATACTATGGATCTTTATCACAAAAACTAATTTTTAATATTTGCAAGTCTATTTCTATACCATAATACCAATTTTTTGCATTATTCTTTTATCATACACCATATGCTGACAAATAATTGTAAAAAATGCAAATATATATATGCCTTTATTTCATTAAATAAATATTACCACATACATCCTTTCAAAATAAGCAGCCCAGAAACTTTATCTGATAAAAAAAAATATTTCTGGATCACAATTCCATTCCTGGTCGATAAAAATAATAAAAGTAATTAATTTAAAATCTTGATTAGTTTCAATTTATTTCTCTTTGTCAAATTGTTTTTGGTCCAGATTGAACCAGTGGTAATCAGAATAGAGAAAATGCATATACTTAATATGCAAACATCATTATAGATCAAGTACTCTGTGTAAATTGATGGAACCCAAACAATAAACTGTTTCACGGAATATTAGATGATTTCTGAGAGATATGATTATGTATCATACAAATTAATAAATATAGTTGATAATAAAAAGTATACTATTATTTGATCCTGCAAGAATCTTAATACTATTAATTGAAGTTAGGATTACTTTATATAAAATATGCAAATGAGAAATTACAAAAATTGCATTATTTTTGATGGAGTTTTCAGGTCATTCAGTGTAATATGTTTAGGAATAACAAAGAGAAATTGAAAATGAAATATATAAGATAAGAGAACAAATTACTGACATTTGGAGAATGTTAGAAGACATGATAATAAATGGATAGTTGAAGTCTTAAACTGGATCTCAAGAAATTGTAAAATATGAAGAAAGAGACTACATGTCAAATGGGTGGGTGAATTAAGAAACTTTGCTAATCTATTATGGAGAAGAGAAGTTAGAGATTGGAGAAAATGAATTAAACTTGGAGAGACTTTCACCCTGCAATTGCTAAAAATGATGATGATGAGAAAAACTTAAATATTCAAATATAAAATAATCAATCTATTGTTTTTTATATTCCTTTATTTGCCCAACCATCTTATCCTACTTGTGAAGTGTAGTGAATAGACTCATGTAATCAAAAATATCATTCATATGGTTAATATTAACAACATCTATCACAATAATATCACAAACAGTTTATTTTACATAAATTTGTGTAACATGTATAAATCAAACTATAAACCATTAATGTTACAATATATTGGAATTTGACTTCTTTGAATGATATTATTTAGAATGTTACCATATATGAACCATTTTGATTTGGTGTATATTGTTTTAACATCAAACTTCCAATAGTATTAGCATTAATGGAAATCCTGCAATTAACAGTTTTATAATTAATAAAGTTTTGTATGTTGTTTTCTTCATTTGCATATTGTAGAGCTAAATTATTACATAACTTTGAGTAGTATGAATAAAAAAGATAAAAATTGTCTTTTTTAAATGATTTGAAAATAGTGCTCTCTGTTAATATTGCATATTATTAATATTTAGTAAATCAATTTACATTAAACAGGCTTTCAATACGCTTTAAAATTCGTAATAAGAGAATCTGAAGCATCTTGATTTGGAAAGGTGAAGTAGTTGTTTTCTTGAAGAGAACAAGTACTTCACCCTTCCAAATCAACATGCTTCAGATTCGCCTATATAAGTGTGGACATTTAGGTTAAAGATAAGACGGTCACTTTTATCTTTATAAAAGTAGCTATCTTGTGTCGTGGTTTGGAAGGTTCCCTCTATTGGCAAAACATGCTTAATTATTATGAATTTTAAAGCACATTGAATACAGGTTAAAACCTGTTTAAAGTATTTACATATGCTTTCTGTATGCTCAATAAATTAATTACTACTCTTAAATCAATTTACATTTATTTTTTGCAATATATAAAATTTGTTAATTAATCCAACTTTCAATTGTTTAACAACCTTTTTCAAAGACTTCTATAGCCTTTGAAGAAGATTAATAAAATTTAAACATTGCAAAAAATATGTATAAAAGTTGGTTTACTGAATAGATATAAAAACAGATAGTGTAATAAATTTATAAAATTATTATCCATATTATTTTTTTTGTACTTGTAAATGTCTTAAAATTTAATAAAAATTCATTCTTAAAAATGTCATTAATTTAAGTAAAAAAAATCCCTCTATGTATTTTTAAATCATTATGGTGAATTATTAAGATCTATCTTAATTTTTACTATCCTTGATGATATATCATGCAATTCAGTTGCCAGTAATACCACTGACTCATTTGGATTTTTATTCCAGAAAAAAAATTCTTTTGAAAAATTGCTTAAATCTGAAATTATTTAATTTAAAATTGAACATTGATTACATTCTAAATTAATATTATGGCTTAAATGAATCTCTCACTACCCATTTAGACATTCTTATTTGTGATGTTTCCCAAGAAATAAAATTAAATGTTGAAAATTCCTAAACATATTGTGTTAGTATCAACAATAGGCACTTCGGTATGAAATTCATTATTTTTATGACATAACAACTTGAAAACCATTTTTAAAATGCCACACATTAGAATTAGTGCAGCTTTTATAATTCCATTATTTTATTTAAAAAAAAAAAAAACACTTCATTATCATGCACATTACTTGAAACAATACTTACAGTCCAAAAATCAGGACTCCAAAATTTGAAATGTTTGGTAAAGGATTCTGGTTCTTCTCCTTGTTTGATTAACAAAATTGGAGTGTTATCAAAGTCCCGATCAGTTGGATCAGTGCGAATGTAATCCTGCAAAAATAAAATATAAAAATAAGACTATTAACCATAAACAGTTTTAATAAAATAAATCTGAAATAAAATATACATACAAAAAAATATATTTGGAATTGAAATTATTATTTACAAATGAATAATAATACAACATTACTGAAATGTTCTTTGGAAAAGAATGAAAAAGATAATTGGATTGTTGAATGTTGACAAAAAATAAATGTAGGTAGCATTGTAGAGATTTGGATAATTAAAAAAAAATAAAAACAGATTGAATTTTTAATAAAACTCAATTTGGAAAAGAATGAGAAAGATAATTGGATGGATGAATCTTAGAAGAAAATAATAAAATGTGAGTAGCATTGTATAAACATTATAGTAAGTACTATAATTTTGTAGTGCTTCAATTTTAACTACACTTTACTAATATTATCCTTCCCATTACCCATACCATTATTTATAAATTTATTCATATTAATTATAAATAAAACCACTTTGTATTTATATATGTTACTAGTAATAGCTGAATAATATTTTTACATAGATTTATAAGCAACATAAAGAATTAAAAAAAGAAATTCAGTGACTACCAAAAGTCTTAAAAATGATTGGTCAATAATAGATACAATTTCTTATCATGGTTTCACTAGATTTTTCTTTCATGTACTGAAAGTAACATAAGTTCTTAGAAAGTTATGTATTCTATAAAAGTGGGAGACAAAAGATTTCTCAACAATCTAATGTAAAAGAACATAAGATAAAGTATTGGTTTTGGATATGATGCTATTAAATACATTATTTTTAAAAGGACATCATTTATGATGAACATGAATAAGGTGTTCAGGAGAGAGATAAATCACATTTACATTGTTATAATTATCTCAAAGGTACAGTAAAAAAAGGTGTAATTATTTGCTAAATGGTTGAGTATAATATAATGAAGAAGAAATTAAGAATATCTTAAATGTTTAATAAATAAATTTAAGAAATCAATATGCGATATATCATAATATATTTATGATCCACAGGTTGATGTGTATAATAATAAAATTCATCATTTACATTTTATTCTTTTTTTTTTTTTATCTTTGTAATTTCTTTTGTTTCTCTCTCTTGGAATTATGATGACCATATTAATTTATAAGTACACCGGGGTCTCTTTTTACGCGGACTTATTTAACACGATTTTGAAGTTACGCGATTCGTGTTTCACCGGAAGTCGATTTCCGATAATGCGCTATTACTTTAAATAATAAATTTTGTGCACTTACGTTATATTGAAAGTAATAGCACATTATTAGAATTCGACTTTCATCTTAGTAATTTCAATATTTTCAGTGCTTTATAATAGTAAGATTTTATGCAATAATGAAATTAAAATCATAATTTCCACATTTTATGTATACACATATTAAATTTTACAAGATTATAATGTAAATTTGTTCAAACATTGTGCGTGTTAATTTTGCATTTTAAATCACATTCTGTTTTTGCTTTTTAAAAAAGAATATTATCAATTATTATTTTCTTATTAATGACACTAATCATTAACGTGCTCTTAAATTCCAACGAGAGCTAAATGGTTGTATGTCTGGATATCACGAGCTTCGTAAACAATTAATAAAATCATCGTCTCAAAGATTAATTACTAATTACATTGTCACCAGAAAATCATAATAATTAAAACGTGTATAAAAAAATGCAAATTACTGTACTGTAAATTATGCATAAAAATATATTATTTTGAATAAAATTAAATATTATAGTTAAAAAAAGTTTGTCTTGTATCAATTTTTTTCAAATTTGAAATTTTTTATTAGTCATATTTTATTTCCTTATTTTTTTTTTGCGCAAATTTTAAAGTAATTTTACATTGGTGCTTTGCTTTTACGCGAATTTTGAAAAATCATAGATCACATCCCCCCTTTTTCAATGTAAGTTACGTCTATTTTTGTGCGATTTCGTTTGCGCGTGTTTCTGAGGAACCTATCTATCGCGTAAAACGAGACCCAGGTGTAGTTGCTAATGATAATTAAAACCTGTCTTTTTTCTATTATCTTTATTTTATAGTATCTACATTTTACTTATTATGAAAAGCATAATAAATTTATTATTATGATTATTTATTAATTTTTATATGCACATATACATTCACTCAAGTCATTTATAACATCCCACATTCTTTATAGTCATTTAGTGTTTTTATTGCTATAAAGGTCTTTACCTATATGTGCACAAATAATTTTTTAATTTTTGATACAACAATTTAATAAATTATTTATAAATTACCTCAGCAATTTTGAAGGACAGTTTTTTTTCTTCTTCATTAGCACCTTTTCCTACCCACACAAATAACTCATCCATTGTGTCCAGGATCATCACATCATCACCATCAAGATGCTAACAATAAAAAATAATAAATTCTTTCACAATGCTATAATCATTCATAATATAAGCATCTTTATATTTGTGTGTCTTTGAGTATATATACATATAACATAATTACATAATATTACAAAAATATAGTTTATAATATTGTGATATAATATAAAATGGCTTCTCCTTAATTGAAGCCAGAAATTTCAGTACAGGACTATATATCCAAAAATTCTGTTAACCAAGTGAAATATTCCCTCCCTTCAAAAACTTTACACAACATAATAAACTCATTTATTTTTTATTCCTTATAATTAATCATTTATTCATCCCTAATTATATCTTTTTTACCTCCTATTCCATTTTAATAAAACTCTGTTCCATTAATTCAACTATCCAGTCCTCATATTTCCCAATTACAAAAACCTTATATGAATGAGAACATGTGAATACTATCTAAATTAGTTTATTGGGATAAATGAACCTTGAATTGTAAACTAAATGAAATATATATTTATATATATCCCCATTATTGTATAAAATTAATAATTAAAATTTTTATAAAGTAACATTTTCTTTACATACATATTTCTATATATATTAATAGTAAGATTTATTTTAAAAAATAGATGATTATAATCTTTGCCTAAACAGACTGTGTGCTTATTGATTGACTATAAAAAACACTATGTTGTTATCTCTTTCACTTTAAAATAAAGCTAAACAGAATGTGTGCTTATTGACTGACTATAAAGAACACTATGTTGTTATCTCTTTCACTTTAAAATAAAGTAAGTAAAATATTCTTACTGTAAATGAGATTCAAACCTATTCTCTTATGATTAGTAATGTCCAATGCCTGATGAAGAGGATTCCCTGAAACTGATCTTGTGAGTTTTACATATAATAATTCATTTTCTCATTTACATGTAAATTAACATAATAATCTAAAGTTAAAAATTTGACTGATGAGTTAAATATTGGTTTGTTTTATAGTTTATTATATATATTGTACCGATATCTTAGCTGTACATATAATAATTGTTGTCTAAAAATTATTGAAATAAATAAGCTCATAAACAACATAAAATTTAAAATTGATAATGAATAATAAAATCAATTAGTTGTCGTAAATAATTGAATTATAAACAAAAAAAAAAAACATTTTGTTTGAAATGTTTTAAATTTATAAAAATTTAAAAGAGTTATTATCAGTAAAAGTACAATTAATTAATCAGAAGGGGGGAGAGGGTTTTCTTTAGAAACGTCAAAACTAAAAGTCTAAAGATCGATTGAAAAAGGGAGAGAAATTAATTTAGGAAAAATTAAAGGTATTCTCTCTCTTCATTTAAAATAAACGAAAAAAAAAAAAAAAAGAAAGACAAGTTGAAACTAAAAACTTAAAATATAAATCTTTTATATAAATAAAAAAATATCTCTTGTTTAGAATGAGTTGATTTTAGAAATATATATGTGTGTAAATGAGTTGATTTTAAATATAGCAAAATGTGAGCTTGTTGATAAAATAAATATGTGCGTGCTAAATATTAAAGAATAAATGAAAGTTGAAAGTTATAAGAAATTCCCTCAAGGATTGTATATATTAAAAGCTACATAAAAGAATGGAATTTGCAATGGTACTAATTAAAAGATCTCAAACAACAGGATTAAAATCTTATCGAAGGAATGTATTCAAAAGCAGTGGAGAATTTCAACAATAGATATAGCTGGCGGACATAAAACCCAATTACAAAGGTGACAACAGATCATCACATAAATAGTCTGGTTTTCAGAGTGCAGTTCAGTTGAGTTCAATCTATCAGTTGAGATCAATCGAATTAAATCAGTTCTTTAATTCAGTTCAGTCAATCAGTTCTCAGTCAGTCTTCTCATATACTCGTTAATAAAGATCATGCAGTGTTGAGCAGCTTTTAGGAGCATACAATGAGCTCCAAGCCTGTCCTAAATGCCAGTAGCCTGCCCAAGATGGAAGTAATACACATCTAATAATCTGAAGCAGCAACCAGCAAGAAGACAAAATCCTATTGAAAATAAATTTCATAATGAACAGCAAGAAGTATCCACATTCTGAAATCCTAGGTAATAAATAACATTTTCTTATTTCCATTTCTAATTAATGTAGCCATTATAATCCTTAAAGCCTCCAGAGTCAATTAATAAATGAACTCTATAGCATGCATAAAGAACTATTGATGTGCGTGTTTGTTAAATGCCATGTATTATTTAATGCTTTGTTATATTCTATTTTAGTAAAAGAATTACAAATGTGTGTGATCATTATATAGAATATCATGTTAGACTAATTAATATTTTATAAAAAGTAATTTAAACTTTACAATAATAGATATTTAGTTAAATAAATTATCTTTAAGCTTAATATTTGTCAGTCAATTCTTTTACCACTAATTGAAGCAACAATTTGTTAGTGTATTACTTTTGATTGAGCTAGTTGGGATATCTTAGGAGCTGAATTAGTTTGCCAATCATTCAAAGCATGTCATTTATCTTCGGGTAACTGACTGGCTCCCAGGGTTTACTCCGAAACAAAAAAGTGCTTCAAAATGATAGGTGTTGAATTCATGCAGCCGAGAAAATCTGTTTCCTTCAAATATGATCACCGACATATATATTTTTTATATATCTCTGGCTTGGTCACAGGTGCCTTCTAGGCATTATTTTCTCAGCCTAAGGGGCCGTGGTGGAACAATATGTAAATTGCCTTGGTGTAGAGCAAATATACATTATAAGTATATCATATTTTTGTATAAAAGTTTTACAAGTTATATTTCATAATATTATTTCATTAAAGAGTCAAACGTCATGTTAGATTTGTTGTTTACTACATCGATCTTCTAAACACCCCACCCGGTTTAATATATATTAGTTTAGTATATATTAATTCTATTGGAATATTGTGTTATGATGGTTTGCAGCAAGAATTACTAATGATTCTGTTTCATAGATGTAAATTTAAAACTAATTCTAATAAAACTATAAGAAACATCTTAGTAATTTATAATTCTTCTCTTAGATTTACTATTGCTCTGAAATGGAATATAAATTCATAGAATTTATTTTCTCGTGTGCTTTTAAATTAATATGACAATCCAGATAATGAATTAAACATTAGTTTGTTCTATAATTATATCTTACATTTTTTTCACCATGAGATAATATAGGGTATTTAAATACTCTCATTTATAATAAAAATATGAAAAGTGGTAAATTTAAAGTTTATATTTTACTGGTATTTCACTTTAAGAACTGGTGGAGATATTTCCAGTTTTTTTAGTTTCTTATACTCTTTCATTGTCCATCTGTCTCTAAGCACACCACTATAGCTTAGCAATAAACATGGATGGCTGGGGTTGAAATAATCATTTAGCTTTGTTACAAGCTCAGTGTATTTCTGGGTCTCCAGCAAATTGGGTTCACACAGTTTGTTGGCTATCTCAATTACCCTTTGGCCTGCGAATTAAAGTAAAGAGGCTACTTTTACAGTATTCTTGGTAATACTTAACAGCTTCTTCATCCAGCATTTTAAAGTGCTTGTGTATACTATTAAGTATAAAGTAATTTTTTATCCTCTACATACAGTAGCCAATCACTCAGATTATCTACATTGAATTTGCATATACCAACTTGTGATATGCCCGCCATTTTCTCTGTTAGTTCAAATCCAGTCATGACTGTCTCAGTTTTCTATCCAGGCAATTGCTTAAGATTTGACTCCTATGATGACTGCACCCATTTGCTGTTCAGGCAATTATTTAAGATTTAACTCCTATAATAACTGCACCAATTTGCTGTGGGCAGCAAGTAAATAACTGACAATGGCAGAATTGATATAGTAAGCTAATAGTTTAATTTAAATAACATATGAGAGTATTTTGTGGTAAACGTAGCCTATATAAGATACCTTAAAATAATAAATGTGATCTGCATATAATAATCCTAGTCCTGCTTTTGAACTCTCACAGAGGCAGGAGTCTCTAAATTACATTAATAGCAGAACCTATATACCTGATTTAGGAGTTTATATACCCCTCAAGACTTCTGGAGTTTATCAAATGTAGTATCTTTATAGTTCTCTAACCTTATAAAGCAAGGTAATTAATTCTAGACTCTAACAATATTGCACATTTATTGTTGCACAGTTATTTATATTATCATTATATACAATTATTTTACACAATCATTATACATAATTACTATACAGTTATTATTTTTATTCTACACAATTATTATTCATTTATTGTTGCACACACACATATATTTCTTGCTTGATCTTGAACACTGCAAAAAGCATAGAGCAAAATTGAAATTTATATTCAGAAGATCATGCAATGTTTAAACATCAAATGACAAGTGGAGCTTTAATGTGAAAATCTTTAGGGCTTGAATCTTTCACATTCCTATTGTGCTAAGCTTCAAAGAATAAATCATAAACAGTTATTTAAAAACTCATGCAATATTCTGCTTTCCAAATAATAAGTTGATTAGTGACCAACAAAAGTTGTTTTTTTTTTCTTTTACTTTACTTAGCTGAGAATCAATTCAAGAATATTTAGTTTTTGAGTCCATTGTTCTACCATTGTACTAACAAACTCTAATAATTTAAATCCTTAGTATTTTATTCTTTATAAACATCAGTGATTTCTAATCTTGATATCTCAATACAAATGGATCATAAGCTACTCTGATTAGGTTGTGATTCAATTTTTCCTATTTCATTTAATTATATTATTTGGCTATTATATTTTCAAATGTGAAAAATATCATAAATATTTTTGGTAACCACCTTTTTAAAAATGATAATAATAAAACTATCAATAAAATAAAAAATACAATATTTACAAATTAATTGTAGTCTAGGGGAATTTAAAGATAACTAACAGATGACCATGTACAAGGTGAAGTGACTATAAACAAATTTTAATTGACAAATCTATAATAGCTACAAGCAACGATCAAATTGAACATACATAAAAAAAAACAAATTTCTATACAGAGTCAATTATATTTCCTGATCACTACCCCCCTCTACCTTACGTTATATTTACATTAACAAAATAAATAAAGGGCTTACAATTTGGGTGAAAAATGATAAGCAACAAAATTATTAACAATAACTTTAATTAGCAAATAGAATTATTATTATTATTATTATTATTATAATGATAATGATGATGATGATGATGATGATAATAATAATAATAATAATAATAATAAACAAAATGTATTTATATAATTACACTTAAAAATTATATGATGAGCACATGTGAGAAGGAAAAAATCTTTGTAGCTTTATAATAACTCCTTGATATCTTTGTGAGCTCATGTATATTTTTTCTCCATAAATGTGGATATATAGCCATTAAATCATTAATTTTAAATGTCTGCTAGCAATACTAACATTTCAACTTCTTCTAATTCATTCTGTGGCAGTTTTTTCCTATGAGAATCTCCATGGCAATTTTCCTATAAGTAGCGACAACATAAGTGGATTCATAGACTAATTATAGAAGTAAATTTCTATGTGATAATCAATTTAGATGACTAGATTTCTTCTTATAACAAGTAAATGTCAAATATTTCTTTAGCATTAGATAGTGATGAACATATTGGCAGAATCAAAATTAATTTTAAGGCATTTCTTTGCTTACAGATCCATATTCAGCTTCTACACTGGAAAGATCAAGTAAAGCATTCTGGGAGGTTTTCTACTCCATACAATTCACTTAAATAATTCTTACAAATTTTATTGACTTCTCTCCAGTAAAAGACACAAGGTAGCAACAATCATTCCCTCCCTCCTTGGAAAATTCAAGACAATTTTAGAAAACTTTTGTTGGTTCCGATAGAAACATTCTTTTTATTTAATATAAAATTATAAATGTAGAAAAAAATAAAATGAGAATACATTTTATTTTTAACAAAGATTATTTTCATTTTCAAAATGTTTTAAAATTTATTTATACATGATTATTAATATTTTGTAATATATAATAAAGAAAAATATTTACATAAAAGCAATGCCTATAAATTCAGAAATGAGAGTTAAATTTGCCCCTCCTCCATTTAGAAATGAAATAAAATCAATTTGGCATAAACATTGGTCGATTTTATTTCTACTCTAAAAACATTTCTTTTAATTTTATAATAATGTCATGCTTAGCTGTACTTCTTTGGAAGTGGATTTACAAGCTGGTATAAACATAATAAATAATGTCATTCTTAGTCTAGATAAAATTTACAAATCTATTGCATTGGTATACATATAAAAAAAATATTTCACTAATTCCATTAAATTATTTATTTTACTTGATCATCTGCCTGCAATGTTAAGATGAACAAAGAAATTTCCCAAAATCTCTCACTGACAATGAGTTTATCATGGAATCTAACTCAAGCACAAATATGATATCAATCAAACCATATAATGAACAATACGTTTAAATAAATGCCTATTCTGCTGCGAGATTTAGAGGCTGACAAATATAAAAATATGCCTGGTTCATTTTTGAGATTTAGAGGCTGACAAATATATGACTATGCCTAGCTTAGTCTTGTGACTTAGAGGTTGGAAAATATAAAACTAAGCCTAACTCACTCTTGAGACTTAGAGGCTAATGAATATAAATATAATATGGCTGGGAACAGTGCTGATATAAGAAGTCTGAAGTAAGAATAAAACATGTCAATCTCAAATTAATAAAACACTCTCCATTCATCATCAATACAAAAAGCAAAACAATTAACTGCTCATAATACTAATTTTGGTTCCAAACTATATAGTGTTTTCCTTTACATGCTTAATCAACAATGCAGAGAATAAAATGATATCATTTAAATCCTGAGTATTGATGTTTTTTTGTTTTAACTATTCATTTATTGACATTGTTGGTAAGTAGAGTATGAAATATGCATATTAGCCTGATTTAAATATGACACAGATACTTCTGAAATTTCTATCAAACATTTAGAGTATAAAGGCAGTACTTCTATTTTTTTGTTTTTTAACAATCTTTCAGTATTACACGGAACATCACTTTTATACCTACTTCATTTGCTGTGATTTTTTTTGTCAACTATTGCTATCATTTGAACAGTTCAGTTCATTTTTTTTAAACTAGTCATTTTTCCGATACTCAGAAATCTACTTTTGTAATGTGTACTATAATACTTATATAAGGCTATAACCTTAGTACATGCACCTTGTGTGCTTAATTTTACTACAAGAGAGCCTCTACAAATCTTAACATAAGATTCGACTTCATAAAGATAAGAGCAGCTTTTATCTTCAACCTATTTTTCTAATTATATAGGCAAATCTAAAGCATTTTGATTTGGGAGCGTGAAGCTAATAAATTCTTCACTGATCAAGTCCACTATATCTGTTACTATATAAATTATTTGTTCATTCTCCTATATCAAGTACCTATGAACAAGTCCAGAGTCATCAACTTAGAAGCCACCCTTATTCATAGAAGGACTAAAGCTCGCCTCTCTTTGGATATTTTTTTATTAATATGCAGGCCCTATGACCTGTAATACCATTTACTTATCATATAGTAACTCTGATCCATCTTTAGAAAAAAATAATATTTTATTTTGTGCTTTCTACCTCTACTCTTCACTTTTATTTTCGCATAATGAGCTGTTGAATTTAATTTCTTATTGGATCATTTACCTAGATTAATTATTTGCCTTAGCTCTGAATTTCCCTTTTTTAGTTCTCTAAATTTTAATCTGGGTAATTTCATAGTACTTTTATTATAAACTCTACCAAACAAAATGCTTTTATATTTGACTCTATAAAGTGATCTTCTTGATCATCCATTTTTTAAATATTTAAATAACTTAATTCATTTTTCAGTAAGATATTTCTTCACTTTTACCTTCATTATGTGTGTATTCTGATATGCAATCAACTATAATGCAAGCATTATTCTCCAAAGCTTTTATGTTAATTCTAAACTTATTTAGACTTAAGACCATAATTATCTTTAGTTAATGCAGTTATGGATTTATCATTAGCTTTATTTGTTTCATCTAATCTAGATATATATATATCTGTAATGGTTTTAAAATTTTATCACAATTAGCTATTTTCTCAGCAATCACATTTTCTTTATTATTTTCTCTAATTTCTTCTATCAACTAGGTTCTATCATCTTTTACTTTTGTAAACCAATTTCTCATTTTTTCTCTCGACTATTTAAACATGTTAATAATCATGTTTTCAAATTATCTCATAGAGATCTTAGTTTTATTTTCCTGAACTTCCACATTCACTTTAACTTGGGTATATCATATATCTAAATTTATAATAAATTTAGCTACTAACTTAAGTAATAATTTAAAGTGTGTATATAAAACTCTAATAATTTTTCTTCTCTTATTCATTTAATAACTAGAATGCTCACCCCTCTTTCCAGAATGTAACTTTTCTACAACTGCAAGGTACTTTAATTTTAATGCCTTATTTTATTTATTTGCATATTATTATTATCTCTAACAATCTATTTCTATCACTATCACTGCCTAAAACACTAATAAATTTATTGATTGATTTTTATTTTTGATTATAACAAATAAATTATTATATTTCTCATCTGACCAAGTATTTATATTCCATATTTGAATGACTAATTTATATTTTTTTGAATACTAATAAAAAAAATTTAAACTAAGCAAAGTTCAATCCCTGTTTGTTTTAATCAAGATAATCCCAGAGCAAACTTCCTCTTTTAACAATTGGTAATAATAAAATTAACAATAAAATTAAAAATACAATATTTTCAAATTAATTGTAGTCTAGGGGAATTTAAAAATAACTAATGGGCAAATAATGTACAAGATAGTGACTATACACAGCTTATTTTAATTGACAAATCTATAATAGTCACAAGCAATGATCAAATTGAACATACATAAAAAAAAAATCTCTATGTAGATTCAATTATATTTCCTGATTGCTAATCCTTATCACCTAATACTATATTTAAATAAAAATAAATAATCAGTTTGGACTTCAGATGAGAAATGACAAACAACAAAATTATTAACAATAACAATAACTTGAATTAACAAATAGAATTATATAATAATAAACAAAATATATGTATATAATTACACATAAAAATTATATGACGAGCACATGTGAGAGGAAAAAAATCTTTGTAGCTTTATAATAACTCCTTAAGCATGTGCGGTTGAAAATGCGTAAGCTTGTGGTTAAGACCTGTAGAGGTCCCTACCTTCGCATTTTCAACCGCACATGCTTTAGATTTATTGCCTAAGTAAATATTACTTACATAATCAATGTGCGTTAAATACATTTATAATAACTCCTTGAGAAAGGCTATGTATATTTTTGTCTCTGTAAATGTGGATATGTAGCCATTAAAATCATTAAATTTTAACCAACTGCTACTAATACTAACATTTTAACTTTTTTTTATTCCTTCCATGGCAGTTTTTTTCCTATGAGAGTCTCCATTGCAATTTTCCTATGAGCATTGAAATAAGTAGATTCACAGATGTCAAATATTTTTTTCAGCATTAGATAGTGATGAACAGATCAGCAGGATCAAAGCTAATTTTAAGGCATTTCTTTGCTTACATCTCCATATTCAAACTACAATGCTGGAAAGGTCAGGTAAAGCATTCTGGAGGATTTTCTACTCCATAAAATTCACTTAAATAATCCTTATAAATTTTAATGACTTTTCTCCAGTAAAAGACACAAGGAAGTAATCATTCTCTCCCTTCTTGGAAAATGCAGACGATGTTAGAAAGCTTTTATTAGTTCCCATAGTAACATTCTTTTTATATAACATAAAAATTCTTTATTTAAAAAAAAGAAAATAATAATACATTTTACTTTTACCAATGATTATTTTAGTTTTCAAAACATTTTAAAATTTATTTACACATGACTTTTAATATTTTGTAATATATAATAATAAAAAAATATTCATATAAAAGCAACACCTGTAAACTCAGGCATGAGTGTTACAATGTAATAGAATGAATTCAGTAAATACATTATAAATAAACAGAAATGAAAAATAGCAACAACAAAAAAAATTCCAATAAAAATCCAATATAATATTTAATTAGATAAAATTGCACAGAAGATACAACATATATTTAGATGGAATTAGGTTTACAGTATCATTTGGGATTTATTTACTGTTCATATTGTTTACAATATAGCTTCTGCAATTGAAAAACAGATGTCATTAGTACCAATTGATAATATCTGATGAAGAAGAAAGTTAGGATTAATGATAATATCAGATGAGGAAGAAAGTTAGGATTAATTCTTATTAAGGTTCATAATTAACTATTACTGGGGAAAAAAATCAAAATTATATTAAACTTTGCTACCAGCAAAATTTGTATTTTACTATTATTATTCTAAAACAATTTCAAACTATAAAATAAATACCTGTTGTCTAAATCTACCAATTTCCTCCACACGGAATTTTCCTGAAGCATTAGAGCATTGGAAGAGTCTTGTAGGAAGAATGGGAGATTCAGGCTAATCAAAATAAAAGATCAAAATTAATTGTTTTTTTTTTAATAATTAAAACTAATATTACTTAATTACTGTTAACACTTTATTTATTTATTATATGATGAATTGCCCAGAAAGTCAAGCAATCCATAAGCACAAAGTGACAAATAGAGGATAAGCTAATTTCAAGTGACTAGACATGGATTTTTTCCAATTACAATTTTTTTTAATTGGTAATCAATTCAGGAACCTATTTCTATTTATCAGGCTATTCTTAGCATTGATTATCTAATTATATTTGATTGATAATAAGTTTAATTTTTATCATCTTATTAGCCATTTAATTTTATTAAAATAATGAAATAATTTTTATTAAGATAAATAAAATGTTTTTTAAACTTTGAATGTTATTTAAAAATAAACTTTGTAATAAATATAAAAAAAAACTTTCTAGGTTTCTGGCAGATGCATATTCTCCCTTTCCTCCAATAGCAGCCCAGAATTCCGGTCCTTCCTCGCCTTCATTGATTAGAATTGGAGGTCTAATATAAATATATGTATATATTTTTAATTTTTAAAAATGAATTATATACATAAAAAATCATAAGATAAAATAAAAACAATAAAGAAAAAAAACTGAATGACTAAAAATAAGTAGAAGTACTAGCAATTCCCAATTTACATAAATAATCCCATTCCCCAACTTTTGCATAATCTAATTTAAAAATAAGTTTTAAAAATTGAATCTTCATTGTTGATATATTGAATGATCATATTGACAGTTACCACACTGAAAATGTGTTTATGAAATATACATATATTATTTTAAAATTTTTTTTAAAAAAAATACTATTTGAAAAACCATATTTCTAATATTTAACATAATAGATGCTCTATAATTAATAATTTTTTATTTAATACATTTTATTTTAGTAACAATAGGATAAAAAGATAGCTTTTTAAATATTTTTATTTAAGCTAGAAACTCTGTTTATTGATTGGTTTGCTTGGTAAATTTTGAAATCAACATTTAATGTATTTAAAACCAATAGAATTTGTTCAAATTTTGTACATGCAATATATCAAAGAAATATTTTCAGTAGGTTCCCTAGTTTTTTTACTGTAGTGGGTTTGCTGGACTAAATTTCAAATATTTTGATATCAAATTTCAAATCTATTAATATTAAGTGATCTTTTAAATTGAAATATAAACAATATTGATATTTCTCTCGACTATAAAAGCTCTCTTTTATAAAAGTTTCTTTTGATTTGTAAAAATTGATTTTTTTTAAATGCTTTCCAAGTAAACAAAACTATATTGCAAATAATCTTTAATATATGTGATTCTTCTTTCAAATATTAAGCTAATGTTTGGAATAATTGAAAAAAATTTTTCAACCACAACTGGGGTTTTTATAAGTAACTTGAAATAAAAGCATATGGGTCCAGAAATTCATTAATTCAATCTCTACTTTTTATAAAAAGGGATTGAATTTTAATTTTTGGAAACCTCACTCTTTTATTTCAAGTTTAATATAAAAACCCCAATTGGGGTTGAAGAAACAATTATTTCCAGGTTTTTTATTCTATAATAAATGCATTTATTATAAATATTTGTATGGAATTAAATACTGAATTATTATTCGACATTGAAAGAATTAACCTTTTTATGAATAAATGAAAGATATTTCCTTTATCCTTTTTCTTCTGAAGATAGAACAAAAAAGTAAAATTAGTTTGCTGCTAAAATTATATTTGCTTTTAACTTTTCATATTGCTAAATTGAATTTTTATTTAATTCTGAATGATGTTTTTAAAATATTTTGCACACATTCTATATACATATGTAAATCCATATATATATATATATATTAATAAAACTAATTAATAAATTAGAGAATTTAAAGCAAGACTGAAATAAATTTTGAAGATATTATTTACAGTATCTTAAAAATATTTTGCCAAATGTACTTTCAATATTTTCACATTATAATCAACGCACATTTACAAACTAGAGAAACAATGTAGTAAAATGCTGTAGTACTTTAAAGAATTGTTAAAATTTAAAAATGAATCAAAAAGATTTTAAAATAATATAAGTATATCAGATTTATACGATTGAATCTTCAATATAAGTTACTGTGAAATATATTTTCAAAGTTTCAGAGGATTCTGAAAACATTCTAATTTGTTATCAGATTTACATATACATATATACTGTAAATATTTAATAATTGCTGTAGCTATGAAAAATATTTTTTTACAGTTATAACACATTATATTAAGAAGATATTGCAGCACTAATATGTCAGATATTTTTATATAAATACAGATTTGCACGAATGGTGGTCTGCTTATACTAAAAATTTTAAAAATTATATAGATATAAAAGTAACCACAAAGATTATAATAAAACCATTTATTTATGCAGAAACATAAGTCAGTGAATTAAAGATAGTGTTAATAATTAAACTTAATGTTCAAATAATTACACAGAGCTTCAAATATTAGAAAACTTTAATTTAAAAAATTTGATTAAATGTAATTTAATTACATTAACACAAATAAGTTAATGTTGATTGTAGAAAATTGAAATGAATTAAGATGTACTTTGTAATCAAAACTTGTAGATTATCTTCATATAAAATAAAATAATTAAGGAGGATGCTTGATAATTAAATGCATCATTGATAAAATTAAGATGTTATAACAGTTTCAAAGAATCTTTTACATTTGATATATATATATTTTAGATTGCAAGTAAGTTGGAGATTTTTCAACTGCCATCTAATTATTGTTTGACCAATGAAATCTAGCTAAATAAAAAGATAAGTAAGAGAATAAAAATCCATACGACACCACTCAATATATTCCCATCCAGGTATTTATCCTTTCTATTGTTTTTTGGATAGGCCTGCTGAAAAGATGTTTGTCCTATAGTGGAATATTTAAAGGCTCTTTATCTATCTACTATATATATTGTGCCAATCAAAATTTGGTGTAATTTTAGTATTTAGTATAATGTCAAACATAAAAAAATATATTTTTTTTTTGTTATTTTCTAATTAGTTTTAATAGAAAATGCATTAGTTTAAGAGCATTGAAAAAGGTTGCTGTGATAACAAATGTTAAAGCAAGAAATGCGTTAATTTTACAACATAAATTTATAAATTAATTCTATTAATTTAAAATACATATGTAAATAATAAAATTTATAACATTGATAAAGTTATTATTGTTTCTTTATTCTATATATTTTATTTACAGCATTCATAAGTAATAGATCATAAACAGTACACACAAATATTTAATGTCCTAAATGTTTATGATATGTGTAATATTGTATTGAAATAATATATAGAAAATATATATTTCCAATGCGGTATTGTGAAAAGATAGTATAAATTGTTGTACTTTGTGTTGAGTTAAAAGATTATCATTTATGTTTTGAAGTGTATTATTTTTTTATATATAATGATTATAAAATATTTATTATTATTATTATTACTGTAAAGAGATTTTAAGCATGGATTGCAGAGTGATTTTGATATTATAGTGAATAAATTTAAAGTGTAACCTTGGATTTAATGATGATAATGACATTAGTTATGCAAGCTTATGAATAAGACTGAATAATTCAAATTTTCTCTCTAACATCCTGACTTTCATAGAAGCAAACCTAACTTCATTTTATATATTTTTTATTTATTTCAAAAGTATTTGCTTGAAAACTACAAAATAATGAAATAGAAAGTATTATATTTTTCCAGGAAAGTGAAATGGATTGACAAATACTTGTTAAAAGGAGGAGAAAAGTAATTTATAGTATTTAAATTCATCTTAATATTTCCCTATTGAAAAAATTATTGTTACATGTGTACAAAGCATTTTAATAATGAAATATTGAAGCTGACAACATATTATTGTAGATTAGAATTATTTCTACCGACAAATATCACTTTATAATGTCAATGTAGTATTTTAACATATTTATTTCTACATTATCTGTTTATTCATAATGCCACTATGATATCAAAAGTTTGATAAGTAGAGGATAAAAAAATAATACTTTGAGAATATTGGAATTTAACAAATATGCATTGTTTTGAATAACTATTTATGATACTTTTACCTTATTTGGATTAGTGAATATCATTAAATTATAACACATGAAATAGACATTAGAACTACTGTGTTTCTTTGAAGTGCTGTGCAGGAGAATTGTGTTCAGGTCGAATGTTAATATGTGTTTATTTCTATATTCATTTATAATATATTTTATAAATATTATTGATTACTATATTCTAAGTTAATTAATTGTTTGTTTTTACATGTAAGAAATAAAACAAAATTAAACTCAGCTTAAATTTAAATTTATTTCCTAAATTTTAATGATTAAAATTTTGATTTGAAATATTATATTAACCATTCACTGCAAATTACTTTCAGAGCAGGAAAACTCACTTGCCTTGATAATATCAAAAACAGTGAATGTTACCCAAGTATAACAATATATATAAAAATGTTTGCCTCGGTATGACCATATCTAGAAAACACTCTGCTAATTAATTTCATTGAATCAGAATTGATTATCTGCATATAGATATTGAAAATCTGAAAGGATTGGATTGTAATAATTACTCATTGATATTCTATTTGGAAAATAAGGTGAATGAATAAACAAACTTATTATTATTATATTTTACCTTAATCAATTATTTTATTATGAATATTGCAGAATTATCATTAGCTTTTTTATATTTTAAATAATGTATGCATGCAGCAACATTTTCGTTTCACATAAATTTTATATATCATATATTAAGCATTAAATTGGTGAAACTTTGTTGTATAAACATCTATTTTTATTAATACTAAATTTAGATGGAGAATAGATTTTATGATTTTAATTAGAGTGTATGTCACAAACATTTATTGTCTATTTATCATTTTTATATTTATTGTTAATAAATTTTTAATTCATTTAAACAAATAAATTTGCTTTAATCATCATTTCAATTAATAATGTAAACCTATTGGCCAATAAAATTTTAATATATAATAATTACATATTGAATTACAGCAAATATTTTATAATAAATAATCATAAAATAGTTTGTGAATCAAACAATTAGATTGGTAATTGTATAAATACAATCTTTTGAGCTGGGTATGCATTTTATGTAATAATAGATTAATTAATTTGGTATAGCTAGATGTTTAATAACTAATCAGAAGATCACCATAATTATTTTATCAGTTATATGCAATAGTTATTTTTGGATAAACTTATATCTGAGCTACTTCGATAATTTATAAAGTATAAGTATATTAGTTATTTAGGATAAGCAAAGGCAATTATAATTGAATGTCAATGCATTCTTTTAAAGTATTATTTATTGGATATATGTTATAGTAATTCATTATTTAATTAGAAAGATGGTAATTTTATGATGTTATAAAATTGGTAATTGCATATACAGTATTGAAACTGGTATTTGAACTATATTAAATAGAATGATTTACCTTGCTCAGATTTAAAACGCATTGGAGTAGATTATATATTTAATTTATACATTAAGCTTTTAATATTACCATTTTCTTAGAATAGAATATAGTAATATTATACATATTAGGGTAATTACAATTTAGCTTAAAAACTTGACTTTATTGACTTGAAGAATTATTCATCATGATTTTCTAATTGCATTTATATAAGTGTCAAATAAGAGTCTTTCATTTATTTCATGTCATTATGATTTGGATACTGTAAATTGTAAGGCTATTTGAAGAATTGATTTTCATTTTATATCAATTTTGCATTGATTTTCATTTTATATCAATTTTGCATATTATGTTTTATTATAATTTTAATATTATAGACATTTTATTCCAATACAATTTGATATTGTAAATTTATGAGGTTTTAAAAGAGAAAAATATATATATTTTATTAATGATAGGTTAATGTGCATAAATCTGAAGGAAAACAAAGTCTCTTACCATTATTAAGTATTTCTATTCTGTTACAATTGGTTTACTCAACAATGGCATATTAGTATTTATGAGATAGTGTTGCTCTGTTAACAATTATTTCATTTTATTCTGTTATAATTGGCTCCCAAATTTGTCAGGTGATTTGAAATATTATCTTCTTGTATTTTATTCTACTACAATTGGCAATCAACAATTAGGTATTCTGTTACAATTGGTGTTTCAAGTTCATATGCTATATTAAAGTCTTTTTTCTCTATCCTTAAATTTTTATTGTGTTACAATATATACAATTATATTCCACAAAAGTAAAAGTTATTATAACAAATGTTAATATATATAATGATTATAAATTAAGATACCAGTTTATTGTTGAATAGAATGCTACTGGCTTTTCATATTAATTGAATTGATTTTGTGACAATAGATTCAACAACTGACCAGTTTTCTTCTTGTGCTCAAAAAATACAGAAATATATATATAGATGAATGTACTATACTATTTTAGTCTTTAAATTTGTTCACATTTCGGTTATAATATCTAGTCTGACAAATCTAATAATCCAGAGTATATACAAACAATGCCTTATTATTATTTAGGACTAAAGAATGTAAAAATGATTTATAAGACTAAGATAAAAGCCTTTATATATATTAGATGAATATATATATATATAAGTATATACATATGAATAAAATAAACTGGATAGAAATTAAAAAATTATAAACAGCTATACTGACAAAACAAAGAACTCTTGAGATACTAATAAAATTATTAAAGAATAAATGGCCAATAACTTTTTAATCAAAAGATTTAGAACAAGTTTAATGTTACTAAAATGCTGAGAATTTTGAATAGATTATACACCTTTTTACCTGAAAGATAATTCGAAAAGAAAAAATAGAGAAACAAGAAATGCTAATAGAATAATGGATGGTTGCTGAAAGATAAATAGAGAAATGAAAAGAATTTGATGCAACTTTTATTAATCTTCAAGGACATTTGATAAAATTGGGATATTTTGGCAGATATTTTGTAGGGATAAAGACATAGACTCCATGAAGTTATTTATTAGGAAATTTGCTTACAAATTAGATGAAAAAATGAATTGGGATTATAGTTAAAACAAAGTCCAAATTAGGTTAAATTTAGGTAGTTCATTCATAGATAACCTAACTAGCTCCCCAATATTGGTTGGAAAAGAATATCTTGCAACTATAAAAACAAAAAACCTGATTAATATGATACAGTCTTCATTCACTAGTTGAGAAGAGTTACAATTCCATGGGTGTAGAATTCATGAATTATCTTTTTTACCATTTTAAAGAAATTATGAAAATATGCTAAAAGAGATTTTAAGAAGTAAGTGGGATTAAAAAAAAGATGTTGTCTGATGATCACAATAATATCGTGTATATTGAAGAATAATTGCAGAAGATATAAAGACTTTGAAAACTGGTCCACTATGATATTAAGGAAACTGCTTTTTAGAAAATACCTAATGATGAGGTTTAGATTGGCTAAAAATTTCTGAAACTACATTTGATTATGCATTCTTTCCAATGATTTGTTTCTTTAAAAATAAAAAGCAGATAGCCAGAAATAGATATGGACAATTTTTCAATTGTAAGTACTTGTAAGTTCATTAATTAATACAAAAATCAGATTCTTAATTAAATCCTTTAAAGACTGACACTCAATAAAAATTTTAAGCTAAAAAATATTTTCAAATCTACAACACAATTGATGAATTACTAAAAAAAAATTTTTTTAAATTACGCCTATTATTTTAAATAGAAATCTTACCTGTCAGGTGAGACATAACTGACAACCTTTCTTCCCATTTCTTTTTCCACTTCACTAGCTCCCTAATAATTAATAAAAGTATTTCATTCTAAAGTATTATTACAAAAATGATTAAAGACTTTTTTAAACTAAAATTAACATCATTTATGATTACATGCTTTGTTTCAAATAATCAACTTACTTTACCAAACCATAAATAAGTAGATGATGGTGTTTCCAAAACAAATACATCATCAGAATTCAGAGATGAAGCTTTCTCGGCAACTTGTACAGCTCTTGTATCTACTTCATCAGCTCCACAGACATGAAACATACGGGTCCCATCAACATCATAAGTATCATGGTCTCTAAGATTTTTAAATCCACTAGCTTTGCCACCCTAAAATATATACATATATAGTAATAATAATAATTTATAGTAAGTTCATAACTATCTCACAAAATTAAACTATTTCTGACTACTTTCAGAGTTTTTATTTATGGTAATTATGGATAATGACATTTGCAAGCTTCAACATTGATTGATGAAGATGATATTATAGCCTTAATCCATTTACATTAAGTAATCTTTACAAAATAAAATTTCAAAGTATTCATTTTATGGCTAACTTAACATAACAACATCTAATGTAATAATTTTAGGAGCTAATGAATATCTCTTAATTAACTATCTTACATTGTTCAACCATCTTAGCTGATGAAAATGATTTCACTTCTAACTGCTTTTACAGGTATAAAATATAAAATAAGTTTAACTAGCCCACTGCATCTCCAGCAGATTTCTACAAAGCAATCATGAAGAAGACTCATTTGGAACTAACTTGTGGGTAGTGAGAATAGTTAGATACCCATTTATCAATTAATAATTGGATGGCTAACTGTTGCTATAGATTCGAACTATATAAAATAATTCAATCATGAACTTTAATATAATAGAAAATGTAAAATCCCAGATAACAAATTTCCACAAGACATTTAGTTTTTTATGGATTTTGTCCAATGGGATCTTTTAAAATTTGCACCTGATATCAATAGAACTCATTGATCATGTTACAATTATTTTCTTTTTAGTACTTTTTTATCCAATTAGATTCAATGGTATTTTCACAGAAATCAAGTTCAGTTTTCTCTTGGGAAATGAAAAGCTTTCCTCTAATATCAAGTAAAGTAGTTTGAATAAAAACCAATGAGGAACAATAGGAATGAAGAGGCTTATTGGTGAGAAATATATAAAAAAAAGAAGACATATTAAAAGATTTCTGATAAGTGGATTTTTTTGTTGTTGTTTTATGTAAGTAAAATGGAGACAAATTATAAGGGTATTTATTGAAAATTTTGTATATAAATCAGAAAAGAAATTGAAATGAGAAATACTTAGAGTAAATGAATTATAACCAGTGTCTTGATGATGTGGTTAGCACCTCAGCCTTCTATACCTATGACGTGAAATTTGAATTCAGAATGATTTCCAACTTAAATAGTTTTTCAGGCCATAAAACACAATTTTTCTTTCAAATAACCTATTCATTAGTACCCAGATAGTCATTTTGTATTGATTAGTATATGAAGATTAAGTTGGAGGATAATTTTTGGGTTAATTTGATTTTATCAGATATGCTCATTATAAAAATAAAAAAGACAATTGTAATATAGCTTTCACTACTATTGGTAGTGGAGAGTGTTAACATTCCTATGAATGCTAAGCCCACAGTTTTCTTTTTAATTTTTAAAAAGTTATGAAAAACATATTAGAAGAGAAGTGCATTTAAAATTAAGGTCCAGTTCATTTAATAATAATTTTCTAAAGTTATCATCTATCATTCCATATAATAATTGCTCTAATAACCTATCATTTACCTCTAGGCCATAACCACAATCCTTTGCTAATTTCCTGAATGCTATATCATAATCTTAATACTTTTCATGTAGTTACTTTCTATTCCTCAACCTCAATTATGCCACCCATTTAGTTATCTCAGGTGTGAAATAAACATTTAGTTTTTCCTTCAACTCCTGATACAAAACTTTGGATCACAGAATTGATTTTCTAATTTCAATACATTTTTTCCAACCACATTGGCACTTTTATTTTATCATCCTCAATTTTATTTATAAGCATATATCTTTCAATAAGACCCACATAACTCTTCCATGATGCAGCATTATCCATATCAAATTTATAAATTTTGTGTTTAGGAGCACCATTTTTCTGGTTTTATCAATTCTAAGAATATTTATTTTAACTTTATTTTACTATGTTTCACAGGATTTTTTGGAGAGTGGTTAACTGTGGCATTCTGCTATGAACTTCAAGTATTCTATTGACTGTGCCATTCTGCTCTGTCCTGAGAGTATTACTATATTAATACCAAATGAGAGCATTAGTAACATTTAAATACTATTTTGTGGTAACAAAATAAGAATAACAAGTAAAAAACAATTAGAAATTTCATTAGAAATATCTAGTCTATTTAAGCTTCTGTGTGTGTGTCAATTTCTACACACACTGAGTAGATACATAATCTATTGCAATGCGTCTTCATTGAAAAAAGTTCTTCACACATCAATTTGGATACAATAAATATGTCAGAAACAGCAAACACAAATTTTGGCACTTATCATATCATCACTATTTAGACTATCTGCTGCTATTATATGCTAATCATACTTGCAATTATTACACTTCCTCATACTTCATTACTATTTCATAGCACAGAATCTTGGGGGGGGGGGGGAGTATGCAAGATCCCACTGAAACATAATTGTTTCTCGTTTGCATAATTGATATGTTGGCAAATGCAGATTTTCTAAAATAACTTAATAATAATGAAATGATTTATTTATGTACTGTCTGCATGTATCTACATAGTAAAATAATAATCTTTATTTCATGTATTTTATTATTATATATGCACAATCCAATAACATATTCTCTCTTTCAATTAATATAATCTAGAGATAGTAAGTTTCTTTTCTTTTTTTACTTTAGAAAGGATTTTGTTACAAATTTAAGAAGAAAGATTTTTGATTTCTTTTAATCTTTCTATTAAGATAGGTTTTTTTCCCCCCATTTTCTAAAAAAAATATTAAGTTGAATAAAGAACAGTTTTTTGGTATTATTGTTATCAATTTTCTATTGAAAGTTTTAACATTTTCAAAGACAATTATAACTATACAATTTGACTTAAGTAAATAAATGTCTATCTTTTTTTTACTTTTTATAGTAAATTGATGATTACATAAAATTATAAAAAAAAAAAAATCTGATAATTGGACACAATTAATAATTAAGATATAAGTAATTTTTATATTAATTTGTATATAAACTACAATTTATGTATATATACACTACTGATTCACATATTTTGAATTATAATATAGTATTGTATTTAAAGCCAACAGTTAAAGTATGCTATATGTGAATTGTTTTCAGTGAATAATTATTGTATTGCTTTTTATTTATAATTTTTAATTAACTTAGGTTCTAATGGTTTTTGTATCAATTGTTTATTTTCTTGGGCTCTTTGAAAAATGTTTGAACAAGAATCATTGTATATATTTATCATAGATTTATACACATTGCTAAGGTTTAAAAAAATTCTTTACTTATTTTTACTAAGCACTATAAAGATTTTAGATATATTAAGTGCTTGGCGATGCAAAGTAAGAAAAGCTTAACAGTGAAAACTTTTAATTTAATATGCTATGCTGTTTTCAATATCTTTGTATTAATATCATAATCATAGCAATGAATAAGTAAAATTGTTGGTAAAGGGTGTGATATGAATATGTAAATTATATTCAAATTGTATGCAAATATGATTATATAATCCACTTTTTAAAGAGAGAGAAGCAGGATTCCTTTTTGTTTATAGTATTATAATTATTAGCAATATTCCAGGCTTCCTTTATCTTACATTTAGCACTGTTCTTATAGACATATAATGCTGGCTGATATAAGATTGAATGTATAACACGTTTTTTTTCATGCTCTAGAAATATCGATTTGAGGTCTGGATTGCCTTTAGCTCTTTTGTATAGGTATTGGTGTGTGGGAATGTTTTATTGCTAAGCTGGCACAAGATCCTCCAAAGTAAATGGTGCTGCAGTTGATTTGATTACATGAGATCTTGTACACAATTTGTGGAGTTTGTTCGAGGGGAAGTTTATCTTTGAAATTATTGATTAAGCAGTTTAGAATGGAAAGGCTAATTCTGTAAAATTCAGTACAAATTTTATTGATACTTTGAGAAATCGTTTTAAGAAAAATAAAAGAACATAATGTAGAATTATAAAGACTTTAATGGTAAAAAAAAAAAAATTCTCTTTTTTCTCAAAAGATAACTTATATGCAGTGAGTTTTTTGAAAAACTAAATAGCTAATCTGCAAAATTCCTCTTCTTTTCCTTTTATTTTGCTCAGTCTGGGGGGCAAGGAGAAGTATGATATGATTCATTGTTAAAAATAACATGTTAATTAAACATTACTTGACCTTACTTTAACAAAGGCTAAAAAGAAAGTTTTTTAAAAACAAAAAATTACTTCATATAGCATTAAATCATTGGTGTAAATTTAATTATAAATTATTAAAATAAAAATGATTTTAAACCAGTAAGCATCACATGATCACATTTCCTATACAGGTGGCAATACTGTATGGAGAGTTTTGCTCTGTTTATCAAAAATGATTTTATTGTTTGATTAAAAATTATATACTTTATATATAAGCAAACAGTTTACACTTTGTGGCTAATTGTTCTAAATCAAAGTATATAAAGTGCGCTAACACGCACAAGCACACAAAGCTAAAATCAAATAAAGAAAAGTATATATTATTTTATTTTAATATATATATTTAATCAAATGGCTAAGCGCTTTCAAGGGTCAAAGCCCTCATATTCATAGCCGTTTTGTAAAAATATAAGAAATTGATTAGGAACGATGTAAATTTATGCAAATGAAATGATTATGCATTCCATTTCTTGGATATTTTGTAGCAAGAGTCTTTTCTATTTATGGCATCGCCATCTCTAGAGATAAAGTAAGCCTCTTTTATCTTCCTTTTAAGATCGTGTCGCTCTCTGCAAACCACTACTGGATTTCCAGATTGGCAATCGTGACCAGCTGAAGTGCAGTGCTGTGCAAAAACTGAACTATAAGCAGTGTCCACCAGTGCTTTATTGTAGGAGTAAGTGTGTTGGGATAGCCTAGTGGACAGAGAGGCCCTGGTCTCACCATAATATGATGATTTACAATATTTTTCAGGGCAGACAATATTATAGACCACCTGAGGTGTCAGCGAGGGTGGTAGGCTGTCCTTGGTGTTATTGATTAGTTTGTTGGAGTTAGGAGGTGTGTAAAAACATAAATGGTATTTATTATTGAATATATTGTAAAAACATTTATGCACATTAGGCAGATAAGGGAGTAGAAGTCCTTGCTGGTCTATGTTAGGGGTCTGATTATTTATTTTAGAAAAAAACTTTTATTTTCCTGTTAATTAAATTCAGATTAAAACCAACTTTTATTAGGTCGTCCCTGTATGATGCTAGGTTAGCTTTTTTATCTGCCTCAAATTTACATAGGTGCATATTTCTATACAAAAACGAGGTTAAGCCAGAGAGTTTGTGTTAGTTGGTGAATTGGAAAGGGGGTGGGAGTGTCCTCTAACATCAAGACGTTTGATGAGCATTTTATAATTAAGATGTGTGTGTTAGTTAGATTCTTGGTATTTTGAAATTATTTGTTTTTCGAAGTAATACTTGAGATGATGCCGCTCATAGGCAATCCCATCGGCCAACCATCTTTCATATGAAACCACTGGTTGTGCCGAAGGCCATGATATTTTTAACAAGCCATGATAAAAAGTCTACAATAAAGTCAATCAGTGGCTGAGCCGAGTTGTGGTTTATAAGCTCTTCTCTTACAATATGAATATATTTAGCCCTGTAAATGGAGCCGTACAACTCTGAAACATCAATAGTAGCCAGTGTGGTATCTGGGTTCAAAAGTAGGTCTTTTATTTTTGTGACAAATTGGAATGACGAATTTATGGTATATGAACTGAATCCCAAGGCTTGAATGAGCTATTGATTAACCCATTTTGCTGTATTGGAATAGTGGACCCCTCCAAAATCCAAAATAAGTCACAATGGAATATAAGCCTTGTGAATTTTGGCATTGGCAAACATCCTTGGAGGAATGGATGCAGACGGGTAAAGTCTATAATATTCCACCTTAGAGAAAGCTTTATTGCAGTGTGGTCTGAGAATAGAAGAAATAAACTTATCTTTATTTAATTTGTTATTGAAGTCGGGAAGCCTTTGAAATTGTAGTTTGTTGATCTGCTGATCTAGTTTAGATGTGTAGTCCTGTGTTTTCATGAGAACGAATCTATTGCCCTTATCGTCCAGCATGCATGTGACATCTGCATCTTTAAAAAATTGTCAGGTTTTTGCTATGTTTGCTTGCCAGGTATGTGTGTGTATATATAAAGATTTATGCTGCAGAGCATTAACTACTTGAGTAATGTATTTATCTTTATCTGCATCGTTGACTAGACCGGCTTCTGCATCAGCAATAAGCTCCATATTGGGATGTTTCCATCCACCCCCAACATATCGCGGGCCTCTGCATAAACATCACACACCTGTTGTGGGAGTGGTATATCTGTGAGGTGCATGAAGGCCGAGGTTTCAGGATCTTGAAGGCAGACATTCTGCTGATAAGCCAAAAACGCAAGTTTTTTTATCAAATTTGTGCTTTATAGATATAAAATAATGACCTTCTCATAAAATTAAAATTAATAAATGACCCACATTTTAATATTTGCTATTTTCTCTCTTTTAAAAATAGGAAGAGATTATTTTAAATCACTCTACACATTATAACAGATGTTTTTTGTATGTATGGTTGAAATTTCCATGAAAATGTAGTTCCTTGATTGTTTAGCATTGAATCTTAAAAGAATATTTGCTTATTTCATCATTATTTAATATTAAATGTATGTGAATGAAAGTACTGAATTTGATAACAAACAGAATTTTTTGTATATATATAAAAAATAGTTACAATTATAGGTTGAAAATTAAAATGTAATCATTTTTATTACCAAAAAAAAATTTAAAATGCACAGAAAGATGGAAATTTTGCTATCAATATACAAAAAAATAATAATGCATCAATAAAAATTTAAGATAATTAGAGAAATGCTTACAGAAAAAATTACTAGTTTTCCTTTAAAGATTCTTAAAAAATGCTCAGTTTCACGACCTTGAACAATGCGAACCTAAAAAAAAATATCAATAAAAATACATATAAAAAACAATAAATTATTTAAATTCTTCCAATTTAATAATCATTATCAAACCATTTTAATTATAGTTTTTTGTTATTTTTTCCATAACTCAAAGTTAAAAATAACTTTTCATAACAATTTTATAATATAATTGTAATATACAAATTTTATCTCGTCATGGTGTATAAAAAAATTATAGAGGTTTAATAATAACTATTAAACTGACTAAATTTAAGAAATTAATTTATTGTTTGGTATATATATTTGTTATAAAATCAGCATAATAGAAGACTTTTTAAAAAATTTATTTGGAAATTATGCCATAATTAGATAAATAAAAACTAAACTTTTGACTTTTGAGTCTAATTAACTCTATATCTAGTTATTCTTAGGTAGAAAGTAAATTAAGATGAAAAAAATGTTAAAACCCTTACTAATTACCAAGCCAAGTGATTAATGCTTTTTCTGCTACTGTTGAGTTTGGAAAAGTCTCAAAAAAGGCCAATCATCTGCAGTGATTTATTTAAATACTGTTTTATATATATATGAACATAAGTAAAACATTCTTTAATTAGCAGAGTAAAGACTTCTTTAGTATACTATTACAATGAAGCAGTGATTGAGATGATATTATTCACCCAATAAACAAATATCAAATAGTGAATTACATTTTGTTCCCTCTTTCTTTACCTTCGAGCTAAAAACATCTAGAAACTCATTTATCAAACAATAATTGAATAATTGTGAATAAAATATCTGAAGAAAAATTTTAAATTTGCTTGGAATAAAAAAAATGTCCAACTTTCATCTGGATTCCCATTATGGCATATTGTTTTTGAACAAAAAGAAAGAAATGAAATTTGCTAGAATTTTTACTATCAAAATGCATAATAAAAAAGAACTCAATGAATAATAAATGTAAATGCCATAGCTCAAAAAAAATAATAACTTATTTTTATGAGATAAATATAAGATTTGTAGGAAATTCAGAATAATTGAATTTACTATATAGCTGCTTATAATATCAATTCCTACTATGGAAGGAAGCCTCGTACAAAAAAAAAACATTATAATTAAAATTAAAATAGAAAAATATATTTGTTCACTTTAAATATTTACTTACATTTAATTATACATTGCTTATTGTATTTGTTCATTTTTTTTTTTTTTTGTTAAGATTAAGAAAAATGTCACATACTCTATGATGAATGATATTTGATAAAAATATCTGTCTCTTATTAATTTTTAAATTTGTTATTATAAATAATAAAATAATATTATTGGTCAGTAAATAGTGAAAGATTTGATATGTTTAAAGATAGCATAAAAATAAATAATCAAATAGCTTTACTGCTAGAAAGTTCATAAAAAGTTCAAGCATAGAAGGTGCCATAACTGAAATAGATTTGAGAATCTCATGCAACAAAGTCTGACACACAACCACTGCATTAAACCATACAGGGTAAAGATAGGATTATGAGATATAATATTAAATGTGAATATGAAATTGGAAAAAATAACAGACTAGCATTATATATAAGATGAATAGAAGTGGATAAAATAGATCCTAAGATCTAGGTGCAGTGTTCTCAGATCCAAGGCTCCTCACTGATGATGGCCACAAGCCAGAAACTAGTCTGGGGATATTGGATGAGTAGGTACTAGATAGGGATTTTATGCACAAGCCTTCTGGCATCTATTGATTACTCTGTTTGGCACAGGGTGACACTACTGTATGGGGAGTTTTGCCTTTGTTATATTAAAAACCCTATATTAAATCTTAAAAGAACAATTTGGATATATTTGTGCAAAAGAATTCTATATATATCATTAATATTTTTTGAATCTTAATTATTGTATTCTTGTATAAATAATTACTAATATTTTGGGATATGATAAATTTAAATGGATATTAGCAATATGCATAATATTTGAGAACAAACTTATAATTTTTTTCCCAAAATAACAAATCTTGTTAGAAGGTCCTGTTTGTTTATTTTATTATCTTAATTATCTGAAATTTATTTTATGCTTTGATTTATTTATATTTTATTACAAATAGAGTTTGTTTAAATTTTAAATAATCTTCTTTTTATTAGTTTTAAACAACTTAAATCCTGTCACCTCATATAAAAAAAATATATATATTTTGATGAACTTAACAGAATAAGGAAAGCACTGGTACTTTTCATCTTCTTTATTTATTATCATTTCATCTTCCTCCTATCTCATTCTCATGCATATAAAAAAAAATCAAAACATTCTGAAATGTTGCTTAAAATTTTTTTAAAAAACTTTATTGATAAATTTTATTAATCAACTATGAAAAAATAATGCTCTAAATAAGATGAACAACTTCTAATTTTTATATAACGCTGAAAGTTTGTAAAAATTATATAATTATAGCTATTTTGCAAATTTTTTAAAAAAAATTTGTTATGCAATTATAAATTGTGTTTCTTATCTTTCTTTTTCAATTTTTTTTTAATTTAAAATTTATAAAGTTATCCAATAATGAAATTTCTTGACATTGATGAAATAAGATAAAATTAATAACGATAATCAATTTTATATGACAATATAATTCCATCCTTTTTCTGCAGCGGTAACATTTCCAGTGATCGAACTTCTTATGTATTCCCAAGCAACAAAAGTGCAGGAAAAAAAAATATAAAGACAATTTTCATATTTAAACTCACAGCATAATGAGCATGCAAAAGTATGAAAATAAACAAACATTTCTAATGAATCTTGAGAAAGTTATTTTACAATTACCTTTGTGGGTAACAACTAATAAACCAAAAATTACAGTGCTTAATATTGTTGTGCACTCATTCGACCACAATATCTTGGACTATCATAAAGTTTCTGCAAATGGATTTTACATCAAAGAAAATAGATCCAGAGCTCTACTTTCTTTGTAAAATTTGTATTAAAAAATTGCAGTAATAGTAGGAACAAATGCTTTATCCTTGAAGGTAGAAAACTAGCTTAAGACATGATACATAAAATATATACATGGGTTGCGTATATAAAAGATATATTTTGCAGGTTCATCTGAGTTAAAAAAAAATTTAAATATTGATATACTGACGTATATATATAACCTAATATTTACCAATAATATTTAATAATTTTTAGACATAAGAAATTTATTTATTAAACATTTCTCACATAGGATTAAGTACAGAATTAGTATTATATGTGAGTGAAGTAAAATTTGTTTATGCTTATACTTTTATTCCTAATTTCTTAATGGAAACTAATTCACACATTCTGAATACTATATTCTATAATTTTTCTAAACTTTTTGATTGTGTAAAATATCTTTTTTATAAAAAAAAATATTACATAATTAAGACCACATATCTTGCATATGATTAACATTTTATTAAGTAAATTAATTCTTTACAACATACAATGTTAATTCAGATTTTCAAAAATTTATCAATAACTCCAATATAGTTGAATGCAAGATGTCTGACTTAAAATGTAATTAAAAAATAAAAAACATAAACTTTTCTATATTAAAATAGCAATGCTGTAAATGTTAGCATATCTATAAGTGTTTTACATCATTATTAGATGGTGCTGTAACTAGCCATACAAATATAATATTGTTCCTGTTAAAGAATATTCAGTAACCAATGTAACTAACTATAGGTTTACTGAAAACTTTAATGGCTGAATCATAATGCTTTTCGTGAAAAATACTATTTTAATATAATTAATTATGTAAATTATAATATAAAAAGACTGAACTTATAATGAAACATATTATATGATATAAAATGACATCTTCTCACGACAAAGTTTCTGTGTACAGATCATATGGTCATCATATATAAAATAAAAAAACATACATTGAAATATCTTCTATTAAGCTCAACATGAAACAAGATATCAGATTATGTATAAAAACTAGATGTTGGTTATTATTGCTAAAAATAAATAAACCAGATTTTTAAATAGTCCACTGCAGTAAAAAGGCTTCTCCAACAACTCTTCAATAGGAAAAAGAACCCATTACTTCCCAGGTTATCCAACTTTTAGATAGTGAGGATGTGATTGTTTTTCCATTCTTGTTTTATCTTCTAATTAATAATAGTTAGATTACCATTTACTGACCAATAGTGAATGATTAGCTGGATTGGTATAGGCCAATTAACTCTACTTATAATAAAAAAGTGAAAAAAATTTCAAAGTATACTCATTTTGAGTTCAAATTCTTTGGGCAATGTGTATATAAAATCTAAAATTCTATTCACAAAAAACTTAATAGAAAGATCAATGCTTTGACTCACATAATTTCAATATGAATCCAAATATAATTATAAATGTGTGATTTTTTTCCGCATATGTTAGTGAAGCTATAATTATAATTTAAGATTTAATATACTAGCTTAGTGCTTTCACTAACGTATGCGGAAAAAATCGCAAATTTATAATTACAATTTTTATTGGTGAAGAAAAAAGACAATTTATTACATAAATGAATCTAAATATAGTATTCCCACTTATGGCAAAATCAAGTTTTATTTTTTTCTGGTCAACCTATCGCACATGTGTCGAACCTAGTGCATTGGTAATAAAAGTAAAATCTATGCTAATTCTTATAAAGTAATAATATATTTCAAAACCAATTTCTATTAGTATTCAGAAAAGAAATTATATCAAAAATTTAAATTCAATGAATGAAATTTTAAAAAAAAGATTTTTCTTCTGGCATTCAATAAGCCTTGCAGTTTTGTTCTTTAAAAAATTATTTTCATCATGAAACATAAAAAACAAAAACTGATTGATTAAAATTTGAAAAATGTTCTATTGCTTTAATTTACTAAATAGAATTAGAAATCTATCAAAGAAAAAAAATATTTAAGCTTTATGAAAAAAAGACATTATTTATCTATAATATATTGTATTTTATACATAAATTATACAGTAGTGCACAAATGTATAGTGCATTTAAATCTTTGCGTGGAAAAACTGACTCAAATGTTCTAAGCAAATGATAATTTTTGAATCTTAGATCTGTAGCTGGAATTAAACATTAAATGTTTCCATGGATTGTTATTATAAAAAGAATAAAAATGAGGAGATTATATCTATAAAAACAAAGAGAACATTTTTTAGCTTTTGATGTTGCTAAGAAACTATCAATTATTACTAATTGACAACCCTGAGGCTAAACAAATTTTATCATTAATCTATAATAGCTCTTTCATTGGAGTTTTTTGTTGAAATAAAAGAAGGTACCTCTTTTACTTCAAACCAAAGTTCTTATATGGATTTAAATCCAGAAAACTACATATCATATATTTCCAATTGAAGATAAAAGACATGAAGTTTTTTTGTCAAGATGTGTTGTTCTTCCGTTAAATAATTGCCATCAAAATAATTATTAAAAAAGTATAAGATTTAAAAAAGATTTTCTCCAAATTTCTAGTGATTTTTCTGAATCATTTAATAACATTTCTTTGAACACATCTCATTTTCAAGGACTTTCATCAAAAACAGCAGATTTGCATTTTGGATGATATTCATGAAAATGATATTTATACTGAAAGTGCTGTGATAACTTATTATGAACAAAAAAAAAAAATAGTCAAATTTACATCACTTAACTTTCTTTTAGGAATTTATTCCATATATATAAAATATTATGCGAAGCTTCATAACTCAATAATTCAATCATAATAATAAGCAATGTAGATAAATTTTATTGATTTAAAAAAAGGGATTTAGCAATAACTAAATTCATTCATATTAATAGTGAAGTAATGGTTCAGTGTTGAAATGTTTATAATTATTATAGTTGACTTTATTAATCATAATTTATGTTATTGATACAAAAAAACATATATTAAGTTGAGGTCAATAATAGATTAAAATATATTACAGATTAGTATAAAAGCTTAGTAATTTAATTTTCTATTTATTTAAGCTCACATAAGCATTCAGGGGAGGGTTTGGTAGTAGAAAGCTGATAAACCTAATAAACTAACATTTCTGCCACACATTAACCTAATTCTATAATTCCATTTGCAGAGTTTTATTTCTGTTGAAAAGATTTTAAAAACTTAGTACAGAAATGAAATAAATGACTGAAAACTTGAAAGTGATTATATAGAAAAGTAGTTTGAGTTTGTGTTTTTATTAATAAAGTTTTGTTGGTGTTTAAACCAAAAAATTTGAAACAACACATATTTCTCGCTATTATTGTAACTGCAATTACATAATTTGTATAGTTTAATTATAAAAAGAAATAATTTAAATCTTACATATATTTATATTATTAAGAATTAATTTTAATTAGCACTTGCCAAAAATAAAACTATTCTTAAGTACTATAATACATAATAACCAAGTTTTACCTGAACGGCTCGCCCTAACAGTTCATCATCTAATCTAACAGCCCAAATTGCTGAAGAAGCTCTTTCATCTTGGGTACTTTCTAAGCCCTGAAATAAAGAAAAATCACTACTATATAGATAATTTAATGCTGTTATGATATGTATGTGTATGCTTAAATACACATGCATATATAAGTATAAAATTAATGAGAAAAAGTTATAAGTTTAAATAAATTAAAGAATTTTAAAAGAGTGATTCTTTTAAAATAGCAAGTAAAAGATTTATAACTTTAAGATTAGAAAAAAAATATTTTCTAAAATGAATACCAGTCTAATTAATGAAAGTAGAATACATCATTAATGAAATAAAACAATTAAACGAATTCATTTTAGATTTCCTTTATAAAATAAATGAAAAACTATAAAAATAATTCATTAATTGAAGTCAGAAAGGTAATGATGTAAATTATTGTATGGAGATTAAAATGAAGAATCACCTGAGTGGACGAATGGGAGTATGAGCTAATCAACTGCAAGGATTAGAACAATGAAGGCCTGAGTACGAATTAGATGAAAAACACTCCACTTCATTCTTGGAGCTTCACCTGTGCGCACAGACACATACATTGGAGCAGATCATGTCCCATGGCACAGTGACTTCAAGTGCGAAGAGCTGGCCTCCGAACATGAGAACAGTCAGCTAGGACTCTTACAGGTTGTATTGATCTAAATTATTATTTAAGTATGCCTTCGGGCCTTGCTATGTTAAATTATTGTATATATGTAAGTAGTTAAAATGCTACTAAGGATTGTTCATCAAATTATCTAAATATTAACTGTTTAGTAGTGATTTGTACTTTTGGGAAGTGTCCTCTTAGATCAGCTAGACATAGATGTTAGTAATGTATTACTATTCTCAGCACATATCTGGTGTAGTATATTAAAATTATTCTCAGACGAGATTTTGAAATGTGCATTTATACATATAGTTGTTCATACCTAGCAAACAGTTACATCCAACTCTAGCTTTACTTAAAAAAATTTAATTAAATACCTAGTGTGTATTTAAGTAAGTAATGATAATTAATCATGTTTTTATTATCATAAAATATCAAATAATATGTTTTTCAATTTATTTATTTTCTTATGTGCAAAAAATTGCACAACAGTTATGCTTAAATTGTTGTAAATGAAATTATATATTTTTTTAATTTCATAACATATCTTTATATTCATTTAATATTTTAAAAAATTGATGATGAAGTCACCATGTTTGAGATGATTGACTAAGATTGTATCATGTTCAGCTCCAGTAACTTTTAAAATATTTTCATGTTTTTTTTCAAAATTTCATAAAAAATCAACTTAGCAAAAGCTAATACCACTAGACAATTCATAATACAAAAAATTATTATATATCTATTAATATTGTTAAGAATAATTATATGAATTACAAAATTTAATCCTCAAAAAAAAAAAATCACAAATAGAACTTTATCCTTAAAAAAATATACAAATTGAAAACTGCTAAAACAGGCAAAACTCACTATATGTATTGCCACACACAGCAAGTTAGAGTAATCAATGGATGCCAGAAGGCTTGTGCATAAAATCCCCATCTAGTGCCTACTCATCCGATATCCCCAGACTAGTTTCTGGCTTGTGGCCTTCGTCAGTGAGGAGCCTTGGATCTGAGAGCACTGCACCTAGATTTTATGCACAAGCCTTCTGGCATCCATTGATTACTCTAGCTTGCTATGTGTGGCAATAGGTATAGTAAGTTTTGCCTGTTTTAACAACAGTTATACACAAGCATAAGAGGAGGTGGTCATGTGATGTTTTTGGCTTAAAATTGAAAACTGCTAAAATATCACCTGAGGATGCTATTACTAATGTTCACCAAAAACAAGTTAAATTTTTTTTTAAATTCTTTAATTAGTTAACAATGAAGATAATTTTTGTTGAACACCAATATTTTTAATGATCTCTTGTAATTTGAATAAAATAAAAAAACTTTTAAAGAAATTGAGAAAATAAAAAAAAGTCAGGTGCTAAAATTAAAAAAAGGCCATTAAACGTCAATAATATTAGTGCATATTTACAGGCTCATACTAATGATCATGAAATTTGTACTTCAGAAAATAATTTTTAAAGTTAGTGACAATAAACTTTCAGACTTTTTTTTTATTTATAAAATTTCTTTTGCAAATAACATTTTAAGTTAGAAATCACTTCAAATACATTTGTCAAATTAAATTCATACTGGAAAGTAACTTTTTGCATAAAAATATTTTATTTTATTAATACTGATTATTTCTAGACTATAATTAAAATCAAGCTTAATGAAGCAATTGACTTCATTTCATTATTCCCAACTAAGTGTTTTTTTTCAGTAATTTAATAGAATATGCAAGTTCATAATTAATCAGAGTGCTCAATATTAATTTTAAATGAAAAATATATATTGTAATGCTATGAAGTTGGTGGATAATCTATATGTAAATAAAATGGTTAACAGAATCTACTATCAAATATATACATTTAATATAACCAACACTCTGATGATGATAATCGAAATAATCTTAGTACTGTAGTTGTGTTAAGTATAATGATTCCAAAAGCATTTTAAATTTCTTTGTTTAAATTCAATTTAAAATTAATCTTTAGGTGCCAATCTCTTTTAAATAGAAAGATTGCTTCAGGATATTTTACTATTCCCAATCATCCTTAAATAGATTCAAAACAGCAAAAAATAATTTAATTGGTTAATAAAAACTAACTTAATAATTTATGTATAATAATTAAATAAAATATAAAATCATTGCTTATATGTTGCAATTGCTACCCAATAAATACAATAAAAATATTGAAAAGAAAAAAATTATAAATATTAGAAACTTAAGGTCTTATGATCAAATATAAAGAAAGATCTTACCAAATAATGTTTTAATTCATGTTTTGGTAAAGTGTAAGCATACTAGATATATGCACATCTTCTATGATAGTCTTTATCAATCTAGTCCTGATCCTGATTATCTTCTTGGGATATCAGTGATGGTAGAGAAAAATAGATAGTAGATCTCACAGCAGAATTAATTTATTTCTTATGGCATGGTTTCCTTCTTTGAAACAAGCCATGTTACATTCTATGGAACTTCAACAATTGTCTCTGAATACAACTGCGTAGTTCCAGGTCTTTTGACTGGTATGCTTGCACTTTTCATAGTAAATAATCCATTGCTATCTAATGTTGTCATTATTGCTGAAATGGATGGAATATTGAAAATAGATTTTTAAACAGTCAGCAAGGTACCGTTATCTGAAGCTATTCTGAGAAAAACTAATTAGAGAGTTTCTTTCATGGAATCTATCTGCATTGCATTCTTCTCAATTCAGGATTAGACTACTCTTTTTTTTTCAGACTTGTTTACATCTTATGTCCTCATAATATGTTTTTAACAATATACATTGTGACAACCACGTAAAGTCGTCGACACACATATAAAGTTATTAATAAAATTAGAAAGTAATAAAGGTGAAATAAATTAGCTAATAAATTTTTTTAAAAAAAGAAGGAAGGGAAAGAAAGAAATTGAAATTCTAATGTCAAAATTACTGTGGATTTTGTAATAGTAAGAGAAGGGGAGGGGGGCTGCATAAATAAAGAAATGCGTCTCTTTCTCTCTTGTAAGAAATGCTAGAAATTATTTTTATTTATTGTGGGAGAGGGGAAGTGGAGGCATAAAAAAAATGCGTTTCTTCTCTCTTTTAAAAAATATATTATAACAAATTAAAATAAATGTAAAACGTAAATGTGAAAGAAAAAAATGAATGAATTGTAAACTTTAAATAAAATAAATGTAATATGTGACATATAAAAAGAAACAATATGGCCATAGGTGTGAAAGTCTGTTGGACAAATTAAATTCCACGGACAAAGAAATGTTATCAATGGAAGATCTTTGCCTGATGTGTTAAATTAATTGGGACTTACATTCCAGCCACTAATTAAATAAAAAAACATAATGATAAGAATTGGTTGGAAATCTAAGTCTTAATTAAAAATTTTAAAAACAATGAACAAAGAAAGAGATTAATAAAATTACTATTTTGTCTGTCATTGCTAGTAGAGACTTTAGAGAAGCAACAGCTAAAAGAAAATGGAAGAAGTGCGTGGCTAGTGGCGTTAAAGGGACGTAGGTTCGGATTCGAGCCGTCTCATCACTGACTCGCAATGTAAGATCTTTGCCTGACCTGTTAGAGGGACCGCCGCTTCTGTAGCTGTCGATTGAAACTCAACCTAAAAAATCAACCAGCAAACTGAATGAAAATAACCCCACAAATGGAGGAAGTTAATGGAGAACCTAAGGAATCAACAAGCAAAACTGGAATGAAAATAACCCCACAATCTGAGGAAGTTAATCAATAGCGCTCGGAAGAAATACCCATGGGACAATTACAGCAAAGCCTAGGTAAAAGCATGCATGCATTTTCATTTGTCTACTATTCATAACTAAATATAAAATTAGTGATTTGATAAAATAGAACTCTATCAACAGGACTTTAAGAACTTTTATATCTGATCTATTTTCATATATTTATTATAGCCATGTATTTTATAAGTGTGTGTTTATTATTATTATTATAATGTAATTTTTATATAAAGTGTGAATATTTTTATTAAACATATTTGTCATTAAATTTCGTATCCTTGCTTTATTCTCCTATCACCAAGCTACGTCAGGGGGGAAACTGTAATTAGTGATTAAAGTGGCATACTGATTTGTTTAAGATATTCATGTGCTGCTTGTTCGTGCGAAATCCCAATTCTAAAAAATAAATAGCAAGCGCTGGACATTCGCGAAGTTTCTTTGAAATAGCTTGCTCTGTTCAGCATCCGAGAGTTCTTGGCTGGGAAAAATAATGCCAAGATAATATGTATGTATTGCCTTGGGGTTCAGTCAAAGGTATAGATATGAAGTTAAATTCGTATCTGTATTAGCTCTCTGCTTGTATTGTAACGGCGTTGGTTAAAATAATAAATAAGATAATAAAGAATCTGAGTTGTAAACAATAAATGGATATAATAAATAAGTATAATGCAGAATAAAATAATCGAAATAAATATAGTTGAAAGTACAACTTTAATATTTGATCTGTTTCATATGTTACTATAACCATGTATTTATAAGTGTGTTTTTTGTTATTATTATTATAATGTATTTTTTTTATATCAAGTGTGAGTATTAGTATTAAACATATTTATCATTAAATTTCGTGTCCTTGCTTTATTCTCCTATCACCAAGCTACGACAGGGGGAAACTGTAATTAGTGATTAAAGGGGCATACTGGTTTGTTTAAGATATTCATGTGCTGCTTGTTTGTGCGGAATCCCAATTCTAAAAAATAAATAGCAAGCGCTGGACATTCGCTAAGTTTCTTTGAAATAGTTTGCTCTGTTCGCAGCCGAGAGTTTTGGCTGGGAAAAATAACGCCAAGATAATATGTACATATTGCCTTGGGGTTCAGTCAAGGGTATAGATATGAAGTTAAATTTGTATCTGTATTAGCTCTCTGCTTGTATTGTAACGGCGTTCTAAGTTGAAAACAATAAATGGATAGGAAATATAAGTTATGAAAAGAATTAAAATATAATAAATAAGTATAATATAGAATAAAATAATCGAAATAAATATAATTGAAGTACAAATAATTAATTAACCGTACGAATAACCATTTCCGTTATAATATATTTTCATTAACAATATATAATTAGGCCCTTATTAAAATATATCAATGTTTTTTACACAACATCTTTATCAAGATTTAATGACCAGATTTAATATACTTTTTTCCATAACATGTTTTTCATAAATATTTTGTACATCATCTAATTATTTTATAACTGATTATTAAAAAAAAAATAGTTTTTTTCTTTATTTAAACTGGTGAGAAAGAGAAATAAAAGAAAATTATGACCAAATATTGAAATTCGTCCTCTAACTTTATCAACTTAATTGCTTTATAATTTTTAAGAATGCATTCAGATTTGCCATTCAATTTACTGCAAGAAAAGGCAAATTACTTCTTTGACCCCATCCAGTAGACAAATCTGAAAGAATTACAAAATAGGGTACAATTTGTTAAACTATGCAATTCAAATGCATTTTTGTGTGCTATAACTTAAATTATTTTGACTTCCATTACATGGGATATCATTTTATTAATTATAATTTTACAAACTATTTCTTTTACCCAATATTTAATAGTATGATTAACTCTTTTTGACAGGGGTGTTTTTTTTTTTGAACTAGTGTGTAATTTAAGTTGCACATATATTTAATACTATACATATACATATGACAATATCAAATATTACTATTCAATCTATTAAAGGTCTTTGATTAAGCTGTCTTGACTCATTTCTTGACCATGCAAGCTTTGTAATACAGCTAATTCAATTTTGCAATCGAATTGGTACTGCTACAATATACACATACAATGCAACTAATCAGATATCAATCCAACTACTAGTAGACAAATTAAAACATTTCATGTGATTTTACTTTTATGCTTTCAAATGCTTTAAAAGAAATTGTAATAGATATGGAATTAAAAAGATCAATAATTTATACTGAAATCTATCCAATTAATACCAATAGTTTGATTTTAAAATTGAGCTATAGTCAGGTAAATCCTTAAATGATATTTTTTGCATAATCTCACCAGATAAATTTTCAAGCACATTACATAATATCAGAGATAGGCAGCTCTATGATATTTCAAATGTTATAAATTTGAGTTCGCTAGTATTGACTATCCTGCTAATAAATATTTGACATGTAACCATTTTGACAAATTAACCATATTTATTTAAATGCAAATTTCTTATAATCCTAGATAATTGATTATGGTACATAATAAAAATCAAACCTAAAATTTAGTTATTGAACCTGATGAATCTCTCAATATTAATAATATATCTGTTGAAGATGAAAAGTTATTCTTTATCTGCTTTCTATAAGAATAATGAGCCAACGAATAATTCTTCCAAAAATCTAGAATCCCTTCATTTCTCCTTGAATATACCATTTATAATAACAAAAGATAAATATCACCACTGCTAATATAATAAGATATATTTTAATATCTAATTTAATTAAAATTAAAAAAAAGGAAATTATTATTACATTTATAATTAGTTCTATAATTCCAAAAATATTTCAATGGTTGAAAGTCTTAAATGCTCTTGAAGATAAAAATAATTATTAAAGTAAATAAAATAAATACATGGAAATCAAAAGGTTTGATAACATAAGACATATATAAATAGATAATGTTATATACAGAGCTCGCAAAATAATCTCTTAACAAGCTTTGCATTATATTCTCAAACCCAGACCGGTTTCTTCTACTGATGTCTGGGGTTGAGGATATTCTGCAAAACTTGTTAAGAGCTTATTTTGTGAACTCTATATATAACATTTGCAAATACAATCTCATTAAATTAGGTCATGTGACATCTGACTTGATTTTTTTTGTAATTAAATAGATAATGAATGATAGAAGTTGTAAGCATTAATGTCAAAAGATTCAATAAATAGAAAAAAAGTAAAATTGCATTCTAAAATGCTTCTCTTAAAACTGCAAATGCATTTATCATTAAAATAATATCTCAGCAAAGGGTTTCACAATTTTTATAAAATTGCATATTATTTCTGGACATATTATCTAATTTTCAACAAATTTATTTATTTCCTGTTCAATTTTCTATATTAAGTTGTGTATAATCATCATATATTCAGCTGACAGGATCAAAACATCATGATTCCAATGACACATTATAATTCTACCAAGCTATCAATCAAAAAATTTATTTAATAATATACAATCTCTGATATGTACAGAGACAGACTTTAATCTAAGTAACTATACACTCATTAATTATGCTTTGACAATAAACACAAAAGGTTTTTGATAATTTAACAATGGATTTATTATTCACAACTAGTAATAGATTAGTATGTTCAACTGGTAACTTGCTGATTGAACTCCATAAAATAATCAGTCTTAATAGCTACCCAGACAGTTCCTTAGAGTGTGACACTATTATTATACTTTATTAAAAATCCATTTCAATCTAATTACTTTCTCAGTTTTCCTCTAGCACTTTCATCAGCATGACAATGCTCACAGACATTGGATTTAGCAAGCACCTTACTGCTCACTCAACTATTTCTGACTCAGACTAACTGACTTTGACTGCTTCTCTCTTTTCATTACAGTTCTGCAGACATTTTAATAATTCTGTTAATTTGCACAAATATTTTATTATTGTCCTTATACAAATTGGGATATCCAGATTAATTTGCACTTTGCATAATTTACTTAATCTGCATTTCATTATTTCTTGAATGATTGCAATATCTTTTGTACTGACTAGTTATGAACCCATACATATATATACATGTAACTTTATTTATTTTGCAAACCAATCAATACACAGCAATCGCAATATTACTTTAAACAATTTTCTTACATGTTTATCCAGATGTTGTATACAAGAAAATCTGAAATTCTTAATTTTTCCCCATATAGATGCTGTGTACACAGTAGGATCTAATCGCAGGCATGACAGCAAGAAATAAATAATTTAACACAAAGACAAAAATATGTTTCATCAAGTTTATTTGGCTGTACTGAAACTATAAATAAAATGCAAAACAAATACCCTAAGCAATAAGATAATTCCAATAATTATCCCTTAACTTTTGGATTACATTAAAATATGTTTTGTGTGTGAAAATACTTTATTTCACACACTGCAAATAACTATACAGTTCATTAACATTAAAGTTTGTTTATGCCTATAATTGAAAGTCTATAAACGAGTTTCTTTCACTCTTAGTTTTCACCATTTCACAATTATGTATATTGCTTGTACTTTAGCATAGTCATTTCTCCTTTTTGAAAAATATATTAATTAACTTTTGGCAGCTCTCTGTTCTGCTAGATTGACTGATAGCTTTTAGTGCACTAACTGCAATTCTCCATATCTGCTCTTCATAGCACTGATTATCTCTATTCTCTTCCTTCTCTTTTGTGACTGTGATTCCCAGGCACACCCTCAGTTTGTCTCTTTATTAGCTATGCTAATTTACATAAATTAGTATTCAAAATTGCTATGTATAGCTGATCTAAGAGGACACTTCCCAACAGTTAATATTTAGATAATTGAATGAACAATACCTAAGAGCATGTCAACTATTTACTTATATACAGTTATTTTATATAAGAAGACCTGATGGCATACATAAATAATAATGTAGATCAATACAACCTGTGAGAGTCCTAGCTGCCCATTATCACATTTAGAGGCCAGCTCTCCATACTTGAAGTCATTGTGCCACAGGAGATGATCTGCTCCAAGATATATGTCAATTCGCACAGGTGAAGCTCCAAGAATCAAGGGAAGTCTTGTTGATTCAAATTGTACTGAGGTATTCATTGTTTCAATCCCTGAAGTTGATTGGCTCATACTCCCATCCATCCACTCAGGTAATTCTTCATTCCATACATCATTATCTCTGACTTTAATTAATGAGTTATTTCAGTTTATCTTATGAAGGAAATCTAAACACAAATTCATTTAATTGTTTTATTTCATTAATGATGTTCTCTACCCTCATTAATTAGATTGATATTAATTTTTAGAAAATAATATTTTTCTAATCTTAAAAGTTATAAATCTTTTACTTACTATTTTAAAAGAATCAGTCTTTTAACATTCTTTAAAATATTAAACTTATTACTTTTTCTCTCTCTAAGTTTATAGCTATATATGTATGTGCATTTAAACATACACATACATATTAAAAATCTTTAACAATAATATTTTTTAAAACTTTCCAGGAAAAACAATACAACATACTGCCTGTAAAATTTACACAGCTCGAATAATAACTTTATTTATGCTATTTTAAATACATTTACACATAGAGCAATACACATACTCATTTTCTAATAATCTATTCACATTCATAATATATTTTTTTCCTAATGGTTATCATTTAAAGCATCAATCCTGCCAATCCACTTCTCAAACTATAACATGGTCCAAGGTGAGTTAAAAAAATATATTTTTTAATGTTAATGCACTACTTTATGAAATAAAGAAAGAAAATGACATAGATTTACAATTATTCATTGATAATGATTAATTAAAGATTTGTGATGGCATTTTATTTATAGTTATATGTTGAACTATTTCCATATAACAATTTGAATTGTTAAATATTTTTTAAAAAATTCAGTTTTATCTTTTTTTCAAATATATTAAATTATTAGTAATAACAAATATAGTATGGAACATTATATTTTGTGTGATATTATTTTTTTTTTCCTTCATCATCAGTTGTTGCAAGTCTGACCATTGATAGTCTAGCATGGGAATTGAATCAGTGATTTTCATACCCAAATTTCTAATATTAAATTTATGATACTGACCAAGTAGGCTATTTTGTTAAAGGCAATAGTCAATATTCTGTTCTATGAGTGTCCCTTACTGATTTCTCCATTTTTCCCTGTTAAGATTAAAGTTAACAAGTGATTAATAGATATTATAGATCATAATACTAGGTTAAATTATAGAATTATTTGCAATTGTTTAGTGAACAATTTCTTTAAATTTTCTTTTTACTTTTTTCTCTCTGCCCAAACTTCTTATGATTTCACAATCATATTCATCGAAATATGTATACTGCTATTTTAAATATATTCTTTTCTCTCTAATCGTTGATTGATATTCTTTTAATTGTATTTTGATGAGAAGCTAGTTTCACCAATAGAAGCACTTCCACGTTCACATAAAATTTCATAGATGTAGTTCTTGTTTTTCAGCATTTCAGTTTCAAGTTTTATAGAGATTATGATTCTTTGTAATATGCTATGACTTTAGAAAATTCTTCTGATATTATACTAATTGCAGATTTTCTTTAGGTTATCTGCTATTCCTGATATTCATGGATACACTATAGCACTTATATCATTATTTTCTCTTTTGCTATATTTTTATTGTTGTTGTCTATTTAAGACTTTTGTTCTAATTCTCTTGTGAATTTAATTGAAATAGATGTACTGTTAATGCATGTGATCCTACAACAAATATATCATCAAAATAATGAAGCAAGACTTTCGATGTAGATGAAGTGATTTCAAACTCCATTTCTACAAAAAGTCTGGTTCATTATGTCAATAATATATTTGATGCATATTTCTATAATTAGTTACTCTATGTTAAATGATGAATAAAATTTATTATTAATTAATGCTGAATGCTAAATGCATATATATGAAGTAAAAAAATCTGAAGACTATACTGCAAATGAATTTTTATAAAACTTTCCATGTGATACAATCAACAGTCATTATTAAATTTTACTAACATAATTTAGATTGCAATGTACTGAAAAAAATTTGAAAGCCAATTAGAATCTTAATATTATCTCAGATAAAAAAAAAATATCAAATTTTTAGTTTTTTAAAGAATCAAGTCAAAAGTAGATGGGTAATGTTGCTGTATTTTCTCCAAAATAAAAAATATATTTGCCCCAATTTGATTTAAAAAACAAAACTATTTTGAAACTAGAAAATTTTGTTTTATTGTAAAATGAATTTTACTATTATCGATTAGTTTGAGGAAGAGGAAAAAAAAACAATTAAAAATATTACGTAATCTCCAAAATGAAGAACTTTTATGACTTTTTAATTTATCTTTTTTTTTTTTTTTACATTTTGATGACTATCTAATAAATGATTTTTTTTTTCTAAAACTAATTATTAATTATTAATGTACAGGGTTCAATAAGTTTTATGATGAATGTAATTCTAAAATTGAGATGTTAGATTAAATAGTATTTATTAAAAGAGTAACAAGCAAGGATAAACTACAACAATAAAAAACAAATGTGTAAATTTATCTAAGTGTCAATGAAAATTTCTGATTTTTTATTATAAATACTTATAAAAAATTCCAATACAAGAGTAACATAAGAATAAAAAAAACAACAATGATATAAATTTACAAAACAAAGTTACATATAAAATACAATCTTCAAATGCCTTGATTTTAACATTTGATAAAAACTTTTTCTTAACTTATATATATTAATACATATGAGGTGTAATTCTTGTAATGACCCAGTAAATATAAACAAAATGTTAGCATAAAAAACCTATAATCTGATTTGTTACATTTAACAATGGTTCAGCAATATTTTCCAATTAAATGTTGAAAAGGATTGCAACAGGATATACTTTATAATTTTTAAATTATTTATTTTCTGCTATAATATGATTGTTTTCCTTATTGTAAAATACAACAAGTAAAAGTTTCATAAATAAAGATTAAAAGACATAGTTTAATCAACTTTATGTAAAAACTTCAAATAATTGGCATGAAATAATTTACAAAAAATAAGTTGCTTTGATTTTATGTCAACAGCTTCATAACTGCTATAATTGAAGTTTCTAGATGTTCTAATTGCAAAAATATCTTTCCAATAAGAGTTAAACTTTTCAAAACTTACTGATGATAATACACCATTGCTTGTGAGTTAGTTTATTTATAGTAAAAATCAAGAAAAAGTAAATGAAAAATTGAAGAAATCTAAATATGATGGGAACACCATAAAAGAATTTTAAATTTATATGGATATTATAAATGAGTGAAAAGTTGATGAAGAGAACAGATTGAAGAAAAATATATATCTTCTGAACCTTAGCATATTAATTTTGAAAACAAACCATCAGAAGAAACATGCACTTTATTTGTGAAAATTCTAAATAGAAAAATTATCATTTAAAAAAATAATCCATATAGTACCATATTAGTACTTAAAGCATAAGTTCAAAAGAATTTTTATCAAAAACAAACAATTGGAAGATGGTGGAAACACCCAATTATCATGTTCACTTAATAATATATCTCAGAAATGGGATTTCAATTGGAGACAAGACAAAAGATTATAATAAGAAGATTATAGTATTTTTGAAAAAAAGCTACTAATTTAGTAGCTAACCAGATAAAAGAATTAAAAATGGGTATCAAGACTGGAAAATCACAACAAGAAGATGCTGTAAATCCTAAAAAACACAAATTGCAAGATATATGATGATCATATGTAAACTTGTTTTAAATGTGTGAAGAATATAAAGTAGTTCTATATGAAGAATAAAAAAAAAAGAATTCAAAAGCTTATAAAATTTGGAATATTAATATTAATAACATGACAATACTAAATATTGTACTGTTTTGTCTTTGTATGAAGTCAAGGCCAAGTTTAAATTAAAGGTGAGTTATAATCTTGCAACATATAACTCATGAACAATTTGGTAACTGATTCTGAATTTTGATAATGAAAATAAGTTTGAAATATCCTATTTGTAAAAATCCACTGTCACAATTAATTAATGTCCTAATAACAATAAGCTGATACTCACTGTAAATCTATTTCTGATGAAGAAAGACCCCACATCAACTTTTGCAAAGAATATTACATACAAGAAAGAAAGCAAATATTAGTGTTCAACATATATAAGCATACAGTAAAAGTATTCTAAATCATTAAAGCTATTTTTTTAAAAAAATAAACAAGGATATTTTTTTCATTTACCTGCCAAAAATATACAACAAAGTAGTTCCTTCTTTCTTTTTGGTATGTATACTTCAAGACGTAGCTGTCACCCCCAAAGAAAAAACCGTAATTATTGACATCTACTGGAACCATTTCAAAATTTTCAATTCTCCAGATCTGAATAACAATAAAAAAAAAATTACAATTAAAAAAAAACAGTCCCACTGATTATTATTGATTTAAAAATAAAAATATAACCAATATATGTTTTATAATATATCAAAATATTGATATTTTAGTTGAAAACAACTTTGTAAACTTTTAATATATTATGGTAATTACTATGTCATGGTTATCCCAAAATTTACTAAAAATAATCTTAAAAGAATGATTGGCAGTATAATTTTATTATGTTGTAATTTTCAAGAAGACTTTTGGCAAACTATCATATCATCAAAGTATGCAAAATAAAAAGATTAAATTAAATTAAATCATGCATAAATATTACTTTAAACTATATTTAAAATATCAAATTTAACCTTATGACACCATCCACATAATGTTATATCCTTAACCTTAGCCATACATTAATACCTTAGTTTTTATTACAATAATAGGTTCTTATATTAAAATTGTCTCAAAAAGATATAATAATGATGTGAATTCAAACTAGATTTGTATGATTTTTGGAAAAATGTTTTCTCAAACAGTATATATATATATGATTATAGGAAGTATTAATTGATAAATATAGAATATAAAAAGAGTAAAATGTATAATATATACAAAAGTAATAATTATACAGAGAGCTATATGTGGGTATATAAATAATTTTTATAAGATAGAATATATATGTAAGATATAAAATTATATATTTGTGTATATTTGTATTCATATATTTGTATTGTGTTTGTTATAGTTCTGAAGAAGATTTCTGGGGCAATCAAAACTGTCAATAGTGGATTGTAAAAAAGCATTGTAAATAGTAATAAAGAATGAGATAATATCTTCCACAGCCTTTTCAAAATTTAATTTTATTGTAGACGTAGAAGAGAGTGATGGCCAGTTTAAGCTTATGTAATCACATTGTAAAATCTACATTTACTAAAGAAACTCAGAATAGAGATTGTCTTTTCTGTGAAAGTTTTTACAACAAATAAATATTATTCAAAAATATAACAACAAAATTAAACAGCTGAATAAATAATAAATAAATTGGATAATAAGCATATGTATTTTGTATCTAATGATGCAATTTCTACTGCTTGGAGACATATAATAATTACAGGCTGCCTTTGTCAAATAAAGTAACTTTAAAAAGACTGATAAATAATTCAAACATGATTATAAATATTTAGTTTGAGTTAAACCAAGATACTTCATATGTAACATAATGTAACTCCTACAAGTTTCTATTAAAATGGAAAACAAATTCGTTTGCACATTGAAAAGTTTAATTGTAAAAGTTTAGGCTGAAATAAAAATTGAATTTCTTTCTGATTTTCAAAATAGTAATTAAGTTGTTCATATAATATAGACCAAAATGAAACCTCTCCAAAAAATAAATGCAAAGCAAAAGTTTGGCTCTTTTAAAAATTAATAATTTTCATGAAATAATCAGATATATCCATTGTCAAACAGACCTTGACACTTATTTCATAACAAAAGTATAATTAAAATAAAACCTACAAAATAGAATAAAAAATTTCATTCAATCTGTAAATGATCATGCTATAAACTAAGAAAATAATTAGTTACAAAAAAAAAAAAAAAAATCCTGTGTTCTAATATAGGTTCAGGTCATAAAACTATTATTGAGACTTCATGTCTTCTTCTAAAAAGGAATATTTTATTACATTACTATTTCTGTTTTTTTTTTTTTTCAAAAGCCTTATTGTTATAGTTTTATGCAGAAGCTAAACTCTCTATACAGTAGTGCCAGTCAGTGCAAACCAGAGTAATCAATGAATGCAAGATGGTTTTTGTGCATGAAATCTCTATCTAGTGCACAAACTTTCTTGCATCCACTGACTACTCTGACTTGCAGTGAGTGGCACTAATGTATAGAGAGTTGAGCCTCTGAGTAAACAGTTTGTGTAAACATAAAGAATGGTGATCATGTGATATTATCATTTTACCAATTTTTTGAAAATAATTTTTATTAAATAAAAAATGATATAGATTATTCTAAAATGAAAAGATCAGTTATTATTAATTTTGTAAGAATTCAAGATCATATAGCACATGCCTTAAATCTTCAGAAAAGAATTGATGCAAAACTCTCCATATAGTAGCGCAACTCAGTGCAAGCCAGAGTAATGAGTGGCACTATTGTATGGAGAGTTTTGCCTCTGTGAAAAACAGCTAGTGTGAGCATAAAGAATGATGATCCTGTGATGTTTCATGGCTTAAAAGAATTGATGTCTAATATCTAAACTCATTATCTGCATTTGATTTAGCTTGACATAAATTATTAATAATCAAACTCATCAAATTAAATATATATAAAAAAATAAATTACTTTAATAGATTCTCATTTAAAAGATCATAAATATTTAAATTTATCTCAATGATAAATCTAGAAAATTAATAAGCTTTAACTAAGATATATATCAAAGAGGAGTTTTGACACCATTGTTATTTAATATTTTTATAGCAAATATAGGCAAACATATGAATCATTCAGAAATTTCATCATATGCTGTTGATAATAATATATTTAAGACAATAGGTGATCCATTTAATATGATTAAATTACAATATGATTTAAATAGTTTTGAAAATTGGTGTATTAAAAATAGCAAAAAATAAATGTTGATAAATGTTACATTGAATCATAAATCAAAACTCTACAATCTTTGATATAAATTATTATACAAGTAACAAAAAAAAATACAAAGAAAGATTCTTAGAAAGATCTTGTAATAAATTTTTATGAATATCCAGTCTTCAACATTCATTTTTTCCAAAAAGATCAATGGAGACAAATGTTATAATAATGTATAATTATATAGTTAAAGCTTTAAATAAATATGGTCAACTGGATGTAATATATTTTGATCTTAGAAAGCTTTTTTAAATATGGTAATATCACAATATTTTATTATTTAAATTGGATTATTTAGATTTTTCTGCTGCTCTTTTCCAATATATTTAAATCCTATTTAACTTGAAAAAGCAAATTATAGTTTTAAAGAATCTGATGTTACTATTCTAAAAATGAATTCTTCAAGAAAGTATTCTTGAATATATTTTAGTTTTTTACATATTCACAATACACTCATATTGTTAACAATAATATATTATAGTTTGGAGACAACATCAAATTATTTCTTGGGACTGATCATTATCCGACCATTTAAGATGACAAAGTTCAACAAATAACTTTATAATTTTGTATATAAGACAAATCAGATGATTGCTAATATTGAGAAAACATTCATTGTCTCATTTAGTAATAAAACTTTATCCAGATCATATATATATTAATACCTTTACTGATAAATTTAAGTTACACAAGCAAATAAATGATAAAACTACAACATATGATGACATAGGAAATACAATAAGTTGTTCAATTCCTATGAAGGATAATCCAAATTTGAAAAATATAGTGCTTTATGTGGTTAAATGTGTGAATTATTTATACATTTTTCTTAAAATTGCTTCAAAAACTAAGCTTATTTGGGATGTTAATGATATTAATAATTATTTTTCTAGCATTACTTATTAATAATTTCTATATTATAATGTAATAATAGGTAATATAGCTTACACATTCATATATAGAAGGGGTGGTCAAATTTTTAGACAATGATGGCTATTTTTTGGTTAAAGAGTATCTGAGGGCTACTACATTTTTTTTCAGGGCTTCGAACTGGAAACTGGGAAAAGCATTTTTGCCAAACAAAAAAAATAACAGTTTAAAGTCCTGATTTTTTAGAATGTACTTATGAATTGGTGTTTCTTTTTTTGTAAGGGGCTTTTTAGGTACTCACAAATAATGGTGATATTTTTAGAAGATACGAAGTGTTGAATTTTTTTTTCTATAAGATATGAACTGTCGAAGATATTTTATTATGACTACTATTAAATTACCTCAGCTCCCTTTAGTATTATAATTTGTCCATGTGGCTTTATAAAATATTTATTAAATTACAATTATTGAATTATCTATAAATAATTATTTTCTAGAGCTGGTCCTAAATTTTAAAAAAAATTGAAGAAATATAGAGAAAAAAAAGAAAATTATTGTTTTAGAATTTTATTAAAATAAATTACATGCAAATTTCACAAACAAAAAAAATTACAAAGTAAAACCAAAATATTTTTTTTATTATTTTGATGATATTTGGCATTGCATAGTTTCGGCAAGTTTGTCAAAATTTGGCTCATATGAACTTAAACTAATTCTTAAACATAATTCTAAATGTAGATCCGATAACTGTGGCCTATATTTATCGCATTCATGCAGGAAAATGCTGATTTGTATAAATACGTTGAACCAAAAAATGCATTGAAATATGCAGTAACTCTCCAATTATTTGGATATTTATCCTTGCTTATTAATGTCTAGAAGCTTTCATTTGAAGCCATTGATTTTACATGTATATCACATTAATATTTACTATTTCTTCTTTCAGGCCCGCTGAATCTGTATGTATAAATTCATTTAATTTCATAACAATATCTTCGATATTGATGTTAACATTAAATGGATAAGACAAAAATCTTGTGATATCTTGAAGCTTGTCAAATTCCACGAATCTTCCTTCAAATTCCTTTATGGCGAGTATTGCATTGTCAACATATTTGTTGTAGATTAGATTTTTTCTATCTTTAAACTCATCAGACATATTTTTGAAATGTTTTAATTCACAACTCTTCAATGGAATTACAAACATACTTAATTTTTTCTTGAATGACTTCAAAGTGCTTATCATAACTATTATTGTTTTATCTTTTCCTTGTAGTTTTACATTTACATTATTTAATTTTTCTGTAGTATCACAGAAAAAGGTGAGGTCAACAAACCATTCTCTGTCATTCAGTTATGAATATGAATCACCTTTAGTTTCCAAAAATGTTCTTATTTGTGATAGTTCTCTGAATCTGATTAAAAATTTTGCTTGACTTAACCACCTTATATCAGTATGTAATAACAATTCACTATGTTCACTCTCGCATTCCTTTAGCAAATCCCGGAATTGACAATGTAACAAGTTTTTTGATATTATTTTATTAATAATTTTGATGGCATGCTGATGTATAATACAATGATAATCCATAAAACTAGATATATCATTATCGTTTCTCCTCATCTGATCACAAAGTCAAAGCAACAATGTAGAAAGATGTTGCAGAAACTGGCAAATCAGAATACACTCCTAAAAAAAGATAAGTGAGGTGAAGTTTGTGGACTACATTACCTATTTCAGTTAATAAATAATAAAGCAGTTTCTCTGAACTCTGGTTTGTGTCTAATCAGCACTCTAGTTAATAAATAAAACTTTCATGGCTTTTTTCTAGGCAGGTAACACTACTTTTTTTTTTTTTAAATATGAAACTATTAAGAGCACAACTTGAGTAACCAGATATCAGAAGTTGTATTTTTATCTATGAAAAATTATATGGTACACATGGATATTATGGCTATCTGTACAGACACATAATTTGAACTTAGTTCCTAATAGTTATCTGAAGCAGAACCATCATTTGAAATATCTTTATTGGTTTTGAATGACATTATTAAATGTTAATTATAATTAGTAAATTTCTTAATAGTTTTATTAGCTACTTCTCTATGTATCCGGTACACAGCTCTAAACTGGTCATGTTTACATATATAATTGTGGTCACACATATATATCTAATTGGCTAAATTTTATTGCAAATTTTACTTTTAATATTTGGCTTTTTTTAATTGTTAAAATTTAGACAAGAAAACATATAAAAGGAATATCTTAAATGATTTTTTTCCAATTATTTTTCTATAAAATATTAACTTAAAAAAATGCTTAAGAGTGACTAAAAATCTAGTAATAACGTTCAATCGTCAAAAGTCTAATTCATCAGAAAAAAGTTTGTGCGGTAAAGATAATCTCCATATTTATGAGCAAAGATGGCTTGTTAATTCTTTTTTTTTTTTAAATATTATAATTAATTTTACTTTTAAGAAATCATTAGCAACAATTATGAAAGAAGCTTAGTTTGTCAGCTCCTCAATGAGAAATGTATATTGCTTGAATCTGTTGATTAACCATTATTCTCCACTATAAATTTCTTGGTAAACATTAAACCGTAAGAAAAATAGAAAAAAAAGTTCTATTTAAAAAATCATAATAAAATCTTTATCAAATGATGCAAAGTATGCATGTATAGTGTGTATGTTTTTCACGTTGTCATAAGTTGAAGTTGAGAATCACTAATTAGAAAATAAAAGCCCGTTTACTTTTTTTATTTTTTACTATTTTTTATATTCAAGTCAGCTCTGAATTTACCACTATAATTGGTCAGTGTTCACAACAGCTTCATGGTCTACTTTCAAAGTCCTTGCAGGCTACCTGTAGAATGCAGGCACTGCATTGGACATGCCTGATATATAGAGTATTTACATTTATTAGGTGCATATATTACAATTAAGGAAATATTGTATTTATATCATGTATGTATTGGCATAATATTATTAATGGTATCAATGTTTTGTACTAATAAATAATAGTCACATATTCATGTGTAGCAAATCAAATAAGGATTTTGTGACAAAAGAATAAAATATGCACTCAAATAAATTTAACATTGTGAAATTAAAATTATTAAAGTAGAACCAGACTGTATACGGCTAATTTTGGGTCAAGATCAGTCCATATATAATTATTCCAATCTTATGAATGTTGACAATCAAACTAGTCTATTTACGGTCATGATGGACCAAGATCAAACCATATATGATCATTTCTCTACATGAATGTTTGGCACTCCAAAAGATCAAAAGAAAATAAAGGACTATATAAAGCCTCCAAACTACGTATTGGTATTCAGATATCCCTACCTTTGGAAATGTTAAAAGGACTAGGTTGTCATTAAAGGTCACCCTGACTTTTATTATTTTGTATTCTTTTATGGCACTTCTGATCGTAGATATGTAAATAAAAGTTTAATAATTACATTATTAGTCTAACTCATCTCTCTTACTTGTTATTCAATATATAATTGATGTTACTACAGCTTGTGATCCCCAACTAGCAAAGCTGCCAAGCCTAGATAAAGCACTAAGTACCTATTAATGACAATTGTTTATGTCTGTTTTTTCATTACTTTGTTAATGAATAATATTCTTAAAAAAGATGGAATCAAAGATTTAAGAATCTGGTTTATTAGTGATGGTCTATTTTTAATCAACATTAATAAAATTATTCTTAAATCTAAAAATATTATTGGGATAATTGCTAGATCAAATAAGGTCTTATTTAAGTATTCATGCATTTATTTACTTTACATGAAATTTGTTTCAATAATTAGTTATTGTTCTGTTACTTGGAATTCTGATATAAATTATTATGAGAATAGATTGCAAAATATAATGAAAAGTTTTTTTTAATTATATAGTTATACAATTATCTACGGATAGTGAAATTTATCTTGTGGGAAAAAGGTTGTTAAATGATATAGTATTTCTAAGAAAAACTGTTTTAGATAAAATAGATATATAATTTATAGAATTCCTAATATAACAAGAAGCAATGATTTATATTAAAAAATATAAACATAATTGTTATAAAACTCAGCCATTATTAAAATACCTATGTTGTAATTTTTAGATGTTGACATTTTTAATTTAAATTGTCATGATTTTTTTAGTCAATTTAAAGTAATACTTTATTTGTAAAAGCTATATTATAATTAAATTGTTACATGCTTAATAAATTGAATTAAATAAAAAAATAATAACTATATATTAAAGCAGTTAGTTAAAATTGATAATCTAGACAGATGGAGAATAATAGTCAAATAAACATATACTGCTAACATTATTATTCCATCTTATCTTTTTCCTTTTTTTTTTTTACATTACATCTCTAAACACATATAAAGACTGGACTTATGTTAAAATGCTATCTTAATTATGAATATCAGATATTAAATGAATTTAAAGAATTAGGACAAAACTGCAGCTTTTAGCAATTTTTGAATTAAAAAAAATAAAAAGTTATATATACCTCAACTTTTCCAGAACCATCATCAGGCATAAATCCAACAGCTTTTCCTAGATTTTTTGCATGTAAATGACTTTTGCGATGAAGACTACGTACATCAAATTCTTTTTCATGTGTTGGAGCTGCTGAAATAAAAAGAAAAATATGAATTTAACTTGAATAAAACAACTAATCAAAAAATAATAATGTTAAATTTTTTACAACTTTCGTTTAATTTGGTATATCATAATTACAATGATATAAAAAATGATTAACCTGACATATTTAATAGTTTAAAAATAACAACAGATCATCAAACATTCAGCTTAAACATTATAAGACAAGTCAGAATGGGGATTTAAATACTAAGTATAAGAATTTTATATACATTTAGTATTCAAACTCACGCTAGATGGTACTATAGTTGAAAAATAAATACTCTTGTCTTTAGCAGTTTAATAACCAGAAGGAATCACAAAGTTGTTTTAAATAAAATAAATAAATAATAGCTTGATTACATTATTAATATTTCAAATATGTCACATGTATTATAATTTAGTAAGACTAAAGAATATTCAGTTACTTAACATTTTTTATAGAATGAAATATTAATTTCATTATAATTTGGAGTGATCTTATTAAACTATTCGTACTATTAAATTATTTTTTATTTCAAAAATTTATTTTTTAAACAAGCAATGGTGATAGGAAGCCTAATCCACCCATGTATTATTGACAAAATCATGAGGAAAGCAAAATGGAAGAAGCTTATTTAAAGCTTGCAAGAACCCTGATGAATAGAAGATCACTAATAATTTTCAAGACCCCTTCAGAATCTGCCATAAGCTTATAACTGATATCAATCAAAGTATATTATTTTCTAACAAAATGTCAAAAGTTTATACCTATAAAAGCAAGTTGTCTTGGATTCAAAACATTCGGTACATTTGAAATTTTCAAACTATTAATATGAAATATGAGTAAAGGGCATATTCTATCAGAAAAGATCCAATCTTGAAAATCTTTCCGCAACCAATTACACATGATTATGAAGTTGGCTATGAAGCAAAAAACACACACACACATGCAATTGGTCTCTAATTTCAAAAATTTATTATAGTATTCACAAAAATATATATATATATTACCATTTGGTCATAATAATAATTTGGCAAAATGACAAATGCTGCAACTCTCAATAATAAGTATGCAACAAGAATTTATTAAATGATAGGTACATTTAAACACTAATCTTAAAACAATGGGGTTTTAGATTACAAACTAAAACAGTACTTTTTTTTTTTTTGCTGTGTTTTGTTTAATAAATGTTTTTGTTTTTAGTGAGAATGGAAAAAAGACAAGCAAAAAATAAGCTAAATATTTAAGTAATGAAAATTTCAGCTTATCAGGCCCTTTTTTGAGTCTTGCTTTGGCTACGTTAAGATTTTTTGATTTCTAAATTTACCTTGATAATTCTGAGAGGACTTCTATCTTATAGCAATACTGTCTATGGTTAATAAGTTATTCATATCTTTTCAGTAATTTATTCTAGTGATATAAAACTGCAGCTGATTGGAAATTTATGGTTCAGAGGAATAATGATCTATTCTTGAATAATATTTGACTTTTTAATGATCATCAAAAAGTAATTACATCGACTAAGGTTCAGCACATATGTCTTCTATATTGATTGCAGAATGTCTAGGTATCTATAAGTAATGATAAATAAGGACAGAAATTATAAAGAAGAAATTGAAATGGACAGATAGGCTTTTGCCTTAGGTAATTTAACATAGTGGAGAATGATAAACTAATGTCACATGAACTCATCTTTTTTTGTGTAGAGTTCATCACAATGATGTATTCAAAAATTAAAAGTTTCTGGATGAAAAATCAACCTGCTATCTTACTATATTCAAATATCATATGACCTAAGCAACTAACTATTTGATTATAAAATCAAGTTTTAATAAGAAAAATTTATTATTTTATAAAATACTGTCATTTATTTAAAATTTTAAAAATAATGGTTGAAGGAAAACAAACTAATGAGTTGTAATCCTAAGATTAGGTATAAATAAACAAACAATAAAAAGAAATGCAATTGAATATTTTGATATAAGTAGAAAAAATATGAAGAGAATAGAAAAGTTAATAGTTACAGATCTGAAAAGATACTAGATGATATATAAATAAAAATATGTATATATTTTTATTCACTAAATATCAGCCTTTTACAGCTACTGCACATGCGCTTTAATGAGTGTTAAATAATAAATGAATACTTTTCAGTGCCCATACAAGATATAGCATTTAAGAAAGAATAAAATGAATCACTTATTCTTTCCAAACCAAATGTTTATATATGGACAAATCTTAAGTACTGGCAAATAAAGCGTGAAGATAGATCATTTACTTTAAATTACGGTTCGCGTTGTCTGACTTAATGACATCGACGAAATTACTTAGAATTTACTTAAACGTCACTTTCAAACGAAACTCAAACATATGTAAACAAGCATCTATTTTTATAGCGCGATGTTTATAATTGTAATTCACTAAATATCAGCCTTTTACAGCTACTGCACATGCGCTTTAATGAGTGTTAAATAATAAATAAATACTTTTCAGTGCCCATACAAGGTATAGCATTTAAGAAAGAATAAAATGAATCACTTTTTTATGAGTATTTGGATAGTATGGTGGGAGTTGAATAATTTTAATAGTACATCAAAATTTAAATTAGGTTTTAGCTTAATTAAATGAAAGTTCATTATACATATGTGTATAAAAGAAAATCATTGCATCATTGTTTTTTTTTCAATTTATAACTAAAATACATCTATAGATGTGTATACATGTGTATATAATATATGTATAGGGGATTTGAACTCAGATTTACAAGAACCCTCCATCTATCCACACTATCTTATACAACTGATACACATGACCACACACATGTAGAAAAGATAAATAATCACCAATATACGTATTTTGTGCTAAACCAGCACTCATCAGTTGGTCCAGATTATCATCTTCCAAACATATATATAATCAGTACTCAGTTTATATTAAGATAGTAAATCTTCATACTTTAATGGACAGGTTTCAATCTACTCCAACCTCCAACTTTTCAGCCATCCATATCATTGAAAATCTGATGATGAAAACCCAAATCCCATGCTGATGCCAATATTATTATTGTATATAATATATATAAATGCACACACAATGATAAGAAATTCAACTGTAATTTGTAAAATTAAAATTATGAATACAAATGTATTTTAAATGTATATGTTTGATATATTTTTAATTTTTAGTTTCTCAGAATAAAAATTTGTAAATACTCAATTATAAATTTTTCAATGAATATAATTTGTCTTCATTTAGTAGTATAAATTTTACGCAAATTATTCATAATTTTCTCACCTGCCTCTGTAACATAAGACTTTGAGCGTGTTCTTTCAGGTTCTTTCCAAAAGGAAAAGTATTGCTTAAAAGCAGGTGTTTCTCCTCCATCAACAACTCGCTGAATAGGAGTCCATGATGGATATTGCCGGTATTGTAGATATTCCTATAAAAGTAAATAATATGTCATTAAAAACTGTTACATTACTACAAATATTTTAATGAAATATGTTAGCAATACGAGTCTAATGTCTTTAACTGAGTAGGTATGACTTTTTTATATAAATTCTGTCAATAAACAGGATGAATTTTTGTAACATAATATTCCATAGCATCCTTTCTATTACTAAAATGATCATTAATTTTGCTAATAACAGCTAATTACTAGCAATAATGTTGGAAACTTATATATGAGACAGAAGTTACTAACAGTTGAAGAATATCCCATTACAACATGTGAAATGAAATCAACACTGTAAGCAAATTACTAATTTATCCTGTAGATGGTCCACTTTAATTGGAAAACTCCAAATCCTAAATTTGTTTACAGCATAAAAAAATATTGTAATTACATATATGTAAAGCACATTGTTTTTATAGACTGCAATATTCTATAAATATTTTAATAAAAAAAGTTTACAATTAACTTGATGTGGCAAATTTTAAATGGAATATATAATATATAATGACCTCTTTAAAATCATGTGGAAAAAAAAATCAATACAAAAAAAATATAATGACAACTGAATGTTTATTGCTCAAATTGTGTAATGATTGAAACTAAAGTAACAGGTTGACCTTTAATCCAGTAATCTTTAGCTTTAAAGTCCATCACTCTATCACTTAATTATACTGCATTGTTTTTAACACAGGAGTTTATTTACTAGGATATATCATTAAATTCATTTATATATTTATAACACTTTGTTTCAAATAAGATGCTTGACAATTTGATAATTAATAATAATAATAATAATATATATATATATGAAATCTAATTAAACTATTATTATATGGATTAATGTTCACCAATGCCATATTTTGTTGACTGCTTGGAAGACTATTTATTATAAATAACAATATATTATTTTTTTGTTTTTAAAATGTGCACATGAGAAGTTTATTATTAAATGAAAGATGGCTCCCTAATTTCTCGTTGAGGCCTTAAAGGAATCAAGTAGAATAAATTCCTAATATTCATTCTATGTGTTCTTGACTTTATAGCTACTATTACTATATGATTATTCATTGGGAAAACAAACACGAGCTTCTCAATAACAAGAAAAATGAGTTTAATGGTTTTTATCTCACCATCTTTCTTCTCAAATTCTTGACAGTTCTTATCTGAAGTATCACTGAGCTTTTTTTGAATGCAAAAAGAATGTGATTGTGTATGTGAAGAATTATTCTCTTTTAGATTTACAATCATGTTTACTTAAAGCTAAATTATAGATATTATTCTCAAGAGACAGTAAGATGAATGAAGTCAGAGAATGCTAAAAATCCCATGTTTGAAAATCTAAGCTGCTATTTGATAATGGCCTTTTAGTTATCTATTTACAACTGTAGACCACTTTCGAGAAGACAAAAAAAATGCATGAATGGGAACAAGATCTATGTAATATTAAATGAGGAAATTATCATTCTGAAATTAGATGATGTTATATTTTACTACAAAAGCATAAATAGTGGAAGTACAAATGGAATGAGATTTATCACAAGTAAAACATATAAAAACAAAATTGTGGAATTTAATATATCACCATAGGGTGCAACCTTTTTACCACTGTGATCCCCTTCTGCAACCTATTATTTATTTATACCATGCCTAAGTTATGAGTATTCATAATTTCATGGTAGTTTTAATTAGTATACAAATTTATATTATTTAATATTTTAGTATTAAGCACATATGATTTGAAATGAAATTTTTGAACCAAATTGTATGCTTATAAAAAAAAATTATGATATATACAAAAATAATTTATTTTGATGTGATTCTTATTTATTTTTAAAAATTAAATTCTTTCCAAAAAAGAAAAAAAACCTTATCATTAGCCAAAATTGAAGAAAATTTCTTAAAAATTCTGTGATCCCCAGGGGGTTGCAACTCACAATATGCACACCACTGGTATATCAGATAAAATAGAAGAATTAGTAATTCAACTTAATGAAAAATTCTAAAAAACAGATAATTCATGTTTATGCCTAATAAAGTTCTCTGATCCAGAAGTAGATTTCTAGAAGTACAAAATGCTTTTAATCAGAACAATCCCCATTTTAAAATTGTCATAGGATGTTTTCATGCTAAAATTGAAAAACAACTGAAATATAAAAGTATTGTGTGCTAGTTTGGGTATAAAGACTGAAATAAGAGAAACAAAACTTGCAGAAATAGTGGGGGAAGGGGGGCTGTATATTTGTCTTTTGTTTTTTTTTTAAATCCAAAGCAGAAATAGAGATGGAAGCATTTAAATGAAAGTATAGCAGGAAATATATTTTAATTATGAGAAAATATGATTTCAAATTAATGAACTTCCTTAATTGTTTTAAGATGAATTCCAAATGCACTTATATTACTCTTCACAATGTGTAATGGTAAAACAATAGTTTGAGCATCATATGTCAATTCTGTTGCCATTCACATCTGTGGCTAATACCTGTGTATTTCAAAGTGTGCATTTTCTTTTACTGCTGCCATTATTTTTTATCCAGTCTTTATAGGACAACAAAGAAAGGCCAGCATCACTGTCCACTTCCATTGTAATTTCATTTTCACAAACAGTAACGTTTAACACAATATGGCCATCATCTGTGCCATCAATCTTGTTAACAGATTTTTTGCCTTTTAATCTGCCTCCCTGCAATTTAAAGCCAAGACTTAACTACATTTTGCAACTCTTCTCTTTGTTTTTGCAGACATGAGCTAAATATCCTTTAATTTTACAAACATTAATAGCCTTTAATTTTTACAAACATTATATTTCTCTATTTTAAATTTACAAAATTTTTTAACATGGTCTTTCACACCACAGCAATAACAGATCAAAATTTCCTTTGCCATCTTCGAACTCATAGTTACAGCTTGTGCTTTATTTACAGGATTCAGATTATTTTGCATTCCAACTGAAGTATGAAATTCTGATGCTTCTTCTAAATTACTTCCTGTGCTAAATATTTTCCAAGGGCTATCTTATAATTAAACAGGCAAAACTCTCCATACAGTCGTGCCAACTAGAAAAATCATTGGATGCCAGAAGGCTTGTACATAAAATCCCATCTAGTGCCTACTCATCCAATATCCCCAGACTAGTTTCTGACTTGTGGCCTTCGTCAGTGAGGAGCTTTAAATCTGAAAGCACTGCATTTAGATCTTAGGATCTAATGCAACCCTCCAGCAGCCAAACTTTTATCTCTACTTAAACTACAAAACTATGAAAATTTAAAACACAAAAATATTTTCAATCTAAGCTCGGTAGCTTATATAGTCATATGGGCCTGAACTCAGTTCAGTACCTATACAATTTGGTGTCTTTGGCTCTTTAACAACCATAGCCACCACTGAGTAGCACTACTGTATGGAGAGTTTTGCCTGTTTAATAACAGTTATGTGCTAGCATAAGAAATGATGATCATGTGATGTCTATCTTATAATTCAGATTTGGCTCACTCAGCTCAATTTACGGTCAGATATTCCAAACAATGGCTGGTCAAGTAACATGTCTGCTAAATTAAAGGCAAATTGGCATTGTTTTTTCAAGAGTACAAAGTGCTATATCATAGACTATATAATGCTCACAAAGTAATTGCCTTCTCATCCTAAAAAGCAGATGAGATACCCATTTGAAGTTTCTGGCTGAAAACATGTATCCAATTTCTCTTTTAACTCTTCATATGAAATGTCCTCAGGAATTTTTGGATCACAATTATTTTGCGATTGTAAAACATTCTTGCCAGAAAATAACAAAACTGTAGCTATTTTGAGTCTATCTTCATCAATTTTAATGTAATGTCTGTATGTATAATACAAGATTTTAGTAAACTTTATTTACTTTAAATATACATATATATGCACAGAACAGTTTATAATTGTATATATTTAAATACTTTACATTTTTGTTTTAATTTTTTTATATAGATGAGAATGTTTGGTTTGTTTATTATTGTAATAGAAATAATAGTAGTCATTAGGTGGCGCAAAATAACGAATGAATGTGAAGAACAGAGTGTTAACAAACGTGAAAGCATATAGTAATGAAAATATTAGATTTACAGAAAATGAACTGAATGAGGCAGGGAAGAAATTGAAAAGTGGAAAGGCAAGAGGTTTGGATGGATGTGCAGCAGAGATGGTAATGAATTTAGGACATAGGGCAAAATTAAAACTATTATCGTGTTTTAATAAGATGGCCAGAAGAGAGATTTTCTGGGTAATTGGGTAATACAAGAATAAGGCTACTATTTAAAGGAAAGAGTAAGGATCATAGAAAGTTAAGCAATTATAGACTGATAGCCATAACAACAGTGTTATATAAAATTTTCGCATATATGGTGACTGGAAGGGTCACAAAATGGATAGAAAAAAATAATATAGTGGAAGAAATGCAGGAGGTTTTCGATCGGATAGGTGTATAGGAGATAGTTTATTTGTAGTTATACAGCTTATAGATATGAGTTAAAATACAAGCAGACAATTATATATGGTTTTTATAGATATAGAGAAGACATATGATAGAGTAAATAAAATTAGATTATGGGTAAGTTTAATAAATTTGGGAATGGATGGAGCCTTAGTGGATATTATCATGAGATTATATGAAAATAATTACTATACATATCAATTAGAGAATATAGAATCAGTCAAAGTTAAAAATGGGGTGGAATTAAGACAAAGATGCCCTTCCCTATTTTGTTTTTGTTATATTTGAAGAGAAATGGAGAAAGCAATAGAAAGACTAGGAAGAGGGGTAGAGATACTATTAATAGGTGGCAAGGGAGTATATACACTATCAGGTCTTTTATTTGCAGATGGTGTCTTCTTGTGCACAGATAAGAAGGGAAGATATGGAAGTTATGTTGAGGACATGCCCAAGGATGGATAAGGAGATGGGGATTACATTTAGTGAAGAAAAAATCAAAAGTAATGATGATGAATAGTGGGGAAAGAGAAGACAAAAAATTTGTATTGGGGGATATAAAGTTAAGTGTGGTGAAGTAATCAAAGAAATTGTTTGGATAAATAGGAAAAAAAATTGATAAATAAAGTAAAAAAAAGGAAAGGGATTGATAAAGAAATTAACAGTGTTTTCATATAATAAGTATAATGTAGATAGAATTGTATGGGAGTGGCAATATCAGAGTTAACATATGGTAACGATGCATTATGTATTAGTAAAGGGGTATTAAATAACTTAGAAAAAGTACAAAGAAAAGTAGAAAGACATGCATTAGATGCAGATGTGTGGATGGCAAAGGAGACAATTCAAGGAGAAATTAGATGGTCAAGATTTTATATGAGATGCAAAAAGCAAAATGAAAATGTTTGGTAGATTGCAGTTTATGATCCGATAATAAGAGAATAGCCAAAATAGTATTTAACTGGGTTATGAATAAAGGGCAAGCAACAGGATGGGTGAGAAAGGTAGTACATATGCAGGATAAAGAATTTATGTCAGTATACTTATACAAAAGGTAGAATAATTGTGCTAGGAGAATTGTTGAGTGTTATAGTGGTAAGAAAGATGAGATAGAAGAATAAATGCATTAATAAAGAATAGGGAATTGGAAAAAAGGAGAACTAGTATGGAAAGTAAAAAGAATTTAAATATATATAGAAGTAAACGGAATATTGGGTGTGAGTTAATTTATAATAATAGAAAGGAAAGTAATTTACTAATTAAAACTTGAACAGGATCTTTAACAACAAAGAAATAGACACATAAATGGAAAAATATGGATGATTTAGTCTGCAAGTTATGTAAGGAAGGCATAGAAAATATTAGGCATCTGTTAAATGAATGTAAATGCCTGAAAACAGAAAGGATACAAATAATGAAGTTGTGGAAGAATAAATATAAATAAAGTGATTATACAGAAAATGGGGTTATTTGTTTTTATGCTGGGTTCAGAAAAAAATAAGGGGGATTTAAATATAAAGGCTATGGAGTTGACAAGAATTATGTTGTGGAAATGAGATGGAACAGGATAGAGAAGAATATGGGAAAACTTAGGATGGGGAATGGAAATGGAAGGTAAAGTAGTTAACAGGTTTCTCTGGGCATAGCGGCTGTGAGATTCTGATTCTGTATAACGAGAAGTCACAGTGCATCACATCACATAAGTATGGTATGCAGAAGATTTGGATAAAACCTTATGCCATTATATTTACACAAAAGGTGGGGGATGATTGTGTTAGGAGACTAGTTGGGTATTATAGTGGCAAAGATTGGGATAGAAGAATAGATGCATTAATAAAAAATAGGGAGTTGAGAGATGAAAAACTAGTATGGAGAGTAGAAGTAAACAGAATATTGGTTGTATGTTAATTTATAATAATAGCGAGGAAGTAGTTTACTGTTTAAGGCTGACAGGATTGTTAGTAACAAGGGAATATACACATAAATGGAGAAATGTGTGTGATTTAGTCTGCAAATTATGTAAGGAAGGCATGGAAAATATTAGTTATCTGTTAATTGAATGTAAATGCTTACAAGCAGAAAGGATACAAATAATGAAGTTGTGGAAGAATAAATATGAACAAAGTGATTATACAGAAAGTGGGTTATTGATTTTTATGCTGGGTTTGGAAAAAGATAATAGGGATCTAGATATAAAAGCCATAAAGTGGACAAAAAAAAATATTGTGGAATGAAGCATGATAGAGAAGAATATGGGGAAAACAGGATGGAGAATGGAAAAGGAAGATAAGGTGGCTAACAGGTTTCTCTTGCCATAGTGACTGAGAGATTTCTGACACCAACAAAGGAGAAGCCATAGTGCATCAAATTGCATCACAAATGTTATTTAACTATTTTTTTTATATATACTGAATATAGTTTGTCAAAATCAGAATCATACATAGAATAAAAATAAAAAGATCTTAACAAGATAAGGTCTTTTTTAAAGCTGTTTATTTTTCTTAAAGAAAGTTTTCCTTCTTTTTAAATTTATTTGTAATGTCTTTTAACCTTACGTAAAAATATAAGAACTGCTAGTCAATGATTAAAAATAGATATCTTTTAAGCAACACCAAAATTTTAGTTGAAATAACAAAAAAATTATTAAAGTTTGTTGTTCTAATGAATCAATTTAAAATGCCACATATAACAAGTAATGGTGTTTATTTCTAAAAACTTAAGAAATCAATAATAAAAATTGTTATATCACTACTTTAAAATCTAATATTCAAACAAATATCGTCAAATCTAAAACTGATAAAAGAAATGCTACAGAATCTAATACTAATCTTTGCTTCAAAAAAAAAGGTTGTACAACTTATAATGATCCACACCGCTTGATGGTGCTGTTTCTATGCAAAAGCACAGAATTATGCTGTTTACAAGGCCTCTCAAAGATCTTATGGCCTGTAAACTTGTTCAAACATTAGATGTTGTTGCTCTTCCACCAACATTGCTAGCATGTGAACATTATCAGCGATGTGTTGCGACATTCTGTATAGACATGACTCTTGAATATTCTATAGCGTATATGAGGATTTCTGTAATTGTAATGACAAAAACTATATTATAACGGAATTTTATTTTGGTTTGTTAAATGTACTGTAATTTATGTATGTTCCTATAAATTCTAAATAATTCTCAAACGCTCCTCCTTTCGTTCTCAGGTGTAAGAATTCACTAAATGAGGAGTGTAAATCATGATTTGGCGAAATTCACGATAAAGTCACGCACTTTTCCTGATTTTTTTCAAGATCAAAACAGTAAAATGGCAGACGATCATTCGTCGTTCAAGTTTTCAGATTTGCCAGCTACAGAAGCAAATGTGGTGGCCTTTCTTCAACAAAATAAAATTTTACCAACAGAGAAGAACTGTGTTTGTGGCTGTTTAATGACCTTATGGCATTGTAAAACATCTGAAATGGAATGCAAATTGCATCAATGCCATTGGCTGTGTTCCATTCATCACAGAACGTGGTTTGAGGGCCATAGAATAGGGTTTTTGGAAGCAGTACACCTTATCTATTATTGGAGCTGGGATGAGCTCACAGTAAAGTGTACTGGAGCTGAATCTGAATTGTGTGAAAATACCATGAGGAATGTGATGAGAAAGCCTTCTTTCTCATCCATGCCATCAAATTGGTGGTCCTGGTTTGACAGTGGAAGTCGACAAAACCATGTTCAGTCGGCGAAAAAACAACCAGGGCAGTTTTCTGGATGATTTGAACAAATTATGGATAAGAAAACTGGATTAAATTTGAACAAATTTTTATCCTGAAGTACATTAATAATGCTTGAAAATGATAAATGATGCCCATAAAAAATATAATTAAAAATAACACAATTAATGTTTAAGAAGAGGGAGTAAAAAACCCTAATATATTTTCAATAAATATCCAAAGCACATTCGATTTTGTACATATATTATAAATTTCTTAACAAAGGATAAAGTCTATTTTATGTACATTGAACAAATGACAAAAAAATATAATAATATTAAATATAAAGAATAAAATTTTACCGTAGCACATTTCATAGCTAGTTGTTTTTCTCTAATTGTTGATTGTTTACCAATCCATGCAAAAACTCCACTCTTTCCAGCATCCAGAAGAAAACAATCCTTCAAAAAAAAAAATCACTTAATAATACATATATATTTTTTTTTTAAATTAAAAGACAAAAATTAACTTAGCTCAAGATTATAACAAACAAATATTTTTATGCATATTATTGGTGATTGATATTAAAATTATACTTTTGGATTTAAAAAACAAAATATATATTTTTTATTAAAGAATACTTTTTATTAATAATTTAATGTTAAACGGCATTTTATTTATATTCTTTACTCTTTTTTTTTTTTAAACATGATTTTTTCCAAAGACCATAATATTAGCTATAGCAGAAAAATATAACAGAATTTGGTTTATATAAAATTAGCTAATAGTTTACTAACAACACAAACTATAATTTCTCTGTTCAGATCTTTGCAAAAGAATGATGACAATCAAAAGTGTACATTATTTAATAAAATTTAAACATTGCAAAAAAATAAGTGTAAAAAGGAAATGGTTTGGTTACTAACAGTAGTGTGGTATATTACAATAATGATAATCTTATGAGAATGAGAAGTGTGATTTAAATTAAAGAATGATATTTAAAAAATGAGAATAAATAATGTTATTTGTATAAATAAATTTTATGTAACTACTATCGTGGAGGCACTGAGAATGAGAGAAATAATAATAAAACAGAAAATTCTATTTTTCTGACAGTTTTGCTTTTTTTTTAAAAAGTTACTATTTAGTTCAAGTTGTTTTTCCATAGTAACTATTATTATTTATAATAAAAAATAAATTAGCCTTTCTTATTATTATAAAGTGCTTTCAAGTCAGTATTAGCATCTAATGATCATATGAATTCTCCAAAATGATCTTCAACTGTTGGATTTTTTAAGATTTCCCAATGAAACAGTAATTGTGATAACAGAATCCATCATATTACTGCTTGATGTTTTTGCATCTTTCAATTATTTCAAGTATTACATCCTTTTCTAGTAAATTAGATTCATTTATGATATAATCAAATAAATGACAATTAACTGAATGTGATGGCATATCTAAATGCTTATTTTTAGTATTGTTCAAGGTATTCTCACCAATCTTTACCAGGATTTCAGCTTAAAAGTAGCAATATTTTTCCTATTTTTCAATATCCAATTTTTACATCAAAGAGATCTCCTTTCCTTTCATTAACTTTTCTGCACTGACTGTATTATTATTATAAATATAAACAAACAGTGATATCACTTCTTTTAAGCACTTTATACAATGCAGCACTTTATATATCACACTGGCAAAATAGTTGACAGTTTTTTTACTGTTCAACAGTCTTCAGTAGAACTGTAATGTACACAACATATCTATAAATAAAACAGGCAAAACTCACTATACGTATTGCCACACACAACAAGCTAGAGTAATCAATGGATGCCAGAAGGCTTGTGCATAAAATCCCCATCTAGTGCCTACTCATCCAATATCCCCAGACTAGTTTCTGGCTTGTGGCCTTCGTCAGTGAGGCATCTTGGATCTGAGAGCACTGCACCTAGATCTTAGGATCTAATGCAACCCTCCAGAAACCACCTTTTATTTCCATTTAGCTACAACACTATGAATCTTAAACTGAAAACACCTTAATGTTTTCAATCCAAGCCCATTAGCTTATATAGTCATATGGGTCTGAACCCAGTTCAGTATCCATACATTTTGATGTCTTTGGTTCTTTAATAACCATAGCCACCACTATCCTATTAGGCAGGATTGGTTTTAAGCCAATAAACATCACATGACCACCACCTCTTATGCTTGTGTATAACTGTTGTTAAAACAGGATATTGGATAAGTAGGCACTAGATGGGGATTTTATGCACGAGCCTTCTGGCATCCATTGATTACTCTAGCTTGTTGTATGTGGCAATGCGTATAGTGAGTTTTGCCTGTTTTAACAACAGTTATACACAAGCATAAGAGGTGGTGATCATGTGATGTTTATTGGCATATTAAAACTACATAATTTTTTTAGTCAAATACTCAATTTTACCTTTAAATACTTTACATGCAACCTATATATACATTTTAAAAGATATAGATTGCATGAAAAGCATTTAAAATTATTTTAAAATGAATTACAATTAAAATCAAGTATTTAATCACATTTAATATAAATATATAAAAAAATCAGATTAAATTAAATTTAAAAAATGTATGCAGTTTTAGTATATATATAAAAAATTGTTTTGTACATGCTAATGCAGTGTTTACATTTATAGATAAATGGTGTGTATTTCAGCTCTGAGGAAAACTACTGAACAATAGAAACTAGGAAGTAATGATTTATGTAAGAGTGCATTAGAAAAGTGATGTCATTGTTTATTTATATTAGTATCAATAGAGATACTAATATAACAATTCTGATCTTAATATTTAAAGAAAGATTTCTATATCTGAAAGACTTTTTCTAGTTTTTTCATTGAAACTTTGCCAATGTAATTCTATGATGATTTTTTTTTTGTTTATTATTAAATTCTATGTGTTTATTCCTATAGTCATATTCTTCATCTTGTTTTTTTTTATCTACTTTCCTCTCTACCTTTAAATTTTGTAATAAGTATTTTCATAATTTCTCTATTTATAGTAATGTGAAATGCCATCAACATTTTTTAGGTTATTTACATTTTATTACCATTTTCAATTCAACATTTGTTTTATTACAATATGACTTCCCTCATTACATATCCAGTGTATAAGTGAAATATATAGGATGCCAATCTATAGCCCTTTGCTTAAGAAAAATCCAATTGATTTCAATCATAATCTGGCTTAATTTTAACTTTTAGTCCCATATAAAGATTATTCATAAAGAATGATAAAAATTATATAGGAAAGATAGAAGAAAGCAGGTAATTATATGTTAGACTATTTTCATCATCTGATATTGTCTTTAGAAAAATTCAAACTTTAAATAACCTTTTCAAATATATTCAACTGTTAGTAATAGCACAAATGTTAGCATATAACAATATTTCAACTGATATTCTTCTCTCTTCTTCAGGTGTTGCTAGACTGACCAGTCATAGTATTAACAGGAATCAAACCTGGACCTTTAGATTCATGAATATTGACTTTTAAGGTGATATTCTAACCAACTAAACTATTCAGTTAAAAGCAACAGTCAGTAGAAAATTCATATACATATCCATGAGGTTACTCGTGATTTCTCCTTTTTTTTTCTTCTAAAAGCAAGATTAATGAGTAGATTCTAACCATTATGAAAGTATCATACTAGGTTGGCTTATGAAGTTGTTTGCCACTATATTATAAGTAGCTTTAAATTTTCTTATTTTTATTTTTTTCTCCATTCAGTATTCTTGTCTTTTTCCAATCATATATATATATTCATAGGTACATATGTTGTTTGCTACTTTAAATACATTTGTGTGTGCTACTATTAAATGGTTGATTGTATTTGAAATATTTAAATAAGGTTTGAATTTCTTTTTAAGACATTTAACAATTAATATTGGATGATGGAAACACTCCAACATTTTATTACTGCTAAATATTTTAAATGATCAAATTTCATTTTTAAAATTTGTCCATAACGCTGCCTTTTATTTATAAATTTTAAAAATAATCAATTTAAAACAAAATTGATATAGATAACTCCCTATAAATAAAAAATGATTTAATATATCAACCCAGCTTTCATTCCTTATTAGAACCTTATCAAGATGTTTCTGTTTTCAAAATCACATGATCAGCTATTTTACTGCAACTAAAATATGATCATCACAAACTTTCAGATAAACATGAAATCAAAAACTGACTTTAAATAAATTTAAACAACAAAAAGTAACTAGACATCTTTATCTACTCTTGAGTTATCAGCACTGAATGTACTTCTTTCTTTATTATAGCACAGAACACAAGAGATAATCTTTGAGATATTACTTATGAAAATAATTTTCACACAAATTTTGTAAAATACTATTTCAAGACTAAATGGTCACTGTTAAATTTGTGAATAGAGTTTATTTAGTTTATATATATATAGAAATTGATTTTGCTATTAGTAGAGAGTCAAATATTCCATGAGCAAAAGTAGTGACACTTAACTCATTTCAGAGAAAGTGAGTAGACAAAAATCAGCTGCCAGCATTATAATAATTCTAAACTTAACAATTTTATTCTACATCACTGTTTTTGTAAAATATGAGGCAATAATTCAGGATTTGCATAACAATATGATCATTAATTTTTCATAGCATAAACTTTGTTTTTTTTTTTTTTGGTTTCTAGCTATTCAAACGTGAATTATTTCTACAATTACATCCTGTCCACCATGCTTTAAAGAACAGATGATAATATAGTAAGAACTAATCATCCTTTTTGCAAAGCAGACGAAACACACAATAGATAGTAATTATTAAAAAGATTATAGTACAATTAATATAGTAATAATAAGATAACATGACAATGCAAAATGGAATGATGAAAGCACTGATATTCGAGATAAGATGGTAATAATTATAATTATATTCATGATATTAAATGATTGTAATAATAGTTGTTAAAATAATTTTACAGATAAAGATAAATATAGTTTTATTTCTCACTATTATGAAAAACAAAAAAACACTTATTTATAATTGTTAATTAGAGAAGATATAAATTGGTATTAAAGTTTATCGGCTTAACGTTTTTGAGGATCCATGCCTCATATTCATAGCCTTCATAAAATGTATAATAAAATATATGCAAATACAAATATTCAAATAAGCTAGTATTACGTAGCCCATTTCTTAGAGATCTCAAAGCAAGTGTCTTTTCTATTAATGGCATGGATGTTTCCATTGATGTAAAATGCGTACTTTATTTTTCTTTTGTGATCATTTGATTCTGAGCACAATATTATGGGATTGGCGGGTGTGGAGTTGTGTCCAGATTGTTTAGCATGCTCCAAAAATACAGAGGATGTGTTGCTGTTCTTCTGAGCTCTGTTAAATGTGTAAAGATGTTGAGCCAGTCTAGTACTGATTGTAGCTTTAAATGATAAATTTAACATAGCAGTTAGAACTCCACCTAATTCTAATAGATTGATTAACAATTCTAAAGACCACATTGATCGATGGTTCACCCCACACGTGGTGTACTCCATTGCCTGCCCTCAGGCCGGATGCCACGCTATATATTACAGTGAAACGAAAGCTACAATCAATACTAGACTGGCTCAACATCTTTACACATTTAACAGAGCTTAGAAGAACAGCAACACATCCTCTGTATTTTTGGAGCATGCTAAAGAATCTGGACACAACTTCACACCCGCCAATCCCATAATATTGTGCTCAGAATCAAATGATCACAAAAGAAAAATAAAGGAGGTATTTTACATCAATGGAAACATCCATGCCATTAATAGAAAAGACACTTGCTTCGAGATCTCGAAAAAATGGGCTACGTAATACTAGCTTATTTGAATATTTGTATTTGCATATATTTTATTATACATTTTATGAAGGCTATGAATATGAGGCATGGATCCTCGAAAATGTTAAGCCAATAAACTTTAATACCAATTTATATCTTCTCTAATTAACAATTATAAATAAGTGTTTTTTTTGTTTTAGATAAAGATAATATCTAATGGTTCACAAATAAAAAAGAATTTTAATTATCTCCAAAAGGCAAAGACCTTTTCAATAGTCATTTCCATAGAACAACAGTGAGAATTTGCAAACATCCAGATGGAAAGGGTTTTTTTTTTTGCATTTTTCTTTCTTTTGTTTTAACTTATAGATAAGAATAATTAGATACCCATTTACAAAACAACATCAGACAGAAAAGTTCTAAGCATATTTGAAAACTGAAAAAATTTATACAAACTCAAAAAATATAATTATAATATTTATTAATGAAACAAATATACAATTGCATATTTACACTATATGTAAAATTATTATATCTTTGCCTGATACCGTTGGTGAGGTATAATATCTAGGTGTCCTTATAAGTTTAACCACCACTTCCAATCATACTATGACAACCTGCCTCATGAGTAGGTATGGTGATACTTCCATCTATACTCTGACAACTTGTCTCATGTCTGATTTAGGTTCTAGCATCTTCCAGTCCTGAATGTGAACTTGCCTCACCATGTTAACCATAAAGTAGACAACAAACATGCTACCATTCAGTTTTGAAGTACATACATTAATCCATGCTGATGAATGATCAATCCGATAAGGATAATATGGAATCTGGAGTAGTCCAATATTTGAAAGTGAGATATACTCATGGGTATAGCAGGAAGATGTGCTAACTTCCATTCCATGAGGCACTTTTGTTTCTCTTTTGATAAATATTTAATTATTATTCACTAGAAACATTTAAAAATAACTTTGCAAATAATAACATTTTTGAAAAAATATATATACAAATTTGCCATAATTAGTCATAATTCTATAAATACATAGAATAAAATTATTAAACACATTTAATGCAAAAATATTTAAAATATAAATTAAAACTTACATTGGAATCAAGAAACTCCTGTTTGATAGGACGATCAGCTATTTTGCTTGTCTCAAGTTTTCCAGAAGCATCTGTAACTCTGAAAAATATATATAATATGGATGCTTAGTATATGAGTTCTGCTATTTTGTGATCATAATTTTTATAATGCAATTGAAAATTAAACTATTAACTAAATATTTATATTACATCTATTCAAATAATTTTTTAAATTTATTTTAGAGATTAGTCTTAATTGTTCTGGATTTGACATTGAAACTATCTGATTTTGGGTGAAATTGATGATGAAAATATAAATGTTTTGAATGCTTAGGCAGAAAAGATAAATTTCTATTCAACAGTTTTACTAGCTGCGCAAGCCTTTGACCATAGCATTCATAATTTGCAGAAGGGAGCTGTAGTGTTTAAATAGTCAAAATTATGTATATAGCTAATTTATATGGTCCACTTTTTTGATAATGCAATTCTGATATCCTTTTTATCAATAGCATGAGGGTTGTTGGAAATAAACCACACCTTCTTAATTTTGCATTTGCAATCATCATGCTCAGAACATATAACATTCAAATTCCCACAATGAAGATGTTGCCATATTCTAGTTCATGCTCTAGAAAAACAGGCTTGTAGTCAGAGATACTTTTAGCATGGCTATATAAATAATTATGTTGTGCAATTCTAATAGCAATTTTTGCATGGGATTTCCCATAATACACAGCATCGCTGCATCTGATTTTATACACGATTTGCAGGTTTAGAACTACAGGCAGTGTATCCTTAGTGTTATTTAACAAGTCTGTTTAAATTTGGAGCTCTTAAGCTAACATTATATGTATTGATGAGCAAATTTGACTGTTTTATATGTAAAATAGAATATTATTACATATAATATTAATAAAATATGTGAAACTGTACTATATCAAATTTCCTTTTAATTCATGGGTTTTTGTATTTTTGAAGATAAAATACACTAATTCATTTGTAATATAAGTAAGATTAAGTATAATCAATAATTTTTATTTAAATTTGTTTTCTTGAATGTATACCTTTGTTTTGTAAACAGGATATGCTGTTTTGTTTTTTGTTCTTTTTTATCAATATTGATTACATTAATTATTTTTTCTGTATGTGTATTTAGAAGTAGTATATATTTATAAATTAAAAAAATGTGTGGATATTGTTTATAAATAGTTTTGAACTACACATAAAAGAAAAACACTCACAGTTTATTTAATTAGAGTTTTGAAATTATTGATAAGTGGGCATTTTAAAATATAAAAAAACAAGCAATCACCACAAAGTAATCTTCTAGTGCAAATAAACCCTAAAGCTCAGGGTTTAAACTCTATAGACATGAAGTCATAGTCATTGATGTACACTGTTTTTAAAATAAAGCTTGGCTTACACAATATTTTGGATCAGTTATGATTATTAGTTTTTTTCATTTTTGCTGAGGACCATTTCACTAAATTAGTCATCTCCAGATTTAAAAGTTTTAACAAAATTCTATGAAGGATCCATAGACAAGAAAGATACTACCAAATATTCATCATAAGTGCTAATTTAATATTCGTCCATCATGAGCATACTTGTAGCTAACCATCCATTGTTAAAATACTTAAGTCAGTAAGAAAAAATATCAGTATTATAAATGCATATAGAATTGAACTCAAATTTTGAAGTTTAGATAATTTCTTGGTTACAAAATAATCATAAACCATTAATTCTCTTCTAAATAATTTATTTTTCTGATTCATAGAAACTTAGTAAGATAAGTAAAATTTATTTTTATTTTCTTTGAATATGATTTTCTTGAATAGGTCTACTGTAAATGCTTACCTATTATAATGATAAATATTATATTTGAATATCACTATAATTGTGTGTCCATTTAATAAAGACTTATTTCTAATACTGCTAATATTTACACTGATTGCTGCTTCAGTTAACTAATGTTCATTAATGAGAAAGGTGCAAATATATTTTGATAAATAGAAATTAACTTACTTCCATAAAGAGACTTCTACTTGTTGATTTCTCTCAAACTGTTCATCATCTTCAGCATCTTCACTGATTGGCCCAGTTCCTCCTAATTCAGCAAAAAAGTTCTTCTCTTCTCCTGCATTGTAAATGTCTATTTTTTTTTATTAAAAAAAAAAAAAAGACTTTTTTTTCCTTCCCTTTTTCACATTAAAAATAAACTTAATTAAAAATAAAAATCATAACTTTTAAGAAGAGTTAGAAGAATATTAAATTTTCTAAACAGTTTAGAAGGATAATAAATTTATAAAACATATAAGCCAAATTGTAGAAAACAAACAAAAACTCAAAGACACTTTGTAAAATAAAACATATAACTATCTCTAACAATAAGATAAAATTGACTAAAAACATATGAAAGTAGTTACTCTGAAATCAAAATGTAACAAAAGTTGAGGGGAAAAAAACAAGGAAAATATATTATTAATGTAAAATAAGAAAAGGAAAGGTCATTACATAGAAATAAGAATATAATTTATGTAGTGCTTTATCGTTTGCTGATATTTGTATTCAATATTGCACTTTATAAATTTCATTCTGTTTCACCTCTCTCAAAGAATTAAAAATATACAACATTGATAATGATCATAAAATACGGCCAAAGTACTGGATAAAATATATATAGAATTATAAAATTTATTTAAAATAAAACAAATTTTTAAAGTTGGGTGGGAAGAACTTTTAAATAATTTTTATCAATGGGTTAATCATTTGCAAAGAAGCTGAATAGATCATTTTTATTAATTAAGTAACTAAAGATAGTATAATTCTAATATTAAGACAAACTTTGTTATTGTACAGAATAAATTAAAAGTCTTTGAAATTATTTTAACAAAATGTAGCCCTAACAGAATAACATTTAATTTATTTATTTTTTTACACTATTAGTATAATTCAATGTGGAAATTTTTCCAACTTTGTTTTCAATTGTAAAAGATTTTGTAATTCTTTATCTGACAAAAGTACTTCCAATTTATAAAAACTTTTTTTTCCTCCAGGTCAAAATATAGTTACAATTTTCAAATTTTATATAGAAATTTATTTGTATTGAAATAACAAATTTCATTTTAAAAATTAACCAATGAAAACAGCTTTCTCAAAAAAAATGGCTATTTTCATAATGTCGCTACTGCCTCAGAAACATAATCTTTTGAAACAAAATCAGTATATTTTAAGTTCTAGTGTCTATATATTTAAAAAAAGTTTATAATATGACTAAAATTTTGCCCGCACAGATAGACATAATAACAAACTTTATTCATATAAGGTAGAATTGCATCCCTTTGCTCAGAATATAGCCCCAATTATGTTTGAAATAAACAATTGTTTGATTAATTATTTGAGAGATTAAATGGGTAAGGGTCAAGTGGACTACAATAGTTCTATTTAAATGACCGAAGATATGGACAAGTAACAGATTGCAATTCAACAGTTAGTTTACAACAATCATTGCATTATAATCTAACAGCCATCATTAATGTAAAAGTTTTGTTACCATATATTTAAGCTATATATTACATAGAGATAAAATAACTCATACAATATTTAAAAATAATTGTTTGACTTAATCATCATCTTCATTTCTTCCAGGAAATTTGATTTCCCATAGTATCAGACTGGAGTTTTAGAAATATCTGAATCAGCATCAGATATGAGAGAACTTTGTTAAGGCACAACAATGAATTCTTTATATTATTTCTTTTTTAAAATCATTAAAAAAAAGTTTCATAGAAATTATTCAAAAGACAACTACAGAAACTTGATGTGAGCAGAATCCAAGCAATAAAATTATTTCTCAACATGATTGATAAACATAGTGAAAAAGATTGTTTTTATGTTTATTGACATTCAATTACTTTTTCAAGGTTGTTTTATCAATAAAATTATTCTATTATTATATAAATAATTTAGCACATTTTTTAGATTAAACAAGATTAATTAGACATAAAAACTGTACAAGAAATTTTTTCCAGAATATCCAATAAAAGTAATTTTGTAATTTGAATGTAAAACTTCATATTTTAATCAAATTCCAGAAATCTTTAATTCTCAAATCCATCTCTCTATCATATGCAATTTAATGTAGTGGTAGAGTGATGGACTTAAGAGTTAAATGTTCCAGTATAGAAAAATTCTCAGCTGAGTAACAGAAATAAAATATATCTCAATTCAGACCATTGAATAAAAATGTTTATTCAATTTGTCACTAGAGTATGGAAATGTCACATGAATGACTAACAACTAAACAAAATTTCATTTTTTTTTTTATCGGTTCTTTACTTATATAAAATTCTTCCAACTATAATAATAATATGCAAACTGTAAAGAATCATTATTAAATTTATTTTTCATTTCATTAGATTTAAAAAGATCTACATTGGAAAGTAATAAAACAATAACTGTTTTTTTTCATTCTATAAAATGTTTAATGAAGCAATTAAAAATTTATTGGAAAAAAAAAAACTTTTAAAGCATGCATTGTGATCATTTTTTAATACTAGGACTCTGATTTAAAAAATAAAATTCTTACCAATAATAATTACTTTAGCACGTCCTCCATGGGTTTCATCTCGAATACTATTAGCTACAGTTGTAGCCTAAAAAAAATAATAATAACAATTTTAAATATGATTTTTAAATCAATATTTAATATATCTATTAAAGGCACATTACACATTCTTCAGAATATTTATTTATCTGAATTCACAAATCCCTTATGACATGTATCATCATTTTCATTTATTATCAAACTACTGCATGATGCAGAACTATTGGAGTTAATTCCGTTTTTCCAATCTATGGTTTCGTTTCTCCACAATATTCCAACAAATTTCTTTAAATCATTTATCCATCTCATATGTGATTTCATTCTAAGTTTCTAATAATCATTTAGGATTGAGTTAGGAACTTCAACTATGGACATATTATCGTCACATGATCACTATCTCTTATACTAGCACATAATTGTTATTATGTTACATATTATCATGTCATCAAATAACAGGATAAGCTCAACTTCATTTCATTTTCTTAATTATTCAATGATATTAGAAAAAATACCTTCTCTCATGTTTATATTTTGCTTTTAATCCATCATTGTTAAACCTACCATAATATGTTTCATATTTTGCAGTTCTCATTAAATATCTGCAGATCTATAAATAAGCACTTATAGAACCTTCCTTTTCAAATACTTATTTCTTTCAAATATTAAATAATAAAAAGCATTCAAGCAACTTTAATGCTATAATTAATTTCATTCATTATGTTCCCCTTTGTTTTATAATTGTACTACCAATATTTTGTTATTTTTGAAAAGCCATTAAACACTTATCAACATCGACATTTTCATCTATTAGCAAATCACTGCAGAAAGATTTATCTGACAATAATGCAATTTCTCCAATACACAACATCTCTTTTCCAAAGTCCATCTATCTCATAAGTGGTCTTTACAATCTCTTAAAATCCAGTAAATGTCAACTGTTCATCTAGTGTCAATAGTAATACTTGTTTGTTCTCTTACTCATGCATTTCAGTTTTGATCTATCTTTGTTAAACCAGCATACATCTCTCCATATTTCAATATGTATTCTAAAATCTTTGTATTACTCTTTTAATGTCAGATTCACAAGCAAGTGGTGATAAAATATGTTTATTTAAAATCAATGTTTTTAAACAACTGAACTCACTTATGTAACAAAGTTATTAAAATGAATACATAGAGATGATGTCTAAATACGATTTAAGATCAATTTAAATAAGATTGTGCAAACAATTCTGTAGATTGTTTATTGGATCTCGTACCTGTCATCCAAATCTGCTTTTCATATATACATGTATATATCTCGGGCCACAATCAAAAATGAATTCATTTTCTTCTGCTTTGCATTTAGACAATGTTATTATAAGACATTTAATTAAATTTAATATTGATGGTATTTGGAGAATTCATCATTTCAAAATATTACATATTACCTAGCTCTGTTTATAAACACAAACACCAATATATATAAGCATTGAACAAAAACAAATCACCTAAAAATAAAAATTTATAATAATATGGAATTTTTTTACTTTTACAGATAGAATCCCAAGAAAATGGTAAAAAAACACTTGACAGAAATTTGACATCAATTTCATAAACCGTGAGAAAAAAAAATGTAAAAAGCATTTAACAAAATTTTAACATCAGCATGGGAGAAAAAATGTTGAACCCATCTGATCTTAAATGGAATCAGTTAGCTTGAGCATCGGTTCCAAAACAATGAATTGTTTTTGGCTTAAGAATGATACTCTCAAAAATGAATGACAGCATCTACTAAAGATAGAAGAAAATCAATGTATACTAAATAAAAACTAATAATATTATGAAATATTCTAAGCAAAAATACAAATAAATGCAGAGATATGGTCAAGCTTTCATTACAATGCTAACTTTACAATGCATAAACAATGATATCACAAACATAAGAACTGATGGCATATCAATGGAAGAATGTCATGTATCAATTCTTATTGATACATAACTTCTGCATAATTACCAAATTTTATTTCATCTGAATATATATATATATTTAAGCAAATAGTTGTTGTTTAGAGTTAATAAAAAGTTTAACAGAATTGAAACCAAAATCCATGGATATGTTCAGAATCCTCTTCTCAGTCATGATTGAAGCAAAAAGTATTATTTTACAGTAATCAAATTACTGCTGTGAATTATTAAATAAAAATCTTTATTAAAATGGCTCCAAAGAATAAAGTTATTGATAATAGTAATTCTATTAAGCTTATGGAAAACTGTTAAGTGTTAATGTGATAAAATGAAAGTAATTGACTTAGTAATGAAAAAAAAAAATGTATCCTAAACAAACATATTCACAAGCCCTCCATTTAGATTTGAATATTTTAAATAAGTAAACAAGGTTTCTCAATTTGTTACTGTATTATATCACATATTTTATTTATGAGTTAATTATTTTTATAAATATTTAATGTGTATAATTTTAAAATTAAATCATATGTAGCATTTGATTTATCTGCAATTTTAGATATCTACAAGAAAGCTTGGAATCAAATATCCATGAAACAAAAGAACTATTGCAGGTCATTTCAAATTTTTATTTTATTAAAAAAGAAACTAATTATTTGGAAAAATGTTGCATCATGACTATAATTTGTCAATGATCGATGTGACAAAACAACAATTTGAGGAACAATGAAATCAGAAAACAAAATATTTACATAAAGCTAGTTTCAGGATCAAAACAAGTAAACAAAATATGTAAAATCAAAAATAATGGGGATAATGTAACAAATTTCTTTGAATATATAATATAAATATTATTCCTTGAAGAAGCCATATCATTAAATGGTTGAAGTGTGAAAAAAAAATGTTAATGATTCAGTAACATTGAAATAAATATAGAATGATACAACAAAAGAAATGAAAGACTAAAAATTATTTTTATTTAATTAATATTAATGCTTAATTTTTTTAAAAAGCAAACTGAAATAATGAATAAAGAAAATAAAAAGAAATATACATATGTGTATGTGTTAATTTACATACTTATTTTTGGAAAGTTTTGAAAACTATTAGTTTCATCAAAATAAATAAAATTATTTTTAATTTTACTTTAAAATGTCTAGTTACATATCAATTTTTATTAATACATACCTTCATTCTCTCAAGTCGGCCACTCTTTGGACCAACCCAAACATAAATGTTAGGCTTGGAATCCAAAATAAAACAATCTCCTTTGTTTAAAGAATTAACAGAAAATTCCACCTGAAAATAAATTAATCAACATTTAAAAATCATTTCTTTAAATAAATACTTTTTAACTTGCTGTAATATTGGTAATTAATATTGTTTACTTATAATTAATTTTGCACATATATTTTTTATCTATTATTTTTACAGACAAATTTGTTGTTTGTTTTTTAAAAAATTATTTAATTTATACATTTATTTCTATATCATTAAACCTGAATTTATGATCTTATCAATTTTTTTTAATAAGTAACTTTTTCCAAAATAATTGGAAAAATGCAGTTCCATAATGCATTTTGACTGAATCATTTCAAGTAAAATAAATGATTGTCAAAATTTAGTTTGTCAGTTATATTAATGTCTAAATATTTAAAATTTTAGCATTTGAATAAATGACAGTATTAATTTTTAAAGATGCATTTTTATTTCTTTATCTGTACATAAGAGAATCTTTTCTTATTCTAGAATATATTTAGTATATATATAGATATGGATCTCAAACTGTATTGATATTAGTGTTCAAATGTTTATTAAAATAAAAAAAAAGGATCATCCATAGAAACAGGAATTATTGTCTGCAAAATAGATAAACACTTTACAGATAAAAAAAAATTACTGAAAAGATTCACTGCATGTTTTAGTGTAACAGGAATATAATATTAGAATTAATAAGTAAGAAATTTTATTTGAAACAAGTTTTTTCACCAAATTTTCATTTTTCTTGATTTCATATTTACAAAATTGGAAATAATTTCTTTAATATTTAATTCAGAACATGTATTAATAAAAGATGTACAAACCTTTCTTATGAAGTATTCATTTATAAATACATCTATTATTGACGACATTTATAACTTTTTTCATAGACAGACTTGTTAGTTGGTATTAACAATTCTAGCTAAAACCCCAAACTGATATGTAAATGTCCAACATTCTTAAATAAATTATAATGATTTAATACTTAGAAACCACTTATTAAGTATGATATATTTATTGCTATCTTTTGCAACTGGCATCTTTTTACTTAACACCTGTCCTAAATAGAAATATGTAATGACAAATTATAACTCATGTCAAGATGTTTATATATTTTAAATTAAATTAAATAACTAAATACTCCATATGTAAGAGTATCAAATTTGATAGACTGAAAGCTATAATAAAATTGGAAGAGGCAAAACTCTCCATATAGTAGTGCCACTCAGTGCAAGCCAGAGTAATCAATGGATGCAGAAAGGTTTGTGCATAAAATCTCTATCTAGTGCCTATTCATCCAATATTCCCAGACTAGTTTCTAGCTTGTGGCTTTAATCAGTGAGGAGCCTTGGATGTGAGAGCATTGCACCTAGATCTGGTGATCATGAGACATTGGTAGCGAATTAAAAAAAAATTCTGATTTAGTTTAAGTCTAATTGTAATTGATAATCGACTATAATGTTTTGTAATAGGTCATATTCACTTTTTATTATTTTTGTAAGCTTTCATGCAAACTCATATAATTAACTAACTGTAAATGTACCATGCTAGTATAAAATTATAAGTATTAAAATTTGTAATAATTAGATCCTAATATTTTAGGAATAATAAATGTAGTTAAATTTGCATATGGTTTTCGCAATTTATTTCTAGAGAAAATAATTTAAAAAAATTAGTGGGATTAAAATTAGAGATTTTTTTACTAAGAAACGTATTTGACTTTTAAAACTTTATACAAGTGGTATCATTCTTGCTTTGACTCTGAGATTCTATATTGAAAACATTCTTGCATTATTCTATTCTAATTCACAGCTTTAATATATAAGAACTTTATTTTTTCAAATTATACAGAATGTAAAATATTTGAGTGCCTCTTAATTATATATATAGATGAAATCTATTATGACTATACACATTTGTCAATCCTTGCTTTGCTTTATCAATACAAGAAACTTTACACATCAATGTGCATTCAATAGTGTAGATATGTATATGTTTGTAAAAAATCTGCTCAAAGTAAATATAAATGAAATGATCTAATGATGCATAAAACTCCACTTGGGCTGACTTAGAAAACCAGGAATAAAAATTATACTAGGGTAAAAAATACTTATGCTTGTAGCATGCAGTAATACATAGAATGTATTTATAAAATAAATCTTAAATTTAAAACAATAAAATTTAACAAAGAATAAAAATACCTGTCTAGCTTTAACATTTCGTTTTCCTTTCACTTGGAAGAGTCTTTTAACTGTTGCATTTGGATCAACATGTTTGAACCCTGAAGCCACACCCCCTTCAAGATATCTGCAACAAAATGTAAAAAATTAATTGTTCAAATATTAAAGCAAAGTACATAATATTTACAAAACTAAAACATAAAAATCATATTAAATATGTTAATTTAAATATGTAAATTAAAAAAGAGAAATAATCCAATACAAAACAAAAAACTTTTCATCAACTGTTCATGGAAGAAAGATGAATAATACCAGCCAGTATAGACTGGTGAATCTTCTTTTCTTTTTGTGTTTTAATCAATAACTAGATAGCTAACTAAGTTGATTATAAACTGGCCATGTGAAATAAAATAAAAAAAATTAAATTTGCTAAGAAATCCATAGTTACCTAAAAAAAATTTCCAAGTTCCATCTGAATTCAAATCCCAGGTTGTGAGATAGCATGTACATGAAATTTTCTTTATTTGTAATTTAAATGTGTAACTACAGAGACTGGCCATTATTCCCAATTAACACTTTGTTCTTTATTATATATATATATTAAATTATGATATATATTTGTTTTTAAAATATTTTTTACTGTATTAATTATTGTATTGTTTTGAATAATTATATATATATATATTTAATATTTATATATATAATATTATCATTATCATTTTCAACCATTATCAGTCCACTGCAGGATAAATCTCTTTCCACATTTAATCCAGTTTCTCCAATCTCTAACATCTCTTCTCCACATCCAACCAACACACACTCCCTTATTTCATCTATTCACCTCACAAGTGGTCTCTTTTTAAATCTTTTACAATCTCTTGGAATCCAATTTAAGACTTCAACTGTCCATCTATTATCATCTCTTCTAGCAATATGTTCAGTTCATCTCCACTTCAATCTCTTAACTCTTTCAATGATATCAGTAATATCTGTTTGTTTGCTTACCCACGTATTTAGTTTTTTATTTCTTCTTGTTAATTCTAACATATTATGTTATAAATTAATATTTTTAACAGATATTATTGTTGACCTATTTTTAAAAAAAGTATTTACAGATGACTATTTTCATTGGTCAATGTCTATATCAATTATAAAGTAGAATTATTAAAATGAATTTTGTAATTATCTCTGCCTTATATAAAATGTTTAATAATATATTTATTTATATAATGTGAATTGTAATTATACAAAATATCAATTTTCATATTTTGAAAATAAAATCTATCACTACAAGTGAGCTATGAAAAAAAGCTTCTACAATTATGGTACTGTAAAGAATCATAATTTGGTTTCAGTATAGCTAAGAAGCCAATGATTTACCTTACAAAAAACATGTCCCATGAATATTTAAATCATTCTTTCATGATATTTTAGAGGTCAGTCTCATTTGAGTAGCAATAAGCATACTTTATACTTTTATATATATAAACTGGTCTGGAATTGGGGATATTCTGCAATGCTTGTTAAGAGCTTATTTGTGAGCTCTATATATAACATTTGTAATACAAGCTTGTTAAATTGGGTCATGTGACATATGACTTGATTTCTTTGTAATATTGATATCTATATATAAAAAGTAAACTCTTTTCAGCTGTGGAAGTAAACATTTTGCTGAGCTAATACATATATACACACACACACACACAATTTGAAATAAATCCCAGAAGTGACTAACTTCTTCATAGCCTAAAAACAAAACAAAAACAAAAATTATGTATTTAAGTGTGAATAAGAAAAACATCTCGGCAATTATTTAATTTATAGAAGATTTAAGAAATAGATTAGTTTTTTCAATTGAATTGATATCTTAATCAATTAAATCAGTAGCACATTCAATAAAAAATGGAGAATTATTCAAAGAAAAATTAAAAAAGATTGTAGTAGAAACAATGAGTAACACAAGTGAAAGGATTAGTTTAGACCTTATTAGAATTTGATATATTCTCAATAAATTTTTTAAAAAAGTAGTTATAGTAATCAAACTGATTTTTTTTTCTTTATTTTCAAAAACCTTTAACACTTGATTTCTTTATTTTGACACTGTATATCTTTTAATACGGGCATTTATTTTGCCAAAATACAGCAGCAACCTGGCAATTATAACTTTAGGATAAAAAAAAACAATAGTTTAGAAAAACTTTGAAATTCTTTTAATCTGATATCTTTTTTCCCACTACTTTTCTATTTTTGTATTGTTAACTCAATTTAATAAACATCTTCTTTTTTTTTATTATTATTATTATTATTATTATTATTATTATTATTATTATTATTATTATTATTATTATTATTATTATTATTATTATTATTATTATTATTATTATTATTATTATTATTATTATTATTATTATTATTATTATTATTATTATTATTATTATTATTATTATTATTATTATTATTATTATTATTATTATTATTATTATTATTATTATTATTATTATTATTATTATTATTATTATTATTATTATTATTATTATTATTATTATTATTATTATTATTATTATTATTATTATTATTATTATTATTATTATTATTATTATTATTATTATTATTATTATTATTATTATTATTATTATTATTATTATTATTATTATTATTATTATTATTATTATTATTATTATTATTATTATTATTATTATTATTATTATTATTATTATTATTATTATTATTATTATTATTATTATTATTATTATTATTATTATTATTATTATTATTATTATTATTATTATTATTATTATTATTATTATTATTATTATTATTATTATTATTATTATTATTATTATTATTATTATTATTATTATTATTATTATTATTATTATTATTATTATTATTATTATTATTATTATTATTATTATTATTATTATTATTATTATTATTATTATTATTATTATTATTATTATTATTATTATTATTATTATTATTATTATTATTATTATTATTATTATTATTATTATTATTATTATTATTATTATTATTATTATTATTATTATTATTATTATTATTATTATTATTATTATTATTATTATTATTATTATTATTATTATTATTATTATTATTATTATTATTATTATTATTATTATTATTATAATAATAATAATAATAATAATAATAATAATAATAATAATAATAATCAAATGTAAAGTATGACAATACATTCTACATGCTAACATTTTCTGAAAATATGTGTTTAAATTAAGATTATGTAAATAAAAATTCCCAAAACTTACTTTATTCCATTTCTAAAATAGGAGCAAAATAAAGTTGACTCGTGTTCTTGAACCTAAATTTTTTTAAAAAGAAAATATATAAAAAACTAATTCTTATACAACAATGTTTTAGAAAGATATAGCTAAATTTGTTGACAAACTATTAGTTGATCAATTATAAACCACTAGACAATATATGAACAAATCTATGTGACAACTTCTCAGTCTAATAAATTCATTTAACCACATAATACACCCATAATTCCTCAAACATCTCATAATACAAAGCTAACATTTCTGAATTTAAATCCTAAATTTTCATTTATAAAGACAAAATCCAGAAACTGGTCTGATAATGAGGATTAAATTGCATTATTATCTGATAGTCTTAAGAAGTCAGTCTTATGATAGATTAAGTCAGAATAGAGAGAAGAAATGTTGCATATTTTCCCCCTGATCAATCATTAGATAATAATAAATTAAAAAATATAACTCACTTCAAATATCTTCTTTGACAGATAAAAAGAGTAACAATCCAAAATAGCCCATTGCAGGAAAAAAAATCTCTAGCTTCTCTTCAGGAAACAGCAAAAAAAATGTTTAATTATTGGTTTCAATTGGCCTTCTCCAGTTTACCTCCTAGTCTAAATATAACTAGATACCCAATAATTAAACAAATAGGAGGGTTGGCTTGTTTAAAAATTCTCAGCTACTAAAAAAAATTATGAACTTCATCTAGATTCAAACTCAAGATTTATAGATAAATCAAGCAGATGCATTGATCATTACACCAAAAAGCTTTTCAACATAAATGATATTATATGTTGATTCTCAATTGTGGGAATAAAAAAAAATCACACATTATTTTCATATTATATTGAAATATCGCATGAAGATAAAATAGCTCTCTTTGTTATATTTATTTAGTTGAGAGAAGAATACAAATAAGCAGATATTTGATTAGAATAGATCACTTGAAAGACAAATAACTAGGTTAAAATTGTTATACCCTAGTTATTTTATGAGATAATCTAACTCATTGGATAAGTGCATAATACTCAGAAATATTTAATTATAGCGAAAGAAAACAGAATGGCAAGCAATAAAGCTGATAATCTCCATCATATGATCACATAGAATCAATATCAGATTGATAATATCTAATAACATGTATAAAATATTAAATTGATATAAAAATCAAAGCTTTTCTTTTATAGCTTCATTCTCATATTTCTATTGACATTATATTATTATTAGAATTGTCATTATTAGTATTATGAAATTTAACCCTTATTTGATTCTTTTGCTTGATCTATTTAATTCATTCTGCTTTCTATCTTTTATATATACACACAAATAACATGAAAAATTAAAATTTTGCCAGAGCAGAAAAAAAATTAAGCAGTTGTTTAAGAGAACAATGTTAATGATTTATGATAATAATTCTAAATAGAAAAAAAATTACAAGACTTGTTTCTATAAAGTGACTTTTCAAATTATATATATTAATCTAATTTTTTTTCATAAACTTAATTTTCCTCTAAATATTTTTGATATCAAGAGAATACATAGCAATTGTTTTTATAATACAAGTAATACAGTTCAAATATCAAATTCAGGTATTGGTACCAATTTACACAGTTAAAATTATATTGTTACCACCATAATTTGAATTGGAGTCATCATTCAAGCTACTGACAGAGTCCATAAGTGACAGATTGTGAAATGATTTTCAGATATGAGACTTAACTGCTAATGACCAATAAATAGTATCTGCCATCAAAGACAATATACTGTTCCAGTACAAACAATCTTTGGTTTTTACTCTCTGTGATTTTTTTTTATTTTAATATCTTCAATCTTTCAGTCATTATAGGACTGCAAAACCTCTCAAGTAGTCTGTGATCTCTCTATCTTAACTGAGAGAATGGCAATGTTTATTTGAATAATCACATTTCCATCCATTAACTACGTGTAAAGCATTTCTGATTCCGATCTTTTTTCTTTTATCACTGAAAAAGCATTAATGAGGACAGGTTTAGCAGACAAATGAATCTCTTAATTATGATCTGCTCAAGGTAGCATAATCAATAATCTTTTGCCTTGTAATTGAATTTGAGAAGAGAGCTTTGCTTGGCAAATAATTGTATGTTTGTGCAGCTATTACTCTTTTAATAAAATTTGAATAGGTCCCTTATCCTGATAGATTTCTCATTAAAACAGCAGAAAAATTGTAATATCACAATTGTAATAGTGATGAAAAGAGGAAGAGATGGTAACAATAATAAAAGTTAAGCATTATTTTTTTTTCTAATTGTAAAAAATATGCAAACTTTCTTGATGTAAATTTTTCAAAATCTGAACAGAAATAAAATTTATGACTAAGAAACTACTAAGATTTAAAATTGGTAGTAAGTGCTCTTAAAAAAACTAATATTCCAAATCGTCAGATAAAAGAATTCATCATTATTAAAAGTTATTTTTTTCTTGAAACCTAATATATGTGTGGAAGAAACAAAGTATTATTAAAATCACTCTTTCCTTTATTTTTGCTGTAATATCTCATATAAATCCAATTTATCCAAACCACTTTGAATACTTTTTATCAAAAAACTTTTTATTGTACTTATATGTACATACACCTATGTTTCAACTGTTCTGCAGTCTTCTTCAGAGCCAGTTTATTTAGCCAGCAGGATATATAAGTACAATAAAAAGTTGTTTTGCTAAAAACTGTTCAAAGTGGTTTGGATAAATTGGATTTATATAAGAAATAAAGTACTTTGGCTAATGGTGTGCTGGATTTCAATTTTGCAAAACCTATGAAATGACTGTCACAACATTTTGTTTATGTGAAAAATATAATAAAATCTTAAATGTCTTATTTAAAACAATGTTTTAATTAGTAGTCATACAAATATTTCAAAAGTATTTGCAAACTTGTTAATTAGTTTATAAACTATAGTAGTATATTCCAATATTGAATTGATAGTTGCATTAAAAAAACATCCAAACATATTGATAAAAAATCTGATGTTCATTCTCTATAAACAACTACTATTCATACTAAATCTCAATAGCTATTAATTACTAAAATTGAATTTTCAAGATTGTTACATTATTGAAATATAAAAATCTCTTTAAGAAGTGTGCTATGGACATAAATGTTTTTAAGTTCATTAAAAAAAAATACTGGCTGATTTTCTAACAAAGATTATATTATCAACGATTTGATTGAATAAAACTTAGTTTTCTGCCTTGGCAACATGAAGTTTCATAAGCAACATATATTTAAAGGGAAAAATACATCACCTGGCGAGAAAACTCAAAAATAATAGGTAGATTAAAGCTGCAAAAATGATTCACTCACTTGTTAATTAAGGTCACTCTTGATTTTTTCTTGATGAAAAAATGAGATCAAAATCTTATTAAAGTGATGGTTTGCATTCTTTTATTTGACAATTATGATATATCAAACAGATGGAGAAGCACTTTGATTATTATGGAATATTAATACAAAAAGTTTGATGATAGATTTTATAACTCAATTGTTACTAATTTTCTTCTTTTTTGAGCTGAGATAATATCTGGTAAAATGAAAATACATATAGAGAGGGTAGTTTTTTTAACAATAGTTAGCTTTATTACTACCTAGAATGCCTTCAATATATTTTTAGTATATCATATTCATAATATATAGTGGTGTGATTAAATGTTTTTTTATATCAATGTTTAATTAACTTGTTCACGTATTCAATTTTAATTTAAAATTTAAATTTGAATATTTAAATAGCTCATTTCTTTGAAATGTGTACATGTTTCTTTTTTGTTACTAGAAAAATGGTTACCAGCTATTGCACATGCTTCTTTAATCTTTCATTTTCTATCCTCTCTCTCTTTCTGTGTACACTATCTCTGCCCTTGTTACCTTGAATCTAAGACCAGTTTTTTGCTCCTGGTCTGTGTTCTTTGTCTCAGTTAATTAAACATTGATATAAAAAATCTCAATCACATCACTATATGCCATGAATATGATATAGTAAAAATATATTGAATGTATGCTAGGCAGTAATAAGGCTAAATATTATTTTAAAAAGTATCTTTTCTATGGGTATTTTTATTTTACTAGACATATGATAGATTTTAATGATATAACCATTCTATCTAATCATTTAAATTTGGACAAAAATGTCCAGCTTCTTATAATCTTAAAAATGATATGGCTTCAGTTTTGGAAAAGTTTTTAAATATGGTTGTGGTAATACTAATTTAAAAATTACTGGAATTACATTAGCCGTGAAGTTGTGCCACCTGATCCAAAAATGCTTCTCTAATCATCAAAAAATTAACTAAACCACTAAAACAAAAAATTAATATAGATTTTGTACAAAATTTTTAGCTTTTGCTCATGACCTATTATCATTTTCAATAAAATCAGCCTGTGATTCATCTATATTTATATGTTTATAATATAGACAAATGAAATTTGCAAATAATGGTTAATAAACATTTAATATGATTATTAGATAAGTATGGAAGTTTCCAACATTTGAAATTCTAAAAAAAACATAATTCTAATTATCTTCTTTAGCAATAAACAAAATTCAAAAAGTGGTGATTCTTTCTAAAAAAAAAAATATTTATATATTAATATTTCAATGCTAATGCTAAAGAATAAATTAGAAATCAAGATGAATATGTTTTATCACTACCATGAAATAATAACTCTGACTTGAAAGGCATGACCTTTGACATTAGCTCATTTGTATTTAAATATTCTAAGATCAAATTTTTACACAACAATAGAATCTTTATACATATACTAGGGAGCATGGCCCTTCTGGTTCCTGTGGTGCCCAACTCCACAGGGCTCATTCACTCATCCTCATCCTTTTTGACAAAGCTTATGGAAAAATACTTACCTCCGACACTTCTTTCCATACAATATATATAGGATGTTTTGAAATTTCAACGCTATCACATTAAAGTTGGACAAAATTTTAAAAAAATGACATCAGCCACATGTATAGGATTTAAAATTTCCCCAATTTAAGGCATTACATAAAATTGTGACTTAAGATTTTTTGCAAAAACTTTTAGGGTAGACATGTATTCATAAATTCTATCTGTGAGAGCAAGCATTCCAAATACTAACAAACAAAATAATAAATAATAAGAATAGCGAACAGTCTACACTTGCAACACAATTATATATATAGTTCTATTTGATTCACTTCTCCCGACACATTTTAAGACTGGCTGCTTTCAAGATAGTTACCACTAGCCTCGTTTTCCCAAACACTTTGGCCCCCCCGGTCCAGTTCAGCTGTGCGTGAACACTTTTGGCTTCAACACAGAGCACTGTGACTGTCTCTATGAGCTTCTTTTAGCTGCAATCACTCCCGTTTCTCAGCAATAGTCCGCTGGAAAATCAACATTTCACATTTGGCTGCTATCTAGATGGTTTCCTCCAGTCTCGGTTTCCCAAACACTTTGGGCCTGTTCAGCTGCTGCCCATGAACACATTTTCATTGAGTGATGCACTCTCGCTGAAGCTACTGTCACTTACATCTCACCGGAAAATGAACAGCGCACCTTGTTGCTTACTCTATTTATGGTTTTTAATTACTCACATAATTATTTACTTTCTTCCATATACAGTAATGATTTTTAGGTCTATAACTAATTAATTGGTGTTTATTTCCATATAAGATAATTTATAGTTTATTCCATTAATTAATTAGTTTCTTATCAAGAAATATTTGTAATCAGCAAATTTCTTGGAATTTATTGATTGCAATATTCTTATCACAATTAACATAAATTATTTAATTAAATTTACCACTTATCAGTTAGTAATCTAAATATATTTCTTTAATATATTTTCTACTTTTTCTGGAGTGCAAAAACTTATACTAATGTAAATATAAGTATTTTTACAAAATATAATAATTTATTGCCACAGAAAAGAAATATTGAAAAAAGGCAATTAGAGGCTTAATTATCAATGCTTTTGAAATATTTTATTGTAAGTGCTTTTGAAATATTTTCTCCCAAAGACAAAAAAAAAAAAATGCTGAAACATTCAAATATATTAAATTTTCTCTTCTTTTACCTACATAAAGACTCTAAATGAACATTTAATTTAAAGAAATTTTTAAAAAAACTCTATAAGTTACATTTATATATGGTACTCTAATAAAACTATAAAATTACTTACAAAATTAAGTTCTCCCAATGTTAAATAAATCCACATTAACTATTTCATAAAATGTATCTTTTTTCTCCTTTAATATATATTTAAATGGGCCAGAGCAAGTTTATTATTAAATAAATCATTATTAATATTTTTTATTTTTTACCACGATGCTCTATTTCTGAGAGATTTTTAATAAGTTTGTTCTTTTTTCGCTTATTAATATTATTCATTTACATCTGGGATTTTTGATGAAATGTATCATTTGGTTCTATTTCCTTTCCATTTGTCTTATAATTTTATATAGAAAGAGTAGATTTAAATTATTTATGAATTAATGGTTTATTTATTGTTTACACATTATAAATCAAAAAATATAAAGAGCCTCATGATATAGAGATAATGCACAATGTGTCATGTATATTATGTAATGTTAACTACATCTGCCTAACATGTTTATGGTCTGGTCTCCAATCCAGATATGATTCTGAACATATTTCCAGTTCCAATTAGATTTAAGCTTTTTCTTTTAAATAAACAGCTAACAATCAAACTGACTAATCATTCCTATTTGGAGCAATAAATATCTAGTTATTCTTAATTGGAAATAAAACAAATTTTATATCAATGTATTTGAGAATGAACACAAACTTTAATAGTACTAATATTTAAAATATTAAAGTGTATTTGTAATCAGTCTAACAAACTATGCCTGTAAGTGCTCACATAATAATGATTTATTTTACATTCTGAATAGCAAATACATTGAAATTCTTTATAATAATTTTTGGATTTAAATAAAATATCAGTAATAATCTATGTGTTGTGCAAAATTCGAAAAACCATTCAAATTCACACAAACAATACTATTAATGCCATTAATTTTGAGCAATAGTTTACATTTCTTATTACCACACACATTAAGATTATCAAAAAGAAAAACAATCAAACTTTTATTGATATTGATGCAATCTTCATTTTTTTTTTGAACTTTATGAATCTAATGCTACAACATAAGCATTAATAAAATGAATACAAATACCAATTTTTATTATCATTAGAATATGCAAGATTAGACTTCATGATAAATACAATATCTTGATAAACTCTCTTTTCAAAAAAAAAAACAACTTTTAGCCATTTATTTGTTCAATTAACTTTCTTCTTTCTTTTAAAAAATGAGTTTTATGAATAGAACTAGCACAAATTTTAAATTCTAACAACTTCTTAGCTATAACAACTATGCTATATTTGGTTACTGAACAATTCACATCAAGAAATGTCTTTACATTCTATGTGCTTACTTTTATAATTCAATATTACTTTTTCCTTTGCCATATTCCTATTATAAATATTTCAATCTAACTACATTTGTGAGATGAGTTATTTTTAGATCATAATTTTTGGATTATTCCACATTTGTGGAGGACAGGGATTTTCTAACCAAGCTTGTACAAACATATAGTCACTTGTCAAGTGAAATCATTGCCTGAGTTTAGTTCTAAATAGCATTATTAATTGTACTGTCTTATGCAAAATCACAATAAGACTCATTCTGTTACTCCTATCCCCAATTATTGCTTTCTTAAAGTCAAGGCTTTGCATATTTCACACACTCACTCATGCATTTAGAGTGCACGTGCACACACATACCCATATACATAAAAAAATGAAATCAGAATTTCTATGAGAGTAATTAAAGGATAGAAATATGACCACAAACATGGTTGGTACTAAAAAATGACTAGTAACATGAGAAACTTATAATGACCAGATCCTAAATCAACCTGTAACTAAAGACAGTATATTAAAAAAAAAAAAGGACATAGAGAAAACAATGAAGAGCACAGAAGAGAAACAAAAAAGATTGCAAAACAGCTACCCTTTAATGAACAAACAGCACATCATAAAAAGTAGTAGGAAATCTTGAATGGAAATTTGTTTTTTAATTATTCATAATTTATCTCATATCTGAAATGCATTATATATTATCCAAATAGATAAAAAATCATAATGATGAAAAACGATTAAATAAATAACTTGAACAACTAATGATTAATGTGTATTCAAATATTATTTTAAGATCTATTAGAATGACAAACAACAAATGGTTCATTTGAATTTCCATTCATATTGTCTCTGACATTTTCCAGTTTTAATATTTAATGCAGGGCATAAAGTTGTTTTGAAATATGTAGTAAACCAAATAATAATCTATAGTGCCAGATCCAACCATGCAGAGTAGAAATAATCAATTTTCATTAAAAAGTCATCTTCCAATATACATTTAATGTATATATGTTTTTCAAAATATAAAGAACAATCAATAAATAAATAGTCCAAATAGATAATGTTAATTAACTAAATTAATTAATAGTCTATCAGTTGTAAAAATAAAGAAAATCTTCATACATGATTTGAATTTTTATTTGTATAATTTTATTACTCAGATATCCCCATTCGCTATTAATTTAATAGTGCTTCATCATTATATGCTACATATTATTTATATACTTGAGTATTACATATATATGACCTTTAAATTGAAAATAAAATGATTATTTTTAGTTTAATGATTATAGCTGATGCTATGTGTTATATTTAATTTAAAATCAGTTGATTTACATTTTAACAGTATGCATTAAATATTAAAGATTATTTGCTATACGAAGAAACTATTAACATAAAAATTTAACTTCTGAGCAAAGACTTTCTATAATTTTTTTAATTTGACAAACCCTTAAGTAATAAATTTATTTAGAAAATATAACTAAATTTTAAATAGAAAAAAAAAACAAAAGTAAAAAAAAAAAGTCTTCTGTCCTCACATTTGATGCAGCTAATGAAAACAATAAACCTATCAAATCAACTGAAATTAAACAAATACTTAAACTAAGGTTAATTAAAATATTAATCAATAGTTAATCTCAAAAAATATCCATATTATCAAAAATCTTAATTAAAACATTCAACAAATAATGCTAAGTGTCTAACAGATGATATTAACAACAGATAAAGATATTTGTTACTGGTTATGGAGCAAATATAATAGTACACAGATGAGCAAATAGAACTTAACTATGTTTTATACAATTTCTGATTATTCACACTGATTTTTAAAAAGTTGACTTTTCACATTTGTCTTTATACAGTATGCAGTGATTTTGCAATAACAATAATTTACAAACAAATTACAAAAAAATATTGTATATCATGTGTAAATAAGACTTGACTATTTTATGGAGATCAATATAACTTTCAATGTATTTGAATTGTAATGACTATTTTTATTTTGCTACAACACTAAGATAAGGTAATACTCTGCATAATAATGGTAGATAGATAGTTCTAGACTAATGTTCCATGTCTAGTAGCTCAAGCTCTGAACCTTCCAGTGCTCGAACTGCTTACAAACTTCCAAGTAATAATTTTGACTATTATTACCAAAACCTTATTTTTTGAATGTAGATTAAAGTTTTTTTAAAAAAATATTTATCAATAATTGTCTGATGTGTAGTTTATTGAAAGTTGGTTATTTTTATAATTTTAAATTTATGCAAAATTAAATATTACTTCTCGATATTGAACTGGTACACCTCCAAGAGAATCGTCCAGCTCAACTGCCTTGATTGCAGCAGCTCCAGCCTCATCCTAAAAACAAAAACATAAATAAATGTTTATATTAGAAACTTTATAAATAAATCTATATTTTATATATTTATTCACTCTACAAACTATTCTAAGCTTCAAAAAATAGTCATTAATATCTCATACTGCTGCAGCTATAACTCAAAATTTAAGTGCAAGTTGAGTAAAACATGATTTTTTTTTACATGGTTTAATACAAAAATAGAGAGCCAATTCAAAAACTAAAGACTGGCGGATCAATTTTTGGCTAAATGAAAAGAAAATCTATTTTAATCAACTGAGTAAAACTATTGCATTCATTTCATAACTTTGATGCTCCAATGTGAGGTGACCCTTTTTACAGTAGCCTATACAATTATTATTACTGTCAGTAAATGAATATATAGTAATTGTTCTCCATTACTCATTGTTTTTTTTTTAAGCATTGCTTGACAAGCTTCTGTTGTGTAGTAGGCTGTTTAAAAGATCTTTTACCTTCTCTCAGTTTAGAGTGTTGAGTAAATAAAGATCAGAATAAAATAACATACAATATCTTTAGTTACATGATTTACTTATCAATTATTATCTTCAGTTTTCTAATGTATATCCAATATTTTTTTAATTTACTGCTGCATTTAACATTCATAAATTCAAATAAACAGACTATTCAAAAATGACACATAATTTAAGATTATTTAAATCAGACTATCAATAAATACATATTAAAATTTTGTCATGAATGCTATTTTAAGGAGTTTTTTGATATGACATATTTCACAATGTATTTTGACACACAAAACTGATCAAAGAAATTAGTTCATAAAAAATATTTTTTCCTAACTTAATTAGGACATCCAATATACACTATCGATCAAGCTTAATGATTTTCTGACTTGGTAAAGTTTTATAACTTCATCTTATTCAATCAAAACAGCACGCATGATCATAAATACTTAATAAGAATTAACAAATCGTTAAAATGATTCCATTACTAAGCTGTGGATACAAGTCTTTTCCTAACTGATTTTTTTAATTATTCTGAACATAAAAAAATATTAAAGACACTAATTCAAACATATGTAAATATAGATCTTTATCATCTTGGTTTGGGAAACAAAAGGAACAAAAGATAATGATTGTGATCATTAATTTAGTGATTCTTGATTTCTCTTGCAGCAACTTTATAAAGATTACTATTACACTTTTGCACATCTCGTATGTGCTAATTAGGCTGAAATAATTCAAAATTAAAATGAGACCAGTTGCTTATTCTATTATGAGAATAGATCCTATTACGGAAAAAAAAACAATCATGAGAATATTCATTGTATATTTGACAATCATAATAAACAAATAATCAAGGTCATGTAATCACTGCTTTAGAGCAATAATCTTTCTACTCTATAGCCATCTACTGTTAGAATAAATAATCAACAATCACCAGAAAGTATTATAAGCTGATAATATCATGAGATACTCTACTTAGGGTAGGTCCTTTATGCTAAGTGCATTAAGATGTTTAAAAATATTAACCCTATAAGAGATTATCAACATTCTGTGACTTCTATCATTAAAATATCCTTTACATCATGTGAGAACTGTAGCTTTCTTAAATTTTGATGATATGCTTCTAGTAGCATAAGTTTGCAAAATATTTATAATTTACTTATTATTATAATAAAACCATAAAAATGTATTAGATTCTTTGAATAAAACTATCTTTTCAATTTCTGTATTTTATTTTTTTTTTAAAAAAATGTTTATATATATTATTTCTTGAAAACTTCAAAATTTTTATTGGTCTCCACATCTAAATTTTTGGAACTATACCAAATGAAATAATTTTCATACTGTTTCTAAAACAATTGCAAAATCAATTTATATTAAATGGATATGGATATAGTGCAGATGAATCCAAAGTCCGATGTAAGCATTATCTATTGGTGCCAATGATTAACCTTAATTTGTGCAATAGTAAGTAGATGTTTAACTTATGACTGAACAGGACTCAACATATCACAAGTTTTCTCATTTACAAGTGAAGCAATTATATTTTGGGTTTTTATAAGACTTGTTTTTCACAATTTTCAAACAGTTATGCTCTAGCCACTTAACTTACTCTCAGAACTGCTGATAGCAATGAATTAAAAATAAATTTTTAAAATTTAGATTAATAAACAATCCATCTGCAATTCTGAATTTACTTTTAGGCTGTTCATAATTTATCAAAAAATTGTTCTCTGTAGTATCTTTTTGAATGTAGAGTTGCATTTAACACCTACAATAATAAATAAGACAAGAATAAAAACAGTGTTCAAATTACTATTGATAATTTAAGATTATTTAAACTAAATTATCTGTACATTCATATTAAAATTTTGTCATTAATGCTATTTTAAAAAAACTTTTACTATTCTATAGTCCTAAGATATTTTGATTTACATCTTTGATTTTAAAAATCTCTAGGTAAAAAAATGCCTTTTTTTTCAATTTTTCTTATAACACTCAAACCGCATTCAGGATTTAAATTTAATTGAATCTGAGTTAATTTTGATGCCTATATGCTATGAAGACACCCTTACGTTATTTTGAATGATCAGCTGATCATTCCAATCTTAAAGAATTGTTTTACTTTGAGAGAGTTCTAAAGAGACTTTTATTCTGAAGTGAATTATTTTAAAACTGTTTTACATTTTATTTTAGTTTGTTTTTTGATTTTTACTCTTCTATACAAAGATTTAATCAGTCTTTTATTCCTTTGTCAATATCGGAATGATAATATACAGCTTTATATTTTTTTCTATTACTCCATTTATAATAAGAATAAGAATTACACTTCAGGCTTCTAACTTAATATTACCTATTTAAATTACATGCAGCTTATATTTCTAAATCTTTAAAATATTTATTGAAAAAAATAATCATTTATGTTAAACAAATCACTGCCTTGCATTTCAACAACTGATTAAAATTTCTAGTGTAAACTCACAGACTTTTTCATCATACAACTGTTTGATGAACATTGTAGTTTCATTGTTGTGATTGGGCTCCATAAAAAATCTATTTATACAACAATTAAAATATAAAATAATTAGCAAAATTAAAATAATTGAAGATTCCATTAGTTATTGTATTTTTACTGAAGATTTCTTTTTTATATATTTTTAATCCAAAATATAAAAAAATAATGTTTCAGATTTTCTTCAGATAGGCAAGGCATAGATACATACATTTGTTAATATTTCTCTTCCAAAATGTTTTTCTCAAATATATTTATATTCACTAGCAGCTAGATTTAAAAAATTCAAAAACCATCTTAGTTTTTTTTTAAATTAATAGGTTTTTTTTTTTTTGGTTTATATCAAATTTTTCGATGAACTAATATTTAAAATAAATAAAAAATCATGAAATAACCAATACATTTATGTAGGGTATGATTTCTTCAAAAAAATTTGCTATTAGTTGATAGAGCCTTTGATTTCTCTTTGATGCCTTAAAAAACTAAGGAGATAAATTATTAATGTTCACTCCATATGCTCTTGTTGTTACAGCTGTTATTACCATAAGATTAAAGATATATAGATGAATAATTCATCAACAAGCATCACCTAATATACTGAATTTACTGGGTTTCTCATTGTCAGACATTTGGCAGTTATTGAGGACAGAACGAATGACTGCGTATATATATGAATGTTAATTCTCTTTTATATTTACAACATGATAGGTAAAACTAAATTACAGCCTTCACTCTCCATAAATTTAGCAGCCAAGATGGAGGCAACTAAAGATAGAGCATGTTAAGAATCTTCTAATTGTGAAATTAGGATTCCATCCAGTGATGATCTTTTTTTAATTACCTACATTTGTAATTCTCTAAGTAAAGGAAAATTCCTGAATTAACAGAAGAACAATATAATATAATATTGAATGAGACATTATCAGACTTTAGGAAGTTAGACCGAAAAGATTAAAAGACAATGTGGAAAAGTTAGTATTACTTTTCCATAAATACACAAATATTTGGAAGCACAAATGGATAGAAATTTATCATAAATAAGAGATAAAAGAACCTTGTTGTGGATACTCAGAGTATAACCGGCAGATTGTAAGGTTGGTTATTCATCTTAATGAGAGGTACAAAATGCTTTTGATCATGCCAACAACATTTTTAAATGGTTCAGATTTGAATGAGATCAATAATAAGATAATTGGCTTTCTGCTAAAAACTGCTACACAGATAGTTGATACAAAAAAGCAGCAATAATTTTTTAACTGAAGCAAAGTAATATATAAAGAAGAAAAGGAACATAAAAAAATTTTTAAATGACCCATTTTAAAAAATTATGTAAAATGATACAGAAAAAAAAAATAGTTATGTCAAAAGAAAAGTTAGAAAAGATAAAAAAAAGTCTCAAATGTAGAAAACAATATCTTGGTACGAAAAGGGAAATTGTTTCAGCAATAAATAAAAAAGTGATACTATATATGGAGTGTCTGGAAAAAATTTGCAAAGAACTTTATAATCATAAAGAACAATAAGATAATGTAGCTCTTATGATTACAACAATATTTAAAATTACAAATATTTTAAATAAAAAGGTGATACACACAATTAAATATTTGAAAAATGGAAACACTCCAAAGAATTATGAATTATTATAATGATTTAAAAAAAAAAAAATTAAAAAATAGAAGAGTTGGCAATTTATCAAATAATAAAGATACATCAGATGATTAAATAATAAAGTAGTGATATTAAAATTTAATACATTAAATAGTAGTGATATCAGTTTTATACAAGATCTTTACTAAGATCATCATAGCTCATCTTTAAGAATCAAACCAATAAAAAGAACAACCTGTATTTAAAAGTAGTTATAGCACAGTAGCTTATATACAAGTAGTATGAGAAATCTTATAGATTAGATTTGTAATTATGCTTTGAAATTTAACTTTATAATAATTTTCTGTAATGATTAAAACTTTAGAAGACATAAGATATTATCAAATTCTGAAAGATACTAATCAAAATGCTTTTAAATAATAACGAATATATTTCAATGATATTAAGCTTTTTTATTCTCTGAAATAGTTTTGGCTCCATCATGTGTAATTTTTTTTTAAATTTAGATCAAAAGAGATACCTATCAGCCTTGTATAATATACAATCATACACAAGTGACAAGAGTCAGACCTTTAATGAAATATATATATATATACACATATATTTGTAAGTCAATGTTCGCTGTCAGCTTATTTACAAGAATGGTCTTTAATTTCATTAATGATTTATTTCTGTACAATTTTATCATCTGATCCCTGTCCTATCATAACAATCCAATTATATATTTTGTACAGTATTTTTTTTTTTTAATTACTTTTTCATTTTTTTTTTTAATGTGCACTTTTCCTATTTCTTCATCATCATGATTAATTGATATATATTTGAAATACAAACAGGCTTCTTTGAAATTGCTTATAGATAACCATCAACAAATTATCATTTATAGGAATGTCATTTATAAAACTCTTTCCTTCTTGAATGTAAAGTAGCAACTACTCTTTTATGTCTGCTGTTATTCTGAGACTAACTAATTCTTATACTTTCTTTATTTTTCCCCTCATCTGACACAGTTTTGTCTCTCTCTTAACATTTCAAGATTTTGCTATATATTTGATTTTAAGAGCCACAAAATACTGCTGATGATAAAATATAAAATGGCCTTTAAATAGACCACTGGAAGATTTTGCCACTTCAATAGCCCCTCCTAAAGAAATATGAAAAATAAATATTATTCATCTGTTTAACAGTAGCTAGTGGAGAGGTACAAATGATTTTCCATCTTATTGTACCTTCAGTTATACCCATATATTGATCAATATTGATTGGTCAGTCAGATTGTTATGGGTTGGTCACTTGAAATAAAAATCCTAACCCTCATTAGAGTCTGAAAGTAAAGAAATTTTCAAGTTTATTCAGTACATGTTACAATATGGGTCATAATTTGGCAAACGAATAAAGTATTATTGTGTACAATGAAAAACACAATAACTTAATAGATCTGCTCAATTTTGAAAAATTATGATGGCAGGGCCTTACACTAACTTTCCTAAAAATTCACCTTTTTATAATAATGCAAACACTTAAACTTTTATATCTATCACTTACAGATTTGCTATACTTTTAAAATGACTAAATTCACTAACCAAACACATCTTCATATCAAATCATTTAAAAAAATTAAAATATTTAAAAATTAAAAAAAGAATATTTTACTAGTTGTACTTTAGGGAGAAAAAATTATATATCTAATAAAAGATTAAAACTAAAAGTTTTTCTACTTGCAGATTTCATAAATTTAAAATATACTTCATAATAAAGAGAAAAAAAAATTCTTACAAGTAAAAATGAAAAGAATGATTATTTTTTAAAATAATAATAATATTAAATAATTACAGTAATCACAAATAAAAAATAATCTTGGAACATTATAAAAAATTTTTTTAAAAAAAAACCTTAAGTTTAGAGTTTAATTTTAAGAATACAAAATTTCCAATCAAGAAAACCCAATTTACTGTCTTAGTAGTTACTTTAAATAAAATTCTGAATTAATAATCACAAAACTTTGCTTGAATGGGAGACGATGTAACTAGTAATAGAAATTGACTTATGATTAGTTTAATCTTATCACTAAACTTTAAAGATGAATGCATTCTTAAGTACAGTTTATCTGTTTTGCTTATAGTCGTTTACATACTATAATTCTATGTATATTTAAGCTTTCTGATTAATTTACATAAACACTATAATCCTGTGTTTCTGAAGTAGTAAATACATTATTTATTAATAATAACATTCTGTAATTGTTAATACCATTTAAAATAATATATATTAAAAGTCAAACTGAAATTTAAATAAATCAATCACTTTCTCTAAATAATTTTAAACAATGCAGCGAATTTATTGATTGTTTTTTATTTATTTAAAGAAGTGATTTTTGCAAATATAATTTTAATAACTGCATTGAAAATATTTGCAATAAATAAAAAATAAATGTTAATGTTTTCTAGTGCAGCTTTAAATGTTTAATATCATTACTTTCCATTGAATACATACACTCCATTATATTATATATATTACAACTACAGTCTAAGCTCACCAAATATGCTAAACACTACCATTTACCCATGTCAGATGAGCTTTTAAATATGTTCACAAATATAGTTTAAGTATTTGAATACATTCTCATATAATCGTACTTTTTAAGTTGTGTTCAAATACATCACATAATGTTGAATACTCATTATGTAAGGTAGAGATAATTAGATTCATTTCAAACCTCACATGAATTGACAAGCGCATAAACTCTAAATTTAATATAAAATATTAAAAATATTTGTAGTAAATGAAGAAGATTCAAATGTAGGCATTGAAATAAACTGTCAATAGTTCCTGAAATGTGAATCGTAAATTAAACTTTATATAATATAAAATAAACGTACAACTGTATTTAGAGAAAAGCTTTATCTTATATAATTAACAAAGTATGCCTAACATGCTTTTGACTACTTAACAGTAATATTGGGAAATAAAATTATAGCTCTCATCCAAACTGTAAAAAACTTTTATTTTAAAATTAAACATCCTTCCATCAAAACTAATGACAAATCCTGGATATCACTGCCTTATATTTCTTGTGCTACTCATCCTGTCAACAAAGTCTGTGTTGTGACTCATCAAGTTGGCCTTTTCACCCCTTCTATTCTGAATCAGGTAATTAACAACACCAAAGATATACTGCCTTTAAAACTAAAATCTCAAATCGATTACAAAAGTGGATGCAGCTATACTAATTGCCATGATGTTTATTATGACGAATGGCACACCAATTTAACCACCCATATTGCACAGAGATATTTATACAACTGAGCCAAAGCACATACCAATGCGAAATCAATTTTCCACAAGCATGAATCTAACCTAGGCCACATCTTCGAACCTACTTCTGCCAGCATTGTCTACTACTGTAACGATCCGGAGAAGGTAGACTTACGTAAACTGCACTACAGGGCGCCATCTAGGCATTTGAACCTAGAAAAATTTATAAAGTAGGCAGATACGTAAGTCAAAAAAAAAAATTTTTTTTTTTTTATTTTGATTCCGGTCGTTAGCCCATGTCACTAGCTCAGTGGAATAGCAGAGATTTAATAATATACTCTAAGAGTATATAAAAAAAAGAATAAAATAAGCCACTGCCAGAAATTAACACACAAACATTTATTTATTTCACATATATATAAGATTTAAAATTATTTTAGTATTAGTTTTACATTTCAAAATTTAACATTATTTTTAACTTTACTTTAGATTTTAATTTCTATTATATTCTAATTTTACATTTTAATTAAGTTCGCACAGATGGGATTATAAAAGCTTGTTTTAATATGTTGCTATAGATCGGTTACATAGATTTCAACGGTCAAAAACATTTCAAAATAAACATAAACGATCAAAATACAAAATTATTGATTACTGACAATTGCATAGGGAAATATAAGAAACCCTCTAGTATTCAGCATAAGATACTTGCATTGTCACCAATAACTTAAAAGACATCCGAATAAATACATTTTAGATACTCCCCGTAAGGTATCATTATTTATCGAATGTCTATATATTTTGATCAAATATGAAAACCCGAAACACAATTCCCCGTTAACCAATCCATGCAAGCGTCTATAAACAACTTAAATTTAATGCATTTTTATTTAGGGTCGAGTATGAATAGACTACGTAGATTTGCATTTGAAAATAAAATATTATATCCCTATTTAACCTTAGGCTAAAATTCGCAGTCAAACTGGCATCAATTCATCTGATACATCGATGTATTCAATGTAATTCGGAATACGGCAGCACCAAAAAGATTAAGAAAAGACATTGACTCTCATCAGATAGGAATATTACATCTATCTAACGAGAAGAACAATAAAAAAAAACTCCATAGAAAGGAACTGCATTCTCCGTCTTATAATTCCTTCCATAGGCAAACGGGTGAGTGCGGCGTATATATAAACAATTCTGCCAGTAGCGAATCTCCGACTACATCTACTAACTACATCAATATATCCAATCCATTGACCCAATTTAACAACGACATAAATAACCTAAGATTACCCTCCCCTAATATAACTTTACAAATCTATACAGCCATTCACGCCCGACTTAAGTTTAACATTTATATCATTTAACTTAACGGAAAACAGAAATCATAATAAAACTTAAAGAACAAAAAATAAATAAATGGAAATGATTTTACAAAATAATTACATTAAATAAAATTATAATTAATTAATAAATAACGTTGGTCAGATAGGATAATACTGCAATCATTTAAATATGGAAAGTTTTAATTTAATGTTCATTATTTATAAAGTTCTTACGGTTTACAACAGTTCATCTTTATCCGTTACTTGCCATGAACGTGAATTCCCACGCCGTCCTCAAAAGATTGGTATCCATTTAGCCGTTGTTTTATTTATTCATTCGGAGGTTTTTTAGTTCAGTTGGTCCTCAATGTAGGAAACGATCGTTCATTTCTCTTTTCTTTAACAGCTGAAAGAATTGACAGTGTGTCTGTCAATCCCTTCACCTCCAACTCCGTACTAATACATATAGTCACATCGTAATAATCAATTACCAATCACTAATTAAAAATTTCCAAATTTTCCTTTTATACGTATTCGAAGGATTGACTTGGCATTATGTCATCGATGTGATGATCCTTTCGCTGAGGTCCGATTTCCCGATGGATTTCTTTCATTGGCTATTTGTTTCTATTGTTTTCCTATCTGACCAATGTTTTTACATTTAAATGCCCAAGGCTGGTTTACATTTAACTAATTAACAATCATTTCCATTTCTGATTAATTTCTGTGTTTTTCAAGATTAAAGATATATTTTTATCTCTAAATCTTTTTAAGTTTTTGTTTTTAAAATACCTTTTCTATTTTTAATACAGTTTTATTTTAATAATTTTTTTTATCTGTGCGATTTAATATATATGAGTTTAAGATGATATTTAGTTTCAATTTTAATTCTTAAAGAAAATTTTTAAATGCGAACTTTTTAATTTACTTTCATGTTTAATAAATATAAAAAAAAAACAATTTGTAAGTCAATGTTCGCTGTCAGCTTATTTACAAGAATGGTCTTTAATTTCATTAATGATTTATTTCTGTACAATTTTATCATCTGATCCCTGTCCTATCATAACAATCCAATTATATATTTTGTACAGTATTTTTTTTTAATTACTTTTTCATTTTTTTTTTAATGTGCACTTTTCCTATTTCTTCATCATCATGATTAATTGATATATATTTGAAATACAAACAGGCTTCTTTGGAATTGCTTATAGATAACCATCAACAAATTATCATCTATAGGAATGTCATTTATAAAACTCTTTCCTTCTTGAATGTAAAGTAGCAACTACTCTTTTATGTCTGCTGTTATTCTGAGACTAACTAATTCTTATACTTTCTTTATTTTTCCCCTCATCTGACACAGTTTTGTCTCTCTCTTAACATTTCAAGATTTTGCTATATATTTGATTTTAAGAGCCACAAAATACTGCTGATGATAAAATATAAAATGGCCTTTAAATAGACCACTGGAAGATTTTGCCACTTCAATAGCCCCTCCTAAAGAAATATAAAAAATAAATATTATTCATCTGTTTAACAGTAGCTAGTGGAGAGGTACAAATGATTTTCCATCCTATTGTACCTTCAGCTATACCCATTTATTGATCAATATTGATTGGTCAGTCAGATTGTTATGGGTTGGTCACTTGAAATAAAAATCCTAGCCCTCATTAGAGTCTGAAAGTAAAGAAATTTTCAAGTTTATTCAGTACATGTTACAATATGGGTCATAATTTGGCAAACGAATAAAGCATTATTGCGTACAATGAAAAACACAATAACTTAATAGATCTGCTCAATTTTGAAAAATTATGATGGCAGAGCCTTACACTAACTTTCCTAAAAATTCACCTTTTTATAATAATGCAAACACTTAAACTTTTATATCTATCACTTACAGATTTGCTATACTTTTAAAATGACTAAATTCACTAACCAAACACATCTTCATATCAAATCATTTAAAAAAATTAAAATATTTAAAAATTAAAAAAAGAATATTTTACTAGTTGTACTTTAGGGAGAAAAAATTATATATCTAATAAAAGATTAAAACTAAAAGTTTTTCTACTTGCAGATTTCATAAATTTAAAATATACTTCATAAAAAAGAGAAAAAAAAATTCTTACAAGTAAAAATGAAAAGAATGATTATTTTTTAAAATAATAATAATATTAAATAATTACAGTAATCACAAATAAAAAATAATCTTGGAACATTATAAAAAAAATTTTTTTTAAAAAAACCTTAAGTTTAGAGTTTAATTTTAAGAATACAAAATTTCCAATCAAGAAAACCCAATTTACTGTCTTAGTAGTTACTTTAAATAAAATTCTGAATTAATAATCACAAAACTTTGCTTGAATGGGAGACGATGTAACTAGTAATAGAAATTGACTTATGATTAGTTTAATCTTATCACTAAACTTTAAAGATGAATGCATTCTTAAGTACAGTTTATCTGTTTTGCTTATAGTCGTTTACATACTATAATTCTATGTATATTTAAGCTTTCTGATTAATTTACATAAACACTATAATCCTGTGTTTCTGAAGTAGTAAATACATTATTTATTACTAATAACATTCTGTAATTGTTAATACCATTTAAAATAATATATATTAAAAGTCAAACTGAAATTTAAATAAATCAATCACTTTCTCTAAATAATTTTAAACAATGCAGCGAATTTATTGATTGTTTTTTATTTATTTAAAGAAGTGATTTTTGCAAATATAATTTTAATAATTGCATTGAAAATATTTGCAATAAATAAAAAATAAATGTTAATGTTTTCTAGTGCAGCTTTAAATGTTTAATATCATTACTTTCCATTGAATACATACACTCCATTATATTATATATATTACAACTACAGTCTAAGCTCACCAAATATGCTAAACACTACCATTTACCCATGTCAGATGAGCTTTTAAATATGTTCACAAATATAGTTTAAGTATTTGAATACATTCTCATATAATCGTACTTTTTAAGTTGTGTTCAAATACATCACATAATGTTGAATACTCATTATGTAAGGTAGAGATAATTAGATTCATTTCAAACCTCACATGAATTGACAAGCGCATAAACTCTAAATTTAATATAAAATATTAAAAATATTTGTAGTAAATGAAGAAGATTCAAATGTAGGCATTGAAATAAACTGTCAATAGTTCCTGAAATGTGAATCGTAAATTAAACTTTATATAATATAAAATAAACGTACAACTGTATTTAGAGAAAAGCTTTATCTTATATAATTAACAAAGTATGCCTAACATGCTTTTGACTACTTAACAGTAATATTGGGAAATAAAATTATAGCTCTCATCCAAACTGTAAAAAACTTTTATTTTAAAATTAAACATCCTTCCATCAAAACTAATGACAAATCCTGGATATCACTGCCTTATATTTCTTGTGCTACTCATCCTGTCAACAAAGTCTGTGTTGTGACTCATCAAGTTGGCCTTTTCACCCCTTCTATTCTGAATCAGGTAATTAACAACACCAAAGATATACTGCCTTTAAAACTAAAATCTCAAATCGATTACAAAAGTGGATGCAGCTATACTAATTGCCATGATGTTTATTATGACGAATGGCACACCAATTTAACCACCCATATTGCACAGAGATATTTATACAACTAAGCCAAAGCACATACCAATGCGAAATCAATTTTCCACAAGCATGAATCTAACCTAGGCCACATCTTCGAACCTACTACAAATGTAATTAAAGTAAAAGAGGTCTGGCACATTGCCAAGGATAAACACACAATCAACAAAAAAGATTCCTGCATCCTTCTTTCAAAAAAACGGTCAATATAAATAATTTATTTACCATTTAAATATGCAAAATTTCTATTGTGATTTATTCCCTAATAAATACTACATTTTTTTCTCACACCCATTGCCATAATTATGACTATTATGTTAAGTAGTCGAAAGCATGTTAGGCATACCTTGTTAATTATATAATATAAAGCTTTTCTCTAAATACAGTTATAAATATATTTTGTATTATCTTTTCCAAGATAAAGGTCACTGAATTTATTGTATATAAATCATCTAATAAATGTTATTTAGTAATAAAGGTAAAAACATACTTCACTGATAATATTAAATAAAAATTAAAAAATAATTAGCAATAACAATGGCAAATGTCATATGAAAAAAGATTATCACCTGCAGACAGCTGAAAAACTAAATATATAATTTTTCAGCTACCGTCTGGTTCTATTTCATATATATAAACAGAGAGAGTAAGAATAGATGGATTCATTCTGTTCTTATTCCTTTGTCCAACATGTAGAGTGCTTCAATTCATAACGTGAGGGAGGGAGGACGATATATTGAGCTATGTTTAATTTAAATTTTATATATATAATAATATTTCATGGCTACTTATAGATTTTTTTAGAAAATAGATAGTTACGTTTTGACACTTACAATTTATACATTGCATTTAAAAATTACAATTTAGTTCATTTTATTTCAAATTTTTAAAAAAATATCTTAATAATATTAACTGGATAACCTGGTTATTAATGAATGAAATAGGGTGAGTTGCCTCCTGCTTAATACCATCTGATGTCAAACTTCAAGGGAGCAATTGATTAAAATAGCTTTTGAAATAAATAAAAATATATTCTCAGATTTTATTTCCATTGCTTTCCAAGAGAGGAAAAAAAAAGTTGTCAGTTGTGTTTTCTCTTATCTTTCAAATACTAATGATGTCAGCATGTCTAAGTAGGGGAGTCTGTTTTTAAAAGCAAAAAATATTCTGAATCAGTCTAAAATGACGGAATAAAAAAACAGAAATGGCGAATTTTTTTAATCGTTATTGTTAAAAAAATTCACAGAGTAAAATATATTTCAGATTGCAAGAAGTGCATGAACTATTCTTAAAATATAGATAATGGGGGGATGGGGTTTAAAGGGGGGGGGGGATTTTAATATTTGAATCAGTAAAAGATTATATATATTGCAATAGGATTTATATACTAGAGCAACTAAACTAACAGTAATGTCCTTAAGGAAGGACCTACCACTACCGTAACAGCATACATGTGTGGTACATGTATTTAGTATGGATATGTATTTGATATTCTGAATGTGAAACCACTAAAATATCACATGATCACCATTTCTTATGTTTACACAAGCTGTTAATACAGTAACAAACTCTTCATCATCTAATTTGCCAGGTTGGATCAGTTAATTAGAGGAGTCACCTTTAAAATTCAATATCAAGAATCTGGGTCCAGGTTCGATTGTCAAGCTAGTACTATGACTGGTCAGACCAGCAACACTTGAAGAAGAGAGAAAAATAATATCTCTCAAAACATTGTGCATATATTAATTTGTGTGCTATTATTAATAGTTGAATGTAATTGGAAGATTTTGAATTTTTTTAAAGACATTCATTACTTAATATTAGATGATTGAAATAGTTCATTTCATAAATATAACTAAAATATTATTATCATATACCTTCAGGATGTGATGATGTGATGTACTGTAGCTACTCCTTAAACGTAGTCAAGAAAAATACTCTCCATACAGTCTATGTACGGAAGATTTATACATGTAGGTACAGTGCTATCAGATTCAATACTTCTCACTGATGAAAGTCACAAGCTAGAAACTAGCTTGGGAATATTCGATAAATAGGTATTAGGGATTTTGTGCATATCTTGCATTCATTGATTACTAAGGCTTGCATTGGATGGCACTATTGTGTAGAGAGTTTGTTACACTGTCTGTTCTAAATATGTGATATTGGGCTCCACAAAGCTGTGACATATTTAGAATAATGTTAAAAAGTTAAAATAACTAAATAGTTATCATTCCCCACATTTAGATGTATATTCATTAGAAAACACAAATGATTGCAATAATAAAAATAAATTTCATGAAATACCTAAATTTTCTCTTGACATAAGATCTTTCCTATAATGAATAGCATATATCATATACTTCTCCATTTCTGGACAGTCTTATCCCATAGACATTTATTTTTACAGCTAGGTCTGTAGTGGTCAAGAGGTCTATTTGCTTAATAATTACTTACAATATAAATTTAAATTAAATTATTACAATAATATAGACTTCATTTTTATAAAAATAAATAAAATTTAATTTATACCATGTGCAATATTAATTGACATCACCAACTTCAAATAGCTTAATGGCTAATTATTAATATTACAGTTTATACAACATAGCGCTATATAAAATAAATATCTTATTTACATATATTTAATTTCAAATAACAGTGACGTATCATTCGCAAGCGTCATTCATTCAGGCATAGTAAAAGTGATTTACAGTGATTGCTTAACATCTTCACCATCTCATTTCCAAATGCTTAAGATTTGCCCAAACATAAATGTTTGGGTCGAAAAGATAGATGGATTCATTCTATTTTTTCACAAAGACTTTATCTTGTGTTTGGAAAGTGAGAGAATTCATTTATAGTTAAAATTCACAAAGCACATGTGCATTAGTTTAATGGCTAAATATTAATATTACAGTTTATACAACATAGCGCTATATAAAATAAATATCATTTAAATATCAATTATAGAAAACTAGCTTAACTTTTAGACATGAAATGCTACAAATACAATAAACACACATAAATAAATCCACTTAAAACTGAATCAAAAATAATGCAAAATGAATTGAATTTCTTAATAACATTGAATCTGAAATATTAATCCATTATAACAGCACTGTTTATTAATAAAATTACATTTTTTATAAAATTAAGATAATTTGTATTAATGAAATAGTTAGATTGATTTGAATATTATTAGTTTCATGAACTTCAAATTATGTACTATAGTATGAATGAATAGATGTCTGTGGGCATTTTTTTCATATACATGTGTGAATTAGATTATATAAAACAAATTTGATATCAATACATATATGTGATTATACATCCCCTACACATAATGTAATTATGCATAAGTGAGCCAGAACCGATGGAAATGCATTAAAGGTAATACATTATTCAAATGGATATGATCAAATAAAAATGATTGACTGTTAAATCAATTTACTTAAACATTTACACATAAAAGATTTTCTCATACTAGATCAGAATTTTCATGTATTGTAAGGATTACTAATAGCATTTAATTTTACTTTGTTACATATAAAGTGATTATTCTTTTTAAGTTGAGCATAACTATAATTACTGCTTAGGGTTTTTCCTCCTCAAAGTTAGAGTAAATAACTTTAAACATTAACCTTAATCTCTGGGATCATGTAAGAAAACAGTGAAAAATATCAATTCATAGAGCATTACTTTGGTTATGATTAGTACTATGTTTACTGCTCCAAAAGTCATATGTTATCTCTTAACTTTTAACATATTCCCTTTTGATCAATGGCTAGAGCTATTTCAACTGTACAATGATATAGGGTATATACTATGCTTCTTAACTTAACTAATGTATACATTATTTCCCTATTATAGATTTTATATCACTTTCAATGACTGAAAGTACTCAGAAAAAATTACCAAAATTATAAATTCATATTATCAGATAAAATCATTCTTAGCATTTTCCACTGTTAATATTATATATAACTGTCAGCCTTTACAACATAATTTACTTCTGCTAAGAAATATCTTTGGGCACATAAACAATAGTCTTATGAGAGCATTAACTATTAATAAGTGCACTTGGTTATCTAGATAAAGTCAGCAACTTCAATAACAATAATAATCATTGTGTAGGATAATAAATAATCAAATTCCATTATTTTAAAATTGTAATACACAAATACATATTACTATACAGTATTTTATTTTAATTATATCTGAACACACTCTCAGACTCATAAATTCTTTGCTTTATTTTAGGTGACATATTAATTTCCTTTGTAGTTTGCATATTTTATTATATCAGGAACATTTTATTTTTTGCTATCTGGAAATAATCATTTATAAATAATATATATTTTGCATTTAAATAAATTATCCGTATATTCTTCAAATAGCCCATATATTGTTAATAAACAAATCTTGAATTAGTTACCTTAAAATATATAATTCCAATATTCAAAATCTATAATCATGACCTTTTCTTAGATGCTTCAACAACCATATCTTAATCTCTTGAGATCATAATAAATTAATCTCTAACTTAAATTTTCTTAGCACTACTTTATTTTAATAAAAAAAAATGGAAAAGGCTTTTTAACTTATTTATTTGAAAGTTTGTGAACTAAGATTTATAAGTATGATATGAAATTATATGTAAAGCAAAATACAATTAAAATCATAAAAGATATTAAATTTTATAATAATTAACAGTTCAAATTATCTTACTTTACATGTTAAAAAATATATTATATTTTTTTATATAATGATAACTCAATAATTTACAGCATTAATTCAATATAGAGTGTGCTAAAAAAGAAGTTTATAGAGTTAAAGCATTAAAGTAATTTTTAATTAAATGGCACTTAAGAGATTTTTCTAGATGTTATCAGAAGTAATCATTCCTGAAAAAAGAAATAATGAAATTATTAATTAAGAATTAGCACTTATGATCCCATTGAAAAGGGAACCTATTAATGCTTTCAAATTACATAATTATTTTTAAACTTATATTTGTCTATTATTAGAAATAAAGATTTTAAGGATGAGCAATAAATTAATCTTGTCTTCATATCACTATTTTATTAATGTAGTGCTATTCCACACTTAAATTATAATAGCATTAATTTATCATTTTATATCTGTATGTATTTTTGAATAGGAAAAAAAGATATTCACTTATCAACAATATCCATTTAACAATGAAAATAGCATTATTGTTAGATGTTACGCAGCATATTTCCAAATTAATTCTATCTGGCTTTAGGTAGAGAATCAGACATGCATAATTATATTTAAATGAAAGAAAATCTATTAGATAATAAAAATAAACAAGCATTTTTAGAACACACAAGTTATTGTACTTAAAATGAATCCAAAATGCTAAATTTATAATGTCCTAAATATTAATATCTTATGATAGTCACTGACTGCAATGGAAGTATAATCATGTACAGCAGTGGTCTTCAACCCTTGCAGAAGTTTTTTACTGGTCCACGGTAGACTGGCAGGAAAGTTTGTAATAACAAAATAATAAGAGTTTAAACTTTTAATTAATATAAACAATTTTTTTTTCATCTCATTTTTACCCAATTAAAAAAAAAAGAAACAGAACAAAAACAAAATCTAATCAATCATACATAAATTAATTTGTTTTCTTAGTTATCACAGATGTTTATAGGGGGGGGGGTGTAGAATTAAATTATTTATTACTTTTCTAAAAAAATTCAAAATTAAAAAAAAAAAGTTTTTTATTATACAAACTCCATATATATATATAACTTCATCTTGTACATTTAACATTGTTGTTTTGATCAGTTATAACAATTATGCTCATCTAAGGCTAAGCAGTTTACATCTTTAAGAAAATTTATCTATAGTCTTCTGCTGGTCTGCAAAACCTTATCCTTATTTTTACCGGTCCAAAGGTGTGAAAAGGTTGAAGACCACTGATGTACAGTATATAAAACTCTAATGACTAGGCTTTGATGGAACCATGTTTTTTTAATGGAATCAGTCTTTTAGTGATTGATGAAATATAATTATTAAGAAGGAAACTGAATTTATCTTCACAATATAAGCATGGACACAGCTTTGTGAAATTATTTTAAACTACTTATTTATTTTTAAAAAAATTATAAAGAGACTTGAACATTATTAGAAGAGTAATATTAAGATCACACAGTGATGAGCATAAAGAGATGTTATGTTGGAAGTAACAAAGAAAATTCAAAAATGAGTAATAGAATAAAGAGACATAGCTGACACCACTGTCTGAATTAAGACGCTAGAAATGAAGCTGCAACAGACAATTTGTGAGATGACAATACATGAATAATCATAGTTCAAATAAGATTCTAGAAATTGGAAAGACCTACAAAGAGACTAAATGTAAATGGCTGGATAAGGTGATTTACTAAAGTGATGTGGTGAGTAGAAGTTGTGGATCAAAATGACTGAATTAAACTTGAAAACTTTAATCCAGTTTTCCTCCAGAAATAGTGGCAATCATTCAAAGTGATGATGATAATTATAGTTATTTTTTAATTTCTATTTTGAATCTATACATTATAAATGTTTTACACAAAAATATAACATGAACATTTGTCTATATAAAATTACATCTATAAGTTATCACACACACACACACATGTACTGTTCTTCTTTGAATCTAAAATAATAATAAAAACCAAGTCAGATGTCACATGACCTAATTTAACAAGCTTATATTACAAATGTTATATATAGAGCTCACAAACAAACTCTTAACAAGCTTTGCAGAATATCCCCGACCCCAGACCGGTTTCTTCAAATCTAAGATGCAGTAGGATTTTAAGTCTGAAAAATTGGAACAAAAATTAATCCCTGAATCTAAGACATCCATATGTCCTTAAATAGGAAATTAATATAAAAACAATAAACTCACCTAATTCATTGTGAATCTTTTTCAGATATACAGTACTTTCACTTTCAGAACTTAAATTCTCATCTTCACTATTCCATCAGATACATCATCTTCAGGCCATTTAAATTGCCGCTGAATGTTATAATTTATCAAATTGCCTTCGTGTAAAAGTAAATTTTTCTATTAAAATCTGAATCATTCTCCTAAAATAAATTATATTTTGACAAATATTTTCTGAAAAAAATTTTAAATGTGTGAAAAAAGATTCTAAGACATTCGTTTTCATTTGGGAAATTCAAAACGAAAACATGAGAATTATCATTATTTGCAAAATAACATTAAAAGATTCTAAAACATGTATTTTCACTTTAAAAATCAAAAGGAGGTTATCGGCACTGTCAAAATTTTGACTGACACTCTTATGTAAGGAACAACATTCAACTTATCAGCGCTTTGGAAGGCAGGCTTTTATCTCATTGTTATATTGATTTGTTAGTAGTAAAATTATTCTAATGGTCATTCATTAAGTTTTTCTTGATAAAGTAATGATAAAATCAGCAAAATAACATTAAAAATTCTAAAATATTTGTTTTCACTTTAAAAATCAAAATGAAAACATGAATTAGTCAAAATCGGCAAAATAATGTTAAAAGATTCTAAAATATTCATTTTCATTTTAAAAATCAAAAGGAAGCTATCGGAACTGTCAATATTTTGACAGGCATTCTCTTGTGTAGGGAACAATCGACCAATCGGTGCCTTAAAAGGCAGGTTCTTATCTCATTGTTATATTGATTTGTTAGTTGTAAAAATATTCTAAAGATTATTCGGTAAACTTTTCTTGATAAAATTCTTGTAAAATCAGCAAAATAATGTTAAAAATAGCGGTTTGAGAAAGAGTTAAAGCTGTTTATGAAATTAATCCAAAAAATATTGATTAAGAAAGATTTAACATGCTATTCAACACAGGAAATTACCATAATGTACATGTATAATGTAAAGCAAAGATCCATAGAAAGAATATGATGAAAATTTTTTGCTTCGAATTTAAGATGCACCCCTCTTCTGTGGGTCCAAATTTTGGGAAAAAAGTGCATTTTAGAGCCAAAATAATACAATATACATACACACACACATACTATTTCTAACATTTCCATTGCCATTCAATTCAAAGCTTTTCTGTGGATTGTCGAATCTGTGAGTGAACTCTATATAATTTAGAGTAGAATACTGTTATTCCACAAATATTACTATATTTTTTGAAAATATTTAGATTAACCATCATGAAATCACCAAATATTTTCAAAGATTACAATTTCTGTGCTACACTCATTAATGAAAAAAGTGAACTATTTAAAAGATCTAAATATGTTATCAGTATTGTAAGGGTAGCTTACAATCTAACTTTGTCAATCCTGCAACCAAACCCAATTCATTTAATTTAATTTTAATTGGTAACCAAATTAACATATATTGTCACATATAAACTAATTATACACACATATATATGTACTTACAACAAATGCGTATATTGTTGACTATATTAAGAAAGAATCAAACTCAAACAAGTTTGAATGTCTACTAAAAAGATAGAAAATCCAAATTAAAATAAATTAATAATAGTAATCATAATAATATATATTTATGTATCTTATTAATAAATGTTTTATGTTATTTTGATCTGACTTTGACTAAGTAAGCATGATAATGACTCAATGTTAAACTTGCCACATAAGAAGATGAAAAACAAATTTCTACTACATAATTTTCTTTTGATTATAATTATAATAACGTACACACAATAGATATATATATATATAGTCATGAAAACGAAAAGATAACATTATAATAATAAACAATAGAAGCCGAGGACAATATAACAATAACATCAGTTCATTTCCATTTTCTTCTTGCTAATCTTTTTAGAAAATATTTAAGATATAGAAGATAACATCAGAAAATTGAATGCTCAAATCTTGAGGAAAATATATAACTTATATGAACACTTTAAGTTATTTACTGAATGGTTACAAAGCATATTTCCAGAAGTGATTATTAAGATTTAAACCAAAAACATTCCTAACAAACTTAAGCATTTAGATGAAATAATGGAGTTGATATAAATATTCAATTGAAATAAAAAGGACTAAGCTATTCTTCGAATACAAATCAAACAATGGATTAGAACATCAATAGATTATCTATGTATAAATTTACGATAGAATAATTTTACTAGTATAAAACCCAGTTAATAAGCAACACCAAAATAACATTATAAAAATTTATTTACATTTTGATAAAAAATGATGTTTTCTGGCTAATTGAATATTGTTGTAGGGCTACATTTTTTATCAGCCCCTACCAAAGAAAGCACGATATTTTATTTTTCAACTGTGTGTTGCCTGTTCCAAAACAAAATGTCATGTCTGAAATATACTGATGGATATCGAAAGAAGAATAACATCAGGAGATAAGTCATTGATGGAACTTTGCAAGGATTGTATGACCAATCGTAACATCTTGACTGAGACATTGATAGATGGTGCATATCAGAAATAATAATTGCCTAATTCAATGCTTCACGTCAATCATCATGAAGAAGCTTCAATTTTGTTGTGTGATAAAAAAATTTTTTTTTCTTTATGTATATGATGGTAGAATTTGTTTTATTTTTTTGTTATTAGCTTTGTTTACCTCCGTATTTGGAAATCAACATTTCTTAAATATAGAAGAATCCATTGTAGCTAAATTTGAAAAAGGCAGGGAAGAAGGATGTTAGTTTAAACAATTTTTCTTTTAATTTTTTTTTTTAATAAAATTTAGATAATCCTCCCTACAGAGTAACAGGACATTAGGTATGATTATTATCATATATCCTTATTACAATATGGTTACAGGTAAGATTTTCTTTATTACCTTGCCATATTAAGTTATATATTTGCTACATGACAGAACTTACAATGTTGTTTTTTTTTTCACTAATAGTTGTTAATAAGTGTTTATTCCATTTGGATGATTAACATTCTTAATTGAATGGTCATTTTCTATTTTACTAATACATAGAAAAGGGTGTATCCCAAATATAGGAAATCTCTACCACTGAGAATAAATTAAGAATCTATTTAATATTTTCTTTATATTAGTCAGTTCATGATTGATGCAATATATGATTTTTTTTTATTATTATGTACTTTGCACATAATAATTATCTATTCATTTATACCTAGGGGAGGGGGGATAAATGGATATTTTTTTGTAAAAGGAATATATAATTGATATTTTCACTTATATATAAATATTTTTTTTTATTGTTAAAGAGTTATTTAATTTCAAACATTTTTATTATTATTAATATTTCATCTCATTTATAAATAAATTTTGTTGATTTAATCATTATCAAATGGTTAATGGTTTATTAGAATCATTTCTTTTCCACTCATTAATTGAACCATATATATATACATAATCATACATATTTTTTTAGTATATAATAATATAATGAAAAGATAAAATGAACTTGCTAATTGATTTACAACTCACCTAAATATATGATTATATATATCTAATGTATATTCATTGCTGAAGAGTTTATTGCAATATTCTACGAGAATTCGAATTCTGAGGCATGTGTGGAATCTGAAAGAGGAGATAAGAATAGATGAACTAGCCTAAATTTGGTTTAAATTTAATGTGTAATAATGAGCTAGCCCATTGAAACTAGGCATGAACAATGGTTAATTACTTAATTGCATCATTCTTAGCATCCTACCTGAAGACCCTATATCTGGCAGTAGACAGAGGTGTAGCCCTTATCTCAGTAGTTAAGGACCTTTATATATTTATGGCAGTCAAATTTGGGGGCTGCAAATGGTAAAATCTTATCCGTTACATATTTATGGTGCCAAGACTTTCAGGGTATGAAACCTAAGTTTCTAAAAAGGTCCAAGCCATTGGACTAATATTAAATATATATATATATATTTGAAACTTATTCACCTTATGAATTTGCTTAGATATATGAAATGATGGGTTGGAATGAGATAGTAAACTGAGAACTAGATTAAATAAATAATTAATTAATAAAAATAAATTAAAGAGGAGAGTTAGGCTTATAAATTGACAAGCTAAAGATTAAATATTACAACAAAACACTCTGACAAATATATGCAATGGAAAATAATCATATGCGCTAAATAGAAAAGAGATAAGACAAAGCCATATGACATGTATGTATTATATATAAAAGAGCAAATAACATTATATTGAATTACTGTAAAAAAACAATTTTTAATGAAATTAAGAAGTAATAAAATATTAACAAACAGAGATATGGAACATATTGATTAATCAAGAGAAGTTAATGATGATGAGATGGAAAAAGATTCCAATAGTATTGAGAAAGAATCTTTGTTTAAACAAGTATCTGGGGAGCAAAAACAGAAATCTAAAACTTTCCACAGGTGCAGGAAGAGAGCCAGGTAGCTTCTCAAACTCAAGAGACCCCTGTTACTGAAAACAGTCATCCACCTAGAACTGATGTAACACAGGCTATAGGAAATAAGATGACCATGGAACAGATGCTCCAAATGATCATGAACAATATAAAGGCTACCATGGCAATCAAAGCTGATGTCGATAGTATGGAAATAAGGATAAATAATAGTATGAAAGAAAAGATAGCAACCAAAGAAGATATGAATAATATAAAAAGAGAAACAGTCTATGTAAACATTACAAAGGCAAAAGTGGACGATGTAAATAAAGAAATAAACAGTAACATGAGCAGTTTGGAAACAAAGATTGATAGCATGGAAGTCAGCATCAAAAACAAAAATGAAGAAATTTATACTGGAATATTGAAAATAAATTTTATTTGGTAAACCTTATCATTGGCATGACTGGTGTATTGCTCGTGATCAACATTGTCTGTATATTTGGAGTGATGCTGCAGTTTTGGAGCTATCCAAGGGTAGTATTGGCTGTTTTCAATTTATTAACCTAAATGTTCTGCTGGTTAGATGTCTCAATTTCCCAAAGAGGGAATAGAAGAGTTTTGAATCTAACCATCCTCACTGATTAGTAACATATATTGTACTAGTGTGGAAGAGAGAAGTGATTGTTTTTGCTTATAACTTGAAAGAATCAAATGATGTCTTAGTATTAACATCTCTAGCAAAGGAAAAAAGATGCCCCTACCTTTAGAATAGAATTGAAGTTACTAAAAATATACAGTTATTGGTCTGGTGTTAGATCTGTGTAACTATAGAAACAGATTAGGATTTGTTTAAATTTCAAGCTATTTACTTGATAAGAATAAAGAAATTAAAGATGGCTACCAGATACATAATGGTATTAGTTCCAATTCTGAATCCCTAATCTTATATTAAAAGCCACAAATAATTCTGAGAATAGAGATTAAATTACACTACCATCTGGTAATCACTTATTACTTAAGATTCAGAATAGTAAAGAGAAAAGATTGTTCCTCATTTATATTGTACTAAGCTGAAAGAATCAAGTAACATTACATTGGGATATATATGTTAATGAAAATTTACATGTACACACTTGCTTATATATATTTTTACATAGATAAATTTAAAATTAATTTAAATAGTAATGAAAGATGCTTATATAAAAAAATTTATAAGTAAATAATTAAAATTCAATAATAAAAAATATTTATTTTTAATTATACTGTTATTTTATTCAATTTATTGTTTTGACATGAAATATGAATCCCCTATTGTCACAATATAAAGGCACTAGAAAAATTTTATTTTAGGATGGCTTGTAAGATTTTAAAAATAGGATAAAAGATCATTAGACCAATATTTTATTCTTCATTTTGCTAGGTGAAATGCTTGCTATTGAATCTATTATAGTTTAAGGATACATCTTCCTTGGATTGACATATGAAGTGGATAAATGGTAACTCTCTTCCTAAATAAGTATTTTAATGAAAAAAATGATTTTTATGGAAGAGGCAATCCCATCTGTATTATAAACATTTTCTTAAATATGCTTTTAAAAAGAACAACAATAAATGACAGCTTTTATTGGCAAAATATGACTGAGAATAAAATATAAGAGATATTCAGTTAGACAAAGTGTTATAGTCTTAAAAAGTAAAACTCATTGCAAAAGACGATAGCAGTATAAGATATCAAATAAAGAGACTAAAGAACAACCATATGAAGTATGTGGACATATGTGAGTTACTGAATCCCTCTTTAATTTTTTACTTCTATCTTTAGTTTTTTTCTTCTTCTTCTTCTGGAGCAAGAATGAGCTTACTCATTTATATATGACTACAATAATGATTTTAAATTGATTACATTGTTATCTATTGTTAATAAAATAATTATTTATTTTATGTTGTCTTGTACTTCACAAAAACTCAATTACTTTTTTTTAATGATAATGTTATCTTGTATTGATTAAATATAACTCTGGGACCTGTATTTTATTTATATTCATGAATAGTAAGTACATTACACTACATTGATAGTCAAATAGAATAGGGATATCTTTGAATAAAATTTAAGTATATTTCAATTCATGTTGAGATTAAATTGCTCTTGAAAATATTTCCTCTTAAATAAAACAATTATTTTTAAGTATTTTTAATTTGATATTTTATTAATAAATAATATTTCAATTTGGCTGAGATATAATAAAAATTCTCTTCACATCTCAACTGAATGTAACCACACTCTTGTTAATGCTTTATAAAATATGTAAATATATTTCTCCCTCTACATTTCTAACTAGAAAATCATAATCACTGTTTGATCTTTTACTACAGTAAAGTTAAACTACCCAAATGTGATATCTGTTTTACTTTTGAATTACATTTAATTTGGCTATAGCAATATATGAGCAGACAAAAGATCAATTTCAACTAATTCTTTCATTACAATGTGAAAAAATTATAAGCTGTAATATTTCTTTATATAATATTTCATGCTTTAAATTTATATTTATATATGATAATTCATAGATATGTATTTATATAAACATCACTAAAAACCAGTCAACACTTATAACCCCATTTAACCTTGAGCATTATTACACTTATATAAACATGTATATTCTATTCCTGTGTAAAAAAAATTGCTTATAATATTTAAAATAAAAAATTGAAATATAGCAAAAAAATAAAATTAAAATTGGTATTGGTTCATGATTTAAAAATTAAATACATATATTTAAATAATTTTATACAAAATTGTATCTTATAAAAATATTAAAGTATTTTATTATTATTAGATAGTTAAAATGTAGGAAAAAGATATAAAACAGTATAAAAGTCCGATTTGATCATTATAGTAAATTGCATATCACTTTTCAAATCATTATTTCACTTTTTTTTTAAGTTCAATAAACCTGACATTCAATTCTAGATGAGTCTTCTGTTTCATACAATATTCCTTTTCTTGAACGTGATTTAGGACACCAAATAAATAGTCAACATCAAATAAGTTTAACTGTGTAACTCATTGACAATTAGTGCCAAATATCAGTAGTGAATAACTTCTATCTTGGTTTAATAATTTACAACCTCCAGAATATAAGATGCATAATTGTAAATATAAAAAAAAAAGAATGAGCATTCACATATACACATATTCTTCTTTAACAAAATCCTAATAAAGATTTCAATTGAAAATTATTGAATATAATGTTTTTTGTTGTAGTTGTTTTTAAATTCAGAACAAAAGCCAGTAAACTCACCACATTGGCTGTTACACATTTTTGCCCAGAACATCTACATTCATTTATCATGGGAACAATCATGTCCTAATAACTACTATAATGATAAAACAATATGAAACAGATCTTAAAGAAAACCTCAGAAAAAAAATCAAAGGGCCTCATTATTTTAATCATATAAACTTCAATATAGTTAATTATGTCATTTTAAAAAACTAAACTAAATTATGTTAAAAGGGTGCCAAACAATAGTAAATTGTTAATACCAATGATCAAGTGTTTTAAGCCAATTTATACACAAGCCTTCTGGCTTGCACTGGGTGGCAATACATACAGAGAGTTTTGCCTGATTAAGATCAAGTGTTATTAGTTAGCTTTACAATGGTGTTGCCTAATTTATTTACCTGCCTGTAAACAGAACATAAGTTTTTAAAATACACAAATCTAATTTGCTTGATAATTTTAAAGTTTTGAAATTATTTAAGTAACTATAAATTTTGACAATAATAGTTATAGACAACTCAGGTCACTTTAATCTTTTAAATAATAGAATGGTATTGAATCTCAAATCAAATACAATATGACTGTTATTTACTATATTTACATATATTCTGCTAATATAAATAAATAAGCAGCAATAACATTTTCCTATGCAACTTTATGCAAAGTAAATATGACACTTTATTATTCCACAATTTCAAAAATATCTGAGAAATTTTGACTGTCTAACAGTCTTCTTCAGAGTTTCTTCTATTGTTTAAAAAATATATATAATAGTTTTCACACTTTTTAAAAACAATCTTACTAAACTTTTTTTTTTTGCATATTATTTCCTTTAATTATATATATGTGTATGGCAGGGAACGGGAGGGAAGTATCATAAAATTATATCATGTTCAATATTTTCTATCTCACATGATAACAAAAATTACGTGATAAAATTAAATACTTCATTTCTTAGTAAAATTCCCCACTAACTTTATCTTTTACTTATAAAATTTTCTGTTTCAATTCCATTCTCTAATACAATTTATATCAATATCCTGTTGCTAAGTTTAACTCACTTTTTTAAGCAATGATGATTTTTTATCTTCACAAAGTTAATAATGTTAGTATTAAATCAATATTTACCTAATTATTTGTGAATGCTGATAGCAGTCACTGTTAACACAGTAGCAAATTCTCCATACAGTAGTGCCAATCAGTGGAAGCCTTAGCAATCAATGGATGCAAGAAGGCTTGTGCATAAAATCCCTATATAAGGTCTACTTATCAAATATCCTCAAATTACTTTCTAGCTCGTGGTTGTTGTATAGAGAGTTTGCTACTGTATAAAAGGTTTGTGTAAGCATAGAAAATAGTGATCATGTGATGTTTTAATAGTTACTGCTGTTTAATTCAAACAGTTTGAAAAATAGTCTTTTAAGTAATCAAACAATAAATAAATATCTGAATTATAAATTATGATCACTGAACAATTTAATGTCAGAAAATGAATTTATGAGCTTATAATGAAAAATTTTTGATTAATATATGCAATTTAAAAGTAGAATAAAAAAGAGCAATATAGTTACCCAATTGGTGGTTGATTTGTCCATAGAAATATTATAAACCAAATATTCAAATTAAGACTTAATTATATTATGAATTATTTTAAAAAAATTTTAAAACATACTCTAGATTAATTCCTATGATTAAAAGAAATTAGCAATATTCGAGACTTTGAATTCTATTCCAAACTATTCAGAAAAAAATTTCTACATAAATTTTACAATAAAAATTCAATAAATAGATACACAAAGTCTTAAATTTTATCAATCACAAAAAATTCTACTGCTTCAAAATAAACAGTGTGTATGTCTAGCCTGAGATTAAAATCATGGTTCTTTTTTTATTATTATTATACCAACCTTTTTTAAATATTTTACAAATAAAATCCAATTGATAAGCTAAAGTTTATAACTGTAAATCAAATACTAAGCTAAAATATCTACAAAACTTTACTAGTTCATAACCAATTCAGCCAATTGACCAAAGGTGGTTTGTAAATAACCATCTACTATTTACAGCTGAAAGTAAAAGAATAAAAAAACATTACGACCTTCACCATCTATCTGAAAGGTGAATATTGTCTCTTTTTTTCACTATTTTCCTTTAAAGGGCTATTGGAAGATATTTTCTTTGCAGGGAGCCTTTTTAACCTTATATATATATTGTGCATACATATAAAGATAATTGAGAAAATAAATAACTTATTTGTGCACAGTAGTTAGATTAGAAAAACTAAAAGTTTATCATTATCATAACAGTTTTTGTTCTTAATTCATAATATTTATTTTAAAATTACTTTGTTTTTTTAGGAAATTATTTTTTGAATTCTGAATGAAAAGCTTTCAATTTATTACCAAAGTTATTCTTCTGTTCAAAAGTTTTAATCAAAAAATAATTTTGATTATATAATGATTTCAAAATATGTTGAACAGATAAATAATCACCAATATAGTATTTCATGCTAAACCAGCAATCATCAGTTGGTCCAGATTACCAACTCTACACATATATGCTATAAGTGCTCAGATATATATTAAGATAGCCAAATCTCATACTTTAATGGACAGGCTTCAATCTACTCCACACTCCAACTTTTCAACTGTCCATCCGATTGAAAATCTGATGATGGAATGCTCAAAGGCCACCCTGAGGCTGAGATTCTTGTCACACCCATATGGACCTAAGGTCAATCTGACCCCTCATGTACAGGACATAATCCATTTAATACATATATAAGGGATGGGCAGACATCTCTATTATGTAATAACTGAGACACACAGGCTTATTATATCCCTGTGTCTATATATGTAATATATATGTGTTCAAGTGTATCAGTATTATGAGATAGTGTAGAAAGTGGTGAGTCATGTGAAAGTCTGTGCTCATATACCCTATATATTACATATATAGACACAGGTATATAATAAGCCTGTGTGTCTCAGTTATTACATAATAGAGATGTCTGCCCATCCCTTGTATATGTATTAAATGCATTATGTCCTGTACATGATGGGTCAGATTGACCTTAGGTCCACATGGGTGCGACAAGAATATTGGCCTCAGGGTGGCCTTTGAGCATTCCATCATCAGATTTTCAATTGGATGGATGGATGGATGGATGGTTGAAAAGTTGGAGTATGGAGTAGATTGAAGCCTGTCCATTAAAGTATGTGGTTTGGCTATCTTAATATATATCTGAGCACTTATAGCATATATGTGTACAGATGGTAATCTGGACCAACTGATGATTGCTGGTTTAGCATGAAATATGTATATTGGTGATTATTTATCTTTTCAACATATATGTGTTCAAGTGTATCAGTGTTATGAGATAGTGTAGAAAGTGGTGGGTTGTGTGAAAGTCTGTGCTTATATACTCTATATATTACATATATAGACACAGGTATATAATAAGCCTGTGTGTCTCAGTTAATAAAGCATTTAGTATGTTAAATTAGAACATTAAAATAAAATGAAAACCAATTTATACTAAGATAGGTTTGATGCTGTGTTCAATCTACCAACAAGCTCCACAGGATAGCAGATGGTGGAATAACCAAACATTAACTGCCTAAGTATATCTTCAGCAAGGAAATATAAAATATAATTTTTATATTATATATCAAATGTCTCACTTTTAATATAAGTTTTTAAAATATAGAGTATTTTAAAAAATAATAATTTATAATTTAAATTACTACATCTAGAAATCAGGTTTGTTGATTACAAAAGTCTACTGGCAACAGTCACTCATTGTTATTAATATTTTTAATTTCTACTAATCACAATATATTATTTCATGCCCAGCAAAATAAATAATTATGTTGTTACCTGAGAAGTATTCTTGCCTAGCCAAAAATGAATATTCCATTCCAATTTATTATTCACTTTTTTAGTCTAAAAATAAATAAATAATAATTAGAAATAAAAAAAAAAAAGTTAAATGCAAAAATATATAAATATACACAAGTTAGTAGATAAAAAATTTTCATATTAAATCAATTTGCTACAATATTTAGAAATGAGTAAAAATTAACAAATTTAACACAAGAACAAAGTGAAGAAATTATAAACATTATAAAGTGTGGATATAAAATCTTTATATATATTATAAAAAAAATTCATCATCATATTCTTTAGCATGCACCTATTCATAATATTCATATTAACATTTTGGCACTAATATATTCCATCTTTTTTAATTTTCACTTTCTTTTAATCATGTGTCAATGATCTTATATTTTTATACCTTATAATATATAATTAACATCTATTCCAAACATAGACAAAATATACGGATAATGATATGGAAAATACTATGCTCATAGCTCCTAAAAATGCACTTCAATCAATCAGACTTGTTAATGGAAAATTATATAATATACATCACTCTACAAAACATGTACTGTTCAAGTTAATATAAAAAGGTAAGCATAACAAAATAAGACTTAAGAGCACTCAGCTATCTTTCGGCAGGTTGCTGCCAGAAACATAGTTCTAAATAGAATTGAGTCATTAAAAATATGTATATATAGCGATAAAGATCAATATGTAAATAAAGTCCAATATGTTAGATGTTTCATTTTTTGACAATGAAATACAGGAATCTTTTCCATTAATGAATGAGGATTCCTAGCAATAGTATAAGCCTCTTTTATATTTTCTTTTCCTATCATCCCTCTCTGCACATATTGTTCTAACATTAGAGGGGGAATTCTATTTAGCACTACCATTCTGACAACAACCTGTGGAAAGCTAGCTTAGTGCTCTTAAGTCTTATTTTATTATGCTGACCTTTTCACATTAACTTGAACCATACAAGTTTTTTAATATTACACATTTTATGAAAAGTGTATATTTTTTGAGATTTACATAATATACATCAATAAATACAAAAATTATATGAATTAAAGCTAGATGACAAAATGGAGTTGGCAGAAATACATTTTAGAAGTTAATGTATATTTTTTACATTATCTGGGTATTTGACATTCTAGAACTATAAGATCATTGATACATATATAAAAAACAGATGAAGGGTTAAATAATTGATCACATCGATATCTATATAAAACACAAATACTTTTTTGAGTGGTCTGATCTCTGAATTATTCTGTTAAGTGACTAAGTCTTACATTAATAAGTGAAAACTGGTATTTCCTTTTAATATTAAGTTATTTCTATCAAAAGCATTCCAACCAAATTTAATTCTACAATTAAATTCATCCATTATGTTTCCATCTGTGTTATGAATCTGATGAAGGTATTTATAGTTTTTAACTTCTTCTAAATTGTGTTTATTTATCTTTATTTTCTTCTTCTAATAAAATCTATTGAACATTACTTTAGTCTTAGTGGCATTTACTTTCAGTCCTTCCTTTTTTACCTTCATTTGATAATTCTTGCAACATCTGCTGACGCTCTGAAGCATTACTTGCAAAAACAATCACATCATCATCAAAATTTAAATACTTATTTTTATTCCTCTTAGCTTTCCATTTAATATGCAAAATACTTCTTGAAAAACTACTGAGTCACCTTTTGTAAATCCTTCTCAATGTTAATATGTCTAGTATCATTATATAATCTAATTATTGCTGTTGAATTTTAATTAATATTTGAAAATATGACAATATCTTGCTCTATATCTTGATGATCCTGTACTTTAAACTTTGTAGAAATGCTTATAGAATCAAATATCATTTCATAACCTACAAATCCAAAATGTAATGAGAATTCATATGTACTGGTTCTTTCTATAACTTCTTTCAATACTTGGATGTTATCCATTATTAAGATTCAATGTTTTTTGTAGATGAGTTGAAATTATTTTGGTAAAGACTTTATGTAAAGTTGATAAAAGACCGATAGATCTGTAATTTCTAATATTCTTTTATTATCTTTTTAAAATACCAATATTACTATCACATTCTTCCAATCATCTGGTACACCATTATCATTTAGGTATTTGGTATATAACTTTGTCAACAATTTTTTTTATTTATTCATCTGATTCTTTATGGTATTAATTATAATTTCATCAACTTATTCTTTATTGTTATATAATTATTTATAAAACTCTGCCCCACACTGCATAATGTCATTTCTCTTTTTGTAATAGTTCCATCTTTTATTCTTAGTGCAGAAATAACTTCCCTTCCAATACCGAGACATTATTTTTCACTTTTGGGACTTTGATTTTTTACTTTCCAATTCACAATTATATTTTCTTATATCATTATTCTTTTTTATACAACTTTACAAAACTTTATATATTATTCTTAATAGATCATTTTTTTAAATTGTCTTATCCCTTCCTTTTTTTATACATTCTTGGGTCTCAGTAAAAAGGAATACTAGTAAATAATTGCTTTTTTTTTTTTTGTACCACATATTTTTCTTGTAATTTTTAATAATTTACCAATTGTTTTCTTATTGATTTCATTCAAATCTGAACCACCTTCAAAATCTGTTAATATTTTAAAAAGACTAATGAGTTCTAATCTAAATGCATTGTAGTATTTCTGAAGACTAGGAATATCAAATGTTAACATTATTTTCCAAATAATTTACATCTCCCTAATCTTGCATTAACATGTATCCTTATATCTCTGGCATATCTATTAATTACTAGTAAAATGTGCATTTAAATTTTCATTACTAAAACAACTGTCTTAAAATAGTTAAATAATAAAACGGATGTAAATTAAAACATTAATTGAATAATGAGAATAAAGTAAAATCTGATTTCGTAGGAATTCAGTTGTCAATAACCGATTAACAATCGAATTCTAGAATAAAATCTAATAGATAAGATAAAAAAATCTTCCACTCGGATATAGATGAAAAGTTAGATTACTCCAGAAAACAAAAGACAAAGAAAAGTATTTAAGCAGGGGGGTGCAATATCTTTTTTCTCCGTATATATGTGAAAGCAGTGGAAGAATAGTGGGGATGCTTCCAGATCCAGGATCTCAGCTCTTGAAGGTAATCAAGCTGACTAAGGATTAAACAGATTGCCCTGATCTTATTATAATTTATATGTACCTCAAGGGCTCACAGATCTAAAGAACATTTGCCAGAATTAGGTAAATAGAGATTTAATTAATCATTAATAGTGTGATTAATCAGGAGAATTTAATTGTGAGGATATTGAGTTTATATATATTGATTTACTATTATAGCAACTATATATATATATATATTACTAGAATATTATTGTCTTGTTGTCATGTATTAAAGTTAGTTATAAAATTGATCTGCAGTGGAGTTTACTTATTTGAGAGATGGAATAAATCTAATCTTAATCGAGATAAAGTTAAGATCAAGACTTCCTCTGCTGAATATATCAAAAGAACATAGATTTGAAATACATATTTTCTATTAACATCAAAATATAATCTAATTCTGCTAATCCTTCATTTGGATGCCTCATGTTCATTTTTATTTAGTATTTTTGTCAAAGAACAAATTCATAATATGCAGTTTTATTTTTTTCTTTGTCCTCTCTCATTTAAAATCACAATAATTAAATTTACCCACAAAATTTAATAATATCCCATTCAAGAGTAGACCATTTTTCTTCCAGTTAGTGCAATCTTTCTCACTTGAAAGTAATTAGCAATTGTAAGTATCTGAATGAAAAGTTATCAATGGCAGCCTGGGTATGCAATCATGAGATTCTTAGTCCTCTATCTTTGGCCATTGACTGTTGCCTTAATCAAATGACTTTATAGCCTCCTGGTAAAAGTTGTCAAATCTTACAATTGTTTTTCCTTATGGTCAATATCTATTTTTTAAAAAAAGTTCATACATATTTCATCTTCTTTTCCAAAAACACTCAACTGGTGTTTAAGTTAAGAGCTATTAGACAACTGAGAAGAAAAAGCCAATCAATTCACCATACTTGTGGATGTATGTTAGTGAGCAGCCATTCACGTTCTTTGACTATAAGAATAATATAGTAATAACAGCTGCAACAACAAGATCATATGTAATGAACATTATGAAATTGCTGTGAACAGTTCAAGAGGAATCGAGAGTCTCCTTTCAATTAATATTAAACTCCTCTCTGTAATCAAGAATACATAAAATTTATAAATTCATATTTATTATTTTCTAATTTCTTTATTTAGTATTTTTTGAAAAGTAGGTTACTGAAATTCTGAATGTTAAGCCTGTAGATACAATACAACTATTGTATATATATATATAAATCTTAGAAATTAACAAATATATGTCTAATAAATCTAATGATTAATTAGAATATCTAAACTATTTTTTGTATTAAGCATTGAATATATACTTCATAGTGGTTTAAGTTTTTTGACAAATGTCATTTAAATGTTTTCAAATCATAATGAAGACATAATAAAGATTGTCAAGTTGTATATACAAAATTTATATTTAATTAATATTCAAATTCCAATATTTAGTAATTTGAATACTGTTAAGCGTGTTGATTCATTGACTTTTTGAATCCATGTCTCTTTGATTTTTCTTTTCTCCTCACAAATTCTCTACATCTTTTCAGATTTAAAAGTATACTCCATCTCATGTAAAAGAAATAAAGAAGAGTATGTGGATATGTTTTAGTCCTATAGACTGAATGATTCTAAAACCCAAATTATGCTCCAATCTCTTAAAGAAGTGTTATAACTGATTCTTATGTTATTTTAACATGTTTTTTGATCAACAACAGTAAAAATCTAAAACCAGATCATTCAAATGCTATGCATTTTATCAAATGTTTTGAAAACAATTGTTTTTTTTAATAAACTGGGAAGCCAAAGCAAATTTTGGCTCTAGAATCAATCAGCAGCATAAACTTGAAATGTTGAAAAGCAAAAATTGCATTTATGAAATACAATGTGAGTGTGAAAGAATGTGATTGCAAGAGAACAAATGTTGACTAGAAAAAAGAAAACAGACATATGTAAGTACCAATGAACATATGTTCAATTGGGAACACACAAAAATTATGAGAGGAAAAAGTACATAGAAGAAAATTCAAAGAAGCTGCTCACATGACAATGGTGAATAATCCCATAAGACAACCTAGTGTGACTACACGTAATATATGGAAACCATTAATCAACCTTACTCTTAGAAAAAAGTGGAGAAATCACAAGGAATCTCATAGATAAATATATAAAATTTCTATAGACTATTGCCTTTGGCAGGATGACTCACTTGGTTAGAGCATTACCTTAAAAATTCAATATCCAAGAATCTAAGAGTCCAGATGTGTCACTGGTCATCCAGCAACACTTGAAGAAAAGAGGAGAATAATATTTAAAACATTGTACATATACTAACCTGTGTGCTATTATTAACAGTTGAATGTAATTTGGAAAATTTAAAGTTAAATTTCTCAAAAAGACATTCAATATTTAATATTAGATGATGTAAATAGTCCAATATATAAATACAACTAAAATACCATCATCAGACACTTTCAGGGAAATTCTATAAAAAGGCTAAAATAAGCCCCAAATAACTCCAATATTTATGAAACATGAAATAAGACATGACATGCCTTTAGATTTAAATGGTTAATATAATTTGCAATGAGAAAAATAACAAAGGTTTACTATACCATGATCATAATGTAAATACTGAAAGTGCACGTGGCAAGAACTGTCAAATATAACGTGGAGTAGTTTGCTTTAAATGCTTTAATTTATCATTAGATTTATTACATGCATATAATAATCACAAGTACAGAGATTATATGTAACTATTGAATGAATCTTAAAGCACTCTTGCAGTATATGATTAAAATATTAATAAATGCTATTGAATATATTGTAACACTACAGGGAAATATTGGGTCACACCTGGAGTGATGGTCACCAGTAAATGAACATCAACTGCCCTAAATTGTTTAGTCATTGAGAACTCTCCAGAAAAGTGGGGTTCAAACCATGAGGAATCTGAGGAATTGTATTTTTATCCTCAAGTAAAAAAAAATGTATAATGACCAACTAAATAAAAGGTAGTGCATTGACTTTGAAGAATATCCTCTTCATTCCAACCCAGGAATCACCATCATTATCATCATTTAGATGGCCATACACTAAATACAAATCCCATATCCCATATAGCTGCTATACACAAATCTAGCTCAGAAAGTAAGAATTCTATAATTATTACTATGAGCAAGAGGGAAATAAATAAATAAATAAATTAGCTTATTATAAATAATCTTAATTAATTCATGGGCTTCCCCTACTTATAAATAATTGGGTTTTTTTTTTATTGAGATCATCAAAAAAAAAAACTAAATCTTAGAATATAAGCTGTCATGATATAAGGTCATACGCACACTGCACTTCATGAAACAGGAATTGGATAGAATAAAATAATTAAAACTAGAAATAATATTTTTTAAAAAACAATTATTTAATATCTAATTAACAAAAAAAATGCCATGATAGTGGATAATTTCAAACATCCATTTCATTGAAAAAATATAAATAAACATACAGTTTGAGAAAATTATATTAACCTATTAAGTAATTTTTATTCATAGATTCAATTCATTAGGTTATTTCTTTAAAAATAACTAAGAGTTAAATATTTTCAGAAATCAAAGATAGCAAACTTTGATTCTACCCACAGGGCAAATTGAGAGAAAAAAAACATTATATTTATGAAACAAAACAAAAAAATTCTATTAATAAAAAAAATAGTGTGCACACATAATAAAAAAATATAGCCATGGCTCTCTTGTCTATTATAAAGGCCTTTCCAGTTGCAATTTCAGTTTTTCCTAATGGAGATTCTTCTTGAAGGCTTCTTAACATGGGTTAGTTAAATTTGTCCTTTCCTGGTCTGTAGCAATTCCAGATAAATGAAAATAGCAATTTTTGTTCAATTAGTTTCCTCTTGAATTTCCAGATAAAATAGATGTAGACAGACTCATTGCTTTTGGTTGTAAAGAAGGTTGCAGACTGCTTAAAGGGGGTTTTACATTCCCCATATTTTCTTCCAGTGACGGTAGGTTACATGGAAGAATGTGATGCCTAGCTTTTAGCTGAACTTAGCACATGGTTTTTATTGTACAAACCATTTTTAGTGCTAAACTCATACTATGTTAAAATCTTGATACAAAAAAACTGCTGTTTCATTCAATAGCTTGGTGTCAGCTGGATTAAGCTTGGACTACTCTCTCTCTCTCTTCAACAGTTAAGTTAGCAATAATTTTTTCTAGTATTTGTTTCAGCAGCAGAATTAAGATTTCACTGCTCTCTTCAACAGCTAAATTAGCAATAACCTCTCTCCAGACACTTGGGTATAGTTATTAATTCACACACCCACATATATTTTTTAGAACAATCTTGCCCACAAGCCAATTATAATTATTCAACTAATTACCTCTTTAATCATAGATTAAAAACAAGTTAAGAACAAAAATTTAACAACATAAAATTATTGAGATTTCTTTATAATTAAAAATCAAATCTTGCAACAAAAAAAAAGATAATCTATTAATTGCATTGATTTGATTTTTTCATTTTACAATGATTGAGTTAAATAATGACTCTTTAATAAAAATAAGTCTAAGAAAATTTAAATATTATTTTCCCCCATTAATAAAATAATTTTTTTTTAATTCTCAAACCTGAGAAATATGCTCACAACTATCTAATTATTTATTTATTTTTTCTAGTGCAGCTATGCAACCAATTGTTTGCAATACATATATTAGCCTTATGGCTAATCTCTAACATTATGTGTTTCAATTAGAACAGGCCATCATCAGGTGTCTTGGAAATATCCATAATACTCTAGAAAAGTAATATAAATTTTCTTAAACTTCATACAATTATGTTATTGAATTAATTAAGAATAGCAATTATATCTTATTATAACAATAAATATTTTGCAATCTATTTATTTTATAATGTAAATCTGTAAGAATGTGATGGCAATCGATTATAGGTTTACATTGTTAAATAACTAGATTGCAAAATGTCTATGGCTGCTATTCTAGTCTGTTTATGGGCATTTCAAGATTTCAAAACTAGCTGATGCAGATAGGTTCTATCTGAATTACATCTATATAAAATCAAATTATATATCACATAACTTATATAGCTTGCATTTGCAAATATGTAAGATTAAAAGCATGCTAACAGTTCTAAACAAGCTTTTTTTTTATGATAAATGCTACAAGAAAAGGCATTCAAATCATCTTTATCTAAAATTGTCCCCATTCCCAGATTGGTTTCGAGCTATAGCTTAGTTTAAGTTAGTTTTTTGAATCTGGTGTCCTAGTTCCTCACTGAAGAGAGCCATAACTCAAAACTGGTCTGGGAATGGAGACAATCCTAGATAAAGATGATTTGAAGGCCTTCTCTTGTAGCATTTATTATAATAAAAAAATGCTTATTTAAAGCTATTAGCATGCTCTTAAATTAATATATATATATATATATATGTAGTGTGTGAATAGAGGGAGATTAATCTGCTTGTTTACATTAGGTAACAATTATTAAACTGCATAAAAAGCATTGAGTTCACTCTGATAATTATATATATATATAATCTTTGTGCATATTATTATTAAATATATGTATAATCTTGCATTTGTAATATATTCACCAGGAAGTTTGTGGTTGCATGTATTTGCTTTGAACAGCATGTATATGTTTGGAAGCTGTTTGAATATGATATTAAGTTGTATGATATATATTCATATAATGAAATAAATAGATTGCAAACTTATTAATTTAAATTGTTATTACTGCCATTTCAGCATCTCCAAAACACCTAATGAATATAAGTTTTTGCTGAAAACTTTTTTTTTTTTTTTAACATAGCCTTTTACAAAATTTAAATAATACCCACAAAAGAGCACAGGAATTTGCTCTGATAATTATGTATATACATATTATTATTAATTTAAAATTTGAAAGTTCTCTTTACCATCATATATTTAGATTTCTGACAAAATAATCTGCCTATAAAAAGAGCTTTTAAATATTTTAATAATATATATATAAATATCATTATTTTTTATTTATATCTTAATTGGAATATTTATTTTTTGTGTATCAGTCTTAAACAATATATGAAACGATTTAAAAATTGTAGATCTGCAAAAAATAATATATATAAAAAAAATGATGCCCCCTAATTTCAGAATCATTAAAAAAAATTGACAGAATAAGAATATTACATAATATATGTAGATTACTAAAAGACATTTGAAACTTATAAGTATTTTTTCAGTGAATAAAGTTTTGGAATATTAAGATAAAAACCCAGAATAATGTCAAATTCTGAAGAATATTCATCAAGAAGCAATAAAATTAATCAAAATAATTAGCTTACATGATGATGGATATATAACAAGATAAAGTTTTTATAGAAGTTTTACATGAAATAATTTGCAAGTTAAAATGGGTAGCCAAGAACATAAATAGAAATTATTTACATTCTCTCAATTTTGCAAATAAACCTTCACAGTTTCAGGAAATGTTACAGAAGTTATGGTATAAAATATTTTTTAAAAATATACAAATATTTTAATTTATAAAATTACCTTCAGAACAACATAGGAATCTCCAGAATAAAATGTTCCATATTTTTCTTTCTCACTTGGCTGCACAATAAAATTCTAAAAATAATAATAATAATTTTTTTTAAAAAAAGTCTGATATATCAATATTATTTCATGAAAATAGCAAAACAAATAAATACAATTAAAATTTGAAATATAAATATTTATTCTCTAAAACCTTTTTTTTCTTTTTATATTTCTTTCAACATTCTACATGATTATAAACTTTCCCTCCCACACAGACTAAAACAATACATTGCTTTAAAAAAAAAGTAACCTTTTAAAACCTCAATTTGATATTAATAATATACAAAATGATGAAGTTGGACAGGCGTTAACTGCTTTAATTAAATATGGAGTAGAAAATGTCACTTCATTTTCTCTTTGTATTCAGAAATGATTTTTAAAACATTACAATTACTGTAGAAATATGTATGCAACTTCATACCATTATTTATACTTAGTATATGCTGCTTTTATTCAATAAACATGTTTTCATTTATTTATTTTTAGAACTGTAAAATAAAATACTGTAATTTAATAAATCATAGAATCATGTCAACATATTTTTGAATATTTTAAAATGGAGCTTCCAGATCCCTCACCTCAAAAATTTTCATTCAAATCTTTTCCTAATTTATTTAAATGACACACTAGAATTCACAAGTTATTTAATTTCATCAATTATTTTTTTTATTTTCTTAACATTTCCATTACTAAATAAATGTGATTAGAGATTTTTATATACATAATGAGAATTCTAGTGTACCTTATATATCTGAAAAATGAAAAGAATGAAGGAGTGAACCAAAATAATAAGATGGAGAGATAAAAAAGTTTTATTTTAAAATTATGTGGATATAATTCCACAAATTATTTCAAATTATGACACTTCAAATTTTCAAAAGAAATTAAAAGGAAAATAAATGATATCATGTTTATTAAAAAAAGAAAGACATTATTGAATAGAAATGATATAAAATTATTTACATGCAGATAGCTATTGTGCATTATTATTTCTTTTTAAAAATCCCATAATGCAAAAAGAAAAGGAAGTTATATTAATGGCTCCATTGTCTAGATGACCACATTTTATTTATACCTCAAAAATAAATTCACAGCATTTAAATTAAAAGCACAGAAAAATATCAAAATTTAAATGAGTTTTCTTATTGATTAATAAAAATATCTTCAATTTTTTTTTTTAAATTTCAAAAAATATAAGTGCATGATGTAAAGGTTTGAATAGGAAACAAGATTTAATTTTGAAGGTAAAATATAAATAATTAAGCAAAAAGATTTATACATGCAATATTCATAAAAACAAGATTTAAAATTCCAAAAATACAACTATCTGCAATCCAGTTTAATTAACTTATTATATTTTACTGAATTTGCCAGGGTACCTTTACAATATATAAAAATTGGAAACCTGAAATAGATAAAAAAAAATCTTTTACTATACCTATCTAAAAATAAAAATAATAAAAACTTACTTTTTATACATTATAGGTATGTTGACAATGGTCATATAAAAATAATCAAAACTTTGCTAAATTAAATATTTATATGATTTCAGTAAAATAAATCAAGCTTTGAAAAGTATGAATTAAAAAGTATTATGAATAATATTCATATTTTAATCATAATCTAAACAAAAAAAAAAAAATATTGAACAAAAATAAACAAAAAGATTGGAATCTAAAACAAATTATTATAATAAGAACCATAATCATTATTAAAGAAAGCTCAAAATCTTTTTCTGTCACTATACAAGAGTAATACTTTTATTAATAAAATTGAAATAAAATGATATAGAAGAAATTCAGATGTTCTGACAGCTAAAGTAAAATATGCATTTTCAAATCTAAAACAACAACAAAAAGATATCTTACATGGAAAAGATAAGTTAAAATAATCAAATCCATAAAAATAAAAAAATTAATAAAAATGGCTTATATATTAACCATGTGCATACACAGAGTCATAAGTCATAGCCTAATGGTAATTTAAACTAATTATATAATTGCAATTGTAAATAAAACAAAGAAAATATTTTACTAAAACAAATACACTTTATTAATATTAAAAGAATAAACTGATTCTTAGTAAAAGAAATAAACTTAATCAATACTTATGATAAATAGGATGCTATTTACAGGTCTTTGAATTATTTATTCTCAAAAAAGCAATTATAATAAAATGTATAGCTAATGTTTAACTCTATGTCATAATAGTGTAAGTAATCAATTTACAACACAGAAGAATATAAAAATTAAAGATAAATTATGGACCCAGTGCCAATAGAATTTTTTTTTTTCAATCAGTAAAAGCTATAGTAGATTATAATTATATTTTTATTTTATAGTCAGCATCTTGACAATCATCTAATTAACCCAGATTAACTGAAACAACCTCTGAATAATAATAGCTAAATATTTCTTTAAAAAGACCAATAATTGAAAGCCTGGCTGTTTAGCAATTGGCTGGTTAGCCAAGAAAAACTTCTAAATTTATTTGAAACTTGAACAAAACTTCAATTTTTATCCAAATTAAATCCCAGTATCATGGTTTTAGCAATCATAAATGCTTTACATATACCATGTGGGAATTCTAGAATTCCAGTACAATTAGTAACTTTGCTTGAAAGTTATTAATTAATGATAAAATACAGTTGCCATGATATTAAAAACATGCAATGTATTTAGCAGGTAATATTTTAATAACTAATGCCCTGAAAACCTGTGGCTAAAAGACAATAAATGAATTTTCTAATCTGGGGTTTAGAAATCATATAATAATCTCATGCCCCATTGACTGCTAACTTCATAACAGATGGTTCTGGATATTTAACAACTGCAAAACAACAATTTCAAAAAAATACTAGTATAACTTTAATGAATAAAATTGCAAATAGAATAATTAACAATATATTATTATTCTTGCAAAAGAATAAGAAATGACTACAGTTAATAAACTGAAGTTCCTATTCCAAATTGATTATAGCTAATACCTAGAAACTGGTCTGGAGATATAAATACATCTATATCATCTGGTGTTCTTTGATTTTTCATACTTTTAGTACATAGCTCTAGAGTAGAGTAAATCGAGTGAATTATAATTATTTCAACTTTCATTCTTTGAAAATAGCAGTCATAGAACACCATATCATGACCAAACATTTTGATTTCTATTAATCTTATGTGTACAGATTTAACTGATGCTTTATCTGAGTTCTGCTTCTGTTATTCATAAGAAAATTATCTGTTAAAACTACTATACTTTTGTGATTAAAAGCAGTATTGCCACTAATTTAGACTGGTATTTTTAATATTTAATCCTATAATAATCACAATATCACTGAGCTATTATAATTATTGCTATTAAATGTTGTAAAATCACCATCAACTCTCAGCATTCATATAAATGGTACTGTTCATAAAGTTTTTAATATAGTTTTATTTCTTAAATCATATTTTTAAATTATCAAATATAAACTATTTTTTCCAATTTTAGTTTACTGGCTCACCAACAACAACAAAAAAAACATTTCATAACTGAATAAATCTATTATCTCTAAACTACCCATCTCTGGCAAATGCACCAATCTAATTGCAATAAGATATTACTGTATTTTTAATTTCATAAATGTTAATCGGTATTTATTCCTAACTGTTACAAAATAAAAAAGAAGTATTTTATTATTCAATATACGCTTTGAATATGTTTATTAATAAATAAAAAACAAAGCACTCCTTTTGACTCTATTTTTTATTTGTTTTATTATTGAACTAAATCATGTGAATAGATTTATATTACATATTTTTCCCTCATATGGATATGTTGATCATTTAATACAATTTTTTTCAAGATGAATTGTGTTTCAAATAGTTCAAAAGAATGTCTGAAATATATATATATTAAAAATTTAAAAATATAATTTATAAAAAAAATTATGTATATATTTTAAATTTTTAGTATATTTTAGATATTTACATTTTTTGCTTTTATTTTTCAGACATATTGAAATACTGTTCATCTTAAAAAAAATTATCTCAAATAATCTTTGGTATATAAGTGAATATATAATCTATTTGATTCATATTATTTACAAAATTTAATTCATTGGAAAGAATCAAAAGCTCTTATTTTTTAAGTATACTAATAACTATTGAAGTTAGATTAAATTTGGAAAACAAAAAAAGAGAAAAAAAAATATTTGAAATTACAAAAGTTATATGAAATACTTTATAATTTATTTTCTTTGCACTGTTTGAAAATGATGATTTCTTGACGACATGTATGTATAGATATTATCCTCTGTTATCACTCCTAACCAATAACATGTTAAAAAAATAAAGTAAATAGAAGAAAATAAGATAAAGTAGAATACAAATTAAAAAATGAGGGATAATTACCTTTATTATAAAGATATAATCAATAGATGAAAAAGATTAATTTAAGGTAAATATCTGAAATATTTTAATTCATAAATATAAATTGTGATAAGTCAAATATAGATAAAATTAAATGTGGAAGTTACTGAAAACTCCCAGAAAGCTATATGGAAACTAGTATATAACTTTGTACTTTTTCGTTTATTGATGAAATTGTATTAGTTTACATATATAGTTCACTGAGGATTTTTAGTCGTTTCTACATTAATTTCAACTATAAATATAATGATCATAATTTACTTAGTTTTTATTATAATTATATATAATAACTAAAAAAAGTAAAATAATTATCAGGATATTATCTATATACAGCAAGAGTAAACATAATTACAATCTCATTGCAAGTATCACGAAGAAATTCATTAATTCATAAATGAATATGAATATTCTAATTACAGAAAAAGAAACTGTAGAAATCAAAAAAACAAAGAAAAGATTGGAGCCAGAATTCCCATACATGTAATTAAAGAATGGAAATTTATTTGAACAAAAATACAATTATATTGTTTTAGTTAGTACAGGAAAATGACAATAACATAAGGCTTGTGACAAATGGGTTGTAAAGAAACTTAGAAAATAGAAAACGAATGAATGACAGAAAAATTATTAAAATTTTTGTTTTCTTAATATTGTATATAGTAAAACTGTCATATGAATTATTTCATTACTCACTAATTCACTTAACCATGATATAAAACAATATAATAATAAAAATTAGATCTAAGAAAATATATGTCATTTATTCAAGCAAAAACTCTAATAAATGTAATAAAGTGTAAAACTTTCAATCCACCAGAATGCGACATAAAACTGTATAAAAAGATGGAAAAAGAAACAAGATCCTTTGTAGTCGACTTACTTATAGCATATAAGGACTTACAAGATGAGCTAAATATGCATAATTTAGAAGGGCTAAAATATAGTATCCTTAAAAAAAAGTAAACAAGTATCAGGAAAAATCATGGCTAGACATATCTGTAAGTAGAGTTCTAAAAAACTACGCATGAATCTAGAATCAGGGTGTACAACCTGCAAGAACAGCAATGAAAAATTTGCACACTAGTTGAAGAATGTAGAGCATTTAAACAAATAAGGATAAAAGTATTCAAAACCCCAATCATTAATCTAAAAGATGATTAACAAACACAATGTTACTTATCCACACAATTAGAACAATATGGGAAATAAAGGGTTCGTTAATATTTGACAATAAAATATACAATTGGATTAAAAAACTTGATAAAGAATGGGAAAAATACTTTGAGCAATGCTTAAAACACTTACCAAGAAAACAAATTATTAAAATCTGAGAGGAGCAGTACCTACAGCATGTGAAATATGGCAATAAATAATTTATGAAAAGAAGATATACATTAAACAAGAGCATAATAGCAACCAGCTAAAGATAAAATTAATACAGACTAATAAGTAACAAAGTGTAAACCCAATTACTAACACCCACTTATTAAACTTAATATAAGAACATATAATTTGTTAAAGTAATGTAAAAAAAAAGGGGGGGTAAATACTTAAAATAAAATAAAATAAAATAATAATAAAAATAAAAGGATTAGAAATTATTATAAAAATGAAATTTTAATTTCTCATTTGCATTGTAATTTCTTGATGGTGCAATCCAAAATGCTATATCCAATCACAATTACAGCTAATCAATTTACCAACACTTGGATATTATATCTTTTACATTTTATTATCAATTTTCATCACATCTATTATTTTCAAAAAGTGTATGCATGTATATCTAATTTTAATATCACAATACCAGTATATGCTCAAAAAATCAAGTTAATATTAACTATAATGATTAGATACAAATACTGTACAACATTTTTTAACAATCTTTTATTTTTAACTACAATATTTAATAAGGTTGACAAGTTTTTTGTTTTAACTTCTCACAATTATTTAAAGAGAGAAAAGACTGTTTAGAAGAGTGTTTGTAAATATGGCAGTTTTTGCTTTGATTCTAAATAAAAATTTTGACAATAAGTTTTTTTTATATATTGAGTAAGATCCTAAAGAATAAAAAAATTATTATAGTATTGCATTTAATTAAAATGTAGAAGTACAATAATAAAACATCAGATTTGTAAAGCAATGTTTTAAGTATGCATCTCTCTATTATATGATTTTCTATATTTTTATTAATTATTTATGTTGATATCTTAATGTATATATAGTACTCATTTTTGAATTAAAATATACTACAGGTCTATATAGCATTCTTCATTATCTATAAATTTATGTTATCCATGGAAAGTCTTAAAACCAAATAAAGTCGATATAATTATAATCTATTGAAATTTATTTAATTATTAATTGTAAGAAAAATAAAGAACGTAAACCCTTACTAACCACTAATTGAAAAGCCTGATGCTAAATATTTATCTTCACCAATATTGATTTTCTGTAAAAAAAAAAAAAAATACTGGAGAAATCTTCATCCTGAAGTGATCTAATTAAAGACTGCTTTGTCTTTTATTTATACTTGTATTGATATATAAATTTTTATATGTTTGTTTATAAATAAATTTTTTTAATAAATAACAAGTATATGTTTGCTGCTATTAAAAAATATTTTAAGAATTCTGAATATTAAATCAAAGAAAAAATATTTTTAAAAACCTCTAAATTAGAGAATGGAGTGTCATTATTGTTTTTTAAGTTCAATGGCTACTTTATTTGTTTCTTATAGACCAGCATTTATTCTTAAACTTTGAACATATATAAAAACTTATCTATTTTTTAGTTTTATTATTTTCTTATTTTGTGGGAGAGAAAAGGAGTGTACGTTAAATTATTTGAATGACTAAACATAGTACAACAAGCATAAAGCACTTAATGAATATTTCTGTAGTGTAATCACCACAACATCCCCCTCATGTAAGATAGGGCCTGGTTCCTTATCAGCTTTTAGCATTTGGTGAAAGGGTGTAAACATAAAATATGATCAAAAATATGTGAAAAAGATCTATGATCCCCAAGATGCACATTTTGTGTTGAACCAGCACTTATCAGTTAGCCCATATCACAATCATTTACACATATCTTTATCATTGTTCAGAATATATAAATAGCTAATTCCTACAGTTTTATTGATATGTGTCAAACTTGCTGCTTTCACAACTTTGACACAAACCACTTAATAGAAATATGTTAATAATTTTAATTAGTCATTCATTAGACTAGAGATAACCCTCACTACACACTTATCATAATGAATAATGATAATTGCCGATTGCTAGTTCAACACAAAACTGCATCTTGGGGATTATATATCTTTTTCATGTCTTTGGTCATATGTTTATGATTACATTCTTCCACAAAATGTTAAAAGTAGATATAAATCAGTCCCTACATTGTGTGAGAGTGGTGTAGGAGGGGTTACACTACAGAAATATTATTCATTAAGTGGATAATCTCTAGTCTAATGAATGATTAATGAAAATTATTAATAAACATAAAGTAAATTAAATATCACTTCTTAGATAGTTCATATATTTTACCTCATTTTATTACATTTTGTATTTTATTTTTCAATGAGAGAGTGCCTTGAATTGATATCTATTTTGATATATACAGTAAATCTGTGATGTGTGCTGTATCAATTTATATTCTTCCTCTTATACATTATCCAAAAAAATGTAAATAAATAAAAAAGAAAACCATTAATATTCATAAATTTAATAAATTTTACAATTTGGTAGCAATTATGCTCTTGAAGCACAGTACATTACATTACTAATTATGTTTATTTGAATTATGTTGAAACAAATATATTTTATTCCTTATTTTTTTGTTTTACAAAAAGTTTGATATGGTACAACATTTCATATAATATTTTGTCAGCATAAAGCTAAAAGTTTTATAAAATTTTAAAAAAAATCATGAAAAATCTTTCTTAAGCAATAAAGTGAAAGTTACTGATTTAATAATGATAGAGAAATAACTGCTATGGCATTCTTAAATTGCATCATAAAGTTTATCTTTCTATAAAAAATTTAACCAAAAATCTGAATGAATTATTGCAAATAGGAATATAGATTTCAAAGTTGATATAGACCAAAAAACCTCAGACAACTGGAAAAGCCCTGTCAGCTGATAACAAAACTGCTACTATGTTTCTATAGGGCAAAAAAAAAGTTAATGAAGAAAAAGGATATTATTGTCCTGAGTATTTTTAATTGTGATAAAATTGGTTTGTTCTGATACCAAAATCTGGTATTTCACTGTACTTTTTTATTGTAAGTTTTATATTATTTCTATTTTTTAAGTAAAAGTGAAAGAATGAATATATATAGTAAATACTTAAGTAATTTAATTTATTATTAATAACACTACTATTTTTTTAAATTTTTATTTATGCTATGACTTTAATTTGTATAGATGTTATATATATATACAGTATATAATTTGTATTATATATGTGTGTGTGGATTTTAAAAAATATTGTACACTTACAGAACAGTAAACAAAGTATATATAATATCAAAGTGTATCAATTAAAATACACAATAAACAATGTACATGAGAGGAACTAAGAACAAAATAGCAAATATTATGGTTATACTGTATTATAATGATTCATAAAGAAATAAATGAAGATAAAATTGACAAATAACAAAAAAAGGAATGAACTGGAGCAACTTTTGATTAGGCGATGAATTGCTAATTATCCATAGTAGTAAATATTGCATAATATTAAAATCATATTTTTTTCATCAATGTATCAATATTCATTTGATCAATTAGATTAATTGGACATCTTAAGTCTTTAGGTAGTAAAAGATAAATAACTATTCACTGATCAATATTGAATGTTGATTCAATTAACTATAGTTCAACTTCACAGCAAAAAAGTTCTACATTTGTTTAAAAATCCCTCCAACTCAAAAAAAAAAAATTCAATTTCAAAATCAATCATGACCATAAACAATCACATGCATTAATTACAGTCTTTCAATTCTTAAATGGATGTCAAAGATTTTATTTTTAAATGGGTTGATGAAATCCAAAATTCTGCTCATTATTATAAGAAAAGGAAAGTTTGCAGTCAAGCATTGGTGGTCGAGAGGTCAGTGGCAGCTGCTTTACAAGCAGTTGTCCTGGGTTAGCGAGTTCACTTCCTGGATGATACTATGACATATGGGAAAGGAAAGTTTGCATCAGATATTAATGAAAAACTATTCAGAAAATACTATACAGAAAGTTATAAATATGAATGTGGCCCCTATTAACATATATAGAGACAGTTGAGTATCTCATGACATACAACATAATAGTGTGTGTACATATATATATAAAGTTGAAATTAAAAGTAGAAATAAACACAGACAAAAAAAATTGTAATATTTTCTATATACTGGAATAACAGTTGAAGATTAAATAATTTGAATTTAAAAAAATTTATTATAAATTAAACATTTACAAAGATTTAATTAATATTTCATTAATTCTGATTTTTAAATTAAAACAAGCATGTTTTTAATGTTACAATAGATATACTGGTAATTATAAAATTCCACTATCTATTTTGATTAGATTAATTTTTTTTTTTAAAGCTTGATAACATATTTTGATAAAAATCCTACAAAGTTGTTTTTGAAAGGATTATGGTAAATTGAAAAGAGTCATTAACTTTTTCCGATCATGATAAAGAAAACTTACTTTTAATTACTATGGGTTTTTTTAATTTCACCCTAACTATAAAAAGGTTGGAAAAAAGATTGGAGGGAGTTTTTACTTTTTACAGATTATGACAGCATGATGACTATGAAGTTAAAATTGAAGGCAAAACAATAGAAATCAGCTGCTGCTGCTAGGGTCATGATAGCAGAGTTTGGATTTATGTGGAAGTAAAGGGCCTGCTTGTCTGTGTTCCATAGCCTATGATGTGTATATCAGATGGCTGGCAATGCCTGAAGTCCACCAAATGATAAGATTAAATGGACATGATTGAATGGCAACAGATACCAGATTATACTTTTACCAAAGATGACAATAAGCCAGACTATGGTTTTAAAAGGGATCAGCTTACCAAAAGATTACCATGCTATAAATGCAGTTTTATCAATATGCAAAGAAACACAGACAATTGATCGTGTATATAAAGTACTTGCAAGTATCAGCTGCTTTTAAAGGTAAATAGTGTTGTTAGCCGAGAGGTCATCGCAACCACCTTGCAAGCAAGTAGTTGGTTGCAGATGGTTGTGGGTTCGCACCCCGGCCGATGCTATGACATATGGGGAAAAAAACTAGAATAATTAAAAATAATAATAAATGATCGGTTCCAGTTTTATTTATTAAAAGTGAAACTCAGGAACTTTCTTTAGTAAAAATGATGATTGTTAAAATCTCTAATTTAAAAGTAAAACAAGTAAATAACTTTTGCTTGAATAATAAGTCTAAAAACGAAAGATTGATTTATAAATGATTTTATTTTGAAATTAAAAAAAAAAACTTCAAAAATCTTTTTTTTTTCATGTGCCAAAGCATTGGCCAGGAAGGCAGCTGTGCTGACCATTCGACCACCAATGCTTGACAACTCCAAAAATCTTTCTAGATTGGAAACAAAAAAACTTGCTGGAACATTTTTAAAGACATTTGTAATTAATTAAGAGAAACCTCAGAAAAAAAAAACTTTTCTAGACTATCAAAGAAGTAATATAATTTTTTCAAAAAGCAAAAAAAAAACTTTTTTTTTAACCATTAAAAATAATAAATTAATAATTTTGATTCATAGTTTTTTATATATACACATGCATTATTAAAAATAAATAATGTTTTATACAGAATGTCTGTCCTTATTTATAGATATGTGGCATATAAACATCTAAAAATCTCTGTAAAATGTTAAATTAATTATTATGTATTATAAAAATGAGTTTTATTTATAGATTTATGACAGTTCAAATATGTTCGTTTTATATTATAATGGCATGTCTGAGTGCAGATATATGTGTTTTATGTATTGACATATTTGTAAATCACAATGTGATAGCTTATTTATTTTTTTATATTTTAATCAAAATCAGAAGGCTTAATTTATATGTATAGCAGCTATATTCTACTGACCTTAATTTCATTTTAATTTAATTGTTATTAATAAATTTATAGTTCATTGTTTAAATTATTCCAGTGAATTTATTTAATCCTAAAATATTGGAAAATATTATATGTTGTATTATATTTCTTGATCACAATAATTAGTTATAGAGCTTTTGCTCACTGAGCTGGATTCATGCGGCATAACGTTTTGTCATATAAAAGGGTTTACATTTAGTGTTTATTGATATCAAGTTAATGATGGTTTCATTACTTCTCTAATGCTGAATGACATAAAGGGGTTATTCTTTAAAGTCCATGCAGTATATTTCATTTTAATTATTTATTTAGAAATTAAGTTTGTAGTTGTCCAGCACATTAATGGTACTAAATGGGCAGAGCATTGATGATGATCAGCAGCATGTTTTAGTATCTCAGCATTATTTCTTTTTGTTATATTCTGATTGATTAGCACTTAAGTTTGTGCATCCAAATTATTAACAATATAATCTGCCCCAAGCTGGCAAGAGTTAAATAATTAGTCTGGTCTGTAGTAGACCCATTTCAAATCTAGTCACAAGATTGACTGTTGATTTATTTTTATTGTTGATCATTCATAATGATAAATGATTATTGCTTTTTGTGGAATGCTGATAAACTTATAGTTATTTATAATTAGTCTTTGTTTTTGCTGATCTCTTATGCTCATTCCTCATAGTTATGTTATTCATTATATATTTGTATGTTTAAATTTTGTATTGACTTGGAATTGTTGATGATGAGTGCCATTTCCACAAGTTCACCCCAGTCATTGTACTGTTACAACATATTATACTCTTTTGCAAAAAAATCTACAGTATGTTACAAATTTTGTTATTTCAGCTTGTATAAAGTCTGACACTGATACTGACTAAACATTTGTCTTCATAAGACTAATTTTAGTAACTCATTTATTTTAGACTGCTCTCTTTTCTTAGTCTAAGTCAACTTGCCAAACTGACATTCTTTTTGTGTCTATGTAAGGGGGTGGTAGGCAGAAGGTAATAAATAAACTAACATTTTAAATCACAAGTTTAAAGTTTTTACAATAAAATAAACTTTTACTTTTTATGTTTAGCTTTTTTTTTTAATAATATAAAATAAACCATAACTATATGACTTCTTTCCTTAAATCTTTTTTATTTATTTGATAAAGATTTTCCTATTAATTTAAACATATATGGAATGTTTATTCTCTTATTTAAAATAAATTGAGATAACTGATCAATAGAACATTAGATGAAGTAACATACCACCAATTAACAATTGATTAGCCAGTAAATATTCTACCAAACTTCTGCTTAATAGAGTATGTAAATAATAAAAAATTAGATAAATAGAAAAATATCACAATTACATTCCAAACTGAGTTTGAAACTAAAGAAAATATGAAATACTATACCAAGAAAAATATAGATATATTTATATTAAATTCATATATAAATTCCAATATATCTACATCCATTTCATATTATTTTCCCCACATATTTTTTTCTATCATTCATTATAGAATAAATACAAAACTTGCCATTTTATATATCAATATGAAGGCTTTAATAATATTGGGGTTTGAATCCAGTTTAGGTAAAATTTGAAAAATTTCTCAGATTCTAAATAGACTTGAGATTTATCTTTAGGTAACTTGTAACAAATAATTCTTAGCTAAAGGTTTATATTTAGACAGTTACCATGAATGTGAAAAAATGTTAATAATCATAATAGCTTTACAAGAAGAAGAATAGAATTGGATGTAGATATACAACAATACTCCAATGTGTTGCTACAGTATTTAAAACGTAATATATTCCATTATTACAGCAACAAAATTACTTGTACAAAGAGCTGCTATTTTGCCCGATTTATTGTATAGAAGTGAAACCTGGACTCTTTACTAATGTAATGTAAAGAAAGATGTATCTTAGAAAAAATTCATCTAAACATGCTTTGTTAAATTCTAAAATCAGAAAGGCAAGCTCATAGAACCAATTAATATATTCTTCAGCTTGCAGGAAGTGATCAATTTCAATGGATTAGAAATCTAAAGCAAATCAATGGTAACAATTCTTAAATAAATATTTTATGGCTAACTTAAAAAACACAGATCTCATTTACATAGTAAAGATTATTACAAAGATATTTTAAAGAAATGTAATATTGACTGTTTCATTAGGAAGATATGACTAAATATATAGTATAGTGAAGAACTACAATTAAATATGGTGTTGGTAATCTTTCAAAAAGTAATCCATTGCAGAGGTAGTTAAAAGATAGTATAGCAAGATGTCACTCAAACAGTAAAGACCCAACAGTAATATGCATAGTACAGACATATTTACATCTTCCACCTAAAATTCATTCCCAATGTTTTTTTTTATCTTTGTGAAGTTAAAATAATCATAGGAGAGGTTACTACTGATGATCTAAAATGTATAAATTTAGAAATTAATATTTGTGTAACAAAAATACATAATATAGATTATGTATAATTTATGATAATATAAAAAGATTATATTCTGTAGAAATCAATGGAATTAAAATGGAAGACATTGAAAAAGTATAACAGATTTTTTATAATTATTATTACAGGAACTACCATTGACAAATTGGAATAAATGCTGCTTATAAATAAAAGCAAAAAAAAAAAATTTTTTTGAAATCATAATTATGTATATGACATGTTGAGGGTATATTATATTGCAAGTTGTTTTCAAAAATATTATAGTAGTAGTTATATAAACTTAAAAAAAAATATGATGATGAGTTATAAATAATAAAAACAAAGAGACAATTCAATAGTAATTATATAAAAATGAAGACTGGAATGTAATAGAATGAAGAAGAGAAAACTACGAAAGAAGTTTAAAAATTGACAAAATAGACTGATGAATTTCTTAAGGAAAAAATAATAATAATGACATAATAATATTAAATATATCATTTTAAAAATTATAAGAATTTAAATAATCAGTTACAACATATCATTCAATAGAATGGCTGCACATGTGGGGATAAATGATATGGTTAATATTACTAGATTTTCACTATTTCTTATTCTTTATAAAGGTTTTACTAGAATAAAAAAAAAGTCTGAAATCAATGCTAGCTTCACTAATTTGGATTTTTTTTTCAAAAAAAAAGCTAAATATGTTAACTTAAACAATATTAGCACTATTTGAAATAAATCATTTTCTCGTTACCTTACTTCTTATATACATTCAACAAATATTGTTAATAATATTAATAACTCAAGAAATCACCCAGCAATTCAATTCTCTGAAACTTCAGTTGTTATAAATTCATTATCTCAATTTCAAAATAAATAAATAAAAAAATCAAATTTTCTGATAACAATCAAACCTAATAATAACATTGTTGAGTGAAGCTCTGTTCCTATTTATTATTCTAATAGTTATAATTCACAGAATCAGTTTCATCTTTCCAACATTCACCCTCATGCTCCTTCAAGACCTGAAGAAATAGAAGAAGCTACCTGCCCATATAATAATATTAATACTACTAATAATAATAAGGTTAAGCCTACTCCATGCTCAAATAGTAAAATATTAAAATCTACACTGTTCACCAATCTGTTAAGTGCTTTTTTTGAAATTTCAATAGTGAAAGGGAAAGGGGGTAATACACTGATGACATTATCAAAACTAAAAATAATTCTATAAAATTTGGCTTCAATAAATCCAAACCAAAAACTTAATAGAATGTCTTTTCAATCCTTTTACTGGAAACATGTATCAATCAGTAGTTTAGTTTCTCTCATGTGATTATTAGCATTACTAAAGAATATGCTTGCACTGATAGCTTACCTATATTATATACACCAGGAATGGTGAATCTATGATGCATGCAGCAAATTTGGCATGTTGTGAAATTAAATTTGATGCACTGAACATATGCTCATAAAAATAAAAATGAAGGCTAGATCTTATAAAGTAAAACGAAAATTCAAATTCAGCAAGTCAAACTAAAACAAACAAAAAAAAAAAAGTTCTACCTAATTATGAGAACTAATTCCCAGTGAGCTTTTAATTGTTTTTAATTTTATTACTTTTTAGCTTTGCAATTTTTTGTTCTTTACAAAAATTATTTAAATCAATGAAATTGGATTTAAAAAATTAGGTTAGTTCTGACTGATTCAAAATTTTAAAAACATTCTGCTGTTAAACCCCAAACATTAAAAGTCTAATGAAAACAAAACAGACCCAGAAGTATAGTTAAAGTAAGCAACATTAAAACTTTTTTTTATAGTGTATATTTATATTATGAAAAAAAAATGCTGAATATTATTTATCTTTTGCATATTGTATTGTGTAAACAAAAATTTAATAAAAGCACAGTAATTGTATATTGCAAGTAAATTCATAGGTAAAAAAAATTACTAATGTATTGTAAACAGCTGCCCATCTCTGGTCTAGACCCTTTCTCAATGATTATTGTATAAAATTTCAAAAACACTAACTCAGTAAAACAATAAAATCTATTGCAAAAATCATTTATGGCATTGGAATATTTTATAAAGCAATAACATGAGAATACTAAAATTACTATTAAAATGTAGATTTAAGGAAATTTTTGTCACAAAGGATGCAAATCTGATTATAGGTGCCCATATAAGGCATGTTTTATCTGATATTATCAGTGAACTTTACATAAATATAGAAAGCATAATAAACTAAAGATATTTGAAACCATAACTGATGTTGAATTGGTATGTGTATTAGTCCAATTTTGTTTCCAGTTTTATAACAGCAGTCTTGAAATAGTTTTAGGTTTCTTTATAAATTGATATGGAAATAAATTTAATGATGGAATTTTAAATAAAAACTTTACAGAATGCTTATATTTTATTTTTGTCAATTCAAAAGATGTAATATATAATTAATGTTCAAAAATTCAAGCTTAATCAGACAATAATATAAAAATATCTTTAGCAACTTTAGTATATCTGCTTGAGAATATAAATAAATTATACCTTGATAGATTTTTAGATATAATGACTGACTTGGATGTTGAGGTACAATATAGATTCCAAGGTGCTGTTGCTACATTTAACACTTTTTTTAAAAAATGGGTATTTTATAATAGTAATAAAATTTCCCCAAAATTAATTGTATGGAAGTGAAACATGGACTCACATCATAACATAAAGACACTAGAAAAATTTCATTCAAAGATGCACTTTAATATATTGAAAGTATGAAGATAAAATTGAAACATCAATCAGCTTGTTCTTCAGCTTGTTAATGGGACAATATTGCATTTACTATTGTAATAGTACATTTAGATAGTTTAGTGTGAATAGAAAGACAGACTTTCTAAAAAAAGCATTTTATGAGAAATCTGACCATGCCTTTTAGCAAGAAGTAGACCTTATTTATGATATAAAGATTATTTCATATACATGAATATAATATAGTAAATATACATATAAAGCATGCTAGGCAGTAATAAAACTAAATATTAAAAAAACTACCTTTTCTGTGAGTATTTTCATTTTATCAGGTATTACATTGGTTCAGAAAAAAAAAATTAGTTACAATTGAATTACAAAAGATTATTTCAAAGATATTCTAAAAAGATGCAAGATAATATAACAGAATATAATAAAAGATGTTTGAGGTTTTGAAAGAAAAGTTTGATACCAAAGATATTAAAAAATAGCAATATGTTAAGTCAATAGATTTTGGGCCAGATTGAGATGTTTTTGTATTTTGTGGATTAGTTGGCATCTTTCAGAAACCTTTTTTTTTCCCAAAGTTAGAAAAGATATTTTATGAATAATATTAATATAATAAAATAAATATCTATTAATCAATGTCAATTTACTTCAGCAATTGTTCTCTGCAATTTAGTAATAATGGTTTCGCCAGCTAGATTTCTGAATCAAAGCTCAATCTGTCATCACTTTGGATGCTCAGTTGTCAAATAATCTCCAGCAATTAATCATTCAATTGTATGTATATAAATATTACTTTATGTACAAATAAAAACTTGCAAAATCATATCTTTGTCAGACCACAGAAGCTAAAAGATGAAAAAGATTAAAGCTAAAAATATTTCTCCAAAACCTAAAGATCATCATTCTTAGTCATTTGACAGAGAGAGGCGTCAATAAAATAATTGTCTCCACATATTTTTTATTAAAAGAAATATTTTAATTGGTTTTGGCATACATCAGAATTTGATATATATTTTAAAAACATTAAACATTATTGAATAATTGACATCATTTTTTGCATGAAAAGAATCTATAATTCTTAGATACTGGTGGGTTAGACAATTTTTTGGAGTATGTACAAAATATTAAAAAAAATCTTTCTTTAAATATAGCTAATTAATAATTCATAATTATATGTGCATATATATTTATCTGTACCAGAACTTAAAAAGGTTAGAATCCAAAAATATACACATATATGCACATATTGTATGTAATACAAGATTACCAAAAAAAAACTATATTCTTAACACTAATAGTGAGACCAGATGTACTTCCTTATCAGTTAATAGTGAAGAAAAATATCTAATTTTAAATCAGAAATGGTATAATATAGAATTAGCAGAAGGTAATCAAGGGTTTCTCTTAAGTTATTTTTGCCAAAATGAGGTTGTAAATCTGAATTCAAAACATCTTTGGCAAAAAGCCTATTTCACTTTTTTTTTTTTTTAAAAAATTATATATAATTATTAAAATGGTTTTACCAGGTATAGTTATAAATAATCATAATAAATTACATACAAATTCCTGAAGATTTTTTAAAATCTTTTAACTTTTTTCTAAGACTAAATAAAGGTGTATCTAGGTAAGAGACAAAATATATATATAAATTTATTATTGTTATTATTAATGCTCATGCAATTGTAAAAACTTTACTTGGTTTTAAGAAAATGCATTAAAAATTTTCATTTTCATTTTTTTTTTTAAATCATCATCAGGACGAAATGACATTATGGCTATATAAACAAAACAACTTTAGACAATTATTAGTTTTTAAATTGCTTAGTCACAAATTCAGATTATCAAAGTATTTGATTCTATTATCCATAATTGTCTAGGTCTGTTTATTTTTCAATCACCACAGACACTGATATTGTTTCTTTCTCTTGGGAGAAGGCATGAATTAGATACCATATCTAATGTTGAAAAATGGTAGCCATGTGAATACATGCTTGTCTCAGAAACTATTATGCTTTTTTCTTTATGAGAGAGCCCCAACTAAGACAGTATGACTTCTTATTTCATTGTTAAGTCATCTAAGATTTTCATTTATTGCCATAATGATTAAGTCATGGCTTCTGACTTTTTAGAAGTAGGTATATTTTAAGCACAACTAGTTCAGTTTTTAATTATTTTCCTCATAAATTATATTTCCATAATTGTCAATGTGGATGAGTTGCTTGAAACATTAGACCAATGGCTCTCAACCTTTATAATGTCGTGACCCTTTAATACAGTTCCTTATGTTGTGGTGATCCCCAATCTGTAATTTTGCTACTGTTATGAATTGAAAATGTGTTTTCTAATGGTTAGGCGGCCCTTGTGAAAGAATTATTCAACCCTCAAAGGGGTCACAACCCACAGGTTGAGAACCGCTGCATTAGAGCAACTATTCACTATTTTCTTTATTATTTAAATATATGTCATAATTATTATTCTATGTTTTGGCACCAAGCCACTAATTAAAGAAATTCTTTTGAATAAAATACAATAATCAAAAATTGAATACATATGTAATTTTTAATAATATTATTTCAAATAGCATTTCTTTTTTGAGTTTCATTATGAACAATAAGTTTAGAATGTTTACAGATATATTTCAAAATATTAAGTTTTATTATTTGCTGATCTAAAAAACATAGCTTGGAGGTGGTGGTGGTGATGGGGTGGAATTCAAAATATTAAGGTCAGCAACTTAAAATTAAAAAATTATGAAATAAAAAAAAACATTACTAATATGCATGAGTTAATAATGGCCAGAAGATGTAATGTTAATCTTCTATGGTCATAACTATGTTCTAATCTGAGATTATTTTACAAATTACAACAAATGTCATAAATTTTTCCTAATCATAGGTCCAAACCTAGCTAAAATAAATATAGACTCAGTGCAGAATAAATATTGATAATACCATAAAAGAAAAATATTGTTATAATACATTACATCACATACTAATGTAAACCTATCAACACTGATCCAATATTGGATTTATCTACAACAATTAATACCTAAATTATGTATTGTTGAAGGAAGTATCCATATTTAGAAAATTATCTTATTTGAAATACTTTTTTTAGCAATTATTTTTTTGATAGCAGCCTTATGGACTCAACTTATCATAGATGAATGTCAGCAAAAATATTAGTTATAGGTCAGCCAGTAATAATCCTTATTAAAAATAAGATTATCTATTAATGATAAGAATCAAAAATTTTAACAATAATTTCAATATTTGTCCTTATAATATTCTCTCATTCTTCAGAAATTAAACATTTTGTTTTTACTATATACAGACAGTTTTATATTTGTATAAAAAATACATTAAATTTTTTAATATGGTTTAGGTAAATCAAGAGCATTTGTACACATGTGTTCTGATTACTGTTTTGATATATTAATCCCATAATGTTGCTATTCTATCTATTATGGTAAATTCTACTTTACTTGAGCCGTATAAAAAATAAATATTCACTTTTCAAATCAATTGATTCTTCATCTTTGCTTCTAACTTCACAACATCTGCCATAAATAATATTAGACAGATCATTTTTCACTTCATGTAGTCTTGTCAAAAGTAATTAAAGCTGTAAATACTTAAATTGAATGGCAGTGTACATAATGAGAATATTATTAGAAATCTCTGCTTTGATCATCACCTGCTGCCTTGGCTGATGACTTTATAGCTTCTAGGAAATAAAGATAATTTATTTTTGTCCTTCGTGATTATAAATGTAATAGAACAGGAGTGACCAACTTTTGTGTTTATAAGATCTACTTTTTATTTTAAAAATGTATTGCGATCGACTTGTTGTCATAGGTGATCGACTTGTTGTAATAAGCGTACACTAAGTGGAGGGAGGTGTGAAATACTATTTTTATATATCTACCTAGTAAAAAATAATTATTTAATGGGCCAAAAAATTCATGTCCAGGAATTAAAGCATCATGAGTAATTATTAACAATATTTATTAATTCAAATTAGCTATATTAAATCAAGATTTAAAATATTATTTTCAATAATGATATGGCTTAGCGGACTTCACCTATCTAGAATTGAAAAAAAAATTAGAATAACAAGAAAAATAACAAAAAAACTTGAAAATATTGCCTTAATTTGTTTCACTCGTTATCCGACAGCTCTTGCCAGATTGGTCTCGCGATCGTCCAAAAATGGCTTTGCGATCGACCGGTGAATCACAATCGACTTGTTGGACACCCTTGTAATAGAGAATCAGTATTCATATACATATTCATATGTTCATTCTATCTTCAAAGTGATTCAATTGATGTTTCAGTTAAAAGCTACTTGATATCTAAGAAAAAAAGCATGGTGTTGTCTTACTTTACACTCAAATGATATAAACTAGTAAATCCAGCATTGGCTGATTTATAATATAATTTCCCTACTTCGTTAAGTTAGCAAAAAATTAACAAAAAAAAATATCAAAGGATCAAAACCAAATCCTTTTTGCACTTATAATACTGTATGCATTCCAAATATGTGGCAATTATACCATAGTTATAAAATGAACGTTTTTAGTAAGCAAAAGACAAATTTTCCAATTGTATACACTTTAAAAGTGCAATAGAAAATAAAATAACTAAACATGTCAAATGGACAAGCATTTTTCTGGAGAACATACCATTAGAATCTATCTTCTAAATACCACTTTAAATTAATTGCATTTGGCAAGTCTATATACAATGATAATTAGTCTAACTGAATATATGGATAAGTCATTTTTCTCATCAGGAACTTACATAATACTTACAAAGGCCAGATAAATATCACACCACTCTAAAATGTATCATCAAATATTTTGATCATTTATAAAAATATTCACTATATAAGATATTTTATGCATAAAAATATTACAAATTATTAACTTAAAAATGTATAATAACTCACTCTTCTCTTTAAATAAATTAACTTCAATAAAATTAAAAGCTGGTTATAGCTTAATGTCAGGTAATAACTTTATCTAAACTCATAAATTTAACAAACTGTTAAATTAAATAGGTAGTAATTAATGGATGTGATTAGAATATTTGTAAAAATAAATAATAGGCAGATTTTAGCTCCCACTATTTCAAATAAAAGCTTTAAGATTGTTAAACACTATTCAGCATAAAATAGCAGACCAGTTCTCATGTATTACATATGTATTCTGGTTAGATATGGTCTTAACTGGTATGCTTCAGCTTTAAATACAAGTCAGATATGTTAAAATACAAGCCAGAACTTCATATATAAGAATCTGCAATATGATTTATCTAGCCAAAATACATATGTGAGAGAATTGATGTTATTGTACATTCAATAGTCGTTAATAATCTTTAAGATATTTGTAATAAAATACATTTAAAATCATCTTTTAGTTTATTTTATATATTTTATAATCACATTTAGGTTTTATTCCATAAGTAATCTAGTGATTTGTGGTAAATTTCCAATTTGTATAAGATGAAAAATAAAATTATATTTGTCTCTGCTTTGCATGGCAATATTACATAACTAATTTTAAAACAATATAAACATGTTATTATGTATTAATAATTTATCACTTTGAAATAAATAAATCACATTAAAGATAATTATATATAAGGTCTGGGATGCTATTCTTACATAGTTAGCAGGTGTTTAAATTTCTAGCACACTTGACAAGATTATGTCTAGCAAGATTGTATACTGTAGTGTGAAAGAATTGCTCAGTAGCAGTTAACTATCCTAAACTTACATTTGCAATAGAGTGCATTAGAATCTGCCAATTATTTATTTTACATATATTCTAATTATACTTATTATTTATTATTATTATTATATATAAATAAATGGTGAATAGTCTTATATAAAATGTTATACTCAAATATTTTTCAACATCCCTTCAAAGAGTAAGACATTACTCATCAAACTAATCAATATAAATATATATATTCTTTTATAATCTAGTTCTAAATTTGAGATGCTAAAATATAACTATGATAAGAATGTGATAAACAATGTCAAATCACCAGTAATAAAGATTAAGTATTGTTTACAGATCATAATACTCTATTAATTCTTTATCTAAAGTACCTTTAATCAGAGAACATATATATACACAATACAAAGGGATAGTAATTTTATTTTAGAGAAAGTTTTTTCTCTAAAAAAATAATGAACATTTGAAGTTAATTACAGATAAGTTAATTCCAGAAAAAAATATTTGAACTCTGAATAAGGCAGTTTCAATAATTAAAAAAAAATTACATCTAGAAACAAATGTCATTTGGCAAGATTCAATGTCTCTGGTATCAGCAGCTAATGAAAAGCACAAAGGAATGAATTAATTGTAAATTGAAAAATAAAATATAAATGAAAGCAAGATATATACATATATTTTTGCCTTCTTTTATTAAAAATTTAAAAAAAAAACAATTTAATTTTAAATTTTTAAGAAAATAGCATTCTATAATTAAAATAAATATATATTAATTGTAATTTGAACTCTAAAAGGATTAGATATCACATTAACACATTTTTATCAGAAATGGAAATTTATATTATTATTATTATTTACATATAAAATTCTAAGAAAGTGGTAATGAATATTTAAAAGAAAACTGATATCAGTTTTATAAATCAGTAAGAATAAAAGTTGAATCTGATTGAATTAAAAAGAATCAAATATTGGTTCCCAATTAACTGAAATATCCATTTCAGAAATTAATAAACTGCTTGACGTTTCAATAAAACAATCTTGATGAGAATGACTGCACTGAAAATCAATGCTTACTTAAAAAGACTCGTAGGTATTACAAAAATATACTGCCAAAAAAAAACCCCACACACACACAAAACAAGCAGAATAAATTAGTATAAAACTAATATAAATCTGAACAAGACTCATTATGAATTTTGCAAACACTATGATTAAATTGAGCTGCCATTTCATACTATTTGTTTCTGATAGTAATGCCATGATGTGAAAACAATAATATTGTTGAGTATAAGATAAGAAAAATAAATGATAGGAAATTACTTTTCTAATGATTGCTAACCCTATCAACTAGAATGCTTCTTTTTTTTTTTTTGTGAATGATGTTAGTTGAAATGTCATGATTTGGGTAATCATATGGTTGTGTTCTTTTGATTTAGTCATTTATCTAATAAAAATATCACAGTTGAAAACTATTTAAATACTTTTTAAAAAAAGAGATTTATCACATAATGCAAACATTGTTCCCAATATCAATAGCATTGTCATCTTTTAAGATGAAAATGCTCCAGTTCTTACAGACCAAATGGGCAAATATTATTTTGAAAAATATATGAATAATGAAATACATCTTTCATGTTTCACCCAATTAATGAATCTCTATAAAATATTTTTGAACAACAGGTGAAAGGTTATCTTCCTCAAAAACATTCCTCAAAGAATATGAATATTTTCTCCACGAGTTATTGGCTTAATATTTCTTTGTTCAAATGTTATGTAGAATATAATAGTTTTTAATGAAAATATTGGCCCTACATTACATCTGCAAAGATATCACAGATGTTCTTGTCCAATAACTATATATTTATTTCTTATCTTTTTATTAAAAAGGGAAGTATGATTTGGATTAAATCAACTTCTATACGCAAATAAAAATCATCTTAAATAATTAAATAACTAAATGATAAAACAAATACTTATTTCTAAGTTACATATTTTAATTATTTGAAAATTAAACAATGATAGAATTAGCATTATTTTTTATTTTAAGAGTGCTACTAAAAGTCGAATTTTTTTTTTCTTTTAATAAATCATTAAGGATTTTTTAAAAAAAAAAAAACAGAATAGAAAAAATGATGATACTTTTGGACTGGAATAATGATAAAATTTTCTCTTTTTTTTCACTATCAATAGTCAAACTTCAAAATGAAATTTTACTTTATATATACTAACTAACATGAAGTTGTTTTATTTTGAACTAATAAAAGATGTTACTTCTCATTAAAGCATGATTATAATATTTTGAAATATTGAAAGTAAAAGAGAAAGATGATCAACAACTCAATATCACAACAATGAATGTGATATTGGCAAGCATGATCACCAAACAAATAATAGTTAATTCTGAAGAAACATCATCAAAAAAGAAATGAGATAACAGAGAAAGCTTGAAATAGAAAGAGAACGATAAGCAGCAAGAACTTAATAATAATAACAAATATATGAGTGAAGATTTAAACAGATTACAGACAAACAATATTAAAAAGTTTTTGGTTGACATTTTATAATAATCAGATCATTATTTAAATAATAATTGAATGATTTATTGCTTGGGTGTTCATGAGAAGTTTGAGCAGCGGATGTGAGACTGAGCCACAAGCTAGAAACATTGAATTCCAGAATCTATTACTTTATCACTATATTAAACTATTACATAGGACATTATTTAAATTATTTTTTTTACCATTTACTGTACATTACAATATAAATTCAGTTTATAAAATAAAATTAATATTGCAAATTTGAAAAGAATGCCAAAATGTTTATTAGTACACATATTTCATAATAAATAAAATTATACTAAAATGTTTGTTTAGTATTCCTTTCAAATTTATAATACAGTTTATATTATAATGCATAGGAAATGATATAAAACCAGCATCAAACTTTTTTAACACTAACTAAAATATTTTCTGATTGCAGCCAATCCCTGGAGTTTCATATAAAAGCAGAAAATCCTGAGACTAAATATTTATCTTTGTAAAGTTGTTTTTGAAAATTAGTCAGTCATAACAATCATATTTTTTGCATAGTAGCAATTTTTAATTAATCTAATTCATTCAGTGTTCTGAATGTTTACTATAGTAGATAGAGGGATTTGAAGTTAGGCTTTTCAGCCTATATTCATCTTCCATTCCATGTCAAACAACTGATATACATGACCACACACATGTAAAAAAGACAAGTGATCCCCAATATATGTATTTCATGCAGATCCAGCACTCATCAATTGGGCCAGATCATCAATGCTTGGCTTATATTAAGATAGCAATTCCTTAAACTTTAATGCACTGGCTTCAATCTTCTCACTTTTCCAACAATTCATATGTATCAGTTGTTTGAGAAGAAATGGAGGATGAATACAGACTGAAAATCGCTAAGTTGAAATCCCTCTATTTACTATAGTAAACATTCAGTACACTGAATGAATCGGTTAATTACATATTGCCTTGGAAAGAGATTACATCATGGTATATGTCCAGTCCATCTCTCTCCTATTAATATAAATGGATATGTAATGTTCCAATAATATGAGGGGTTAGATTGACATAATATCTAGATGAATGTGACTACAATATCAAATCCATCAAGGGCTTTGAGTAATTCATCATTGATTTTTTTAATGAAATGGTTGATTGAATTGTTGGAAGAGTAAGAAGATTAAAGCCTCTCCATTAAAGTTTAAGAAATTGCTATTCTAATATAAGTCGAGCACTGATTGTATATATGTGTGGGAGATTATAATCTGGCTCAACTGATGAGTGCTGGTTCTGGATGAAATATATATATTGGGGCATTTATCTTTTTCACATGTGTGTGATCATGTTTATTGGTTGTTTGAAATGAAATCAAGGATGAATATAGACTGAAAATCCTAAGTTCAAATCCCTCTATTTACAATAGCAATTTTTATTAATGTTTAAATATTTATTAGAGTATTATCTATAATCAATACTTTTTTACTTTTTGTCATATGTAAATAAAGTTGAAAAGATTTTTACAGAAGTTATCAAGTTTCGAACTTTGACTAATGACTCATGTAAAGAGCTCATTAAAGTTTATGATATAGTTCCGAGATTGAGATATTAGAATAAATATTTGAAAACCAGGCACTCTTCACAAACCTGGAGTTTAATTGTAAGTATAGGAATTTGAACTCAGATTTTCAAGTACCCTACAACTACCCACCCTATCTCATACAACTGATACACACATGACCACACCCATGTAGAAAAGATAAACAATCACCAATATACATATTTCGTGCTACACCAGCACTCATCAGTTGGACCAGATTATCATCTCCAACACATATATATATAATCGGTGCTCAGTCTATATTAAGATAGTAAATCTTCATATCTTAATGGACAGGCTTCAATCAACTCCAACCTCCAACTTTTCAGCCATCAATATCATTGAAAATCTGATGGCAAAAACCTAAATCCTATGCTACTGCCAATATTATTGCCATGCCCATGTTGACCTCAAGTCACTCTGACCCCTCATGTATAAGACCTTATCCATTTAAATACATAGAAGAGGGATGGGTAGGATACAAATTGATGTATAAATATTTGAAAACCAGGCTGTGTAGGAGATGATAATCTGGACCAACTGATGAGTGCTAGTTTAGCGCAAATACATATATTGGTGATTGTTTATCTTCTCTACATAGGTGTGGTCATGTGTATCAGTTATATGAGATAGTGTAAATAGTTGTAGGGTGCTTGAAAATCTGAGTTCAAATCCCCTACATTTGTATTAGAATAAACTATGCTAAAAGAGTAGCAAGCAATGGCAAATTATCAACAAATAATCAAGTATTAATTAGCTTGCCTTAACTATTCTATTTTTGATAGAGAATTTAATATACCTTCATAATAAAAGATAAATTGAAAATAGGTAAAAGTAAAATCAAAATACAAATTGAATTTATGAATAAGATGAATATGCATATATAATGAGCAGTTGACATAATTTTGAAGCTGATTGAGGATAGAAAGAAATTTGTTGTTCAACTATCAGTTAAAAGATAAGAAAAAAATAAAAATTCCTGAATAACTAAAACGCAACTTCTATGCTTCAACAAATAATGAAAATTGAACTATCAGTAGCCTAAATTCTAATACATTCTTCAGAAAAACCTAAAACCATAAATAAGCATGCCATTATTAACAAATTTATATACTATGAAAGAATGAAATAGATAAATAACCTTCTATTTTAATGGGCAAAAAGAAAATCCAAATTTTGCATACCTTCAGAAATATATCTTCTGATGTTAATTGAATTTATAGGAATGATAAAGCAGCCTACAGAACTGAATTTCTAACCAATTTATAATTATATCATAATCTCAATTATCTTTCTTTTTCCATTCTATACTGTCACATTTTTCTTAAGGCTTTTTCTTTTCTTAAATATTTAATCTACTGCCTTAAATCATTTAAATACTTTTTAATCTTTATGATCTTTATTATAATATTTCTCATAATTAGCCACAAAGTATAAACTGCTTGCTTATTATAATATTTCTTACTAATCCTCTTTTCATAGTTGGTTTCTATTGATTAAAAAAAAATCAATGCTAAGACTTCCTCAATGTACAGAGATGATTTTTCCACCAATTCACAGATACTCTTTCAAAAATAATGCTATAGAGGTTATAGCCAATACACCAAATCTTTAAATAAATAAAAAAAAAAATGTAATTATCTGATATCTCTTTCATCACTTTTTTAGCAGGGGAGAGTTGAACTTAAAACTACCATTGGAGAAATCTCAAGAGATTGTTACCTATAATTTATAATAGGTGTGTATAATTTGAACATGCTCCAATTAATAGTATAATAAGTGTAACTTTAACATTATTATAAATGTTACATCAAAAAAAAAAAAAGAAACTACAACAGAAAAATGATTTTTAGCGTTTAATGATGGCACCTATTAAATGAAAAATAGTTAACACAATAAAATACTAGTTAGAATAAATTAGATCACCTAATACAAATGTTGTCATCAAAAAAACTAATTGCAGTAAAGACTGACTAAAAATAGCTCTCAATTTTATTATTCAACAATGTCTTCTCTAATCATTAAGTGAAAGGAAACAAAAATCTGCAAGAAACATATCTATCATGAGGAAAAAGCCAATAGAAACAAAGAAGATGAAGATTCAATAGTAAAATAACAAAATATTAAAATAATTGAATAATTGATTGCTCAGGAGTTGATAAGAAAATCAAGCACTGGAGGAACAGAGCTAGATGAACCTAATCTATCACTGCACAAATAACACAAGGCCACATAAATAATAAATATAAATAATTAGAAAATAAAGATCACAGATTATTGATACACTGGCTGTAAAAGCAATCTGCAGTATATGATTGTACTATAATATAGCCCTCATTATTAATGGGAGAGGAGGTCCTATGATCGTTGAACCTATAGTTTAGCTCTACCCTTAAAAAAATTTCAAAAGCACTAGAACCTAATATACAAAGGTTGGATAAAAATTTACTAAAAATAATGAATATAATAAACAATTTTATTAGATAAATAAGGCTGTTTAGAATATCAATTTACTAAATTGAAGATCTTGCTAATGCTTCTTTTCTCTTTGCAAAAAATAAAAAATCAATCATGGAACTGACAACAACAACCTATATGAAAATTAGCTCTAGTTTAAATAAGTCTTTGTAATATACTTAATGTTAATTATTATCTTTTCTCAGCTATATCATGTTCCATTGCAAGCACAAAAATAACCTCATATCATAGATAACCAGATTGCATCATACCTGGGAGATTTTTACTGAAGACCCTAATAATTTATCGTAAATATTAATCTGTTTCTGTCGGTATAAATGCCTATAATCAACAGCTCTAATCTTAACATTTTTTTTTCCATATGTCAAATGCATTGATTGGGAAGCGAACCCAGGCTATCTGCTTGGAAGGCAAACTATCAAGAGACAGAATCTATAAAGCTTTTAGCCTTACCATAACTGATATACTGAACAAAGTAAATTAATTGTTATAAAAAGTTTTGGATATCACACAATAACATTTGTTCATAATTAAAGGTTATCATTTCTTATAAAAAATAATTTTTTGTTTAGCTGACATTCTTTGACTTTTTTTAATAGTCTATAAATTTATTCCCTTAGTTATAATAGAAGCTGGAAAACAAGGGCATCAAGTTCCTTCCTATTAGACTATTATTATACAAGGATTGATTATATTTAATTTTCTATTAAAAATTCAATATTATTAGCTACTCATTGGTAAAAATTAATAGTAAAGCTAAATAAATTTAGATTTATATGAAGTTGTCAAGAGTCATTAAAATTTGTGACCACATTCTAAATAATAAGCTGCCACAATAAATTATGTTAACTGGGTTGAAGTATAAACCACCGTCAAATATTAATCATAGCATTATTGAACTACTAGTTACCTCCAGGCAAAAAACTTGAACGTATACATACCAAATTTACAATTTACTCATTTATAAATCATAAATATATATATTAAAAAATAATTTAAATAACTAGTATAATTTATATATATAAGAACAATATATAATTTGTAACTTAGATTAAGTTTTAAAGTGACAGAAAGAGAATAAATTAAAATTCTGCAAGTTTTAAATTCTCTAGCATTTCTAAGAGTGAAAGAATTTGAAGATGTGAAAAAATGTGAAGTTCAATTAAATCCAACCCTTCTTAAACAGATAAAATAAATAAGAATTTCAACTGCTAAAATAGATTTTTACAAATAAGTATAATACTTCCAGAAATGTCTGATTCACTGAGATACTTTTTAATCATAAAAATTATTCAAAATATTATATGTATAATAAAATAATTACAAAGATTTACTAGAAAATAATATATATATTTGCTATGGATATATGTACAGTAATCCTCATTCTTCAAATTTAATTGATGTCAGGAAAATACTGTGATAACTGAACCCCAAAGAATCAAAATTCTCATAAAAATAAAGTTGATAACATTAAATGAGTCTATAGTTTAATTAAATTATCTATCTATTTTATATGTATAGTTCATATACAATATGCCTAAATTTACAATATATAGTACATGAAAATCTCCAAATTATGTAATTAATACTTTCACCAAAAATGAAAAGAAGTTTAATCCATTATGCTGCTTTTACATATATTTAAATAAATCAATGATAAAATATAAAAAAAATTTATATAACAGCAATAATAATAATCATACACAAAACAGTGCTTTTCAGCAAATATAAATCCTTTAAATTATATTATAGAAACTAATAGAGGATATATGAAACCAATTACTTTAATTATAACAAAAATAATTGTATGAATATATATAAAATATCAATTAATTTTACTAATAATTGGCTAATGATAAATGAATGGAAGGTTATGAAATATACATTTACACAGGTTTTTTTTTTTTTTTTTTGCATGTCTTGAAAATATTGTTTGGTTTTAATAAGCTACGGTCAATTTTATTTTAAGGGGGGGGGGATGTTGCTATGTATGTAATATAGATCATAATTGTAAATTAGTTAAAGCACATTGAAAAGGGCAAAGATTAATATTTGCCAAAAATAAATTTTTTATGTATCATTATTATTATTATTGCTGTTATATAAAGATATTTTATATTATATTATATTACTGATTTATTTAAAGTAATCAAGTCCCATAAAATCTTTGTATAATAATAAAGAGCAATAAATAAAATAGTTTTCTGAATATACGCAAGTTATTACATAAGTTAAAGTAATGGGTTAAAATAATATTGTGATATAAATAAATATATGTTCGTGATAGTTTCAAAATAATATTGTAGCATAAATAAATATGGATAATGTTCATATGGGTTTAAAATAAGTATCGTAAAACTAATATTTAAAAATGTTCGTACTGGTTTAAAGATATTATAAGATTAGTGTAAATAAATAATGTTGAAATAATGTTCGTAATGGTTTGAAATAATGGTGTAAGATTAGATTAATACAAATAAATATGTTAAAGTAATGTTCATGTGTAGTTAAAAATAATATTGAAAGGTTAAAATAATATAAATGAAAGTCAATCTAAATTGTATTAAGAGTGTATAAGGGTTTGAAATTAAGGGATGAGGGTAGTATTGAAATAAGTTAGATAAAGATTAAGTTTAAAGCTGTCGACTGGATAGATTTTAGCACCCGTAACGGATTGGCTGGGATCATTCCTCTTTTAAAAAGCGCACTGGCAACAACCAGAGTAAGTCGTAAGTCACTTTTCAGGGGAGAATCCCCATATCTCATACCTCATTTTCCAAAGCGTAAGTCGGAAATGGACAGTTGAAAATTCCTGCCATTCGCAGCTGCTTAGTCAAAGTCCGATTAAGAGAATCGGCAATCGTTTTCCAGAGCGTAAGTCAGAAATGGACAGTTGAAATTCCTGCCATTCGCAGCTACCTTTTCTTAGTCAAAGTACGATCAAGAGAATCGGCAGCTGAAGCTTCGTTTATAAAAGATCCCTGTGCCACAAATTTAGTTTGTCCTCGTGGTCACTATCCAGGATGAACATTGTAAACAATGTTGCCAGCATAGAAAGAAGAAAAGCATAATTGGAGATTGCCCTTAGTATGGAAAGGAAAAGATATCAAAAAGCAAACTTAGAAGGAATAATAAATTAAGATTTAATGTAGTCAGAGATAAAATGGTCAAAAATGACGCATTTTACTCTCAAAAGGAAGGGCGGTGTAATGTACCAATATTGATATTGTACATATAATTTTATCTAAAAAAAATTATTATTAAATAATAAATAAGTTATGAAAATCTAAAAGGTTTCTTTAAGTAAACAAAATCAGTTTGTTTTCGAAAAAGATATGAATCAAATAGTTTTCTAGCGTTAGTTTTTGAAATAAAAAGCTACAATTAATTAATCAAAAGGGGGGAGGGGAAGTCTCGGTAAGGAAAATTAAACTAAAGGTTTGTAAAAGGAAATAAATAAGTTTTCTTATTAGTATTCATAAAATATAAATAATTTAAAGTTTAAAAAAAAAAAAAAAAATCTCTTTTCATTCGAATTAAGAAAAAATAATGTTAAAACTAATATATGTGTGTATATATGTGCGATTGTCAACAATAAAATAAATGTTATTATAAATAAATGAAAGTTAAAGAAGATTATCATTAAAAAACACGGCAATGGCTATTAGATATTAATTAATATAAAACAATACGTTTTTGCATGGCTATTACTAATTAAGCAATCTTTCAAAACACGTTTATCAAATGATTATCACTGGAATTTTGACAACAGATCTTTGCCGGAGATATTAGAAAGACAACACGTCGCAGGTATAAATAGACTTTTTTATCGGACAGTAGTCAGTTCACAAATTAGTTGAGTGAGTGCAGTTCACAAAGTAATTGAGTAGTGCTGTTCAGAAATTAATTGAGTCAGTTATGAAACAAAATGCAGTGTTGAGAAGATTTTGGGAATTCACGCCTCTCCACAGCCTAAAAAGTCCGATGAAAACAGCAAGATTTTCCCGTGAAATAATGTCAACGTAACAACTTAGAAAATCTCCGTCAGTATTTAATTGTCTCCAATAGTAATAATCGTGAATCAGGAAACTCATCAAGGAAAAGTCCCAGCCGGCTGGTAAGCATTCATAATGGAAATATTCTCACTGAAAGCAGCCACCAAAGAGAACAAAATTCTACATCTACATTCAAAAGCCTAGGTAAAAACATTTGCTTATTTCGTTTATACTGTAATAGCCATTGCATTGCATTAATTCGTACGAATCTTTCAAGAGTCTAATTATATGAACTTTATATCATACATAAATGAACTATTGATATGTGTGATTAAATTCCAAATGCTATGTAATACTTTATTATTATTATGTGTGTACATGAGTTAATATGTGCGTGATCATTATATCAATATTTATTAGTTAAATTAGAGAGTTCAAACAATCACTCCCCTGTAAACCTTTTTCTAACTATATTTGTATCTTTTTTTATGAATAAACTTTCATCACTGAGAAAAAAAGCTTTTGTTCTGAATTATTTGAATCTAATGTATCAAAACATATGTACCATTAAACAAGCACTGATAATAGTGCAAGCCAAGTTTTAAAACCATAAACCTTTCATTAATGCATTGATATTAAGGATTTTAAACTTCTCCCTCGATAATTTAATATACAAATTAAAAAGCATACGAAACACTTGAATGAGAAGCTATAAAGATTCCAAAAATTATTATACGCTAAGCGCTTTCGAGGCCATTTGCCTCATATTCATAGTGGTAATGCTGCTATGAATATGAGGCAAATGGCCTTGAAAGTGCTTAGTGTATAATAATTTTTGGAATCTTTATAGCTTCTGGTTCAATTGTTTCATACGCTTTTTAATTTGTATATTAATGCATTGAATAATTTCAGATAGAAGATACAGAATTAGACTTTGCAATAAATTCAAAACCATGCATTCTCCTTCACTGATTAATTTGCCCTTCCAAAGAAGGTACAGCTATCTACCTGCATTCCATTAACCTTAGATGAGTTTCACCAACAACAGCTATATCAACCTTAAGTCTTGACATCTCCTTAACCAACAATGCTATCCTTTCTGATATTGAAGATTTTGCATAAAGTTCACTCTTTCCATATATTTGTATATAGTTAAAAGATATAACTATTTTTACTGTGTCATTCTTTATTATTGATGTTATTATTTCTGTTTAATGAATTCTTCCAGATATGACAATCTAGCCAGAATAATAACACAAGCTATTTTTGATCATATTATTATGTCCTTTCCATTTCTTTGATAAATAGGGATATCTCTAAATATGACTGCCTAATCATATAACCTACCTCAAGCAAAGATCACACAAATAAGAATTGCAAGCTCACTAAATCTTCACCTGCTAATCATATAACCTACCTCAAGCAAAGATCACAAATAAGAATTGCAAGCTCACTAAATCTTCCCCTGTCATAGCCTTTTTTTAATTCTAGAGGAATTAAGTTTAATAATAATAATAATAATAATAATAATAATAATAATAATAATAATAATAATAATAATAATAATAATAATAATAATAATAAGAAGAAGAAGAAGAAGAAGAAGAAGAAGAAGAAGAAGAAGAAGAAGAAGAAGAAGAAGAAGAAGAAGAAGAAGAAGAAGAAGAAGAAGAAGAAGAAGAAGAAGAAGAAGAAGAAGAAGAAGAAGAAGAAGAAGAAGAAGAAGAAGAAGAAGAAGAAGAAGAAGAAGAAGAAGAAGAAGAAGAAGAAGAAGAAGAAGAAGAAGAAGAAGAAGAAGAAGAAGAAGAAGAAGAAGAAGAAGAAGAAGAAGAAGAAGAAGAAGAAGAAGAAGAAGAAGAAGAAGAAGAAGAAGAAGAAGAAGAAGAAGAAGAAGAAGAAGAAGAAGAAGAAGAAGAAGAAGAAGAAGAAGAAGAAGAAGAAGAAGAAGAAGAAGAAGAAGAAGAAGAAGAAGAAGAAGAAGAAGAAGAAGAAGAAGAAGAAGAAGAAGAAGAAGAAGAAGAAGAAGAAGAAGAAGAAGAAGAAGAAGAAGAAGAAGAAGAAGAAGAAGAAGAAGAAGAAGAAGAAGAAGAAGAAGAAGAAGAAGAAGAAGAAGAAGAAGAAGAAGAAGAAGAAGAAGAAGAAGAAGAAGAAGAAGAAGAAGAAGAAGAAGAAGAAGAAGAAGAAGAAGAAGAAGAAGAAGAAGAAGAAGAAGAAGAAGAAGAAGAAGAAGAAGAAGAAGAAGAAGAAGAAGAAGAAGAAGAAGAAGAAGAAGAAGAAGAAGAAGAAGAAGAAGAAGAAGAAGAAGAAGAAGAAGAAGAAGAAGAAGAAGAAGAAGAAGAAGAAGAAGAAGAAGAAGAAGAAGAAGAAGAAGAAGAAGAAGAAGAAGAAGAAGAAGAAGAAGAAGAAGAAGAAGAAGAAGAAGAAGAAGAAGAAGAAGAAGAAGAAGAAGAAGAAGAAGAAGAAGAAGAAGAAGAAGAAGAAGAAGAAGAAGAAGAAGAAGAAGAAGAAGAAGAAGAAGAAGAAGAAGAAGAAGAAGAAGAAGAAGAAGAAGAAGAAGAAGAAGAAGAAGAAGAAGAAGAAGAAGAAGAAGAAGAAGAAGAAGAAGAAGAAGAAGAAGAAGAAGAAGAAGAAGAAGAAGAAGAAGAAGAAGAAGAAGAAGAAGAAGAAGAAGAAGAAGAAGAAGAAGAAGAAGAAGAAGAAGAAGAAGAAGAAGAAGAAGAAGAAGAAGAAGAAGAAGAAGAAGAAGAAGAAGAAGAAGAAGAAGAAGAAGAAGAAGAAGAAGAAGAAGAAGAAGAAGAAGAAGAAGAAGAAGAAGAAGAAGAAGAAGAAGAAGAAGAAGAAGAAGAAGAAGAAGAAGAAGAAGAAGAAGAAGAAGAAGAAGAAGAAGAAGAAGAAGAAGAAGAAGAAGAAGAAGAAGAAGAAGAAGAAGAAGAAGAAGAAGAAGAAGAAGAAGAAGAAGAAGAAGAAGAAGAAGAAGAAGAAGAAGAAGAAGAAGAAGAAGAAGAAGAAGAAGAAGAAGAAGAAGAAGAAGAAGAAGAAGAAGAAGAAGAAGAAGAAGAAGAAGAAGAAGAAGAAGAAGAAGAAGAAGAAGAAGAAGAAGAAGAAGAAGAAGAAGAAGAAGAAGAAGAAGAAGAAGAAGAAGAAGAAGAAGAAGAAGAAGAAGAAGAAGAAGAAGAAGAAGAAGAAGAAGAAGAAGAAGAAGAAGAAGAAGAAGAAGAAGAAGAAGAAGAAGAAGAAGAAGAAGAAGAAGAAGAAGAAGAAGAAGAAGAAGAAGAAGAAGAAGAAGAAGAAGAAGAAGAAGAAGAAGAAGAAGAAGAAGAAGAAGAAGAAGAAGAAGAAGAAGAAGAAGAAGAAGAAGAAGAAGAAGAAGAAGAAGAAGAAGAAGAAGAAGAAGAAGAAGAAGAAGAAGAAGAAGAAGAAGAAGAAGAAGAAGAAGAAGAAGAAGAAGAAGAAGAAGAAGAAGAAGAAGAAGAAGAAGAAGAAGAAGAAGAAGAAGAAGAAGAAGAAGAAGAAGAAGAAGAAGAAGAAGAAGAAGAAGAAGAAGAAGAAGAAGAAGAAGAAGAAGAAGAAGAAGAAGAAGAAGAAGAAGAAGAAGAAGAAGAAGAAGAAGAAGAAGAAGAAGAAGAAGAAGAAGAAGAAGAAGAAGAAGAAGAAGAAGAAGAAGAAGAAGAAGAAGAAGAAGAAGAAGAAGAAGAAGAAGAAGAAGAAGAAGAAGAAGAAGAAGAAGAAGAAGAAGAAGAAGAAGAAGAAGAAGAAGAAGAAGAAGAAGAAGAAGAAGAAGAAGAAGAAGAAGAAGAAGAAGAAGAAGAAGAAGAAGAAGAAGAAGAAGAAGAAGAAGAAGAAGAAGAAGAAGAAGAAGAAGAAGAAGAAGAAGAAGAAGAAGAAGAAGAAGAAGAAGAAGAAGAAGAAGAAGAAGAAGAAGAAGAAGAAGAAGAAGAAGAAGAAGAAGAAGAAGAAGAAGAAGAAGAAGAAGAAGAAGAAGAAGAAGAAGAAGAAGAAGAAGAAGAAGAAGAAGAAGAAGAAGAAGAAGAAGAAGAAGAAGAAGAAGAAGAAGAAGAAGAAGAAGAAGAAGAAGAAGAAGAAGAAGAAGAAGAAGAAGAAGAAGAAGAAGAAGAAGAAGAAGAAGAAGAAGAAGAAGAAGAAGAAGAAGAAGAAGAAGAAGAAGAAGAAGAAGAAGAAGAAGAAGAAGAAGAAGAAGAAGAAGAAGAAGAAGAAGAAGAAGAAGAAGAAGAAGAAGAAGAAGAAGAAGAAGAAGAAGAAGAAGAAGAAGAAGAAGAAGAAGAAGAAGAAGAAGAAGAAGAAGAAGAAGAAGAAGAAGAAGAAGAAGAAGAAGAAGAAGAAGAAGAAGAAGAAGAAGAAGAAGAAGAAGAAGAAGAAGAAGAAGAAGAAGAAGAAGAAGAAGAAGAAGAAGAAGAAGAAGAAGAAGAAGAAGAAGAAGAAGAAGAAGAAGAAGAAGAAGAAGAAGAAGAAGAAGAAGAAGAAGAAGAAGAAGAAGAAGAAGAAGAAGAAGAAGAAGAAGAAGAAGAAGAAGAAGAAGAAGAAGAAGAAGAAGAAGAAGAAGAAGAATTTTATTTGCCTAAACACACAGTTAGTATAAGATAATAAAACTGCATCAGGGAATTGTATCTATTTTCCAAGGCGATAGAAGCTATATTCGGTACTCATATCTAGAAGCTATTTCATAATACATTTCCTGTTGAACCTGTCAATATCCTAAGTGCAGCAACTGTTTTTATAACATTAATATAAATTATATTATAGCTGCTTCTTTGTTTGAGTTATTATCAATATTAATCTAAGAAAGTCTTATTTTTTTTTTCTTATTAATCTCTATTGATCCATATATATGTATATTAGAATGTACATAAATTCCAACTTTGAAGCTCTTTACATCATGCACTCCATCTTATACAAATGATATACATGTTCACTTACATGTGGAAAAATAAATGATCTCCAGGGTACTTACTTCATGTTAAACCAGCACTCATCAGCTGGTCCAAATCACCAAGTGCTGGTTGAACATGAAATATGTATATTGGAGATCATTTATTTTTTCCACATGTGCATGGTTATGTATATCTGTTGTATAATATGGGTGCATAGCTATAAAGTACTTGAAAGTGTGAATTCAAGTCCCTTCTAATTGCATTGTTTAGTATAAACAATAAATTTATATTTGAATATTATGTATGCATATATTAAAATTTTTGTTAATAAACATAATTCATTAAAATTTATTGATTTAAAACAGCTTAAGGATTTGAGTTTTATATATATTAGACTTATTCAATAAATGTAACATGCATAGATAACTTGATTGCAAAATGTCTCATCCATTTTTCTTATTATTTATTATAAATTATATTTTATAACAACGAATTAACAATGGTTAGAAAATTGGATAACGTTTTGTGTTTTCTATCTGAATAGATTAAATTGATAATGATTACAATTAAGTAAATGTCACTAATTCTATATAATGATATTATATGCTATTATTATTATTTATATTATTATAATTATAGGGGATTTGAACACAAACTTTGGAGTTCCTTTCAGCCATTCACTATATCTCATGCAGTCAAAACACATGATCACACACATGTAAAAAACATAAATGATCTCCAATATATATATATTTATATATATAATGCACTCATCAGTTAGTTCAAATCATCATCTTCCATACACATATATATATATATAATCACTATGGCTTATATTAAAATAACAAATCTTCAGACTTTAATGGAAGTCCTGATGATAAATGCCCAATTCTCTTGTTGATGCCAGTATTATTGCCATGTCCATGAGGACTTATATCACTCTGATCCCCTCATATGTAGGACTTTGTCCCTTTAAATATGCAGAAGTTAAATGGGCAGGATACAAATTGAATCTGTAATATTTGAATACAAGTATAATTTATATACTTGGAGTTTAAATGTAATTATAAGAGATTTGAACACAGACTTTCAAGCTTCCTTCAGCTATTCACTGTATCTCATACAACTGATACACATGACCACACATGTTAAAATGATAAATGATCTCAAATGTATCTATTTTATGCTGAATTAACACTCATCAGTTGGTCCAGATCATCTCCCACATACACATGTAATCAGTACTCAGTTTTTATCAAGATAGAAAATCTTCAAACTTTACTGGACAAGCTTCAATCTACTCCATTCACCAACCCTTCAGCCATCCATGGAATGCCTAAATCCCTTGTTGATGCCAATATTATTATCATGCCCATTATAACTTCACTATGATTCCTCATACGTATAACCTTGTCCATTTAAATTTACAGAAGAAGAATGAACAGGATACAGACTGAATGTGTAATATTTGAATACAACTATAATTTATATATTTGGTGTTTAGATGTAATTATAGAGAATTTGAAAACAGACTTTCAAACTCCCTTCAGCTATTCATTTTATCTCATCCATTCAATACATCTAAACCTCAAATTTATTCAAATATTACAGATTCAACCTATATGCTGCCCATCCTTCTCTGTATTTAAATGGACAAGGTATCCTATACATGAGAGATCATAGTGATTTAAAGTTCACATGGGCATGACAATAATATTGGCATCAACAAGATTTGGGCATTCCATCATCATATTTTCAATGTTATGGATGGTTGAAAAAGTTGGAGGGTGGAGTTGACTGAAACCTGTTTATTAAGGTTTGAAGATTTGCTATCCTAATATAAAGTGAACTCTGATTATGTATATATGTATGGGAGATGATGATGATCTGGACCAACTCATGAGTCCTGATTCAGCATGAAAATACATATATTGGAAATCATTTATCTTTTTCACATGTGTGTGGTCATGTACTATCGATTGTATGAGATAAAGTGGATAGCTGAAGGGAGCTTGAAAGTCTGTGTTCAAATCGCCTATAATTACATGAAAACTCCAAGTATATAAATTATATTTGTATCCAAACATATTATTATAACAATTTAAATTAATTACTTATATAGATAATTAATAGCTTTTTATTAACTCACATACACAATGTATGTGTATAACTATCAAAATATATACCCTCTACTTACACATTAATATATATATATATATATATATATATATTAATAAACAAGTAGAGGGTTCATATTTTGATAGTTCATCTGAAATATAAAACAAATAATCAATCATTAGGTAATGGGGACCAAATATTAATAATAATAAACGAAGCAAGATTGTGAGTAGAGCACCATAAAATTGAGATTCCTACTTACATGTTTTTATGTGTTATACTCTGTATATAATATGGGTGTTTTAATTATTGTTTTATGTATGTATGATTACATATAAAGATTCACATTAAATACATTTATAAATTTCTTCACTAACAATTTCTTGAATCATCAGATGCTTAGCAAACATAATGCAATAATGATCACTTGGTTTATTACTGGGCAAAAAGTCTATCTGATTAGGAGAAGTCGAATTTGAACATCATGTGTTTTGCTTACCAAGAATCTTCAGGATTTTATAGATATCAAATTATTCCAATGTCACAAGAATTTTATTTAAATAAATAATATCTTAAACTGTTTAGATTTAAATTATTATCTTCTTTCAATTCTAATATAATAATAAAAAAATAGTGATAATTTTAAATCGTTTTGTATTAAAAACTAATTTTTTTGTAAATTTATTTTACTTCTTTTAATAAAATCATTATAATAAATTTTATGTTAAGATTATTTCAGATGATATTACATGTTCTAAAAGTTGTAATTATTGTTAAACAAAAATCTCTTAGGCTAATTAAATTAAAAAAAACCTGTCTTTACTCAACGTCTTTTCAATTAAGTTTATGATTTAATAAAGATAATATATTTCCAAAACCATAATAATTTAAATTTTTTATAATTATTTTTTTCAAAGCATTTACAGATTTTTTTTTTAAAAAAAACATTATTAATATAAAAGGGATTCGAACTCAGACTTTCACACAACCCTCAGCTCTCCATGCCATCTCATATTGCTGACCCACCTGATCATACACATGTTGAAAAGATAAATAATCACCAATGTACGTATTTCGTGCTAAACCAGCACTCATCAGTTGGTCCAGATTATCATTTCCACACATATATACAATCATTGCTCAGTTTATATTAAGATAGCCAATCTTCGTACTTTAATGGACAGGCTTCAATTCACTCCACCCCACAACTTTTCAGCTATTAATCATAAATTACTATTATCATGGAAGTTGGAAATTGATAAATTGTGCTTTGGATATTTTGGTTTGCTTGGAGGAAGTCATTCATTAACTGATTAATGGCACATTTTAAATTTACACGAAGAAATGTTTATAATTTATTCTAGAATTGTATCTGCAAATAGGATTGTAGAATGTTATGTTGAATAAAGACAAAAGATTAACCCAAAGTTACTTATCGTGTCATCTTAATATAAATCTTTGTTTAGAATGGTGTAATATTAAATAATAAAGAAATTAAGGAAAAATTATTTGTTCTAGAAGAATACTTGATCCTGGGGATATTATATTAAAATATATTGTGAAATATGAAATACGTGATGGAATTTTTATATTAAATAAATTATATGAATAACTAAAGACTGTTAAATATTCAAACTTTTCCTAGGAATTTGGATAATGCAATTAGAATATGGAAATGAATAGCTAGAGCCTAATAATATTCAAACTGTGAATGCTAAATATATTTTAAGCGTTGATAATTATTTAGGTATCTTGTACAAGATGGTATTATGTCTGGATGTGTGTGTTTGTTTATTTTAGATATATATATATATATATATATATATATATATATATATATATATATATATATATATATATATATATTATCTGTCATATATGTAATACATATGTTTTCTGTTATAGTTTATGCTGGATAACAATTGATTGAATTAAAAGATGATAATATAATGTTAATATAATATCTTTAAAGGGGTAGGTAAAGGCCATTTATGATCAAAATTGATCAGTACTCATTTTTAAAAGTATTAATTGATATTACAATCATAATATTGTTATATAATGTCATGATGATAAAACTCATTACAGGTACTTGGTTTAAAATATGGTAAATAACATTGTTAGTCTATGCAGGGTTTAGAAAAAAAGAATTTTAAATTATCTGAACCTAAAGCTTGTGTAATTACTTAAATTTTCCTATTTGAATAGGATCAATTTATGAATTTATGAAGGTTGGTATGGGGTGTTATTAGATCCAATGTGTACATGCTCAGATCAATTTATGGCTGATGATTGGTGGAGATGATCAATTTACAGCAGTGGATCTATATTGGATGTATCAGGTTTTCATTCTATGTTAGCATTATTATGTTTGGTAGTTGTTAGTATTATGCATTGTAGTGGAGATATATTATACAAGGTCATATAATGGGATCATGATCTTAATGAATACTCTTAGATGACATAATGTATGAAGGAAGTTGTTAATCTTTTTATTGTGTAATTTTTTTATATACAGATAGATATCTGGATATTTAGTTTTGGCATATTCAATTGTGATCCTAGACTTATATTGGTATTGTCATTACAAATTTTACTTTTCAATTTCTATGTGTTAATGTTATCTTGGTATATCGGATGGTGAGTCATTATTGTGGAAGCATTCATTGTTCATCATTGTTGATCATGAATAGCTCAACGCACATAAGATATATTCTTATATGTTGATTGAATATTGGCAATCCAGATAGCTTTTAATATAACATAAGTTAGAGTAGTGGTAAAATTGTTGAAACCAATTGTGTAATCAATTTATTTCACTTGGTTCAAGGGTTGTTATTAATTGTTACACTTTATTAATGTAGTAAATTTTATTAATACAACTAAACATCTGATGAAAAGTTTGGGGGAATCCATAGACAAGGAATATTTTTTTTTTGTCAATGTGATATTTTATAAAATCTATTATTATTTATTATTATTTTTGTTGATGTAATCTGTAAATAAATTGTAAATAGTAATGTAAATAAATATCAATATAATTTTGTTGTGTATTAGTTATTGCTTTTGCATTCATGGTTCATTCCAAATCACTGATCACTAATTCAATTACTTTTTATCCATTACAGTCTAATAAAGATTTGTATTATTTGAAAGGTTAGAATTTTGATATTTCCATTATTGAGATCATAAGGTATATTTATCTTGTAATTTTGATATTTGAGGAATGGGATTACTTAAATGATGTAATGAAGGATAAATAAAATCCATTACTTTCTTTTGTTATCATCCAATGTATTATTTGTTCAGTTTAAGCACTAGGGTTTATGTATCAATTAATTAACAAAAAATACAAATATAATGAGCCTCATATCAATTAGATGACCGGTGATGTTGTATTGTTCACAAAGTATATCATCTTAATATCATAGCTAGGTAAATGGAAAAACCATAATCTAAATTATAGTCTTTTTTTATGCTGGTGTGTGAGCACATTAAGTAGCAGTAAAAATAACCCTTTTGCTTCACTTAACTGTGCCTGGATTGAGATAGATTAACAGAATTATAATCCTGAGATATAAAGATAAATATGAAAACATTTTATAATTTTTTTTATTATTATATTTGTTATTCTTCAAGTTATTATGTAAATGGCAGTAATACATGAAGCTGGAAAGTTACAGTACATTGGCACATTATTGACCTAATACTGGTCAGATATTGGATCACTTGTAATATTGTAATCTTAACACACAATCAATTTTGCTGTTGGCTTTTGGCAGGTTACAATATATATATATTTACCACACATGGAAGAGGTAAATATTGTTATATTTGGTGAGGTATATTTCTGCTCCATTTTATGATTTGAATATCTAAATTAATTTAAATTATAAGTGATAAAGAAATATGTGTAGTTATTGAAATTATTGGTAATAATAAACCGTAATAAAAATGTTTGAAATAATTTTATTTTATAATAGTATGTAAGTTTATATTTTAGTAGAGAGGTCCATGTGATGTCATTATTTCATCTTATTGGCTGTCACATAAGCATGTTAAGGTGTATCTGTTGAAAGTTTTAGCTTTCACGTTATTACAATATTATCTGTTTATGCTTAATAAATTTGATATATTGAAAGTAAAGAAATAGTGTATAACTATTAATTTATTTTTATTATTATATCTTTGATATTTTGATTGTCATATTTACATTGCACATCATGTATAAAAGTTAGTTTTGTTATCAATTGCTATGGTATCCTTGATCTCAAAATCTTATTATGGTTTTATTTTATTTTGAAGTCAATGCAAAATTTTTTAGTGATCAATGTTGCATTGGGTTTGTTGCATCAATTTGTTGTGATATTCTTATTTTAAATGTGTAATATGAAACTAAATTGTCATGTTATGTTACATGAACATTTATTTCAGGCTGTAAAGTCCCATTGTAACAGGTTAGATAAGTGGGATCCATATTGTTGTAAATAAACTATTTAGCTTACATGGCACTCATCATTATCAACTCATTAATTTTTGCAGGTTATAATATGCAGTTTCAATGCCACAGTCATTTTTCATATTTTTATTTTAATTTATACCATTACAATTTTTGGATTTCACTTTGGTTTACTTAAATGTATGGGGCTTGAACTTCATTCATCTTTATTTAGGGCACCACCTGCTTTGCTTAACTCAAAGCATGAATGCCCAGTATCAGTAGATTATTGATACATACACATTGGAAGTGAGTTGATTATGAGAATGATATACAAACTACTAAATATTTTAAATAACAGTATTATTTATTTTAGAGAATTTTAATTGATTTTTGAAATTATCTATAAACATTATAAAAACATGTCAACAATTAAGTTTAAATATCAAATTAAATATACAGAGATATTTTATATATATAATAATACTAATATTCTCACAGATAAATGAATTCATAGTATAATTTCTGGGAGCTTCCATATAATAAAAATATAATAGGTAAATAGCTGATGTTTCAGTACAATAACAAGTACTTTCCTCAGAGCTTCTTCTTTCTCAAAAGAATAAGAATGTGTATGATGAGATTTAAAATCATTATTTTGTTCTTTTGGTATTTTCTCCTCATTCTTAAATTCTGTTCCACCATATATATATATAAAGAGAATAACCAATAAAATTGGTAATGTTTTAAAGAAAAATAATATCTACACAGTTTATATTACATTTAAAAAAATTAATGAAGTATTTCCACACCCTAAAGATAAAATTTCTTTGGAGTCTTATGATGTATATGAAATTCCATGTGAAGTTTGTTGACATTCATACATTGGACAGATGAATCATAAAATAAACATAAGAAAAAAAGAATACATTTTGGCAGTTAGAGAAAAATCTAATTCATCAGCCACATTAAGTTAAGAAACCATGACATCAATTTTAATAAAACACATATGCTGGTAAAAAGTGAATAATATGACTGAGACTCCTAAGGGAAGCTATGGAGATTTTTAAAAGTTCTAAGTGTATAAAGGAAAAGTGTGAACTAAAAAAAATTAACAATATTTGGAAGAAGCTCTTAGAGGATAAAATATTTTTTAAAACTTTTCAACCAAGAGAATTTAAAATGAAAAAATAACAAAAAGCAAAAAATAAGAATTTTAAATCTCACCACACACATTCTTATGACTTGAGAAAGAAGAAGCTCAGGAAATTATTTGTTATTGTACTGAAATGTCAAACAGTTAGCTATTATATTTTTATTATACAGATGCTCCCAGAAATAATAGTGTGTATATATATATATATATATATGCTTACATTATACTAATAAAAACTCATTATTGATAAGCAGAAAAAAAAATTACACAGTGTATATATTCAAAAAAATGTAGTTATTAAAGTATGTGTATAGGATGCTCACCACCAGTGAATAAGTTTAGGTCTGAAGTTATGACAAAATCTCTGTTTGATTTTGATTAGATTTTTTTTGGTTTTGATTAGTATGTTGCTTAAATAAGCAGATTGTATAAAGGTATCTTCCATGGACCAAAAGCTATATTTCAGCATCTCCATTTCTGGAATATATCTAGGCAATTGTTTGGAGTTGAAAAGATTACATCACTTAAACACTGATTGACACACTTTGTGTGGGCATAGAAAATCATGAAGTATGGAAAAGTATTGTAATAGCCCATCTTCTGAGGTAATTGTGAATGCTTTCACAGGTTATACAATGTAATTAATATGCGTAGTGGCTGTCCACAATTGTTTTTTTCCTCCTCTTCTTTTTCTATTATGGAATTGGTCCAATCAGTTATTTTTATTATGTCATTTTTCACATCATAAGCATACATGGATGAGCTATTCAGCAATTCATAACTGCTATCATGGTGAGTTTCCTGATTTTTTTATTTCTGGATTTTTGCTACATATCAATGCACAATACCCAGCATGTTGGATTTTTTGAATTTTGTGTCTGAATTTATGACCAAGGACATCATGATAATGTTTTGTTTCTGTTAGTACTTTACTCTGATATCCTTCTCTCTTTCTCAGATCTCTTTACTCTGATATCCTTCTCTCTCTCTATATATATATATATATATATGTGTGTGTGGGGGGGGTGTGTGTGCTTGTATGGATTGTTATCATAGTAATGAATAGAAATGAGGAGATAATATCCATGTAAATAAATATAAACTTTAATCTTTAATGTTACCAAAAATTATTAAATACTATTAATTATCAATTCTTGAGGTTAAGCAAGTTTTTCTAATTAACAAGGGATAATATTGGAATAACAAGGGATTTGGGTGTTCCATCATTAGATTTTCAATGGTATGGATGGTTGAAGAGTTGGAGAGTGGAGTAGACTGAAGCCTGTGTAATAAAGTGTGAAGATTTGCTATCTTATTATTAGCTGAGCACTGATTATATATATATATATATATATATAAGAAATAACAAAAATGTTAACGGTAAATATAATATTATAATCTAAATTATTTTGTAGCACTTTCAATTACATTGTAATCCTTGTCAGCTTTAACTGAATTTCAAATTTTAGACTTAATGCAACGTATATTTCCATAAGCTGTGTATGGCCGTATTTGCAGTTTGCCTATTAATAACATCATTCTTATATTTATCAATTAATATTGCCTCTTTAATTTTCCTCTTTTTATGATTTCTTTCTTCCATTAATATTTTTATTTCATTACTATTAAATGTAAACTTATAATTACAAGTTTTTTCATGGTCAAAGAATACTGAAGCTGTATTAAATTGACTATTTACATTATTTTTAATTCGATTATATAATAATTGATGCTCCTTCAATCTTTTTTCCACAGAACATCTCGATTCACCGATGTAAAATTTCTGACACCCACATGAAATTTGATCAATTATATTACTTCATGTTGGTGTCAGAAATTTTACATTGGTGAATCGAGATGTTCTGTGGAAAAAAGATTGAAGGAACATCAATTATTATATAATCATTTAATACAACAGCTTCAGAATTCTTTGACCATGAAAAAACTTGTAATTATAAGTTTACATTTAATAGTAATGAAATAAAAATATTAATGGAAGAAAGAAATAATAAAAAGAGGAAAATTAAAGAGGCAATATTAATTGATAAATATAAGAACAATGTTATTAATAGGAAAATTTCAAATACAGCCATACACAGCTTATGGAAATATATGTAGCGCTAAGTTTAAAATTTGAAATTCAGTTAAAGCTAACTAGGATTACCATGTAATTGAAAGCACTACAAAATAATTTAGATTATAATATTATATTTACCGTTAACCTTTTTGTTATTTCTTATATATATATATATTTTATAATGAGTATTGTATTATATATATAATATGTGTGTGTGTGTGTGTGGTAGATGATGATCTGAACCAACTGATGAATGCTGGTTACAAAATATGTATAGTGGAGATCATTCATCTTTTTCACGTGTATGGTCATGGGTATTGGTTGTATGAGATAGAATGAATGGCTGAAGGGAGCTTGAACATCTGTGTTCAAATAATAATAATAATAATAATAATAATAATAATAATAATAATAATAATAATAATAATAACAAGAACAATAATAATAGTAATAGTAATAATAATGATGATGATAATTTGATTATAGCATCTGATTTCTTTGATGATGTAAAAACTTGTAAATTTACTTTCATTTGTGACTTGAAAAGCATTAGATATTAATATATAAAGTGTGCATGTTGAATGTACGAATTTTGGGTTAACACCTGATAAAATTCACTTCTACCTAGTTCAAAAGGTTTTTAGCTAAAATGGTTTTGTTTTATAGTGATTGATAGTAATAATTATTATCATCATTAATATATTATTTTATTATTAAATGCTTTTATCTAAGTTGCAATGTCTGTTTGTTTGTTATAATCACTTTTATTATTTAAAGGAGAATGAAATTTTAAAATTGAGGTTTAATAGATTTGAATTCAATATAATGTGCTGAAATTTGATAGTTTTTCTAAATTTCTACCAAAGCAGTAGGGCATAATTATATATTAAGTAGCTAACCTAGTTTCTTAGAACTAATCAAGTGGGTGGGATAATTTTGAATATTTTGATATCAAATTTAAAATTCATTTTTAGAACTTCAAAATATTTTAAGTAAGTCCCACAAGAGGATGGTGTAGTGTTGTTGTTTTTTTCAATTGAAAGCTTGAATAAAGTTATAGCATTTTAAAATCAATGTTTAATAGATTTAAATCATATGTAATTTGTTGAAATTTGGTACATTTTTCTAAAATACTACAAATGTGATAGAGAATTATAATATTTTAGATAGGTGACCTAGTTTCTTAGATAGAGAACACTGGGTGAGAAAATTTTGATATCAAATTTAAAAGTTGTTCTTAGAACTTCAATATATATATTGAAGTAAAACACCCAATTTTTTGCTTTCAGTTGAGAGCTTGATTTAAGTTAAAATGAAATAAATTCAGTTTACAATATAAGTATTCACAAAAATTATTTTTTCAAATAAAAGAAAAAAATGTTAAATACTTTTCAACAGAATGTCTTTATATTTTAAGTTACTTAGTGCTTTATTATACACACATATAATTGTGTACATATAAACTATCAGTGTCAAATTGATTTAAAGTAAAATCATGAGTATTAAGTAAGGTTAGTTTACAATATAATTTTGGTGACCATTTTCTTCTTTAAAAAATAAAATTTCCCAATCAAAAACAAAAATAAACATTATTCATTTCAAAAGATATTTTCATATTTTAAGTCAGTTAATGATTTTTATTATATACATATATTATTATGTACACATACTAAATATGATATTAACTTATAGCAAAAATATTTAGTGACATATATAAACTATAAATGTCAAGTCAATTTAAAGTATATCATTTTACATTTTTATTTACTATGTCAATAATATAAAGTTTAAAATAAATAGAGATAAAAAGTATTTTAAATACTTTTATTTATTGTGCATTAAAAGCAAAAAAAAATGTTTCTTCAACCACAATGGGGATTTTTAGATTTAACTTGAAATAAAAGCATGGTTGGGGGGGGCAGAAATTGATTAAGTCAATCCTTACTTTTCATAACAAAAGATTTTCTTAACTTGTGGAACCCTCTCCCTTGATCTTATTTTAAATTAAATCTTAAAAACCCCAATGTGGTTGAAGAAATAATTATTTTTTTGTCTTTTAGTGCATGATAAATAAAAGTTTTTAATAAAAAAAATATCTTCATTTATTATATGTATATATAGTATACTTAGTGACATTTTAATATGCAATCTTTTTAAAAGCCTAATTAAGTAATTAAATTTAATTAAAACATTTCCAGGAGTTTTTAACAGTTTCTAAAAGAATGTGGGTGGGTGTATAATAAACACAATATTTGATTTATTGACTAATGATAGAATCTTTGGCTAGATATCATGTTTGTAATAGTTTTGGATAGAGAGATGTAATTCAGACTCCAATTCATTTCTATTGCATTAAAAAAGTTAAAAGATTGTTTATTTTATCATAATGATGTATCTATAGCTACTAAATTTATTGCATAATAAAGGCAATATAGAAACTGGATGTTTTTTATTTAAGAATATTGTGTACAATTTTTAATCCACTAGCATAATTGGATGTGCTGATATTTGTTAAATAGGATATGTGAAATGATTAAATGCTAATAAATTTTCTGGAAAAAAATATTGATGGATTTGAGCATAGGTTTTATAAGAGAGAGAGAGAGGGAGAGAGGGGGAGAGAGAGGGAGAGAGAGAGGAGGAGAGAGAGAGGGAGAGAGAGAGGGAGTGAGAGGGAGAGGGGAGAGAGAGGGAGAGAGAGAGGGAGAAAGAGAGGGAGAGAGAGAGAGGGAGGGAGAGAGGGAGGAAGGAAGGGAGGGAGGGAAGGGGGAGGGAGGGGAGGGAGGGAGGGGGAGAGGGAGAGAGATTCTATTAACATGATAAGGATTTCAAAGACCTAAATTGCTACAACAAAAGTTGTTTTAATATAAAGAGATTAATGAAAAGAGAATATTCTGGATAGTTATAAATAAAGGTTGCTACAGGGAATATTAAAGACAGTATTGTACAATACTAAATATAGATTCTAAGGAGTATTATTTGTGTTTCATGTTTTGATTTGTATGTTTATAACAAAATTCACATTTAGTTTTTAAAATTATTTTTTATTATTTTTTTGTAACTAATAATACATATTTATAAAATATATTAAATCTTATTGAGTAATGTAATGCTCAATAAAATTTTGTTAAGTGTATTTATCAGTAATCTCCACTGTTGACCAAATGCAAATTGAAAAATATTCTTTGTAACTAATACATTGTATTAAATAGTGGTATACTATTAATAATTATTGTAATAAACATTGAGCATACATATATAGATATGCTTTACGAGACATAAAATAAAAAATATTTTCCCAGTTTTATTCAGCTTAGTGCAATTTCAGTGCTGAGCACCATAAGCATAGCTATTTTTATGCAATTTAAAGGCTTCTTGATAATAATTGTTACATATTCCAATAAGTGCATAGTTGTGTGCTATTTAATCATCTGTTAATAATATTGTTTGCAATATATCACATCTCTTTTTTTTTTTTTTTATGGTCATATTAATACTTTAAGCAGACCATTTTAACCTTTTGCAGATCCAAACAGGGCTCTTAGTCCTTTTTGTGATCTAAGAATAAGGAATCCTTCTTTGCTTCTTTTGTATAAATATTTATGCTATCCTTTTCTAGTTGTTATATTGGTTCAGGATTCTCTGTAATATATAGGGAACACCCCAACCTTTTGAATATTATTAACAATTGTTATAGATCAGTCTGCTCCACTTTGAAAATACATTATGCTAATAAAACTGGAAGAAATTTATTATTCTATATCTCATAAAGCATATATATATATATATATATATATATATATATATATATATATATATATATATATATATATATATATATATATATATATATATATATATATATATATATATATATATAAACTCAAAGTTTATTACAGTTATATTAATGAAGTTATCATTAACAATAATTATTGTAACTTGATCTATTTGTGCAAAAGATTCTAATCATCGAATCACTGTGTTATACATATGAATTTGTGCATGAATTTTGAACCGTTCATATTTATTTTTTTATTGGTAATAAAAAAAGATTAGTATAATTTAAGAAATAAAATATATAGTTAATGGGGGCGGGAGATGTTGAAAATAATTTATTTTGTCAAAAATATACATAAATATTTTTTTAAAGTAATATATTTATTGTACAGTTTAACATTATTATGTGAATAAAGTTAAACATTTTATGTAATACATTGTACTTTTATGCATACTCTTGAAATGGTAATTCTATTTAATAAAAGCAGTAAAATGATTTACCTTTTACCGAACAAGAACTAAACCAGTGCAAAAACTGCATTTAGTGGAAGCAGTTCATAACCATAAAGTGCAGGAATACAGTGACACATATTAAATAGAAGGATTGAAGTGATTTATATTTTACTAAGAAAGAACCAATTCACCTAAAAACTGTGTTAAATAAAACCAATCTGAATGAATGGAGTGTAGATATGAGATCAAATGTAAATTTAGGATTAAATGTAAATTTAGGATTAAATTCCAAAAAGCAATATCTGTGCAACATCAATCAGTATTAAATAAAAGTAGTAAAATGATTTCCTTTTTTGCAAAAAAAATTTTTTATCATGCATGCAAAGTGTTTCTAATATCATTCAATAATGCAATAAAGAATTTCTTAGTATTTCATCTAATTTTTTTTTACCATAAATGGTCTAGATATGATTGCAAAATGTCTTTAAGCAGTGCCAGTCATTTTCTTTAAAATTTTATGATTGTCTTCATGATAGGAATGTTCAAATTGATTACATGTGAACTTCCTCTTGTTGGGGATACTTAAAACTATTGGGAATTGACTATAAATGATGTAATCCAGACACTCATCAGAATACATCATTGAGTTAGACGTGCATTTTTTTTTCAGTAATGAGTCTCGGATTAAATTTTTGCATTTGGTTCCAAGCCAGCAATGTTCAATGAACTGTGTGGGGGCTTCCCATTCTAATCCAATTAAAACTTCCGATGATTGAATATTGAATGGAATTCCCTTAGATTTGAAGATATGTAAGCCAATCAAAATATATCATTGAGTCAGACAAAAAAATTTTTTTAATCCTGACAAGTAGAATGGCTCTGTTTTTTTAATGATAAGTAGAAGTAGCAACTTCAATCCAAATACCCAGAATTTCATGTTTCATACTGTTGATAATTAGTGGGTCTTCTGATGAAGGGGGTGCATCCCTGGTGAGAGTTTGACCATAATTATATATTCAGTAGCTGATAATGTGACTTTGATTTTCTTATTTTTACTATGTGATCTCATGCTTGGACTAATGTTGGGACTTGGAAAGGGTTTTAGAAAAGATTGAATCTATTCATGATACTATTACACGATTTTTTTCATTACCCTAACAACTGTTTTTGTAAGCAGGTCCAAAAAGAAAAAAATCGCAAATTGTAAAAATGTCACCGAAGTTTAGATTACACTGTATTCTCCTGTTTAAATTAGAATCTCCTGATCTAATGAATTGGAACTGGAGTAAATTTTCCCTTCAAGTTTTTTTTTTTTGTTCTGCAAGGCAAATAGTATTGATCGCAAGCCTCTATATTGGGACAGTCATTCTATAAATTGTATTAATGTAAAATTCCATTGCTTATATTTTATTGCATGTTTATTGACAATAAAACTTCTTTATCAAAAATTAGATGGAAATCACCAGGCAAATACAATCGATAGTAGTTGAATGAAAAACAGTGAAGTTGTTGGTCTGACAAAGTCAACATGATCCACTATTAATATGGATTTTGTGCTATATTATCATGCAGTGGTAGTGTTCGGCTTATATTAAAATAGGATTGCCTTAAACTTTAATGGGCAGGCTTCAATCTTCTGACCCCTCCAACAATTTAACTGCTTATTTAATTAAAATACTAATGACATAACATTAAAAGCTCTTGATGGATTTGATATTGTAGTCATACCCATGTAGACAATATGTCAATTTAATCCCTCATATTATTGGAATAAGGGCTTTGAGTATTCCATTGTTGATTTTTTAATAAAATGGATAGTTGAATTGCTGCAGAGGTAAGAAGATTGAAGCCTACCCATTAAAATTTATGTAAATCCTATCTTAATATAAGCCGAGCACTGATTGTATATGTATGGGGGATTATGATCAGGCCCAACAAATGAATGCTAGTTCTGCTCGAAATACGTATATTGGGAATCATTTATACTTGTTCACATGTGTGTGGTCGTGAGATGGAGTGGAGGATGAATTTAGACTGAAAATTCTAAGTTCAAACTCTTCTATTACTACAGTAAACATTCGGTATACTGTATGAATAGGTTAATTAAATTTTTAAAGATTGTTTATTTATCTATTATACATATATTAATATCTTATTTTTGTATATAATTAATTTACTTTTGAAATCTACACTAAGTTTTCATATGAAAATCTACTTTATTATACTATATTCGCCCTATCTATGGTTATTATAAATAAGTATAATAATATGATTATTGATTATCAAAATGCATACAGAGCTACATTGATATTTAATTCTTTTTAAGTAATTACTTAATGTGGCAAATGTTTTCAAGGATTTTAAAAGCCATATACTATATTTGCTCACATTTTGTTCTTAGCTCATCAGTGGAAATTGTGAGTTATCTGTAAATGATATTTTTAAAAAACGGGTGATTTGAATCATATTCGCAAATTATTTGTCTTTTACGCATCAGCATAAAATCTGCTTTAATGTTTTGCCATGTACTTCAGTTTAACTACGAAAGAAAATTTTGAATGGGAGCGTGTAAACAAAGAAATTTACACTTATGAGAAATAAAAACAAACCTTCAAGCAAAAAATGTTATTATTTAGTTGATGGAGAGAAGAGGAATAAAATGAAGATATTGTATTATGCTTCAATTTGAAGTAATTTCAACAGATCTATAATTAAATATTTATTGCTTTAATTTTTTTTAAATTTAGTCTTTATTAAACTTTTTTTATTAATTATTTAAATAATATTTCATTATTCGATTATTCAATAAATAATTTATTCCTTGAGAAGAAGGGGGAATAAAAGATCCTTCTTACTTCTGTTTTATTCTTTTAAACAATTTTGCGCACTGATTCGATATGCACTTTACAAATATTAACATCTGAAATATACGTATGTACTTTTGTAAACATGTTATGCGCATAAATAAAAGATGAAAGTTATTGTACGCACACAATCCCATTGTTATAGTAAATGCAGAGAGAAGTTTAATAGCAAAGGCATTTGATGTCCAGGTCATATACCAATCTAAAGGAATAAAGGTAGTATTAAAAAAAATGAGACTGAATGATAATAAAAAAATACAGAGAAGAATTAAAAAATACAGAGAGGGGATCGGAAAAAGTATTCCATAATCAATACCTTATTCTTGATTAACAAGTATTTCATTCTACAAGATAACTAAAAGATATTCGTGCTTAAGCTCTAGTTATTAGTAACTTACAGATAATCTGAAAATTTGAATGTAGTTGCCTGTTCATGATTCATAAATCTCAATCATGAATCTCATTGATAGTCCGAGTTTTTGTCATAGCATCGGCCGGGACGCGAATCCGCAACCCGGGCAACTGCCTGCAAGTGCAAGGCAGTCGCGCTGACCTCTCGACCACCAATGCAAGACTTGATAGTCTGAGTTTAGCACCTAATTACTGCAGAAGTCCCTTAGGTCTGCTCCATTTTGTTCCAAGCTTTTCTAGCGAATAGCATGTATTAATGGATATGTTATATTTAGTTCACAATGTATTGCTTACTATATTGTCCTGTAGGTGGACAACCCTTTTAAAAACATACATATAACACAGATGTTTTAACATATATAGATGCATATACAAATTAAAATTACAGTAAACGAAATTAAAGAAATAATCACGCAGTTATAAATAATCAATTAACAGCACGTTTACATATATATTTATTGTGGTTGTCTGTTCATTCACTCACATTTTCTCAAACGAAAATAACTTTACTGGATTGGCTTTTTTTAATTCCTAAAATGAATAGCATAGTATCAGATTATTGACTGTCTAAACAATCCAGTTTTATCACAATTGAAATCTTATTCTGGTTAGTTTTTTTTTTTTCAATAAATATTTTTAATTCTATCAGAAATGAAATAACACTCACTCTTAATAGATGAAGTCTTTTCAGTTCTTTTGATGTTTTTTTAAGCCTTTGTATCAACTTTTCATTACAGATCGTCGGTTTATATCTTCTATTGTTTTTACTAAAATATTATTTTTTGATATGATTACAACTTTAGTTCTTTCAGGAGCGAAAAGCAACAATGACATAGAATTGTTTCTTTAATTGTTTATTG